>JAMPIT010000485.1:5112500-6431250 GCA_026261815.1 Monarcha castaneiventris obscurior
CGGCACCAGGGAGAGGAGCCGGGTGCCTGTGGGATGCTCCAGGGGTGGCACCACTGGGAAGGAGCATTCCTGGGACTGGGCTGCCCTTCCCAGGTGGGGTTCAGGGCCCTTTGAGCACAGCTCTGGTTCTACTTGCACGTTGCACATGGCGCCCCCCTTGCCGATGGCTTCCTTGTGCCACTGGCAGGAGTCACCCTGTCACCCACCCGGCCTTGCTGGGGACACGAGGTGACCTGGCCCTGCTCCTCTAAAGAGCAGTACGGGGAAGAAAACCTGTTAATTGATGGAGTTGAGCACCACAGGTACCAGCTCTGCCAGGAAGTGGAACATCCAGCTGCTGTCCAGGAGCAAACCCTCACGGTGGGAGGAAGATCCCGGCGCATCCCAAGTGGCCCAAAGAGGGGCTGTAAAATTCATCTCAAATGGTATTTGGCTTCTTGTCCCTGGCTAAACTGCACCTTGTTCTAACTTGTCTGTGGCATCAGCCACCAGCCCTAACCTCTCCAGAAAGCATTCCTGGTTTCATTTCCTCCCATTAGGCAGCAATTATGGAGCACCTGAGCCGCAAGAGGAGAGGGCCACTCCCTCCACACACCTCTGCTTCCCTTCTTTGGGACACAAAACAGCCAGGCTAGTGTCTGCTGCCCTACAGCTTTCCCCAGAGTTGCCAAGCTCTCAGGAATGTCATATTTTCTGCTGCCACAGCCCGTGCTCTGCAGGCCCTACCACTGCTCAATGCCACTTTAGCATCACAATGGTTAAATGCTGCTTGGGAAGGTTCCCTCCTCCCAACTTCCCCAAAATTGTAGTAAAATCTTAAGTAGAGGCATCAGAGGGACAAGATAAAGGCAAAGCCCTTCTGCAAGAGGATTTGTCTTTCAAATCTAGATTAGCAATTGGTGTTTGGGGAAGATGAGACCCTAATCTGATTGAATAAGGGGAGTTTGTGATATCAATCTCCTTGGATCCCATTGTCTTTGTGCTGCTTTGTAAATTAATATTCGTTTTCATCTCTGTTTATGCTGAATCTGTTGTGCTCTCGTCTCTCACTGCTGGATGAGCTGCAGCCCTGTGTGTTGGATACTGCACACCAGAACAGACGTTATTTTATGGTTTACCTTTATATATGTGCTTAAGGGGCATGAAGAGAGCTGCAGGATGTGAGGCTGTGGGGCAGAGCCTGGGCCGGGCACTGGCACTGACCAGGGTGTTGGCAATGGCCCATCCTCAGCCACTGGCTCTTGGCTGGCACTGACTGCTCCTGCCCAGGGCTGCCACAGCCACCCACTGCTCAGCGTTTTGGGGAAATTCTGGCTTCCCTGCTCCTCTAGGGGCTCAACCCCCCTCCCCCTCCCCCAAAACTGCTCTGTTTTGGGTCAGTCTGCAGCCCCAGCAACCCCTCAAACTGTCCTGTGACACCGTGCTCTGGCAGCACCACGGTGCCTCTCTTTGCACAGTTCACTGCCAGTGCCACCTTCCCCAAAATTCAATTTTTTCCCCTTCCCTTAGAACATTGCATCTTGTTCAATCCTTCCCCTGTCACACCGGCTCCAGCACTGCTTCAATTGGATTCCAAAAATAACCTCTTTATTCACATGGCTCATGCTATTATATCGTAGTACAGCTCGGGCAGGCGAGGGGTCATTCCATTATCCGGGAACGAGATAACTGAGTATTAGGGCAGCCAGGCTCTTTGACTCCCTGCCCTGTGGTAATGGGCCTTTTTTAAGGGCATTAACCAATGTTTCTACTTAGGTATTTGACAAGAGTAAAGGTAACATTGCCATTTAATCCTCCCTTGGCTTTTTTTTCCCTGCCTATAGACAGCACTTGCACATTTACTTCTCTTTGAGTGTTCAAACTTCAGCTCGAAACCACAGAGCTCGTTTTCTCCAAATCCTTCTGGTTACAGGTCTGATTAAATATCCCAGGCACTAGGACACAGGGAATCATTCCTGCTCTGAATGCTGCTCTCCTTCCTTCACTGAGCAGCCCATGAATATGGACCTGTCCAGCAGGGACTGGGCAGGTGTCACTAATGAAGAAATACCAGCACACAAGGGACGTTCTCCCTGGCCCCAGGTGTGTGTGAATCTCACCCTGACATGGCTGCAGCCTTTAAAACACACTACAAAAACTAAGGACAAGCCACCTCTCTCTTTGTCCATGTGCAGCACCTGAAAGTGTTGCCTTCAGCTCCTGCTTACAGCAGGAAAATGCCAGAGATTTTTGGAAAAAACATCTGGAAAAAGCCAGATCTCTGCAGGGTTTGTAGCATCACATCCTTGTCTTCCTCACCCAGGGCAGAGCAGGAGACAGCGAGGGAACAGAGAGCAGGAGGAGCAGAGGAGAGGAGCTGAGAGGAGACAGCAGCTGGATGGGACAGACAATTTTGAGTCTTTTTTTTCTGAGTCTCTCGACTCATACACAGATTTTTCCAGGCAAGGAAGGATTCAGGATCTCCTCCAGCAGGAGCATGAAGCCACAGTCAGAGCAGCAGTGAGAGACCAACTGCACAGCCGAGCTGTCCGTCCCTTCCATCCGTGTGCCGGGTCTAGGCAGAGCAGCTCCAGCTTGGCAACAAAGCAAGCGTAGCTGAATGTTTCTCGAAGGACTCGGTGCCAGCTGAGTTGGCATTTCCTGGTGCTCGATCCGAGTGCCAGGTCTCACCGCCCCTGCCCAGGCTCTGCTGCTCTCCCTGCCCGGCACGGTGCCAAAGCAGCCCGGCACGGCGCCGATACCGCGCCGGCACCGCGAGCTCTGCACAGACACCTGCCCGTGAGTCCAGGTGAAGTGGGGTCCCTAAAGCTCCCCGTGCCTGCACTGCTCCTCTTTAAGAGTGAAAATGTATATTGCAAAGATTGTGGCTTAATTGATTGATTAATAACTGAAACTCTAATTGAATCCTCCCAGCTTGTACATAAGATGTCTTAATGTTAGAGCCTAGGGAGCAAACGCACAGCATGGAAGTATGAACTGCAGCACAACCAGCACCACTTTCAATTTAAAAGTCAATCTCATTATACAAGAAGCTGTTTCCTCTATCCCTCTGGAAAGGCAACAGCAATCTCCCATCTTCTCCCTACCAGAGCCACATGGTTTGTTAGTGTCTGTGGGAGATGCAAATACAAGGGTTTTTTTATTTGTTCCCACCGCTGCATATCTGAGCAGCTCAGTAAATATTCATGAGCTGCCATTGTAGGAGCTCTGAAAACTACAGAAAATATGCCCTCTGAGGTGACATGTAATTTGGCACTTCCCCCATGGAGAGGCAAAGGATGCAGCCAGAGCAGCAATATCCTAATAATTAAATGCCTCGCTACAATCTAATCTTTTTTGTTTCCCATTAAACACAAGACACCTCAAACCTTTCCCATGCTCAGGGCCCTGTCTCGTGCAGAAGTTACTAAGACTAACCAAGAAGAGGACAAAGTGTGTGGCTCTCCAAGAACAGGGAGGCCTGGCAGTATCTGGGGTCAGGAATACCTGGAATTTCTTCCCAAATCCATATTTTATTGTTATGCTGCCTCTAACCAAGGAAAATAAAATCACTCCATCCTTCCCAACATGACCCCAGGTAGTCGCTGGCTCCCTGGGGAGCTGGGCAGACCTGTGCCACATGACCCACAGATGCCAGAGCAGATGTGCAGGGAGCAGAGCACATCTGGATGCTGATCCCTGGAGCAAGGCAGGAGGGTCTTTGTGAGGAGATGAGCTCCCACCAGGAGCTTGCCTGGTCCCCCATGGGCACAGGGGCAATGGTGGCTGAAGGTGGTTCCTAGCACACACACTGATGGTGCCACGTGGTGACAAGATGCCCCAGAGGGTCCTTGATCGAAGTCCCAAGCTGTGTTTCTAACATCCCCTGTATAGATCTGCCAGCCAGGAGATGTCCTGCTGCTTGTCCTGCTCATTTTAACTACCCTGGCATTGGCATTTCAGTGTTGTTCACGCCGTAATCTCCCAGATATCTGCTTCCTATTTGGATTCCTACCTGTCAGAGCTCCTCTCTCCCACTGGCAGTATGGGTAGTGAGTGACCTTCAGCCAGGAAATGGTTATAGCCTTAAGACAACACAATTAAACATGTTTTATTGCTTAACACGCTGTGTCAGGAGCCTTAGTGGTGTTTTTGTTCCAGTCTTCTATCGTTTTCAGAAACGCCTGGAACTGTGACAGCTCAAAGCGCCCGTGCTCTCCTGCTCCCAGGTAATCAATAGAAGGCCTCAAGGTATCTCACACTTCTGTCAAATATGGGATTTTTAGCATGAAAGCATTTCCAAGAGTTTTTGGTCATTGCAAGACTCCCCCTGCCCCCTTTCTCTGACAGTTAATCACGGCAAGGACACAGGGTGGCAGCGGAACGAGGCAGCCTCAGCCAGCCAGATGATTCCCAAGGAGAAAGGCCATGCATGCTGTGTCCTCCTTTGGGGGCAGCTCCTGGGGAAGCACCGGGATGAGATTGGATGGGATGGCATGGGATGGCATGGGCAGGGCGGAGCTGTGGCCTGGCAGGTGCATGTGCAGGTGAGGACGAGGCTGATGGGACACTCACAAGAATGATTCAGGCTGAAAAACATCATTTTCATTAGTGGAGATCCTCTGGTCTCCTTGCCTGGTTTTACCTGCCTTCTGGTGGTTTTTTAATGAGTCCTTGAGAAGTTGATTCCAGCAGTAATTTCCCTGTTTTTCAGACAAACACCCATCCCTGTTCACAGGAGCAACGTTCCAGCATGAAATGCTTCTTTGGGTATAAAAACTGCCTTTTCACTTTAGAAAATTATTCCAGGTGAAAATTAAACATTTATGTGTTTTGCAGTCTCAAAAAGCCTGGGTTTTACTCAGATGAAGATGATTTTCCCTGTTTGCACCACCACAGGCTGGGTTGCCAGTGGCCAAAATCAAAGCCAAATTGTTAATAGACTGAGATGTGAAATGCCAGCTTTGCTTGAAGAGTCTGGTGGGGGAGGATGTCCCTCACCCCAGCAGGACCCTGTCTGTGATGCTGCCCCATTGGATCCACACCAGTGCCCACCATAGAACCACTGAATCCCAGACTAGTTTGGGTTGGAAGGACCTTAAGGCTCATCCCATCCCACCCCACCCCCTGCCATGGGCAGGGACACCTTCCACTAGCCCAGGTTGCTCCAAGCCCTGTCCTACCTGGCCTTGGGCACTTCCAGGGATGGGGCAGCCACACCCAGGGCCTCCCCACCCATCCCAGTGAGCCCCACAGCACTGCAGGAGCCAGAGCTATTTATTCCTCATTAATCTGAATCCTGCTTTTAGACCAGAACTGTTCCTGGGCTCGTTGCAGCAATGCAGCGCTGACTGCAATCGCAATCGATTCCACATCAAGAATTCCCCCTGGGGCTCCCGAGGCTCTCCTGCAGCTGGGGACAGGGATGCAGTCGGTGCCTGGGGGCAGATCAGGGAGCTGGCACAGAGCTGCTGGAGCCACTGTGCTCCCCTCTGGGGGTGATGGGTGACCATCCTCCACTGAGTGCCATTGTCCTGAAGAGCCCTGGAGAGCACCCCAAGGTGGCACTCGGCAGCCAGAGGCTGGCACTGCCAGGCTCTGCCTGCAGGAGGAAGAGAAAGCCTTCCCCTTTCAGAAATACACAGAAGCAGTGGCACCCCTGCCCAGCTATCCATCATTATTGTCACCACTGTCTCACCCCAGCTCCAATGGGCTTTGGCCCCTTCTCTTGCCCCTCCGGATTCTGCTGGACCTCAACTCCTCAGGATCACCTTGAATTGTGTATCCACCATGATCTTCTCCACACTCAAACCACCTCTTCTCCTGGCACCGGACTGGTCACTGCCTGTGCCCAGCTGCAGCAAGAGGCCCATGAGGCCATGGCCAGGCACGGGCTCCGTGGTGGCACCAGCCAGCAGCGAGGGAGGAGGCCACGAGGAGGCAAAGGCATCGTCCTTGATTGGAGAATCATGACACAAATGGCAAGAGAAAAACAAATAGGGAGGGAAATGAACAAATTATACTGATAATTGGTTTAAAAAATGCATCAAAGAAAAATGATATCCAATAATACTGCTGGTTCCTAATGAATGTGTGTGTAATAAAATCAGGCTGTTTGGGCCGTGGTTAGCCCTGCACTTCACATCCCCAGATTAAAAATGGAACATCTGTGATGATTTAATTTACATGTTAATAACAAACAGGCCTCCAGAAACCAACGAATAAATGCCTTTTATTGCCGGCGTATCTTTTCCACTGCAGCTTGAATGAAAACTCTGGTAATTAATTGTTTTAAGCGATTCTATTAAAAAGTGTCTGGAAGTGCTGTGTGCCGAATGTTTATGTGGGCAGGCAGATGAGGAGAATACAGACGAGGAAGCAGCCTGCTAATTATGTGCCTTTTTAAAATTCACTGCCTTAAAGACATGGGATACTTTTATACATGGAAGTCGACCCAGGCGCGTTGGTTTTTCCCCATTGTTCCTTTCCAGTTGAAAAGTTTGCAATTTAAAATAAATAGCAAATCCTGATGTTGCTGGTTCCTGCACGAAATGAGATGGAGGCGAGAGCTCTCGCTCTGCCCAAACTCACGGGCTCTGGGAGCAGCAGAGTCTGGCTGGGGGTGGCCATGTGTCCCTGCCAGCCTTGCCATGTGGTGATGGGCACTTGGGACAGGGGACAAGGCTCATGAGTGCCCAGCTCTGTGGCAGCAGCTGGAGCACTGTGAGTGAGTCCTGTGGTGGCTGCAGCCTCTCTCTCAGGATGTTTGTTTTGAAAAGGAAACTCCCTCAGATGTTCTGGGGTCACAAACACAAGGAAGGCACTTCAGCTGTCAAAATGCAGAGGTAGCACTGAAACTCCCATTTCTCAAGCACTGCAAAATTCAGGCTGCAGGCTTGGATATTCAGCAGCAGTGAATCCTCTTCCCTTTGGGCAGCAAAATCCAGACTGTGTTTGCAGTGACCACCCCTCTGCACTGGAAAACACAGAGCTCCAGAGGCAGAGAGAGGCTCAGGCTGCTGCAGTGCTGGGCTCACCGCAGTGCCAGGTGCCCCTCCACGGTCTCTAAGGGATAGAAAATACCCTCTCCAGAAGGAGACAGAGGTGGCCTTGCCTAAGAACAGCCCCTTGTGCTGTTGATCACCACGAATGCGACAAGAAGCTGCAGATTCAGCAGCTCTGCAGCTCCTATGCAGCTGCCCATGGCCAAAAGCCGGCTGCTCCCTGGCCACAGAGGGCAGGAAATGAGGGGTCCCCAGGCCTTGGGAGGCTGTGCCAGCCACAGGCAAGGTGAAGCAAAGGCACCACAAGTGACAGCAAACTGTGCCATGGGCCCACCACCATCACCAACCATGCCATGGTGTCACCAGGACAGACAGACGGGGCTCCGCCACCTCATGGGGGTTATTTATAGCAGGTGGCAGCAGGACAAATCTTCCAAACTCAAATCTACTCCTAAACCGCAGCATAAATTTCATCTGACAGCAGGCAGCCAACACAGCAATGGGGGAGGAAGCGAGGCTGCAGCAGTTCTGTTGGGTTTGCTATTAAAAGACATGGAAGACAGAAAAAAAATACCTGTAAGGTGTGGGGTTATACACAGCTTGGAGTAATCACAGCCACGATTCTCCTGGGGTGACAGGGAGCTCCCCAGAACCGCCAACAAGAGGCTACAGTGCTCTTATGAGAAGGGGAGAGTTTTTTCTCTCCCTCCCTCTCTGCCTTTCATGTTGTGATTGTTCAGAGCCCCGAGCTGCTCCCCTTGGCCAGGGGTGTGTGGCATTCAGCAGGCAGCAAAGAAAAGCCCCCTCTCCCCTTTGTTTTGCACATGAAAAGCTCTTTCCCTCCCTGTCAGCTGAATGCCATGAGAGGGACCTTCAGTGCATGCAGAGTTGGGGCAAGGCTGGCCACGGCTGGCTCCCCCCGCTCCCCCCGGCTCCCCAGGCGGGACAGCATTGAAAATAAACACGGAGGAAATCGCCATTCCATTGGAAAAGCACCTGGGAGCGTTTAGGAGGCTCCTTTGTGGGATAGAGAAAACCTTTCCTCTTTCCTCCCTCCTCCTCCTCCTCCCTCCTCCTTCCCCTTTGGTGCGGATCTGTTCTCTGCTCAGTTCCACCGAGGCTGAACCCCAGGGGATGAGGCACCTTTCCCGAAAATTCCTTCCCCCTGCCAAAAAGGAACGCTGGTTAGGCAGAGGAGCAGGAAGAGGAAAGGAAAGCAGCTCCCTGGGGATGGATATTTGCAGAGGAGGCAGCAGGAGAGAGGTGCCCGCAGGGGACACTCCGAGAGGAGCTCTGGTGCTGGGGCAGCTCCCGGAGGCAGCTGCCAGCGATGCCTCGGCTGCGGTCCCCCGGGATGAAACCATGGGCTGAAATCGCATCCCAGGCACTTCCCTGGGGGCCAGGACTTGGGACGAACTTCCTGGAGGCAGCAGGGAACTCCTTGGAGAAGGGAGAGGGGATGCCTGCAATGGGGAGGGATGGGGGGTGCCCAGGGTGGTGGCTGAGCGCTCGTGTGGGTGCTGGGGATGGGCACAGCCCCTGGCACCACGGGCTGCCCGACGGACCCCCAGCCCAGGAACACCAATTGCTGCCTGCCCACCACGCTGGGACCCCTCGCTGCCATGGCCCCGTTCCACTCCCGATGCCCTCCAGACAGTGGCCCAGAGAAGCCAAATCCCCTCCTTCTCACCCAGCGGGCAGCGGGAGTGGCCTCGTCCCCATCTTGAACAAAAGGAAAGAGCCACTTGTCAGCTCTTCACTCAGTCAATATTTCACTGAACTTTGTTTTCCCTATTTAGTACAATTAAAATCCCAAGGAGAAGTCTTGTATAAATCAAAGTTCTTTTAAAGTGTACCACGCAGACACGCATATCAGAGCCTCTGCACAGCGTGTGCCAGTAAAAAATATGCAACCCCCTTTGGCAACACAAGCAGAAATAAGCAATTTGGGATCTTAAAAGATAAAAGATAATAAAAGTAATTAAGATAATTAACCACCCTGAAGAGAGAAGAATTTACTGCTGTAAATTTTGTACTTAGTTTTAGTTGGCAATATCGCAGCTGCCACTCCACTTAATATACAGCACATCCCAGCACTGCCTCTGCAGCAGCGGCAGCTGAGGGGGACCCGGTGCCACGCTGCTATCAGTGGTCATTCCCAGCAGGTTTGGGGAGTCTGGTCTGAGGTCTGAGCTGCTGGGACTGCAGGGCACCCACCTCGCCTGGAATGTGAACAGCTCTGGGTGATGGCAAGGCAGCTGAGCACCAGGGATGGGATGGGATGGGATGGGATGGCATGGCATGGCATGGCATGGCATGGCATGGCATGGCATGGCATGGCATGGCATGGCATGGCATGGCATGGCATGGCATGGCATGGGCAGGGTGGGATGAGGCTTCTCAGCTCTCAGGCAGGTCCTGCTCCTTCCCATCTCCTGCTGGAGCGAGTTCACTGTTTGCACAGGACTGGGGAACAGCCAAGTGCTCTTTCTCTCCTCAGCCACTTGCCAGGTTCCCAAACCAGCGTGTTGCCTCATGCTGGCTGTCATGCTTCAGACAAACCACCTGCGAGCATCCCAAAGGAACCAAAACGCTCCCAGGAATTCTCCATTGCCTCCAAACCTCGGCTGCTGCTGTGCTTTGGTGAGCACACATCATGCTGCTGGTATTGCTGTGTTGTTTCCCTTTCTCCCCGCCCGTCTGTATCCATCTGTTGCGACCCAGCTCCACTAACAAGCTTTGTGGGATAGGGAGTGGTTTGAGCTCCAAGTGAAACAGCCCCTGGCACAGAGGGAGCACTGCCACAGCCGGGAGCGCTGACCAGCACTCCAAACCCTCTTCCTCCTCCCCTGCCATTCCCAAACTGGTGCCCAGTGCAGCTCTGCCCTGAAGGATGCTTTCAGGGGCCTGGGGAGTGTCCTGCCTTCACACAGGGACACCAGGGCCAGTGTCACTGTCACTCTCTCTGCCCTCTGTCCCTTTGAGAGGCAGTCCTCTCATGACACAAACATACACAGCCCCATTCTCCTCAGGGACAGCAGCCCTTTGCACTCCTGTGCAGGACCAGCCTTTTCTGTATCCAGACACCCACCCCAGAGCAGCCCTTGGTGGGTGGATGTTGCTGCCTCTGTACCTGTGTTTATTCTGCTGAGATGTCCTGACCCTGGTGCATACAGGCTCTGAACCCCATCCACGTCCTGGCCTTGCCATGGCATTCCCACCATTCCCTTCCCAATAAAAACCCAGTGTGAGGAGCATCCCACTCGTGGCATTGCAGCGCTGGGCAGTGTTTCCAGGGTTTGTTGTGTAGGGCTGCTCGCTCCCCTTTCCCTCCTTCTGGGTCCTGTCTTTCCTTTCCTTGCTCCCAACCATCCCTCCAGCCCAGTTTCTCATCCCAGCATATCCATGATGCAGGCACAGGTGGCTGAGCCAAGCCCACAAGTCCCTGATGCTGGTGACAGGATCTTGCCGGGTCCCAGGGCCGCTGCCTACACTGGCATTATCTCTGGAGCTGCCTGGACTTCTCCAGGAGACACTGGGTTAATGTGGTGGAAAATTAACCCGGGGACACACCCAGGTCAGAGCTGAGCCGATTCATTTCAGGCAGAGAACCAACGAGCTCAGTGCCAGCACCGTGAGGTGCAGGGTCGGTGGCAAGGAGCAGGGGAAGGGCAGTGGTGTGGGAGGATGTCCCCGTGCCCGCTGTGCTGTGCCACACCGGGGGTGGCTCTGCGGGGGCACAGCTGGGGGCAGAGCCCACCAGGCACCTTCGGCCGTTGGGATGCTCCTGCACCCGCCACGCTCCAGCGCTTCCGGAGAAACCACATCCTGAAAGCAGCATCCCCACAGGCAGGAAGGAGCCCGGCTGTGGCAGCTGTGCAGGAAAGACGGAAAGACGGAGCTGGGGGTGAATTAGCACAAGAGCAGAGAAATCACCCGGGTGCAACGGAGGGAGGGTTGCAGTTGGAAGCATTCCCTGGTGACGTGAGGGGACTGGCCATCACTCCTGTTAGGTGGTGGGCAGTGGTGTCACCCAGCATCAGCCTGATGCACCCTCCCTCCACGGATCCAGCCTCCCTCTGCCCCTCCAAAACCAGGCAGTTTGTGCAGTGACCCCAAAAATCATCAGCTGCTCAGCCTTTTCCACGCAATCCATCACACACCCTGTTCCCAGGCAGTGACAGGCTCACAGCCTCTCTGGGGTCCCCTGGTCCCCAGCAGAGCCCCCCAAAGCCTGTGGTTACCCCTCACTGCCCTGAGCTCCATGTGGGCTTTCACCTTCTTGGTCTCATCCCTAAGGATCGAAGCAAGGGTTTCACATTCCTCCTCCTTTGCCTGTTCTGTTCTAGAGTAGAGTTGGAAGCAATTAGAGTATATTGGAACCAGTCTGTCCAGAGAGCATGGACATGGAAAGGGGGAGTGACACCAGGGCTGTGGGGAGAGGAAGGGAAGATCCAGCGTGGCTTCAGCTCAGTTCTCTAATGAAATGCAGTTTTTGTGACGGGGCTGTCCATGCCTGGCTGGGTCTGGCTGCATGTCTGCTGCAATAACTTTGTAATCTCCCAGCAGATTTCAACCAAATCTGACAGAAGTGTGGGGACAATGACATTCCTCCATGTTCCATGACAAAGGGCTCCTGCATGGGGAAGGCTGCCCTGTGCTGGTCCCTGTCCCTGTCCCCGTCCCCATCCCTGTCCCTGTCCAGGGCTGGGGCCAGCTCAGCTCACTGTCCCATGCCAAGGAGGACAGCAAAGGCTCTTCCAAACCACCCTGACTGTGGGAAACCTTTAGCAGATCTCACAAACGTCAGTGAGAGACAAAGTCATAAAAAACTGGGTTTGGTTCCTGAAGCCATCGGGCTGCAGGAGGTGCCAGGATTTGTGGATCCAGGATGGTCAACATGAGAGAACAGTGAGGGTGCAAACCCAAAGGTTCTCAGTCACTGAGGCTTCCCTGCTCCAGCCCTTGTGCTTTCAGGGCTCCTCCAGCCATCCCAGATGTGTTTCATCCCACTTCCCCTTTTAATTTGGCAGAGAGTGAGAATCCTTCAAGTATTCCTGAAAATGCAAATGATCCTGTATTTTGCTAATTGTCTCCTCATCTACCCTGCTCTTGAGAAGCACCGCGTGCCAAGGTCTGTCATCTCTCTCTGAAACACTTCAGTCGGGGGCTGGTGGAGGGTGAGTGTCTGTATTGTGCACACAGGCAATCTCTGCAGCTCGGGAGCCTCCTCATTTCTTTTCGAACACAACCCTTGAGTATTCCCTTCATCATTTTTCAAATCCTTTTGTAACTGGCTATTGTTCAGCACAAGAAGCTCTTAGGAGCTCAGACTGAGTTTTATTTAATTACTGAAATGCAGAGTGAGCTGTGGCAAGCGCTGCTCATGCCGGGTCCCTGCCCTCCTGGCACTGCCAGACCCCTCTGCTCGGAGAGGACACCCCTGGGAGCAGGGCAGCCCTTCCTCAAGGGCACCTCCAGGACCTCTGGGACCCAGTGCCCTCTTCAAAATGTCATTGCTGTCCTTGGACGAGGTGCTTTCACTGTGGTTTGAGCTTTTGCATCACTTGGGTGGTTTTTAAAAAGGGTCGTAAGAACTAAAATGTGGAATCAAGTTATGGGGTCCTGACTGAGCTCAGGGAGAAGGCCAAAGGACACCCCGTGGTATAGGATGGGGAGGGATGAGTGTTTTGGGCTTTGAGACAGACCAGATTCCCTTCCTGACTGGTCACTGTGCTGCTGCAGAGCAGGGACATTGCTCTGGAGCTCAACAGAGCAAGATGAAGTGAAGCAAGCACGTGCTTCCCTTTACCCCAGGCAAATCTTTGTCCATCAATTCCAGAATCAGAGCTGCTGGTGGGGAAACCTGGGAGGGAGAAATTAAGCAAAAAAAAAAAAAAAGGCAGAAAAATAAGTTTATTTTATTCCAGAGTGACAAATCTATTCTGAAATTAAATCCAGAAGTGTTGCCAATGAGCCTTTGTTTGCTCTGGTACAAAAGTCCCCCGGACGGGTTCTGAGAAGGAGGAGAAGGAGGAGGATAAGGAGGAGGAGTAGGAGGAAGAGGAGGAGGAGGAGAAGGAGGAGGAGAAGGAGGAGAAGGAGTAGGAGGAGTGCAGCACTGCTGAGGCCCTTCTCAGCTGCATTCCAAGGGGCTTTCTGAAAAGAATGAAGTGTTGAGCGTTTGCCAAATAAAGGAGGGGGGCAAAGGTTGCTATTTATCCCAGAAAAGTGGCCAACATTATGTCTATTGATGGGAAGGAACCTGAAGAATTGTGGGAAGGAAGAAAGTTACTTCAGCTGCCAATCAAGGGCCCAAATTTCCATGAGCTGCCAATCATAATTAGAAGGAATGTGGCAGTTCAGGAAGGTCGCAGCAGCAAGGATCTCCCTGAATAAACACCAGGTCCCCATTGAACGGCCTCCAAAGGCTTCAGTGATAAATACACCAACAGCTACATCGGCGGCTGTTGTTGGGACTCTCTCAGAGACACTACAATTTTTCTGTGGTGCCAGGGATCATCCCTGGGCCTGAGCAGGGTACTGGCACTTGTAGGGGCACAGACCTGCTGTGGGGTGCTGTGCAGGGCACAGGCACCCACCGACATTCAGGGATGGGGTGGGGCATCACTCCCTGGCTCTGCCTTCTCTTCCCTAGGGACAGCTCCTCCCAGGAGGATTTTGGGATCCAGGCTATTTGAGCTTTGCCTGGTGACATGACTTTTCTAGCTGACAGCACAAAAACAGGAATAAAGGGAGCTCAGCATCCTGGGAAAGGCAAGGCTAACACTGCTCTGAGAACCAGCTCTCCAGAGGGTCCAAGGCTACTGTAGGGTGGGAGCTGGGCAAGGCAGGGCTGGATGGGGCGTGCATTCATCACCCTGGGGTGTTGCAGTTTCAAGGATGAGCCCTGGAGGGACAGAAGGGCTCCCCCTGTGCCGGCAGCTCGCCCCAGAGCCAGCCCATCTCCTGTGGCATCTTGCAATCCCGAGGGAAAGGAACTACCTGGATGGCAGCTCTGTCATGGAAATGGACAGCAGTGCCCTGGCAGCAGCTTTTCAGAAAGGAGACGTTTCCCAGCTTGCCAGTAACCCGGAATGTGATGGGAGAAGCACCAGAATGAAGCAGCAAAGTTTCCACCCCCGAAGGGTTTCAAATCAGCCCCCAGGAGTGTGGCACCAGCCACCAGAGCTGCAGCTCCTCACCCAGGACAGCAGCCCCGTGAGGGCACACGGCGCACCAGAGCTCCGGGAGCTGCTCGCTCCCAACCACAGCCTGCTCCGCAGAAAATTGTTTCTGGGCAGGGAACCAGCAAAGGGCCCCCAGGGCTGGAGTGGGCTGTGAGGGAGGCACAGCCAGGACCCCCTGCCAGGAGTAATTTCAGCCTCACCAGACAAATTCTCTTACACATTCAGGCTGCTTTCAGTAACAACCACACACTTTTGTGTGCTCAGCACCCAGGGACAGCAAAAGAAATCTCTCCTGCATCCAACCAAGCTGTTCTGCTCTCCTGGGATAGTGGAAGGTGTCCCTGCCCGTGGCAGGGGGCTGGAACTGGATGGCTTTTAAGGTCCCTTCCAACCCAAACCAGGCTGTGCTTCCATGCTTCAACGCTCCACTGTAACACACTCTGCAGTAAAGCCACGCACTGGGAGCTGCTGATGTTTAAGTATCATTCCAGTGCACGGGCAGGCAGCCACCCAGCAGTGTGCACACACCTGAACGGCCCCAAATACCACTGGGCTGGACGAGAAGGCAGGAGGGAAACAGGCTGTGAGCTGGGCGCTGTGCGGGCACTCCAACCCTCGTCTGACACGGCTGACAGTGATTCCCAGTGCCCGCAGACACAGCGGACAGGCAGCTCCCATATAGGGAGTGACATTCCCAGTGGAGAGGAGAGCTCTGCTCTGTGTTTCTCCCGTGGGCTCTTCCAGCCTCCACATCCCCTGAGGTGAAATTCGGTGCTGGACATGAGTTTTTGCGTGTGCTGAGGTGGCTGCAGGGAGCAGGGGCTGCAGAGCCCTGTGCCCAGTGCTCCAGGCACAGGCACTGGGGGTGTGCACGGCGTTCCCGGGTGTTCCCAGGGCTGCTGGAAGCTCTTGGCACGTGGTGCTAATGCGATGTGACTCCCAGCCCTGCGCTGCCTGCTGCAACATGCTCCCCTTCAGACCCGCACAGACACACGATATTTCACTCAATGTCTTCGGAGCCTTTTTGTTCTGAGTGTGTTTAAAAATTAGATGTTTAACTGCCTCCGTGGAGATGGGGCTTTTGAGGCAAAAATGAAACCTCTCACATGTTTTTAACAGAACCGGTGATAAAATGCAACTGTGAGCTTGACTGAAAAAATATCCTGCACAGTCATTTCCTCTGCAGCCGTGATCATTCAAACAGCCAGGCACTGGCCTGACAATATTTAAAACAAATTGAAGCCAAAAAAATGCATTTTATGCCCACTCCTACCTTCAGCTGTGCAGTTCATGTGTGGAGGCACCTGGCAGAAATCTTACTGCAGAAAAGGACTTCAGGACCATTTATTGTACTGCAAAATGTCAAGGAAAAGCCCTAGAATTTGACTTAGTGGCCCCTGGTGAGTTGTCAGCATGGGAAGAGGCTCTGGCTGCCACAGCCAGAGCAGGGCAGGAGCTCCAGTGCTGTGAGGGGCTCCAGCCTGGCAGGAGGCTGGGTCAGACCCTTCTTGCCTGCCCTTGGGTGCCTCCCCTGTGCCCAACCAATGCTCCACGTGGGGCACGTCCATTGGTGTTTAATTAGGAGGGACATCGACTCCATGCTCAGTGCACTCCTCGGTGGGGCCAGGAGAGCAGGTTTATGATGTGCCCATGATGGAGCAGCACCCATGATGTGCCCACGATGGAGCAGGGCCCATGATGTGCCCATGATGGAGCACGGCCCATGATGTGCCCACAACGGAGCAGGGCCCATGATCTGCCCACAACGAAGCAGGGCCCATGATGTGCCCACGATGGAGCACAGCCCATGATGTGCCCATGATGGAGCACAGCCCATGATGTGCCCACGATGGAGCACAGCCAGTGTCTGTCCTGTGATGCACAGAGCCACCTGCGCCTCCTCTCCCTCCCACCCAGTATTCCCCTTCCTCCTTCCCTTTGATGCTCATTTACTCCATGGGACAGGGAGCTGTGGGGCCCAGCTCTGGGGAGTGATGCCCAGTGAGGGCATCTGGGCAAGGCAAACCCCAGTGCAGGAGCTGTTTCCCACGAGGGGCTGGAGTGTCCCTTGTGTCACACCCCTGGGGCTCACCCAGGGACTGTCCCCTGCCCAAAGGTACCCTGACAAGGGGCATAAGGTGTGCCCAGTGTGCCCAGGTCCTTGGCAGTGCTCCCAGCCCAGCTCATCACCAGGGCTTTTTAGGCATCTTCTCCCAGTGGAGAGCACATCTCATCAGCCCCAGCCAGCCTGGACAGGTCAGTGTGAGGCCATGGCTGTGAATGAGTGACACAAATTCAAGGAGCCCCTCTCCCCATGCGATGGTCTGAGCAGTGCCCTGGTGCAAGCAGGGACGGCACTGCGGGGTCCAGCCCTGCACCCGCAGTCCCTGTGCTGCTCCCTGAGTGAAGGAACCCCCTCGAGCAAGGGCATTTTCAGGGGATGTTGTAATGGAGCAGGAATCCTCCCTGCTCCCCGGGGGGGTTTGCTTTGGTCCTCCCACAGCCGGGCTGTAACAGTCCTCCCCACCCTCTGCTTTCCTCAGATGGGAGCGTTTAGGGAATGCTGGATGCGCTGCAGGATGCCAGCACTGCCAACCTCACCAGGAGCGTGGGTCGGGGATGGAGCAGCCCCACACCCCGGCTGTCCCCACTCGTCGAGGTGTCCCCTCCCCGCATCCCCACACCAGGACACCGTGTGCTCACACCACAAGGGCACTGGATCCGCACGGCTCTGCGCAGCACCAGGGCCCGCGCTCCTCCGAGGGGCAGGAATGGTGCTCGGATAATCAATACCAGCAGCGTCAGGGTTTACAAATCTTGTATCATTCATGCAAATGGGAAATGATGAAAAATAACCCTTCCCTGCCCTTCGTGCAGGCAGCTGGAGAAGCTTGCCCTTTCCTTAGTGTTAGTTAAGGCTAACATTAAAATACTCTCTACATTCTTGGTGCCTGTTCAATATATTTTATATAAGTTTAATAAAAAAAATTGCTAAGATCATTGGAAGGGTAAATAACTGCCATGCTGACATTGCTTCTATTTAAATCAGCTACACACTGCGTGCGTACATCGTTTGCATAAAACAATATTCAAGTAGGGTGATTTTAATGTTCTGTGCTATTTCTGACTCTCTCTGGATTGCTGTTTGCATATATTTGCATACCCTAGGAGAATTAAACTAGGAGTATGTAAATGAGCTTGCAGGCTCTGTGGTGGAGGAGTTTCTTCAGTTCTACAAAGCAGCTCCCCCAGCCTCCCCTGCCGCTGTGGCGGGGCCGGGACCGGGACCGGGACCGAACCGGCAGCGCAGGGGGCTCCGAGCAGCTTGGCTGGGGGGCACAGGGCAGTGACGACCCCCGGGTTCCTCCTGCTCCCCCCTCTCGTGCCCCCACAGTGCTGCCGGGTGTCCCCACAAGCCCCCAGCTCTGCACTTCGCTTTCCCCCTGGGACCCAGCTCCCTTTCCAGGAGGGCTCTGGGCAAGGGGACCAGCACCCTTGGAGAGCACGGAGTGCTCCTCGGTGTTATCCCCACGGGAGCAGGCAAAGGAGCAGTGGTGGGTTTCTTCAGGGGCTGAACAAACTGTTCCCATCAGGATAAATCCACATCCCTTCTGCTGGGCTGGGCTTTTCCACACCCCGACACGCTGCCGCACAGCACAGCGGTACAAACTGAGGGGCATCCCTGCAGGGAAACAGCAAGGTCCAAAAACCCCAAACAAAGGCTCTCCCAGTGCTCCCTGCCCTTCCAAGGAGAGTGAGGATGGTGGGAACAATTTCCACCGCCGTGTGATGAATCTCCAAGAGGCCACATGGGGGCTTAATTAAGCAGCCTGGTGAAGTCTCAGATTTTCCTGCTGATAATTGCTGAGCAGCCTTTGCACCGCCTGCCTCTCCCCACCGGCACGCCTGGGAGCACAGAGCCGCGGCTCGGCCACAGCAGGGCCCCCCTGTGCAGTTGGATGCCCAGCTCCTCCGGGGGCACTTGGAGAGCACCATGGTGTGAGGCACCCGCTGTGGTAGAAAAGGATGCCCGTGCCCTGGTGACAGCCCTGCATGGAGAGACACACCTCCCCCTCACTCTGAGGCGCCGGGTGGGGGCAGTTCTGTGCACCCCCTGTTCAGCCTCTGTCCCCTGGGCACTCCAGGATCCCTCCCGAATGATTAAGCATCTGACCCCGGTGTTAATCTAAAGGATATTCAGTTATTTGCAGCAGTTTGCTGCCATCACAGAGCGCTGTGCCCTGTGCAGACGGCTGGGCACTCCCCCAAAAGCACCCGACTCTTGTGGCAAACCCACAGATGCTGAGTTGCTGATCCCTGCACAAAGAAAGGCATCAGCACCCCAGGGACCAGCCAGGCACCACACAGGGCTGCTCCACACTCCCAGTGGAGCTGTGGAAAGGAGAGGCAGCGAGATGGGATAGACTCAGAGGATTCCCAGGACTCCCTGGGGACAAGGAGCATTTTGGGCAAAGCAGGGGTGTGCACAGGTAGCCTGGATTCAGGGCACCTACAGATGTGTGCAGGACAGGACACACACAGATGGATCCTGATCTGTTCCTGTGCATGCACACAGGTGAGCAGTGGTGGGGTGCCTTGCATTATGCATCATGTGTCGTCCTTTCATCTCTCATAGCGGCCAAATCCAGAGCAGCAGCTGCTGACCAGGATGTGCAGGGGAACTGGAATGGCCCCTCCATAAGAGAAAGACTCCTCCAGAGCCTGAGCACAGCAATAACCACCCTGCTCAGCCCCTCACACCAGGGTGTCACAGAAGTTCTGTGGTGCCTGTTTCCAGAGCCCGGTGGCTCCACATCCTCTTGTTGGAGGCATATTTTCAATAATTAAAGAAGTATTGGCTTGTTGAGCTGGAGAGATCATCACAGTGGAGGGACTGGTAATAACTTCCCACCACAGAAGGACTTTTTCATTCTCCTGCTGATCATGACTTGGCTTTACTGTAAATTAAACACATCCTCACTGACACCTGAAGGTTAAGGGGGATTTTCCTGCACTAAATCAAAGCGGACACCAGTTTCTTCTGCAGGAAGAATCTGAACTGGCTTAAAAGGTCAAACAGTTCGGCACAGGATTTGGGTGGTTGTTTAAGGTCATCAGGCAGCCTGCTCGTGTCAATACATCAATTATTAACAAGTCATTGGAGTTAAAGTGAATTAGTCTTTTCTCTCCCCATCCTGCTAACAGGATTAGCAAAAAGTAAATAAAAATAGCAGTGGAGGTGAGCAAAGCAGGGGCTCTAAGGCACTCATGCAGCTCAAAGGCAAGTGCAAGGCAACATCCCCACACTCACCCCCGTAGGACCCCAGAGCTGTGTGTCCACCCGGGCTGGCTCTGCCAGGGCTCCCAAACCTCTCCTTGCCTGCTCACACCTCAGCAAGGTCACAGGGGCCAGGCTGGTCACCAGCTGGGGAATTCTTGTGGAATACTCCAGCCTTTGCAGCCACGATGGCCTCAAGCCAGGGAGGGATGCTCATGGCAGGACTGGGCATCCTGCCAAGCCCTGGCCAGCCCTGGAGTCCAGAGGCACTCACAACACCCAGGGACCCTCCACTGTCGCCTTGTTTTCCAGCTGCTGTGGTGAGCACAACCCCGAGAAGGCTGGGGCAGGACTGGGGTGGTGGATAACTGCACCCATTCCCACGAGGGACAGGTTCATCCCCAGTTTGTGGGCTCAGACCCAGCTGCAACAGCAAACAGGAATTAAAACGACAAGAAGTGTGAGAGACTGATTACACCTACTGTGCAAAGGACTGATTCCACGTTCAGTGAAACAAGAACATGCATTTTCTTTCCTGTGCCCCATTGCTGCAGCAGCACTGGCGTTACACTGGAACTTCCTCTCGGGATATAAGGGTCTGGCAGTCCTTGGCAGATTCCATTCCCAGTGAGCAGGAGGAATTGGAAGATCAGTCCCTGGGAGGGAGCTCAGCCGGCTCCAACACCCAGTGCAGAGTTTGGATCTTTGTGCTGGGATTCTCTTTTATGGTGGGTGGAAAATCATTTACCATATTTACTTTTTTTCATGACATTTTTAATTTTTCATATCCAACTTGGACCAAAATTTTGAAAACGTTTAAAACTGCCAAAGATTTTACCTCTTCCTTCCTGCTCAGTAGCAAAACAGGAGGGCAAGGGACTGGAGCCAAGGGGAAAAGAAAAAGAAGATAAAAGAAGAATTATTCTTTCACAGAATTTGCGACATGCTTAAAAGAAAATAAAAAACCTACAGAAAAACTTTTTAATGTTTTAACAGTCTTTTTATCACATCAAAATTTTAAGATATATTTTTGTCTTGCATTAGTTTTAATAAACGTGTCTTAGCGGTTCCTTTTATCGCTGTTCCTGGACTAATTAAATGTACACATACATTTTTAAATGTTCACTTTGCTTCAGCACTCGCTGGTTCAGTTTTATTTAAGAGCTTATTTAACACCTTGCACAAAGCCCTTTGAAATTCCTTCCAGGAAATGTCACACCTTGCAGAGGGAACGCAGCTCTCCGAGAACATAGACCTGCATTTGTACCAATGGGGAAGTGCATAAACACACAGGGAAGGGGCTGGGGGGGCTGGGGGTCCCCAGGTCTCCCAGTTCTCAGGTACAGGCAGGGGGCTGCTCACTGCTCCCCCAAATCTGCCCAAGCCTGTGTGAGCTCTGGTTGCAAGAGCCAGGACAGGGGGTGCAGGTTGTGCCAGAGCAGATCAGGGTCCTCCCAAGGAGCAGGGCCAGGGGGTGCAGGTGATGTTGGACCAGCTGAGGATCCGTTGGCCCCAGAACCTTGGGATGGTGGGAGCCCGGTCAGCCTGGCATCCTGGGAGCACGGCAGCAGAAAGGATCCGTCCACCTGCAGCCCTGCTTCAGCTTGAGGGACCAGCACAGACCAGGCAGGTGCAT
This sequence comes from Monarcha castaneiventris obscurior, assembly GCA_026261815.1. Classification (NCBI taxonomy): domain Eukaryota; kingdom Metazoa; phylum Chordata; class Aves; order Passeriformes; family Monarchidae; genus Monarcha; species Monarcha castaneiventris. The sequence continues at coordinate 5,133,588 of JAMPIT010000485.1, forward strand.
TAAATAAATGTGCATTGAAGCAGCAAAGTTAAACGCGAGATCCCCTCCGTGGCTTTGCCAAGAATTCAGGCATCTCTCATCCCCACCAGCCCGTGGAATGTGCCAGCCTGCGCCTGCTCACCTGCTCTCCTGCAGCAGATGCCAAGTTCCCATTTGTCCATGGCCCAAAAGCACCCTCTCCTCCGGAAATCCTCCCTCTCCCCCAAATCTGTGGTGTTATTTGTTTAAAATAAGACACTGGCACTTGTCAGGAGACTTTTTGCAGTGTATTGTTTTAAAGAAGACATTCAATTACCTCGGCTGCAATGCTTCACTGTGTTCTGATGATCTACTAAGGGAAAAATAACTAATATGTAGCATGTTGTGTCATAGACAATTATAGAGAACATCGCTTTTAAGGAAACAAGACTTGTGCCCAATTGTGCGAGATTTATTAAGTTTGCTGTTTTACAGCAACACGGCAAACTCAGGGAGGGGAACGCATTCGCATCTCCTCCCCAAACCCCTTGCTGCAGGAGGAGAGGACTGATTTTCCTTCCCTCATTAAAAGACGAGGAGCTGGTGAGGCTGCGAAGGACTGAGATAAACATCTCGACAGACACACGATTATTTCCTCCTTTAGTTTTACACAGCGTGAGATTCTTATGTGGAAACAAAGTGATTTGGCTATAGATTTATAGAGGGAGCAAATGATTTGGTCCTACATGATGGAGCATATCATGCATATTCCGTGCCTTCGCTCGTGGGCATTCTCAGCTCGGCACAGCAGACTGATGGCAGGAGGCAGGAGGGAGAGGAGCTGGGAATGTGACATTATGCACAAGAGGGAACGCTGCGAGGATTTCACATCTCCTCTGGTGAACAATGTGACTGAGAAATGCACTTACTGGAAAGGATAACTTAATTCATCCACCAGGCAGCAAGCATCCAGGAATCTGCGCAGTGGAGAGGGGCCTGGAGAGCCCCAGGGGCAGGGATAACAGGGACAGGAGCACAGAGGAGCCTTGGCAGACGTGGATCCTCCTGCCCCTGCCACCTTCGCTCTGACACCCATGGACTGCGCTCCCTCACAGACCGTGGCAGCTCTTAGCAATGTTTTTTATTTGAGTACTAATCTGTCCACACACAAAGGAAGACCCTGCTCCAAGGATCTTGCAGTTTAAGACCTTGATCCTGCAGACTTACCAAAGTGCTTCATTTTAAGCGCATGATTAGTGCTGTTGACTCTGGTGCTTAAAATTCAGCATCATAGAACTGTTTGGGGCTGGAGCTGACAGCTAGAGTCCTCTGGAGATGTTAATGTGCCTTAGCAGAAAACATAACAGTGCATCCATGGGAGGTGCCTGCAGAGTCACCCAGAAATAGCACAAGGAACAGCTATTTTTTCCCAGGAAGAGGAGCCTGGGAGCAGGGATCCATGCTCTCAGTTGGCAGGAGCTGCCTTTGATAGGCTTTGGGGTGGTGGGCATTTCTGCAAGCATTTGGATGCGATTCATGAAGAAGCTTATGGGGTGTGATTGATGGGTTTGCAGTCTTCACTGAGAAAGCAAGAGAGGGCTAAAAACAATGAATAAGTCTTTAAGGAATTCAAAATTCCCACCCAACACATTTATCTTTTCCGTTGGCTATAAATGGGCCGGGAGTGGGATAGCATCATTCCTGCGTTGCTGGAAAGTGCAGGGCAGCCTTCACACCACCCACCGCAGCGATAAACAATGTTCTCATGAGCCCACTGCTATTTATAGCAGCGATCCTATTTCACACATATTTGCCTCAGTTACTGAGCAAGGGCACTTTCCTGGCCCTGATGGATCTGAGCACATCCAGCTGCCGATCCCAGGGGAGGGCTGCCATTCCGAGGATGCAGCGTTCTGTCTCTGTACAGCCATCACCTGGGATGAGCAGCACAGGGTGTCATTAATGGCACAGGTACAACACACACACACATCTGAGCTTCCCACCTGGGTGGGAGAGGGAGGAGAGGAGAAGGGAGGGGGAAGGATTTTAAAGGATGAATGATCTGTTTCCTGCTCAGAACTCAGGCACATCCAATAACCTCAAGCAAAGCAAATCTCAGCCTGAATTAAAGGCTCTAGTGGGCTGGATTCTCCTAAACATTCAGCACCAGTTGCAAACCCTCCCGTTTCAGGCTCATCTGCTATCGCTGTACCATCACCTGAGCTGGTGTCCTCACTTGCTCTGAAGTGCTGCAGGCAGAAACCAGTTCATGTTTGGGGGAAGATGTGCCAACAGAGAAGAGCAAGCAGCAATCCAGCACTAGCGAGTGGCTGAGCTGCTGCCTCTCCCTGGGGCAGCAGCACCTCCTGCACCCGGCTCTGTCACCTGCCCAGGTGTGAGGTACCTGGCAGTGTGTGCCAGCCCCTTGCTCAGCTCCCAGCTGTCTACTGAGCCACCATGTCCTCCCTGTCACAGAGAGGGGAAAAAAGAGCCAAGAGCCAGACCCAAGAAGAGGGCTGAGCTACTCACCATCACCGTAACACCACGGCAGGGTGACACAAGCAAGTGCACACAGAGCTTTGTGGGGCTCTGGGGTTTTCCTCTGTATTTGCTAAAAAAATCCTCCTACCTGGGATAGGAACAAAATGCACCTTCTGGCCTGGTGATTTATAGCTGTGCTTTGCTTGTCTTGTTTCCCTCAGTGTGATATGCAAATCCCAGCAGCAGGGAATGCAGTGAGCTCTTCCTGCTGTAAATTCACCCTGCCCAGACCCAGAGCACCCTCGCAGAGACAGCCCAGGGGAGCCTTTTAATTACCACTGCCACACAAGGGACAGCTCCTCAGCAGCTCCTGGGGACCTAGCAGCTCAGTGGCCTCGTGTTTCCCAGGGTGGGTTGTGTCACACAAGATGTTTGAGCATTCCCTAGTTAATGTGACTATGAGTGCCTCCTCCCATACCCAAGAGATGCTCAGCCCCAGAGAAGCTCAGCCCTGAGTCTGACTGAGAGGACACAAAAGCCCCAGGGCCATGTCAGGGGTGGGGGTGGGAGCCAGGGTCTTAACATTCCTGCTGTCTTCCTGCATGGGAATGGCAAAGGGGACTCCAGAAGTGTCAGATCCATCTGACACTAGGAAAATTCTTATAAATAAAATAGTCCCCATAAAATCTGTATGAGATCTCCACAGTCCATCTTATACAGACAGTAATAAAGGAAAGGCACAGTAACAGCAGCCAGAGCCACCATCTTGCAACAAGAAATCTGATTTTAATAAGTATGAAAAGTGATTTACTCACTATTAACATTTTAAGCATGTGTTAGCAATGAGGGCCAGTACATTACTGACACTTTGGGTGATCCAGAGAGGTCCAAGCAGCTCAGCTGGTGCAGGAGCATTTCTGCACTGCCAGCAGGGCTGGGAGCCAACACAGGCACTCCGGGGGCATGAAGATGGCAAACTGCACGGGACGGATCAGTGCCACCACCCAGGTCACAGCCCTTCCTCCAGCAAAGATTGAAGTTTTTTTAAACCAACCCTCCCAATCAGCCAAAGAACTACCTGATGTTGCTGTGGGTGAAAGGCAAAATCCAATCGTGTTCATCATTTTTTGTCACCTTTTGCAAACCAACAGCCCCAGCCCAAGCTGCGCCTCCAGTTCCATTCTCTCTCATCACATCTGGAAGGGACAGTGGATAGTGATTCCCCATGCTCACAGATACTCATCCAGCTCCTGTAAGTCATGCCTCACCTGTTCAAACCTTTGTCATCGAAGCATTTAGAGCATGAAACCCAATTAAAGAATCAACCTCTTGCTGTTACAATGGAAGAGCTACAAGAATTAGCACTTAAGCTGCATTAGCAGGAGGCATTTCTAATAACACTGCACCCACATTTATCTTTGGTGATTACTCAGGGCGCACCAAGGGGAGCTCTCATTTCTGGGCACATTATCTACCAGGCAGCAAGTTTTTCCCGCATCCTGTGCTACACAGAGCACTGTGCTGGCTGCTCTCCCCAGTGCAGGATCAGGTGTTCAGTCATCCCTCAGGAGACGTGGCAGGTGAGGTACCTGCAGGAGATCTGCTGAGGGATCTCTCCAGGGAAGCAACAACTGAAAGGACACAGAAAGCTGAGCCCAGAGAAGGCCTGAACAAGGCTGGGGTGATGGACACACCAGAAAATGTTGGTGTGAATAAAGTCTGGCTGGGAGCCCTTACACAGGCATGGCTGGGGGACTGCTGGTGCTCCCCAAGTGCCCTGGGGAGAGGGGAGCAGACACTGGGCAGCAGAGCTCACAGAGTCAGGAGCTGCAGGTATCAGCTGAGCCCGTGTCCTTATAATAAACAGAATTCTCAGCACCACTGGTTCATGTTGGAGCAGTCTGTAAGCAGTCTGTAAGCTGCTGTAAGCTGCTCTGTAAGCTCCCTCCAGCAAGAGAGGTTAATGTTATTCACTCCAGTCTGCAGAGAAGGACGCAAAACCATGGAGAGGTTATGGGCCAGATAACCAAAAATGGCTTTTAGTTCTGGGCACTTTCATTTTACACTGTCTGACCTCTGAAGTACTATCAATCTGATTTTCAAAGGCATTGAGCAGATCCTGCTTTCACTGACCTTAAACACAGAGACACACAAAATTAAAGGGAACTCTACAGAGTGTTGGCCAGAGCGAACCCACGAGCCACCGGTCAGAGAGAGGAAGAGGGAGCTGGAGGTCACCAGAACTGAGTCATGCACACATCTCTGGCCTTTTTGAGTTTCTTTTACCAAATCAAAGGCCAGCGTGATGTGGGAACAGGCAGGTATGAGCTGCCTGTTAACTGATTTGAACTGAAAATGGCAGGAAGTTTTCCACTGCCAGAGTTCAGAGGTTCATGTTGGTGTACAGAGCAGCACCCCCCACTCCCACCCACCTCCTGGGGGTCTTTCAACCTATGTCAGCCAATGGCTGATAACAGCCCTAACGTGTGCAATGGGATGACTTTTCCTCCAACTACCCACCCAAAAAGATTCCCCATCTTGCTTCCTGTTGCAGTGGTGCCCAGTCTGTGTCCTGCCTCCTGAGCAGCTCTGAAGCAGCACAACCTCCCTCTTAGGAGCCCAGGCAGAGCATTTGTATTCAAAAGTCAAATAATATTTCATGGATATTCCAAAAGTTAGGTGAATTCTTTCTCTCAGCCTTCATTACCTAAAAAGCTTCTGTAATTATGTACATGAATAATGAGATTAGCATATCCATCAACTAACTCCTGCTCCACCCCTGTAGATACAGGAGGCCTTTGTGGGAAGTCCTCTGTGCTCAGATGCCATATCAGCAGCAGCCTCCAAGGCTTCTGTGGGAACCACCATGGTCGTTGCGACTCCTGCTCCTCACAGAAATCCAAAGTTTCATTGGGATATGGTAGGAAGATGGTGAAGGTTGGACGGGCACCTCACAGCATCCACACAGCATCCTGCCACCCCAAGCATCCCTGGGAGGGTGCAGGAGGCACGGGGCCAGTGAGGGATGGCAAGACAGAGTTCCTGGGGTGTCACAGAGTGTCCCAGGGTGCCACAGCTGTATCAATGACACCCTGCTTTGGCAACAGGCGTGGATGGCTGACAGCTAAAGGAATGGCAATGGGAATGTGGCAGCAGCTCCGTCGGCACCAGGCGCTGGCTGGGAAGGGCTGAGCAGCTGGTGAGTGAGGCACACGCCCTGGTACCCACACCCACACCCACATCCCTGTGAACCGGTGCTGGTGCACTGAAGAACCTGTCTGCATTTCAGGAATGTGTTCAGGGAAACATACATGGAGAAATGCCTCACAATGGGAACAACCTTCCCTGCACCCGGCTGTGGAGCTGCTCCTTGACTGTAATTGGGGACCTGGTAATTAGATGATGGCAAAATGTACCAGCAGCTCAGTTTTCATTCTGTGGTCCAAATTACAAACCATCATATTTTGAAAGTGATGCTGACATTCCTCAGCCAGGAGCCTTTGCCAAAAACAACTTGAGCAAGGCTTGTCTTGGCACCGAATCAAACTCGGGGCCCCAGCAGCGAAACTGAAAACATTTACACAGCTGGACCCAAATCACCCGATTTTCTAAAGAGTTTGTCAGAGCCTGAAGCTCTCGGTATATTTCTGCCTGTTTTAAAGGGGCCTGTGTTCTCACAATCCCCCAGCTCTCCACACAGAGAAAATAAAATACTTGAAGAAAAGTGGGTGGTCTTTCCATTGCAGTCCGAAAAAATAATCCAGAAAAGTCTCATGAGGAAAATGCGAATGAGCCCGGTGTTCACCCGGCCCATCCACAGATGTGCCAGACATATTTCATTTGCATATATAGATATGGAAACCTCATCATTTTGCTGTACGTATGTAATGGCTAATAAATGCATTAGCAAACCACTAATGAAAACAAATTGGAGCCAGTGTCAGGAATTACGCCAGCGTGAGGAATTACCTTGCTGCATTTTTTCCTATCTAAATGTCCTGACGATATTATTTTATTACATCAGTCATACCCGCTGCTTATGCATTATCCATCCCTCACTCCAGCCGGGGCCAATTCCTCTTGGGCTCTTTGGCATCGTCTGCCCCAGCAGCATGGGCACAGGCAGGGGCACAGGCAGGGGCACAGGCAGGGGAGGGCAGACCATGTATGGAGCACCCCAGCACTCGGATGTTCCTAGAATGCCACCGTGCCCACCCACCAGTGCCACGCCCCCAGTGACACTGTCTCTGTTGCAGGCAGCAAGGATCATGCAGCAAGTTTCCATTTTGTGCCCGTTTCTGTGTTTTTTCCTCAGAAAACAGGTCCTATTTTTTCACATACGGGGGAAGGAGGCTGAAAAACTGGGAGAAATGGCCACACTTGTTTCCAGCCCTCAGGAGGGCTGTGGGCACCTGCCTTGGTGCTGCAGGCTCAGGCTCCCCCTCCCTACCTCAGGAACAAGTCTGGCACTGGGTATTTGCCCCTGTTCCTTTCCTTTCCTGCGTGCTGCCTGATTATTATTTTTTTCCTACTCATAAAAGCGATGAGAGCAAATCCTCTGATGCACCAGAGATGCCACAGAGCTGGCCTGGGCCATTTGGGGCATCTGTCCCACAATGGAGAGTGGCCCTTGACTACACACTGCCCTCACAACAGAGAGTGGGGCACCACAATTAGTGAACTTACCTCGTTTGCTTACTCTAAAGGCATCCTATTGATTACTTAGAGCCCTGCAGCAGCCAGCAGTGGCCTCGGTCACCTCTGAACAAACACAGCACACAAACTCTGCTCCCCGCCCCAAGAAATTCAGTTTCTTCTTCCACCAAGATAATTAACAGCCTGTTTGACAGGAATCCCTCTTCAAAGACCCTCTTTGCTCAGCTGTGATTGCTACCAGAAGACATAGTGGAGCCGTTTTTCAGAGCTCAACTTAAATTTTTGTGGCTACATGGGGACCTCAAAATCTTGCAAAATTAATTTTTTTTAATGCAAAACCTTTTAAGTAAAAATACTTGTAATTGCAACCTAAAGCGATGTGGGATCTGTGAATGGCTCTCTGATTAATTCTTCTGCGAGGCGAGTCTCCTCTCTCTGTTCTACTGAACAAGCATACACATATTATTGGGATTAATGCTGCATAATACATAATTAATGAAACTGCATAAATATGCAGATTTGGAATTGCAGATTGACTGCCACGGCTCTGTCCCCGAGCGCTGGGGTAACGGATTGGATGTTCGTTATTACCATATTTAAAACTGTTTCCCTGTGAACATGTGCAAACCAATTAACTCGGAAGGGCAGACGGTAGCGGTGACCATCTCCAAAATCCAAGGGAAGGGCTGTGTACCTGAGAGGTGCAGCCCAGGCACCCCCTGCCATGGGGAGCAGGGACACAGGCACTGCTCTGCAGCCCTGCAGCAGGCAGCTCCAGAGAAATGGTTTAAAAGAACAAAAACCAGGTGTCTCTGGTGCTGGGAAGCCATGATGTGGCACCAGTGCCACACAATAGGCAGGAGAGGCTGGTGAGGAAGGAGGGGGGCAAAGCTCACGGGGGATCTGAGTCCCACGGCAGGCACAGGCACTGCATCTAACAAAAGCTTTGGAAATCAAGACCTTTCTGGGCATTTTCCCAGGTCTTTGGGATGGGGCTTCAGCAGGAGCTGGTCAACAAACTGTTCGCAGTCAGTTCCCAAATGCCCTTCATAGCACATGGACAGGCTCCCCATCAATGACTCACCAAAAGATACTGCATGGAACATGGGGAAATGCCATCCAGGGCTTTCAGCTGGCATGACAAAGATTGTGCCATCCCAGTCTGGGTTCTCTCCCTGCACTTTGCTAAAGCAGATATAGAGATCTCCTTGGATGGCTCCAGGGTCAGGAAGCCACCAGCTGCTGGGCTTTGGTGGTGATGGGAGAGGCAGAGCAGAGCTGCAGAAGGGTGGGGTTGGTGAGGGTTATCCTCTGAGAGCAAGTGGGAGCAGGAGCTTGGGATTTGCTGGTGGATCAAGCCGACCTCGAGTTCTCAGGGGTACATTCTAGGTGTCCCTGGAGCAGCAGCAGGTCGCTTGTTCTGCTTCATGCTGCCTGTTTGCTCTGTTGAGGATGTCAGGATTTATTGCACGCTGCTGTTGAGAGGATTCAGATCTCACCCAGGGAGTTTGATCTGCAGATCTCCAAGCTCTGCCCGGGGAGGACTGCAAGCATTGTTCCCATTCCTCACATTTACAGGCTCAAATTCTTACTTGTAGAAAAGGAAAAGCTTCCCCAAGAGGTGTTTGGGAAATGTTTTTACTTTAAAGTACAAGTTTCCTACGGATGTCTTCAGATGTTTATTGAAGTGGAATAAATGAAAGTATGAGTATGTGCTGTCTTAGGAGGGATGGGAATTGCAGCTCCGTGCACCAGAACTGCTCAGCCAGGTGCCTGACCTGCCTGAGGTGACATCTGTGTGGGAGATGATGTCCCTGGAGAGCCCAGGCTCGTGGAGAAGCACAGCACTTGCTCTGCAGCCAGACGAAGACCCAGCGCTCAGCTCGATGTGCAGAGCAGCCACACAGGCCGGGGCACCTCTGCTTGTCCTGCTCCTCCCCACCTCTGGGAGCACAGAGCATTTATCTGGCACATCAGCCAGGTATCCTGACCTCCCAACACCTGCTACATTTTTAGACTGCCCAAAAAGTGAGAGGAGCATGGTAGAGGCTCTGTGTCCAGCCTCATCCCTCTCTCCCTTCTCGCTCTGCACTCCCTGACTCCACTGCAGCACCACTTCTCCAGCCACTGACCCCCCATGTCCCCTGGGTGCTCCATCAGGGAAGGAAGTGGGAAGAGGGAAGGAGACAATGTGTGTATGGGGGTAAACCTAAGTCAGGGTTAATTCTTTCAGTCGAACAGCCTAGTCTCAGCAATGAACTTAACCCCTCCATGTTTCATGATGAAATATTAATTGCTCAGCCAGATATTTTCCCTTTCACTTTTGTTCTCAGGGAATGCCTGCACCCTTCTCCTTTGCAAAGTAACTCCCACTGCAAGGGCCTCAAACAATCCCTTTCTTCTGGAAAATATCACACAGCAAAAGCAGAGCAGCAGCTTGACCTGGGATTTGGGAACGTGTGTGAGCAGCGCAGTCAGAGCTGGAGAGCAGGGCCAGCCTCCCAAAGGCCAATCCATCACAATCTTCCATCAAGATGAGACATGCAAGTGAGAGATGAGACCCTGGGAAGGAGAGGAGGGGACAGGTGACCTTAATTGCTCCACGGTTATTGATAGGGCAACTTGTCTTCATGATGCAAATTACCCTATAAATAAAAGTAAAACAACTACAGGAAGCAATTTGCCGCTTTGTTAGAGTTAAAGTAGACCGAAAATTAAATCAAGACACAGGATCGCTAATTCAACAGGGCTCTCCTGGAGCCTCTGCAGGCAGGGCCAGAAGCACTGGCCATGGGGGTAACCGAGTCACGGCTGCCTTGCACAGGCTCAGGAGGGAGAATGGGAACAATGGGTCCAGCCCTGGAACCAAGCCACCAACAGAGGTGAGGGTATCACCTTCCTGTGCCATTGCCCTGGCACCAGTGACTGGTGGGGGATCCCTGCTGTGTGGTGAACCCCCGTAGAAGCTTGAGCTCTCCCACCTCTGGGAGAAGACAGGAGTTGTCCTCTCACCATGCTGGGGCAGCCACCCACACCCACCATGACTCCAGTGTCCAGCAACTGTGTGTTCTCTTTGCTGTTTGGTCCATGAGGTGTCCATGAGGCGCAGAGGTGACCTAGCATGTGCCCCTCAGGCACGATGCACTGGCTGCTCCTCACTGACTTTTGCTGGTACCACCGTGCAGAAGTGGGTTCAGCACAGCCACTCATCGTCAGTGGGAAAAATGTACCTGAGTCATGACACTTTGCTAGAAGCAACTTCTCTGACACCTTAAGTGTGTATTACTCTTGCCTTACATTTCTAAAACACCTTTTAATTTCCATATCGTTATATCCAATATTTATTTGTCCACTGAAGGAGCCAGAGCTTTGGCCAAAGGCTTCTTAGCAGAGCTTCTCCAGCTCCCTGATGACCACAGCCCAGTGCCCACACTGCAATGGGAGCTGGTGTAGTGCTGCTGCATCCTCACCCCACTGCACCCTCGCCCCCACTGCTCATGGTGCTTCCCACCTTCCCAAAGGTAATAGTTTGGGGAGTAAGAGAGTAAGGGAGTAAGGGAGTAAAAGTAATGCTCTGTCCCACCCCTTGCTTGCAGGGCCAGGGCAGCATCTGACGAGGGCAGGGTAGAGGGAGCAAACAGGAGGAACTGGGGTTTCTGTCAGTTGGCTGTGCCAGGGAAATTAAAATGCATTATTTTGTCACTAAGTTGCAGCTTTTCTCAAAATACCAGCAGCCACAGAGATTTTCTCCAGCCCCAAAGGAGCACTTCTAAGTGCATCATTTTAAGAAGATACTTCTTTCCCTGCTCATTTTTTTTATTTTTTGTGTTTGTTTTCAAACCTGTCAGAAAGCACTGATATTTCTAAGCTTTGTTGCTGTTGTTGTTGTTGTTGTTTCCCTCCTGATGCTTTTCTTTCCCATTTCTGAGCATCCTCGCTGGTTCTGCGCGAGGCCCCTGGAGGCTGTACAGCAGCAGGATGCGATGCCGGAGCCTCTGCCTTGCTGGGTGAGCTGCTCCACTCCTCGAAGCTTTGAAGCTGCCACTTCACATTCCCACAGAAGGATCATGCTGTTGTTTCTTCAGGAAATTATGAAACACTTTGTGAAGCGACATCAGTGGGAACAATAAGGGCAGCGACCCCAGCAGCCCCCGGCGCCTGGCTGGTGGCAGGGCCGGTGCTGGCCATGATGGTGGCTGCGAGTGAGGGCTAGCTGCCCCCACAGACCGTGGGTGAGGCCCAGCTGCCCCCACAGACACCCCTCAGGTGAGGGCCAGCTGCCCCCACAGACCGTGGGTGAGGGCCAGCTTCCCCCACAGACACCCCATGGATGAGGGCCAGCTTCCCCCACAGACATCCCTCAGGTGAGGGCCAGATGCCCCCACAGACACCCCTCATGTGAGGGCGAGCTTCCCCCCCAAACATTCCGTGGGTGAGGGCCAGCTGCCCCCAGCAGACACCCCACAGGTGAGGGCCAGCTTCTCCCACAGACATTCCGTGGGTGAGGCCAGCTTCTCCCACAGACACCCCGTGGGTGAGGACCAGCAGCCCCCACAGACACCCCATGGGTGAGAGCCAGCTTCCCCCAGATATCCCTCAGATGGGGGCCAGCTGCCCCCACAGACACCCCACAGGTGAGGGCCAGCTTCTCCCACAGACATCCCTCAGGTGAGGGCCAGCTTCCCCCACAGACACCCCACAGCTGAGGGCCAGCTGCCCCCACAGACACCCCTCAGATGAGGGCCAGATGCTCCCACAGAAACCCCTCAGGTGAGGGCCAGCTTCCCCCACAGACATCCCTCAGATGAGGGCCAGCTGCCCCCACAGACACCCCATGGATGAGGGCCAGCTTCCCCCACAGACACCCCATGGGTGAGGGCCAGCTGCCCCCACAGACACCCCATGGATGAAGGCCAGCTTCCCCCACAGACACCCCACAGACACCCCTCAGGTGAGGGCCAGCTGCCCCCACAGACACCCCTCAGGTGAGGGCCAGCTGCCCCCACAGACACCCCTCAGGTGAGGGCTAGCTGCCCCCACAGACACCCCACAGACACCCCATGGGTGAGGGCCAGCTGCCCCCACAGACACCCCATGGATGAGGGCCAGCTGCCCCCACAGACACCCCGCAGCTCCACCGACGCTCGCCAGTCCAGGCCCCTGCTCTCCCCCAGCCGTGGGCAAACAACTTGTATAGCTCACACCTCGCTCCCCACAGGCCACGCTGCCTGTCTCGGACGTGTGAGGCGATGGAAAGTACACGACTTTCCCGGGTAGTTTTTTCCAGTCAGTCATTACTCTCCCTCCCGCAGTCTGAGCCTTATTTCCATGTTAAACGACTTGCTCCTGCCTGTAGCCTTTCGCTCAGCTCTTCTGCCTTTGCTGCAAGACTTGAGGTCCCCCTATGCCTGGTACTTTCTCCTGAGAAGGTACTTCAGGATTTAATGAAGGCATTTACTCTTCTTCTTGATCTTGTTTAAGCTCTTTAATCTCTTTTTCTGTAACTCATTCTCTTCATCTCATAAACAGTTTTGTGGCTTTCTTTGACACCTCCAGGATCCCTTTACAAACCCTGACACTGGAGCCGTGGGCAATATTCTGATGTCCCTCTCACCAGTGCCAGGCAACTTGCCAGTTGCACTGTTCCTACTTACCACTCCTTTCTGTGTATGCCCTGACTGAATTAGCTCTTTATCACAAGGTCAGGGCACTGTGCCTGTGGCCTCTGTCTGCTCAGATGCTTTGCAAAGTCGTTAGGGAATGCGAAACTATCTCCTGCTCTTGCAACAAATCCGTCATTCTTGGCCTGTATGAGAGGGATGATTTTGTATTCACTTACATTAGAATACATTTTATGTCAATGGATGCATCTATCTTCCATAAACACTCTCGACTGGTGTCCATATCATACCCCAGCTCTCAGCTCTTCATCAAATGGTCACACTTAATTTCTGAGTAGGACTGATGTCCAGACTCACATCATCCAGTGGGAATCTCAATCCCTTGCACACTCTTGTAGCACAGCCACTGCCCTCACACAGTTTTAGCCTCTGTTCTAAGGTTCATTGCACAGAAGCTTACAGGCCAGTCATCTCAGCTAGGTGTTCAGCATTCCTGAGTGTTCCACAGCTCACCAACAGTCATCACAAATCCATCTTATCCACCTCATCCACATCTTGGCCTCCTGCTCCTTCCAGTTCCCTCCTCTTCAACTCAAAAATTCATGAACATGTGAGTTTGCTGGGGACAACCACGTCTGGATCTTCAGTTCCCCTTTCTCATTCTTCAGTGATTTCAGCTCAGGTACCCAAGAGAAAAGCGACACGTTCTCCTCAGCAATGGACAAACAGGCTTCTTGCCTCTTGCCAGGGTAGGATCCAAAACCCCCATGTGGGAGCACCAACAGACAGCCAAGATAAACAGGCAGCTGCCAGGTCCCTGGATCTGCAGTTGTGGGATACTTAGGATTTCCTCCTGAGTGTCTTTTCCTTCAGAGCTTTTCTTTCAAACAGAAAAGTTCAATGAACTTCATAAATTGTTATTTTCTCTATAATTAAAAATTTGTGTGTGTCTGCTGCAGGGGTTTAGATTTTTTTTTAAACAAACCAGCAACATGTTTTTTTCCACAGAAAGAGGAGCATGGAGTCAGTAACATAATAAGGGAAACAGCTCATGTGAACCTGTGGTGTTGAGGTGTGGTCATGGAGTGAAGACAGTGTGTGTGCCTCGTACCTTTTCCACTGGTGTGAAGGAAAACAGAGGCAGCAGATAGCAGATCCCCCATCAACACCTCCCCAGACTCAGCTTCATTTTCATTGTCAGGATCTGATTTCTATTCATTTCTCTCAGCTCAGTGCCTGTGGCCTCACTGGGGGATCAATCCCCTTGCACCAGGCACCGTTCCAGACACAGCACAGCTACCACGAGCTGTAACCACTCCCAGGACAGGAGCAGGAACAAGGAGTGTGTCAACCCCACACTTCGTGTTGTGCGCAGCACTGCCAGGGGGCAGGAGGGGTGAGACCAGCTGAATTTAAAGGTGCTGGAGACAAAGCTGCCCATGGCTCATCTCACCCACGTCCCCACTGCAGTTCCACAGCGTCTGTTCATCCTCTCCTGGCCGATCAGAGGGAAGAAGGTGTGGAGCCGCTGGTACAGGGCTCAGATGCACAGGATTCCCAAGCCAACAGGAGATGCAGAGGCAAGGCAGTCAGTCCTGCAGAGCTTCCAGGCATTTCCAGCTTGTGCCAGTGTATTTAAAAGGGGGAAGGAATATGATGGAATAGGTGCAGGTGAGGTCAGGAGCAGCTCTGTCCTTTGGAGACCACCATGATGAGCTGAGCCAGAAAAAGGCTTCCCTTAGAGAGCTGCCATCACACCAAAACCAAGAGAAAGGAGATAAAACCCCAGGGGATGAGGCAGGGAGGAGCGGGGAGAATGGGCAGGACAATTACATTAACTGAAACAATGTGTTATATTTTAAACATTAAAAACTTATGACTCTACATGGCAAGTACCTGATGCAGAGAAGGAGGAGAAGGAAACTGAAGCCATGGTTAAACAATGCACAAGGCATTGGGGTCTGGTTTGTATTAAATCCATTTGGAGTCTGAGTTTCTCCTTTGACAGCTGGCCACACTGCTCAAAGGGAATAAGAAAGTTTTTGTTTTTTAAAAAAGATGTGTAATGGGTTTCTTATGTACTAGAAAAGAAACGCTCTCTGAGCTGGATCACCTATTTTCTTGTCAAAAGACTTTGGACAAAACGTAATCATGAATAAAATGCTTCATGATTTTTCAAAGGGCTCTTTTATTTGAAGTCAGCTTTCCTGAAATGGGAGGCAGGACTGGGGAATGCAGCACAGGGCGGGAGGCAGCTCTCATGCCAGGCCTCTGCTCCGGCCTCCCCGGCCACACTGTGCCAGACCCAGGCACTGGCCCACAGACTTGCTGCAGCTCCATGCCAGGGAACACCTTGCCCAGATCCAGGAGACCTGCAGCCAGGCTGGCTGGCACCAACACTGTCCCCTCTCTGAGCCACCTCCAGGGCAACACCATGGGTTATCTCATTTATCCCCTGCCACTGGGATTCACCCCCATGGCTGCATGAGCATCAGTCCCCATGGTCTCTGGAAAGGCATGACCACCCTGAGCAGGGGGAAAGCCCCGGCGGCAAGCCTGGAGCTGGTGTGTCCCTGAGGGCACTGGTGGCAATGCTGTGATCCGTGAGCAGACTCATCACCCAGCACAGTGCTGGGGCTCCAGGAAGCTTCAGCCTCTGAGGACTGAATCTGGGCTGCAAACATCTCCAGGACAAGCTTTCTCACAAAGATTTATCTATTCCTGGCTTCTCAGGGGATTTCCTGCTCTGGTGCTGGTCGAATCCAGGGAGCACAACTCGTCACTAACCACTCTGCCATTGCTTGAGCTTTCATCCTCCCAGCCCTGTCTCAGCTCCCTCTGGGCAGTGTGGTGCTCTGAGGGGACACGAGGCAGTGCAGAGACTGGGGGGTGCACCCACTCTCACCACTGCCCTGGGACTGAGACTCTCACAGGTATTTCATAAATCCATGCAAACCTGAGAACTGTTTCTGGCTGTTGGTCGGTCTGGGGTTTTTCTTGGCTCGTGCCAGTTGTTTATGGATGGAAGATGTTCAGCCCTTTGTCATGGACACCCGGTGGCAGAGAGGACACTGGAATTTTAATTGTTCAAGAGCTCTAATAGGTGTAATAGCCTTGTGTGTTACATATGCATTAATTAAGTAACACTGCATTTAGCTCCAAATCATGCGGAAGGCGCGTGCTGTGTTTGCACAGACATAAATATCTCCTCAGTTAGAGCGCAGGCGAGCAGCTCTGCTCCCTTTGCACTGCAGTGCTTCCACCCTGGGGAAAATGCGAGCCTTGGAAAGCTTATCCCTGGGTAGTCCCTGTTCACTGGGTAGGAGCTCAGCACATCCACGTGTCCTCCTCTCAGACAGGCTTTCCAAAATGATATGGTTTGTGTGGTGCCAGCAGCGGGAGAGCCTCTGCAGCGATTCACACCTTACTCACCACCCCAAGTGAATGGGCTGGTATCCTGTTTTGGGGTCCGCCTGTACCCAAAATTTTCAGCCCTGCTCTTTCACTGCAAACACCCTCCTTGCTGCAATCTTTAAGCGTTAAGAACGGTGTGGAGAGAAACTGCAAGGGGAAAGAGGAAACAAAAGGATCCGGCATTGTCAATGTAATGTATTCTCATCATGATCCGCAGGGAACTTCCATGCCTTAGACGGGAACATACCACCAGGTCGTCAGTGGAGAGCTGCTCATGTCAAACCCCAGTACTGCTGCTCTCCCTTTGCTGCTTCAGTGCAACCTGGTTCTGAAGCAAAATGTGAAGTTGGCATCCCACGTGTTGGATGAGCTCGGATACACAGGCTGGACAAATATTTGGAAGAGTATTCGCTTTCACTAGGCAACATTATGCAATGTGGATTAATTATACAGAGTATGGTCCTGACTGGGCTTTGGATGATTAAAGCTGTTCTGGAATTCCAGAGGATTACTTAAATGTGCAGCATTAGTGGAGGTAAAACATCTTCAATATCCCTTTCCTGCAGCCTCCATTTCCTTGAGAGAAATATGCAGATTAGAGCTCAGAATTAATCTGCGGAGGCTCCGAGCTGGGCTCCTGCCCCCAAAGAGTATTGGGAGGTGTGGGGCAAGGAGAGGGAGGGCTCTTGGAAAGAGGAATACTGAGGGAGAGGCATTTTATATGTTTGTAAAACAATCACAAGAAATGAGCTACTTATTCCACATGTTTTAGTCTGGGAGAAAAGAGCCTGGATGCAGGCACAGTAAGTGCAATCTATATGTGTAATTAAGAAATGATTTCCTGAGATCTTCCTTAAAACACGTCTGAATACAGATCAAATTTGCATAAATAACTTATGCCTTTCACTTTTTCCTTGTGGAAAACACGTAACATTGCCTCTTGCTTTCTGGTTTCCAGAGCCTGCCTGGCTCAGAGGAGGATTTGCCATATTACACGATTCTTCCCAATTGTAATCAGCCTTAAATCTGAATAAAAGCAGCAAATGGCTGACTGGCACCCAGGCTTCCCTCCCTCCCTGCCCCCATGGCAGCGGCAGCAGCGGCTTCGAGCAGGAAAAGACACGACTGCAGCGCTGGGTTTGCATTAGTATTCATGGAGCATCCGACTCCAGAGAGGATTAATAGACTCTGATGCCTAATATCCTGGAGAACAATTAATTTGCCCACAGTTTTGTCATGGTTGAAAGTCAAATGCTGGAACAGATCGATGCACTGAGCTGCAAGTTGAACACTGCAACCTTCTGCTGGAGCTGAATTTTAATTTTCCCATCATCATTTCCCTCCGTTCCCAGCACACCAGTTTTCTAATAGATCTAAAAGCCTCTTACCTTCTTCCATCACATGTTGGGCTTCATAACAAAAGTCCACGTTGATTGTTCAAATATTAGAGCCTTGTATTGCTCTCCATTACGGGATTAGAGATGTTCGAGGCCCCTTGTGTTTTGACCTTTTCCTGTCTCGTTTCTCTTTAAATGGTATGAAAAATGCCAACCTTCTGTAATTAAAGCCAAAATGGAATGGAGGAGTAAAGCTTTTTTCCTTGCAATTATTCAGTATTTAGGTTCCTGCTTTGATAGAAGTGTTTGTGCAGAAATCAAGGCTGGGGTTTATCAAAGCTGGGTCAACAGACCCGTTGGGAAGGGCTGGCAGCTCCATGTCCAGCCCCCAGAGCCTGCAGCATCTGGAGTTGTTGCCCTGGGCTTGCACTGGCCCAGGAGCTGATTCCCTGTTCCACCAGATCATCCAGCGATTTTATGCAAGCCACTGAATCAGTGCACACAGGGGAGAAAATATATCAATAAACAGGCTCAGATGGCTGTCGTGGGGAAGTAGTGCAAGCATCAGAAAAAATTAGTTTTTATATATATATATATATAAATGTTATATATAGATATAAAAATAAAAATCCCTCGATGGGAGCTGAGGTTCAATTCTGCTGACACACAGAGTCCAGATGTCCCCATGGGCGCAGCGTGTGCCCAGTGCTTGGGTAGGGAGCGTTTGGGGTGGCCCTGCAGCCCTCCTGGCCTTTCCTTTCCTCCCAGGGGTTCACCTCTCCCTGGCTGTGGCTCAGAAAGCTCTGGACACATGGGAGGGGTGATAGAGACCCTGTAGCAGGATCCAAGCAGGGGTGGGCTGGCTGGAGGCACTTCCCTGCTGCCCTCCCTCTGCTTATCCCTGTGGAAATAACGTGTTGCCAGAGGCAGGTTTAAGGTCCAACACGAAACAAATCTGTGATGGTGGGAAGGGATCAAATCGCAAGTGCAGACTGCGCCCATCACTCCCCTCAGCCTCAACCAGAGCTCAGCCTCCAGCCCCTGGGGCTGGATTTCCCAATCCCTGCAAAGGGGGACAACTCCTTTTAGCTGAAATCCTGCAGCATGGCAGGCAAGAGAGAGTCGTGTCCCACTGCCCATGTGAAAACCCCTTCCTGCCACACCGGGTTTGTGACACATCCTGGCACTACTCCTCTCATGCACCATCAGGGAGGCTCCCAGCACAGTGCCTGGCTTTTCCCAGGGAAAAAAGGGACATAATGGGTTAAGGGCAGGATTGTATCACTCTTCCCAAGCTATTGTGCTGTTCCCTCAGCATTTCTGGTGCCCAGGCTTTTGTGGTTTAATTATGGTCTGCTCCAAATGGTCTCAACCAACAGATCAATATATCAGGAACATTAGAATTGTTAATTTGAATGGCTGATTTGAATTTAAGTGCAACTTCAATTTAATCATTTTAGAAATGAAACGACATGTGAGGGCCCTCCTTCTCCCTCTCCTCTCCCAGCGCAGCAGCTCCAGCACCCCATGGGGATCACAAAACTCCCTGACATGCACATTTTCCTTCAGTCAAGAGCTAAGCCCTATGAGCTGCTGGATCATGACAAAAGTGGGGTTTTAGCAGCCTTTCCTACAAGCATGGTAATCCCAAATCCAACAGTGATTAACTTGGACTCAGAGCTCCACAGCAGAAATTAATTCTAAATCAGGGTCCTGGAGCCATGTCGCTCCAAACCCTTTCCAAGGCTGATTGCCGATAATATGAGCAGGCAGAAAATGGCCCAGATGTCTCAACTTTCCCAATTCATCCAGGAATTTTGCCAGCTGCAGGGGCTGCCCTGCTGCCTGCCTGGAGGACACAGAGCACTGGGCAGCTGCCAGAGCTGCTGGAGTCGCTGGCCACAGGAGTTACGGGAAGCACAGGGATTCCCCAGCTCCACCAGCATCAGCTCTCACAGCTTCTGGCCAGGACTGGTCTCACATCTGTAGAGTCGCCCTGGACATCAACAAGATAAACCAGAAGCACATAAAGAAATGTATAGGACAGAGTGCCTGGGTGCAATTTTTGCAAGTAAAGCTGCATGAGCTTTGGGGTAACTTTATTGCAGCCTTGCAGTACCTGAAAGGGCCGACAAGAAAGGAGAGACTACTTACAAAGGCCTGGAGTGACAGGGCAAGGGAGGATGGCTTTATAGTGAAAGAAGGAAAATTTAAGTTAGATATTAGTGAGAAATTCTTCCCTGTGAGGGTGGTGAGGCCCTGGCACAGGGTGCCCAGAGAAGCTGTGGTTGCCCCATCCCTGGAAGCGTCCAAGGCCAGGTTGGACAGGGCTTGGAGCAACCTGGGCTAGTGGAAGGTGTCACTGCCCATGGTGAGGGGTGGAACTGGATGATCTTTACAGTCCCTTCCAGCTCAAACTATCCTGGGATTCTATGATTCTGTGATTCTATAAACCTATTAGTCAAGAAAAATGAAAATGATAGCACTCACCAATCTCCTGTAACAGCAACAGACTGGCTCTAAAGCTCTGCTCACGTACACATGATTTTTCTGACTGCCACACATATATCCAGCTCTCATTTCACTTATCAGCCATGAAGTGCTCAGATATAAAGGTAATGCAGCTTCTAAGCACAAGTTTCTGAGTGTTCCCACAGCCATTTCAGAGGTACCAAATTTCAGAAAAAAAGCTCAGATGAGGGGAGCTCTTGAGGGGCCTCTGCTTGCCCTGGGCCACTCGGATGCACCAGCAGCTTTCCTCTCAGCAAAGAAAATCTGCAGTCAGCTTGTGCAGGAAAGCCAGGGAGCTTTGCTGGGCAGGGAGCTGTGCTGGCTATGTGAAAAAAAGTGGGAAAATAAGGATTTCGAGGAAGCAGAAAGAAAGGGCAAAGGTCTATCTGTTCTCTTATTGCCATCCAGTATCAGTCCACTGGCCCCAACAGTGCTGGGTCCGATTCTGGTAGCCAGACCTGGGCCTGCCTTTGGAGAGGTAAAAGGAGGACTGAGAGCCCAAAGCTCAGCCCTCAAACTGAGCTTCTGCTTTTTTCTGTGACAGATTAAACCAAACATTCTTCTTGGTGTTACTTTGTTGGCCAATGCATCAGCCTGACTGACAAGCACCGACTGCATCCTGAGAACAATCTGAAGGCAACCCAGGGAACCCACCCAGATGGTGCTCAAAGCCTTGTGGAGCAGAATGGGCTCTGCTCGATGCAGGAATTTCGCAGCAGGAACAAAGGGAACTTTGCAAGCAGAGCTTTGAAACGGAAGTCATTTTATCCAGCATGCCTGCAGGAAACAAGAATCCATCTTCCAGCACAATCAAACACAGAGCTGTGCATGGGCATAATTATTAGGGGAATGATGGCAACAGCAGAGGAGCTCATCAGTCAGAAAGCTGCATAATTCCTAAACTGTCTCTTATGCTGAACCACCTGGATTTAAAGTAACATTTGCAGAGAAGATGAATGAATCCACCTACCCAACATGCCTAAAGTCACACCAGCAGAAGGGTCACTGCAGACATCAGATGTGCCTGCTTTGCCCCATGCTCAGGCGCACACAACCATCCAACCCCTCTGACAGGCACCAGCGCCAGTGCCAGGCCTTTCCTCCTGTCCCTCTCACTTGTGGGGACAGTGAAAGCCAGAGAAATTGTGTGTTTGCTTTTGGGGCTATTTTTTAGAATCTGTTATCTTCATTCCCAGTCTGAGCAATAGTTGCGGGCAGGCAGAGGCTGTGGCCAGGAAGAGGCTATGGGCAGGCAGAGGCCAGCTGTCACTGAAAGGATTTGCTTGTTTGATTCTCCCTCCACCTTCTTAAGGATGCCACACATTGTTCACAGCTCAGCAGCTCTCTCCAAGTCTGTCCTGCCTGGGAAAAATGGGATTGTTTAAATAACAGAGCAAGGCTCTTGGCTCTGCTGGATGCCGTTAAAATGGAGACAAGGAAAGGCTCAATCTGCTGGGACTCCCACCATCCTTGTGCCAAGGCCAGGCCTCAGTGCCAGTCCCTGCCAGCCTTGGGAGGGCATCCCAACACCCACCTGAGCTCCAGCACCCAAGGGCGGGTGAGAGAGCTCTGCCGAGCGTGGCTGCCAGAGTGCAGATTGGCAGTTGGCAGGAAGAAGTCAGAATATGCCAAAAAGGCCGATTCCAGCCCTTTCACCAAACCTGCCAGAAGAAGGAGCCCCATCCAGGCAGGCACAGGCTCTGTGCAGATGTTCAGCTGCCTCCCCTACACGGATGTGGCTTGAGGAGCACTTTCAGCTTCACAGGGCTTCCTCAAAGCTGCTGCAAGAATCTCCTCTAATATTTAAGACTCTCCTTTTTTAAGCATTTCAGTTTCGTGGAGAACGGAGAGCTCTGTCCTGGGGAGCTCATTCCGACGGAAGAGTGGGATTAAGAACTTCAAAGTAGAGTTCTCCCCTGTGACAAGTTCTTAGAAGAGACCCTGTCCAAGAGTTATCACATCTCTCCAGCAAAGGAAAAGATTTGCCGTGAGAATCCTTCTGGGCTCACGAACTTGTGCAGAGGCGGAGATTTCTGCCAGCAGCGGCTGCTCTCCAATGGGAAGCGCACCCTCCTCCCTGAGGTGTGAAATCTCCAAGGAGGGCAGGCTTCTTCCCACGTGGCAGCCAGGGAACATGCCAGCAGAAGCATGTGCTATTTTAGGAAGGCAAGAAAGGAACGAAAAGGCTTTCAGAGGACTGAAAAGCCAATGTGGGATGGATGGAAGGATAACAACTGGCTCCAACTGAAAGAGAAAAACTGATGGGCTGCAGAGGAGAGAGGGAATGTAGCCTCTGAGTGTGGGAAAAGATTCCTCTCCCACTGTGCTGCTTCCCCAGGGTTCACATTGAGGGCTGGAACACCACAGTCCAGAGTTGGCCCCAGCCCCAGCAGCATCCCAGAGGATGCCACACCTTGTGGCAGGCAGCCTGGTGGTGCAGTGCCAGTACAAGCTGGGTGAGCGGGCAGGGCTGTGCTTTTTGCCTGTGCTGCTGTTCCGGGCTGTCCAGAGCAGGTGAGGAGCAGCAGGTATCAGCCTGGGTCAGAACAGCTACAGAAACACCAACAGCAAAAAGCCCTTTAGTCCCCTCTGGCTCAACATCTGCTCCAAGTCTTGCCACAGGGCCCTTGGTGCAGGAGAATTCAGAGAGCTCTGTATTTTGTTATCACTGCACAGCGTCCTCCTTGGTCTCTTCCCTTTTGCGTCTGCCCCCAAAACTGCTCCGCTCTTTGGGAATCTCTAAAGCACCCTTGGAGACAACAGGCTGCAGTTTCCTGCCCTGCAAACAAAGAAGATCCACAGTAACAGGACTCCCCTGGCAGAAGAGTGAGTGAGAGGGTGACCATAAGCTGGTAATTCCCAGGGAACCCTGTCAGGAGGCCTTGTCACTGGTCTGGAGACTTTCCTAGGTCAAGAGACAAGGCATGGCAGCTGCTGGAAAGGTCTTCTCCTGTCAGACACTCTGCCCTTGTCAGATCTCTTCCCACCCAAGGCAGACCAAGGCAACAAAGAACTGTAGTTTGAATATTAGACCCCAGAAAACTGCAGGAGTTTTGTGCCTGTTTTCACATGACCATTCCCATTGGCAGAGCTGAACAAACAATCTGCCATGAATATTTGATCCTTTCTATCCATTACCAGACTGAGGCTGCCCCAGAGCTGCTCATTATGCATCAGAATTGATGCAGCACTTTGTAAGGTCAGTGTGGCACTGGAGGTGGTCAGCTCCACCAGCAGCCCCTGCTCCAGCCCTGCAGGTGCCCAAGTGCAGGTGCCACCGTGGGGGCAAGGACAGGGCTGCCTGAGCCAGTGTGATGCCACCTTTGCTGGTACCACTGTGGTAGAGGAGCCCAGAGATAGGGGTTTGGGTGAGCAGCCCCAAAGAAAAATGGTTTTAGCTGGTTAGTTCATGGATAAAACAACTAAAACTATGTCAGCTTGATGGCTGTGGAGACTGGGGGTAACGATTCAGTGCTGCTGCATGTTCAACATCCCAGTGGCAAGGAGGTTGTAGAGGGGGACAGTGGAGAGGTGAGGATCCTGCACCAGGCTCCAGGGGCTATTTGGCAGGTGGTGGTAAAACTTTTGGTCAAAAGTCTGACTCAGTGATCTTGGAGGTCTTTTCCAGCCTTAATGATTCTGTGATTTATATGATTCCTGGCTCTCTGGTGAGGTTTTCCACATCCCAGGTGGGACAGGTAATGAGAGCACTTGACTGCTGAACTCTTTTTGACATCTCTGCTTTTGCTCTTCTGCAGGAAAAGGAAAGCAAATCCATTCTGATTTCTGTGGAATTCACTCCTCACCTCTGGGTGGTGTTTTAGAAATCAAAAGTAAATCCATTATTTTGCTTCTTGTCTAAGGACTCGAAGCCTTTCACAGATGTTAAGGCCACTTATAAGCGAACGGATTTGTATTTCAAGCTCCTGGCTGTATTTTTCATGCGTTTTAAGTACTGACAATGGGAGAGGTAAATGCACAAACTCAGCAAGAATGCTCACACACACCAGGATTAGGCAAGCAAAAAGAAGCAAATGTATCTATGCCTGTGTCCTGGTCATCCTCAGGGCAACTTATCTGCAAAATACTCTCTTAAAAATCTCCTGGTGTATCTGGAGCTTGCAGCTTCCTTTCTTCCCTGGAAGAACCTTCACAAATTTCACCTGCTTCTCATTTGTTGAGGCTGGATAGAGGAGAGAAGAGCTGCTCTTTTTCCACCCAGTGTGACATTCAGCCACACTCTGGGCTTAGTCTTCATCTGTGGTGTAATTCCATTTCCCCTCTGGATGATGTGCTCTCGGGAGCCTGCCTTGTGCATAAAAGATCCATGGTGGGGAGCCGCATCATTCATTTTTTTTTTTCCCATGAGCAGGTGCAAAATATAATGTCCCTGATTTTCGAGATCTGATTAAACTGTCATATATGTGGAGCAACCTCAATAACTCCCAGCGCCAGGGAGGGACGGCTTATTACAGCACTGCACCCTCCTATGCCAGCGATAAGCACCTCTCAGCATTTCCATTACAAACCCCCATCCTCAGGATTTGTTTATTTAAATTGGAGGAATTTGATGCTCCTGGAAGCCTGTAATCCACAGGCTGGAGTCCAGCAGGCACAGCCACATCCCTGATCTCCAAGAGGGGCTGCTGGTCCAGAACAATGATGCCCAAACCTCACAGGCAGACACTGGCAGTGGGAGCACCAGCCACCCCCAGCAGGTCCCAGCCCTCAGTGCCTCCAGCACTGGGGTTTGTCCCAAGCTCTCCCACACATCCATTTCTGTGTTCACTCATCCAGCCCCAGCTCCTCTCCCCAGCCTCACTCTTTCCTTCCTCCGACATCAGAACTGCCTGGGCACAGATTCTCAGCAACAGCTCCTGGCACTCCCTCACCTTTGCTGAAGTTCCTCAGTGATTCACCTGTCTCAAAAATAAAATCTATTTTTCTGTTCTCCAAGTATTGGAGCACCAGGATAAAAACAGGAGTATGGGAACCTCCTGCAGTTCTGCAAGAACTTGGACTATGCAGTGGCCAGTTTGAGGAGCTGGTCTCCAGGGGAGGGAGAGGCTGAAGCAAAGGGAGGGAGAATTCCCTCTGATGGAAATAGCAACAGGAACCAGCTCTGTGTTTTGGAGGGGGGAAACCCCCATGTCAAAGGGACTGACAGCAGCACCCCAGAGCCAACAAGCCACTGGGACAGGGGCAGTGAGGGTCACAGAGCACACCAAGCTCAGCGAGTCTTCTCTGCCTTCCCCTCGCTGCTTTTTGGCAAAGCTGTTTCCAATATTGGAATTGAATGCTTAACTGTTACACTGATGGAATAAATTAGACTGAACCTTTTATCCTAAAATCTTCTCCATAAGAAAGAGACATCTGAGGGCTCTGGCACGCTGACAGGTATTCCCTTCCCCGGGGGCTGGCAGGGGGGTCACAGATGTCCCTGGCTGACGCCAGCCGGAGCAGGGTGTCCGCGTTCCAGCGCTCCGGCATGTCCCTGGCCCGTGGGATGGGCTGGCCTGGCACGGGCACGGCCCAGCTGCAGGAGGGATCGCCCTTGGCAAGGGATCAGTAGCATTTCTCTGGCAAGTGCCAGCGCGATGGAAGCAGCCTGTGAGGCGCTGTGCCTGCCTTGCTCCGCGACAGGAATTAGCTGGATAATTGCTCCGGCTCCCAGGGTGTCCTGGCCACCCAGAGGTGCAGCATCGGGCAGGAGCTCTGCTCCAGCACTCCTAGGACATTTTGTCATGTCCTTGCTGCAGTGCTGGGATGAGCCAGGCTGGATCCCAGACCAGCCTGTACCAAGACCAGCCTGGCTAGTCCAGAACAACGTGATGCCCTGGTGTCAAAATCCTCTGGCAAGCTGCCATGCCATGGCCTTGTTTCATATCCAAAGGTAGATGTGCTGATGCCGGAGCTGAAAAACCCCAACTATTCAAATTAGCAATCAGCACCAATGATTGCCCTTCCATCCCGTCCCCGTGCTGAAATAGGAGCTCCAGCCCTGCACACAACCAGTGAACACATGCTCAGCATCTGATTCCGAAGAAGGCTTCGGCACCGTGAAAAGAACAGGGAGAAGGTACGGCAGAGTGGGAGCTGCCATCTGGGCTTGCATCTGCGCGTTTGCCAAGGCGCAGATGGAGGATCCTTTTCTCTGACTCGTATTTGGCCCTGGAAACTCGGGGATGATGGAATGAAGAAGCAGCTCTGCCTGGAGCCTGGTCACTATTTGTGACTCAACATTAATCCCAAACCCGTGAGGGTCCTGTGACCAGCACTGGGGGAGGTGCCAGGTCAGGGTCAGACTGAGGGACAGTGGCTGGTGACACGACTCCTGTGCCAGAACTGGGAATGGTGCCGAAATTGCTGTATGGGGAGACCCCCCGCCATGAGTGACCTGGCACTGGCACCCAACACTTCACCATGCAGCTGAAGATGCACTTTGCCGTGGTGTATCAGCACCACATAGTGCCTCCCTCACCTTCAAGAGACTCAGGGTTCTCTTGAGTCCATGGGGTGACATCTGGCTTCTAAGTGACACACAAAACAAGAACATGTCAGACTGGGAAGAACAAGGATATTATAGCAATAAGGAAACTTGATGCCAATGGCAGGAGGAGGTTGGACTCTGAAGAGGAAATAAGGTGGGGTCATTGCTGTAAGAAGTGAGGCCTTTTCTCCAGGTCAAGGTGATGCCTTAGGTTTTAACTTTTATATTTTCAAATTCTGCACTGCTTAGAGTGTAACTCTGAAGTTCCTTGTAGCCTGTAATTCCCACTCTCTTGTACTAGGTAGACATAACAAAGCCTCTCCAGGCTTTGCCTTCAAGGACACCCAGGCTGTTCTAGGCCCAAAATGTGTAAACCAAAGATTCTAAGGGGGGAGCAAGCTGAGGGGAATTACATCCTTAAACCGGGGCTTTAATTGGAGAATTAACCCTGATATGCAAATGAACCAAACCTATAAAAGTGTGAAGAACTCATGACCTGTCCTCCATCTTGGGGTCCAGTTTTTGGAAGCAGCCTCTGGCTCCCCCAGGGTGTACCTTGAAGGCCCTTCAAATAAATACCTGTCTTTATTCCCTTACTCTTGTCTAGTCTCTGTTTCTAGGTGGCTGGAGAAGGCATCAAAGGGCTGTGGCCCAGCTATGGGCTGAATGTACATGTGCTGTAACAGGGGAGGTCTGGGCAGCAGCCAAACCTGTCTTAAAACACATATAGGAAATAACAACAGCATGAAAACACTTGCAAGTTCTCCTTTCCTTATCCAAGGATGACATTCTTGGCTCTCCTTCTTTAAGTCACACATTACCTAAATTCCTCCTGTTTCTCTTACCCCATTCATCCCCAATCAGGTTGGTGTCTGGGGTCCTTTCCTACAGTTATTCCTTGGCACCAAGGAGAAACGGTTCTGAAGTGGAAAAGGATGAAAGATGGTTGAGGGGCAGCCCAGGAAGTGTGGGCAAAGGCTGCTGCAGACACCAGCTGCCTCCAAGGCTCAGCACCCCAGGGCCCACACCCCTCTCCACCGAGGGGCCATGAGGCTGTTTAATGGTACCAAGCAACCACTGGAGTTATCTCAGTTCTCCTTTGCCCCATCAGCAAGAGGCAGAGCAGGAAGAGCTCTGGGAGGACAGTGGGAGAACATTTTCTGGTGAATCGTGCAGTACCAAGGGGCTATCCAGTGCTCAGTAATTCCACAAATACCTAGGATCGCTCCCTGGCACGGGAAGGCGCATGTTTGACTGTCTCTGAGTTCCACCCCTGCTGTTCCAGCACATGCTTTGGTGGGTGTGGTGAGTCCCCAGCAAGAGAAGGACTGACTGGCCTCCCTCCCCCTGCTGAACTCCCAGAGCTCCTTCCTGTCTGCTCCTTCAGAGCTCATTCCTCAGTGGAAGGAACCCACCACACCACACCCACAGAATCCTCAGCACCAAAAAGCCAATTCCAAACGTAAAGCCTCAGGGAGGCAGAAGCCTGAACAGCCAGATCAGTAGCAGACACGGGGAATAGTGACACAAATTGGAGGGAGTTCGAGCCCTTTTGGTGCTGGGCTGGATGGAGGAAGGACTCAGTCCCTGGGCCAGGAGCAACGTGTTTGCTGGGCCATGTGCTTGGGGGAGCCAGGAACACCTCACTCAGCCAAGCAAAGCTGCAGCACCTTAACACATCTCCTGTACCCACTGCCTTTCGTGAGTCTAATTAAGTGCAGGAGCAGCAATGGTGGAGCACAACAGAGCACTTGGAGGCTGGCTGTCCACAAAAGCTTCCTCAGAGCCGGATTGTTCAGATGAAGGAATGATCTCATGAGCAGATGGGAGAAAGGCTTTGCTTGTTCCACAGAAATCTGGGCTAGAGCAGACATGAGGAAACGCAGCACAGAAAACCATTGTGCTGGAGTGTGAGAATGGAGCCAGCAGCCGAGGGGGGAAGGTGTCGGGGGGTGTCCGCTCCCCCGCTCCCAGCAGCGGCCACAGGAGCATCCAGGCAGCCAACACAAGCCTCCAACTGGGCTGTGAGTCTGGCATGAGCATTCAGAGGGGGAACGGGGGAACTCCACTGGGCACTGTGTCCACTCGGTGATGAGCACTGGCAAAGGAGAGTGCCAGAGGTACCACCTCCTGTGCCACAGGACACACTCCTGAGGGGCTCAGGGACACCACAGAGCCCAAACAGGGAAAGGGACATTTGCAGACAGCAAAACTTGGGGTTTTTTCTTCTTTTAAATAAGGTTAATTATTTATTCATGCACAAAACACAGGTTATTGTTTGCTAAACAAATCTGTGCGCCAGTCTGTGTGCAGCTCTCTGTACGCGCCAAACCGCCCAGTTTCTGAACAAATTGTGCCTCTGTTGGTTCAGAACTCTCTCCTGTGCTGGGCTGGGCTTCTTGTGGGGCCTCAGGGGGGTCAGATCCATCCCGAGGGGGTTATGGAAGAAGAGAATTCACTGAGGAGGGAAGAGATGTGCACCAGGATGGGTAGGAGCAAGGAGCTGCTGGTACATCACAGGCACCACCATCCAGCAATGCCCAGGACCCAGCCCAGGCAGAAGCCATGGAGCAGGGAGCACCCAGGGAGGGCTCAGCTGCTCCAACTCCATCCAATCCCATCCATGGAAGCATCTCAGAAGCACACTCAGGAACACCAGCGTCTGCAGCAGCCCAGGCACAGAACTAATGCCTCACAAGGCTTTGTTATCACAACACCACACGGTTAAATGTCCTAAGCAATCTTTTTTTAAGGAAAACAAGTCTTTAGAAACAGAGGTGACCCCAGAAGCGATAAGTGAAGAGGTGCACCTGAAAGTCTGTTATCAGCTATTTGTGCCTGGCTCTGCCTCAGATTTCTCATTTCGATGTGACGGCAGCTGAAAATTGGATAGATACTGGCTTCACCTCAAACAAGACTTTCTCTTTTTGTCTTCAAGGGCAACTTAAGTGCTTTACCCTCTGAGGTCGGAGAGAATCGCAGGATGCTGGAAAAGGAGCATTCTGGAGCAGGAACCACAGCGCTGCTCTGCAGCACAGTTTGATAATTAAACTCCACGGTGAAGGAAGTGGGAGGGAGGCTGGGAAAGCACAATCAGGTGTTGATGAGGTTTTCCTTACAAACAAAACCCAGGTTTAATTTCCAGCACCAGTGACTCCTCCCAAGCCAGGTTCTGCCACCAGTGCTGCCACCAGCCCAGGTCCCACATCCCAGAGGGGCTCAGCTCAGGGAGATGCTGGTGGGACTGGCTCTGGCACCACTGAGGGTTGTCCTTGGAAGACACATGCCAGGAGAGGGAAGGGGAGAAGAGGCAAAGGGCAGAGGATCACTGGGATCTCACAACCTGAGAGCAAATTCCTCCATCCATGACAGCACAAATCATGAGGAATAAACCAGAGGCCATTCCATCCCCAGTGCAGGGAGCAAGGACAGAAAAGGGACAGTTGGGATGCTGCCACGAGGGGACAGAACTCCTACAGGAAAGAGGCTCTGTAGGAGAGGCAATCAGAGACCAAATGAAATTCAGTCTGACAGAAGGAAATGGAAAGAGAGTTCATGAGACCAGGCAGAGGTGGGAAGGCTGTGATTCTGCTCAGACTCTTGCATGCCCTGGAAGAAGGTGCCACAACCTGAGCATTCAGAGAGCTCTCCCACCACCCAAACACCTGCATCTTACCTTAATCCTGAGCAGGTTACATCACACAGACTTCCCAGCACCCAGTGACAACTAATCCACTGAAATCTTCTCTCCCCCATCTCGACTCAAGCTCTGCAGCACAAGTGCAGATTCTGAATCAAAACATTTCTTCAGTCAATGTTTTTGTCTGTTTTTCCCTATAAACACCCATCCAATGCAACGTGTGAAGCGCAGATGTGCTGAGTGGGAAAGCTGAGTCTTTCAGGCTCATCCTGTGCCAGCATAACCAGTAAAACCTTCCTGGGAGCACAGCTGGGGAGCAAGGCCATTACAGATGTGTGCTGCTGCAGGCTCCCAGTGCCTCCTGGCCAGGGGAACCCCACCAAAGCTGAGTAAATCCCTGATGCCCCAGGCTTGCTCCATCCAGGCACATACTTCTGCCTGGATCCAGGGCTGCAACTGGGAACTGTATGTGGATCCTGCAGCTGGAGGGAGAGGATCCCATCTGGAGAATTCTGGTGCTGCCAGAGAGATTGGGGGTGAGATGTGTGCATGGAGCCTGCAGCTGCCCTGGGATGGACACCCACATGTGCAGCCCCAGCACACTTGGTAGCAGCCTCGGGATTGCTGGGAGACCTCAGTTCCCTGAAAGCCAAACCACGAGCAGGGACATGACCTCGCTCACCCTGGCACCCGAGCAGGAGGTGCAGGAGGGAAAATGAAGCACCACAAGAGCCAACCCTGCAGCACTGGCCCAAATTCTCTCTGTTCCAGGGGAGCAGTTCCCTCTCTGCCAGCCATTTCCCCCTCCCCAGAAGCCACCGATTCCCCTCCCCCTGCAGCACCTGAGGCCCTGTCAATGTTCACAGTGCAGACGAGGTCTGAGCGGCACTTCAGGATCTGCAGGAATGTTTCCCAAATGAATGCTGAGCTGCAGAGGCTCAGCCCAGCTCTGCTGTTTCCCATGAGACCCATTTCAAACCAGACCAAAGCCCCCTGGTCCCACTTCCCTTTATAATGAGTTGTCTGTTTTTTCTGATACTTCGGTGGGAATTTTTTCCCCTTAATACCAACAGCTGACACATTATGAGTAAAAGGAAGAGTTCACAGAATCAACTTCAGTGCATTAATTATTGAGAGATATAATCCAAATTTATTTAATGAATTAATAATAAGTCATAGGGGTATTTTAATAATGAAATACTTCTAGTTGTGTTTCAATAATTACGGCTGGCTTTCATAATTACACTACTGCAGTGAAAATAAAATCAAAATCAATTAGGTGGTAGCAATTCTGTCCCAGGAGTGCCCTGTGCAACTCTATCTAGATCAGGTTTAAAGGGACACAACGAAAATCAATGTTGGTTTAAATTTCCAGTGTGCAACTCGTTCTGTGCTTCGGCGTTGGAAGCAGTCGGGGCTTCCCTGTGTGTAGCCACTTCAAGAGATCAGGAGTAGGTCTCTTTAGGAGGATCTGGGAGCAGAGCTCTCAAAAGCCATTTCCTTTTAAAGAAAACTGACATCTTTTCATAGCCATTGATTCCAGGAACTGAAGCTGGAATTCTGCTGGGGCTGTCACCTCCGGCTCTGGTGAGTGCCAAGAGCCCAGGGCACTGAGAGAGCTGAAGATACCCCAGTGCTTGCTCCCCACACCAGTTGTGTTTGTTTAGAGACAACACTGCCAGAGCATTTTTCCAGAAAGGCAGACAAAATCTTTGTAATTCCCTCCCATTCCAGGGAACCTTTATCCCACCCTCCAGCTCAGCTGAACTCAGAAAGCAGCTGGGTTTCTTTAACCTTTTTCATCTCAAGAAAGAGTGTTTGGAACTGGGAAGAGCTCCCTATTCAGCTTGTTGTGTCAAATTGTCACTTCCAGCAGCTGGGATCCTTCCCAGTGGCTGCAGAGCCTCGCAGCTGGGCGGGCAGGAAGGCTCAGCCTTCACTGGGGAACTCCAGAGAACCTCCTGCTCCCCCCAGCACCTGGATCCCTGCCTGGCAGGCAGCTGGGACCCCAGCTCCCCCTCGGGGTAGGTGACACCCGTGTCCCCATAACACCAGTGAGCCCCAGCTGTGGGAAGGAGATGGGCTCCAACAGCAGCATCCCCCAGCACAGCAGGAACCCCAGGATGTGCCAATGGAGACAACACCGAGCCCCCAGCAGCACCACCACGCTGGGGGACTTTGGCACAGACAGAGCAAACAGAGGGAGTGGAAAAGGTGACCAGGAAAGGGCTGGGCATGCTTCTGCTTGCATTTTGGGGGGTTTTCTGAGTGGCCACACTCAGGTGAGCCTCTCCTGCCTAGGAGTTGACTTTATCATATTGCAGGATGAGTTGAGCTCAGTGAAGATCCTGCCTGCCTCCCTCTCCCAGAAACCTGAAGGTGCAGCATCCGACCCCTCTCCCTTGACAGCTGCAAGTCCTGTTCACAGCTCTCACATCTTTGAACATCTGGCTGCTCACCACAGAGGGCTTTGGAAAAACATCCCGTTCCCCAAAACATGTTGCAGCCGGGACTCTCCAGGCAGTGGTTTCTGGGAGTCTCACACAGAAACAGCCCAGAAGCAGCAGAGTAACGGGGGGCTGGCCCAAAATGTGAAGAGACAAAGATTTTCAGCATCAAAGATTAAGAGCCTTAAAACAGAAAGGGGAAAAATCGAGTACAGCATTAAGGGCAAAGTATTCACAAGCAAGAGGTCAATCAGGCAATATTTATCCAGAGGGATGTCGTCACCAGGGGCTTGAGCACAAACAAGATGTGACACTTGGAGAAGGAGGGACGAGGGGCTCCAGTGCTGGTGTGAAAAATGAGTTTGTGCCTGAGGAAATGTTCAGCAGTGCTGGGGACACTGTGGGTGCTGCTCCCTGACACCCAAGACATTCCTGCTCTGCTCGAGCAGCAGTGCAACTTCAGCTCCCAAAAGCCGCAGATGGGGCTTCACTGGAAGTAATTATTGGCACCTTGGTATTTGTGTGCTGTGTAATTTAAGGAGCAACCAGTGTTACCAGTGAGGTGATCACTGTCCTGTAATTATGCATCCAGTATGCAAATTCCCATCACATGCAGAACCACCACAGCTCTGTACCTCAGTGCACAGCAATGCTGCTGAGACAGTCCGTGTTTTGGATTATAGATGGAATGTAGCACACTGTGCTTAATGGCAGGGATTATTCTGGGGCAAATGCCCATAATTCTGTCCTCCAAACAGCAGCACAGGTCATCTTTGTTCTTCAGCAGCACTGGCAGCCTGGAGCTTCTGTCAGCAGGAGGGTTGGCTGTAATCCTGGGAGAAAATGCATAAGAAGTCAACCCAAACCACCTTACACCCAGGGCTTTGCCATTGCTTCTGCAATTACACTCAGAGGATCCAAAACACTGAATAACTTATATATTTTGCACAAAAAATAATGGCTATTAAGTAAAAACGGGCCCAAATTCCTGAGCTTGTATTTGTT
Source organism: Monarcha castaneiventris obscurior (assembly GCA_026261815.1). Taxonomy (NCBI): domain Eukaryota; kingdom Metazoa; phylum Chordata; class Aves; order Passeriformes; family Monarchidae; genus Monarcha; species Monarcha castaneiventris. Next base: position 5,167,148 of record JAMPIT010000485.1, read on the forward strand.
ACCTAGAGAACAATCTTACATTCCAATGCCATCAGTTATTCCTTCCCCATGCCCTGCTTTGAGCTGCTACTCAAACCGTGTGGACTGTCCTCTAAATTACCCAGTGCTCCTCCTGACTCCTTAATTAACTCTGAGTCCCAGAAGAAGATCCAGGGCAGGAATACATCACACAAACAGCCAACAGCTGCAGTCTCACACTCTCATCCAGCCAACAGGACATGGCTGCGAGAGGAAACCTCGGGTGTGAAGGCTCCTGCTTCATACCAGACCCAGGGATGTTCAGCATGTGGAGTCAGCCCAGGAAATGGGAAACAGTTCTGCCTGTGCAGCAGCAGCACTGGGCACCCCTGGGAGCTCCCACAGGGATTGGGGCACAAGGGAAACACAGCACAGCCCCCAGATCCCCCAAAATCACACAGGCAGCTCAGACCCAGCTGCAGAAGGACAGGTGGGAGAAGCCTGTCCTATTTTTTCTATGGGAATACATTGCTCCTCAAAACACCAACTGCTTCTCTGTGAATGCAGTCTGCATGGGAAGCAGAATTCCAGTTGAACACAGCAGTCCTTCACAGTGAGCGTGGTTCTGTGCTGAAGCAAGGGCTGTGGACTCTCCATCCCTGAAAATATTCCTAACTCACCTGGAAAAAAGGCCCAGGACAACCTGCTCGAGCTGTGAAGTCAGACCTGACTTCAAATCCAGCCCTCCCTTGAGCAGGGGGATGCATTTCACCTGGATACAGGATGCCACCTGCAAGCAAGAGCCTCTGTGGGTGGTGGGTCTTCCAAAGGCACCAGCTCTGCTCCTGCATCGCTCAGGAAGGGGTCCATGTACAGATAATTGATGCATTTCTTACTTGCAAATGTGGCACAGACTTCCCTCAGGAACATCTAATTCACATTTTAAGTAACAAAAGGGCTCAAATCCCTTTCTTGCCTATTTAGTCATGCTGCATTTGGTAGAAGTGAGATGAAATACTCAGCTCAGGGAAGATCAGAGAGAAATGGTATGATTTCCACATTATAGGATAATTCCACGGCTGACTTACCCAAATGTGCAAGATGAGACGCCACACTCAGACAACGTTCACCATGCTGAGCTGAACTCTGGGTCTCAGAGTCAAAGGAGAAGGGAGCAGGATTAGCAGGAAAATAACAGATGGGGTCTTGGAGCATCAGGGCACAAAGGAGACCAATGAGAAGGTGCTGGATGCAGGAGCCTGGCTGCAGCACCAGCAGAGAGAAATGCTTCAGAGGAATGAGAGGGACCTGGCCAGGTCTGGGCCCCTCCAAGGTGAGCTCACACCTATGAGGTGCCCTCACATCCCCCCACCCACACCAGCTCTGCTCCACTTCCACCCTCAGCTGCTGGCAGGGGGTCTCTGCCTCTGAGCATCAGCCTCGGTGCAGGTGGAAGCTGGCAGAGGGAGGCAGCCCAGCTGCAGCCCCCTGGCAGCCACCTCTTTACATCTCAAGTTATTTATTTGTTTTTAAGCATCTGGGCCTCTGCACTGAGGTAGATGCTGTCTCTGTCCCAGTCACAAACTCCTGACCAGCCACTCAAGGGCTTTACTTGCTTCACGAGGTCTGGACACTGCCTTTCCATCCCTTTGCTTTTCTTTTGTTGATCAAACTGAGTTTTATCTCAGAGCGGAGCATCTTTCCAGAACAGAAGGTTCAAATGCTTCATCTTGACAAAGCTGAAACCAGGCTTTTGTTTTGCCAAAAATACCCCTTTCACTTTTCATTTTGTCCTGCTAGTCACCAGATTAAATCCACATTAACAAATATTGTCACTCATCCCAGAAGTACATTTTTTGGAAAGCAAAGTGTTTGTTACAAAAGCATCATCCTGCTCTCCCAGTCCACCACGAGCACACAGGGAGGGGAGCAGGAGCCTTTCCCAGCCCTTAACACAGCTCTGCCTGTTCACCCAGGCAGGGGCAGCCCTAATGAACTCTCCCCACCTCCCATCCTCACCACATTTATCTCACCACTGCTACTGGTGGGTGTGTATTTATTTCAGCTCTGCTCCCATGGCTCCCAATCTCTCGGATTGCTGCCCTATCCAGAGGCTGCCCGTGGGGAGCCCAGTGCCCAGCCCAGCCCTTCCTTCAGGAAGCACTTTCCCACCAGGCTGCGCAGAGGCACAGAGCACACGGACAGCGTTTGGTTCCATGGAGCTCCTGGCTGGGGGCTGTCCCTGCCATTGGCCATCCAAACCTGCTGCACAAGAGATACTCACAGCCACTTATCTTGCAGCCCAGTGCAATTTAATTACCAGCTTGGAAGCTCTCCAGCAAAGCATAAAAAGTCAACCCATTGCAGTTGTTTAGGTATATCATTGCCCTGCTAATTGAGTTTGATGGGAATTTCAAGAGGACTTTACAATATTTTCCTTAAGTGCTGTTACGTTTCAATCTTCCTCATTCTCTGTGTTGCTGAAGGCAGAGGAGGGGTAGGAGAGAGATCTCCCTTTATCCTCAGGCTACAAGTAGTGGGCAATATATGGGGAGATTACTCCTTACTGAGCCATATCTCCCTTCCTGAGAGCCAATTCCCTTTTGAGGAACGCTGCTGAGGACATCATCTCCTGCCAAACCACAAGAACCTCGCCATTTGTGTCTGTGCACGGGAATTTCCCCAGTGCCAGACACCAAGACCAGCCTCAGCCACTCCATGGAGCCAGAGGATGTGACAAACAGCTCACAGCAAGTCCTTCCTCACCCCGAATCATTCCACCTGCAGAGAAAATTCACCCTGCCACGGCATTCTGCTCCAGACCCAAAGCCCCAGCTGTAACCAGAGAGCCCAGATCTCTATCTCCATGAGCCAGGGGCTGTGGGAATCAGGAGCATAAAGGGTGCTTGGGGAGCTGGCACTGCTCCCACTGTGCCAGCATGGCCAGGATGTGCCACATGGCACCTGCAGGGTTGGCTCCCAGTACGGGGCATCCCCTGGGAAAGGGGAGGAGGGGGTCTGGAAAGTGAGCTTGTGACACACAGAGTCTGTGAATATTCCCCATTCTGTTGTTGTTACTTAAACTCTTAAGGTGCAGTCAGGCTAAAAAGAATAAATAGAATCACTGAGTTTGTACACAGAGCCCTCTGGTGCCTCTGCCCAGCCCCCAGGAGTCAGTGGGGCTCAGCTGCAGAGGATTTCATTGACCCAAAGTCTCAGCAGCCAGCAACGTGCCAGTGAGGCCAACAGGACCAACGAGGAGAGGGGGGAATGGTGTCACTGAGAGCCCCCCGAGCAGAAACTACAGCTGAGAGGCTGCTTTGCTTCAGGGCAGGTCCCTCTCTGGTCCCCAAAATCGCAGTCTCACCTCTGGCTTTATCCCTGCGTCACCCTCCAGAGGCTCCTCTGTAAATCCAACAGCCTGCTGCAAATGCAGGCAGCAATGGGGAAAAGGGAGGTCTAAAACCAACACCAGGCAGGAGGTTTCCTGCATGGCCACAGCGAGGCGAGGCCGGCACACGGCAGCCACTGACCTGCATCCCACCTCTGCTGCTCAGCCGCTCACATCGAGTCTGTTTTCCAGATAAATGTGGCGAAGTTTTGGATCCTCCCGGCTATCAGCATTGGTTCTGGATTCACACTGCTCACCCAGGGCTCTGCCCACCTCACCCACATGCCAGGCACCCACAGCAGAGCCAGGAGCAGCCCCCGCCTGGGCAGCAGCTGGTCCCACATCCCTGCCCGTGCTCGGCTGCTGGGCCTGGGCACGGCGCCAGGCTGCTGATATCCACCGTGACGTCTGCTCTCCAGCCACCCCAGCTCCCAGACACGGGGGAAGAGCCACTTTTCTTCTCACATCAGGAGCGGTGGCAGCAGCACACGTAATCCGCGCTGGCACCAGATTCTCCATTTCGTGTTTGAATGATGCTGCCACAAACATTTATTGTCACAAAAGGGGTTATTCAAACACGAGCAATTAGGCAACTATATTAGCATATTTTTCATTGTAATATTACAACAAAGGGTATATTCCTCCCAGTGAATGTATTTATAGGCTTTCGGAGCTAATATTTGTTTAAATGATTAATATGTTTTTCAAATACATGTGACAAGTGTGGCAGAAATATTTTTATCTCCGCAAACAATGTTCTGAAAGGCAAGAGCTCAGAGTCTCCGGGAGGGCTGTTTTCCAGGTTCAACAGAGTTTTTCAAGACATACAAGTTCCATTTTTATCATCATGAATTCCAAGAGAAGGCCTTTCTGTGAGGGATGTTTAGAAATAAGCTGAGGCTGCAAGGCCTCTGTCCCAGCCAGCACCTTCTTGTACAGCACCTTTCCAAAGAAAGTCAGGTCACCATTTCCATCCAAAGTGTGTCCCTTACTCTTACTGAGAAAATCCCAAAGGGTGGATGGTTCAAAGCAAGGCTCAGAGCAGAAGGGTGTTGGGTTTTTAACCAACACTTCCCTTTACTGAACACTTTCGCACAAAGGGACACAGGATTTTAATCCCAATTCTGGTGTGTGGGCTGCAGGAGTCAGCTTCCAGAGTTCGATGTTCCCTTTTCTGATCACCCCCGTGGACAAGCACATCCTTCGAGTCTGAGTGATCTGTGAACTCCCTCACTCTGTCTTTTCTTAAAAAACAAGAGAAAAATACAGAGAGAAGTAAATTCAAAAAGGTTAATGTTGATGTGTCTGAGGGGCTCTGGTTGGAGGGAGCAGAGCTGGGGGTGATGGTGCCAAACCCCTGGACCAGATACCAGCAAGGACTTCCTCACTGCCCTTCCTAGAGGAGTGAGCAGGCCCCTACCACCCCATCCCCTCCTGATCTGGGATTTCCCCCTAATTAATTTCTGTTAAAATCAGTCATACCCTGCTCCCAGGGTGTGAGTGAGAAGGGACAGGGCTGGGACCGGGCATTATGAAGTGCTGCTGTTCATTTAGTACCCAGCACAAAAGTGTGGGGAAGTTGTGAATAAACCTCCGAATGCCAGCAGGTCCCAGAGCAGCTCCCTGATGATGCTATGGATGCCCTCACCTGTCTGCCCCATCACCCACACCCCACTGGGCTGCTGCACACTGCCTTTGGGGACAGGACAGCTCTGTCAGACCCGTGTGGGACAGCAGCCTCGAGTACCTGCAGTGTATTCCCAGACATTAAAAGCCACAGGGCTTTCCCCAGTGACAACCTTCATGTCCTCAGCATCTTTCTGGAGCTGGCAGAATAAAGTGACATTAACAGAGGAGTATGAGATGTCTGTGATCAATGCCGTGGCTGAAATCTCAGCCTGGGGTTTTTCTGCCTATTCAAGTCCTCTCCCTCCTTCCTTTTGAAACGACAACGGAGCCGTTATTTACATTGCACTCGGCTGTGCGAGGAAGCCGAGTCTGAGGAGGGATCTATTAACACCACCTGTGGAACCGAAATAGCCATCATCTGCAGGGGAAGTGGGCTGCGGGCTCCAGCCTGGTGGCTCTGGGAGCAGCGAGCGGAAACTGCCGCGGGCTCAGAGCCGGGCCCCGCTCCGGGGCAAGAACAGCTGTGACTGGCAGCTCTCCAGTGCCAAACCAGGGTCCCCCAAGCTGGACACTGCAGGTGAAATGCTCTGTCCCAAACCCTGCCCTGGACAGGTATTTGCTCTGCTTTGAACCACAGCTTTAACCCGCTCAGACCCCAAGCCCTGCCCTGGTCCTGACACTCTGGGCAGGGCCGTTGTGGCAGGTCCAGCCAGATCTGACCTCCAGTGCTCCTGGCATCAGCAGCTCCCCAACCTCCGAAAGGAGGGCTGGCACTGAACTCGGCAGCGTTGGCAGCACAGGGGACACAACTCCATCCTTCCCAAAACAGCTTCACAGGGCCTGGCCTGCAGCCAGCGGTGTCGATGTCTCTGCGATTCAGAGAGGAGCTCAAAGAACTTTCCAGCCAGGGTCCTCACGGCATCCCCTGACACTTCCCTGAGCCACCACAATGTTCTTAATGGTAGAAACCCCTGGCTTGGGCAGGTCCCTCAAGGACACAGCTCTGGCAGAGCAATTCATCCCTCTCTAGAGAAGAGGAACCTCTTGGCAGCAGAAGCTGAGCCATGAGGTGATGGCTGTCCCATCCCTGGAAGTGTCCAAGTCCAGGTTGGACAGGGCTTTGAGCAACCTGGGATAGTGGAAGGTGTCCCTGCCCATGGCCAGGAACTGGATGAGCTTTAAGGTCCCTTCCAACCCAAACCATTCTGTGATTGCATATTGGCACTGGCGAGTGGCTCCTGTCCCTGTCCGAGCTCCCCCACAGCATCCACCCTTTCCAGTCCTCCCCAGCTCCCAGATCTCCCCTTGCAAAGATCAGCTGCAAACCCTGATGAAATCTGAACAGCAACTGGCACCTTGCAGCCACGCTGGAGATGTGGTTTTTCACCATTGCTGCTATCTGCAGCGAGAGTAAATTCACAGACAAATCCATGACCCCAGATTCTTTTAAAAATTCTCCAAACAGAGCCTTAGAAATGCATGGCTTTGCTCAAGATCGCCCTGTTTGTGTTGGTATGAGGCCAAAATCCATGAAAAATAGCATGCATGCCAAAAAAATCAATTTTATATAATAAATACAGATCATTTGGATGTTTCTTGCCAAAAACAATGCAAACATATACATCCTTCATGATTCTTATCAGAGCACAGCTGAATCTTTAATACACTGCATAGACAGGCTACTAAAAGGCAAGAACTCATTGCTCAATGAAGTTTCTTCATGTCCATCCCTTGCAATGGCTTTTAATGGTCAAAACTGTGAAATTCAGTTTGATGCAAAAATTAATAAACCAAACCCCAAAGATTCTTCTAAGTAAAACCCTATTTTTAACGAAGAATAGGGACTGGAGTAAAAAATAAATATATTTGGCAGCACTAGAATTTATTTATGTTGCTGCAAAAATGTTTACCAAGGAGTAGCTGCTCTGAGCTCCACATTCCCAACAATCTCCTGTGTTTAAGGTCCACGAGTGTGTCAGGGCACTCAGCAGCATCCAGCACCGTTTCCTGGAACGCAAACGTGATGCTGCAAATGGTTTAAATTCTCCATTACAACCTAGGTGGAATAAATAAAATATTCCATCTGCCTAATGTGACATGCAGATCAGACCCCTGTGGGTAATCCTGGAGTTTGCAAAGGTGCATATGGGATGCTCCAGCAAATTTAATAAATGTAAAGGAGGTTGTTTTATTTTTTAAAATAACCTTTATGTTATCCTTGCTGTAAATTATGTAAGAGGATGCTATCGGAAATGTGACACACATGCTGCACACTCTCACAGGGGAAAGGCAGCGCTCAGCCTGGCAGCACCATGCCAAGCACTGCCGGCAGCCTGCGGCTCACCCTGCTGCGGCACCGGCGGGATGGGGGCAGCAGGAATGGGATGGGGGCAGCAGGAATGGGATGGGGGCAGCAGGAATGGGATGGGGGCAGCAGAAACAGGATGGGGGCAGCAGGAGCGGGATGGGGCAGCAGGAATGGATGGGGGCAGCAGGAGGGGGATGGGGGCAGCAGGAATGGGATGGGGGCAGCAGGAATGGGATGGGGGCAGCAGGAGCGGGATGGGGGCAGCAGGAATGGGATGGGGGCAGCAGGAGCTGGATGGGGGCAGCAGGAGAGGGATGGGGGCAGCAGAAACAGGATGGGGGCAGCAGGAGCGGGATGGAGGCAGCAGGAATGGGATGGGGGCAGCAGGAGCTGGATGGGGGCAGCAGGAGAGGGATGGGGGCAGCAGAAACAGGATGGGGGCAGCAGGAATGGGATGGAGGCAGCAGGAGCGGGATGGGCAGCAGGAATGGGGGAGGCAGCAGAATGGGATGGGAGCAGAAGGATGAGGCGCAGAGGGAGGCAGCAGGAGCGGGATGGAGGCAGTAGGCGGGATGGGGGCAGCAGGAGAGGATGGAGGCAGCAGGACAGGACAGGGGCAGCAGGAGCGGGATGGAGGCAGCAGGAGCGGGATGGGGGCAGCAGGAACGGGATGGGGGCAGCAAGCGGGATGGGCAGCAGGAATGGGATGGAGGCAGCAGGAGCGGGATGGGGGCAGCAGGAGAGGGATGGGGCAAACAGGAGAGGGATGGGGGCAGCAGGAGCGGGATGGAGGCAGCAGGAGCAGGACAGGGGCAGCAGGAGCGGGATGGAGGCAGCAGGAGCGGGATGGGGGCAGCAGGAACGGGATGGGGGCAGCAGGAACGGGATGGGGGCAGCAGGAACGGGATGGAGGCAGCAGGAACAGGATGGGGGCAGCAGAAGCTGGATGGAGGCAGCAGGAGAGGGATGGGGGCAACAGGAGAGGGATGGGGGCAGCAGGAGCAGGATGGGGGCAGCAGGAGCGGGATGGAGGCAGCAGGAGAGGAATGGGGGCAGCAGAAATGGGATGGGGGCAGCAGGAGCGGGATGGGAGCAGCAGGAATGCGATGGAGGCAGCAGGAGCAGGACGGGAGCAGCAGGAATGGGATGGAGGCAGCAGGAACGGGATGGGGGCAGCAGAAACGGAATGGAGGCAGCAGGAACGGGATGGGGGCAGCAGGAGCAGGATGGGGGCAGCAGGAGTGGGATGGGGGCAGCAGGAATGGGATAGGGCAGCAGGAGCAGGAGCAGGATGGAGGCAACAAGAACAGGATGGGGGCAGCAGGAGCAGGATGGGGGCAGCAGGAGCAGGAGCAGGAGCAGGATGGGCGCCCTGGCACCCGGCGCTGCATGGACCGTCCATTCCCACCTGCCTGCAGCAGACATTTCATTTGCCGTACAAAACACCCCGTTCCCTCCCATGGCCGGTGTTTGTGGCACGGACACAGCCCCCGAGGATGGCCGAGCTGCCCATTAAGGCCCCTTGGAAGCTGGAGCAATTCCTACTTACAGCTTTCCTCCAGTGAAATATCCCTGGGGCCGTTGTTCACGCCGAAGGCTAGCTGAGCCCTTGGAGAGCACACACCGCTCCCTTCCCCTCTGGAGGTGGCCCGTCCCTGGTCCCAGGCTGTTGCCACTCTCACTGTCACTGGCACTTCACATGCAGATGGAGGCTGTGGCACACGGACCCCGCACTGCTGTGCACCCACCACTGTCCCCTCACTGCTGTCCCCCCCAGCAGTGTCCCCACACCACTGTCCCCCACCCATCGGCAGCTCCTTCTGAGCAAGCAGAGCAGGAAAAGCTGCTTGAACCCAGCTCTGGGGAATTTGAGGAGTTTTTCCTCCCTTAAAAAAGCATTAGTAATAGTGGAGAGGCTGCGTTTCACAGCAAAGTTTGCAGGAACTATCAGGGAGTGTGGAACTGCTGGTGGTGCTGCCTAATGAAGTGTGTTTGAAATATTGAAGTATATGATAAACCATTATGTAAATTAAATTCATTGATAGCTCTGCTATGAAATCGCTCTGGTAGCAGAATAGTAGATAAACATGGAGCTTAGAAGGTGTCATTTATTCATCCTTAAAATGGTTTCAAGTTTCTAGTGATTCATTATCATTCAGCAGAAAACAAAGAGAACATTCGTTTCACAACTAAACTCGAAGACAGGCTCTGGGATTTTGCGAACGCCCATGCCGGGCTGAGGTGTTTCAGGTGCTCAGATTCTTCCAAACCAAGTCCTTCACCCCTGCAGGTCCTGCCTTTGCCAGCTGCAAGGGAAAATTCACTCCAGGGCTGAGCAAGCCCAGGAGGGACTGGAGGAGGAATGTGCAAAGAGGATAAAGAGCAAGACCAGTAGTTTGTGATGCTTCCCAACAATGGAAGTGGCATTTGCTGTGCTCCCTCTTCCATCTCCCACTGCTCCACAGCCCTCCCAGCAAGGGCAGCGAAGCCTCAGGGCTGGTCAGTTGTCTCCATGCAGGCACATGGGGAAGGCTGGGTCAGCCCATTCCACTGTGGCTGTTTGTACTTTCACCACGTCTGGCACTACCTGAATTACAGATAAAGATGTTCCTGCAGGGCTCTGCTGCAGAGCAATGGCTTGGGGCATGGAGCAGCACACATCCCACCAGGGATCCTGGGGACAGCTGCTGGGGGCACAAGGCGGACATCACCACCACAACCATCCCCATGGCCCAGCCAGCCAGCACAGGCACAGCTGCCCCTGGCCATGGGAGCGGGGTGGACACGGGGTCCCCACGGTGCAGGATGGACACGGTGTCCTCGCAGTGCAGGGTGGGAGCAGAGCCGTGAGGGGTTAATGCTCCCGCAGCCGCCAGCCAAGCGTGCTGGGAAGGAGACAACCCGCTGCTCTGAAACTAATTTTACAGCTTAACTCCTATCAAATATCCTGGGCCCCCCTCAAAAACCCTCTTTGAGAGGAGTGCTCCTAACCCGTTGGAAAACCCGTGGCGTGTTTTGATTGGCAAGGTTTCTTCCAGACAGTGGGAGTTATAAATGAACATCTCAGCAGGGCCTGGAAAAGTCCGGCTCATTCTGCCAGCCTGAGACGGCGCGAGTGCCTCTCCACGGGGTCGGTCCCTCACTGGAGCCCCTCCATCCCATTACATAAGCCCCAAACAGGACATTACTGCATGTGTGTGAACAACTCGTGTTACAGGAACAGCAACTCCTATTCACCAGGAAAATTGCTGTAGCTCTCAAAAGGCCCCTTTTCTCACAGCCTTTCAGCCTGAAGAGCCCAGGGAGCTGCCATTTGCATGGGCAGGGACAAAGTCTGGCTCAAGCTCCTGCATCCACCCCTCCTTGCTGGAAGCTTCATGCAGGAGCAGAGCTGAAGGGTGTGAACCACAAGGGTCCTGCCTGACCACACAGCCCCTGCCCGTGGCTGTCGTGCTCTGGGCTGCACACCCCAGCACGAGCACCAGGAGCAACAGGCCGCTTCACTGAGAGTGACCTCAGGGCTCTGTGCTGAGCTGTGCCACCTCTCCATGCCAGCCCCACAGCCCCCATAGGTCATTCCCAGGGACCGTCCCCGTGCTGACATCCAGCTGCCAGTCAGTTTTGCAGGATGAACACTGGTGGTGGGGGCTGTGCTGGGCACTGGGTGTCCCTTGCTGGTCAGAGACTCAGCTGCTCCTGCACCAGCCATCCCAGAATGACTTGACCCCTCCAATCCACGCCACGCCTCCTACAGCCTCTGGAAGACAGTGGAAGCAGGGATGCAGACCCATGCAAAGGTGTGCCCTGGCTCACAGAGATGGGTATTTGGTCCCCAGGGCCTTCCCCATACACTGGGCATTGCTGCTCTGGGTTGGGGTTGCTCCACAGCACCACAAAATACCCCCATCCCCTCGGTGTCCTCCTTGCCCGTCCCCAGTGTCCCTGACCAAGCTGGGTGGTCAGAGGGCAGCTGCCCCTGCCTGCTGTGCCATGGCTGGTCCTGCTGTGCTGGAGTTTGCTGGAGCTGTGCTGATGTAGGGTGCCAGCAGCGCTGGCCTGGTGACAGATTGCAGCCGTAAGTCACCAAACGCCACCGCTCTGTGATGTGTTATTGCAATACATCACTGGCGTGACAGGCAGCAGGACCACGGGCCCAGCCCGTGCCCTTCATTGGGCATTTAATTCTCCAGTTCTCAACTTCTCTCCATTCCCCAGAAAATAAACGCTGTGTTTATAGCGCATGGGCTGGGAAGTTCCCAGGTCACTCCATCAGCGGGCAGGGAAGTGGCAGCAGCCACTTTCCCAGCAGGAGCACAAGCCCCTCTGCATGATGAGCAGCTCGGGTTGTCCCTCTGGCTGTGACCTCTTCCCACAATTTAAAAGTCACCACTGGTTTATTGATCCTGCTTCCCCTTCCCTTCCGCAGAGGACAGAGGTATGCCTTAAAGGGGCCGTTTCTGTTGTAAGACAAGTTTTCCCCAAGTCCCACACCTACAGCCAAGCCTGTCCTGCATCATCCCATGTCGCTTCCCACGTGCAGCCTGTACCTGACAGCTCAGACCCACTGCTCTGGGCTCAGCCTGCCCCTGGGCGGGTGATGCTGCACATCCTGCAAAGCAGAGGCCATCAAAAACTTTGTTCCTCTGTGCAAACTGAGCTATTCTCATCATCAGCTGCTGCAGCCGCTTCTGTCCTCGTCCCTGGGACCACTTCGGCTCCTCAGGAGCTCTCCCTGCAGCCCCCCTCAGGGTCACTGCTCCCCGCTAGCCCTGCTGTGACTGTGCCCACAGTATAAACCCCTCAGAGCAAAACAGCTCTGGGGCTCCAGGGCACACGGGGTGAATCTGCAACTCCTTTAGAGAGGAGCTGAAAGCATATCTGCACCTGGATTTCAGGTTGAATGCTCCCTGTGAAGGGTCCCCAGCTCCTGGTGTCAGTGCAGAGTGAATAGGAAAGGCTGGTGCCATGCAGTAACAATTCAATTACTTGCTGGGGATGCTGGGGAGAGCTCTGCTCATTTTAATGCTGTGGAGTAACTCATTTCATGCTGGAATTGCAAAGCACTCACTAGTCCTGCACACACATGGCCCCTGGAGAGCCTTTTCCAATTAATAATCATTAACATTCACTGCTTCAATAAGTAAAATGATTTCTGCATCATCAAAGAGGGCTGGCTCCTCTTGCAAGCCAGGCAGCGTGCTCCAGGCTGGCACTCCGACAGCCGTGTGAGTCTGTAGGGCACGTGCTGGAGCAAACACCTTCCCAAAATGCCCTGTGACAGCACAGAACCCGCTGATATCCTTCTATTTCATCTTCCCATGCTCCTGTGTTTATCCTTTACTTACTCAAGATCCTTTCTGCAGTAAGAAATTTTGGCCAAGCAGATTAACGCACTGTGAATATCTGGCTTTGGGAAGGATGTCCCTGAGCAGTGGCAGGTTTGGAAACTGCACCTTCGCTGGTAAGAGGATTTGCTGCTCAATATTTTTACCCACAATTAGCTTGTCTTTGTAACATGCAGCAGAAATGGAGGACTGGCACAAGAACAACCCCTTTATGTTTATTTTGTGGGAAAATTTTATCGTGCATCTGTTGGCATCCAGATTTGGAAAGTTCATCCAATGTTAATCATGTGGCAATTTACATTTGTGTGTGACCTGTTGTTCATCTGCTGCTGGCACTCAGATATCAAATTGCACTTCTAATTTTAGGCGTTGGAGTTTGCCAGGTGTATTTTTGAAAATGAATTTTTGTCCTGTTTTTCGGAGGGTCGCACACACACATCCTCACAGCCTCGTGTGCTCATCCAACCCCAGGGACACACCCCGGGTATCTGTGGCAAAGCCAGCTTGGGTTTGATTTGAATCTGGGGTAGATTCATGGAAATCTGGAGAAAACAGAGAGCCCAAGGCACCCCCAGCTCCCTGTGGAGCTTTTCTGCAATGAGGTTCTGTAATAGAGAACTGCAGTTGGGTGAGACACCCAGCTTGGTGGGACAGAGCAGGGCCACCAGCAGCCCCTCCACCAACCCCAGAGCTGGAGAACCAGCTGTGACCTTACCACATCCTTCCCAAAACACAACTTGTCCCTATCTCTTCAGTACATTCCCCACTGGAATCTGTTTTCTCTTTTGAAGCTGCATAGAAATTCGGTATAATCCCAGTGCCTCATCCTGGCCTGTCAGTCCAGAGCTGTGCCAGGGCTGGAGCTGAGGAGAGCAGGGGGATCTCGTGCTCTGTGCTCACAGCATCGGGGCCACAGGAACAAGGGACACAGCAACAAAGAGCTTGTGAGGTCAGGCTCGGTGCCAGCGGGCCGGGCTGTGGGGCTCAGGGCAGGGGATGCCTCCCAGCACGCTTTGTCCGTGAGCAGCGCTCATGCCAAGCGCCACGGCGAGCAGGGAATAGGTCATTCACGCTTGAGCTGAAATCCCAGTTGCATTATATCACTTACAGCTAATTAGCAGGCTCCAGGCACAATGCAGCGAGACGCTGTTTCTTGCAGAAATGGAGAACTCGGGACAGCCCTGAGCACGGCGCTCACTGGGTTCTGCAGCAGCACAGACCACATTCACCTCCTCCCTCCCCGCTTGGCACAGAACCTCAGCAGGGTCTGGCTCTGAACCTCCCAGCGCGGGCTGAACCCAACAAGCGACAGGTTATGCTGGAAGGCTGCGGGAAGCCGTTCCCAGAAGAAAGGCTGCATTGATCTGCAGGGGCAGGGTCCTGGCTCTCCCCCACACTCACAAAGTTGGGTTCCTCTGGACTCCTGGATGTCCAGGCAGCAGCAGGGGCTGAGTCAGCCTCTGCCCTCTCCATCACTCGCCTCAAGGCCGTAGCATCGTTGTCTCCAAACGCCACCGAGGGGCTGCACGGCGAAGCCACGCTGCTCCAGGGACAGCAGCCAGGCTCGGTGACGCAGGGCAGCCACTCTGGCTGTGCCAGGACCATACGGAAAGGGGTTGCACGCCCGTGCTCCTTGCCAGACCCCTGAACTCCCCTGCCAGCACACAGGGGCTGGGCGAGCCTCTCCAGACCTTCAGAGTGCACAGGGTACAGCAGGAGGGTCTGAAAGGCAGAGGACAGGTGGAAGCAGAGCAGGACCCTGCTGCTCTCCCACCTGCTGACCCCAGGAAAGCAGGGTTGCAGCTGCCGAAATTGAGCCTGGGCACAGAGTGAACCATGGAACCCAAGGAAAGAGCCAAGGATTCCCCTGCTCCCCCATCAGCATCTCCTGTTGCCTGCTTTGGCACAGTTCTGTCCCCATCGTGGGGCTGCCCCTGGTGCAGGGCCAGGGAAAGGATCTTCCCATTAACAGAGGAACCAGTGCAGACAGGGCAGGACTGCGCAGGAACAGGAGAGAGCCAGGGACGGGGCATGATTCCTCCAGTGAAGGATGGGCCACTCCAGCCTAATTAGGGCCAAAGACTGGTTCCATCTAATCCTTGAGGGACCGCAAGATCATGAATTTCCTGGTTTTCCACTGCCTTTCCCAGATGAGCCATGAGGTATCTGACAGAAGACCAGAAGAGCTCCAGTTACGGACTCAAGCCCTTCCGACAGAAAGCAGATCCCCACTGCTGTTCCAAAACATTTTGCTTCTGAAGGTGCCCAAAGCGGAGCAAAATGAGGACATGGGAAGCAGGCAAACATTTTGCATTCTGCCGTGGGCTGGGGAGGTGTGCTGGGCTGGCTCTGTGGGAGGGGAGCTGACCTCCCACCACAGCTGGGGCACCTGGTGCTCCATGCCCAGCGAGGCAGGGAGCAGAGGAGGTGACAGTGGTGGCTCTGGTCTACAACCACCAGTGCTGTTCTGTCCCTCTGACAGGACCCCCCAGCCCGGCAGCCGCAGTGTGGGCAGGCTGGGCACGGAGAGCTGGTGAAAAGTCCATCTCACTGCCACTGTAAACACTTTAAAAACATTTCCACAGGTTTCCTGCCTGTGCTTCCCTGCTGAGGAGCTGGGGAACAAACACACTCTGTCAGGCTTTGGTTCATTCAGGCACTGCTGATCAAGATTTTTCTTCATTTTCTATATTGTCACTATTCATGTCAGTCTGGACTCTTCGCAAAGAAATATTTGCAAAAAAATGAATTTTTTTCCTGAATTATTTGCCAGAAACAAAGGCTGTATTTCTTTTTAGGCAAACATAGCAGTTGTGTGGGTAGTTCTGTTCCAGCCATGGTTCACAGAGGCTGTTTTGGAGCAGACTTACCTGGCTGTGCCCCACATCACCACACACTGAGCAGATGCTGAGTCAATGTGCTCCATGCATTTAAGGGGTATTTCTTTGGAGAGATGTAGGCGGAGCAGTTGAACTAATTACTTACAAAATCATTTTCTTACTTGACAATAACAGCCACCACCTGTTCTGGGGCTGGCCTGGGCTTCAGGCAAACATTACCTCGTTCCTTCATTCCCCACCTGGGAAAATGAGAAATGCTCTGGTTTTATACAAGTTATTTCTACAAAGCTGCTCTTAATACACCAATAAAGGGAGGATTCCTGCAGGCCAAGGACCTGGGGCACTTTGAAATGCAGAGTTTTACTGGACTTGCAGAGGCAGAAGTTGCAGGATGCAAACCCTGGATTTGATGAGCATAGACAGGATCTCCCTGTGCTGCTGCTGCTGCTGCAGGCTGCAGCCTCACCCTCTGCTCTCTGAGGAAATGTCCAGTGGTCTGAACCTCAAACTGGTTCAGTTTCTTCAACAACAGTGTCAAACCATTACCTAAAACATCCTGAACACACACGAGCAGCTCTCCCCAGCTCGGACATCCCCCACGCCAACCCAACGGGTTTACATTTATCCACTTGGGAAATACCCCCACCCTCACACAGCAAATCATTTTCATTCCCAAAGGTGACAATGAGGTGGATGGAGTTTCTGAGGCCATGAGCACACGAGGGTGTGGTCCCCAGCCTGCACTCCCTGTGTCCCAGGGCCGGACCCGGGAGGGGACACGGCACTCACGGCCACCAAACCCCAGCAGGTCCCAGGTCCCTGACACAGAGCTCTCTGTACTCACACAGGGCTCTGGGAAAAGCCAAAGAAATGAGCAAAAAAGCCATTTTTGAGGCTATTTTGAGTGCTAGTGGATTATATTGTAATGCAGCCCAAGTGCCAAAATACACTATGCTTGGGGGTATGTAAACTAATTCCCAAAAAAATCTTAGGACTTTTATTCCACTGTCCTGTCCCTCGGTCTGACACAGAGCCAAGCCCCGCTCAGCACCAACACAGCCTATTAGAGATTTTGCTCTAAGCAGCTTGAGAGTGTTTATTTGGTGTGCAAAGAAGATTGGAGCTGGGAAAAGCACAAAAAGGATTATTCTGTTTATCACTCAGCTTTCCCTGGCCAATCTCTATTCATGGAAAAAGTCATTTACTCGGGTTATCCACAGGCTTTGCTCGCCAGAAAGTGTTGAAAGCCCTGAAAATTAGAGAGATGCAGAATGGATTGGAAAAACGTAAGGCACTTAGAAGCCTCTGACACCCAGAAATACACCAACACAACACAAGGCTTTTTTCAATCCCAACTTTCCCCACCACTAATAAGAAACTGCCCAAGTCCCAGCACGTGCCAGTTAAACCCCTCCAAAGGCCAGGCAATAATTAGATGGATTGTCAAATCTGGGAGGTTGGGTTTTGAGAAGAAAATTAGAAACCAAAACATCAGATTGGCATAATGAGTTCTTCATTAAGTCTTTTCTTTAGCTCTTCGCTGTTTATGTGGTCTCCAATTGACATTTGATTTTATTTCCATTGTAGCAAACACGAACCAGGAATCCACTGGGCTCGTGCAATAACTACAGACAGGGCAAAAAGGATGAGGCAAAAAGGATGAGGGCAGCACTCACAGCACCCTGACAGTCCTGTGGGCAGCCCAAGCTCCCCTTGTCCCCTGGCTCCCCTTGTCCCCAGCTGGGGTTGTTAACACAGCTGCTGTGGGGGGACGTGTGGGGAGCCAGGGCACAGGGCCCAGGGATCTGCTCTGCATGGATGGATCACTCCAAGGAGGAATCCAAGAGTGTGTGAGTGCAGTGCTGCCAGGGGAATGCCCTTTGCTCCTGCCTGGCACAGGGTTGGCATCTGACACCCACAGTGGCTGCTCGCTGGGGACCAGGGACCCCCACGTGGGGCCACGCAGCCCCCAGCTCCCTCACACCCCAGCTGGAGTTGGAGCTGGAGCTGCCCAGACGGCTGCTCTGACACCATGAGGCCTCCCTGAAAAGGGAGATTGTTTCTCAAAAATAAATATTAAATAACTCTAAAATTTCAAATAATTCAGAGCTCTGCTGTTTTCCATGCATTATGAAAACAAAATTGAGGGGAAAAGGTATGTAATACGTTTCCTATTTCCTGTTTCTGCAGCTCTGCATGTGCCCCGGGGGATCAGCACAAGTGGAATTATCTCTCCTCTGGCTGGGAGCGTTCATTTCGGGCCAAAAATACCAAAAAAGTATGAACTAATCCCTACATAGAGCTAGGAAGTGTGGGATCGCAGGCCAAATGCTGAAAAATGAGGCAATTTTCCCCATTTCAAGAAGTGACTAAAATCCCTGTGCTGTTCTCCGCACAGGCGTGTTCTGTTCCAGCCCAAACCACTTCAAGAGCCGGATCAGATCGTCTCTCCGGGAGCAGGCAGCAACGAGGAACCCGTGCTCAATGCAAACATTGTCCCCCTCCCAGGAATCCCTGCTTGGAGAAGGGGAACTGCCCAGATATTGTTTCATGTTCTCTGTGATGCTTGGAGCAGCGGGAAGAGCAGCATTAAATACATTAACAACCACGGAATATTGGAGCGAGATCTGGAGACTGATAAACTCATCGCTGGGAGCGGGATTAGCTCGGCACGGAAGCAGCTGGAGGATTTGGGGTGGCAAGGAGCACTCCCTGCTCTGGGAGAGGGAGATTTGGTTGGGATGCCTGTGCAGGACACGGCAACCTCTTGCTTCTGCAGCCTCTTTACCACAGTGTGCCGGTTTTGGCCAAAATCTAGCAATATATCCTCTGGGAGAAAAATCAGGTTACAACCACCCTTCCCCCCAGCAGGTTCGGGAAAGAATTCCTCGAAGGAAAGTGAAGGAGATAAAACCTATTTATTAACAAACACACAGGAAAAGGATAATGCTAAATAGTAAAACCCCTCACTATAACGAGAAAACCTGGGAAGAAATTAGAGTCCTCTTGTAGGTGTGGTTCCTCCTTCTCGGAGCTGCCGTGGGGAGTGGCCTTAGGCCCCCTCCGGGCCTGAAGAGGAGTTCTCCTGATGTGTTCTGATGTTGTTGAGACAGTCCAGAAGAGGAAAAAAGGAAAAAAAACCAAAGCCCCAGGAAACACGCCGGAGACAAAGGGAAGGGAAAAAGAAACCAAAAAAAGCTGGCTGAAGAGACAGGCAGGGAGCTCCCTCTGTGCTACCACGGCCGGAGAGCGCAGAGCAGTCTCTATCTCTGTGTCCTTGGGAACTTGCTTCGAGAAGTTCATTTGGTTTTTCCTCCCCTCTCAAGCTCAGTTTAAAAGCACAAAATTAATACTTTGGCACAGAGCCGTGATAGGGGATACACATCACAGAGTCACCCCAAGACACAGAGGTTTTGCCCAGGAGCTGTGATCAGAGCATGGCAGGAGCAGGCACAGCACAGAACCCCCTGCACAGGGCAAGCGACCACCAATGCTCGTGGCCACCACACCTGCGGGGAGAGGCAGAGCAGCACCTGCAGCCTCTGGAGGAGGGAGGGTGGGGGGAAGGCAGGAATCACCTCTCCTTCCAGAAAATACCTGCCAGCCAAAGGCAGGAGCCAGCATGAGATGCAAAAATGACAGGAATGTGATGCTCTGGTTGCATAACTGCAAAACAGTCAAGAACACAGCAGTCAGTCCTCACCCTGCACCCAGCAGCTTGTGCATTTCATGCCACAAGGTTTTCCCAGTTGGGGCTGGAGAGTCAAGTGTAAACCCCACCTTTCGTACCCTCTGAATAACTCATTTACTCTGCCTGACCCACAGCTCTGCTGGCTACGCGTTCAGGGGGTCCCTCATTCTCAAACACATCCTTCAGATTTCCAAAACCCAGAGAACACATGCAGGGATGTGCATGTTCTTACACGGTTTGCTGCCTAGCCCAGTTTACTAAACTGCACTTTTATTTTAAAAAAATTAAAAATCACTTTTTAAAACTTTATAAGCACCACGGAGGAAAAATCCATGTAGAAATCCACCTTTTCATATTTCCTTCCTTTGATGGTGCTACTCAAATCCTCATCAACAAAGATCCTGCTAGGGACTCTATTCCTGAAAAAAAATACCAAACAACCAACTTCACAAGAAGCCACACGAGTTTCTTAACATGAAAATTCCTGGAGTGCTTATCAGCCTGGCGTTCTGTCCCTGATCAACCACTGGTTTTGGAGAAGGGGGGAAGTGCCCACCCCTTGTTTTTATCGCTCAAAGCTGCACAGCATGGAAGGACCCTTGGTGTGCACAGCGGGTGAGGAGCCAACACCGGCCCCGGCCCCGTCCACCCACCCTGGCCAAGCTCCGCCTGCCCCGAAACACCGAACCCGTCTCCATCTGCGCCGGGGCCGCCACCGCGGAGCTCCTGATGCTGCTTGAGGCAACACAAAAAAAAAAAAAAAGAGAAGAGAGGAATCATGGCAAGACAGAGCATGCTCTGACAGCTGTGCCGTCCCCCAGCCCCTTTGCCCAGTTTCCCATTTTCTTATCCCTTTTTTTTTTTTTTCCTTCGCTTTAATCTTCCCACTGAGGCACTTGGGCCAGGCCAAGTTCCGAGGCTTTTCAGACTCCAGACTATTTTCTGTAGCCCTGTCTGAAGGAGAAGGGGGGAAAAAAGTAGCTAAAGATTTTCCAGTGGGAAGCGAGTATTTTCTCTTCTCCCATAACACAGACACAGCCAAAGGAATTTTTCTCAAGCTTGACAACAATTCACCTTCAGGCAAACAACAAGCATGGAAAATTTAAGCCCAGCAGGTGAATGTTTGGGAAAATTTTTAGCCTATAGAAATTCTCATGTAACCTTAACTATAGGGGTCGCTCTGTGGCATCGCTCATCGCTGGCTCCCTCCGCCGCCGGGCTGGCAGCCGCGTTCCCAAGGACAGCTGAAGGATTGGCATGAGAAAATAGGATCTTGGGGAAAAAAAAAAAAAATATGTACCCAGCCCCTTGAAAGCACTGCACACGGGCTGAGGCTGTGCTGCAAGCCGGGTACACAGCCGAGGGTCCCCAGCCGAGGGTCCCCAGCCAAAAGTCACTGCCGACGGCCACCACCCACTCTGGCTGGAGAGCTGGGACACCGGGCAGAGATGCTGGGCAGGCAGAGATGCTGGGCAGGCAGGGATCCCAGGAAGGCAGGGATCCCAGGAAGGCAGGGATCCCAGGAAGGCAGGGATGCAGGGCAGGCGAGGATCTTGGGCAAGGCAGCACTGGGGTTTGGCTGCCACCACCCCGGGACCACAGAGGAATGTGCACAAGCCACAGATTCAGCTTTGCTCCACAGTCAGGACTTGGTGCATGTATTTAAGTTAATCAGAAACAACTGAACCACCAAGAGACTAATTTCTCCAGTGTTAACTGTCCACAGTGGGACCGTTGCTGGGAAGGCTGCGGCATCCTTCAGTTCGGTGTCGTGAGCCACTGGCTGAGCAAACTTTCCTGGAAAAAGAAAGTAAAGGATATCTCTTTAGCTGAGCATTGACTCTGCCTACAAGGCAGATCCACCACGGCCCTTCCAGCCACACAGCACCACTGCTCAGCTGATCATGAACATTTGAGTAAAGATAAAGCTTATTTCTTCCCCGACTCCTTCCTCAAGACATTCTGATAGAAACACTCATCATTTCTAGCAGAAAGCAGCCAACCTGTGCTGAGCTGACCATGTGCCAGGGTGGCAAGGGCCGCTCCATCTGGAGATGTTCCAGGGCACAAACCAAGAGGAAAGAGCACAGACCTGGGACCCCAAACCACACCTGACAATCCCAGGCAGGGAAATTCATTTCCCAAGCAATGTGACTCTGGGTCCCCCTCACAACCAACCCTCCCCTGCACAGGAGCAGCTGCAGTGAACAAAATGTTTGGCCAAAAAGGGAATTTTACTACTGCTCAGAATTAGCAATGACAAGCTATCTGTGTCCCACTGGCTGCAGAGTCCCTTTGGAGGTGCAGAAAGGACCCTGTGTGTCACAGAGCCAGCTCGGGCACCTGAAGAGGAGCTGTGGCAGCAGAGTCATCACCAGCTCTGCTGCAATGGACCAGTCAGCTTGTCCAGAGCCCCCAGCTCCAGTCACAGGGCAGTTCATGGACGTGGAGCATCCCTGCAGTGCTGCCTGGGTGAGGCACTGCCAGCTGGGCTGGACAGACCCTGACCTGCACCCAGGGAGCCCTTGGGAGTGAGATGCACACCAGGGCACTGCCTGGCACAGGCAGCCCCCAGCCTACAGATCCCACTCCCACAAGCCCCACTGACTTGTCTGCTGAGGATAAACAAACACAAGAAGTGATCGATGGCTCCCTTTGGAAAACACTGATCACTCGGCCGCGGTGCATTTAGCGAGGCAAAGCAGCAGCAGTGCCAGCAGCTGCCTTCCATCACAGCCAGGCTTAACTCACCCGGTTTGGGGACTGCTGTTAACCACCCTCTGGTAGACAACACATCCTTGGTGCAGTAAAGATCCATTTACAGCTGAGGGACAGCAGCATTTCTCCGTGTCCCCACACAGCCGTGGTGCTCCGGCTGGTCTGGGATGCCAGGATGAACAGCTGAGGCTGGCGGGGGGAGTCACTGTTGGAAAGCGAGATATTTTGAAATACCATGGCTGGTATTTTTATACAATAGAGACATCATGTACGTAGGAGGCCTTTTTACATTTTAAAACATAAACTGAATCACCAAAGATAGAAGATGAGCAAACCTACAAGCATATGAGCGTTTTACCATCTCACAGATTCCCTCCTCAGCGCTCCAGGGCCAGCAGGCAGCACGTACAGGCAGCTCACAGGCAGAGCATCACCTCATCCTGGCAGGGAAGGGGGTTACAGAGGGAGAAGGTGATGGTTTCTGTCCTCCTCCTTCCCTTGAGCTCACCCCCACACCGGGAACTAGAGCAGCCATGAGAGGAGCACCAGGTTTTATGGACACATCGTGGTCTGCACGCCAGCGAGTCCGAGGGCAGACGGGGTGGGAGGTGGCACACGCCCAGCACTCACAGGCAGCACTCGTGGCAGCCCCTGGGGACACAGCAGCCCCATACCCACATCTGTGCCCGCTGCCAGCACCAGCTGAAGGTGCCTGACAAGGTCCAGAAGAGATTGTGTTTGGAGAGGCAAATAAATGAGAACCAAATGTAGGGATGGCTACGTGTGGACCGGACTTGTGCTGCGAGAGCCTGAAAGACGCTGCACTTTAATTACAGCTCTTACCAATCAGGCAGTAATTGCTGGTATCCTTCCTGTAGCCCACAATTGCCTAATCTTGTTATTTGAGAGCCATCACGGTTTAAACAGCTGGTGAGCTCTGCCTGCTCCTCAAAAAGTCATAGTTTGCCCAGCACTGCTTAATTTAATAACTGTGTGTGACGACGGACTCAGTGCAGCTCCTCAGCTCTGTGGGGTGCAGCCTCACACTGTCCCCTGCCCCTTCCCAGGACATTTGTGCCATGTTCACACCAGCTTGGTGTCTAGCAGCAGCCTGCCCCTCTGCCATCTGCTGCTTCTCCATGGAGAATCCCACCCTGTCCCCAGAGAGGACACATCTCCAGGAGGCTTCAGAAATGAGCATCTTCTTGATGTGTGCATGATCAAGGCTTGGGCAGATCATCCCAGATGCCAAAACCCCTGCTGGCCACGTAAGAACAGATCCAGTGTTCCCATCCAACCATTAATTTTTGTCTCTCCACACTGGACACTCCTGAATAACACCAGCTAAGCTCAGCTGTCCCTGCGTGGCACAGATGTGACATGCCCCCAGACCCACACTGTCTGTGGGGCTCCTTGAAGAGGAGGTACCACCATGCAGGGCTGATGCCACTGTACCCCACAGCCCCAGAGCCACCATCCTGCTGAGCCCTAGGGCTGTCAGGGAGCAGGCTTGGCTCAAGGTGGTCACTGGTGAGCCCAAATGTGAATCCAAGAACCAAGAGCTCCTCACAGGACTCTGCTCAAAGCCGCAGCAAGGGGGAGTTTTGGAAAATGGTCCCTTCCCTTTGGTCATATTTAAGAATTAACGCGTCATGGAAATGCTGATGGTATCTCTGCACCATTCCTCCTTCATACTTGGTGACTTATCAGCCTGGGAAGCAGCTATGGAGATGTTGTCAGCGGCATCCATCTCCACAGAAAGCCTGGAATGGTTGTGATAATACTGCAAATACTTCAGGCTTTTATTTTATGACCATTGCCAATTACAGGGGATGCAGAAGTGTCTCAGCTGGAAACCCCAGCTGGAGAGCAGGATGGGGTTTGGGTGGGCTGGGGTGGGCAGGGTCAAGCTGCCACAGCCTGTGTGGGACCCTGAGGTGGCCCAGCCCTTGGGCTTGAGCAGCTTTTCTGTGCAAGGTTCTGAATGATGCTGGACCTCTCAGCAGCCCTTCCCGAGCCCACGGCAGCCAGAGAGAGGCCCCATGGCCCCACTGCTGTGGGGCAGAAGGCCAGAGCAGCGGAGCCTTTGTGTGCTCACGGGTTTGGCTTTAGGGTCACCTCCCCATGTGACTGAAAGGGCAAGTGGAACTGAGGGCAAACCAGCTGTAAATGGGGAGGCTCAGGAAGGTCAAGCTCGTGGCTGTGGCTCCTGCTCCATCCCTGCACCGGCAGCCACAGGGGCTGGTGTACAGGCCGGGGGAGCACACAGGGCACAGGCAGGATCTGGTTGCACCACCCCGCTCAGGGACGGCAACCTCTGACAGCTGAGCACAGTAACCCTTTAATCCGTTGCAGAGCTCGTCTGTCAGAGCCCCAAAGCCCACGGGGAGGTATCAGTAACAAAACGCAGGAAAGAGAAATGAGAGTGGAAAATGTTTGGCTTTTTGTCTCCTTACTCGCCAGAAACACAACCGTGCTTGTGCTGTGGGCGGGTGTTTCTGCAGGCCGTGCCCGCTGCCCCAGGGCTCTGCATGGCCCTGCCCGGGTACAGGGTGAGTGGTTTGGGGGTCCTGTACCCCCAGGGCCCCCACAGCAGCACCCACGGGTGTCACCCACCACCTTGGACCAGCACTCCAGCACAGGACACATCCACTGCCTGCTCTGTCCACCCCGAGCCCTGCCTGCCCCTGCCGGCCCTGGCTGCTCCAGAGGCACGGGAAACAGGGAGGAAGAGATGAAGGCAAGAGGAAGGCAAAGGGAGGGGAGGGGACTCTAATTCCGAGCAATTGAAAGGTGTAATCAGCATTTCCCTGTGGTCAGTGCCCTCCTCTGCTCAGCTCCTCACCTAAGACAGGTGAGAGGTGTGGCTGTGAGGTGAGAGTGGAGGCCAGGCACTTTCCCCCTTGTAATCTGTGGATTATGGCTGTGAAATGGGATTACCAGAGGCTGAGAAGAGGCACCGAGTGGGATCCAAATCACACAGCAAAACAGCGGAGAAACCTGGAAGAAAGTCTCACACAGTACGAGTGCAAATACATCCTTGCAAGACCACATTTATATTTTAATATCGATTTTTCCGTAATGCAGAACACACTTATGGCCCAGCTCCCTTGCTGGGCAGCTGCTGGGTTTCAGCGTGGGGGAATTGGCAAGATCTTTTCACCAGGTGAAATAAATAGAGTGCTGGGCCCCAGATAGGATTACGGTTTGTTTTCTTTAGGTGTATAGAATCCGCGGGAAAGCTGAGCCCAAACGGAAACTCAACTCCTAAAGAATTTGGCCTATACTGGCCAGCTCCTGTCTGCCTGCCAGGCATGCTCTCCTTGCCTTGTATTTTGCTCTTTATCTTTTAAGAGGCTTTGTTAGCAACGGATCAAGCCATTCTTTGTGTGCCTGGAGGACAGGGGGCTGCTTTCAAATTATTTGAGGATGATAAAGTTACAGGGTTTTACCTGGAGAACCGCAGTGAGAAAGTTCTCCTGGGCATTTCCAGGAACAGACACTCTCCCAGCCAAGCCCCCAGCTCCACTTCCCAGTATTTCCAGAGCAAGCCAGGGGGTGGCTGAGCATGGTGAGGGAGAGAAGCATGACAGGGCGGAACCTCCTCCATCTCTGACTCCTATTTTTTGTTGTGAACATGTTTTTCTTCTTGTTTTTCCCTGCAGGGAGATGGGGGACGGGGATGGCAAGAGCCACATTCTCCCCCAACACAGCCACAACAGAGGGGTCTGGACAAGGATGCAGACTCAAGTAAACACCAGAGGCAGAGACAAGCACAACCCGAGAGCCAAAGGCTGCGTCCAGGAGTCTGCTGCACGTCTCATCTCTCTCCTTCCCTTTGTTTCTCTGGTGAGCAGCATTTGGAGGAAAAGCCTTGGCGAGCATATGCTGGAGCCTGCAAGCAGCTGCCTCCTCCTGCTCCTTCACGCCTCCAAAAGCTGGGCCACATGGGAGGAGAAGGGGCAGCCCCAGGACAGACCCGTACCCAGGAGGATCTGTGGGACCAGCACTGTCCCCGGCCAGTCGGGGTGAAGGTGTTGCTTCACGGGGTCAGAGCCATTGGTGGAGAGCCTGGCTGGAGTAAATCTTACTAGATTTATGTCAGTAAGAGTGTTTTGAGGGCCCAGAACAAAGGGGACAGCTGCATGTGTCCTGGAACAGGCGTGGGTACATTCAATCCGTGCCCAGCATGATGTGAAAAGCCCTTAAAAGCTCAAGGAGAGGCATCCCCAGGGTCCTGAGCCACCCACTGCCCTCCAGGAGTGGGTGCCAGCATCCCAGCTGAGCCCTGCCTGGGCACCTGAGGCAGCACCATGTGCATCCCAGAGCATCCCACATGGAAAACACAATCCCAGCCTTAAATTTAACATAGGTTAAAAACTTTGGGTGCAGGACTTCTAAACCCGCTGCTCCAATGGGACATCAACACACGTTTTAAAGCACAAAAAGCTGTTTAGCCATGCATTTCTCTCATCTGGTTGAAAGCCCTTGTGCCCACAGTTCAGTCATGGGGCACCGCTGGGGACCTGCAGCTGCTGCTCCGCTCCCAGAGCTGGGAGCAGCCGTGGCTCTTCTGGATTCAAATAGTCTTGGAAATTCTTGTGGGAATACTGAGGGGAATCTCTCTCTGAAAATACACACATCCCTTCTCTCCAGACACTCCAACAGCAGCTGAAAAATGGGTCTGCAGCTTCAGCAACCCAGTTCTCCACCTCAGTCAGCTGTGCAAGGAAGCTCTGCCCAGCAATTCAGGTCTTTATTTTAGGTCTTTCTGTGTTTTTCCCCCGCCCCTGTACAGTCCAGGAAGCTGCAGGTGCCAGGCTGTCTCTGTGCCCTGGGTTGTCCCCATGCCTTGGGCTGTCCCATGCCATCAGGCTGTGGTGCTGCCGGGCTGGGAGCTGCCGCAGACATTCCTGCGGGCGAGGACGGGCCGGTGGGAGTGGAGCCCATCCCTCTGTACCGCCCCCCTCAGCTTCACCACCTGGGCAAAAAATGCAGAGAGCTGCAGAGACATGACCGAGCTGCCTTAGGGAGGACGAGCACGGCCGAGCTCCTGTTGCTAATTAGACACCCGGAGCTGTCCCGCTCCTCAGGTGAGCCCTTCATGGAACAAAGGAGCCCTTGTCAGGAGCATCCTGGTGATCCTCAGAGGTGAGGGACTCCAGGCTCCTTGGCGGCTCTTCCCACTCTCTGATAAGGCTCTGCCAAGCCCATCTCTGCCTCCTGCTGGGTCCCCGTCAGCAGCAGGGTGTCTGTAACAGGACTGTCTGTAAGTGACTCTGGTGTCCTTTTGCCCACAAAGTGCTGCTTCACTTTTGCTGGAAAATTTACAGAAATCTGAACACGACCTCGCCTAAAACACTGAATGCCAACGCGGCCGGTTCACGGCTTTGTGAACATCTGCAGCCAGAGATAGTGAAGGGAACTGGCTTTGTACCATGCAGAGGGAGCCAGGGGGGCTGCTCCCCAAGCAAGGGCAGCTGGCAGTGCTGAAGCACCTGGCTGGTGTGCCAGAGGCACCTGCCTGTCAGGGCGAGGAGGAGTTTGTTGCAAAAGGAAAAAACTGATATTCGTTTGATATTCAGCAAATTCTCCCAGCCCTTGCCTGCTGCAGGAACAAGTCAGAGCTGTTGCATGTGTGAGCAGGGTGAATGTACTTCTCTGGGGAAGACTGGTGTTTAACTGAGCCAACCCACCCTTGGCCTCATGGAGATTCCTTGGTAAAATGTCAAAGTCACACACGTGCACTGACAGGGAACACACCAGGGCTGGGCCCATGATAACTGGCTACCTAAGGCCCGAAAAGCATGGCCAACTCCACCACAGTGGTCACTGAGAGCAGCCACCCCAGCTGGGAGTGACCAGCCCAGGGGGAGTGACCAACCCAGGACTCCGCTCCCCCTGTGCCAGCCTGAGGTGGGCTGGCAGCTGTGCCCCCACCACACACATCCACCACACTCAGCCTGCCCCACGAGCAGCTGGAAATGCTGTCGGTGGGACTGCAGGAGCTGCAGAGCCCTGAGCCCTTCGGAGCCTGAGCTCACAGATCTGCAAAGAAATGTTCGGCCCATGATATCACAGGGAACGCTCGCCAAACCAGCTGAAATCACTCAAACACTCAGAGCGTGCTTATGGGGGGGACCCTCTGTTCTAAATATACTCCTTTGAAGGCAGCTTGTTATTTAAACAGCGATTGCAAAACAGGGTTTACATGGAGTTGCTCCGAACCAGAGAGGCAGGGAGGGAGGGACACAGGGAGGGAGGGACACAGGGAGGGAGGGAGGGACACAGGGAGGGAGGGAGGGAGAGAAGGCAGGCTGTGGGCACAGTCACCACCCAGGTATTTTAATTGCAAATCCCAGCATGTTTTATAGATATCTAGAGAGTATCTCTTTACGTGGGCTCCAAGGATTACAGTAAGATCCATCACGTTTTATATGATCCTAGTGACAGTGCTTAAGTCCCACCCTGACGGCGTCTAAGATGGGAGGATCCCGTGTAACAGCTCATCCATGGAGTCGGGAATAATCCAAGACATCTCCACGCAGTCTGAGGCTCCCAGGAGAGTCCAGCTGAGCAGAGCTGTCGTGGGGCAGTGCCTCCATCCTGCAGTTTGGATATCTGTTGGCTCTTGATCCCTTCCCTCCTGTCCACGCCGTCACAGCATTCCTGTGGGAAGTGACGCTGCCTTTCTCTGCAATTCCTCCAGACATTGCAGCATCCCAGGCTCAGCTCCCTGCTCCTACCCAGTCCGTGGTTCTCTGGCGTGATGCTTTTAGACTCAGGAACTCCAGCAGAGGAGGAAAAGGCAAGGGCAGGACTAGGAGCTGGTGTGCAGCAGAGACACGGGCAGGGTGTCCCTGCGGGCTGGCACCGCCTGCCAGTCAGCACGGCAGGAGAAGCTGCTGCAAGGCCCCTCTGATCCCTTCCAGCCCCGCAGGAGTGGTGCCTGTGCACATCACCGGGCTCCTGCTCAGCTTTTCCTTGTGTTGTTAATACAAACAGGGGAGTCCCAAGCGTGTCTGCAACCCGGATGTGAGATTCCCAGTGGCAACCAGCCCAGCAGTCAGCAGGGGCAGCGTGTCCCGTTTGGCCTGACATGACCAGTGCATAAATGCTGCAACCTGCTACAGCGCTTGTTCCAGAAATCCCAGAGGTGCAATCTTTCCTGGAAAGTCTGTCAGTCTGTGCTCAGACACAGGTTTTGCTTCCTGCCTCAGAAAGCTCAGACAAGGGAGGTGGTGGGTCTGCTGTGCCTGCGCTCGGCTGGGGCATTAACGCTGGAGGATTCACGGGCTCGTACTGAATCCCCACCGAGGGTAACTCTCTGTGCTCTCCTAGAACAGCACCACCAAGGGGGAGAAGCCCCTCCAAAGCATGCTGTGTGGCATCAGCAATGGCTCTGACACTCAGCAGCACGGGCACAGGGACATAAAGGCGCCTGGCTGCCAGCAGCAGCGAGGTGGCTGTGTATGTGACCGGAGTGCTAAAGGAAGATGTCTCCATTGCTCCAGTGAAACACTGGTCTGTGTGCTCCCCGCTCCCAAGGACCTCTGTCCTGACACAAGGGGCAACGTTAGGGCAAATTCAAAAACTGAGCTTCCACTCAGTGAGCTCTTCCTGCACTCCCCATCCTCGAGAGTGCTCGGTGGAGCTCGTTTGTTGTGGGAAATGCCCACAGCAAACAACCCCTCGGCCCCTCGCTGCACTCAGCTTCTGGTGACGTGGAATTTGCTTTGGTGGAAGCAGTGATCTGGCATCTTCAGTCAGAGCACAATGCCAGTGAGGGCAGCTCCAGCACCACCAAAGGCAACCAGAGGGAGGGTGGAGGGGGATCCCCCTGCCCAGCCATCCCTGATGCTGCTGGTCACCAACCACCACCCCCAAGGCCAGGACGGGGCACCATGGGCTCCTCTGGCAGCCAGACAGCAGCAGGACATGGGCATTTCACAGCATCCTGCCCTGAAAAACAGGGATTCACCACCAGTCCTGCAGCACTGGAAAACAAGTGTCAGGAAGCCTTCAGCCCCCAGGTGAGACACTGGTCCTCTCCTTCTGCTCCCGAGGATGGACTGTGGACCCCATTCCTCCTTGCCAGACCAGGGACTCCTCTGTCACCTTTGCAACAAAATACCCAAAGGCAGGAGGCTGGAAAAGCCCAAACGTTTCTGGCACCTGTGTTTATAACAACACCCTGATGAACAGGACATGGCCTCTGGGGCCATGCAAACATGGGCAAAACAGAAAAGTGTTCGTGTACCAGTACAAAAGCATCATAAATACTCTCCCACTGCCAAAAGACCCTTCAGTCTTTTACTAAATCTCATCACAGGAACAATTTACAAGCCAATAATGCCGAACAACTCCATTTCAGTCTCGGGGTTAAGCTTTATTTCAGGCTTTCACACCTTATCATGTTCGCCCCTCCGAGACTGGCATTGGACTGACGAGATGGAGTGGGGCTTGTGTCTGTGCCTGAAAGTCATTCCATCAGGAAAAATCACCCTTCCCAGGGCAGCAGGGCTCTGCCAGCCCTGCTGCTGCCAGGACTGCCCTTGGGCCACCCCCAGTGCCTTGTCCTGGGGAACATGGCACCAACAGCTGCTCAGTTCAAACTGCAGCTTCTTCAGAAAACACTTCCACAAACACTGACACTCCAAAAAAAGCTCTCTTTAGCCTTTTCTAAGCTGGGAGCTTATTTTGTTAATATTTTTCTGCACGGCGTGTTTCAAATGAGAACATTCTGAGAGTAAATTGGTGAAGTCTTTATTGCTGTTTATTTCTAAGCAGCTACAAGCCAATAATAATAGCAAATCCTCTCCAAGTGAAAACTGTGTTCCTTTTGGTAAAAATGCTCAGCGCAGGGTCTGAAGCTGTGTTTTGTCAAGCAGATGCAGAGTGTCACCTTATGACGCCCATGCTAATGGAGTAATGGGATTGGAGCTGCGCTGGCTGCCCAGATCGCTGTGATAATCCTGGCCTAGAGAAAACAATCCTGTGTGGAGCATTACTGCTCTGGAGAGAGGCCATTCCCTGCTGGCCCAGCCGCCCCTGCTGCAGACACACGCACACGCGTGCGGAGAAACGCCGGGGTGAGCGCTTCATCCTCCGGAATTCGGCAAAGCTGGGTCTGGATCCCTCCGTGAGTCCCTGGGAAACCTCAGGCACGGTTCTGCCCCATCTCAGCCTGCTGCTGGGGATGCAGGAACATGCACAGAGTGTGCACCACACACACACCACGGGCTCTCCATGGACAGGCTGTGGTGGCACTGTTGTGGCAGGTGGAGCCAGCACAGTGGGACTGAATGGGGACAGGGCTGAGTAGGGACAGGGTTCTAGCCCAGGCAGCATAGAAGGAATTCATCTGGGTGGCAAAAAGGATCAGCTGAGCCTGGACCCAGCTGCAGTGGATAAAAGCACTGGAAGCTGGTCTGGGGCTGAGTGGATTTCAGTTCTCTGGCTCGGGATGGATAAAGGGCCCTGGAGCTTGGGGCTGCAGCTGAGATGAGTGCTGAGCATGGTCTGTAGTTGTGTCCCTGGAAGCTGAGATCCCTGCAGACAGCAGGACCTGCCAGGAGCCAGCCACCTCCATCAGTGCTGCCACTCAAAGGCAGTGTTCCCAGAAGGAATGACCATGGTATAAACTGAAAATCCTCAGGAACCTTTGAGGATTTTGTTTACTCCTCCAGGAAGATTACCAGTTCCTGAGGCTCAGGACATGCAGTGGTGAGCCTGGAAAACCAGCAACAATGCTTTACAGTCCCTTGGGAAGTTCCTCTGTCCCCCCACAGGGCAGCATCCTGTGCACCCCAGCATCCCTGCACCAACACACCACTGTGAGCCGCTGTGCCCTGGTGGGAAGGTGCTGAGCAGGGCGTGCAGGTCTGAGCACGGGGCTGTGGTCAGGACCTTCCCAGCTCAGTGGGTGTCGAGGCAGAGCCTGGGGGTGTTCAGGAAGCCCCCCACTCTGGCTGGCTGCCAACCCAGGTCCTACAGGGAAGCTCTGCCCCGCCTGCATGAAGAGGCGACCCCTTCCCAGCCACATCAAGTTAAACAAACAGGAGCCAAGCCACAGGCTGCGGCTGGGTTTGACCTGTGATAATTAAGAACGGGGCTGGTGGTGGTGATAGTTTGAATGCAGAGGAAGGAGCAAAACAACTTGTGAGCACGTTGGAGAGCTTGGCAGCTGCTGGCAGAGCTGGTGGGATGCAAAGTGTGGCTCTGTGCTCTCCCAGTCCTGCACCCAGCAAGGCTCCTGCTCACAACACGGAGGTTAGGAGAGGAAGGATGCCAAACCGCTGACAAAACAAACCCTGCTGGTGCAAGGAATCCCAGAAGCGTCTGGAATTTGCCTGCGAAGCTGGGCAGCCCGTTGCCCATCTGCTCTCTTGCTCGCTCCATTCACACGCTCCTTTCCTCCTGGTTTTGCAAATTAAAAGTTGTAACAGTCTCTCTGCAGGTTTGCAGCGAGTGCAGGAGGCAGGTGGTGACTGAGTGACTCCCCCTTGCTGCGTGCATCCCACACCTCCCGCCCAGCCCCATTCCCTGCCCTAGGAATACTTCTCCCGATGCGGGTGTGAACCTCCTTGCTGGGTGAACCCCTGCTCGGCGTAGGGTCGGGGCTGGCTTTCCTCAGAAAGGATCATATTTGGATCCCTGGATCCACCAGGGACCTGGCAGCAGCCTGGCACCTCTCCGAGGACAGGAAGGAATTCTAAACTCCAGAGGCGGCAGGGATGGTCCTGGAGCCAGGTGTGAGGGTGCTGGTGGCGGTCACCCCCGTGCCCAGGGCCACCACCGCCTCTTCAGCCCACAGCTGCTTCCTAAGGTGCCCAGCTTTGTGCAGCCACAGGGCAATTACTAAAGGAAAAATCCTTTTATGCAGAATAGAGTACTTTGTTAATGTGATTATGTGTTAACTGCTCTGATTTAACTGAAAGCGGGGTGACCTTTACCTGTTAACCATCGGTGTACTGTTCCCGAGGTGGGGAGCTGCTTGGAGAGGAGGCTCACTGAGTTCACTGTGCCACTGTGGCAGCTTTGAACTCTCCGTGGTGCAAATGGAGCTCAGAGGAAAGCGGGCCCATGTCCTGCACCTGATGGTTGCTTCCTGAGCAGCCCCTTGGCACAGAGAGTGAGTGGTTAGTGGTCACACGGAGGTGTTGGAGCACGGCATGGAAGGTTTGGGAGTCTCCCAAGCGTAGTGCTGCTGTGGCTGGGCTGGGGGGGCGATCAGCAGCATTGGCAAGGGTCTCTGTGGGCCTGTGGAACATCAAACCCCTACAAAACGCTTCCATGTGCGCCTTCCCACTCCCTGCTTGTCAGTCATGCTTTATTAATCCATTGGCCGGCATGAGCGCTGCTGTCCCCACAAGTGTTCTTTCATGTTTGCCTACAGCCTCAATGTCATCGCACAAAATCAAGAGTAATTATGAGCAGATACCAGCGCCTTGCTCCCCCCACCGTGGCTGTTCCTCCACATCTGGTTTCCACAACCTCTCTCGGGGGTACTCGGGGCCGCAGCTCCAGCGCAGACCCTTGGAGCAGCTCTGCTGAACATTAACCTTCTCTCCCCCTTCCCTCCCGCCCCCCATAACTTTTCATTTTGACCAGTGTTCATCATCAAACAGGTTTTAATTCCCCATTCCACCATTCCTGACGGGATTATCCCATATTTCCTGGCAGTACAGATTCTGCACCAGCCCTTCAGAGGGACCAAACCCACGCTGTTCTGCAGTGAATCCCCTGCACCCCAGGTCTATCCTGGTAGCTTTTTGCCATTCCATTTTGCCATTTCAGGTTCTGGAGTACCTGTGCAGCCTGCTGGCTGCAGGGCCTGTGGGAAATAAATACCACTGTGTCCATGTGCAGAGAATTTAGCCACCGTCCATCCCCTCAGGGAGGCCAGCTCCTGCTGCTCTAAATTTTTACCTGATCAGGTACCTCCATACTTCCCCAAGCCAGTCCCTTTGCTGGGCCAGCAGCCTGCAATCCTGCAAATATCCCCTTCACATGGTCCTTGTTATGGGCACAAGATGTGCCTTAATCCTGTAAT
Organism: Monarcha castaneiventris obscurior; assembly: GCA_026261815.1. Lineage (NCBI taxonomy): Eukaryota > Metazoa > Chordata > Aves > Passeriformes > Monarchidae > Monarcha > Monarcha castaneiventris. Next base: position 5,201,083 of record JAMPIT010000485.1, read on the forward strand.
TTCTGCTGGGGCTGGAACTTGCTGCATCAGCGTTTTGGGCCCCTTTGTAGATGATTTTCCTTCACTGCCTGTGTAGGTGGGAAGGGGCTCTGAGGGGGCCCTGCAGCAGCAGAGCAAGAGAGTGCCTTTGGAAAGGTGTCACCAGGAGTCCCAAGTGTTTTCCTTTCAGAAAGGTGCCACCAAGAGTTCAAAATCTTTTCTCAACCATGGTGAGTGTGGATTGAGGTGCAAGGAGCGAGGAGGGGTCTCAGTCAGAGTGGCCCTGGCTGCCACTGCCAGTGTTCCACCTCCTGATCTCACCGGTGTTCTCACAACCCATGGGCAATAGAGGTTGTGTTTAAAATTGAGAAAGGGAAAAGAATGTATTAGACATCAAATGTTGAACCAATTTCAGCTTGACCAGAATCCAATAAAGTGCAATTCATACAACATTTTTATTGCTAATTGGTTTGACTGTTAAAATTTAAATGCATGAAGTTACTTTAATGATGGACAGAGTGGACCTTGTTAACCTTTAAAAGGGGTTTAATTAATTTATAGACCTCCTAAAATGCTTCACACTTCTCCCTCCTGTGCCCGGCCCTGGCTGCCTCGACCAGGCTCCCACGCAGCCCCTGAGCTCCGAGAGGTGACTGAATGCAAAATGTGGCAAAGACAGGGCCAGCAGAGCACAGCCTGTGCTGGCCAGGGACAGGGGCACCCTGGGGTGAGCCCCCAGCACAGGGGGCCTGGGATGGGCTGTAAAGCAGTCAGGGCATGACCGAGGACCACATCCCCACCTTGCAGAGTGGCAGAGAGGGTCGGGGAGCAGAGGAGGGTCTGATGTGGCTGCCTGGAGCTCTGCTTCCCTGCACCCCGCTGGTGTTTCACCACGGCCAGGGACCCCTGCCACGCATGGCCCGGTGGGTTACATGCCGCCAAACATTTTCTATTTAAATGCAAATTTTGACTTTTCACTCAGCAGCTCCACAAAGTTTTTCACAGCGCAATGAGGGTCACAATAATAATTTATCCACAGGCCTCGTGCTCCAGGTAACTGGTTGTACCAGTTGTAAAGGGTTGGTACTTTGACAGCTGGGAGAGGAGAAAGGAAGGAAAAGGGGAAAGGGAAGAGGAAGGGAAGGGAAAAGGAAAAGGAAAAGGAAAAGGAAAAGGAAAAGGAAAAGGAAAAGGAAAAGGAAAAGGAAAAGGAAAAGGAAAAGGAAAAGGAAAAAGGGAAAAGGGAAGGGAAGAAGAAGCGGAAAAGGGAAAAGGAAGGGGAAGAAGAAGGGGAAAAAGAAGGGAGAAAAGGACCTCAGTGTGCCATGAATGTGCTGGCCTGGGCACCCCCAGCTCAGCTCCTGGAGCCACTGGCAGCCACAGAGGATGGCCAGGCTCTGGAATCTGCCGGAGCCCTACCAGCTCCTCACCATGCAGTACCCACTGAACTCTCCACAGCTCAACTCTTTCTCAATATATATATTATTCTCATTCTTCCATCCGTGGCCCCTGCCATGTCTAAAGCTGTGCCTGGAAGACGGAGTGTTTATGTGCTGTGCCAGAGAGGCTGTTCCACAAGGCACATTATCACAGAGTTTGATGTACACACAAACTTACCCTCATTTATCTTCCCACACGGTACAGGGATGATATTTCTTAGCATCATAAAAAAAGGGCCAAGATGCAAGGAGATGAAATTCAGTGGTTTCCACTAATTTGGATACCCAGGGAGTCACAGCAGATGTGCTACACCCCCAAAACATCAGCCCCTCTTTCTGTTGCTGTTATCTCCACTCTATCCCTACCATCCTCCTGGCAAAGCAAAGCTGGGCTCCATGAGCAGCAGCTCCCTCCTTGGACAGCCCCAGCACAGGACCAGGGCTGGGCAGGACCAGAGGGTGACTGAACAGGACATGACACATCAGGGCCCAGCCATGGGAGTGTCAGGAATTAAGACAAGTAGAAAAAGCAGAAAGCCTGTCCCGTGACATCATCTCGCTCCCCTGCTTCATGGGCAGGACAGGAGTCACTGCAGTGCCTGGCCCACGCACAAGCCCTGTCCCTGAGGCTGCTCACTGCTGGGACAGGGGACACAGGGAGTGCAGCACAGCTCCTCCCCAATCCACCAGACCCGCCACCTCCACGTACAGCAAGAGCCATAGAAAAGGGATCTGGAGCCGAGGTCACATCCTTTTTCTAATGTGAATTAGTCTGAGCACTAAATGAGTTCAGACTTAATTGTAAGCATTTTCTGTTAACTAAGCAAGAAATCTTATAATAACACAATAAGGTGCCATTTCACAGCATCCAAATGGAGCAATAAGCTGCGGCCTCATTTGTATGTATTTTTTTTCACAGTGATTGCTGACGCTGCTGCTTTTAATATATTCACATTGGCACAGCCATTTGCATTCAGATGCAATTATGAGTTAGAAACTCCCTCCTTTCTGCAAGCTCCAGAAAGGGAGAATTTCAGCCCAGAGACACGTTACTGTTCATTTTGTGGGGTCTAATTAAGGAGTCTGCTCTGGCAGGAATCGAATTCCTATTGTTACCAAAGGGAGCGTCCTGCAAAGAAATAGATTAAATTAAACCAAGCCTTTAAAATTCTCCCTTTTTCTTAACAAAATCTTATTGATCTTGAGCAGAAATAGTTATTTCCTATGGAAAAAAAAGACACTTTGGGGACAGAGGCCAAAAAAATGCATGAACCTCACGCAGCCATTGCTGGGGAGTACTGGTAGGTCACAGTTGTGCCACACACAGTCGACCACTGGCCAGCCAGCATGAGACCCTCACGGGGAGGGTGGGACCCTGATGGCAAACCCATTGCAGGCCCCCAAACCCACTGCAGGCCCTCCAAACCCACTGAAGCCTCCCAAAAGTAGTGCAGATCCCCCAAATCTCACTCCAGCATGGCAGCAGTGACAGGGCTCCCCAATGACCAGGTTCCCACAGGGCCAGGGCAGTGCAGGTACTGCCAGACCAGCAGAGCTGGGTGGCTTCCCAGCCCTACTGGGAAGAGCCAGCAAAGAGCAACTGGATGGCAGCGCATCCCTTCAACCCCCGGCTTCTCTGAGGAGCCAAAACAACAAATGAAAAAGAGAAATTAAGAAAGCAAGGGAGGCTGAAGCTGCAGGAGGGGAACTGGGGCAGGAGAGCAGCATCTGTGGTGGCTGTTTGTGGTGTGTGACAGCACCATGGGCCAGGGCTTAGGGACACCCACAGGGACGCAGTGGAACAGGGAGCTTACACCCCCCACAGCTCTGTGAAAGGACCCCATGGTGCTGAGACTGGTGCTGCCCATCTCACCACCTCCACTGGCATCCCCAGGAACAGCACAGGGATTCCGGGAAGGAACGTGCTTGGGAGCAGTCCGAGGGCTGTGCCACACCAAAATCCCAACCTGCCTGGGGAAACCCTGGCACGACCTCAAGAACTGGTGGGAGCAGGAAATTCGGGGAGTCCCTTGAGCTGGGCACCAGCCTCCTCTGCCGCAACAGAGTCAGAGTTGGACTCCTCAGGTGCTGGTGAGTACCCTCCTCCTCTTCCTCCTCCTCTTTCCAGGAGGGAGAAGTAGCAGAGGGAGGAGGAGGAGATGACGGTATAATTACTGCAGCACCTGAGATCTCATAAGAGTGCCATGCAGATTACCTCCTCCCGACAGGCTGGAGCTGTGGTTTATAGTTTACACCAGCATATATCGAATTAACCTCCGAGAAAAAGGTTAAACTATCAATCACGAGCTGCAGTTTAAGGAACTGCATCCCCGTGATGTATGGCACCGGCAGCACGTCAGGACTCAGCCAAAGACTGCTTAAAAGTAACTGGGGATAATGGGCCTGGCTCCTTATGGAGATAGATGTGCCGAGTGTTGACTTTAATACGCTGCATAAATGAGACCCGGTGTGGAAATATTGCATCACAATGTAAAACAATTTCCTCTATTCAAACAACCCCTAAGTAGACTTCTCGTTAATATTTGCTGGGCACCAGGGACAGCCCTGGGGTGGCCCTGGTGGTGGTGGAGGTGCCAGCGGGGTGTGGAGGGCACGGTGGTGGCACGGGTCCTGGAGCAGTGCTGGGGCTGGGACACCCAGGGCAGTGGCATCTGGGGCAGGGGACACTGGGCAGTCACTGGCACGGGTCCTGGAGCAGTGCTGGGGCTGGGACACCCGGGGCAGGGGACACTGGACAGTCGCTGGCGCTCGCCCGGACCGGGGCCCCGCGAGCAGAGGGCTTCGATTATCCGCACATGTGTCGAGCAGCAGGGCTGTAATTTGAAGACATGTAACACAGACTGTTTACATTTTTGCAATCCTGGACAGTTATGTGCTGAATTTCCCCTACTGGAAAGAAAAACTGCATGAGTGGGGAATGCGGAGAAGGAGGAGGCTTCTCCCCTTGGCGGCACAGGCGATGCGCCGCATCTGGGAGCGGGCTCGGGAGCCCACTTGGACCCTCACTGCCCCATCCCAGGGGCCCCTCACAGCCCTGCTTGGCCGAGGGGTTGTGCTGGGCAGCCCAGGCAGAAGGACAGTCCCCAGAGAGGGGCCTAGGCAAGGGACAGCCCCCACAAAACTCCACAGAGAGCCCGGCCACCGTGACCACCAGCTCGGAGTGAGTGGGGACGTGTTTGCAATCACGGGCTGGGGACGTGTGCTACGAAGTTGGGGTTTCATTGTTATAAATGTAATTGCTGGATTTGGGGCAAAACTGCTCGTTAGTGCTCCAGGAACCTTGGGAGAATTGGCATTGGATACTCGCAGCCAAAGACAACGCTGCCCAGTTTTTGTGATAAGTTTTTTAATTGCGGCAGCTACATAAAAGTCACGGCTTTGGCCAAGGAACGGTGATGCCAGAGGTCCCTGTGAGACCCAGGGGTGTGACCAGCCTTCCCCTGCCCCTGCACCCCCCAACACGGGGATGGTGTCACTGCAGTCATCGCGGGTGCTGTCCCATCACCCCGGCCCTACAGAGCTCAGAACTGTCCAGGGAACAACCCCTCCGTTCCTCTTCGGATGAGCCGAGACCTGATCCACTCATTGTGCTTTTTGAGCTTTAAAAAATGGCTGGTCTGAGGTTAGAGCTTCACCTAACGCTGCCTGAAGAATAAGAAAAGGTCAGCAAGACTTGTGAAATAAAAATGTTTCCATCTCAGTTGAGAACAAGCCCAGATGGGTGAGCAAAGTTTAGAAATGGGAAAGAATTGAGCGAGCAGCAATACTGTGAGAAGCTGATAAGAGGAGCTCTAGCAGGAGAATAGGGGAGCCTTGTCTATCAGCCTATTAAAGGCTATTCTTACAAGTTTTTTTCTTTTCATTAATACGCAGGGTGAATAGAACATTGAATAAAAATCAGTACTTACTGCACAATTGTAGGATTGAAAGGTAACTGTCAACAGAAGGATTGGGGTGACAAAAGGGGCCATTTCAGTGCTTAGCAAATGATTTTCGGCTTGTCATTTCAATAGGCCGTGTTTTTCAGAGATTGTGTTTTTTTGAATAGCGTTTATTACCATGCTTTTTAAAAATTTCATGTTGTCTCTTTGCAGGCACCATTCATTTGCAGATGCAGTATTTCTTTTGGGTTGTCAGAGGGATACTGCTTTAGAAAAATAAAGTACAGTCGTCCAGTGAGAAAAAGGATTCTCTTGTGAAGCTAATGGCTGGGAGAAAAACAATCGGGGCAGCTCCTACCTTCTTGCCAGCCTGACCCAGTTTCTCCCACTGTTCTTTATTCATGATCGCGTGGGCCACCGGTTCTCTCCATTTCAAATTACAAGTATGATGCTGAGTAAGATAAAACTTTATTTAACAGAAAGCCCATCTTCCCTAATGCTCCGATTTTGCAACGGGAGACCCTAAAACCAAACCGGTCGCCTATCTCTCACCCACAGACAAGAGGTCCAATTCTGCAGCCTTTATTCAGACAAAATCCCATTTCTCTCAATGGGGGCTTTGCTTGAATAAGCAGTGGGCAATTAATGCTCAGACTTTACAAAGGAGATACGTGGGGTGTTTAAGGCTTTGTGCGTATGCCCGAGAGGAGAAGCGAAGTGACAAAGTTTTACGGTTATCTGCCTTAAATAAAATCTTTGAAAACACATGTTGGTTTAATCGAAATGATCATGTTCATTGCTCCATAATTGCTCACATAGGTCCGGAATTTGCATGACACTGTACACGATGCAATAGTGGTTAAAAAGACTGGCATTAGGACTTCATATCATTTTAACAAAAACCACCATTTTTGGCACCCTGGGCTCCTAAGTAGAGAGTAATCTAGAATTAGTGAGAAATAGATTTCATGGCTTTAAGTCACTTTATAGTGTGCAGGTCTTGAACCCTGATCTTTTGTAAATTGAACCACTTGTGAAAAAACAAAGGGCTCTAATCCCTTTAAACTACCACTGCACATCCCTGGCCCAGCGCCCTTGAGAAGTGATTTAAATGGCGTCGGGTATGGCAGCTCAAAACATACTCAAATCTGTTAAGAGGCTGATATATAGGAAGGGAATGGAAGCAGGCTGGAAAAAAAAGGCTAATTAAAAGTATTGATGAGTCTGACAGAGAGAATAATATCCTTCAGCCCCTCTGAAAATCACCCTGAGCAAGACTGGGACCCTCCTGGCACAGCCGCTGCAGCAAGGGGGAGAGGGACAGCGGAGAGGATGAGGGTTCCAGGCACTGTGGTGAGGGTTTGCTGGGGCTGGAGGAGCAGGACGAGCTCCTGGTGAGGGTCAGAGCAGCCTGGGACACAGCGGAGAAGGTCACTGCCCATCTGCAGCTCCTGCGGTCCTGTGCCTCCTACCCAGCTCAGCAAGGGCTTTGTCTCTTGAAACCTCTTTTTTCCCCTCTCCTTCAAAACACAGGACACCACTTGTGAACTATCCCAGGTGACCCGGACTTTTCTGCGATAGACAAACAGTACTAATTCAAAAGCACTTTTCTTTTCAATGCTGGCATTCCATCTCTTTCCTGAGGAGCTGCAGCAATAATGGGTGTGTTAATGAGGATTATCCTTCCTGCCAGCCCAAGGAACCGCTGATCGATCCAGAGAACCCTCATCCCAGCTCCTCCCTGACTCCCAGGCCTGGTGAGGTGTGTGGCCGTGGCATGGGGATGGCACAAATGTGTCCCCAGTGGGTGGCTGTGGGATGGAGGGCAGGGTGCCCGTGCCAGGCAGAGATCCTGCCACTGCCAGCATTTTCCCTGGCTGGATCCTCCTTGTCCCAGCCAGCAGAGCTCCTGAAACAAATGTGCCAGGCTGGCAAGGCGTTGCCTGGCACTGTGCTCCAGCATCCCCCTTTCCCCTCTGCACACACAGGGAAGGGCTCTTGGCCTAGGCTTGGTTTTGCACCACTGCAGCACTAAGTGCTGGAGCTCAGGGGCCAGCAGGGACAAAATGTTCAGTTTCCTTAGCAATAGCAGAAAAACAAGAATTTCACTTTGAAAAACTTAAAGCAGTGTTCTTTAACAAACCTGCTGTCTGCTCTTCTCCCAGGGGAAGGCTGAGACAAGGATCTCTGCAGCAGAAATGCCTGACTCGGTGTTTAAAGTGCCCTTGTTAGCCCTGCCTTGATGGCTGTCTGGAGAATCACAGATCCCACCGATATTTAAGGCCATATAATTTGCTTATCTCCTTGTACAGTCTTAAGCAGCACCTGCAGAAAGAGACAGGCTGTTCCCTTGCAGACGCTTTTGTTTCCAGCTGATGTTCAGGTCACAGCCGACCTGAGGCATCAGGGGACAGCAAAGGGACCCCACCAAAGCACCCACACCTGCACCAGACCCTGTCCTAGCGAGGCAGACACCAAGGGCTGGGGGGATCCAGCCCTTACCTGGCTGCCCCGGCAGGGTCCCAGGCTGCCACCCTGCCCTCATGGGTTCGCTGTGGGCCCCCTCAGCCATTGCCTCAAGCCGTGCCCTTCCCCTTCCAGCCCCCCTCCATGCAGAGGCCTTTCCCAAAGCCTCCCATTGTAAATACCGATGGAGAACCAGAATGAAAGGCCAAGCGGCCATGTCAGAGCACTCCGGACATTAGTCAGACAAAAGACTTTAAAACAAAGTTCAATTAGGTGTGAAGGAAATGAGAAGCTGCCAGCAGCAGCACGGCTGTGTGAATGCCGTGAGATGCTGGAGCAATATGCACCATAAATGCGTTTGTCTCTGCTCTGACCAGCCTTCCCTGACAGCCTGTGCTCCAAGCCGTGCAAACAGAAGCCTCCTGGCATACTTGGAAGATAGTCAACATTTGCAGCTATAATATTTTAATTATGAAGCATGCTGTTGAGTCAGTTATCTGAAGCGACCGGCTCAGGGAAGGCCCAGTGCCACCAGGCGTGGGCTCTGAGTGGGATGCGGGGATAATGCTTCTCCAAAAAGCCACCGAGCTCCTCCCCACAGCCGAGCCTGGAGCTTCCCCCACATCCGGCTGCGCTCTGCAGCACCCCGGGCTCGGTGCCACCATCCTTCCCAGTGCAGAGCTTCCCTCAGCAGACACCCACTTCACACCTCTGGGGACAGACAAGGATCTGCTGCATTCCCGGCACAGACCAAGTCCCGAGGCAAAGGATGAAGCCTCCACAGACCTTCTCTGGAGTCAGACGTGGTTCCCACATCGCTGCTGCAGATCTGCATTGGCTAGAATTTCCTGAGGACTTTTTCAGCTGCCAAGGTATCTCCTACGTTCTTGGTTATTCATCTCCTCTGTGCCACCCATCCCTCCTTCCCCAGCACCCCACGTGTGCCTCTCTCACTGCTTTTCCATGAGCACCAGTGATTGTTTTGGTTCAGAGCCATAGCTGCTGTTGTGTTCTGAGGTATCCCTACTGGGAAAAAGAACACAGAAATATGAATTCAGCAAGGAAATAATAAAATAAACAGTTATTGCTAAGTGCAACAGCCACTGAGTGCACAGCCATAACACAAAGAGAACCTGAGAACTGAAGACATGAAGCCCTGAAGTGCTGGGAGGCTGGACAGCAGTGCCATGGTCAGTGCAGGCGTTTTGCTCCAGGACTGTCTTGACACTAAATTAAAGCTGGAGAAGTTCTCCTCAGAATTGTGTGTGTTACACCGCGGGCGCCTCAAAGACCTTTTTGGCACGTACAGGAATCTGGGCTGCACAACTGCATCCCAGGGCTGGACAGGGACCACTGATTGTGCTTTAATTGCAGGCTCAGTATGAAACAAGGTGTGGGCCAAAGTGCAGCTCCAATAGGTGCAGCGCCAAGAAGGACGCGGTGCCAGCAATAGATACTCTGGCAAACTCAGTCCTCCAGCTCCAATTATGGAACTTCTCTTATACCACTGTCTCTAAACATTGGCTTCTGACTGCAGTGCCTTATGCCAAATTGTAATCGCCCTCATTCTGCTGATGGTCAGAACGCCTGGAGCCCAAACGGGATGTAATAATCACCGAGGAGGAGAAAGCACGCTCAGAGCTGATGCTCAGCACAGCGTGTGCAGCGCACAGGGAACGGCAGCATATGTCATCGCACTGTGATTACCTCACAGGAGCTGGAAAAACACACTTTTCCTGCTCAGACTCCAAAACGATCATAAATTCAAATGGGTTTTGCAGCTTTCAGTGGGGAAGACTCTCCAACAAACCCCACCAGCCAGGGACAGGCCAGACCGTCTGCAGGAAGGTGTTGGCAGGGCAGTGTCATTCCTGGTGGTGGACCCACTGACACTGTTCACACCATAAGCCCTGATTTATAGCTTTTTAAAATAGAGAGAGTTGAGATAAAATGCCAGGAATAAAAAACTCTGACTGGATCGAGTGTGACTTGGCTTATTGAGTTTGTTTCCTCTCTTTTTATAAGGGCTATAAAAACAAACAGCTCTCACTTGACTAAAGAAATCATTCATTAAGCTCCTCCACTTGTTCCAGCACATCCAGACACACGCAAATAAATTCCGGGTGTCCCTTTCCAGAGATCATCCCAAGAACACTGGTGGGGCCCACTGGCTCCAGCTGTGCCACCTGGGCAGGGCAGGCTGGTGGTGGCACAGTCACAGTGGCACCAGGGGTCCCCAGGATTCCGGGGGTCCTCAGGGCTCCTCCTGCCAGGAAGGGCTGTGCCCCCCTGAGAGGAGCCTGGCTGGGTTCACATCCAGCCCAGAGAGACCCCTCAATAAATGTAATTGAATAAAGGAAAGGGAAGGGGAAAGGGAAAGGGAAAGGGAAAGGGAAAGGGAAAGGGAAAGGGAAAGGGAAAGGGAAAGGGAAAGGGAAAGGGAAAGGGAAGCCTGAACAGCTGGGGAAGAGAAGGAGCCTGAGGAAAAATTTATTTCTGTCAACTGGTGGTCTATTTCCTTGATACCATTTCCTTGTATACAGATAAGGAGTTATCTTAAATGACCATGTCTTTTTCAATTTGTACTTAACAGTCAGTCCCATTTTCCTTATATGATACTATCACAGCAGGATGAAAAATGCATTACAATAATCCCCGAGGATCTTCATATATCAATATCAAATGGGCTGAAATTGACCTGTTATAAAAACCAGCCTTTCAAGTCAGAAAAAACTTAAATAAAAAAAGCAAATTTCAGAGCCTGCAGGATGCTCCATAACCCGAATGCTCAGGCACAAAGAGCAACGTTTCCAGAATGCGTAATGAAAACAAACCTTCAACATCCATGACAAAAATATCCTTGCTATTGGTACTTCTGCTCCATGTTTGCTGCACCTTGGAGGAACACTGACCCAGGCCAGCCAAATTGGGCTGAGCCACCAAATCCAGGATCAGGGATTTGGCACTGGGAACTTTCTCCCAGCCTGCACAAGCTGGAGGGTGGCAGCTGGTGGGGAGGAAGGGAAAGCAGCTGAAGTACCTCAGCCCTGCCCTGGCCTGGCCACCTGGCTCAGAGTGTGGCAGTGCTGTACCAGGGCCAGAGGGAACCCTGGCACCATGGGGCAGGAACCAGCTGGCTGCCCCCAGCTCCCCCAGCCTCACCTGTTGGCTCTGGAAACAGAGCACCAAGCCCTGAACATTCCTCCTGTAACCTTTTAAAACAAAAATGTACCTTCAGGCTTTTCCACATAAGGCAAGGAGAGGATGGGGCACTTCTATGGGATAACACCCCAGAGATTCTCCTGCTCCCACTGGGTTCACCCCTTGCCCACACGCTGATTCTGGCAGCCCAGGAGCAGAGAACCCAGGGCTGCTGGAGGCAAAGAGGCTCTCTCCATTCCACACATGTTTGCAATAAGCACAAACACCACATTATCACACCACTTCATCCTGCCTAAACCAGCAGTGCCCATTTCCCTTCCCGCTATCGCAGCTATGGGGGATTTGTCATCCAAATTAGAGCTAAAGATACAAAAATACCTCAACAGATCCTAATCAGAAGAAGATGTTTCTGTTGTGAGCTATTGGCCCACCACAAGCCAGGCGGGGTAAAAAAAAATAGGAGAGAGAAAAGAGAGAAGAGGCTGCAAAGGAGCTGAGCACCAGCAGCTGTCCATGCCTACAGCGAGTCAGGGAAGTCCCAACCACATCCGCTGCCAGAGGAGCTGCTGAGGCACCTCTCACCATGCAAGAGAACCCTCGGCTGCAGACCCCAGCACCACAGACTCAGACCACCTTGAAAATCTGGCAAGAGGCCCTGTGGTGCCAAGTGCTGTGGCCTGTATTTGCCAAAGCCACATCCCCTGTTGCATCTGTGGGACCAGACCGTGCAGATTCCAGCTCCAGCCCAGCACAGGTGCCTGTCCTCAATGCTGAGAGATGCTGCAGTCCCAAAGCAGAGTACTCCAGGACTGAGCAGAACCACAGGAGGTGGTGGACGGGGTGGGATGGGAAATTATGTATTAAAATAACACCATTAAACACATCAGGACCTGGCAGCACTTTGCCCAGAGTTTAGGGATTCTCTTCCTTTCCTGTTGTTTTTACCCTCCTGCTCCATCAGCTCTCCTGGGTGGGAGCTGAGGGCTCTACCCAGCAGTGCCCGACCTGCTACCTCAGCTCCTGGCACTGCCCTGGTCCAATGCTGCCTCCGACTCCTGTCCCACCATGGCACGTGCACCCCGTGCCACCTGTCTGCAGGACTCTCTGTGCCAGTTTAAATCTTTACATCTTCCATCCCTCCAGGAAGTTGAAAGGAGATGTGTGAGGACAGCTCAGAAGAGCCTCACTCAGCCTTGCTGACCACAGGACAGCCCTCGAGGGAATGGCTTTGGCCTGGGCTCTGCCCAGCTGCCCACGTCGCAGCATCCCTCTGCCCGTGCCAACTGCAAAAGCTGAGCAGTGAAGGGGTCCTGGAGGAGAGCCTGCCAGAGAGGAGCGGAGCGGAATCCTGGCACGCGGTTGCAGGGCCGGCTGCCAGCTTTAAGTGAATTTCATGAGAAGTGCATTGGGCCTCTTATCATTTGCAATGAGCCCTGCAGCTCTGACGAGACACGGGGGGACATAAGTAATGTCGGAACAGAGCCCTTTATTAATTAATAAACAGGAGTGCAAGCGAAAAGCTTTACATCCACCACTGCTAAATGCACAGTTAAAAGCCCTCTAATAACCCGTGTTCATCAGATATTCCAGGCACTCCGGCTTGCTCCGAGGCACGTGTGATGTGACACCATCTACCTGCTGCAGCCCGCAATTAAAGCCAGGCAGCGGCTCAGCCTGCGAGGAGCCGAAGCGAGACGCTGCACAGCAACATCACCTGGCAGATGCAGCCGACCATCACGGCATCTGCAGTGCCCGGGCCCGGCTGGGATGGATGTGCTCAGCACAAATCCTGGCTCTGCCGGGGTTTCCGACGGAGCGTCGCGCTCTCCTGCGCTGACTGAAGCTCGCTGGTGCAGCCTAGCCCTCAGCGGATCTGTTTGTAAAACAGCACCTAGGGCTGGCTAAATCATTCCAAACCGAGGCGCATTTCGATTTCCTTGGGTTTCCTCCGCTGCCACGGAGCGCGTGCCATGGTGGTTACGCACAAATTCACACGCTCCTGTTCACCAGGCACAGTTACCGTCAGCGCACATGCAAAGTGGATATTAGCAGCCGCACATGGCCACTTAGATGCCTGCTCATTTGCATATGCAAACACTCATTTTGCATGCAAAATGTGATTTACAGAAAATGGACATCTAAATCGAAGTCCCAGCATTGGCTCTGCCCCCCCGCTACTGACAGCACTGACAGTGCTAAACCATGATGAGCACGGGACGAAAAGGGCTGTGAAATGGCCAGGCATTGTTGCTGCTTTTACAGCTGGGGATTCATTAGAATCCATTCATTTTTAAAAGACACCTTTGGAGTGGGTCAGTAGTGCTGACCCCTCTGCCCTGGCCCTTGCTCTGTGCAGCCTGCCAAACACGACAAAGGAGGAGTTGCTGTGAGGGGTCAGAAGTAGCCCCTTTCCTCTCAACCTGCTCTGATCCCGATGAGCCCACCCTGCTCTGAGCAATGCCAAGGCCATCTTTGAAGGGGGCTATCTCTAACACAGAATTCATCAGTGACCCTGTGAGCTTCCAACAGCTGATGGGTTTGGCAAAGGCTCCCTGAGTGTCACCCCAGCCATGTCCAGCCAGTGCTCCTGGAAGATGGCTCTGCGCATCCCACACTCCACCACAAGGCTTTCCTGCCTCCCCAGACCTGCTCCTTGGCAGCCCGCTGAACACGCGCTGCCACACACAAAGGAGCCGTTCTGGGAAATCCTGGCTTTCGGCATGACTGAAGTTTATAGCAGAAAGTGATCCTATTTTCAGGCAGATTTCCACTAATGAGCAAAGCCTTGATGGCCATATGCTCCCCACAGCCTCTCCCGCTCACTGCGAGTTCCTTACGCGTTCTTCGTAGTGGGAAAGAGACGTGATACATTTCCGTGCTGTTTCACTATCATATAAGGACTCAGCCTTACCCATGTTAAATTAAAGAAATTTAAAATAACAGCAGGATATGCAACTTAATTCCTTCCGCAGGGCTGTGCTGTACAGTCCAGTAGGTCAGACTCCCGTGCACAAGGGAGCCAGGACTGCTTCCCTCTGACCGCACAGAATTAACGCTGCACACATGACACAGGCGTGAGCGAGGTTCCAGACCTTTTATCCATGTAACATCACACAATTATTTACAATAATTGTGAATTCTGTGAACAGAAAGACAAAACAGCATTTCTGTGCAGCATAAAGGCCCATACGTCCTCTTACAAAGCTCTGAGCTCTGCATCCTGTAAGACAATCAAGAGTTACTCTCTTTTTATGTGTCCGTCTCATACCCCAGGACAAGTAATCCTTGAAAACTCTGCAAAGCTGAAAAAACTTCTTTATCCTTGTCAACCTTCTAGGTGACATCTTGGAGACCCAGAGAGGTCTTTTACCTGACCTCGTGGATACCCCACCACAGGGGTGCAATCTGCATTCCTCTCTCTTTGGTTAGGCATTATCATTCTTCTTTTAGAACATATTTAGAAAATACAAGTTGTCAGTTGGACCTCGGAATGCTTGTTTAAAAGCCTTAATAACTAGGTAATGAGAAGTATTTCTTTCAAAGAGGAACTGGGATATTTGTGTGAAATTCTGGAACTGATGAAATGCTGCAGTTAAAATCAAAGAATTACAGAATCATTTAGGTTGGAAAAGACCTTCAAGGTCATCAAGCCCAATCATCACCACCTTGTGAACTACACCAGAGCACTGAGTGCCCTGCCCAGTCATTTCTTGAACAGGCATTTATTTTCCTGCATCTCCATCTGAGCTGAGCACCCCAATATTCAAAGTGATGAAGGTGATGGTTGGAGTTACTCCCCTGCCACCAGCACCATCACCCAGCCGTGGCTGGGTGAGAAGAGAAGAAACAGCTTCAGAACAAAGTTTGAAATAGTTCCTACAGTTTGTGCAGCTGCTAAAGGCAGACAAAAAGGTCAGCGAAATGCTCATAAGCAGCATGACACACCTCGGTTTATGTGATAATAAAAGCATGATTTGACATTAATTCTCTGCTTTCTGTAGCAAATCCCTGCGCAAAGCTTCTTAGCCACCAACCCAGCTGGATATGCGGAGCAGCCAGGCTCACACAGAAAGGGTTAAAAGAAAATGTTATACTAAAAGAAATCTCTCTACAAGTATAAAAAAAGCAAAATGATTGTAAATTCCACCAGGGGAATTCTGCCATGAATATGCTTCACCTTTCGCAGAATCTCCCACCCTGCCTCAGAGGATAACTGACCTTTGGAGAAAAATAATGAAAAGAAGAAATTCCTTGGAGAAAATAATGTGGCCAGGCCTCAGTAATGAGATCTGCTCTCTTTATGTTGCTATGACAACCGCAGTCATTTTATAATACAAAATACATGAATGGGGAAGAGGGCCATCTCCTCGCACCGGGGCCGGCTCTGCCGCACCCCCAGCGCTCGCACGCTCCTCACAGGACAGCAACATGTTTGGTCTGATTTGTGCTCCACTCCATTTCCTTTAATGTGCACGGGATCAAGGAACACAACTCCTCTGAATGCCCTAATTATGGCTTCTGAGCGCCTTCCTGGGTGGCAGGGAGGTGTGGGGAGGGTACCCCGGCCAGCCTGAACCCTCAGCAAGGCACACAGGGCAAGTCTCCCCACAGTTCCATGCAGCCTCTGGGAACTTCAGGCTGGAGATGGTTCTTGGAAAGAGTCTCCTGCTCTTGACTCAAAACCACAGGTTTCCCACCCGTTTGAGTTGGTGACAATGAGGAATGAGGAGCCAGAGTGTGCCAGTCCCAGAGCAGGCTCCAGGCCACTAGGAGCTGCCTGGTGAACACACCTCTGCTCTGCAGGGCCACAGGAAGCTGAGCTTCTGTCAAATCAGATGTCAGCAAAGTGGGATGATTTGTATGAGAGCCTTAATGCACATCCCAGGCTTTTCCAGAGGAAGATACACTTACTCCTGGCATGCAGGGCTCTCCAGCTTGCCTCAAACCACTTAGGTGTGTGAGCACGATCATAGCTGCTAGGACTGAAGGTGGCCCAAAGAGCAGGAGTTGGAAATGGAGAAGTCAAGGGGGACCCAAGTATGGTGTTTCAGTTAATCCAGAGGTTCAGAGCGTTTCCTGTTTCCCAGGTGGTCTGTGGGGAGACCTGTGCTCGCTGCACCGTCAGCACAACTGCTCGAGGAGCTGGAGTGCTGGGAAAACTACAAACCAAGGTTTGCAAATGAAGAAAACAGCCAGAAACACAGAGGAAACCAAGAGGATGGAGGAAAAGGAGGCCAGGAAACCAGGGAAAGCTCCAGCCCGTGGTGTTATACAGCTCAAGAAGGGAGCAGCATGGAGAAGGGCTGTCTGATGGGGTGAGCCACCAGAAGGACAACGGGGACAGGGTTATTTCCATCTCCCTCTCTGCTGTCCATTCACAGCGACATTTCCCAAAGAACAGAGATTAGCAGGAAGGGGTGGAAAGCTGAGGGAAACAGTCCCAGGCAGACAAAACCCAGACCTCTAAAATGAACTGCCATTCTCCAGCTATTT
The DNA here is from genome assembly GCA_026261815.1 of Monarcha castaneiventris obscurior. Lineage (NCBI taxonomy): Eukaryota > Metazoa > Chordata > Aves > Passeriformes > Monarchidae > Monarcha > Monarcha castaneiventris. The sequence continues at coordinate 5,217,524 of JAMPIT010000485.1, forward strand.
CCAGTGCTATGGCAAATGTGCCCAGCACAGGTTGTTGGGTCACTTCTGAGTTAGATGGATGTTGAAGCAAGGTCTGTCTCTTCTGCAGCACCTGAAGTCAGCACCAGACTAGGTTAGCCAGACCTCTGATCTCCCTGCTCCACTCCCAAATACTTTCACTTGCCTCTGGCAACTGAGGCTGGGAACCACGGAAGGATTTCTGCATCTACTGATCTGAAAATGCCAGAAAAGCATCAGGACAGCTTCGAACCACCCAGGTGCAGGGGGCCCAGGCATTACCAAAGTCAGGGTAAAATTTAAGTTGCCCCCTGATTGGTACCTTCTTTACACGTGGAATTTGCATGTGGCAGCAAGATCCACCCTATATCAAATACCAAGGCAAAGGCTAATTTAAATTCTTTTTATTCGGTAGTATGGAACAGTAATAAATCTGGGAAACCACGGGAAAGAAGTTTAAGAGGACATACAAATTGCAGTCACACATCAGCAATTAGGAATCCCAGGAAGGAGAAAGCACCTGTCTTGGTCTTTATTGAATATTATTCTCAATTAGAATATTCATCATGCACACAAGACAATTCCTTGATTCCAACTTTCACAGACACGTCCAAATTACATCATATCCGCAGAACAGAGGGAAGGAAGTTATCTTAATCTGTCTCTGAATAAAGCATTATTGAAACTCTCAATGGTCTTGCCTGAAGCTCACTGAGGTGCAGAACCCTGGCAGATGCTGCACAGAAATATGACTGCCTGGGTGAGCCTCCCAAAACAGCTTGCAGGAAAATGATCCCATTAAGGCTGAGGCTTCCCAAGCAGCCCCCATGAATGGCTGGCAGGAGGCTGAGGCTCTGACTTGGAGGGGAACATGCACTGCACAGCAGGTGGACTCCAAGGATGCTGCTGCCCGTGGGGAGTGCGGTCCCACCCCAACACTGTCCAGGCGTTGTCATGCAAAGGAAAGCAGCCACAAATTCCTGCTGCCTGGAACCAAAGATGTGAGCTATTCCTTGCCTGGAAAGCCGTGCTCTGGACAGAGCATGTGCTGTGTCTGCGAGGTTTGTTGAATCTGAGGTTACTCTTTGCCTGGGGCTACCCCTGTGCACGCCGGCCCTGGGAGCAGAGCTTCAGTTCAGAACCTTCCTACCCCTGTCCCTTGTCCCTTCCCAGCAATGCCAGTCAGACTGCCAGGTGTTTTCTAATAACAGATCATACATTTCGGGCCAGAGGGATCCTCACGCTCATCTGGCCTCTGGTAAGTAGGAGAACAGACCTGAGGGCTTTTCTGTCTCCGTCCCTGATACAAATCCCATGTCTCTGCTTGAAGTTTTGACAGGACTCCAACTGCATTGCCATAGCAGTGGTGTTCACTCCTGGGTCGATAAACCCAAATCCCACAGAGGGGACTCTGCACAGCCACAGTGCTTGGAGCAGGTCCCCACCCTGCTTGTGGGGCCGTGGCTGTGCAGGCACAGGTTACACGTGGTCGTGAGAGGCAACAGAGCTCCCAGCTCTGTCCTACACTGGCTCACAGAGAAGATACATTGGCCAAAATATCAGATTTAGGATAAAAAAAATAAAGCTGAGGCAACGTGCTTTAAACAGAAGTCCTTGCCCTGGAGAGAGGGGTGCCTGGCTCCTTGCACCAGCCAAAGGAGCAGACCCACACCTGCAGGGTGAGCAGCACCCTGCCCCCTGAACCATCTTCCCCATGCAGCTCCAGCCAAGCATCTGGGCAGGGAAGAGGAGCCACAATGCTCTGCCACACACTGGTGCTGTCACCAAGGGAGCCTGGGCCCCTGGGGTGATCTCTGTAATCCTACCCACCTCATCTATCTCCTGGGTCCCTTTGAACCATCACCTCTCACTGCCACTTACCAGGTTTCTTCAGAAATAAAAGGTATTGAGAAAAATCAATGATAATTCATTGCATCCCGTGATTTTTAAAGGCAATTAAGGCAAAGACAAGGTAAGAGGTTAGCAAAATCTCTCATTCTTTAATATATTGTATTTTCTCATTAATTCCTTAATCTTGTGACAAATTCCCCCGGGCAGAGGGCCAGCTTCCTGCCCACTTGAACTCTCGCCGAGTTTTGAATGAAGCAGGTAACGCCTCAGCACCAGCCATGTCCGGTGCTTCCCTGCTGCACTGGGGAGCTGGGGGAGTCCATGGGGGAAATCCTCTGCCCCTTGCTTGTCCTCTGAGCCTGCACAAGGAGAGGGACTTCCCTGCAGCAAACCCGGGGTCTGCACAGACAAAGCTTCCCCAGGGCATGAGACCTAAAAGCAATGGCAAAATCTTCCCGTGCAAAAAGAAGTCAACGCTCCCCAGTTCTGTCCCTGCTCATTTGCACCAGAGTTAATAACTGAATTACTGCTAATTAGGGATACTATGAATGAGAACACATCACACTCCTGCTAATCACCAGTGTTTCTGGGTAATGTCTGGAAAATCAGAATTATTAATGAAGAAGTTATTTTGGAATTCTGGGTTTAATTCCGCAAATTCTGGATAATGGCAGTCTGGTTTGCCAGCTCATTTTCACATCATAACATCAAAACCCCTTAATTAATAGTGAACTAATTAGAAAACACTAACTTAAAGACAGCAGGAAAAGTTCTTTCCATAAGGAGAGTCGGGTTGGAGTGAGGCAGCACAAGCTGAAGGGGCGGATGGGGAAGGGCAAGGGGTGGATGGGGATGGGCAAGAGGAAATTCTCAGTCTGGTTTTGAGCAAGTTTCAAATAAATTCTCTTTGAATGACTCGCCACAAGGCCTCTCCTTGGAAGAGCTGGGAAATGTCTCCTTCCCTCCTTCAAGGGTGAGAGCTGTAGCCCTGGGAAAGGCAGATGCGGCGTTAACAACCTAAATATTTACCTGCTTCATTTTGTTTCCTAGTTATTAGGAATATTTTCCATCACTCCGCCTATCTAAACAGAGTTTCCCCCCAAAACAGCAGATATTATGGCCCTTCATTCTACAGAAATTTATTACTATGGAGTAAAAATGCTACTGTATTCCAAACATTGGCAAGAAAGCCAGGAGGCTCCGCTCCTGCCAGCTTTTAATAAGATACACATTGGAGCTGCATGTTGCTCACAAGTTGCATGTTTATTTAAACAAGAGTTTCCAAGTGTTTAGGGACAGAGGTTGCTACAACAAGTTCTTATCATCAAACACAATGGTGCTGAAACGTTCAGGAAGGAGAGTTACAAATGGAGTAACTCTGCAGAATAAATCACTGATAAATTTTCAGCACAAGTAGTTTTAACACAGGATGGAATACTGTGGATCCTGAGTCTTCGAATGGATGTGCACACTCCTAGGATGGTTTGGGACCTATTATGAGATGAAATGATTTATTTAGGGATTTCAAATGCTTTAAATAAATCTTTCTTTTAGTCTCTGAATTACATATTTTTCTTGCAGAGCCAGAGATCTGACACTTTCTTGAGGTAATTCTGCAAGGCCAGGATCACCCAAACCTTCCCACTCGCCTGATGACAGAAGCCTCTTCTATGACTTCCAAAAAACAAAGCAAAGGGTGCTCAGGGGCTGCCTCTCGCCTTCAGTGGTGATGATAAATGGAGTTTCCCAGCTTGACTGTACTGGAGACATTGTCACACCCAATATAAAATACTCCTGGCAGCACAGCTGCTGAAGGGAAGCCACTCAGGCTATGAGGTCACACTACCCACATCAGCAAATGCCCCTCTGCAGACACCCTTCCGAGCTTTACCCACTGCAGGATGCAGGGAGGGGGTCACACATGGGCTTGTCACTGTTCATGGCTTAGCCTTTGATCCCTCACCAGCGGAGGGACCCAGGCCCGTGTCTGGATGCACCGAGCACTTGCCCAGCGCTGGCTCTGTGCAGGTCCTGCTCAGGGATCCCCAGCTGGTGCCCTCTTCATTTTCCCCCATGCTCTGGGATCTCCGCATGTCTCCACAGCACTGCTGGGAGCTGGCACAGGGCTGGGCACACACCGAGGCAGTGCTGGCTGCTGGAGCACCCACAGGGCTCAGCACCCCTGGGGCTGGCACCGCTGGCACCTGCCAGGAGGAGCCACACACGGCAACAGACCAGGGCAGAGGCAGGAGCGTGACCCCGACGGCACCATGCCTGGGCCCAGCCCTGCTCCTGAGGCAGGAGTCATGAAGGGTCGGGTTTAATGAGACCTGAAAGCTGCAGGAGCTGCGTGTTGGTCCCGCGGGCTCGGCGGCCCGGCCGCTGCCCGCGAGATCGGCAAATGTCAGAGGCGATCGGATCTCAGCCTCTCGCGTGTCAGCCAAGAGCTTGCAGACCTGAACCCCTCAGCTCCGTGCTCTAAACGCACCCACACGTGCCTTCCACGCCCACATTGCCATCAGTTGCCAACCAAAGCACAGCAGTGAGGAATAAAGTCCGTCCCGCACTCCCCGACCTATTTTTGACACCCGCCATGGCTCACTGACACCTCAGAGATGGAGAGGGAATGGTTTAATTAACTTCACTCTCACTAATCTTAGCCAAGCTCTGAATGTGAGGGACACTCAGTGAATCAAAGCCGGATGGGGATGCAGGCTTCAAGCTGCCCCCACCGAGCCTTCAACACTTCTCCCAGTCCACAAACTGGGAGCTATGTCCAGCCCTCGGCTCCAGGCCGGCTGCTGGGAAGCAGAGGAGGAAGATAAGTGATCCTCTGCTACAGTGCCACTGAAAACTGCTGGGCTCGGTAAATAAAAGGAGTCTCTAAATATTATTTTTGGTAGGGATTTTCATCTGAAAAAGTAAAATGCCATAAATCAGGCACAATGCTACAATCAGCACATACTTGTGACTAAATGCATCCTGTAGCACATTTCAGCATAAATTACAGCCATTTGATTTAGACTTTGCTGCACAAAGCTATATTATTTAAATTCAGCCAGAATTGAGTCCACTCACATTGCTATACACTTATAAACCATAGTCATGATTATTGTCATAAACTTCTGCAAACTGGCTGTTGAGTTACTTTGCCACATCATCATCTATAGTAAACAAGACTTATTTTACATTTTTCTCTCCTTTCATGACAATCTGCCACAAAACGCTCTGCAGAACTGAGGCTAAAGCTGTGGCCAGATTCCCACAGCACGTGCACAGCAGTACCTGTACCCTGGGGAGGACAGAAAAGCTTGTGTGCAGCCAGAATCACGGAATCATTAAGGCTGGAAAAGACCTCCAAGATCAAGCTTCAAGCTCCAGTGCAGGACTCTGTGCGAGGCTCCCCATACCCACTCCTACCCCAGAAGGGCAGGTAGGCAGGAGAGGAAAATCAAATGGAAAAGGAGGCTGTGGGATGTATTCCAGAGCAGGATTCGAGGGGAGGTGTCTCAGCGGTGTGAAGCATCACCCTGTCACAGTGGCACTTACAGTGTCCCTGTGTCCTGCCTGACCTCCAGGGAAAGCAGTGACCCCCAGCACACACCTCCCAACGGGCCACAGGCACCAACCCAGGGGCAAAGGGCTGGGATTGGACCATCAGCTGTCTTCTGTTGGTACCAGAGCATTCCCTCCAGATGCAGGGCTTTTGATTTGTGAACCATTTTTGTTCTCTCTGCAGAACCTATGAGCTCATCCCTAGAAACAGTGTGAGCAGGAGTGAGACCCAGAGAATGCTGCAGTTTTGAAGTTTTCCAAGTTCATCAAAGAAAGTCAGAGTGTCTGGCCTGAATAACAAGACCCATAGCTGTAAAACTGTCCAGTGCCCCTTTCCCTGCCATGATGGCAGCGTTCCTCCCCAGCCTGGGGGGACCACTCACTCACTAGCTGGCTTGTCTGACTAAATTAATGTTTTACATTTCTCCTCTAGTTTGCAAACTTTTAAAAAATTAATCCCATCATTTCAACAAGTGTAACAACTAAATTATCATCTTTACATGATTAAAGTCTCTGCTGCGTCTTTTCTTGGCAAACATTACATGCCCATAATTTTACTAAATGTAATAAACCAACCATAGAACTATTAATTTTAGCATGGTATTCATGACAATTAGAAACGCATGAACCTTAAAATGATAAAAACTGAAATGAATACCAAAATAGCATGAAACGCAAGAATCCAGCTCCTCAAACCAGGGAAATGGATATTATTGTCTGGTGTCACAACATCCATTTCAAGAGACAGCCCCAGCAGCACCCCCGTGATGCCACAGGCTGGAACCCAGCAGTGCCTGGGGCAGGGTGGCACCAACCCAGGGGTCTGGGGGCTTCACTCTGAAACCCTCCCACCTTCAGACTCACCAGGAGGATCCCCACTTTTCCCACTGCTGGGCTGGGTGCCTGCAGGGAGCTGAGCTCTCCTGGCCTCAGGGGCTCTGGCCAGAGGAGCCCCCACCTGCAGTTCAGTGCCCCTGCCCACGAATTGCCAGATCCACTGCTTCCCAAGAGCTGGAAATTATCCCTTTTAACTTAAAGAATCACATGAGCAAGAAGCTCCTTTTCCTCACTTTCAACAGCTGAACATCTTTTTTTTTTTTTTTTAACAAAAAAAAAATAAAAGAAAAAGCAAAAAAACTAGACACTGAGTATTTGATCCAAAGCCAAGAACAACCTTTGGTATCAAGGCATTCCTGAGCTGCTTTGTTTATAGATACCAAAATACACACACACCACCCCACACTGCTGCAACCACTTAGAGCACAAACCGCTTCCATCCGCGCGGCCCACGGGCACAAATCACACGCTCAGGCTGCAAACTCCAGGGGCCAGCAGCTGGGCTGGGGCTGGTGGCCACGGGAGAGCCTCTGCCAAGGGCCCAGCCCAGCCCTGCCACTCGCCCAGCTCGCTGTGTCCTAGTTTGCAGAGTTCCTGACGGACTGGACGGTTCTGCGTTTCCTTTCCCATTATTGCTGATTGCCAAAATATTTGTGCAGTGATGGAATTTGCCTGCCAGAACTAGAGCAGGAGGAGGGAGCTCTGTTTTCGTCTGACCTCGAGTCAGGAGAGGTTCTGGGTCCCCGGCTGGAACTACTGGAGCTGAGCTCTGGCTGGAGCCCAGCGCTCCTCCTGGGACGAGCCCGGGCGGGCTCTGCCTGCCGTGCACTGGGGGACGGTGGGAGGGCTCCTGCCTCCAACAGGACAGGGCAGCCCAACCCATAGAAGGAACCGGAATGTTTCCACTGCGCCTGAGCGCGCTAGGAAACTTTTGGAGCGACTATTTTAGCAAAATATGCTAAATGCCTCCAGATCGATGCCCGTGAGTAGGAAAAATCAAATAGCTTTGCCATCATAAACAGCAGAAGGATGGCAACCAGAGGAGTCCAGCAAGCAGTGGGACAAACAGGAAAGACTTGGAAATTTCCAGGGCATTGTTTGAAATGCAAGACAGAACATTCTGATCTACTTTTACTTTTACTTGTTTTGATGTTACATTTCATGTTTTAAAACACTCCATGCCTTTACAGAAACACTGCAAAGATGTCAAAAGAATTCAAATACACCAACTGCTCTTAACTTGGCTCTCCTTAGTCATCACTGATTAGCAACATTTCCATCAGAACAGAGGCAAGACTTTTAAGGACAGCCACATGGTGCCACTTGGGTTGTCACTTGGCCCACAGGAAGGACAGGGGAGGTCTCCTCCTCTCACAGAAGGTTGGGCAGCTCCCAGATCCACCCCAGACTGGGGGCAGGTACCCCATAACACAGCAGCAACGTTCCAGGGCACAACCTTCTGTTGATGAGAACCAGCAAGAACTTCCCAACCAAGTGGTGACTCCTAGAAGGGGCACAGAGAGATCAGCAGCCACCAGCCTGTGGGACACTGGGAACAGGCAGCACAGGCACCCCCTGCTCCTTACTGGGGTTGGGGAGGCAGAGGGGGATAGGGTACAAGAGCACTTTTAGAGGCTCTGAGCAGCCACCCCACATGAGGGATCACTGGGTCCTGCTGTGGATGCTGGCTGCGGCCTTGCATGGGGAAATGGTGACACCACTGTGGCAGCAGCCCCCCGACCATCCCCACCAACAACAGAGACCACCAGCTGCCAGGCCCAGGCTCACACATGAAATCCTATCCACAACACCCCATGTGCAGCACTGCTGCTCCTGCCCAGGGCTCTGTGTCCCATCCCTGCTGGGCACACAGCTCAGCTGGTGCCCTGGCCAGGCTCTGAGCAGCCTTCTGAGGGCTGCAGGTCTGAGGACACCGTGGGTCACAGCTCTGTTGCAAACATGTGTCCTTGTGATGATTTTGGCAACAGAAATGGCCTAAATATTTGCTCAAGAGTAGTGAGTGTCTTTGTGTGTCAGGCACAGAGAGACTTTTCTTCTGCGTCTGCTCAGCCATTTATCCTGCTTTGTTGCTGCCAGTTGGAAGCTGCGCTGTGCGATCCAGGCCCTCGCAGAGCAGGATGAATTCTTAGCCAGGCAGAGGAGAGTCTTGCTGAGCCCAAGCCCTCAGGCTCAGTCTCACATCTCTCCCCCTGTGTACACAGGTGGCACAGCAGGTTCTCACCCTGGGCTCCAGGCCGCGGCTCCCCAGAGCCCCACGGCGCCTGTGCCCTCCCTGGGGAGCTCTCACTGCCCCCTCCACAAGGGGCAAACCCACGCTTCCATGGCAGAGCACTCCCCTGCTTCCAGCACTTTCAGGACATGAGCTTCTCTCTCCTGGCTCAGATTGTAAGTAAACGAGCATTTCTCTGTGACAAACCATTACAGGAGGCCGATCAGGTTTGTTCGTCTATCCAGTTAGACAGTCAGATATTATGCCCCCAGGAATGTGCTCTACTGGCTTGACACCAGGTTTAGGAGAAAGGTGGGAGAGTGTAAAAACCCTCTAATAAGGTCACAGCACATCTTCCACCTCCTCAGGCTGAAGAACAGGATGCCAGAAAAGCAGAGGTGGCAGACGAGTCCATCCTACAAGGCATCTCCTCACAACAGGCTGTTCCCAGCTTTTCTTACACTAAGGGAAAACAGAGTTTTCAGAGATGCAGCCCCAAAGTTGATGTCTCCCCAACACCAGCCAAGGCTCTCCATTTGAATGGCTACTGATGGAGCAGCATCTCCTGGAGCCAGCACAGGCCAGGGGGGTAGCAGGAAGCCAGAGCCAGGCAGGACGTGACCATCATTTGTACATTTTACGCTCTGGAGAGTTTTACATTTTATTGTCTTATTTTTTATAGTCTAAGCCCTTCAAACAGATATTGGAGCTGTCAAATCTAAAGTCTCCTGATGATAAGCATGCTCTGTAGAGGAGGTCCTGAGGCTTTACTGTGAGAAATGCCTTGGGAGCTGTTGGGGCTGAGGGTCAGCCCTGTCCCTGGTCCCTCTACGGGGCTGCACTCAACAATTAGTCTCTAGTGAAAATCAGCCACAGAAGTTCAGGATTTTTTTTTCTTCCATATCCACAGATCACCTTCTGCTCCAAACATGGAAACCATATGGCAGACAGGTCCTATCCCCTGCCAAGAAATTCCTTCTTGATGAGATCCCTGTAGCTATCGCCGAGGCTACATGGGCTTCCAGCAAGGGAGTTCACTTTCTGCATCAGACAAACCCTCCAAGCAACCCAGGGAGGAAGAGCAGGGTTTGAGGTGCCAGAATTCATGCTGTGGCTGTTGCCTGTTGAGAGTAATTGCCCTCAGAGGGAATATTGTCATGCTTGGATTTTCCTCTCTGTCCCTCCAGCTGAAGCCAGCCTCACTCCACACTGCTGTGAGCAACAAGGCACAGCTCAGATGGAGGCTGGAATCTGGCTGCAGACCCTCTTCTCCATCTGAGGGGTGCAGGGGGAACACAGGGAGAAGCACAAACAGTGAGTGTTTCACCCACAAACATGGTCCAGGCTTGGGAAAGGCTAAGAATTACACCATTCCAGACAGGCAAAGGAGTCACACAGGTTTGTAGAGGAATAAAATCCAGAATTCAGCCCCATGTTGGGAAATTTAATTTTAAAACTGTACAAGTCCATGGCACAACCCAAGACAGGGAGCAACAGCAAGGAGGGGTAAGGTTTACACTAAACCCCCAGAGTTGGGGTGGCAGCTGATATCCCCCCACACCTGCTGCTGGCTCAGAGCTTTGCACAGGGGCATTTCTACCTCATTTCTAGAGGTTACCTTGCATTTAGCTCTGTGGTGATGCATCACATTGGCTTGTGACCATTGAACCAGGAGAGTCACAGCTCTGCCCTCACTGCTGACACCGCCCATCTCCATGTCATCTGCAGGCACTACCAGCAAAGGTTTTTATCATCATTGTTGTTAAATCACACATTAAATCATGTCAGAATGTTCCTTGGGAACACCACAGGGTGCGACACTGCCATTACTGACCAGACTTTGAAATCTGTCATTAAGCCAATTTTTAATCCACATAATATATGCTATTAGCTACAGGTTCTCTGGGCAAAATGTCAAACATCTTCAAAAAAATTGAAATACACAGCACCAACTGTGCTACGTTTCCTAACCGGGCCCAAAATTTGATCATACTGGACTCCTCATATGTTTTCTCCCAGCAGGAGCTGCCTGTCCCTGCTCCACACAGCACTGCTGGATCAGCAAGGGAAAGTGCACAAGATGTCTGGCCATTGCTGTAATTAACTGCTTGCTCCTGCAAGGAACTCCCAAGTTTCTGCTCCCAGGCTGCCCTCTATTTCCTGAGCAGACAGAATCTCCCCAGCACGCTCGGTCACTCCCTGTGCCCCACTCCAGCATGGCACAAAACAGCCCCAGAACAGTTAACTGCAGGGAGAACCTGCCAGCAGCCAGACCCCAAATAAAACACACAGCACCACAGTGAGCTCTGCACAAACCCTGTGAGTGTGCCATGAAATTCTATTTATTAGTCAATCACTGGGGATCGATAGTGTTCCCAAGCTCCTGTGGCACTTGGGCAGTCAGGAATTGTCAGATGCCTCAGGAACACCAAGTCCAGGAGAGTGGGCAAGTGCTGGGCAAACAGCAGGCAGTGTGCTGGGGAGATGCTGTGCCACTGCAGCAGACACAGGACTCTCAGGGGACTCCGTGTCAAAGGCAGCAGGCCCTGAGCAGCAGAGACCTTTCTGGCCCTTAGTGTGACACCAGCTCATTCCCCTGCCCTCCCTCAGGCAGCACCTGGACCCCTGGTGCCATTCAGTCACTTCTGCTGGCCGTGGTGCTCAGCCCAACCTTTGCCCAGCTGATGATTCTGGCAGGGAGTACGGGCCAGCTGAGGCTGATTTTTGTGGGGTCCTGTGCCAGTGACCACAGAGCAGGGCACAGCCACCATCCCGGCTCTCCAGAGTGGACCAGCAGGGCCACATTTGCTGAAGAGCTGGGAAGAAAAAAATCAATGAGCACGGTGCAGTCAAAACAGATTCTGGCAGTCTAGGCCATCCTGAAGTGAATATTACTTGGGACTAAATTGTTTTCCTTATCTAGCAGTTTGTCCTAAGGAGCTGGACTTAGCCTCCCAGCGAACCCAATAAGTCTTTCAGTTTGACTGGAAACTCCACATTTTTCCTTTTTAGAAAAATGTCACAGACATTCCTCTGTTTCATTACTCTCCGCTGCTTCTCCTTTCCTTCCCATTAAAGCTCTGGCAAGAGGAGGCCGAGCCGAGCGCCAGTGCGGGGCTGGACACCGGCCCAGACTGTCTGGACGTGGCTCAACAGTGGAAAGACCTATTGTTTTCCTTGGCAGGCGACTGGTATTTTTCCTTATGCCCAGAAAGGCTGCGCCAATTTACAGCCCATGACCTGTGGAGGGGGAGGAAGAGCCAGACCCGCGTCCCACCCTTTTCCCCCTCCAATAATCTCAGTCTGTGGAGGCACCACACACCCTCCCACTGGGCAGGGACCATCGCCCTGAAAATTAATTCCTGTAACCAGGGCAGCAGTCCTTCACCCCAGGTATCCTGTGCCGCTCACTCAGGTTTATCATACAGCCAGGATCTGATCCTGAACGTAACCCCAGGGAGTGGGCAGCCTCCCTTGCTCCAGAGCAGCCTCCCGAGCCCTTCCCATGCTCGTGGGGCTGTCCCAGGGGATGGCTGGCACATCCTGCTCCTGCCCAGACTGAAATCCCACCAGCACAGCCCCCCTGATGCTATCTCGGTACTTCCAGCACCAGGGCAAGCAGGAAGCACAGGGCTGTGGGAAAACTAAACAAGGAAGTTCGACGAGGTTTCTCACACCACCGAGTAGGTTTGCTCCCTTCTCACTGAAAACCACTGGGCACAAGTTCAGGTCAGGACTTGCCTTATCACGAATTGTTTCTCCCAGGCCTCAATACCATCAGCAGCTTCCACCGTCCTGCTCCTGGCACCATCCCCTGCTGGGGGTGATGCAGCGAGGCTCCCACAAGCCCCCTTGTCCCTAACCCCACCTTGTCACACCACTGTGTGCCTCAACACCCTTGCTCCCCAGTGTGTATTGCACATCAAAGCCTGGGGCATCTTTAGGCAGTTTCCATGACAGGACCAGCACACAGGATCCTCCCCTCCTCACCACCAGAGCCCAGTGCCATGAGGAGCTTGAGCCAAAGGAGCTCTCACCCTGCAGAGAGCACTGGCAGTGCAGGGACCACAGCATGAGGGCCTGGATTGTACTCCCCGTATTTGGGGAGGGGGCAAAGAGCCATAAGTACACACACTGAGTCTGCTGATAGCTGAAATCTTCCCCAGGGAAGCTCCTTCTAGGGCATAAGAATGTGGAAAAACCTCAACATTTCATTGAAGATTTGCTCCCTAGCCTTCCAAGACTTTCCCCACCTCAACTCTTCAATCCCCATTTACCTCCCTTAGACAAGAATCACTGCAGCTTTATGGAACTGAAATCCTGCACTGAAGCAGCAGATCTCCCTGGGCTGGGGGAGGTTTCCAGGCCTGCCCTTTCATCCATCAGCAGGATAATGCTCAAAAAAGGAAAAAACAAGAGTAAGGCAGAGGGTTTGCTCACTGCATGCATCCTTCCAGCTTTTCACATTAATTACTCCTCTTCCCTCCCAGGCCTCCACTTGCCAAGCATTCTGCCCTACCAGCCAGGCTGTGCTGGGGTGGACAAAGTCCCACAAGCCCAAATGGCCTTTTCCCAGCAGCTGTTCACAGTGTCTTGGCTTAAAGGGGAGCTAAGAGCAAGTGTGACCCCAGTCAAGCCCCACCATCTGCACCAGTTGCTGGTCCTGGGCTCTCCCACGGCCTCAGCTCCCACCACGGGGCCACACAGCTTCTGCCAGAGGGGCTGTGGGCACAGAGGAGCCACAGGGCCCATGCAAGGGGAGGCTGGGTTTGGCCTGTGCCCCGGAGCAGTCACTGGCTCTCATGACAGCCAGAGCCCAAGGACACGAGACCCCTCAGCCCAGTGCCCGCTGCACACGAGGAACAGGACATGCCTGCTCCCCTTGGGCTGTTCTCTGGAGCCAGGCAGAGCCCTGAGGGTGGTTCTAAATCCCTGTCTGCATCCACTGACCACCCTGGTCCTCAGCAGCTGCAGCTGAAGGCTGCAGCCCTTGGGGAACTCTTGAAGAGCACTTCCCACCCTCTGAAGGCAAATGTGGCACGTCTTTGAACTGAGCAAGATACTTGCAGATACTTAGCAAGATGATGACAACGATCATTAATTATTGCCCAGATTACGTGCTTCATCCACCACATCTCTGCAAGCTGCAAACCCCCCAAAATGTTCTCAGACAGAGACCTCCATGAGCAGATATGGATGGAAAGGGAGGAAAGCTGAGCAACAACCGGGCTAATCAGAAAGGAAATGGCCTTTGTCACTCGGCCAAGTCAAACTCAGATTGTCTCTTGGATTTAAAGTGCTGCTGAAGCAGGAAAGCTCTTTAAGAGCACACACGGTAATTGTGCAGCAAATAGGACGGTGCCAGCTTTCCTCCTCAGCTTTAGAAAGGACATGCAGGATGCAATACAGGGCCATCACCAGGGGTCACAGAGGGGTGATTCGGTACCCAGCAGAAAGCTCATGTGTCACCTCTGCTAACTGCAGATCCCTCCAAAGGCTCCCAAACTCACAGTCCCCCAAGCCCCCGCCATACACTCTGAGTTCTGCTGCACCCCAGCAGAACCCCAGGGCATTCTCAGGGGTTGCATCTCCCCTATTTCTCCTCTGTGGTCCTTCCAGAGGTGATTATTCATCTTTCTGGACTCTCCATCACACCTCACGGCAGCAGGACTGCAAAGCTGCTCCTGGCATTTCCATCTGTATTATTGCTGGCTGGGAACACAGCTTCCAGTCTGGCCCCTGCCCCTGCCTGTGACTCCTGAGAGGCGAGGCTCCTGCTGGGACTGCTCCAGCTGCAGCAGAGAAAATGCTTTGCAGGGATTGTTTTTGCAAACCTTTCTATTGCCAGCTATTTTGATACCACGAGTCATCCCTGCGATGGGGAGGAGAGACCTCCCTTCCCCTCCAAAGGATATCCATGCTTTGTCAGGAGGGCTGCTGGGTGCCAGAGCAGAGCTCATGGAAAGGGGGTCAAGGGCTGCCCCTCTAATCAGGGTGGTCCTTCCTGACTCCTTTTCAAAGCATTTTCCAAGGAAACTGGATGCATTGGCAGCAATCTGGACAACTCGTAAGAGAAATTTCACTAACTTTGGACGCAGACAGCTCCACAAGATGGAAGATTTCAGACATTTCTTGTCTTGGCAGAAAACTTCCTTCAAATGATTCTGTTCTGCCTACAAGGGATGGATGACCCTGGAGGAGTTGGGGACACTTTCTCCTGCAAGTCCCAAGTCTGTCACCACCACTGCAGCTGGAATTACGCCTCCAGACTCTTGGTAGCCCAAGAGCTGCTCAGAGGGCCCTGCTGCCCAGCCAGCCTCTCAGGTGGGAAACAGGAGGCTACACCTTGGAGGACTCAGGACCATCCTCATCCAGGCTCTCCTAGAGACATGGAGTTGGGAGATCAGGGCTGGGCAGGAGTGAATGCAGAGGTCCAGTCCATAGCAGTGACAGGGTAACGTACTTTAACACAGGGAACGAAAAAGACATGTTTTTTCCAGGTTTCCAGCTCCAACCTTGCTGAGCCCAGAGCCAGGAGTCCACCCCACTGTATCTCGGGGTGCCAGTGCCCAGAAGCCCTCCCAGGGGTCAGGGTGGTCTCCTCATCCAGGTCACAGCATGGTGTTTCTCCCCGTGGGAGCACTCTGCTCAGCACAGCACACGCTCACCCCACACCCTTGAGTCGGGACCACAGCGTGCCGTGTCCCGCTGCATTTACCCACAGGGCAGGAGGAAACCAGGCACCTCCTGACCCACCAGGCACCCGGAGCAGGCATCCCATGAGCTCCCTCAATCCCTGCCAAGGGAGGAGTTTTGGGGCTGGGAAGGGAGCATCTCATCCCGCCGAAACACGCCTGGCATCGCTGGAGGAGCGTGACTAATGCTGCACTGGGAACGCGAGGCACCGTACGCCCCAGCACCAGCCAGTGTGAACACGCTGCTCGGGCGTGATTGCTGCAGGAACGGGGTAAATAAGGAAGCAACAGCTCAGCCAGGGCACCAGGTAACCCCGGCCTCACAGACAGCTCATACTCTGCCCTGCAGCTCATTCTCCAGACACACCGAGGGGACAGGGCTGGGCTCCTCCCGGCTGAGCTGCACAATCCCAGCTGCTGCGGACGCCAAGGGAGCTCTCCCAGGGACTGCCTTTCACCCCCTTTGGAAAAGGCAACACGAGTTTTCTCTCACCCACCAGGTGAGCATTGCACAGGTCCCTGGGGTGAGACCCTCATGCTTGACCATAATGGGAGAGCATCCCAAAGGGATGAGCTGCTCCATGGGGATGTTTGTGCTACAGAGCAGGCTGGCTGCTGGGGACAGACATCTCCACTGCCTTAGAACCCAACTCTTCTGTTCATCACACCCAAGCAAGACCTCTCTCAGGAACAAAGGACCTTTCCACTTGCCTATGGGCAGCCCCAGATCTTGTGTCTGGGTGTTCTGGGGGGTCAGCTTTCAGAACAACAACTAGCATGAAGAGATGCTGTAAGTATATTCATATGCAAGCAAAGGAAAACAAACCATGATTTTCAACAACACAGATCAAATAATATTCCAGTTACAGCTAATTAACCCCCCCCCACGAGAACATCAAAGGGAGGGGTGTTTTCCAAGATCCTTTTCCTTTGATTTACTGCGTGCATTGGGATTTCACCCTCAGCTTTGTCATGCACTGCACTACCTTCTCCCCGTCAGGAGCTGTCCTGCTCCAGGTGCAGCTGCAGCATCTGGGGATGAACTCAAGGTGAACTCAATCACCTCTGTGGCACCAGCCAGAGACCACCAGGTAAATGGCTCTGGACAACAGTGTGACACTGGGCAGTCACAAGCTGGGGAAGTGACAGGAGATGGGGCAGACATGGCTGGGACAGGAACCAGCACCTCCTGCCCAGCTCCTGCAGCTCTGCTTGGCAGCTCACACACACTCCCAGGGGAAGGCTGAACCAATTGACATAGAGAAACTACAAGGGCTCAGTGGAAATGATTTGTTAGCAATTAAGGCGGAAGTCAATTAAAGCAATCGGTACAGGTTAAAGAAAAGATGGCCTAAGAAATACCTAATTGACAGGAAAAAAATAATACAGAGAGCCACCTTGCAGCAGCCCTGCATTAACCAGGGAGACTGAGGATGCTGTGAGGTTTCAAGAGTTCATTGCATTTATGATCAGGAGAACTCCAGAGGCTTCTGTCCAGATGAAAGGCTGAGGGAAAGATATTGCAAATCACCACTGAACTCTCGACTCCTTTAATCCTCCTCTGTTCCCATTTTCTCCCATTCACTGTGTCAGCAAGATCTGGAATCAAACACCCACAGGTGTGTTTTCACACACAAGTGATGTGTAACAACTTCCACATCCACCCATCTAAAGAACAGCGTCCATCATTACAATTCCAGACACACTTTTATCCAGACCAGGAAACCCCCAAGCTAAAAATATTTGGAGGCTGGAAATATCCTCAGACATCAATCACCGTGAGCCTACTGGAGGATCCAGGAGCTGCAGAGGCAAAAGGTGACCCCAGGGAATGACAGGGGGAGGGCCAAAGGATCAAAACAGCAGAGACAAAGGCTGAGGTGGTGCTGAGGAGAGACATCCTGGCTGCTCCCAGAGCTGAGCTGCAAGGAAGTGCTGGTGAGCCCCCGTTGGCTCCTGGTGATCACGGGACCAGGACACTGCAGGGGCTCCCAGGACCAGACATCTCTGGAGCCAAGGACTGCAGCACAGCACAGGGAGGAAAGCAAACTGATCCCTCCAGCTGCTGCTCAGCTTTGGTCCAGGGGACAGGGTGGCAACACCACCCGTGAGCAGCCAGGAGTGACCCATCAGCAGCACGGCATCCACCCCTCCAGGAGCACACTGCCCTTGTCCCACCAGCACAGAGCCAGGCTTTGGTGACCAGTAGAAGCATTTATACCTCACTAACTGCTGTGTGAGCAGGTGGTTGCACCTTGATCTCCCCTGTGACCTCTACAAACCATCTGCTGAACACCCCTGCCACCACCTCCTGCCCTGAAGAGCTCTGCTCCCACAGGTGCCAGCACACACATCCATTATGGGATCCCGGGGTCCTTTGCAGGAATAACTCTGATGTGCTGCAGACTTCAGATGGGACTAAATCACTTGCCTAGTATGAAGGATGCCTTCCTTGGTGACATTTTTAACACTGTTTTTAAGGAGCATATTGCCCAGCTGGAAATGAGAATCCATCAGGCAATAGCATATATCGTAGGTCCTGGTCAGTAAGTGGAAAGAATTGGGGTTTATGGCTCAATAAATCATGGAACTTTCAATTAGATGAGTAGCTTAATTACTCCGCTGGATTTCGCATCCTACCTCTTTTGTAAGATCATATTCTTTTAATGGCAACACAGCCGTTACCAAGGGCCTGACAAATTGCACTTGGTTCCTTCCTATTCAGCATCTGACTGGAGCAGGTAGGGCATTACAGCTAAAATTCATTAAATTACTCTTAACATACAACTTCCCTTGACTTTCTGTAGATTATTCAAAATAAATGGCATCCCATGAACACCTCTCTGCTGGGCAGGATTGACATCCCTTCTGTGACTCTCTCCAAACAGAAAAACATGCTGAGTAAAAGCAGGGGAGATCAGCACACATTTACTCATGGGCATCAGAGTGTTTGTTTCAGGACTTCTGACACTTCAGGCCTGCTCTCTCCTCCCTGGGCTGGGCAAGGCTGAAGCCATTTGGATTGCAAGAAACCTCTCCAGTTTCACTTATTTGTCACACACCTTAATGCCTGAAAACCACAATCATCCGCAGTCATGGCCCCGAGGAGCAGCAGCACACGCCAGCACGCACAGCCCCAACAGCCCTCAAAATGCTGCTGATGCCTTCAGGTGAAGAGGGGCTTGCCAATACACAAAAGTAGTCACTTACAGCCACGTAAATATTGCTGAAGTCCTGGGGATAGACTAACAAGGTTTTCGACACAAAAGAGACCAGACACTCCCTGCCCCTTGGCAGTGAGACCTGCCAGTGATCCCAAAGACAAACTGCCATCAGTTTTCCAGAAGGATCTGCTGGCAGCTGTCTGGCTGAGCTCTGTGGAGCTGTAAAGCTTTAGTGGGAGAAATCTCTTGACTGCTACAGCCTAAACAGGGCTGTGGAGCATGCCCTGGGCACAGGGAGGAGCTCTGCCAGCAAACACTGCCCATCTGCTGCCACTGCCCACAGACTCCGTTCCAGAGTATTCCCCACTCGTGTGTGCCCTGTTACAGCATGAGCCAATGTGATCCGTGCTCCGTGCCAGGGACCCATCATGGGCAGACACGGCTGCGAGGCCACACTTGATTTAACATGCCCTGCTCGGGGGTGCTGGAACACGCAGAGCTCCAAGGGCTGGGCATAGGGCAAAGCCAACAGTGAGGGAAACCTCCAGGAGAGCAGCAGGAGGTGCCTCCACCAGGAACAAAGAACACCCAAACCCAGGCAACAGCAAACAGCAGTGAGCAGGAGGGATTCAACCCAGCCTGAAGGTGCTGCCAGACAGGTGCCCAGTAGAGCCACCTGAACAGCTTGACCTGTACTTGCAACTCATCCCTCCACAGCATCAGCCAAGAGCAGCAGCCCAGGATGACCTGTGGGGGGACCAGTCTCAGGGGAAGCTTCAGCAGTTGGTGTGAAATGAACCCGTATCTCATCCTCAATTCTGAAAACCCAGGTTTTAGTTGAAAGCCAACATTTCCCATACAGAGAAGAGAGTATCCGAGCCATGCAGAGCGGCTCCCCGTCTGTCCTCACTTTCTTCCTATTGCACCTCAAGAGTTATAGATCCTTCACACTCATAAAAGATAATCACCCTTCATGGGTGAAGGAGCCTCTATTTATACCACTGCAGCAGGATGAATAGGCTGTGCAATTAAAGCAGGATCTGCAGCAGAAGGGCTGGGCACAATCCCTATTGAAGGGAAAATCCAGTATTTTCCAGTACCTAAAAATTAGGTATTTTTACTTCAGGGTTAGAAGCCCTAGAGCCAAAGATTTAATCCCGAGGCTTTGCCATGCCATTTCCCAAGATCAGCACTGCTCCACATCCTGCAAACACGTGTGCACAGCACTGCTCCAGGTACCGTATCAGGGGGCCCTTCCAGGAGCTCCAGGCACATCCCTGGGTGCATCCCTGCTTCAGGGCTCTCCAGGACTGCAGGAACGGCCACTGTCCATGCCTGGCCAGGGTCTCCCAGGAGCCCTGGATCTCCAAGGGCCCTCTGCCACAGGCGGCTCCGCGGGGGGTACTATTTACCTTGTTAATTTCTGAGGGAGGCGTTTTAATTGCTTTAAATTACTGCTGGAAAAACTGGAGTGGTCAACAATCAATCAGGATGATTTACCACCCCGTGCCCACCCGCCGCGAGCCGGCAATCAGCTGCCGCCACGAGATCTATTATTGATGAACTTTGCGGAGCTGCTAATTAGCCGCGAGTGCAGGTTCCCGGCATCGCTGCGCCCGTCGGTCACCGCTGCCCAGGACAGGGGACCCGTGTGGCATGGGCAGAGCCTGGGGGCACAGGGAGGGCTGCCCAGCCAGCCCAGATTGCCCTCCCTTCCCAGGCAGGACACAGCTGGATGCTACAGGCAGCGAGGCACGGGCCAGTGCGTGGATGAAAAGGGCGAGGAAGGCTGCGCCTTCTCCAAAATGCAGGGGACGACCACTGGGGGGGAAGTTAAGGCGTCCTGGGAGCAAAGCCACCCTGTATTCCAACAAAAGCAGGGTGGGAAGAGGAGGGCATTGCAATTCTGCACAGGAATCCATAGTCCCCATCCCTGCCAAGAGCACCGCCACGGCGACGGGCGCAAGCGTGCCAGTCATCCATCAGCCCACTGATCTCATCCTTGATTTTCATGGACAACTTTGATTTTTCATCATAAATTCTCCTTGTTCCTCACTGGAGACTGACAGGGGGTTTAAGTACAGAATGAAACGGAGAATATTAAAGTGGCTGCTATTCTTTTGTGCCTGGCAGCTGATTCACTTTAAACGCTGTCCTTTTTAGTGAGAATACCACAACACTTTGGGACCCTCAGCCAAGGCCCTCAAGGATATTGATTAAATGCAGCTTCCTTTGAAGACCCTTCCTTTTCTTTAAGTTCCCCCCATTTTAAAGAGGGGCAGTGGAGGTCCAAGGGTCCTGTCTGGCCATTCAGGGTCACTACCAGGATTGGGTGGGAGCACAGCAGCCCCAGAGCTGCCCCCAGATTTTCCCAGCCCTGGCCAGCTCCTTCTGCCACACTGCTGCTGGGTGGCCCCATGCTGGTGACACTGGGTGGCTGCAGTCCCAGCTCCCCTCGCAGGACCAGTCCTGACAGGAGTTACATGCCATGCTCCCAGGAGCCTGAAGAGCACAGCCAGCCCTTGGAGAGCCCTGGGGAACCCTGCCTGCAGCTCATGGCACCAGGCTGAACCCCCTCAATCCTTGCTTCCAGGGGCATCAGTTCCCCTTCCACTCCGGGGAGAAAGCTGCTTTATCATCCCCTCCTTGTTATAATCCCATCAAAGCACTCCTGGCCCATGGCCCCCTCGCCCAGGGTGCCTCTACCACAGGCACCCACACAGTGCTGGTGCCAGCACCTCTCCCTGGCAAGCCCAGCCGCAATCTTTTATCTGCAGACACAAAGCAGCAGTGCCCTGCAGCTCCTCCGCTAACAGGTGATTAAACGTGCATAAAGATTTACTCATTTCCCCTTCCCGGTGTCAGCAAGCAACACGAAAAATAAATATTCCAAGCACTCAAATATTAAGGCTCCAGATTCACAGTGGGAAACAACGACTTGGAGCTATGGGGCTTTCCAACCTCTGCTGGAAGGAGGCTTCCATCCAGCTGCAGGAGGCGACCATTCCCCAATTCCACTTCACAGCCACGAACTCGGTGCTGCTGCTGCTGCAACCTCCTGTGTTTTTCCCAGCAAAGGTGCTGAGCCTCACCCGGCTGCCAGCGAAGCAGGGCCGGGCACGCAGGGCAGGGTCCTCAGCATCGGTCTGGCTGATGCTCCCCAGGTCCCCACAACCCCCACACCCCCCCAGACCACCTGCACAGCCACCACCATGGTCTGTCAGGGCACCAATCCCAGTGACCAAGCACGCTGCTCCTTCCTGGCACAGGGCTGGACGTGGAGAGGTGGGAGATCTTTGATCTGGGGACATGGGCCGAGAGGCTCCAGCCACAGCCCCCAGCAGGGACACCCCTGGAAGGATGGCGGGGGTGCCCGAGGTCGCAGGCAGGCTGCTCTGGGCGCCCTCACGATGTTCAGTTTGCTCAGCATTCCTGACCTGCCTCCAGCACCGCTTATCTCTGCTCCGCATCGCGCTGGGATGGAAACAGCCCCAGCCCCAGGGGAAGTTTGCTCACCCTGCGTTTACACCTGAAAGATCCGTTGTTTATCCAAAGCTATGCAAACCGTAGGCCTGGAAACAGGGCTGAAACCCTTATGCAACCACCCCTCTGAGCCAGAAACAGCCCAGCAGCAGCTTGCACGGCTTGGCCCTGAGCAAGGTGGGTGTAAAACCTGGAACAGAGCCAAAAGCAAGTCCCTATACCTAGCATCTCTGTGCCTCCAAGGAAGCTCAGCCTTCTGGGTGACACTGAGGTGACACTTCTGTGCTGCCAGTACACACACCTGCACAGCCAGGAGAGTCCTGGGAGGCTGGAAAGGGAATCACACATTGAATAGCACCTCTAGCCCATGCCCAGGTCTACCTGCCCCCTCACCACCTCCATCCAAAGAGAACAAGCTGCAGGAATCCTGGGTCTGAGCTCTCTGCAAATGCCTGCAGCCTCTGACTCACCGCATCAGCTCCTCCAAACACAGAGCATGGCACAGCCATGGCACTTGGTCTGAGTCACATGCCAGGAGGAAAATGCCACCACCCTCTCCTCACTGCCACCAGTTTGCTACCAGGCATGGAAAAATTCTGGTTCGCGGTCAGGCACACCAAGGTAACCCAGAGACAGAGAGAGCATCTCTTCTTCCCAGGTCTCCCTGGCCAGGTGAGCCACTCCAGCCAGAGGGGCAGGACACAAATCCCCCAGAGCCAGGGCAGCCCCCGCACTCCCCCAGCACAGGGCAGGGTCCTGGGCAGGCAGAGCAGTCCCTCACGGTGGGGGAACCCTCCTGCTCCTGCCCGGGAAGGGAGACCAGCACCCTCCCACAGCCAGGGACCACGCTGCACCCAGATCTGACCCAGCAGCTCACCACGAGCCACCCCCAGCACCACTGACACCAGAAACAATAGCCGCAAGTCCCGGCAGTTTATCACCACCGCTGCATTAACCCCCGTGGAAATCACATTTTGATTTGTCTATTGATTGTTAAATGTTCAAATCAGCACAAACTCACTTCTTACCCGCTTCCTTCTGATCACAGCCACCTGCCCCCAGCACCTCCAGTTCCCCGGGATTCACCTTCACCCAATTCCTGCTTTACAAAGGCCCCAGTCTCCCCACTGCAGCGCTGCACCACTGAGCACATCAGGGCTCCTGCTCCAGTACGGACCCATCGGTTCCAGGGCACAGCTGCTGCCAATTACCACTACTTAACTGGCACATTAAGCACAGAGTAAGGAATTAGGAGTTTCGGTCTGCTCTCTACTTAACAATAACAAAGTCACTTGACCTTTTTTCAGCCACCACAATGGCTGTGTAAGTGACTGCTTGACAAATGGGCTTTGTAATGGTCTCTGCTCTTTCTCATGTGGCTGGTGGAACAGTTAATATCTTGAGTCACAGCATTAAGAGGAGTGCTCGTGATTAATTTAAGATGTCAATTAATCACCCCAAATGGACTGGTTTGTCATCACTTCCTAATGGGAAGATGTTGATTTGTCCCGCAGAATTTGTAACAGGAAGGGAGGCTGAAGGCCCCGCTCAGAGCGGCGGGAGCTCTGTGACCAGCGCTGGTGAGAGAGGAAGGAGGAAAGGAAACAACCACTTCCACATACAAGGGTGCCACTGTGTTCCCATTTTAAAAATCACACCGCCCTGGGAAGAGCCTGCACATATTTTTTCCCAAGTGCCAGCCCCGATTATGGCTTTAGACACCTCCTTCCAGCAATCCGAGGTGCGTCGCCCACAGTGCAGGGCGTGGGGGGCCAGGTCCAGTCTTCAGAAAACCCACACATTCCTTCTCTCTAGCACAGACAGCAAGAACTGGAAAAATCTCTTGATTTTAGCTGGACAAAGGAGACGTTGACGATTTCAAATCTGTCCTTGGTTTCCTTTTATAGAAACAAGACATGTGCAGCGATGATTCAGAAATGTAGCTCCGGAGATTGCCAGGGCTGCTTCACACCAGCTCCTCCGAGCTAAGCAGCCACCCTCAGCAGAGCCTCCGTGCTCAGAGTCACCCACCCCGGCCATGGGGTCCATGGACCAGGAGCTGCACTGGGTCCTGGCTCTCACTCCTCATTGCTGGAGGCCAGCAGAAGCCTGTGGTCAGTGGGAGTGCTGGTCAGTGGTCAGAACACATCTGTGGTCTGACACGTGTTGCAGTGATTCTGGACAGGTTCTGCCAAGCCCTGAAGTGTTGCTCCATTTCTAAAAATTATACTGTTTACTACATAGCACTGATTGCTGAGCCCAGGGCCACCACAGCCAGCACACACTGTCTCTAGGAAGTCCATCTTAACTTTAGATTGCATAAGAATTTCCTCCACTGGGAAATGTAAATGTCCGAAACAGCCCCTCATCAGCCCTCATGCTGGGAAAAGCCTCAAGGTTCCCCATGCCCCAGAGAAGATGAGCAGGCTTTGTCTGAACAAAATCCTGTGCAAGTGTGACAGCCGTGGTGACAGGGAACTGAACCTCTCTGGATTCCAAGTGGAGAAGTTTGTACTCAAAGAGGGGGCTGAGCACTGGAGGAGGAACTGGACCTGGGGAGCTCCCAGCCCACAACACACAGGACAAGAGTCCTGTCACCCAGGCAAAGAAAACCCGGGGCTGTCGTGCAGCACCATCATTTAGGTATTTGTGAAACAGCTAAACAACACCTTCTTCTGAAAATAAAAATATTTCAGACTTTTCAACAGCTCTGCTCCATGAGCCCACTAGTGCCCAGACTTTGCAGACACTGAGGCTGCCTGAGCCCGAGGTGCCAGGGAGCAATCCTCCATTCCAATCCCAGTGAGCACTGAGACGTGGGAGACAGCAAATGCCTGCAAACACCCCGACTGACTCCAAGGGGCTGTTTCCTTGGCTGCACTTTTCCAGGATGTTTCTGGGTCACTTGCTTCCGTATGAGGCATTACCTGGACTCGTGTGAGCTGTGTCACCCCTCATCAGTCTCACACTGTGGCAATAAATAGAGTCCAAGCAGAGACAGAATTTTTTTTTCCACCCCGAAGTCTGTAAAAGAAAGGGTTGCAGGAGTTGGGAGATGGAGCATCACCTGCCTCAGGCTCCCATGCAGATCCCAGCAACGCATCACACTGCAGGCTGCAATTCACAAGGCATATTAATCACGTAACAAAGAAGTCGCTTGGGATGGTGGAAAATAAAAACAAGGATGAAAACCACAATTTTTTTTTCAATTGGGGTGCAGTGAGGCAGGTTTTCTCCCACACAGGCAGGTTCCTCCCTGGAAGGAGAGCCTTGCTTCCTGCACACCCAGGGGCCCACGACCCCGCTCTCCGTCACACCCCATGAACCATGCTCCTCCGCCCAGCACTGCAGGAAATGTGCACTCCTTTCCTACGAGTTCCCATGAAATCACAAAAATGTTGGGGGTCTGGTGGGAGGAAGGACTGCCTTTCCATCCATTCCTTGCCTCCCGTGGAGGAGGTTTGAAAACAACTGTCCTTGTGTCCGTGTGTGCCTCGTGCATGGCAGCTGCAGAACGGGCCCTGCACACAGGGTTGTGGTGGGACCACGCTGCATTAGGGACCCCATGGTCAGGGTTAGGAATTTCTTTCTAATGGGGTGACCCCAAGGAAGTCAGATGAACTCCCTGTGCCCATGAGATGAGCCCAGACTGGGCAGGAGAAGGCACAGCATGGCACCAGCCTGCGCTCACTGGGATTTCTCCACGGCTTTCACCAGCCAAAGCTCCATGACAAAAATGTCAAATCTGGAATTTTAACCCATAACAAACCCATGAAATCCCAGATGCATTTTCATGAAAGCATCCAGCCCCCTTCCTAGCCATGCCTGGGCACACGCAGTGGGATGCCGGTGCCTTGGTGCCAGCACCAGAACCTCCAGTGGAGTCACAGGCTTGAAACAACTGCTGCCAGTGGGGTAATTGGTTTTACTGGACAGTGTGGTCCCAGGGAGGAAGGTACAGGTGATATATCCCTTCCCTCCTCTCAGGAGCCTTCCCAAGGGTCTTCTCCAGCCATCACAGACATGCACACATGTATGCAGCTTGTCTGGGGTGCGGGACAGAGCTCGTCTAATGCCACCTTGGGCAGCAACAGCAGAGCCCACGTGTGCCCCTCTCAGTCATTCCAGAGCTTTTGTGTTTGTCAGCTCCCTAAGACAGACACTGGAGCTGCCGCACATCGCCTCCAGCAAAGTCCTGGGGAGCAGGGAGAGCGTGGCCCTGGGAGGAGGCAGCTCTGCTGCTCTGATCTAACCGGGACTGACACAACGGCTGGGGGCCAGCGGTGCCCACCCCCCTTCTCCTGTGATCCTGGGCTTTTCATCCACAGCCCTGCAATGGGAAAGTCACAGCCCGAGCAGGGCCACAGCAGGCAGCTGGGCCATGGGCTGGAGAAGGTTCTTTTGTCACAGACCCCTCAGCACAGAGCAGGGGATGATTTCCTGATAATTTCCTGATTTAAGTCGGGGATCAATTGGCCACTTGCTCCCGTTCCTTCCCCCCAGGACCAGGGCCTCCAGCTCTGCATGCAAAGCAGTCGCTCCCTATTTCCAAATGCAAATGCCTCTGTGAAAGGCCTTGCTTTGAAACCAGCATTATTCCCCAGGGTCCCGACCCTCCCGCCACATCCCTCACCCCGGCCTCTAGCCCAGCCTCTGCCTCTGCCTTCCCAGAGTAACAAAGGTTACGGGAAATAAAAGCAGAGCGATTACCATCTGGGAATCATCAGGCAGAGCCCAGAGGGATGGAGCAGGCTGCAGAGACCGGGCTGACCCCACGGCCCACCACCCATGTGTCCCTCAGCCCCCCAAACCCCAACAGCCTGCCAAGGGCTGCAGGGACCCAGCCCAGGCAGCACGGTGTGAGGGGCACCAAACTAAGCTGGGCCAAACCAAGTGACACCCTGCACCCCACTGAAAAGGGTGGGCAGAGTGGCTGCCAGGTCCCTCCTCGCACCCCAACACAGCAGTTCTGCACCCCCAGAGCCAGGCACAGGCAGCCCAGGATGGCAGCATGCAGCCATAGCTACAGCAGGGCCACAAAGTGCCTGGCAGCTCCATCTCACGCCGTCCTCATCCCGTGACCCACGGCCAGTGTGGCTGAGGAGCAGGCAGCTGGATGGGTAACACACCTTTGCTGGCCCCGATGCTGGGGGTCCCTAGGCCACAGTGGGAACAGGGATGGGGATGTCCCACAGTTCCACACTCCCTGTGTCCCCTCGCAGGCGGCTGTGCCCATGAATGGAGTGGCTGCTCCTCCCTGTCATCAATCTCCTGCTCTGTCCACTCTGGAGCCTGGAAGTAAAACCCCCCCGTAAATCTCCACCACAACCGCTCTGTTTTGGTGGCGGAGGGCCCCACATTCCTGAGTTTCAGACTGCAGCCACGTCTTCAGGAGCGGAGCCACAAGAGCTTTCTGATGGTTAATTGCTGGCACACTCTCACTGAAAACATGAAACACCCCCTGACAAGCCGTGTGATTTATTACTGCCCACTGCAAAACGGAACAAAATCAATTGGCTATTACCTCACTTAGCGAAGGCTTGTCACCGCCTGGGAGCAGGGTGTTAAAAATAAAAGCCAGGCACAGCCCCGGCTGTGATCCCCACGCTGGGGCTGCTCCACCTGCTTTGCCACAGATAACACCGGGGCCATGCCAGGGCCAGGCTCCGTGTGCCCTGGTCGCTGCCATGCTGGTGCAGCACCGGCTCATTCCTGCTTTGCCCTTATTAATCACACAAATGCCATTGTGAGCGCCGGCACAGCAAATTTTACAAGACATGCAGAGCAGTGACAGAATATTTATGACAGAAACGTATCCTTTAATTAATCAAATTAATGCAAACCTTCCTGCCCCAGCAAGCCGGACCATCCATGCCCAGGAAAACACCCCGTGCTGGTCGTGGCGCTGGCAGGGGAGGGCTGCCTTCACGGGCAGGTGGAATGTGCCAGGGAAAGGGACTGTCCATCCACCCATGTCTGAGAGTGACAGCCTTGGCTTTCCTTGGCTGTGATCATGTCTCTGAGCAGGCAGCCTTCGTGTGCCCAGCACAGGCTGCTGAACACCCATGCTGCAGCAATGCTGATGCAGCTGCCTCTGCTTGCATTTCCAAACATGCAGGGAAACCCATATTGCCCTAGAAAAGTGACCAGAGAACCACTCTAGCAGAAATCCGCATGTATTTCCCCACTGCCAGGCCTTTTCCTTGGTAGGAAAAGGGAGCGAGCTGTAAACCACCACAGAGGCAGTCAAGGTCTGGGAGCACACACCCTGTCAACAGTGGCACAGCTCACGAGCCAGAGCCAGGGCCAGGGCAGCTGCCACTCTCTGGGACATGGCAAGCAGTGCCAGTGGGACAGTGCTGTGCCTGGCAGCCCCGGGTTCCTCACCATGACGGATGTGAGGCAGAGTCCTGAGGGCAAGCACCGACCCTGCTCCCAGCTGTTTCCATGGTCAGTGCAGGGTCAATGTTGGGAACCATGTCCTGGTGCATGTGGCACAGCCCTGGGTGGCAGCTCAGGGAGCTGGCAGAAGTGGCTGAGGCACATTTGCAGGATATTTCAGAAACTGAACAGTCCCTCTCTTTACATTTCATCGCCTTTGTTTCATACCCAAATCACTTACAGGCTCCTCCAGTCATAGCAGGGAGATGCTCCTCCCATGAAGCTCCAAACTGTGCACAGCATAAAGAGGCTGCATTATTTATAGACTCTGGATGGATATTTCACACGAGGTCCGGCCCATTCCCAGCATTCCCTCCATTCACAGATCATTAAGTAGCACTTGCTGACATACAAGGCAATGCAAGTGAGTGGGGAACTTTGACTATTGCCACCCAGCCCCACAGTAAATGAGATTCAGGATGTAATTGTCTGAAGAAGGGGGACAGTTCTGCCCTCCCAAACAAATCTCAGCTCAAAGCATCCATGCAAGCACCCTGCACTAACACTGTTGCAGGGGGACCCGTGGGACCCACATGGCCTGGCCACCACCAAGGGGACACGAAGGCTGCCCACGGCCCATTGCTGAGCCTAAGAGGGGTTTCCTCCCCACGGAGCTCATGGCTGCAAGGTGATCAGCCTTGTGGGGAGACAAAATTCCTCTAAAACCTCGGGAGCAGCACAGCGCAGAAGAGCCGTAAGGGCAAGAGCAGACCCCAAGGGTTTAACTCAGAGAATGGAAGTGACAAGAAGGGGTCCCCAGTGTGAGCAGCAGGAGCAGAAGTCTCTGCCCAGGTGCCACAGGACACCTTTCATGGCTGCCAAGGGTTCTGTGCCCTGTGACCATCCTAGCTGGGGTGCTTGGAGCAGCTACTGGCTCTGCTCCTGGCCCCCAGACCCCACTCCAGGCAGGCAGACACTGTCCCTGCTAAGGGCTCATGGCCACCACATTCCTGCCTACAGCTGGAGTAAACCTGGGGGTGTGTCTGCCCCCACCTCGGGCCGCAGCCGAGCAGAGACAATGGCAGGACGTGACTGTGGGGACATCTGTGCCTGATCCAGGAAACATTTTGGCATCTAGTAGAAGTAGTGGGTTGTTAAAAAGGAAAAAAAAGAGATGTGTGATTGCAAGAAGATCTGGGATACATTTGCAGGCTGCAGCAGAGCATTTCAGAAGAGGACAAGGCTGAGATTTCAGTTCCCAGGAAGCCTGACACCCTGCTCCATGGACTGTGACCCTGCCAGGAGCCAGTCTCCGATGGGCAGATAGTGCCACCTGCCCAAGGGCTCATCCCTTTGCCCAGGAACTGCCCAGAGGCAGAGTGGAGCTCACTCCCCTCCCAGTGCCCAGCTGCTGTGCCCACACTGCAGGCCTGTGCCCTTCAGCAGGACAACAGGTCTGTGTGTCCCCTCAGCCTCTCCAGTGCAGAGGGTGGCCAGGGAGTGACACAGGGAGGCCGAGGTCCACAGCAGAGCACCTGCATCCCATCCCAAGGGCAGGTGCTTGGCCAGCGTGGCTTGGCCATGCAGTCCTCCCAGGGAACAGCAGCCTCCTGCTGCCCCTCACGTGGCCAATCTGGGGACCAAACATTCCCCACAGCTCTGTGCCCCACTCTCGCCCAGGTTTCCTCTGCTGAGGCCATCACTGCTGCTCAGTGTGACTGTCCAGGTGGTGCCACCAGCTGGGAGCTTGTCCTCAGGAGCACAAGGCCTTGCTGGCACATACAAAGGCTGCAGCAGTGCCTGCTCTGGGAGAGCTGTGGCTCATCCCCTTCCAGCCCAAGGCCACCCCGGGCAGCAGCACTTCCATTTCAGTCCATGGCGCGGTGTGCTGCGGCGGCGGGAGCCGCGGGGCCAGTGGAAAATGGGGCTCTGAGCTCATGCATCTTATTTTAGCTCCCCATCCTCTCTGGAAGCTATCTCAGGCATGTTTTGGGAATACAGCAGGTATTTTTATGAGTGGGATTTGCAAGGGTATTTTCATCTTAGACTTGGAGACAACTGGGCCTGCTGCCAGGTTTAGGAAGTGCAGGGGCAAGAAACATAAAACTAGTGAGAGGTAGGCTTCCCACTGGGGCTTATATTTAGCTGAGGGGAGCAGGAGCACTCGAAAATGTCCTGCTGGTGCTCCCTGTGCCAGACCATCCCTCGGCCAGTTCACTGAGGCCAACCTTGACCCAGTCCAGGAAAGGCAAGGGGAATGTGTCCCGGCCGATGGCACTTGTCCGGCTTGGCCCACCTGGCACTGCCGAGACCCCAGCTGCCCTTTAGAGCAGCTGTCACCAGCAGAGCAGCGGGTGCAGAACGAGCCGGACGTCACCCGCACTGGGGAGCTGCCACTGAGCAATGCCCGGGCACAAGGACAGTGAGGGCTGGGGCACAGCGCCGGCCCGGTGCTGCTCTGTGCCCGGGCAGGATGGCCAGCCCAGGCTCTGCCCCAGGCAACACCAGAGCACAGCCCCAGGACACACACCACAGGCTGGGTCCCCTGGGTGCCACGGGGTGCTGCCCAGTGGGGGATGACAGCTGACAGCTGAGCTGGAGGGGCTGGGGAAAAGCACGACCTTGCAGTGACACGGGGCCCGGCCGTGCCATGCTGTGGCCGGGAACATGAGCTGAGCAGCTGCGTGGTGGTGCTTGGCCAGGGGCCGAGGTGCACAGGCTGCTGGTAGCCAGCACGAGAGCTGCTCTGAGGCCCCTCAAAGACCCTCCCTAGCGAGCACAGCCAGCTCGCTCCAGAAACAAAATGCCTTCCCAGTAAAAAAAAAAAAAAAAAAAGGGAAAAAAAAGAGACGGCTTCAACCAAGAAATAGCCACAGGCGGGTTTTGTTTTTAAAGCATTTTTATTTTCTTCATTTTGAATTGAATTTTTAAATGATTTGTCTCACTGAAAATGGACACATTTTGAAATCCCATGTGTTCCCTCCTCTCTGCCCAGAGGGGGTTGGCTGCTGACCCAGAGCAGCGAGCTGGGGGGCTGAACCACAAGCTCCTCATTTTCTGTGGCAGCTTTGTACCTTCTCCAAAGCAAAGACAGTCCTTAGAAAGGGGTAACCTCAAGCAAATACCCCCCTTCTCCTGTACCTGGGACTGGTTTTACTGCACCTGGCAAAGAGGGCCAATAGCTGGAGGGAGCAGAATAAGAAAACAAGATTTCCTCATGGCTTTCTTTTTTATAATCAAACTAAGTGTAACATCACGCCCACCATCCAATGCAGCCCATCACCTTGTGGACGCCGTAGGCCAGCACTCGCTGCTCTCCCTATGTCTTTCCCAAGAGTCTCCTGAACAACCAGCACTGGGAAGAGCCCTGATCAGACACGGCACAGGAGCCCTTGACCCCCAGCTCCACGGGCACGGCTCAGAGCAGGACACCCTGAGCCGGGCCTGCCCTGCTGCTCCAGTGCCACGCAGCACTGAGGGGACCCGCTCCTTCGAACGGGAGCACGTGATGCTCCACCATTTTGGCGGCCTCCCTCCGCACGTGAAATGGTGTCGGCACAGCTGCACCACCAGTGGCTGCCATCGCAGCCCCACTGATTACAGCGCCCTTGTCACGCCGCTCCGCCAGCAGCAGCGAAGCTAAATTAGAGCAACTAATTGCACGTCTCTTTGAAACAATCAGAATGACAAATCAGTGGTAATCTCTTCAGTTCTAGAGGGAAGCTATTGCGGCTCGTTCACAAGGATTAATCAGCTTTTCATCAGTGTTATTATACCAGCACTGCCTCAGGAGAAGCCCTGAGGCCACGCTGGCTGGGCTCACACCGCAGGGACACCGAGGCTGCTGGCGGAGCAGGCAGCATGGCCAAGCTGCTCGCTCCCAGCCCTTGTCCATCCCATCAGCAGGGCTGCCACATCCACTCCCAGGCTCTGCAGCCCTCGCTCAGGCTCTGCCCGGGGGCAGCTCTGCCTGAGGGGCTGCGCACTGTGGGTGGCTGACGTCGAGTGCACCTCCCTCAGTGTGACTCTCCAATACACAAAACCATTTTAACGATCAGTGCCAAATCAGAGATCAGTCAAAGAGAAATAACTACAGGACTCTCCCTTCTACATAATGAGCTGCAGGAGACACCCTGGTGCCCCTCCCTGAGCACAGGGAAGGCTTTCTCCATGCACCACCAGCACTGCTCCGCCTCTGTCTGGGGCTGCTCCACGGAAATCTCACACACCCTGTTGAGCGGGAGCTGTCAGCAAGCAGAGCTGGTGCCTTTCAACTCTTTACCACCTGCACTCAGCAGAAAAGCACTCAGCAGCATCCCTTCTTGGCTGATACTCAACGTCCAGAGGATGCAGGCTGCTAGGGATGAATGACCTAGGCTGGGTTCTCCCAGCCCTGCCACTGTTCCATGACATGACCATGCCCGAACGAGCCACTTTCTGCTCAACAAAAGCTAAAATGGGAACAATTTTCGTCAACATCTACACTTCCACTGCACTTCATGGCAGTACCAGAGCACTTTGCATCTGCCCACACATGTTAAAAACAATGGTGGCAGAGAGCTTTACTGAAAATGCCCAGACCTTGTGCTGCAACCAGTGGTGGTGCCCTTTGGCCAAGGCCTAGGAGGGATGGACGCTTGAGAGAAGAAAAGCAATTTGTGATTCTACTCCACAGACAGAACTGACTACTTGCTTTTCATGGACTCATCTTCCACTATCAGAGACCTTCCCCTGGTACACACAGGTCCCTTTGCTCCACCAGGCAGGAGCTAAGCACACAAGTGTGAGCATGGGGTGTGCAAGGTGGAGAGGAGAAAGCCATGGTGTTGCTCCAAAAGGCCCCAGAGACAAATTCTTGATCTTTCATGCACTCAGACCAACAGCCCTCAGAGCTCTGGACAAGACTGCTGAAGCACTACACATGGCTCTGCTGTGCCCTGGAAAAATTCTGCGGCGGGCACGTGGCATTTCAGTCCCCTGTTTCAGTTTACAGGAACACAGGTCATTCATTCCCTCCCCAGCACAGCCCTGCTTTCTCTGGCCAAGGGGCTGATGCTGGCCTGGGAGAAGCCTCTCCACCAGCATGACCATGGTGCACCAGCCCATGGGGCCAGCTGAAACTCATACCAAACGTTCTGGGCACTGGGCACAGCTCTTCCTTAGGTGCAGGTCAGCGCCGCCGCCACGGAGCCTGCCCAGGGCAGCAGCTCTGAGCAGGGCACTGCCCAGCCTGGCAGTGGGAGATGGCTCTTGGCATCCAGGAGACAGTCAGCAGCAAGGCCAGTGTGGTGCTGCGTGGGGGCACCGTCCGAGCAGGAATCACCATCTGCAAGGGATGGAGAGAAAAGAGGATTAGCAGAACCCAGGCACAGCCATGGAAGCCCAGCTCCCAGCAGCTCCTTCTGGCTCAGACCCTATCCCTGCTCAGCCAGGAGAGAGACTGATATTAAGTGGTCCTGGATCAGGCACCATCTTCCATGGGAAAAATATCAGACTGCAGCCCATTGCTGGGGCTGGGGAAGGGTGTGCACAACAACACAGCAGCACTCTGAGCAGCTCAGCACGGCTCTCCTGTCGCCTTCGATAGCTCTGTGCCAGCTCTGCCACATTACAGCACTTGGATCACACCATCAAAACTCAACAATGCACTTGAGCATAAAGATCCAGCTCGTGGAGAAGAGGCTCTTGACGTTTCCCCACAGCAGGCTTTTAGGGTGCGTTAGGAATGCTAAAACCATAGATGGAAAGTGCATGGAAAGGTGAAGGCAGGCTTCAGGGCCCTCCAAACAGTTAAAGTAAAACTGCTTGAAAACAGACAAGGAAACATACAAGGTCACATGCTGCAACCAGAGGACCCTTGAAGTTGTTTACAGATGGCAAACGTGCACTACATGGCGTGCATAACTTCAATTTCCCACTAGCACGTGTGTGGGCACACACCAAGTATAACATGTACATAAAATAATACAGAGAGATATATATAAAGTCCTCTTCATGCACACGTAAAGCCAGCATCCAGGCAACAAACTTCTGGTGAATTCAAAGCACTGAACCAGGAGAAATCCTTAAAACCAGAAGAGCTCTCTTAACTCATTGTCTCTCACACTAGAACAAGTCCATGCTAATCCTACTTTTTTTTCCCTTCTGAATACCAAACTCCCTCCTACCTGGTTTTGCCTTGCTGCTGCTGGAGCTCTGATGCACACAGTTTACCCAGTGCATGTTAAAATGCCCATGAAGCACAGCACTGTACCTGCCCTGCTCCAGATGATTCTCTGCAGATCCCCACTCGCAGCTTCACTCAGGCCAACTCACTTAGAAACTGAAAGCCAAAGCATTGCTCTCACTCAGGGAGTTTCACGGTGTATTTCGTAACTGGGGCTCACAAACACAACCCTTCCCCCATTCGTTGCCCACAACAAAGGCGTTTGGGATCAAAGGAAAGGGTTAACCCCCATGCAGTCATCGCTTGGAGTCCTGGAGGTCTGAGTGCTGCCAACTCCTGAAAAATGGCCACCAGGCAGGCAAGCTGCTGAGAATCATCAGAATAAGATTGGAAGGTGTCCACATCAATCAATCACTTGTTGACAGATGACTGGAAGCCCCCACTGTGCCCGTGGACAGCTGACCAACTCTCGGCTTAACCTGGAGTCTAACATTAGCCTGTTTGCTTCGTGTGGGTGGCTGCTGCGTTATGACCTTAATAGTCAATCAATCTTGCAACGAGCAGTCTGTCTGGCAGAAACATTCATTATCCATCCTATTCATGCATTGAAAAGCTTTATCTTCAAAAACTCTGCGTCACTTAAGGAGGAATAACAGAACCCTGAGCAAGAAAATAGGCCCAGCCCCAGTTCCTAGGGGGAATCCGGATGTTGGGGCCGAGCTCCCAGAGCCACTGCAGCCCCAGACCCGGGGGCACTCAGGGCAGGGCTTGGCCTCCCTTTTATTTCTGGTACCTATTCAGGCTGCTTTGAGGTTGCTGCTCTTGCACCAGCAACTGCTGGAATCAGTGCCAAGAGGAAGACAAGGGGGAGAGATATAAAAGGACAACAAACACACATCAATTAAACCTTGCAAGCTGTTAGTCACACTAGTTAATAAGTTCTTTCTATCTGTAAAGTGCTCTTAGTGACAAATCCTTTAACTGGCACTCAGAGCGTTATTATGGCTTTCAAGATGCCTCTGTCTTTCATGTGCAGCTTCTTGTACACATGTGAGTGCTCCCCGTTGCGCAGTCTGTTTACACTAGTTGTGAGAAGACATCATCAAAGCAAACTGAAAGCAACACTAAATGCTTGAGAAAAACAGAATTTATTCACTGCTGCCTGCTCTGAAATCGCCTTTCACTTAACAAACCACTGCAAACTGCAGCGGGAGGAGCCGGGGAGCTGGGCTGGCACAGCAGCCTTCGGCCTCTCCGGGCATCACCACCAGCATCCATCTCCCAGCATCAGGCAGGGGGAGGGACCTGAACCCACTCCCACCAGCTGAGACCTGGTGGTCACATCTCCAGGGATGAGGAACTGCAGGAGCTGCCTATTCCATGCTGTGGCATAGGTCCTGAGCATGGCAGTCTGTGTACCAGAGCTGTGCCTGGGACAGGACAAGGGCAGCTCCTGTGCCTGGGGTTGGGAACCAGAGCAATGCCCTAAGCGCCCTCATATCACTCATCCCGACTGCCCCTGTGCCACAGGGCACCCAGAGGGTGGTACAGGCTTTGTTCCAAAAAGCTGAAGCCAGACAAAGCTTTGAGAAAGGTGAAGGAAGGAGAAGAGGCACCACGCTCGCTCGGGAGGAGCCGTCCTGCCTCACTCACCACCCGCAGCAGCCAGCACAGGGTGAACATCCATGGGTGTCCCATGGGGCAGGCTGCAGAAACCCTTCATTGCTGGCTGGTCCTGTTCAGGAGAGGGGCAATGAGAAGGTGGCTCCAACCACAGCTGCATTGCACAAAACCTGACCCCCGTCCCGGGAGAGAAATGTGACAAACAACAGCACATAAACACACCAACACCAGGGAGGACGGGAACCCGACCCCAAGTGCCCTGTCCAGGGCCAGCAGCCACACACAGGGCCATGGGATGCCCTTACAGAAACCACCCTCTCCTTACTCAAAGTCAAAGCAATTAGGGCCCTGCAATGTTAGATTAAAAAAGAGACAGTTAATCGGAGGGCTTCCATAATCCTTCACACTCAAGCCGCCAAAGCAGCCACAATTCAGCAGGCCTTGTCCAGGCTGATTGTATGTCCTGAAAAATGAACAGTAACTCTTGCACAGAAGCAAGTCATGTTTCTGCAAACTTTCTTCCACACAAACTATTACTAACCACCTTAACAAACATTAATGTGTAATGGTTGTTCATTAAATTCAGGAAAATACAGGGCCTCAAAGCAACCATTTCATGGTTTCAGCACCTGTGCTCCCTGTGCATGGCCACTGCTGCCCGATGCTGCCCTGTTCAGCTGGCACCCACTTGCCAGTGGCAGCGCAGCCACGCTCCCAGACCATGCAGCGGGAGCAGCACTGCTATATCATCACCTTCTGGGTGTGCAGAGACAACAGCCCACTCGGCCAGGACAGCCACCATGGCTCCCTGTGCGCCAAGCAACTCTGCCTGCTTGACCTGGCACCCATCCACAGCTCCTCTGGCAGCATGGCCCAGCACGGAGGAGCTGTGCCACTGGGGAGTGGGATGGCAGCAGTGGCGTGTGGGGGGGCCTCCAGGCTATCAGTTGCAGGTGACAGCATTAGATCTGCTGCCCCAGAAAGTCCTCTGTGCAACCTGGCCTCCTCCGGCTGGCTCAGGACTTCACGGACGGTGTCAAGTGGCAACTTTCTGGATTCTGACCTTGTAGGAATTCGTTCCTGGGGGGGGACACGCCAGTCCATAAAGTTCCCATTAGTGTAAAAGCAGATGTAAGCACTTTGCTGGCAGAGCTCAGCAGCAGGGAAGCCTGCAGTTGATCAGTTCTGCCTCGCTGGTCACCGCAGTCAACAGGAATTACCGCAGAGGGTTCCTGTGCCCCTCTCTCAAAGCCCACCCCTCCAAAAAAGATGGTTTAAAGAAGCCAGCCAAGCTCAGGCACCACTCCAGGATAACACAGTAAATCCACGTGATGTGTGCTGAGGGGAGCCAGCCCCAGACAGGAATAGCCAGCAGGAGAGTGGTGTGGATTTGTTTATGGTACAGAGCAAATCCAACTGTGGGGACTCGCTGCTGCTCCCGTGAGGAGCCGGTGACTCAGGGGCCTTTGTGCCACATGACTCGGCACCGGACTGAGGGACAGGCAGGGGGCAGCTGGGACTGGCCTTTGCCACCAGCTCCCACAAGGACACCCAGCACCCCCAGATTGTCACAGCCAGGGAGCAGCACCCGCCCCTTCCCATGGCACCAAGGGCACCAGGGGACTGCCAGACCCTGGAACACCGCCCCAGGCTGGGGATCTGAGTGCAGCCCCTCCAGACCCCGGCCACCAAATGGGATCTGTGGGCCACGGTGCTCAGCCACAGGGAGGAAAAAAGGCAGCAGTGAAAGCTGCTGTGGCCACGGTGCTTCCTTTTGCTGGTGGAGTGGGACTACCAGTCCTCCACCCCCCCGTGCTCCCTCTCCATCATGTTGCACTGAGAACTGGCACCAGCTGACCTGGTTTCAGCCAGTTTTCCTTCATGATTAACACTCTCCGGGCCCATGCTCACTCTGTTATTCTCACCAAATTAAAGAGCAGTCCTGGATCCTCGTTAGATTTGCTCACATTTGAGCAGTGTCATGTGGTCAGTAGCCCATGGCAATACACTAAATTAAAGGCCTAATGCAGAATCCACCTACGAGCCTGACAACTAATGAATCGAGGGCTTCAGGCCCCAGAGGAGCTGCGCTGGGATGAAGCCACTTCACACCGAGCCAGAGCAGAAGTGCAGTCCCTGGGCTGTCATTCAGAAATAAAGAGTTGTTGAATTTTATTCACCACAGGACACAGAAACAACAGCATCTCTGTAACTAAGCTGGTTTGACAGAGAGCCAGGCAGCAAGGAGCCCTCTCGGCACTGATCCCCCCAGGGCACAGCAGCTCCCTCCCACACAACAGAGGTGCTGCAAATGACCTCCCACTTGGTTTCAATAGACTGGGTATGAGTCCCCATCAGGGACACGCTGATTCTTCCCTCTGGTCAAAATGAATACCCATCCCTCTAAACCATGCTGGCACTCCAGAGTGCACAACATGGCCCCTTCCTGTGCCCTCAGCTCTTCTTCTGTGCCCCAAAGGGCTCAGGGGAGCCCAGCTGCCCATGCCACAGCACCCAGCCCTCACAGGCGTCAGCCAGCACCGATCCAGCTACACATGAGAACAACAGAGACCGTGGCTCCCACACTGGGCTGTTAGCACCCTCTCCCCATCCCCAGCAGCGGCTGGGCAAGTGCTGGATGTAAGCTCTGGGGCAATGCTGCGGCCATCAATTCTGCTGTGAAGCATTTCAAGCTGGAGCTGAAGCCTGGAAAGGTTCAGCCTGTTGCATCAGACAGCTCCAGCCCTGCAAAGGTCAGGGCTGTTTTGGTAAGGAGCTGTTTGCTGGAGCCTCCCCCTCCCCCAGATCCCTGCTCTTGGCCACAGGCTCCTGCACCCATACCCCTCCCCGTGCACACACACTCACACTCTGCTCCAGCCTTTGGAAATGGAGAAGCTCCACAACAGGACACTGCTCCTCACAGTCAGCACACGAGTGCCATGAACCGGCGGCTGTGCGGCGCTCCTGAGGCACCCAGCGTGGCATTGGGGGATCTCACCTCCTCTGTGCCCACCCCTCGTGCCCCTGCTACAGCTGAGAGCCCAGGGAGCAGTGACCTCTGGCCATGTGTGCACTGCCAGTGCCACCATCACTGTGCATCCTCGATGGGCACAGTCAGGGACCTGAGCCTCCCTCCTCATCTCCAAAGCAGAGGCAGACCCACAGCACAAGGACAATGCAAGGTGCTCTCTGCTCAGGCTGGTCTGCAATGCCTCTCCTAGGAGGAACTGCCCCAAAAAGCAGCACACGGCAGACAGAGGACACCCAAACCTTTGGGGCACAGGAGAATGCTCCCAGCGACCCCCCAAAACACCATGACAGAGGCTCTGCGGGTGCATCGCTGGGTGGTGCAGAGCAGGGCTGGGAGCAGCCAGCCAGGACTGAACAGGGAGGAGGGCTGTGAACATGGTGATGAGCTCTGTCATAGACAGCCTCCAGCCAGGCACAGGGGATTGTCCCCTTCTCCTCTCTGCAGCTGGCATCCATCCATCCATCCATCCATCCATCCCTCCATCCATCCATCCATCCATCCATCCATCCATCCCTCCATCCATCCATCCATCCCAGTGAGGATGGCAGGGGAAGGAGGAGCACTCAAGGCTGGGATGTGTTTATTTGATGCCAGTGCACAGCCCATCCTCTCCACATTCCTCCACCTGGATAAGGTACAACCACTTCTCCAAAGCCATCTTTTCATCCCTAAAGTGAGAGCTGCATTTTAACATCAATTTTTTTTCCTAGACAGACTTCAATCTCATTAATTTTAAGACACTTCAAACTCTCTTTAGCAGTCCCTAACATAATTCTCCTAAGTTAAGATACAAGATACTAGATGGAAGTAGCCAATCCTGTTTGTAATTGTATATATGACCAGCAATTCAAATTCACTTCCCTTGATTTAATGTCCTATTTGTGTTCTATCAATAAATGGAGTTCTCAGGACCATACTTAAATGGAAGCAGCACTATGCTCTGATAGCCAAAGCCAGCAAAAAAAAATTGCATCACTAAACTAAAATGTCTTGTAGTATATGATTCCTTGACTTATTGTTCTCTCCTCTTCACTGCACTTGAATATTAACTGTTGTATTAATAGCTCACTCTTAATTATCCATGAGTAATGTACTACAACCAGAAAATTAATGGAGGGAAGCACCACAAAAATGGAAAAGAATTCTCCCTATCCCGGATACATTTTCAAGCACACTGTGAGAGGAAGAAGATACACATACTGCCTTGAACACAGCCAGAGAAGAGGCCAGTGCTGGAGAGGATCCTTTGCTGAACCCCAGTGATGGGTCCTTGCCCTGCTGGACTCTGCTTGCCATGGGAGGGAGATTCTGAGCAGGGGTCTGGTAATGATCCCAGAGAGCTGGCCTGGTTTGGAGAGGGGCAGCAGAGTTGCCAAGTGACTCGGTTCTCCAGCCCAAGATGAAGGAGATGAGTGAGACATTTCCAGTTGTTAAGGAAGACTTTGCCACAAAACACGTAATTCAGCTCCAGATTTCACTGCAGCAGGAACCTGAACTTGAAAAGACTGACAAAGGACGGGGTGTTTTTATGGATAACATGGATTCTCAGAGTGAAACGTTACAGCTGACAGGAGTGCAAAGATGTGCTGCACCACTCATTCATCACCACCCCTGCTCTCCAAAGGGCACCTGAGAGAGAGAACCTCTCACCTCTGCCAGGACATTTCCCCTCCCCAGGAGCCTGTTGGAAAGTGCTGCTCACCATGATGCCATGACATAGTGTCTCTGCCCCCAAGCTGGGACTGGGGACAGTGCCAGAATGGCTCCTCCAAGGCAGCCAGGAGCTGAACAGGCAGGGCCACCGCATCCATCTCCACGGGTGTGATCCTGAGGCTGCTCCAGAAGACTGGAATGGTGAGGTGCCTAATTAAATATGTGCCTCCCAGTGCCGGAGCCCTGCAGCAGCCATGAATTATGCAGCGGCTCACTTACATGTCAGCAGGATCACAATATTGATGAGCTATCCTGTGTGTAATCTGATAAAAACCAAGATAAACTCAGCAAAAATTGAGTGTAATATGATCCTTTCCTTTCAATAAACCACTTCCAGCCCAGCACTGGGAATGTCTCCCCCAGGCTCCCTGGTCACCTCAGGCAGCCAAGCCCAGCAGCTCCTCAGTATGGCCCAACACAGTCACAGAGCAGCAGCAGCATTCCTCTACACCTTCAAGGCAGCTCTGGGTGCCTGTGAAGGCTACCTGGGGATATTTCCATGCCATATGGGATTGGAAGCTGGTGCTCTCCACAGCGCCAGTGCATTCCAAAAGGTCTGCGTTTTGGCATTTAGATTAATGCTGGAGACAGGGAGGAAGAAGTTGCCATGTCTCACACTGACTCCCTCCTCTCTGTCTGAGCAAATGAAGGATGACAGAGTGCAACTCCCACTCGGAAATGCTTTCCAGTGCTCACACAGACCCAGGTCCAACTCCAACTCCCATGACAAGCCAACTGCTTTGTAAACCTGGGCCAAATGCTTTTGGTGCCCTGGGAACAGCCAGCAGCACAGGCTCCTACCCTCAGTCAAAACACATCCTCTAAGAAACACCTTGAAGAGAGGGGAGAGGCTTCTGGCCACGTCTGGTCACCAGGCACATGCAGAAGGCTGAGGGCTGCGAGATGAGAACAGAGGATGCTGCTCCCTGCCCCAGCACTTCCCCAGTGCAGCAGGGACTGGTGCTGTCCCCCCTGAACTCAGCAAGACCTTCAGAGAGCCCCTGAGGGGAAGCAGTGGCCACCTGCCCAAGGCAGGGGGAGCCCAGCCCATCCCCGTTCCAGATAAAGCCAGAGGCAACAAGCAGTGAGCAAAGTGACTGCCCTCACCTTGGAGACACACTGGAACCTCCTCAGCAGCCTCAGTCACAATGTCCCTGTCCCATCAGCTGCAGGGACATAATGAGGTGATCACTTCATTGACAAGAAACAAGCAATGGATGAAGTATGGTCATGAAGGTTATGCCAACTCTGGAGCCTGATGGACACTGCCAGGGGCTGGGGGTCCTGAGACAGCCCATAAACCCCACCACCAACCCCAGTGCTGGCAGGTCCCTGCAGAAGAGGTGACCATCAAAAGCTTGTTTGACCTCCCAAGGGATGCTCACTTCAGAGCACAAGAACAAAACTTCAAAAGCAGAGCACTGCTGGTTTTTGGGGTTTTTTTAATGATATTTCAAATCCGTAGCAATGTAAAGATAGAGGAACACAAAGACTGAGAAAGACTCAAACTGGGGATCTGCCCAAGAGAACCAAGAAATGGCAGGAAAAGACCAGTGAAATAAATGACTGATGAATGCAAAGACCTCAGTAGCTGAGCAAGTGGCCAGCTCCCAGCTCTGCTGCTCCTTTCTCCGGACCTCTCTCTGGCCCATGGGAGGGCATTAGCTGGGTGAGCCCCAGCTGGAATCTGCCCTGAGAGTGGGGGGTGACAACACCACAGTCAGCACCATGTGCCAAGCCAACCAACCACAGGCAGCCTCAAGTTCTCCATAGCCACAAGTTCCTCCAGTTCCTGACATTGCAGGAGGGGTCTGGATCCAGCCAGGTTGGATCCTCCTTGCCCCAAAGGCCGCTCTCCCTCATGCCCACGGGGTCTAAACTGGCCCAGCAGGTGCAGCTGGGGGGGAATTGGGCTGGCCCAGCACCCTACAGAGGTCTCCAGCCCCAGTGATAAGCCTACAGGGAGGGACAGGAATGTTGCTGTGTGGAGACGCCTCATTTCACAGATGTGTCTGTGTCTGCGCAAGAGAGAAACTTTCACAGTTTTACTGCTCTTCAAATATTTTAATGCAAGCCATTTGGTGTCATATTTTTAAAAAATGGGTACCAGCACAAGCTACATGCACATTAGCAACTGTCTCTCTATTAGTGTAAATACAAGAAGCAGAAAAGCACAGTCTGACTCCTAATCCATATGGTTATTCCAAATAGATTGCATGGTCTTAAACTTTGGCTTATTAGATTGGATCTTACATATGGAAAGAATTAAAATGCTGGATTTACAGTGCAGGCTAATCAGAACATGTTTAAATAACGATGCCCCAGCAGCCCCAGAGGGTCACAGCCTCCCAGACACCTGGTGGAGAGGCTGATCCTGCTCCCACAGCAAGAGCCTCCCCAAAGCCCGGCGTTGCAAGGGCTGCACCGTGGCGCAGGGCAGGGCAGGATCCAGCCTCCAGCACTCCAGCAGAGCAGGCTGCGAGGAGGAAATACCTCATTTCCCACCAACTAGTCCATACAAGCAGAGACAATAGGGCCAAGTGTGCGCTGCCGGCAGTGCTCTCGCATTGGAGTGCTGGCCAGCACGGGCTGCTCTGCCCTGACTCTTCCTATCTGAAAAAGCCATCAGCCCGCCTGCTCCTTCACTTAGAATGAAAGGTCACTTCAGGGCTTTCAGGGTGGTTTTTTTCAAACAAAAGAATTATCTCGATTTCAAAATAATACTTTGCCCCGCGATTACAAAAGCTATTAAAAGCAAGGCATGATATCACTGTTAACAAAGCCAGAACTCACGGGAAGGTGCATATACATTACTTACTTCTGCTAATTCATTTCTGGACAAGGCCAGACTTATCTCGGGTGCTTCAATACTTGCATGTCCACCACACAGATCTAAGCATACACCCCCCACCAGAGAGTCTCCTTGCAGCAGTCCAAGCCTCTCCCCTTTTATTCCACTGATGTTGTTTCCATGTGAGTCAGTTGCCTTTTTATTGCTCCTCTAAAAACAGCTTTCTCCAAAGTTGCTGAATTTCTAGACTTGGAAGCATGACAAAAGAATGCACCAATTCACCCCCCTGCACACAGCTCTGCTCCCGCCGGCTGACACCTCCCCTGGAGCCAACTCTCCACAGGGAGGGTGACCAGCATGAACCAGTGTGAATCCAGCAAAGGAGACATGGTCTGGGGAACTGGAACCCAGCCACATCTCCAGCCACCCTGGACTCTCCAATCTGCCTCTCTACTGACCCAGACAACAAACCCCAAACCCAGTCCCACACCAGCCCCATTGTCCTGCATTGTGCCACACCACCCAAGCTTCGGTGTGCTGGAGCTGATGCCATCCACAGGAGTCCAGCTCCCTCAGCTCCATCCCAGACTCAATAACACTGATCAACAATGCCCCTTTTCCTGGAGGGTCACCAGGGGCTGTGCAGAGCAGAGGGAGAGAGAGTTTCAAAGGCACAGCCAGCCCTTTAACAACTACATCAAGTGGCAAGTTGGTTATTAGTCTCTAACTGCCAGAAAACACCAGCACCAGGGACCCAAGCAAGTGTTTAGTGTCTCCTCGACTCCCTGGTGCCAGGACGTGTGCCACATGCTGGAGGGCAGCCCCGTGGCCAGGGTGGCCATGCAGCAGGATCACACCCCCAACCCACCCCTCCTCCCTCCTCCTCCTCAGCCCTGGCACAGGCCATGGGCCACAGCCAGGCTCACAGGAATGCTGGGCTTCCAATGGGCACGTGCAACCAGGAACAAAACCCAGCCCCTCCATGGAGCTGCAAGGGGGCTCTGCTGTGTCAGGCTGGCAGCACCCAGCACAGGGCAGCTTCCTGGGCAGGTGCTGAGAGCGCAGCTGAAACCCAGAATGGTTTCCCCACATGGTCCGTACTGCCAGCTACACAGTAGCACCTTATCT
The DNA here is from genome assembly GCA_026261815.1 of Monarcha castaneiventris obscurior. Taxonomy (NCBI): domain Eukaryota; kingdom Metazoa; phylum Chordata; class Aves; order Passeriformes; family Monarchidae; genus Monarcha; species Monarcha castaneiventris. The sequence continues at coordinate 5,262,169 of JAMPIT010000485.1, forward strand.
GTGCTGAAAGCATCATCAGATTCTGCTGTCAAAAGATGCAGAGGAACTTGGAAAGGCCACAGGTGAATAACCCTGTTCAAACCATCCCCTCAGTACTGAGAGCAGTTCTGCATAAACACACTGCACTAACTACGGCCTGACACAGTCTTCCTCTCTCCAGCCTCTCATTACTGAGGACCAGGAAAAGAGAAGGAGCACATGCTCCTTCTGGTTTTTAAGGAAATTATTAGATTGGGCTCAACTTTTCATCTTTCCCACAAAAAGGTGCTCTGTCATCTTGTGCCTGTTCACCTACACAAAGACGAGATGACATCTCTGGCTAAAGGCCGACAGTTCTGCACTTCCTTGTCACTTTTAACAAGAAAATAATCCTGCAGAAACACTTGAAAAACAAATCGGTGTTGACACTCCTCATCTGCTAGGTACACTTTACGAAAGGAAAGAAATACTGCATTAGCGTTTGACCTCCTCACCTTTCTGACATTGGAAGAAAATAAAGAGGGAAGGCTCAGAAAAGCTGATGCTGAAGTAAGAATGTCAGGAGAGCAGGCAGCGCTTGAGGCTGCAGCCCCCAGCCCAGCAGGCAGGGCAGGGCAGAGTCAGCCCAGGCAGAGGGGAGCTGTGAGGCAAGAGCATCGAGGAAGCTGTGAGGGGTACACAGAAGTCCCAGGGACAGGTGAAGAGATGTTTCTGCAGATGAGGGCTTGAGGACTTAGAGAGGGACCATCACCAAAAAGTTTCCCAGTCCATTGAAGCCCTGGGGCTCTGCAATCAGTCCCTCCATGTGTGTGAGCCAACATCTTCCCACCTGTCTTATCTCTCCCCCACAGCAGCCCTGTTCCAGCTCCATCCTTGCACCGTTACGTGGTTGTGTAGTGTGAGTCCTTGCACTCACAAGAGGCTGCCTTGTCCTGCTCTAAATGCTCCTGAACCACACTTACAGCTCCAGGCCTCTGCAGCCTGCAGGCAGGAATGAGAGGGTTTCCTCAGCTCCCAGCGCTGTCAGCTGCTCCCTTCATTCTGGGCACGGTGGATTTCACCAAATAAGTCATGCTAACCCCACCTCCTCTTCCCTGAGCAGAGGCTACCAAGAAATAAAACTGAGCTTTGTCTTCTGAACAGCCAGACACACTCTCCATGAGAATGCTCCCAGCACAGGCAGCTTGCCCTTTGGACACAACACTCGGGTGACTTTCCACGTATGCAGGCACTAGATGGTCTCCTTGCTCCCTCAGTGTGGCTGGGCACAGCTCTGCTGCCGCCTCGCCGGGCACAAGTCCTTGCCTGTAGGAGGTGGGGGCACTTCGAGGAACTCACGGAAATATTTTCCCACCAGTAGCTGTCGGCCTGAGCTAATGCGACATGACACGTATCTCGCTATGAACAATGTGCTGACATTCAGAGCCTGCTCACCATGTTCCCAACTGCGCCACTGTCACCGCAGCGAGATCACAGGCGGGGGGATACATTTCCCCCCTGAGCTTGTTTCGAGCACCCCTTTGAGGTGCCACCGCCGTGGAAGGCTCGGCAATCCCTCTGCAAGACAGCTTCGTAACAGGTAGCACAGTACCAAGGTAATGTCAGCTGGAACAGGAGGACAGGGAGAGAGGCAGTGCTGCCTGAACAAGGAGTCTCCTGCAAAGCCACTCTCATTAGTGTCCAGGCAGCTTCACATCCTGCAAAGATGGCCCTGGACTCTGCCACATCTCTGTAAAAGGTGCAGCTACACATGGGAGCAGGAGTCAGACACGAGTGCCAGCTGTTTGCAGCCTAAAGACAACCCTTCCACCAACAGCACCATCTGAGAAACTGCTCTGCTGCCTGTCCCTGCAACACCCCCAGGGAAGTGGATGGGAAGCTCTTGGGACAGATCCCCTCCAGGCTGCAGGTGGGGAAATGCAGGGAGCATGACAGAGCATGGTTTGTGTGCCGAAACCCCGACACCCGCCCGTGCCCTGCTTACACAACAGCATTACACAACACGGCGCTTCCGCAGCTTGCATAAGGCTGGGACCGGCACACCCGAAACCCCAGAGACAGCGACGTGCTGGGACAACAAACCCACCTCTGGTCACCCAAAAGCACATTCCCACCATGCTGCCTCCCCACTGGCCCTTCCAGGCCACTCCTGAGAGGAGGCAGCCCAGCACAATGTCAAGAAGCATCATGGCACGATACCAAGAGGCAAGAGAAGGAGCTATTTCACCACATCCTGGGAAGAGGCTGATTTGACCCCAAATCACAGGACCTGGGGAGATCTTTCTTGCTGGACACAGAAATTGTTGTAACTTCTGGAGAATTTAAAGTAAATTTTGTTAGGGATCGTCCAGGGCCAGCCCAGCATAAGGGACAAGCAGCAATTCCACAGTCTGCAGGTTTCAGCTGGGTGACAAAGGCAATACTGGGGTCATCAGCAGCTTGTAGCTTCTACCCCAAACTGCTGAGAGAAGGAGCAGCACTGACAGATGCTGCCATACAGCAGGTATGAACTCCTGGTCTCTGTTTCAACAAAATCCCTCCAGTACATCCCAGTGTGTGAAAAACAAAGCATCTACCGCACCACACAGCACAGAGAAGGCTGCTAGGAAGGACAAGGCTTGGGTTTCTCCCCAACCACTAAAGTTTCCACTTTCTGCACCCAAGCTCAATGCCTGCAGCCTGAGCAAGGATTTACGACAGCATAAGCTTCAGAGTCCCTCTGCTTCTCAAGGAAGTATCAGGAAATAAAAGGGCAATTGCATTAGTCAGTCATCAGGAGTTCAGGGTTTCTGCTTGGTTTCAATGACAGCAGGTAAAAAAAAATTGCTCAGCTTGCCTGACTGCAGCCAGCGGCCCCGCAGGAGGTCAGACACGTCCCTACCCAATGCACTGCACATGCAGAGCTGGTTGGGAACCCCATGGCCACACACCACCACCACTTCTGCTCTGGTAAGCGCCAGGACCAGGCTCAGGTCATCCAGGGTGTCCCTCCCCAGCAGGGCAGAGCAGGTCCCAGCAGGAGCCACTGTCCCAGCCTGAGCTCCACTCTGCTCCAGCAGCTCTTGCCCGTGCAGGGGGTGGGTGGAAATGCAATGCCTGGAGGGTCTGAGCAACCCTGTGAGGTCCTGCCGGCTCATGGGCTGGTGTGGAGCATTTCACCTCTGCTGAAAGTCCCACCAAGATGAGATGTGCCTCTTCCAGAGCTGCATCCCACCAGCATCCTCCTGTCACCTTGGGACACCAGCCCCTGCTCTCCCTGGGCCCTACACCCATGTTCTCAGTGGTGGCAGAAGCACCATCAGCAAGGTCACAGACATCCCCACCCGTCTGTTACATCACAGTCTGCTCAGCAGGAAGGCCACCCGTATCTGTGGGAACGCTTTTCAAGGTTACATTATGAGCAAATTCCAGTTTTTCTCGCAAGACAACTAACCAAATACCCTTATCCAGATCTAAAACTCGTCCTTGGAAACCTCACTAATATCCTCCCTTCTTCCTCTGTGTGTCCTCTCCACACAGCTCTTGGCTGGTGACCAGACAGCCAGTTTCACCTACAGTGCTGCCTTCAATAATTGGTTTCTTACCTCATGTAACAACTCTTAAAAGGCCACTTCAAATCCTTTCAACAAAAGCTGAGGTAGCCAAATCCAGCTTCTACTAGCCTCTTTCCCTCTCCTCCCCCAAGATATAAATCTTATACTTGGAGCTACTAAAGTTGGCTGAAAATAATGATAACTGACAGATGCTGGGTTAAATAGGCCACAGTCTTTCCCTCGGGCCTAATTTAGACCGGATATCAAAATGATACAAAATATCATTGCTTGCCTTCACTCCATCAGGACATCTGTAGATAGACCGATATTAACTCCTTCCTGGGAACATTGCATTTGCGCTGTCACCTTGCATGAAAAAGCACATTTTACCTGATCTCCTCCTGCCCTGGATCCCATGCTCCAAGGTGGCTCCTCAGCAAAGTTTCTTTAGCTCCAGCCCAGCTTAGTGCCAGGCAAGTCACACCAGCCTGAGCCTCTGCCCCTCACACCAAAGCAGCCTCAAACCATAACCCACCCGTGGCACTGCAGCGTGCAGGGCAACAGGACCCCCCACACCAGCACCTATGGACACACGGCTTGCACCACTAGGACAGGTAATTAGAGGCTGTGTTCTAATGCATATGCACAAGGGGGCAGAGCCAGAGTTGTGCACCCGAGGTAAAGTTTTGCATATTTTAATTTTTCAGCGCTTGGCAGTGCAATCTCACTGCATTCACTTGACTTCCTGCATCTCTTTTACTTAGGAGGCTTGTTGGGTTTGTGTCTCTTCAAAGGAAGAGGAAATGTTACAAAAGAGTCTCCTTTGCCTCCATCAAGCACTCAGGGTAAAGCGCACGAGCAATCCCAAGCCCCAGCCCAGACAGGGTGCCTGCACCAGAGACAATGGACCCATCCACTGACAAGACTGAAATGTCTAACTAGCAAGTCTCATTTTCAGTAGCTTATAAATTTACCAAGGGTTAACTGATGAGCCCCAATTTTCCATGGCAAATACATCAGCTGCACTGGATATATTGATTTGAAGACTTAATTCAGAATTTCTTGGTTATTTCTGAGAAATATTTCTGACGTAAACTCTCTATCTCTCCCACTCTCTTCACTTTAGAGGGCAAAAGCACATTCCGTGTTCAGAAAAAAACATGAGTTTGATTTACAGAGTTACTGCCATCACATAGTTACTGCACTAAACAACGAGCAGTGAAAGCAGCTCGAGTAGAAGCAGCAGCATTACAGCCACCTCCACTCCACACCTGCCCACAGCTGGCTGCAGCTACAGCCCTCAAAGCTCTCCAGCTCTGAGGGCTCAGAGCTCCTGAGGCCCCAACAAAACCCACAGAGCAGGCCAAGGCTGAAGAAAACACAGTTGGTGCTTTAAAGTGAAGCTGAATTCAAAGAAAATCAGTTCATCAGTTTCAGAGTTATAAATGTTAAACTCAGAAAGGGGATCATTTGTGCTCCCACAGACTCATAAAATTGCATTAAACATTAAGTACTACGTTAAAAGGACATTATTTCCATGTCCCAGATCCAGCATTCAGGAGTTAGGAATGCCTCTGCAACCTGCATTTGACCTTGTTTCTTTCAATTGCGACAGACTCGGGTTGCACTGGTTCTACTCCGAGAAGCTGGGTGCAGGCAGGTGCTGGATGCTGGAGCTGCTCTGTGAGCAAACTGGAGACACAAAGTCGTGGACACTGATGCCTTCAAAACCCAGCTTTGCCTGCTGGAGATGGAAAGTGTGGGTATAGGAGACAAAAATGGTTGGCTGGTTGAGGGAAGCCTCACAGAACACTGCTTGCTGTACTCAGCACTGGCAGATCCTGTGCTGCCAAGGCTTCAGACCCTGTGGGGCTGGAGAGGGGATTGCAACAGGCTGACAGCCCCCAGAGCCAGAGGAGCAGCCTGCTGCCCACATGGCCTCACTGAAAGGCAGTGTTGTGGTCCTGCAGACCCAGAAACTCTCCCCAGCCCTGCCTTGGGCTGGATGAGTCCGGCTGCACGCTGGATCCCCAGTGCAGGGCTGTGGGGAAGGGCACAGGGCTGCAGGGCACGGGGCTGCAGGGCACGGGGCTGCAGGGCACGGGGCTGCAGGGCACAGGGCGAGCCTGGCAGCAGGCTGGGCAGCACGGGCAGGAGCAGCTGCACGCGTGTGCCAATGAATCGCACACTTAACTGGACACCGAGCACAGGCGACCTGTCAGCGTGTCAGTACGGGGACTCCTAATCCGAGTCTGTGTCAGGGACAGCCAACGGCCTCGGCATAATTGCAGAGAGGCACAAGCTCATGGTCTGGCAGCAGAGATGCTGCTACTGATCTGACATGTGGAGCAGGGGAAGGCAGCAGCGGCCACCAGTGCCCAGCATCAGATCCTTGGACCTGCTGTGCAGAGGAGCCCCACAGCCCACAGGGATGCCACTCTGTCTGCCAGCCCACACCAGCCTGCAGCACCCCAGCAGAGCCCAGCCGTTGCTGTAATCAAGCTGTCCCTCCTTCAGAGGGCAGGGAAAACAGGGATGCCACAGAAAAGGGATTCCCTCAGCCTGTGGGCAGCCAAGCAGTGTTTATACCTGTGTGGTACCCACCACTCTGCCATGCCGAGACGTCAGGTTAAAGAGCCAAAGCGTGTCAGAGCCCCCAACAGCAGCTCCGGAGGTTTTACTCACGTCATTAATAAATTAAACTTTGAGATTTTGAGAAGACAATGGCAACAGCTGTTTCCTGGCATTGCACCTTTCCTGGATCACGCCTTTCCCCTATGACAGTGTAAAAGGTATGAGACCAGCATCACCTCTGCTCCTGCAGAGACATGGAGCCCTCTCAGACATCACATGGGAAACACCTCCTGGGGCCGGCTGCAATGGGAGGGAGAGGCAAGAGAGCAGAGAGCAGTGCCCCAGGTTGCCCAGACCTGTGTGAATGGAGCACAGCTTGCCAACTTATCCTTCGAATGAGAAACCTAATTTTGTGGAAGCGCTATGAATTGCAGGCAGTTATTAATGGGGTGCTGGTCCTGCTTCCCAGCCCTGCACTGCAGGATTTGACCAGGGCATGCTGAACAGCCAACACAGAGCTGTGAGACAGCCCACAGACCCCAAGGGCATCGCTGCCAAGCACCTTCCCAGCAGGAGAGCCTGAGGCTTGGATCTGTGCCCCCTACCTGGCGAGGCAGAGGCTCAGGTTGCTCTATGGGCACAAGGAATAAATCCCTGCTGCAAAAGGAAGCACTGCTCAGTGCACAGCAGGATGTGCCACTGAGCTGACATCACCACCAGCTCTCCGTGGCACATCCATATGGCTGGCCAGCAGTGGGCATGTTCTTTCACTTACATTTCCCTCAAGTTTTGATACTACACCAGGAGGTGCAGCAAAGCAGTTTAATGCCCAGGGTGATCGTGCAGCCGGATCATGGTGAGAGGGCTTTCCCCAACAGCAGCCCAAGCAGAAATGAGACAGCATCACACATTAGCCAGGTTGTGCTAAGCTCAGTCCAGGGACAGATGTCTGAGAAAAACCTCTCGCCTTGCTCCAGTCATGCCTCAAGGGGCACCCACACATATCCCCACCTGCCCAGCACCTGCACACCCCCACAGAAGTAAACCCAGACCTGCCAGCAGAGCCCAGTGAAGGCAGTGGCTGTGAATGGCTGCTCCCCCTCCCCACCACCAGCACTCGGGGTGCAGGCACAGCTCAGGGGTGCTCCCATGGATGCCAGGGAACAGATCCCCCAGGGTCCAGAGGGGCACAACCAGACCATCCCTTGCTGTCTACTTCCAGCCAGCCCCATCCCCAGATCCAGCCACACTCCACTGGGACTGAAGAGCCATCTCTTCTCCTGGCCAAGTAGTATCTCCTCTGTGAGCAGACAGAATAAGGCAACAAACTATTTCATTTTTACTATTTGTATTTGACCTTTTTATATTGTTTGCTTTTTCCAGCATAATCCCTTAAGAACACGACTGATGATTTATAACAAAAGAATATCTCTATAGTGGGTGCCTTGCAAGACCTCTCTCCCGCTGCTTTAGAGTGATTTACTTTTGGATTAGCCTCTGATAGAGAAGGGCTCGGCTGACGATTTGCCCTCGTATATCAAAAGGGAAATCCTTAAGACATCACTATAAAACAGCAGGAAAGAGCACCTGCCTGACTCATAAACTTATATGATGTGGTTTAGTCAGATAGGCCATCTGCTTCCCTTACATACCCATATGTCCTTCGCTGTTCCCCGCTACCTCACTGTTAACTTTGGTGATTTTCTCCTTCACTTCCGCAAAGCTAAAACAGAGAAATGAATCGAATGATAAACTTTCATGCAGATGGAAACAAGTGCAGTAGCCGCTGTCTCTGCCTTCTAGTTACACAATAAATAATGACAGCGAAGGTGAGGAAACACACGTCTGCTCTTCCTTAGAGCCATCGTATAAACTTAATGTGCCAAATCCTGCCCTGGCCTACACCCACGTGGCTCAACCAACGTGGATGAAGAGAGGAAAGATCCACTCTTGGAGTGTGTCCTTGCCAAACCCTGGCTGTTCCTAACAGGAGCAGGCCATGGTCCCCAGCATGGCTGCACTCCCATGCTGGAGCCTCTTCCTGTGGCCAAGGAATGGTTGTGCAGCCAGGGCTGGCCTCAACCATCCGAATGTTTAGGGAAAAAATACAAGAAACTGGAGTTTACTCCCTTCCCTATGACAGGAAAACACCCTCCATCCTAATGATTACCTACATAAGGACTGACTGAGCCAAACTATATATCAAACCTTCATCCCCAGTGACCAGACTTTTGTCCCCTGAGCTCACCTGTGTCCCTTTTGAATCCATTTCCGTCTTGGCTTCTACAACAACCCATAACCATTAACTCCAGGGACGTATCTGAACACCATGATACAAAAGGTACTCCAGCTTCAAAACTGCTGGCTAGCTTCATGACAAACCCCCAGCTCTTGCCCTAGAAGAAAGCAATTAGTTATTTTCTAACGAACCTTTGCCTTCCACACATGACTGCACATGGCTGGCCAGCACCCCCAGGGACCAACCCAACTCTCCTTTCCCACACAGACAGTCTGCTCTTCTAGCCTGCCTCGCACAGAAGTTCTTTCATGCCACCTTCTCCTCCTCTTTAGAGGTTCATTCTGCCTTTTTGGTGAGAGAGGGCTTGACTAGCACATCACTCGCTATATCCAAAATGTGCTTGCAAAGACCACTGCAGCTTCTCGACAGCGTAACTTTGTCTGGTCCTCTGTCCTCTTTGGTCACGCACAGCCATCAAACACCACTGTCCCTTTACACCTCTCATGAGGAGAAAACCAACAGATCCTGACCCCAGCCACATCTCAAAGAAAATGCCAGCATGCCAGCCCCGGGGAAGTGGAAAGCACCCTGCATGGAGGCAGAGAGTAAGCCACAGGCACTCATTCTGCAATGAGAGCATGTCTGCATCCCCCAGCCTGGGCAGGCTGCTGCAGTGCAGGGAGAGGGGGGCTCACACCAACCAGCCCTGGGGGCACAGGGAAATCGGCCTCCCTGCAGCTCAGGGGGAAAGAAAACCTCCTGTAATTTACGTCCTTTTTTAATGTTCGTCTTGCTTTTTAATTTCCCAAAATCGAGTCCCTGGGAGTTCATTTTTCTCCTCTGCAATAGAGTAAGGCAAGCGGAGGTTTTTCCGGCTCTCTGGAGAGCTGCCTATAGCCTACCACAGAGTGGATAAAAACCCGCATAAAAAGACCACCCAAGGGACTGGGAAAGTGGTCCCCAGAGGGAAGAAAGAGGTATTTTGTTTAGAAAGGCTGAAGCCCAGACAATTACCCAAAGCAGAAAAAAAAAAAAAACGGCATGAAATCTCCTGCTCAGCTTTCCCCTCCGAGAGCCCTGACGGGAGCACTGGTGGCCAGCACCGTGCTGTGCCATGGGCAACAGAGCTGCCAGCACGGGAGAAGGTACCAGGGAGCACACGTGTGTACATGCATGCACCAGCACGTGTCCTCACGGAAAAATCGGGCACAGGAAACACTTCAGTGCCCTTCCCCTTGCAGAGAGCCCAGTTTATTGCTCACTAACTCTGTGGAGCAAAGGGCTCGAGTCCCGCAGCTGATCTCCAGGGAGATCCAGCTATCGCAATGCTCAGAGCGTGCTCACCCGTGATGTGTCTGCTCTTACACACCCAGCAACAACGGCCTTGCACACCCATGAGGGCAGTGGCCTTGCTGGCCCTGCTGCCAGCCTGCAGTGATGCTGCAGGGAGTGCCCAGTGGTGCCACAGACAGCGGGAGCAGCCAAGGCAGAGTGCGGCTCAGGCGAGGGCTCTCTCAAAGAAATTAAAAGTGGAAAAGGCATCACATTAACCTCCTTAATTTTTCATTTCTGACACACACTGTTTTCTCCTCATTTCAAAGAATTTCAAGTTAATGTCTGGAGGGCAGAAAAATCCATTTCCCAATATGCCTGCTGCAGCTTTTTCACCAATCGACTGCCCTTCCTGGTACAATCACTGGGACATTGATTTTTTTCCTTTTTTTTTTTTTCTAGAGCATCATCCAAAAATCTATCAATGCAAACAGCATCTTTGAAAAAAATACCAGCAATACAAGGCAAGATGCTTTCTCCACCCTTTAACCCCAATGCTGCAGGAAACCTCTGCCTGGTACCAGTTTCATTAGTGTCTATTGCAATGTGGCAGGGACAGAGGCAGGCCCAAGGTTGCACATACAATGGCCTGGGTTCTGGTGAGCCTGGCAAAACCCTCCTCCTATTACTATGCTAAATAAACACTTCACTCAACAGTCTTGGCACTTATTAAGCACCTGGGAGAGAGACTGCCTCACGTTGTCCAAAACACTCTTAATTACTGTTTAATCAAGATCTCTTCCCCTCTGGAAAAAAAAAAAAAAAAAAAAGAGGCGGGTAAACATTTGCATATATTTTCCACTGCAATCACATTACACATCTCTGTGACAAGCAAATTCTTGGCAGAGCTCAGGAAGAACGCGCTGCCTGTGCAGGAGCATCGCAGCACAGCCTGCTCAGCCAAATAGCCTTAGGTCCCCCCCTTCCTTAGGTAAGGAACGGAACCAGGAGGATTTCCTGGCACATGGACTAACGCCATCAAATGCTTCTTTTATTTGTTGTTGACACATGTATAACAGTAGAAGAATCACTAAATAGCCTTGTAATATCTTGATTTATGGATTATTCTTCCATACAAATAGCACATGGCAAGGACAACATGCCTTCATGCTGTATCTCTGCTAGCACAGGAGCACTGGATTCCTGCTATTAGCACCCACAAATCCCAGGCAGCACAGGGCTGAGCCAGGCACAGATGGGATGCCCAATCCCCCACTATCAGAGCAGGTAAAGGCACAAAGCACTGCGTGGGTGTTTAGACACAAATCTTTTTCCTTTTTGTAAGCCTTCTCGAGCTGGATTTTCCCTGAGCAACTCCTGCACGCAGCTTTAGAACTGTGCCTGGTGATGTGCAGCTGTTTCCAGAGGCCAAAGGCCTGGGGAGTGCTCTGTGGCACAGAGCTGGCAGCAGCACCAGCCCCAGCCAGCTCACAGCCTGGGCTTGGGGTGCAAGATCCTGCACAGAACCTCCCTTCTGCTCCACTTCACATTCAGCTCTTCCTTAAGGTACAGGGGATTTGTCTTAATTGATTTAACTGGCAGTTGCAGTGCTCTGACAAAAATGAATTTATATCCCAGAAGCACATGAAAGGGAAAGGCCTTTGGGACAGTATCCCTACGCTGCTTTCACACCAAGGGCCAGGTCCCAAATGGGCCAGCCAGGGCTCAGTCTGGGTCACACCACCACTGGTCACATCACCATCACAGTCAGAAACACATCAAGCAGTGCTCTCTGAAAGCTCTGGAAAGGAGCAGGATCATGCCCAGGGCATGTGTTCCAGCACCCCTGTGCTGCACCTGACTAGTTCTGTTGACTGAGTGACAATTACCCAGGACTCACTGCTGGTGATAGATTATCAACGGCATATGACTTTGCATTTTAACAGCCACTAATCTGCCTGCTAAACCCAGAATATCAGGTTAAATCACCTAATGTGATCTTTTGAGTAAGGCAAAGCAGAGGTCTGTTGATAGTGATTTAAACAGTTGCTGGTGAAAGCATCCAAAGCAGCTCAGCTGCAATATTCCAACACGGATGTTCAGGCTTTGGGCAAAGGGAACACCTGTCCAGGAGAGAGGATAAACTGACTCCCCAGCACCTTTTACACCATGAATGCATTCAGAAGATCCAAAGCTCTTAATGACAGGCTTTGGGAAAAGGGCAAGAGCCCCCAGGGGAAATGGGCACAAAATGTTTCTCTAGGTCACATAAGCAAGACGTAGGTAAAAGGGTCTTGGAGTACACCTTAAACAAAGATTCATTTATTCATTTTTATGAATGGCTGAATTTCTTCCATTTGTCCTCCCTATCCATGGTACAACATCCTCACACAGACAACAGGCAGTCAACCAGAGATGTGCACATCCATGCTCATGTGACAACAACGTGACCAGGAGCTGCATGAACTGAACCCAACACAGACTTCAGCTCCAAATTAGCATTCAAACACAAACTGAGCTGTGTCAGTGCTCCCATGCAAACCAAACTAGTCTAAGATTATCTCTGTTCTCAGCCCATTTACCAAATAGGTCTCGTAGTGAACACGTGCTGACTCTTGATCTAGGGAATGCATCCAAGGAAAACAGCTGCCAGAGGCTTCACTGCGAATGAACACTGTGTGCTAAAGGAGTCCCGTGCCTGACACGGAGCTGGAAAGCTGGCTGGAGGTTGAAGTGGGGACAGACAGAAAGTTCACTCCCTCAAGTGCCATCTCTTAAGAAAGCCACACACGGACACAAAGGGCGGGGCAGTGATTTGCAGCCACCCCCAGCCTAGAACAGTCCTCTACAGGAGCACAAACTCCTGCTGCTGTCTCTGGAGGAGTCCCCCCAGCCCAGCCACGCGTGCCTGTCAGGCACTGACAGCCAGGTGCCTGCACGAGCTGTGCAGAGCTGCCCCTGCTTCTGGGCTTTCCCTCAGCTCCACGGGAGGATGGCTCATCCCCATCAGCTGCTGGCCTGACCAAAGACCCCTCCAACAGCGCTGCTCCCACCTCAGGCACAGCTCCAGGCCAGCACTGCTCCCCTCTGCAAGGGGAGGGATGCCAGTCTGAACCAGCACTAACAAACCTACTAATTAAAAACTTGGGAAGGGCTTAAAATTCACTTTCCTGGGGAACAGGAACAATTTGAAAAAACAAAACAAACATCTTTCTTTCATAAACAGGCGGTGGAGCCAGGATCTCAGCATGCTGCAGCCAGGAATGGTGGCTGGGAACAGGCTAAGGGCCATCTTTGCCCCACTGGCTGCTCCCCATTGCTGCCCTGAAAAGCTTCATCACCATGGGCAGAAACATCGAGAGAAACAGGCTGGCTGCTGCTCTGTCAGTTAAACAAGACATTTCACATGTTGTGAAATTAGCATCTGACTTCACTGCTTTCTCCTTCCCTCATCCTTTGGAAATGCATTTTCTCCAAGAGTTTGAGAACCTACAAGCAAGGAAGATGGAAACCCGTTCAGGGTACACAAAAGAAAGGTTGGCAAGTGCATCTGGTAACTTTTAAAGGTAATTACTCATTTTCATATCCTCTTTCCTTTCTTCTGGGAGCACCAAATACGATGCAAACAGCTTTCCATGAAGCATTTTCTTGGCACACCAGGGCGCTAAGGGTCTTCAGAGGAAACTGAAAACATTCAGACCCGGGCCGTGATACCCTTGCATCTCATCAATGTGCACATCCCAGTCAAAAGCTAACGTCTGGTGCGGAGGATGTCCGTCCATTTCCCACTGAGCCCACAGCAGGATCACTCTGGGCCTGGTTAGTGAAGTCCCAGCACAATAGTGCTGCGAGGCCCTTAATCACGCTGTGCTTTAGCAGCATTCCTTGGCCCAGCAGAGCACACCAGCAGTATGAGACATGAACAATGGCCAAGCTTTGTTTCCATGTTCCTGTCTCCTGAGCCCATGAGGAACATCTGGTTGCCTTCCTTCCACTGCAGAGGGTGGGCATGGGTGGGTCCCCACTGACAGCAGCAAGGCTACAGCGAGCAGCACACCCCAAGCAGCCTATTGATCGACACAAGATGAGGCAAGACCAAGGACGTGCTTGGAGGGGTGCCTGCAAGACTTTTGCCACGCTGGCAGCAGAAATTAGAATGTGTGTGAATGTCAGCACTGCAAACAAAGCCAGGATGAAAGACTTGACCATGGCCTGCAGAGAAAGTGGCCACTCGTTTCCTCATCTCCACCGACTAGAGCTGGAATCACAGCACCACGCTGTACAACTCTTCCTCGTTCCTGCCAGGACACGGGCATCTGCTCCGAGGGCTTTAACCACATCAGAGGCAGCAAGAAGCCACTCAGGCTCACAGCCACTTTCCGTGGCAATGCAGGACCAAGAAGCAGGAGTCAGCAGCCCAGCACTCCACAACCTGTGCTTCGTCTTGGAAGGGCTCAGGAAATCTCTTCCACAGAAGTCCCACAAGAACACTGCCTGCGCAAAGCAGAGACGTAGTCCTGCTTCTGAGGGACGTTCACCATGTGGGACTCCCATTACCCAAGGGAGGTGAGGACACCGCTCTTTCATCCAGGAATGCAGGAGCAGCCGGGGCACTCACTCCTTGCTTTGAAGGGTTCAAGTTCCAGGTATGTTCAAGAACCAATTGATTGTGGCACTGAGTGCCATGGTCTAGTTGACAAGGTGGTGTTTGGTCAGAGGTTGAACTCCATAGTCTCAGGTCTTTTCCAGCTGAATTGATTCTGTGTTTCTGTGTCCCTCCTCTTAGGATTGTTTGGTAGGTGTTCCTTAGGATAGGCAGACAGCAAGAGTGCATGCACTGCTGTGCCTCTGGAGAAAAAGGCTTTTAGAAAATAAAAAAAAACCCTTGATTCTGGTTTGTTCTACAAATAATTCATATAAAGTAACTCCATAGAGTCAGCTTGTCTGATTTGAGAGCCAAGGCATAACTCAGAGAGAGGTTGGGGGGCTGTGAGATGTTGGTGGGAGACACCAAGTCCCCGAGAGGTTTCAGGATGCCAGCCCCACAGTTCCCTGCTGAGGAGCTCAGGCAGATCCACAGCAACCTGGCTCTCACTTGCCACATCTGCAGAGGCCCATGACTGCAGAGCCACTGAGACGAGGGCTGTGATGGCACAGGCAGACACCTGCCCCTGAGCTGTGCCATGCTCAGGGCAGAGCTCTCCCCACTGGTGCAGGGCAGTGATGGAGGCACTGCCTGCTGTGTGTCTGTCCACCAGTGTGACCCAGCAGTCTGTCCTGGGTTCTCAGGGCAAAGGCCCAGCCAGCAAGTGACACGCTGGCTGTAGGCTCAGCAGCTCCATGCAGCTGAGAGCCCAGCACAGAGGGAAGCCTGGATTAGCTCCTGGCACTGTAGGAAGTGCTATAATAGCAGAAGCAGAGCAGCAGGCAGCAATTGTGGAGCCTGAGCAAAAATCCCTTGTTTTCACTGGCTAGTTCTGGTTTCATGTTTCTGATCTTTTAAACATCAGGCACTCCCCAAGCCTGGCCAACAGCTCCCTAACGCAGCACTCTGCTCTGCCAGCAGCCTGACCTGTGCCAATGGGTTTCCTCCAAACTGCCAGCTCCAGGCTGGAGACGGAGCTCCAGCCCCACTGCATATGGGCTGGCAGCAACCCCCTGCAGCAGGAGCAGCTGAGCTCCCTCCCCAGAGGAGAGCAGCACCATCCCACTTGCCTCCAGCCCAGGCTCACGACTCTGAGGCACTTTTCCCAGCCTGTCTCTGCAGGCAAACCCACTAGTGCCCCAAACCAAGGCAGCAGAGGCACGGGGAGCAGTCTGCAATGGCATGGTGCAAGACCAGTACAAACCAGTGCCAGCTGCCACTGACACATGCTCTGCTGTCAGTCCAACCACTTAACCACACTGTTTTTTCCCTGGCTGTAAGGCAGCCAACAGCAAACCTGCTTGTTTCCCCTTCCAAAGGGGAGAGAGAAAAGGAAGCTTGTGGAAAATAAAATCACTCTCAACAGCCTGGAAAAAGCTGCATGTTATGAGAGCACAGAAGCGATGAGAGGTCGTGTGGGCAGGTGAAGGGTTAACAGGTGGAAGCCAATGCCCCTCTACCAGGCAGCCGATATTTCTATCAATAAATTATGCATCAGCATCTAGTAATAATGACCTAGCAGCCAACGCTATTTAAAACAAACCAATCGATGGTATTAACGTAATCCCCAGGAGAAAACAAGACACCACACACAGAGCTGGGATCGGAGCAGATCAGGCCAAGGAGAAAGGGACCTTTGGGACAGCAGTCAGCCAGCGGGGACAGAGAGGTCCCCGAGCTGAAAGGCCAGGCAGGGGCTCCAGTTCAGCCAAGAGCAGAGAATAAAAATCACCTCCCCAGCCCTGCCCCACAGCCACCACAGCCTTGAGAAGGGCTGGCACCGAGACCACCCGCCTGGCTCACCCGTGTGGCAGCTGCTGCAGCCCAGCTCAATCCCCCAGGCCAGACCCTGCCCAAGCACAGAGGCAAAGGGCTGCTGCCCAAGCGTCTGGGCCATGCCACACTGGCCCTCACTGCCGGGCAGGGGCCACAGCCCACCCACAGCAGGCATGATGGACTTAATCCTACTTATCCCCAGTGCTGCTCACCGTGCAGAGCCACCAGAACCAGGGATTTGGGAGCTGTTGCACCCCAGCAGCCGTGGCTAGGCCCCAGGAGCATGGTCCCAGTGCAGAGATACAGGGCTCACCAGCCCACACATATAACACACTTCATGTGCATTCTCCATATTAATAAATGGGGAAAGAAGGAACCATCAATCTATGAACTGCCAATTTGCACAGGACTAGCTCTTTTACTGGCTACGCACTAGCACCTTTTACAGCCCATTAATTACTTTCTCTAATAAAGTTTGACAAAATGATAACTTGCCCATGAAAAGTGTTGTAATAAATACATTTTCTCTAACTTTGGACCATTCTTGCATGTCTGGCTCATAAACCCCTCCCACGGTTCAGTAGCTTAGAGCCTACCTGTACTTTTCAGGCAAGGAGGGGCTCTGGCACGGTGGCTGCTGCACAGCAGCTGCACAGTGGCACTGGTGCCACAGCCAGCAAGCAGGGGCCTCTGCACACCGGCAGGAACTGGCCCCACCCTGGCACATACAGCTCGGGCTGAGCAGGGGAGAGCACAGCCCACACTGTGCCCTGCAGCTCCTGCTTGCCCGGTGAGTCCTGGGGACCCCACAAGGACTGTGCTCAGGGCACCCCCTCATTTCCCACTCCTTGGGTCACACATAGACACCCTCAGCTCAAACCCCAGCAGTGCCCATGACAAGGTCAGCCATCTGCATCCACAGCAGTGCCAGCTCTGGATGAGGAGGGTCAGGGTCTCCATGAGTTTGAGTGCCATCACCACAACCAAGAAGCCAGGTACCTGTCTCTCATGTGTGCAGCCTGCACTGCTTCTACACTCCCTGTTATTTCACTTCCCATGCCAGGCACTAAGACACACCACGTTTCCTAGGCCGATGCTGACAGCTTGAGATGCCCACTGCTTCCACTGTTTCTTTATCCACATAAGGCTGAGCTCAGAAGACAATACAGTGGCTGAAGCTGGGTTTTTCTTATACAGAAACAGGAGGCAATTGCTATGTTTTAGTCTCAGTTCCAAATTGTAAGCTGTTAAATGACCTTTTTATTACACTGCTTAGGAGCACTAAGCAACCCAACTCATCTGAGACAGAAATTCAGATCTCATCTTTCCCAGTCAGCCCTGTAAACAGGAGCATTGGAGACTGGATCCAGAGCTAATGGTCAGCACAGCCAGGCATCACTGCAAATAAAGCAGGAGGCACATCTGCCCTCAGTTCCCCTACCAGCCTCCTGCCCTCTCCTGAGGGCTGGCTGCTCTCTCTGGCTCAGGCACAGGCTCAGGCAAAGCCCACAGAGCCACCACTGCCACCTCTGCAGAGGAGCACAGGGAGTGCAGCAGCTTTGCCTGAAGGCCTGAGCAGACTGGCACAACCATGGCTCACCCTGGCCCTGCCATGAGCCAGCCCTGTGTTCACTGTGCAGGCTGTGCTGCTCCCCCAGCAGCTGAAGGCTCCTTCCCTGTTTAATTAGTTGAGTGACTCTGCTCTGCCCAATAAAATCATCACCCCCCTCAGCAGTGCCATGCCGTGGAAATTTATGATCATAATTTAGGGCTGAATTACCACTGTCGGTACCTGTGCCATATGAATTACTCAGTCATATTAAATTCAACTGTTGATTTTTGCAGGGTTATGTGAAGCGGGAACACTTAGAGCCAATGAAATAATGGAGGAGAAAGAATTATGGCCAGGGAAGTTACATTAGTTGTTCAAAGCACCCTGCACAGAGCCCACCTGCCCATCCCCAGCGCTGGGCTCCTGGGATCATGCGAGCTGGGAGCTGCAGCTGGTCCTTCCCCTGCTCCCTGTGCCCAGGGTCCTGGCCATGCAGAGCTCTGCTGTCAGAAGCAGAGGAGTATCTGAGCCTACCAAAGAGTTAAGGAACTCCTTCAGACACCTGCATTGGCATGAAAGAATCCTTCCATTTCTGAATCCAGCAGTCCCCGGGGTAAATGTGGTGGCAAGACTTTTATGTCCATACACATACAGAATTTGCTGGTCTGTAGAGTCACAGACAGAAGCACAGGGGCACTCAGCACAGCACCAGGGGCTTCAAATCCAACATGATGATCTGAACCCAGCACTGACCTGACTTTCACACAGAGATACTTGTGAAAACTACCCTACAAAGTCAGAGAAATGATCTTGAATTCCTGCCAGCCTAGACACACTTGGTCCAAGACTTCAGATCCCAGCAGCCCGCTCTGACATAGAAAAGACAAAACCTGGAGCCCTGCAATGCTGCAAACTGGAAACAAAAAGCCCTTTGACTGGAAAGCCTAAGTCTCAAGCAAGCTCATTTTGGAGTGATGGCTTTAACAGCTTATGTGCAGGCAGGATTTCTAATGCACAAAGAGCAAAGTGCATTTGTATATGGAACAAGTATTAATCAACTAATGCAGAAAAAATGTCCATCGACAAAAAAGAAAGCCTGAGATGCTTTATTACAATCCTGAGGCTTTTGGTATTGGCAAAATAATTTCCTCAAAGAAAGTTACAAACCCTCACTTTACAGAGATCTCCTCGTGTCCATCCCAGACCTCTCTAATCATGAAAAAAGTGCATATAAAAATTCTCATGCACGGTTTCAATCAAGTGCATTTATCTATATAGATTGCCCTTTTTATGCCAAGATAATGTCAGAAACTCTACACAAATCACCACAATTTACACTCTCCTCCTCTTTAGTATAAGGCAGACTCTGCCAAATCAAGGGCTAATATATCACATTATTTCTAGTAATCCAAGGGCTGCCTCCTGCCACCTGCTTTATGAAATACCTATGTCTTTGATTCATTGATCCCTGCCTAACCTTGTAGGTAGAAAAGCTTTTCTCCCTCCTTATAGAACTTTAACATGTTGTGTACTGTGCTGCTTGGCTGACACCAGCCTCTGTCCCTCAAGCCAGGATTAACCCTCTCCTGCTAACACAGGACCACATGTATTCTGGAAGCCTGCCAAGGATTTATTTTTTAGACAATAAATATGGGGGTTTTTTTTCCTTTCAGGGGAGAGCACAAACACATTTCCCATAACCAATGCAGTCAGTCGCATGTCTGAGGAAATGCAGAGGTGAGCAGAGCTGGAGGGTGCCCCACCACCACAGTGTCTCCCCTGTCACAGCCCCACCTGCCCAGCACCTCACCTTTTGCCTAGTAGGAGCAGATGGACCTCAGGACAGAGAGCCCTCTGTTCTGGCCATACAACACTGAGCGTGGCAACAGCAGCTGCCACCAGAAACTCAGTTTTTTGTAATAAACCTTTTCCTTTTTACATAGAGGCAGTCATTTGAGTTGCCTATGTGACCTCAAAGGAAAAAAACGCCAAGTAAAAGCAAATTCCAAAGGGCCAAGAACGAAATCCAGCTGATGTGAGCACCTAAATCCCTTTGCAGAGTTCCCAAGCCCGGTGGCAATGCCAGGCAGGGCACAGGCAGCAGCGTGGGCATGGACTGGCCACGTGCTGAAGAAATCACTGCTGGACACTCTGCTTCTGTGTGCCCACCAACTCCATCTCCTGGGGAAAGGATGGAGACCAGAGGGAACCTCAGCCACTCCACAAGAGACCCCCAAGGCCTCCCACAGCCACAGGATGGGTGGTTGTACCTAAAAGCATTTGGGAACAGATTCCACAGGCTCTGCAACAGCAGTGCTCGTGCTGCTCTGAAACTGGGCCTCCTGCAAGAGCCTGCCATGCTCTTCCTCCATTCATGATGGAGACAGTTTAGTATTCCACCTGTGCACCCCAGCATCACACAGCAGATCGAATATGCATTGGTAAATACCGCTCCTGCTGCAAGAGTCCACAGAGAAGTTATCAAGAGGAAAAGCAAATGTGTACAGCAAACAATGTGTGGAGAACACAACTGCAATACAAAGCATGTCCTTCCCTTCCGATGCCAGCCCTGGGATGACTAATTCTGTGCAAGGATGCCAGTCACCAAAAGACCTCAATTGCCCTTCTTCCACAACTCTGAAAACTGAAATAAAAGTGTCAGACTGTCTTTCTTGCAAAGCTGGTGCCTGCAGACCCAGGTGCTCCTGTGTACCCCTTCTCCACACGAACAGGCCTGTTGCTGTTCTTCACATTAACTCAGCAGCCCCTCTTCCTTCACACATCAGGCTGTAGCCTGCAACAAGGCTCCTACTCTTTCAGGCAGAGAACAGCCAGCATACCCAGTACAGATATTTCCCCAGAAAACACGGCTAAAAACCATCAGCAGTTTCCAGCCCCTTCCAAAGCCCCCCCAGGAGGTCCCTCCTGGCTGTTTAGGACTTCACGGGAAGGAGCCCAGCCATGCAGAACCAGCTTTCCCAGCTCCTGCTCTTTCACAGATGTCTCTGGTCCTTTCAGATAAAAATTTTTTAAGGGCAGGGTCTTCTCTGGTCTTTCTAAAAGGGCCACAGCCCCTGCCTAAGAGCTTGCTGGAAAGCTTCCTCCTTGTGCTTTTTGGTCCAAATGCACTCTCCCAGACGTGGCAAAACAGCTCCCTGGAGAGTGAGGGTGGCTGCTTGCATGCTGAGCCCAACGGGAAGGCACACCACAGCCAGGAGAGCACGGGCAGGATGCACTTTGTCCACTTACAGTCGCACCAAGGGCATAATTTCAGACATTTTCTGCAGATTAGAAAAAAAGGGGGTAGTTTTTTTTTACAGGAAGCAAATCCAGGGCTAAAATCTTCCCCTGCATCTCATGTCCAGTAGCGAGGTCTCCTCTGTTCATTATAATCTTCAGTGTAACTTCTGCTCTGCAGCTCCTTTAATCACATCAGATATGGGAACAGAAAAATGTCATTGTTCCTTGGCCATGAACAATACCATCCGTGGAGCCATGAGAAAGTGCAAGATGGATATAAAAAAGGCGGGCTCTTGTCTCCCCATAATCTCTTCTACAAACTGACAAAAGAGGGTTTTGTATAGAGAAAATTGCCACATACAGAAACAAAACAAAAATAGAGCATGCGAGCTGGGACCACTTTTATCTGGAGAGGCACCACAGGGAGATATGCCAAATGTGATTCATTTTAACAAGTTTAGCCCTTGAGAGACAAGAGCAGAGCCCCCCGTTAAGAATGAGGAGGTTAGCCAGGAGGGTCAAGGGGGGAACAAGGCCTGGCACAGCCAGGGAGGGTAAGTGACCCTGAAGACTGCTGCTTCCCTTATTACAGTAGCAAGTGGTTCTGGCTTGGGACAAATGTCTGGAAAAAACAGCCTGGTCTGGGGTGGGGATGGAGGATTTCAGGGTATTTTACCCCTGTTAGTTTTGTTACATTAGCCTGTGCATCGGCTCAATTACAGTGCAGTAATTAAAGCCTATAAACAGATACAGAGGTTCTTGCTCCCCCATCCATTATGGGCAGCTAGCAATGATTAACTGCATGACCCTTTGGGGAGACTCTTCCCCTACTCAGGCACCTGAGCAAACACCCCAGAGCTGTTGAGCAACGGCGTGCAAAGCGCCAAAAGGCTTTGGTAAAACATCATACACGCACCCACGTGTGCTTGGGACCAGCCTGCCCGCTCCCCAGGCTCTGCAGGTACAGAAAGACCCAGATCAATACAACCGCCAGGCCCTTTGAATGGAATCAATGCAGCTCAACAAGCACCTAAGTCCCGGTGTCATCGCATTATTTATTGCCCAAAGTCCCCATCCCACATCAGTCGGAGGAAGAGCTCAAGTGCATTCCCTCCCTCTGCTTTGCAGCACACAATTAAATCTCAGGCTCAGGTTCTGCTTCCCGATGTACAGTGGGACCACAAACAGCACTGGCACCACACATCACCAGCTCGGAGTGGGTGAGGCCACAGAGCACTGGAGCTCTCACCCAGAGGAGCAGCCAGCACCTTTGTGTGAGCAGCTCTGTGCCCACCCTCCTCACAGGTTCTCCTCCTCCAGCTCTTCACCACCTCCCTGGGATGTCACTCTGTGCGCTGCCTCCTTTCAAGCCATTGTTAGTTTATTAAGTGCTTTAAGAGATGCAATTCATGCCCCAGGAGAACAAGCTGCCAGAGAAAGAGCTCCACAGTCCTGGTGGCCCAGCAGCACCAGCCAAATGTCACATCCAGGCCCAGCAGGCAGCAGCATGGAAGCAACCAGTGCCATCCCCCAGCGTGCCTCCAAAGAATGGGCAAGATGGGCACAGCCCCACCGCGGCGCTGCCCACCCTCCGCGGAGGGGCCGCAGCCGAGCTGCAGCACCAATAAAACTGTGGCCATGACAGCAGACAGCCTCGGGCCGGGCACCGAGCTCTGCCCGGGCAGAAGGGGCGGACAGGGAGGTCCAGCACGGCCACTCTCGGCCCTGAGTGGGGCTCAGGCAGGTCCACAGCAGCGCCTCCTCCCCGGCCATGGGCCCCACGCGAGGAAAGGCCTTCCCCAGCAGGCTCAGAGCCAAGCAGCACTGGCCTTCCCTGCTCTGATCACAGCACACCCCAGGGAAGCACTGAGCAGGCCCTGGTGGGTCACAGGAGCAGGTTAACACCAGCTGCCCTCAACACCAGCCCTGCTCTGAGCCAGCCAGCCCCTGCCAGGCACCACAGCGCTGTAGGGCCAAGGAGATCCTCCAAAACATCAGCCCCATGGCAGGGATGGGGAGCTCAAACACTCCCGGCCTAGAGATGCAGCAGAATCCTCCCCTGCTCTGCTTTCATGTATGTGAAAATGCAGATTAAGTGACTTGTCATACAGCAGGGACACCCAACTGCAGACATTTTCCAGGTCCAGGGATGCTGGGCAGCTGGTTCTTCTCAGCTGTGAGCTGCACAGGGCTCCTGAAGGCCCTTCCAGAAGCTCTGGGCTCACCCACAGATGTCTGACACAAGTGCCAGGCAGGGGCAGTGCAGGTGACCTGTGCATGTGCTCCTGTCTCCAAACCCACACTAGTGGCTCTGCTCCCTGCTGCAGACCAGCACCCCACAAAAGGGAAAGCAAACTGCCTTCCCAGCACATTTCCACAACCCTCCACTTTACCCCAGTGCCAGCTGGGACCTGCTAACTCACCCTCCTGATGGACCTCAGGCCTCAACATGCAACTTATTGCCAAGGATCATCATCACATCAATAAATCATCAACAGCTTATGCAAAATACCCCCACCTTTCTGCCATGCAGGTTTTTAACCTGAAGGCTCTGGAGGTGACCAATGTCTCAGAGCCCCTCCCTGTACCACCAGCAGCTCACACACCCTTCAGAGGTGTTTGCTTTTTTCAGATTAATCCATATTCCCACCCATGAACAAGTGACAGGTGTCTTGCTTGACACTTGATTATGTCAGCCAAATCCCCAGCCAAAAGCCATGTCACAAATTAGGTCATTTAGGATTCCTAACCAACACTGTTAGCTAAATCCTTAGCACTGTTAATTATGTTTCCTATCACCAATTTACAAAGCGACTCTATTGATCTTGCCCCTACTCTGCAAATTACAAAGAAATGACCAGAATTAAAAACGCAACATCTGAGTGGGAGCTTCCCCCCAATAGAGAGGAGGGCTGCACCTCAGCACTGCACTCCCCTGATGTAAGTCTTCCTGGAAGAAGATCTTGCATGCTGTCATTGTTTGTGGAGGGCAATGAACCAGAGGTCTAAGGAGCAATATATTTTTTAACTGTAGTTATAGCTTGGAATTAATGATCTTCCCACAAGTGCAAAGCTAACCTGAGGTAGCAAAGGCATTTTACATTATCTCATTGAGAAAAATACCACAGAAAATATGGTTATAAGTACATGGTGCAGGAAGGCAGCGTGGGAATACCAGGGAAACTGTAGTTAGTTGTTGAGAAAAGTGTAGAAGTCTCATTTGAAATGGAGAAGTTTCCTCATTCCTCAACTGGGCAAATCCCCACTGGGATCCCCCTGTGACCCTTGGGGATGCAGCAGCACCCCTGGGGCAGGCAGATGGGCCACTGAAGTCAGCACTGCCCTTGCTCTGCTCCCCAGCAGCGATGGCTCCATGCAGCACCAGGGCTGCAAACCTGGCTCTCACCTGCACCTGCCAGGACCTGAGCTCAGCCCTAAAACCTGACACTCATTTTCATGTCATTTGCTCTGGCAGGAAGAGGCGTTCTTTGAGATGAGCTCCATCAAAGCTTGTGCGCATCGATCTCTTTACAGTCAGAAAGCTCAATTAGACCTTCAACAACAAGGGGAAATAAATGGTGATTCTGCCCACCAGCAGATCACAAATCCTCTTACTCTGAGGGTACAGTTCATATTACACCCAAGCAAGAAATCTATCAAGCCATTTTAATTAATTCCCCTCCCCTAAAACACTTGAGTGCAGACTGGAGAGGGGACACACTCCTGCAAAGAAGTGCTGTGTGCTCACACGCCAGGGGCAGAGCATGTCACCCTGAAGAACACCTATGGAGGATCCCTTCTAGTCTTTACTAGACTGCACAGAAATTTCACTCCACTATTTTCACGTTTTTATTGTTTTTAATATTTCCTCAACTCCTTACAGCTGCAAGTAACCAAACCTGCAGACCTCCAGATGCCACTCACCCAGGCTTGGGGAAAATGAGGCCAACCAGAACAGGGGCAAAGCAACCAGGACCAACAGAGCACTGCAGAGCCAACCCCATGAGAGACGCTAGCATTGCTCAGGCCCAGAAAAAAGTGTGTTTGGATGCTTCACTGACAGTACAGAGAAAGAAAACCACTGGGAAAGAGAAGCCTTATGCAAACTGAAGGGATGGGAAGCTGTCACGGGAACTCAGAGGAAGAAGCAGGCCAGGAATAAACCCAGGCTAGAGATCAGCAGGAAGCTTCTAGCAACCAGAATGAGAATGTTCCAGACCGAATATAATTTTTGTCCCCTCTTTCAACAGCCTGGAAGAGGAATTCATCTCCACTACTTCCTCCTCAAAAAATCCTACCCCTTTGTTGGCACATCTGTCTCATGGGCATCCACTGAATGACACTCTGAGCAGACAGACAGGGCAGACAGAAACACCCGTGATTCCATGCAGGAGAACATACTCAGTGAATCTGTCTGTCTGGACACACAAACTGTGTTCAGCACCATAACATCCAAACAAATTCCCAAGGGTCTCAAATTAATATTGACTGATCCCAAAAGGCTGACAAATACTGTACAGAAGGGAGCTTGGGAGATGTTTTACCAGATTTTAGAAACAAAACCCCCTTAAATATCATGAAACTTTAAAAAAATCCTCATAGCTGCTAGTGTTTGCAAAAGGAGAGATGACAGCAGCCGCTGTCCTGTTGCCCTGCATGCACAGCCAGTTGGGTTTTCATTGCAAATCCACTCGGCATCTCATTACTGTCCATCACGGGGGCTCCAGTACTGGGACCAGATTCACTTCAGCAGTGTGAGCCTCGCACTGCGCTTCCTAATGCGGCTGGATTAATGGGAACACATCTTAGGGAACATCCTCACCAACCAGAGGAAAACAGTAACATCCTCTGACAGTTCTTAGGCAGCAAAGCACAGATCCCCAAAGGGAGAGAAGTTCAAAGAATCTCAAGACCTGATGGGGCAGGGACATTGCGAAAGGCTGTGCATGACATGCCTTCCTCTGCAAAGAGCTCTCACAGCTTGAGCTGCAAGAACAGGAGAT
This sequence comes from Monarcha castaneiventris obscurior, assembly GCA_026261815.1. NCBI lineage: Eukaryota > Metazoa > Chordata > Aves > Passeriformes > Monarchidae > Monarcha > Monarcha castaneiventris. The sequence continues at coordinate 5,287,982 of JAMPIT010000485.1, forward strand.
ACATTTCCACTTGCAGACATGATTCCACATGAAAAGAAGATGGTACGATGTCAAACTCTCAGCACTGCAGAACAAGAAGAAAAGTAAGATAGAAAAAATACAAGTGTAAAATACAAATAGGCGAACTCAGTTACAGTAAGTTAGAAATTTTCAAGAAAATAAACTCCTGTTAGCTGAAGGACAAATATTTACTGTCATTAAGAAAAGCATTCAAAATACAGACGAAAGAGACAGTCTGCTATCTTTATGTTACTGCTATTGTTATGTCAAAATCTACCTTTATGTTGTGCTTCCTCAGAGCCATGAAAAAGACTTGGAGGGCTCAAAACAGCTGTGTTAACCAAAGGAATCCAGTTTTTAAAGTTATTGTCTTGCTTCACTAGGCACCTTCTCATAAAACACAAAAAGAAATAATTAGCTGCTAAAGCATGGGGTTCGAAGCTAGAGCTCTCAGCTCCCAGTCTGCCACAAAGGCTCTCAGTAAGTATCTTAGATTTTGATGGCCACTGATGACAAGATACGTCACACTCACACCTCTCTGCTTCATCGGTGGCAAATACAGGGGGGTGAAGGGGCAAAAGATTTGCTCCACTGCTCTTTGCCTTTCCCATGCCATTTGCAGGACAGTCTGGCTTTACAGAAGACACATGTCCCACTCTGGGAAACGTCCAGCTCTGATCCCCCCTGTTCCTGAAGGCACTGTTCAGCTCAGAGACAGTCCCTCTCTCAATGCCTGCATGGTCCTGCATTCCAAATGGAAAGCAGCAGTGCTGTGCACAGACCAGCCACCCCTGTGAGCCACCACAGCCATTCCTGTTCTCTTTCCTTCGGTCTAGGTGCAGCCTTTAGCCATGTGCCTCCCACATTCTCCCAGATAAGTTTCTTCTGCACTTTTCGGTCATTCTTATCACCCTGTTCAGCCGGGTCTGTGTTGCAGGATGCGAGCCAGACCACCTGCAGATTCCCATCCCAGGGAAGACATGACCCTGCCCGACGGATGCAAAGCAGAGCAGTCAGCCACACACGGTGGAAGTGCACCGAGTCTGCTCCCAGGGTGGCAGCTCTGAAGGTGCATTTCCATAGCTCGCATTTCCATAGGGTCACACTGGCAAAGAAAGGAGAGCGCCGGGGAAAGACTGGCTTGGCGAGTTTGAGAAGAAGGCTCTTCTCCACCAGCCTTTAGATACAAAGGTCGAGGGCTTGCAAGGGTCAGCAACCCCTCTTAATATTCACCAAAGCAGCAACAACAAAGGCAAGCTGGGGAAAGGGAAGCGTTCCTGTGGAGTCCCATCTTCACTCTGGATACCACTCCACAATGAAGTTATTTCAAACCGCCCATAGGTTAAGCTCCGGCTTTCATCCCAATAGCACAGTTCCCGCTGAGCTCTGCCTGCAAAGGCACATCAAGCAGAGACACTCAGATGACATCTAACCTCACCCAGCTCGCTGCTGCAGCACCTTTCTCAGCCAGGCTGGAAATTCAGATAACAGAAGAGAATGTGTCAATTGCCTAACATTTAATGAGACCAGAAGGAGGTCACAGCTCTGTCTGAACAGCGCTGTAAAAGCTCCCATCTGTTACAAATGCTGTGTTGGACACTGGCAGTGCTTGGTAAATAAAAAGGTAAGTTCCACCTTCCAAAGCAAACCACATGAATGATGCTTGGCTTTGATGATGATTCCTAGGAGGCAAGTCTCACATTTCACCTTCACTCACCTGGGCATTACCCACACAGTCAAGGACACTTACTGCTTTCTCATTTGAACGATCTGGATCATGTCTCCCTGAAATCATCACCCTGCTGTGACAGCAGCCAGGAAGCCAAAAAGCCTGTCCCTGTGCATGGAGCAGTCTGGGAGGCTCCTGTGAGCCCAGGAACAGCGTGCCTGGCTGCAGTCACCAGCACTGTGGTGGGGAGCAGTGGCAAACAGTGTCTGACTGCTCCATCAAAATGATTGAATTCTCCCTTTCAGGTTTGTTGTCTGAAGCTCTTCCAGGTCTTGAGACCATGCAACACCTGCACATCAAATCCTGGGCGCCAACAAAACTGGCACCACCACCAAGTATTCCCTTCCCAGTCTGTGTTTCTCTGGGACTGAAGATGTGGCTGTTACTACAACAGGTGACCTAGCAGTTTCCTCCCCTTGCGTTTCCATCCTGCACTGAGCACTGTAAAGAGGGACATGGTCAGCCCTTCACAGCCCAACCCATGGCAGAGAGCAGGAAGGGGGCAGCACTTCTGTGCCCACACCCTGTGCCCACTGTGCCTCTTGTCACCCACCTCAGCACTGAATAAGCAGCAAGGTCTGCCCAGCAGCAAGCACTTTGTGTCCTCCTTGTGCCTGGCTGTGCAGGCAGAGCTGTGAGAGAACATGAGGAGTTAAGCTTTTTCTTACAAAATGTGTAAAGATTTGGTCTGCACACTTGGTGAGCTGCAGCAGTTGTGGGCCAAAACATTTTGCTGCATATTTCTGAAATTATTTGTCAGAAAAGAACGTCAATGACATAGAAAATGGGTTGCAGATGTAACCTTTTCAAGCATCAATAATAACTTAAGACATTTGAAACAAAATCTTAACTCACAAGTGACTCCATCACATGGGGCAGTTTCTGAGGAGAGGGCTCGCAGAGCATAGGCAGGACTGTAACACATCCCAGCAATGGTGCCCCCTCCAGCTCTTCCACTTAGCAAAGAACAGTTCAATTCTTGCATCTGCCAAAGATGCTTCCCTTTCTGAGACCTTTTGTCCTGATTTCCAGGCTATTCCTGGACCCAGTGGGCACTCCTGGCTGGAGAAGGAGGCTTCCAGACCAGTTTCAATAGCCAAATCCCACAATACACTGACATGAGGACAGGCAGAGTGATTTCTCTGAGGTCCAGCACGAAGACAAAGGCGCTACACAAGAAAGATTCATGTTTTAACACTTCCTCATTCACACACACACACACACACACACACAATCCCTGCTCCCGTTGGCAGTGTGCAGCTCAGACTCCTTGGGCCACACCAGTGTGGCTCCTCCAGCACAGAAAGGATGAGGCTCCCGTGGGAGAGCAGGGATGTGCAGGCTGCAGCAGCACTGCAAACAGCATGGATGTCCTGTGTGTCAGTGTGTGCCACAGTGTCCACAGCTCCGTGGCTCATCCTCAGCCTGCAGAGGGTTCCCATGGCTCAGGGTCCAGTGGGGCCACCACTGCTACAGATCTGGCATAGCCAGAGAGCCAGCACTGCCACCACCCCAGTACTTCTGTAATGAATATCACCACTGTCATCTCAGAGGCACATGCTTAAGGAATTTAACTACTTTAATACAATGGGCTCAAATTGCCAAAGAATGTTTGTGCATCAGTGTGAAATCAGAAATTCGGGGAGGGGGTGCTTTATCTGTCAAAGGCCAACCTCAGGGGGCTGCCAGAGCAGACAGTGGGAAGCTGGATTGCATTTGACACGCATCAGCCCATCAAACACAAACAGCCTTCAAAGTGCTGGGAGGCTGAGGCAACCCCATCACAGCCCGTACTGGCCCCACCAGGCTCCGACCCGGGTCACGCCCCACGGGCTGTGCAGGGCCCACCTGGGCCCCCCGGCCTCATCTTGCTCCATAAATCACAGGAAAAGAGATACTTCTTAACAGCTCAAATTAAGATAAAATGCCTTCATTTTCAGGCCGGGAGCTACCTGTGCTGTTCCCTGGCCGTGTGTCACTGCTGAGCAGCCCCAGGACAGCAGATCTGCTGCAGCCACAGTGGACAGACCAGCAAGCCAGGGTTGCAGCATCCAGGCTGTCCCCCCATCCAACCAGGCCAGGTATGATCAGCTAATGACTGTCCAACAACAGCCTGCTCAGGATGGAGAGAAAACATCCCAGCCCACACCATGGGCACATGCTGCCAGTGCCCGAGGGAGGCCAACCCAAAACAGAAATCCTGCTGGGATGGTCAGACCTCAGCCAAGCATGGCCACTACTCACACAACCCCAGTCCTGGAGTTCAGTGGGACTGGGGGTCCTGGGCCTGGCTGGGGCATGGTGAGCGTGCTCCCTCTGCCCCATAGCCATCCCTCTAAGTTTTGCTGGAGGGTTTCCAGTACCTGGAAAGAGCCAAACTTAAATTATTCCAGGGGAAAATAAACACAAAACCTTGTCTTCAGAATAATTCCCAGACCTCCACCCTTAACAAACCTCTTCTGCAGCCCCCATTGCCAAGCCCAGCCCCAGCATCTGGGCCCCGGTCTCTGGCAGAGGCTGCCCATGGAGCTCTTCCAAGGGGCTCCACAGCCCTCTGCAAGCATGAGCACAGCTGAGGGGAATAAATAACAGCCCCAAAGTAAAAACCAGCCTTTTCTTACAAAGCAAAGGCTCAAATAGTAAATGAAGGGAAAGGAAGGGGAGGGAACATGCCTGAGCAACCCCTCTGCACCACCTCCAGCATGCACAGCGTCACACACTGAGAAGGGTGCACAGCAAATAATACCCACTCCAGTGTCCCTCCTGCCCCGGCACTGAGACCCCACACACCAGGGAATGCAGGGGAACAGATGGATTTTCCATGGGAAGGAGCTGTGACTGCTCCTTCCAGTTGAACATGTCAGCCCAGCAAAGCCATGTGTTCAAACCATTAAACTGCTGCCTTTGCTCTGCCAGTGCAGAGCAGAGAGGGCTTTGAGGGGGGATATTCAGAGGGAAATGCTCCTCAGGCTGGCACAAGGCAGACAGGCCACAGGGATCCATGGCCAAAGCCTGAACCCATCCTTTGTATGTACCCAAACAACGAAGTTTTTCTCTTCCAGGTACTTCTTGTCAATGAGATGAAGTGACAGTAAAATACATTATTGCATTAATGCAGCAGTAATCTCTCACACAAGGGGCTGCCTTCACCTGGGCTCCTACACAAGTGCCTTGATAAGGAGTATCAGGCTTATAAGGCCAGCACATTTCAGAGGTTGTTCACACATGGGTTAGGGTTAGGGGTTATTCCACTGGGGTTATTTCAGGCCAAAATCCATGCACAGCATTGAGCCAGACACTGGGAGTTCTCAGAGATGAGGGTGTGGGCCATTAATTAGGCAAACTGACAGTGTTTAATCTCACTGCATCAAGAATAAGGGACATTGAAGGTCCACGAATTGAGATAATTTGATTTTAATACAAATACAATATTTCTCTATCTTTATTAACGTCAGAAATGTAAATAGTTCAACACAGACTGCAAAGGAGCCCCTGCCACGTTTGCTGCTGGGAGAGAAGGCCACGGCAGACATAGTGTTTGTTTACAAGGGATTGCAGGCTTAAATTATCAACCACTTCCCCAATATCACCACAGAGCTGCTGGCAGAGCAGGCCAGGAGCTCAGCACGGAGTGGAAGCTGCACCAGGCACGTTCCAAGGCATCAAACCCAGCACCTACCCTTGCATTTAGGAGAGGAGACGCAATGCTGATGGGGCCAGGAGTCACCTGGAGCACTTCAGTTCCCCTAAAAGAGAGGAATTATTTTCCAGGGAAATTAACAAAAAGCTTCTGTTAGCAGCAACAGGAAACAATTTAAAATCGTATCTTGCAGGTAAGTGAAAGTGAACACCAAAAACACAATAGTGGAAGAAGGCTGGGCCTGCAGAGCTCACTGGGAGTTGGCAGGGCTGATGCTGCCCACAGCCCCCATGTGAAGGTGCTTTCCAGTGGGATGTGCATGTCTGCAGGAGGGGTGTGCCATGGCCCACCTTCTTCTGGGTGCAAGTGTGCAGGGTCCTGTGCAGGAGTACCTGGTTTATTCCCAAAGGACAGGATTCACTTCACCTGGCCATGAGCTGCTCTGTGAAAGGCTTGGAGTCCACCACCAGATGTTGCCTCCTGAGGGAATGGGCAGAATGGGAAAAGCACAGCATCATCACTGGCAAGCAGCAGGAACCTAAGAAAAAATCCTAAACCTCTAGATTTTTCTGCATTTCATCCCAAAACACTTTTCTTTGGGCTAAGTGATACTCTGAGTTGCTTGACCGACCAAAACTTGGGAACACAAGGCACAGAATTCAGATCATTTAAAAAGTAGGTATTCTAATAAACAACCGAGAACACCTCCCTAACATGGGAGGGAAGCATTCTGGGGATAGGTTTCCACAGAAGCAAAATATTTCCCGAGTAGGCAGAGGAACAAGTAAGGTTTCAAAGGCTGAAACCTTGGGCAAGGCACACCTCACACCACAGGCATGGTGCACGTGTCCCTCCAAGGCCGCTCTCCAGCCCAGCGCCGCAGTGCACGGGGTGAGGCAGCCCTGGCCAGCAATGTCCTGCTGTGCTGGGTGCTCTGCACAGGTTATTGCAGGGCTCCCACATGGGTTTGTGTCTCTGAGCATTCCCTCATGCCACAGGAGAACCACGCAGACCATGTCCAGCTTTGTTGTTTCAGCCATACTGTTGAGGCGCCTGTTTACTTGGGAATCATATGTTTTCTGCCCTAGTCCTCACTGTATTCAGAACAGTTACTTAGCTTCAATAAGCCCCTTGTTAAAGCCTTTTCCTTTCTGTAATCTCATCAAACTAACCAAAAGGAGTTTGTTCTGAAATAGAGTCCCATTTTGTAACCTGGCTTCCTGGAGGAGCGCTCCCCATGCTCACCCGGCCCCTCCACCACAAAAGGGCTCTGCTTGTCCTAGCGCTGACAAAACACTCCGTCTGTTTGGGTTAGTCAGCAGGGGGTTAATGAAAAGCCCGGCCCTGGGGACTCCCACCTTATCTGCAATCATGAATTTATTGAAGAATGTGTTAATGTGCTGGATTTTATTCATCAGGGGTCAGGGCTTTTCAAATTCTTCCTCCCAGCTCCCCCTCTTTCCATCCCTCCCCAGCAAGCTCACAATGCTGTTTAAACAAAGGACTCCCAACACAAAGAGCAAATTTACACAGTAAAGTTTTCTTGCAAGCCCAGAGCAGAGTCTGGAAGAATTCCAGCTTTATAAAGAGAAAAGGGGGTGGGGGGAAGAAAGGGGGAAGGGAGACAGGGGCATTTTGCAGAGGATAAAAGGAAATTGAGAAAAGTTCCCACCTCCTGAAGCTCAGCGCTGAATATTCTCCATCAGTTAACCCCGAAGCAGGAGGATGTTTTGGCAGAACATGAGCCCTCATAGCATCAAACTTCTCGGCCTCCTTCGAGATGGAGGCTGAAATGAATGTTTCAACATCACATTTAGGGTGACACTTCAACAGCTCCTTTGTCTATGGACTGCTAACAGAAGCCCCTAAGAGGACACAGCAACCATTCACCAGGGCTCCTCCTCTGCTCCTTGTTTCACAGGTGTGACACAAGCACCATCTAAAAGGAAATAACGAGGCTCAGCAATGGTGACACGGGGACACGTGTCCAAGGCCAAGTGAGAATGCCAAGGAGCCACTGATCCCACCTCCCACACCCCATCCATGGGCCACGTGCTGTCCTAAGACCAGGGACCCCCAGGGTCCTGTCAGAGCATCCCTGGCACCTCCCACCCAGGCTTTGCAAGGGCCCAAACCGCCTGCTACCTGCCAGTGCTCCATCACCTTGAACGTCATCGTCGCTCCATAGCTGGAGTTAAGCCATGTTTGGTTGGTTGCTTTTACTCTTTTTCACTAAAAGGTTAAGGCCCCCCACTACTCTGTCCATTTTGGTTGTGCTGGTCAGAGCTCTGGGTGTTAGAGAACAGGGCACAATCCTGCATTAATGAACCAAAGATAACCTACGTGATTTTCTTCAGGTCTTGTTGCCTCCACTTCCTTCACTGTCATTGCTCTCGCAACATCTCAGAAAGGAGAGCTTAGAACAGACATTACCCTCATCTGCACCTCTGTCCTCTAGGCACAGCCTTACAGAGCTCACCTGAGCAGAGAGTTTTCAAACATTTTACAAGCAAAATATATGGGATGTTATTGGCCATAGCACTGAAACTGCTGGGGGGGGCTACAAACTGGTCCCCAGGCAGGAGAGTAACCACTTCAGGCAAATGACTTAGGGACTTTTGGAAATAATTAATATTAAAAGAAACCCATCATAATTCTAGTTTTTAACAACTTTCTCAGACAAAAGGATGTCATTGACCCAAACGTTCATTCCTGTGTTTATTTACCTTGGTTTTTATGGAGAGAGATGCCTTCTGTCATACTCTCATAGCACCAGCAGCGATCTGCAAGCAGCTCACCCAAACAGCCCAGAAAAAGGGGGTTTAAATGACTCTGGAGTCACACACAGGAGCCCCCAAACAGCACCACAGGAATTTTGGCTGGCACTGCAAGGGCAGAGCTTCCCCATTGCCACTCGGCTTCGCGGCAGCCACGGAGGGGCTGAGCAGATCTCAGCACATGGGATCCAGCTGCACTGCCCATGGATTCCTGACTGCTGAATATACATATTTACAGAGTCTCCTCTGTGACAGGAATTCCAAAGCCTCATGCAGAAAGTAACTCAAAGGACATAATTAAATCAGTTAAATGGCTCGGGCAAAGAGACGCAGCTACAGATTCCAACTCTCAGCACAGTCACAGGCCACAGGGAATGATTAGGAGAGCAAGAACTGTAAAAGCTCCAGGACCAGCCACTTGCTTTTCTTTACTTTATAAACTACAATCCATGCTTAACTCTGACACAGACCAGGTGAAACCTCTGGGCACAGTGCCCTGGGATGAAGGCGAGTGTTTGGGATAGGCAGCCACTGTAACAGCATCAGCAGAGGTGACATTACCAGGTGACAAGTAAAGCCAGCATCAAGAGGAGAAATCAAAGACCAGTCAGTTGATTTTCATCTGTTAATGTGATGTGCAGCAAACAGCGAGCTCCTGCTGCCTTTTGGAAGCAGGAGCTTGGGGCGGAGCATTGCTGGAGCAGGAGGGGCTGCTCCAGCTGCTGGCAGAAGCAAAGGAGCCTTTGCACAGTGGGAGATCGGGGAGCCAAGAAACGGCCTCGTGTGCTGGAAGAGCCGTGTGAATCCAACCATTAACAGAGCTCGTGGTCAGTTTTACTGAACAACTAGGACAAAGCAGGAGCAGTGCTGAGGAGGGCTGGGGGCTTGGGGAGCTGCCCCGGGGGCTGCTCCCACTGCCCAGCGGCTCCAGGCATGATCCAGCCCCTCTGGGCAAGCTCCAGTGACAAGAGGAGAAAGAGAGACACTGCCACAGAAAGACAGCACAGAGAGAGCAGGACAGCCCCAAGAATCCCTTGGCAGCATCTGGGCAGAGCTGCATGGACATCACCACCCAGTAGCAAAGAGGGTACCAACAACCTCAGTGTACACAGGGCCACCACCCTGCAGTGCCTCTGAGGACAGGCTGGGGGTGGTCAGGGCTGCCACTGGGAATGAGGAACATCCCAAGCTTTTGCTGCCCAACCCGTCCTCAGTCTCAAGGGGGAACTGCCTGGGCAGAGGGAAAGGCCTTATCTTCTGTGGGCTTCCCTGCAGAGCAGGGACTGCACAGCTGCCACAAACACTGCCTTTCTGCCTCCCTCAGGATCAAAAAGAAGTAAAACTTAAAAACCACCAATCCTGCTGGGTGGAGGGTTGCCATTGATGGCAGAGAGGAAACGGGAAAGCAAAGTGCACCCCAAACTTCCCAGGAGCCCCACGTGCATGACGGTTTCACCAGATCACGGGCAAATTTGTACCATCACCAGGCCCAGGACTTACATTATTATGATGAACAGTATCAGTTCACATCTTCATATTCCTGGGGAAAAAGGACTTACTACAAAAATCAACAAACCTGGTATGAAATATAGAGTAGCCACCATTAACATCATATTTATTGTTATTTAGTTGCTCAGTAAAACATATACAGATATGTACAATATGCAGGAATACAGAAGACTGCACTTTACATATTTTAAAAAAAAAGAAAGAAAAATAACACTCAATTTCATGAGCTATTGTCACAGTCTTCCAACCAAGCATTTAGGAAATGAATTTAACAAGAATAAAAAAAAAAAAAAAGAAAAAAAAAAAAAGAAAAAATTACAGGATTGCCTAACACACAGCAGAGTCAAGTTTTCATATTTTACATGTGCAATAACATTTTTCAGAAGAGTTTGCTAATGCAGTACGGATTACCAGTGTTTTGAGGGTTTTTTTTTTCTTTTCCATGAACCAAATTTAGTACAAAGAAATAACATCCTTTTGCTTAAGGCTGTTTTAAAGCTGTAATATTCTTGGGTAGTGAATAGTGATAAAGTTATAACTGCTGGAAATCAGAGCCTGCAGTTTCACCAGTCAGAACCTATGAACGGATGGACTCAAAGCAACAATTTTAATAGAGAATTTCTAAGACAAAATTAGACTATTTCCTCCATTAGCCTTAAGCATTAAAGAAGAAACAATTCTATAAAAATGGGTTATGCTCTTACACACCATCCCTTGAACAGCTGTGAATCCAGTAGCTGACAAAACCTTACACTGCAGCTTAACAAAAGTAAGTCAAATGTACCAGTTTGGTTTCTATTGTCCCCACCCTCCCAGTGCCCATCCCACTGCTGTGCTCACCTCATCCCTTCCACCTCCCAAAACTGGAACTTTTTGCCTTATTGGGGGTGCCTGGAAGTCCAGATCCCACATTCTGAAGGGCCAGCCAGCCCCAGAGTGACCATGGAGACCAGAGGACCTGCACAACTCCCCAGGTGATCCAGGTGACAGAATTCCCCTTCCACCCTCAGACACTGTGAAAACCTTAACTAAGTAACAAGCCTACAGCCCCTTACTGATGCTCCAACAGCAGAGAGCAGGTAACCCCAAGAGAACGTGATCTGGAGAAAATTCGCAAGAGTATTTAATAAACGAGGCCTATTCTGTCCTTTTTTGGCAGAGGTATTTTCTCACTCCTCCCAATTGAAATGCGAGAGAAATTTTGCTCAGTTTGCTACGACACTGTAACTTGCAGACTAAGCACAGGGTTTCTTTTAAGAAACACAGAGGGAGCCAGGGCACAGGGCCAGGAGATGGGGAACGTCCTGGCTCCCCCGACCCAGCCCCAAGGCTGCGTGGGAGCCTCCGGCGCCAGGCCGGCCAGGGAGAATCCCCACGGCAAAAGGCAAAGCCACATTTTAGCTGTTGTTCACAATCCAAAGCAGATTGTGCATCGTACCACCGGTCTTTGGCTTCTTGTACAACTGGCCCCCATCTGGAAGCCATGTAGGACACACAGGCGGGAGGTTTCGCCCTGGCATTTGGGGAACACGGATCTGGTAAAATTCCCTCCCTGTTCACCCAACTCAGCCCCCGAAGGAAGGGAGCTTTGGGCACAGGGCTCTGCAGCAAGCAGAGGGCAGACCTCAGTGCAGCTCAGCCCTCCCGCTGTTCCCTCTGTCTCCCACTGCTGTCTGTGCCCGAGTTTCCCTCTTCACAAGAGTGCAACTTACCTCTTCCGCAACTGGCCTTTACCTACAGCTCCTAAACATGTTTCAGTTGGAATATTATTATTCAGAAAATGACATCATTTCCATTCTTACCATGTCAGGCCATGCTGACACTTCATGTGTGTTAAAAAAACTGATCAGTGCATTCAGTGTAAAATTAATGGAAAAAATGGGTACAATTAAATTACTGCAGGTACCACCAGCTCTGTGACAAAGCTTGAGCCTTCTGTATATGCTGTCAGTACCACATCCCCAGGCAATGAGCAGGACGTGATGCCTGTCCTGGTCAGAATGTAGAGTTTCTGTTCTGATCTTTGGCAAAAAGCAACACAACCCTAAAAGCACAGGTTTGGTTGGTCCTGGCATTGCCAACAGCTGCCTCAAGCAGAGCTCTTTCAATCAAGATCTAATGGACAGGAGGTTAGCAAGAGGAGTGACTGTGTGATTCAGTAAAACTCCACAGCCAGCGAGCCCAGCACACAGGCAGCCACTGCCTTAACTCCTCACTCTCTGACCGTCCTGACCCCACACTGCACCCAGCACCCAGAGCAGAGACAGCAGCAGCCAAGCACCACAGCTCCCCTGGCTCCACACTGCACAGCTCCTGGACACACAGCCCTGGGCCTCAGAACACCCCAGCCTCCTCATTTCACAGGATTCCACTGATTTTTAAGGAATTGCTTACGCTCTGCATTTCCATAAGCAAGTGAGAAAGCAAGTTCCAAGTGGATGAGAACAACACTCCAGGAGAGAAGTGCAAGCTGCTGAGAATGAGCCAGCAGAACTGGGTGGTGAGACCAAGCCACCACAGTTCCACTCAAACGGGGATTTCTCTTTAAAAGCATCTGAACTCGGTGTTCCCTGACAGGTTCCTTCCCGTGGCACAGGGTGTGCATCCCTGACCTCAGGAAGCCTGAAAAACCTGTTCTCTTCAGTGCAGCAGGAAAAACTAAAAACAAAGCACAAGGCAAGGGGCTGCACTCTGAGCAGGAATGCCACCAGACTATGAACTTGGCCGAAATTTTCAGCTGTAAGTGACAGAACTCAGTAAATACCGTACTGGTGTCAGCCCAGGGCCCCCTGCTGCAGACTGAGCCCCCCACAGCAGCACACGTGCTCTGCCAGGCACAGAACACCCCTGCTCTGCTGACAGGATTTAAAATCAAACATGTACTTAGGTAAGCCAGGACTTGAGGAATCACAGGCAAAGAGGCACCTTCCAGAAGGGGGCTGGCAGTGATTACTAGGAGATACTTTACTGGGGACGGTGACATTTTATTGCAGGTGCGGGAGGAGCTCTGGGCTCCTGGTTGCACACCCTGACAGAGGTACAAACCATCCCAGCTTTTTGATCCAAACCAAGTGGGTGTGAGGCAGCTCCACAGCCAGTTGCTTCAGGATGGGCAAAAATCCTCATCCTCGTGGAAGCTCCAGCTTTAAGACAAAGCAAAATAATATTGAAAACCAAGATTAAAAACTATCCAAATTTATCCAAAGTCAATTCATTGACCAGACCCATAAATCAATCCATGCATGGTTAATAAGAGCACATTCAAATCACATTTCCAAACACTGCGAGTCTCTCTGAAGCCACATATGACTGAGAGTGAGGATTCCAGACCACCCTTGGCTTTTTAGGCAGAATTTCCTCTCCATTGGTGTCTACTGAGAATATTACGTCAAAATAATTAAAGACCCAGCACAATCATCAAAGATAAAACATAAAGCAGTCTTCAACTCTGTCCCTTCAGCAGGGACACATTTGTGAAATCATGAATAAATAACCCTAGAGAGGCCAACCTTTATTTCACAACCACAACCAAACCCTCCAGTGCTGTTCCTGAGCTCCAGGAGCTGTGGGAGGCGAGCTGCTGGCACAGGGCAGGACGGGGCCACTCCTGGGCACAGAGACACACAAATAATGGACAGTGTTACGTAAAACCACTGGAGAATCAGCCCATCGTGTCAGACGTGGGTTTATCTGGTTTGCTTCCAACTTTCATCTCAAATGAGCATTATCTAGCCCGAGCAGGAAAGTATGGCTTTCCTTTTATTGTGTGCATCCAGCAACGCTGCTCTTCAGTGTGTGGCAGAAATGGGGCCTTGACTGAGAGTTTGAGGGGTTCTAACATGAGGTCTCCCTGCCCTGGCAGATTAGGAAATGCTGCCCCTGGGCACATAGTCCCCTGCATCCTCCAACCTGGGCTGTCTCTAACCCCTGCCACTGCACTGGGACCTGTTGTGGCAGGGGCTGGGGAATCCCCAGGCAAGTGCAGGGGACACTGGACCCGCTGCCAATCAACAGCATCTTTCTGCAGCTGGGCAAAAAATGGGCAGGGAGCAGGGGATTCTCTTCTCCAGTACCAATAAAGTGGGAACTGCCGGAGCGCCACCAGGCCCAGGCAAGCAAGATGGAGCCCAGGCCTTTGGAGGAGGAGATAATGAGTCTTGGCCATTAAGCAAACTTGCTGTCAGACTTATTTAGAAAAACCTCTCCAATACCTTCCCTGCTGTGCCTGAACCAGCCCATTCATGACAGAGCTCCCTCCCAGGGCTGCTCCCAGGAACACAGAGGAAGGAGCATCCTGGCCTCACCAGGAGGCACAGAGCAAAACGAGGCTTAACCTTTCTAATAGCAGAGCCTCATTCTCTCAGGAAGGGGCAGGTCCATGCCTGAACATTCAACAGAGCATCAACTGCTTGGTTTGTGACTGGCAAAGGCTGGGTGTCACTATAACATAGGATTTAATGCTGACCATTTCGCTTTCACTGGTGTTTATTCCTGAACTGCTGCTCCTCAGGATCACCATCCTAATAAGCACTGAACAAAGCAAAACAAAAAAAAAAAACCAAAAAAAAAAAGAAAAACAAAGCAAATGAGGAAGAAAAGGAGGAGGAGGAAGAGGAGAATCTTTGTCTTATTATGACATACGTGACTTGGACACACACTGAGATGAAAAAGGAAAAGGCCTCATCTATAAATGTATGCCAAGGTTACAGAATAATGGGAAAAAGTGGTCTAGCAGGAAAATCTTAAGCAAAAGTGTGCTAACTGCAGAAGGGTTAACACTGGTAACATACTGTGGCAGAAGATTAAAAAAAATTTGAGGTTTACTTTAAATTAACCCTTTCCAGTCCATATGCCACTAAGCAGGTACCAACCTAGAAAAATAGTCCACCTAGCAGTAGCGGCCCTTTGAAATTAAAAAAAGAAAAAAAAAAAAAAAAAAAATTTCTTTTGTTCAAGTCAGGGCAGCCACAAAAGTCCCAAATCTGTTGGAGATGTCCGAGTGCAGGGACCTCCACGTCGGCACCGCAGTCCGGCCCTTCGCCTCGCCCACGTCGTCCGTGCAGTGGACCGAGAGGCACTGCAGGTGGGTGCCCGTCTGCGCCGCCGCCGCCGAGGGCTTGCTCGGGGGAAGGTCGTGGGCTGGAAAGGGTTCACAGAGAGAGGTTAGGAGACCCGTGACACGCAACCCCCATCAATTCACAGCCTTCCAGTGGCTGTTGCTACACCCTCTCCCCAGCTGCCGCGCCTCTCTCCTGAATCGAGTCACCACCACCACCACCACCGACCGTGTATCTCCCCCTCCCCACCCCAAAGGGAGATCCCCATGGCTGGTTTTTCACCAGGCCAGAAGAGCACCACCTCAGAGAAACCAGCAATATGGCCCAATGCTGGGGATGGACCCGGGACTGATGAGTGTGTCCTAAGACCGCAGCAAAATCAGGAGCTCTCCTTCCCCATGCACCCTCCGCTGTTGGAAACGGGTGCTGAAACACCTCCAAGCAGAAAGCAAGCCCCGAACCCTCCATGCCCTCGTGGTCAGTCCCAGCATCGGTCTTCCTGTTCCCCTCTTTTAAAGGACCACCGTGATAATATTTTTCTTAAAATTTCTTTCATTTTAGGACTTTGTATGACCTTTAGCTATCATTAGTTTCTGTTAACCACAGAAATACAGGACTTTAACTGAAACAACCTAAACAGCGTGGGCCATTTTCCTCTGGATTTTACAGTTAATGTGAAGAGTAGCTAAAACGGGTGAAACATGATAAAGATGCCAAAAAACAGCTCTGAATGTTTAACATCTTGGGACTTTTCTTCCCATCACCTTTCTCCTGTTCCACAAAGCCAAGCAGTGTGGGGGTACCAAACTTCATGGGGCAACTCATATTACTTTCACTGAACCTCCTGCTATACCAGATACAAAACCAGAACTGAACAGCTTGTTACACAATGATATTAAAAAATTATGTTAAACTAGCCTGGAAGTCCCTGGTTTAAACTGGAAAAGGCTTTTAATGCTTGATTGTAACAGGATGTCAGTGATGCTCATATCTAAAACAGAATAATAACACCACACAGGAACTACCAAGAACCTGGGGACGTGATGCCACAAATGCTGGGAGAAGGAACCAGGCTCCAGAGCAGTGCTGCTGCCTGCTCTGCCCTGCTCTGTGTTAATGCAAATGTGCAAAACCCACACAGAGCTCGGCTGCACACCTCAGCCAGGCCCCGCACTTGCTTTTCTCCAGACACCCTCCTGCACTGCTCCAGTCAAGAATCCAGCAGCAGCAGGGCAAAGGTGCTCACACTATCTACACTCAAATGGATTCCGGTCCCTGCAGTTGGTGTTTTTAGTCAGTTTTGATAAACAGGCAGCACCGAGGGGCTGAGCAGAAGCGTGAAGCAGAGGCCACCGTGTGATACCCGAAGTTCCAGCAGGCAGAGAGGTGTTGGCATAGATGCCTTCCCAGCACATGGAGCTTCTGCTCTTTTTTCCTGTCACCCCTGAGTCCCATTGCTTTGGGAAAGCCACAGGGCAAAAACCCCAGACTCCCTGAATAACTGCTGTTTGATCAGGTGTTCAATTTAACTTACTGTCCCAAATGCAAATATACCTCTGATTTTTTTTTTTTTATAAAATATTCAAAACTCAGATGGGATTGTGCAGAAAATTGTGAACAGGAAATGTTTTTCTTACTTGTATTTGTTCACAAGACACGCAGTACCCACTGTTTTTATTCTTAGGTCTCCCTGACTGCACAGGACATGCTGGGCTCGGCACAGGAAGAGCCAGCGCCTCGAGATTAGTCCTTGTGACAGCAGCTCTCTTCCTCTCCTCCAGAGAAAGAGGAAAGAGTCCCACAGCTGAACTGCTGCCACAAGGGGCCCAGGAGTCCCAGCGGTGTTTCTACAAGGGCTGCAGGAGATCCCCACAGCTGAGGACTCCAACAGCCAAGGCAGAGGCAGCACATTCTGAGGCTGGGATCGGAGCCAGGGCTCTGCTGCACCAGCTGTGCCGGCACCCCAACACCTCAAACAGAGCAGGTCCTCGACAACGACTACCTGAACAAGTTCATGTGCCACAAGCAACTAAAGAATAAAAAATTAGGCTTATTTTCTTGTAAATCAGCAAATTATTTCTAAGCCATTTACCGTGGATAAAATTCATAGGCAAACTACTGATAAAGAAATCAAAGCAAAATCTGTCCCTCAGGGATGAACAGGATTCATTGGCTTGAGAGGAAAACCTAAGTAAAAGAGGTGAGCAGGAACTGAGCCTCAGTTTGCAAAGCCAACACTGACTGCCACTGCCCACACGAGCCTTGCTCACCACGGGACACCACTGTGGGAGCTCCAGCTCTCCTGTCTATCGTTAACGAGCACAGAAAATGACGTATTCAAATCCAAAACAAAGAGAGCTCACAGCAAAGCTTGCACTGGCACAAGAATTCTCAAAGCCAGTCTGGATGGTAATTTTCAGTGCAATTTACTTTTTTCCAGTATTTCTGTCTTGACAAAGGTATGACACTTTCCAGAAAAAAAACCTTTGTAGCAAAAAGTTAAAGTTGTGCTGATCCTCCTGATGAGAATTATGTTCTTAAGCATGAGATACTGCCTGATGCTTGTCCAGAACAGTAACACTCTCCCAGCAGACCAGTTTCACCAGCCATTCTCTCTGCCTCCTCCCTCCCTCACAGCCACAGTGCCCTGGCACTCCCCAGCCACAATGCCCACGGTCCAGAGCAGTTCTGTTAGCTGAGATGGACGTGACTCGGCGCGTTAAAATTAGTCAGGTAATGCAAGATGGTGTCACCACATCTTTGCCTCGCAGCTGCCAAGTTCCAGATAAATCATTGTCAGTCATGAAGTACCTCACTGAAAGCACGGAATTTTCAAACAAATTATCTTTAAACTGCACAGCTGCCTCTATTAGCAACTACTGCAAGAAATTTGTGTTATTAAAAGAAGCAGAACGCTTCTAATAAGGGCCATCCTCCACACCCAAGATCTTGAGATGGTCTGGGTGGAGACTTCCCCTCCAAACCAAAGGACATGACACGAACCCGGGACTGAGAGAAGTACAACCACCCTGCGCAAAGGACAGCGCGTGCCGCTTGGGAACAGCAAATGCTGAAGCAGAGGTAAGAAATCAAACATCATGTGTAAGCTCATGCCATGTTCACATGAAAGGCATGAAACTCAAAGCAATAAAGTGACCAAAGACCAAAATAATTCTGGAAATGGCTCACCCATGACAGTGTCTTTCCCCACCGCTGCTGGTGATGCTGTGGTGGTCCCAAGAGCCAGTTTGCTTTTAGGAAGAGCTTCTGACCAAGCTTCACCCCGCCAAACACATTCCAGCCATTCAGCCCCAGACAAACAGCGAGCAGAGAGCGCCCAGCCAGGCTCCCCAGCCTCCCTCCAGGCCCGACCCTCTGCTCTGACCTTGCACATTTAGGAAGCTGCTCTTTCGTTCTGCTCTACTTTGCAAAGGCACACAGCCTTTGAAAACAAAAGGTTGCTGTTTGTTTGTTTGTTTACACAGCAATAATGGCAGCGTGGTGACTAACCCAGGAGCCTGGCCAGCAGCGTTGGAGCCTGCAGCTGGGACACAGGAAGAGAACCAGGAGTTCTGCTCCACAGAAAAATTCAACACACACACTACAGACTGCTTTTCCGTATCAGCTCAGGAAAAACACATTTCTCTAGTGAGGTTAGACCCTGGCGCTCACCTTGCTCTGCAGACACCATGTGTACACACCTTCAGTCCCTCCAGCTTCCTTCTCCCTTTTTTGTGAGCCCCTGAGCAGTTAAGCTGCTCCATAAAGCCTCTTTCGTCATGTAGCATCTTCTTATGCATTATTAAAAAACAAACGTGTTCTCTAAACTGTGACAACCCCACCGAGCACTGTGCAAACCCAGAGGTGTCCCAATTTTTAAGTAAAGTAATCCCATTAAAAACGAGTTCACCTGCACGGCTACCACACGTTGCATGCATCTTCTCGTCAGAGAGGAGGCTAATTGAGGGAGGGCTGGTGTAGCCAAGGCAACTGCAGATGCTATGCTGAGACACCAGGAGCTGATGCTGCTCTTCAGGTGCCGCTTATGCCATCCTTCTCATTTTTGCCAAAATCACCACCAACAAAAGGACGGAAAGCAGCGAGACACAGGAATGAGAGCACAGACACAGTCTGGTAGGGGTCTGGTTGGGAGTGGGTTCCACTCCACATTTCAGCGTTCCTGCGAGATTGAAGTGACAAACAGGAGGTGAAGATCCCTAGAATGGCTCCTTGCCCCAGGGCTCATCCCTTACACTTCTTCACCGCTCTGACACAGCCTCAGCCGCCCGCGCTGCCCAGGGTCCGGCTGCCCGGCACAGCACGGCCCCGCCGCCGCCCTCGATGGCCAGCCAAGCGTGAAGGCCCTGGATTGCTACTGATCTTGTTAAGGCTGAATCTGAGGATTTGGCCAATAACACTATATTCCCCGATCAGAGATCTGTTTCCCCTCCACCATCTGATAACCACTCTTAAAGGACGCGTTAATGGGCTTCCATTCACTCTGTGCCCGTTAAGCAGAGGCCAAGCTACCATAAGAGGGAATAGATTTGAGTAATGATCCCTTATGAGGCAGCAAACCTACATATAGTGTTTAAAATTATTCCCTTAGGACAAGATGTTTTTCACCAAATCTCCCACATGACAGTTTGACATATTGGTTCAGGCACATAGCTCTGCATTTGTACACAGCACAGAAGCATCTTTTTTCAGTTTTTGAGAAAAATAAGGTCTGAAAACATTTCATGTTTCCCTGGACACTGGACCTAGTCTCCACAGATTAATTTATTCCTGAAATTGTATTTTTAAACACTCCCAAAATTTTATTTTTAAACACAACTAGTTCATTTGTGTTGATAAACAATCTCCTTCCTCACCTCTGCAGCACTGACAAAGTCCTAGACAAAGGCATTTTCTTGACCCTGGAATAAAAGGAGGCAACGGCTTGCATTTGTTCATAGACACAAACATGGCATCTGCCACCTGCTTACAGCATAAACTTGCACCACTTTCAGGTGCCTTCACCCCTGGCAACCTGTGCCCACTTCGGGCTGGATGTCTCTACTGTTCCAACACTTGGGAGGCCCAGGCTGCCTCTGGCCCTGGACTGGTAGCATCCAGCTCTGCTGGCACTCAAGGAAAAGCCCCAACTAACCATTACTAGAACATTGCTCTTACTTTGCTTTTGCTTTTTTTTTTACTTCTTCATTTTTTCTGTGTAATCCCTGCCCATAAGACACTTAAAGGTGCTGCTCTCCCCTGCTGCTCTCTGCTCTGTATGCACAGAATTCAGTGTTGGTGGTTAAGGTGAACAGCTGATGCCAAGGACTCGTCACGACGAGCTCAGCGGAAATGAGGACAGGTGACTCCTCACGTTGCTGACCAGAAGCACTCTGCAGAGACACCCCAGCTCCAGGGTATCAGCCACATTTCACTCGATGACATTTCAAGAAGCCATTTGGCTTGGTCAGCCTCTCAATTTATTGTCAAGGCCCAGCCAGCTGAGCGCTCTCTGAGAGCCTTTCTCACGAAAGGAGGGAAGGCTCTCCATCAAACATGCGTGCACAGTGCTGAGCACCGTCCCACAGCACTCATATATCCCGCAAACCAGGATTAAAGCTCTGACTTAGCTGCAATACAGACAAGCCAGCACTCACCCAAAGGCATGGCACGCCCAGGCTAACAGGCTGTTTGCCCTTAATGCTGCTTGCTGCCCACCCCTTCATCAGCCCATCAGCTCTGGCAGCATCCTCTGGTCCTCACAGCCCCTTCCTCCACAGACAGCTTGATTAATTGGAGGTGCCCGAGGCTCTAAAGGGAGCGTGTATCAGCCCATGCTGCAGAGATGTTTATTTTGTTTTCAGTGGTCTCCAAGCCGGCATGGGGCTCCATCAGAGCTCACTGCTTGCACAGAATTCAGATAACAGGAGACACATAGTGCTTGCTGCAAATACATATTTTTCTTTTTTCTCCCTTGACCTCTTTTCCTGCTCCTGTTTTCACCAGGAGCAATGGAAGGATGTGCACGCCACGACAGGGAGGCTGCCCAAACCCACGGCAGCGTTAAGAGTTTGCTGTCAGGCTGTAGGGTTACAGTCAGACTCTGAGCCACATGCTCACAGAAAGAAACTGAAGAAACCGGTGAAAAAAATGTGAAGTAGGAAAAATGCTAACCCTATCAATGGAAAAGGCAGCACTTATCTTACGTGTAGCATGACCTTGAAGACACATAATGAAGGATGTGTTGATGAGGACAATGACATCGCTGTTCTAAAAACCACATTCCCTCCCACTGTGCCAGGAGGAGACAAGAGATGGGGAACACACTGCTCCCCACCTTGCTGCCACTGCCCAGCAGGAGAGCAAGACGCCACCATGGCTTCACAGGCAATTGTGAAACTGCCTACACCTATTTATTTCTCTGGAGGCTACTGTTAAATCACTGTTTTCCAGCTCTATGGCTCTCCAAGAAGAAAGGTAAACTGCATCCCTGGAGAAGCCAGAAGCACTAGGCCCTGGGACAGCACCAGCTCCTGTACCTTGCTAGACAGCCACAGGGACAACGGACTGTTTCTAGCTCATATCCTTCCTCTCTTTTGGCTACCTTCAGTTCCTGTTTTCAGTTTAACACACTGACTCTCAGGCTGGCTTCCCTGCAAAACACAAACCGCAGAGTGGGGGTCCTGCCTACCCCTCAGTGCAGTGGCTGATGTTGGGGTTTGGTTCTCACAGAACAAAAGACAATTCTGGCAAACCAGGTCCCAGCCCAGCTGCAGTGCTGCTGTCTGCCAGTCTGGTCCTGCCCACCCCATGAAGGTGAACCACTGCTTGTCTGTGACAGCCACAGAAAGCTGAGCTTCCAACCAGGCCTAACCCAACCGCACTGCTCCGAACTGCTGGTCAGCTCCCGCTGCCATCACCAACACTGTGCTCTCCTCAGCTCTGCACAGTATGAGCCCTTCCCAAGCAAGGAAAACCAGCATCAAAAATCAAATCAACTGCCACCAACAGTCAAACAATGTCTGAACACTCCAAAGAGAAAATAAACGTGAGTCCGGCAACTGCAGCCCATTCCAGCACAGCCAACTCAACATTCACAACATCCATACGCTGCCATCCAAAACCAGTGAAGCCTTGGGGAGCTCCAAGTTATTTTCCAGGGTCTGTCCTTCTCCCCCCTCAAAAAACCTGAACACTTCTGCTCATCTCTGAAAGGAGTGAACTGCCTAAGCCCCACCCACCAGCTCCATCACTCAGACACTCAGACCCAGCACTGGGAACAGGCTACAGCCAGCTTCTCCCACATAACCCCTCTTCCCAAAGGGCTGTGGCTGTCCCAAACATGTCCCTGCCTCTGAATCCAGCCCCCAGCGTGAGAAAACCACCTCCATGGCAGGAAAGAATATTGGCTGACTGATCCTGTGTTTTCTGTGCTGCTGGCAGGCATCACCTGCTTGCACTAACTAAATGCTCTGAGCCTATTTTCACCAAGAATGACAAATGACACAGTCGTGATGAGTAAGGAAATGCTGGGTTTTGCTTTCAAATTTATTTCATATGTACGCAAACTATCACATGACAGCTTTACACACAGCTCCAGCCCATGCAAAACCCATCTCCTGACTGCCAGAATGCACAAGCAAACAAAAGGTTTTCCATAAAATCCAAATTTTCTGATTGCACATGAAATTGTTCAGTAAGCCCCCACTTAAATAAAACCAGTTCTGGACACTGTCTAGTATTATTTCAGGACAGGCCAAAATTGAAAAACTATGCTACTTAAACATTCTGCATTAGATCACCACCTGGACATTTCATACAGAGCAGGCCCCTAAAAATAAGATAAAATGCCCACTTTCACTAGCAAGGGAAGGGGTGTGCCAGTGGATTTGTAAAGGCAGTGAATAGCTCATGATTGTGCACAGAGCAAACAGAAAAGGAAACACATGAATTCCAGCATTCCCTGATCAGATTTGTGCAAGAGCTTTGACACAACTGTGGGTAGAAAAATAGATATTACAGTAATAAGTAGGGTATTTAAGCCCTGCAGATTATACCTGGAAAACTATTTTCCTTAAGTGAAAATAGAATGAAAGATGAAGATTACCTTCAAAGAACTTTGTTCGTGGTCATTTAGTTTCAGGATGCAAATCAAATGAACACTTGTTAGACAAGCAAAAGAAGGGAATTAACTCTGAAATATTATCAGTCTCTTGTGAGGTTCAGATACGACTGGCCAAAGACTTTTAGGTGTTTTGTGGCCTTGTTCCCCAAGGACCCGTGTTCCCACATCCTAAAGCCAGATCTGCATCCAGCCTGGCTGCCAGGGCCAGGGATCTGCTTGGTTCTTCCATCTCCTCCCTGGCTCTGCCCGCAGCTCCCGGAGGTGCCTCTGCCCCATCTATAACTCACAATTACGAGAGACCGTAACACAAAACTGCCACAGGCAAAGTCAATCTCTCCCAGGGGCCTCACACATCTGAGGCTCCTGCACACCAAGAAACGGTGATCATGTGCAGTAATGCTTGGGGTTAAACCACACAAGTTCAAGGATATTCCTGAAAATACAGAGGGAGTTTACCAAAGGCTAACATTAGTGAGAAGAACCAGCATCAAGGATCATTAGCTCTTTCATGCCATTTATTTATAGCCTACCTTGAAACACATTCCATTTCTCTTTAGGACACCTACAGCTGAAGTTTGGTTTCTCAGGGGTGAATGAGGAGACTTTGGGAAACAGTGCTCATGAAAACAAAAGGTGCTCAAGCAACTTTACCACTCACAGATCAGAGAAAAGTGAGACCGGAGACCCCAGGTCAAAGCTGGCACCTGCAGAGACACAGTTCAGAGATGGACAGAACAGGCTGAACGGGGCTCTAAGCACCTGGTCTAGTGAAAGGTGTCCCTGCCCATAGCAGGGGTGTGGAACAAGATGAGTTTTAAGGCCTCTCCCAGCCCAAACCATTCTGTGATGCTACGGGCACTCCTTGACCTGCTCTGTGCTCAGTAGCACCGACTGCTTGACACTTGACACCTCAAAAACAGGAGGTTCCAAATCACTGTTTGCAAGTCCCTTACAAGTAATTTACAGGCAAATTCTAAAGAATCTGCAAGAAACAACTTAAAAAAGCAGAATTGTCAGGAGGCCTGAGCTTCTTAAAGAAGGGTCAAAATCTCTGCTGGAAAGCATTTATGTGATGGCAAATCAGACTGAGAGCTGATACTATCAACACAGCACTTCCTGGGCAAATTCTTGCTAGATAGATCTATTCTGATGTAGAAAAATCCCAAATTCTGGTACACCCCAAATTTTGACTACAGAAAGAAATGGAAACGTCATTGTCATATAATGCATTTGGTATACTCAGAAACATCCCCTAAGCAGCAAAAAGGTGTGGTGATTGAGCTGGGGCCCAGAAATCTGATGGAGGAACAGGGTTTGATTGAACAGCATGTTTAAAAATTAAATCCATCCGAAGGAAAAGAAAAAAAAATCATCAGAAGAAATGCACGACCATGTGAGGAGGAACAGCAGTGAGGGAAATTCAGCATAAAAAAAACCACACAAAGGAACCTGGCATTCTTAGGTACGGCTGTAAGTGCCACTATTAGGGTAAGAAAAATATAAGCTCATCTTTTACTTCCAATTGTCACATCACTGTGGAGAGTCTTCAAGAAATTCTCAGAATAGCAACGAATCAGGAGCAAACAG
Organism: Monarcha castaneiventris obscurior; assembly: GCA_026261815.1. NCBI lineage: Eukaryota > Metazoa > Chordata > Aves > Passeriformes > Monarchidae > Monarcha > Monarcha castaneiventris. Next base: position 5,312,403 of record JAMPIT010000485.1, read on the forward strand.
CTGTTCAAGCAGGAAAGTCACAGGTAGACAAGACTTTCCTTGCTTCAACAAAAAATTAACTCTAAAGTTTCACAGGACAGTAAATCAACAAAATGGGCCTGCAAAACACAGGACGAACAGTCTCATCTTCCAGCCCAAAGCTGATATATGGGCCTGTGTTCTCCTTCCGGCCATATGCTCACGTGATTTATGACCCACAACAATTTCAATACTCCTGGAAAATGAAAGAACAGCAGACAATCAGTTCATCCCACTACGCTGGGGATCGTGTGGGCTCTGCCCTGTGGCACCTCCCCAGGGAGTGGGGGCCAGAGGCACCAGCTGCCCCTGTCAAGGGCAGGGGGGCAGCACCCAAGCACTGGCACAGGGAGCACAGCACATCCCCAGGACTTCACTGCATGGAGCAGCCCACAGGGGCTCCAAGAGAGCTGCAGAGGGACTTCTAACCAGGGCCTGGAGTGACAAGACAAGGGGAAATGTCTTCGCTCTGAAGAGGGCAGGGTTAGACTGGATATTGGGAAGAAATTATTTACTCAGCAAGTACTGAAGCACTGGAACAGGTTGCCCGGAGAAGCTGTGCCTGCCCTATCTCTGGAAGTGTTCAAGGCCAGGCTGGATGCAGCTTGGAGCAACCTGGTCTAGTGAAAGGTGTCCCTGCCCAGAGCTGGAACGAGATGACCCTTCCAACCCAAGTAATTCTGTGATTCTCTTCTATGAGCCTGTGATTCATTCCTGTCCCATCTGCAACTACGGCTGTTTGTGACAACTGCTGTTAACCTGGTCTAGATTCGGTCAGTGCAGAAGTACAGAACACCCCACTAGCAGGGCGTAAGGACCTTGTAATCTCTACCTGCAACTGTCCCAGGCAGGGCACTGCCTGCAATGCAAACACTGCCAAACCAGGCAGGATTCAGCTCTGCAGCACCTGCTTCGCTGCCACAACACAAATGCAAAGGCATCACCAAACAAACGAACAAAATCCTCCACCCCACCCTGAATTAGGCTTTTCCCTTGCACAGGTGGGGTGAGGTGCAAGTTCAACAGCTTGAGTCATGCAACCAAAACTTCACCCAACCCCAGCCATCATGGCAGCATCAGCTCAGGCTGATGCACCTGTGAGCCACGACAGAGCACACGGCTGAAAGAGCCTGTGAGATACCAAGTCTACCGGCACAACATCAAAACTGGTTTTTCTGAAGCCAAGGGCATCCAGACTGGTCTTTAGGTAACTTCTGAGTGACAAACCCAAGTCACGTGTCTACTCTGAGCAGCAGCATCCTGCCCTCCATGGATGAACATTTTGTCCACTGGGATACGTGCCAAATAACTCAGGTATCCATAACAGTACTGCAATGAATTCTGCTATCTGACATCCTTCTCGGGTCTGGATCCCTGCAGCTTCATCCCCCAGCAGCAGAGCTGCCAAGGCAGATGGGCCAGCTAGGCTTCAATAAGCAGGTGAGCAAAATGGCAGCAGGAGCACCCATAATCCACAGGACCACAAGGATAGAGGGATGGAGTCTGAGCTCAATGTCTTAATGTACCCACCTTGCCTCCTTTCCTGCAGGTCTTAAGCAGAAGGCAGCTGTGCTGAAGGAGTTAATCTCGCCTGGAACAACCTATCTCCGGTTTCTCAGAAACTCCAAGGCTGCAGAGCTGGGCTTTCTGCTCCCTGCCTGCTCCTGCCTGCAGCCTGACCCCTGACATTTCCACTCTGCTTCTCCCTGGCATGGAAAACTTAACCATATACAAACAGGTTGGGAGGACAGATAAATGGAAGAGAGGAGGAGAAAGGGAAGATTGCTCAGATTCCTTGTCAAGGCCCTGATTAAATAACAGCAGCACCACCAGACGTGGGTGAGGGGCTGGCATTTATCAGTAAACCCTGAAGTCTACAGCGAGACATCTCTGTTTAATTAATCCTGAAAGGATCCCTTCCCCCTTCTACTTCCCAGGGAGGTTTTGAGGATCTGCAAGTTTAAAGACACAGGGAAATCTTTTTAGCTCTTTCCTTACAAAACACAAGGGCAAAACCACAGTCAGGATTTACTAATTCCGTAGCATGGGCTTCCACTGGATGGACACATGCAGGCAACCCCCACTGAGGGGGCATCTCGGATTTAGTCATCCCAAACCCTCTGAGGCAATACACCCATCACGTGACAGCTTCAGAGTGACTGGCTGAAAGTCTGCACACACATGATCACAACCAGGCATGGATCTGCAGATCTCACCTGGACTCGGGGTCTCCTGCCATTTTTACATGATACCCCTTTCCCAAGGGATAAATCTCTTTCAGTGCCTGATGCAGTTCTACTGTCCCCCATTTTTGTGCAGTTTCCCCACTGTGGCATCAACATCACCCAGCAAAGGAAGAGACTGCACGTACACATAAAGCAAGACAACCGCAAACGCTCTTGGCCTCTGGGCTTTCACTTAGCTTGAGGAGGCTTGGGAGGACCTTCCAAGGCACTTCCCCTTTCAGGAGGTCCTCTGCCCTTTGATCCAAGGTGAACACTGCACTAGTGCAGAGCACCACAGTTTAAGCCATCAGCCACGAAGGGCCACAAAGCTGCTAAGTCCCTCCACACCTCAGCAGCAGTATGAGAGGAGCTCTGCTTCCAGGGCGCCTTCATCCCACCACCACACTCAGAGAGCTGCAAGGGCTCTGAGGGCTGCAACAGCAATGGAAACTCTGGTCCCTACAGAGTGGATAGAGCACCAAACCACAAAACAGCTTCCAACAGAAGAGGCCTCAGCGAGCACTTACCAAAGTTTTACACCAGTCCTCAACAGGGAGCAGGGCAGGGAGGGTCTGGGAGCAGTGCTCAGGCCCCCAGGTCAGACAGCCACCTTAACCACCATTCACCCAACCATCCATCCAAGCAACCATCCAACCGATAACAGAATTACAGAGATCAATTCTTTTTGTGCAGTGTAAGTTGCAAAAAGAGAAAATGAAAAAGTAGAATAAAATCTCTGTAATAATGACTTCTGGTCCAATCAAAAGCAAAAGAAGGGGTGGGGGGAAAGGGGAATTTTAAAAGTCTAAGTTCAGATTGTAAAATAAATCTGTATTTCACACCAGCTTTATAAAATTCCTAGGAGAATAAAAAGTCAAAACCAGTTATTTTCTTGAGGATCTATATTCTTAAATACCTGGTTTCAACATAATCTCTTTTTAAAGAAGTACTGGAATGGGGGATGAACTGTGAGGAACTGAAAAATGTCTCTGCCCACCCAAAAAAAAAATCATTATGCAATGACAAGAGACAATCCAGTCTATAATCAAAGACAGAATCCTGACATGTTCAAAGAGAAAATTATTGTAACAACAGTGACTTTGAAGATGAGAAGGGTTTTTTTGATTGAAACAATGGCCATCAAGATTATTACTGTAGCAGCCAATGTTTAAATGCATAGCTCAGCACACTGCATGCCTGCAGGTACACTGAGCACCAACAGCAAAAACCATGAAAAAATAAAACAGTGACACCTAAGAAATTCCTACCTAAAGTGGAACCAGGCAACACTCTGAGTGTGAACCACTCATGCCAGGGAGCAAACACTCCTACTGACAGGCATGCTTGTCTTAGAGAATGAAGTCTTACAGGAAAACTCAAGAGCCAATGTCCCATTAATACAAAACTTGCAAGTTACAAGGCACTACACTAAAATATTTAAATTTTCAACATCTGCTTCCAGGGAATTGCATATTTGGCTGTAAAAGTCATGATCTGCACTCTTTGCTGAACTGCTGTGATTCACAGAAAATGAATCACAAAAGGCAAGTTTTGTGACTAAAAAAACCAGCTGATCTGTAACGCACCTAGCGAGCAGTATCGTATTTGATTGGGAGACTATCAGAAGATGACTATAAATACCCCTTTCAAAACCAGAATTTGGATTAAGCTCAGTGTTAGTTGGGAGTAAGAGTCAGACAGACTGCCTCACACCTCTCCTGTATTTCACCTTTTAGGGGAAAGCCCAAGCACAGCCCCTCCGAAGCGTAACTTGTCACAAAAACGATGCAAAAGCTGTGCAGCATCACTACCATCAAAATGTGTGTTTTTAACATGGAGACTTTGAGTTCTATCAATCCTGTCTATGTCTCCATCAGTATGAGCATTGCTTATATGTGGGAATTATTTTATTAAAACTATGAAAACACCAAACAATTTATTTAATAAAAAAAAGCATTTTCTCCACCGCAACTCAGCAGTGAAGAGCTGTTCAAAGCAGGGTCTCTCTATCAGCCCTACTCCATCCGCACACTTCTGTTCTTACCATTATATTAAAAACCTTTCGCCAAAAATGAAACCATTAAAAAGCACGAATGTATGTTCCGGTTTTCTCTTAGCTGGAACTGGTAAATGTTCCTGGGGGTATCTCCATTTCAGCTTCACAGCTACCACCGAAGATTCACCCTTCTTTCTTTCATTTGGCATTTATGTACCTTCTACAGAAAAGGGACATTGAAACTGATGTCTGTGTGTTTTTGCTGATGTTGTTCCAGGCCACGCCACACCTGGGCTCACCACCTGTGCCCCGGGTGTACAGCAATGAACCAACCCAGGCAAAGGCCACAGCAGGCTTGACTTTTGGGTATTTCTGGTAGAAATGCCCTGGTAAGTGCCACGTTCATGTCCCCACTGCGTGGTGGCTGCTGGCCAAGTAGAGGAGCCGTGAAAGCTCAGCTGGCACACGCAGGACACACCACCAGTGACAGCCCAAATCCAGCTCTGAGGACAGGGTTAGGAGCACACCCTGTGATGGGACAGAGTCAGACTGGGACACCCACCTTGGAACCCAACATCTACTTTCCATGGAGTGCCCACACAGCCCAAGGCAGTCAATCCCATGGTATTTTAAAGTGGGGAGCACTGCAGATAAAGACAGATCAATTTTGTTCTACAGTTTTAAATTAAACTCTCCTGTTTTGGAAAGAATTTCATTAAGGTGAAAATATAATACAGAACTACCCATTTAGGAAGAACGTGCTATTAATTCTTAGCAGTGTATGTGGAAGGGAAAATTGCATTTTTATCTAAATGGTTTTTTCTGCATAACCCATTTCCAGTGTTCTTTTACAGCTCAGTAGTGGGAACTTTTCACATTTCTATTCGGGCACTGTGGAAGGCAGCCTTCAGGAACATGTCAAATATAACCCCTTAAAAAGTACTCCAAGAGAAGCTCCACAAACTGGAGAAAGGCCAGAAGAGCACACCTTAAAGGATGGCTGGAAAAGAAAAGGAAAAAAAACCTCTCTCTTAAAGATGTAAGCCAAATTTTTGAGGGGGAAAGGAAAAAGGATGTGGTTTAGGGTGTTTTTTTCCCATAGAGGCCAAGAAGAGTTTTGGTCTTCCCTCTCTTCTTCCTCACTTGAAGAGGAAACACCTCCTCTTTGATGCAGATCCCAGTCCCAAATGCACACAAAGAGCAGACTTTGGCCATGTCATCACTCTGAAAAACCGGACATTCTGAGCTATAACATGTACTGGTATGTACAACCAAAACAAGTGTATGCTATGAAAGACTCATTTTATCAGCATAAACAAATGCTCATTTCTCACTACAGTTTCATACCACTTGAAACTGAATATAATCCAAACAATAATTTCAAACAACTGATGCTGGGATCCAAGTTTCCCTGACATACTGCCATCACACAGCAAGAACAAAGTCAAGTAAAAGCAAAAGCAGATTCGGAACCGACTGCTTTGAGTTTTACCACGTTTGCCTAATCTAGTACAAAGAAAAGCAAACATAAAATTCAAAGTTTTTAAAATTCTTCATTTCATCATCAAGGATCTCAGATTCAAGCAAACCCAAACCGCAAAAGCACAGTGGCCTTGTGTTTAACAAACAAAGCCACTGACTTTCCAAGCACCGCAGCAGGGCTCACTGAAGAAGCTGAAGCTCCGTGTTTTTCTAAGCATTGTTCATTTGACATTCTTCACCTCTTTTTTTTTTCCCTGCATTGACTTTTATTAGCTTACTTCAGAAAATTAGTATAACAAAAAATTTTATCTTTCAAAACAGACATTTAGAAGTGCAGCAGTTATGGAAATACAATTGGACAATGAACAGTTTTTATTCCCTCTACCTCACCACACTCCGCACGGCAAAGCAGTAATTACAGGAATCTACTTCTGGTTTAAGCTCTACAGTAAGCTCTTTCCAAATTTAAGGCCAGCAACCAACCCTTCATTATGCTTAATAGGTAGACATAAAACGTAATTGTATCACAATCTCCCAATGCACGTTCCCAGCTCTGAGGCTCACACGTGTCTGGCTCAAAGAAGAGATTTTTTATCTGTTCTTTCCCGTAAGTGAAACACTGCACCACTGGCATCAGCCACTCGAGGAAAACTACACAAAACACTAGAGGATCCGGAAAATTATCTGGAGGAAGACTTCACTGAGTTGTTAAAACCTCACATTTCCAAAGTGGTGTTTGTTGGTCTGCAGTGGCTGGATTCCTGTGCCCCTGCACCAGCAGGAGCCCTGGCAGAGCCAGGACCGTGGTCACCTGCCCCAGGGGCCCGGAGCCCTGGCAAGCAGCAAATTCCCTTCTGCCCTTCCCGTTCACACCTCAGCTAAAATAAGTAACATCAGGACATAGTACATGAACTGGATTTATCCACAGCACAAACCACTTTGTCATGTAACATACAACACGACTGTGATGCACAGAGTTTAAAAGCAAAGCTCACCCAAATCACTTGGGACTGCCCTTGAACTTTCCCCGACACTGCCCCGTCCCCCTGCACATTTTCCAGCCATCACCCTCACACCTGCCCTGCCAACAGCACAAGGAATTGGCAAATGATGGGATTAAACTTCCATAATAATAATAATAATAATAATAATAATAATAATAATAATAATGAGCCAGAATGAAAGAGTGTTTTGCTATTCTCTCTTTTTTTGTGATCTGCCTATTTCAAAGTAATTTGTTTAAGATTTGATTTGTACTTGGGACAGCCCTTGTTTTCCCTCTGCCTCCAGAACCACAGCATGGTAGGGAGAGCACAGGGAGCTGGGCTGCATGTGGTTTCTCCCAGTTCTTTCACAGAAAGAACAGCATGTGCCTATATTTAGAGGTAGAGAAGGGAACTATAGCATCCAGGAAAAAAAAAAAAAATCATACTGATTTTATCTTCAAAAAAAGCATTTGTGTTTTTGGTTTGTTTAAATCAAAAATGTGCTGCAAGCGTTTGACCCTATATCCAGCAACAATAAAATCTGTTCCATCATAAAATACCAGCTGCTTTGCACTTTGAATAATAATACTATTTTTAAAGGGTTTCAGAATTATTGTCTCATGGATTGTGGTAGCTTTTATTACAATTACTGGGGAACTCCCTTTTTTGTATTTTGTACAATACAATCAATAGGCCCATTTATTTTCTTCTTGCTTTTAAAACTGTATTTGGACTGAAATTTTGTGTTACTCTTCAGACTAGACAAAAAACACTTTTCAGCCTAGTATTTGGCACCACCAAAAATTAAAACAATCGAGTCAGACCAAAAATACCCGCAACATTAGATGCAAACAGTTACCTGGCTGCCTGGCAGGTCTAAGGGACACACTCCTAATTATCAGCTCAGTACCACTGCAGGAGTAAGTCACACCAGGTGGTTGTGACCTACTGGGCAGCTCAGACTGGGGGTCTGGGTCTTCCTCTCTCACTGCCCAGGGGAGCAGGGAGGAGAAGCCCACCCTTGGTGATGCTTCCAACCCCAGGCATCTGGAGGAGGTGAAAACCCACCTTGCATCAAACTACTCCTGCAACACTTAGGTCTCTTTTTCCTCTTGCTAAGACTGACAAACTGATTTAGAAATTCACTCACACACAGATCAGAAGCGCTGTAACTGGGGTTTGGGTTTTGTTTTTTCCACGAGAGGAGAAATGCTGCCCCGGAGAGGGCAGTACAGCCGCGCCATCCCCACAGAAGGAGGAATCCACGCAGAAATGAGATCACCAGGTGGGATGAGATGCTCTCAGCCCTTCACTCCCTGCCCACGCACACTTCCGAACCACCGCACGCCCAACCCAGCACCATTCAGCATCGGTGTGCCAGCCTTTGCTGGGTCCCCAAGTGCCCCAGGGTCCCCCCAGTTCCACTGTGCACCTCTCCAGTACCCTCTGCCCAAGCCCTGGTGGCACCACACCGTGTTCTGGTGGTGATCCGGCCGCTGCCTTGCCCAACAACGCCTGTTTTATCTCATTTGGACAGTAAATCTTTAGCAGTGGGAACATCTCCCAGCTTTCTAAAACACCGTGGCAATTTATGGTGCAATAAATATGATCTTAAATAAAAATAATCCTAGAGTGGGACCTGAATATGGAGTCGGCTGCGCTCTAAATCACACGTAGACCCCAATTTCTGTAAGTAGGGTGGCAATGCCTTGACTGACCGAGCCCTGCAGCCAGGAGCAGAACACGGTGCAGAAACTCACTCCCCACCCGTTTCCACCAGCCAGCCACTCGCAGCCTCACCTCCAGCAGTGCATGGGAGGGAAGGCTCAGCCCCATTCCCTAGGGACCGGCACTGCTCGAAATGAAGTGCAGCTGTGCCTCAGACACCCCCACCGAAAGCATCCTCTGCCTCCTCTGACTGCTCTCACCTGAGACCAAAAGGCTTTTAAATGCCATTATAGAGGAATATTATACCCACACCCTCCCCGCCCCACCCCCCCAGAAAAAAAAAAATAGTGGAAGATTTTTCTAGGAAAGAGATCCTAAAATTCTGACCAGATAATAACCCCAGCCCAACCTCCATTTCCTATGTTAATAGATCAATTTACATCTTTCTAGCAAAATGGTTTCAGGCTACATTAAAAAAAAGAAAAAAGTCATGCCTTTCTTCTTAAACTGCATTTTGGGAGAGGATTAAGGAGGAAGTAAGGATATGACTCTTTCCAGGGCTTTGTAGCGTATTTGCTTCACACATCAAATTAATATTCTCAATTTTAACTCAGGAGTACATTCTTAATTAGGGTATGAAATGTTTTAAAATTTTCTTCACTTTACAAATGGCTGCTTTTTCAATTAACTGTGCTTCCCCAGCCTCAGGATGATCTTTCTATTAGCAACAGAATGCTTTCGAGTATTTTGTGAATACTAATTCACAAAATTAATTAAATGCAGACTTAACTCTGAAAACATATATTTTACCACAAAAAAACCCTGCTGTCTTCCAACTACTGACCGATCATAGGCTTTGCTGGGATCAAGGGGATCAAGTCCTAAAAACCCAGCAGTCAGAACTGAAAGTAGGAGAGTTAAAAGGGAAAAAACCAAAGTTCCTCATTTTGTATTTTAAATGCTCCAAACACAGGGGGGGATAAAAAAAAGATAAATATCCCAAAGTTCACACAAACTGGCCAAGGGAGCAGGGTTGTGGCACGTCCCTCACAATGCTCACAGTCAGAGCTAGTGGAGCCCTTTGAGCTCCCACACGTGTTGTCTGTGTTTAAACTCAAATAAACTGTATTTATTTTCATGTAAAAAAAAAAAAAATCTATCAAAGCAGCACTTAAACGTAACCAGATTTCTGCTTACCAAACCAAAAAAAGCTTTTTTAGACAAATGTTAAAAGCTAATAAAAAACGCAGACCGCCCAGCGTCATGCTTGGTGGTGTTACGTTAAAACACTGAACAGACACAAACAGATTTGCTGGAATTGAAAACAAACAGACACAAAGTGCCCTGCTGCAGCATCCGGGCAGCAGCACCTCAGGCTGCAGCCGAGGCTCGGCTCCTGATGGATGCGCCCGTGCATCCCAGGGAGCGGCACCATCGGCGGTGCCAGAGCAGCTCCTGCCCAAACGGGCAAGGGAAAACTTGGAAAAATGTTACTTCCAAACAGCCAGCATGGATCAGACCCAGTCTTACGGAGAGGGATGCGCCCTACGTGTGAGACAGGTGTCTTGAAAGGGCACAAGCACGAAGCATAAATACTCCTATGACAACGTCTGCGCTGCTACAAAAAACAACTCAAGTACAGGAAAGGAACAGAACAGTGGTGACCACGTATTTTTGCATTAGTATGGATAAAAAGTGCAACACTAAGAAAGCCACATTTCTAGACCATCGAGTCTTAAAACTTATTACATCAACTAAGGAAAATGCATTCCCCCCATCCAGATGCTTTTGTCATTTGCCAGGAGATGAGCGGAACATGAAGCCTTAGAGGAGAGGGCACTGGAGGGGAGAGGAGAAGAAGGGGTGCTGAGGAGGGGAACAGCGAAGCAGTATCATCTAAAATGTTCTCTTTGAAGTATTAAGAAAGTCAGCTTGTAAAAATTAATGGATTAGACCTCCAGCTGTTCAATTCTCAGCTTTAAATTTAGAAGGCATTTGACTTCGGAACATTGGCACATAATCCATAAAATATATTTAAATTTGTAAAAAACCCCCCAAATCCTTTGTATTAAAAGGTCACTAATAACTCAGAATGTTTTAACTGCATCAACACAAAAGCATCTGGCAAAGGAAAAGCAGCATACTACAATGAATTGAAGTACTTTTATATAAACCAGTCATCTAATCACTGTGTGTAAACTGGGTTTATCTACAGAACAGCAAAAATTCGGAATTACATTTTAAAAGCTGAGAAATCTAACCAAGACCAGGAAGGTGAGGGCAGACCTTGAATTTCCCGGGCGATTCCACAGCTTCACCTATTTAATTTCCATGAGGTTCTCCGTGTCCCTTACCCAAGATACGGTGCACAGCCAGCCATGTTCTGAACAGTCCTCACCAACAGAGGCTCTCATTTAAAAACGCCCCTCAAAAAATGAAACGAGAATAATTTCGTAGTTAAAAATAAACAACACACCAATCTTAAAACACGTCCTGCAAACCTCAATCATGTGTTTACAGGTGCAAAGGTTGTTCTTTTCAGGGGTGTAGATTTTTCAATGGAAAAGCTGGAGCAGCTGGGCAGGGAGGCGGATGCCGGCCGGAGCCGCGGCGCGATGGCGAGGTGGGTACCAGCGCCTGACGCCCACCACCCGCACTGCCTGCATCCAATGCAGTCCCAAACATGCAAAGGACAACCTATTCCATACCAGGGAAAAAACAGGGAATGATCCTCTGCCTTTCTTTCAATATTCTCAATGTGCTTGAGAAATTATGTCATTAAACTGTTTCTGTAAATTTCAGTAAATTTAGCGTTAACAAAGCATACACGTTAGGCCACCTGAAGATTCATTTTAGAGCTGGCTCTGCGCTTTCTGGGGAGACTCTCCTCATGCTCAGATTTAACAGAAATACACGAGAAACCACTGACTGAAAATGTACAGCAATTTGTCTAGTACTAAAATTTTATATGGCCACATAAAGGCATTTTACTGTACCAAAACCTCTCCCTGGTATAGAACACTACCGAGGCTAGGAGTCAGCTGGTTCAAATAAAAGCAGACTATCATTTTAGGTTAGATTTTTGTTTGATGCCTTATTCTTTGTTCTACACAAGTAACAACAAACTGTATCTATAGACATTGCTAATTAATAACGTTTTTTATCAAAATATTATTTGCAGTTTTATGGTCGAGCATTCCACTAGGTCACTGGTTAAAAAACCAGGTATTGTACCTTAAAAATTAAGAGCAGACATGGTGTAATACATCACAGACCAAAATAAATCTATGCTGTCATCCAAGCTCATATATAAATACTAAGTCTAATTCATTCCCTTTTACATCATACAGAAAGATCTGAAGCACATTCACACACCAGTTTCAAGAAACATCTCCCTCGAAGTCTGCCTCACGCACATCCTCACACCAAGTGTGTGCAAAACAACCCCGTTAAAACTCACCTTGCAACTGAATGGGCCATCAGAAAACAGACTTTGGGACAAGGAAGCACCAGGATGCAAACCAGATAGGTAATCTGCATTAATTCAAACACAGCTAGATTGCCCGCTGAAATGAGAACAGGTACATCTAGAGACCAAAAATTAATAGCCACACAGACGGTGGACGCAAAGGAAAGCAGTGGCCACAGTTGTTACTGAAATGCCAATAAATTTACACACTTCCTGCACTAAATATTTTAGTATATCACAGCAAGAGGAAATACTACTGAAAATTCTGTCCCTTGCTTTCTCTAATACTTGCCATAAAGGTCAACAAGCACATTGCTACAGAATGTTTATAAAACAAAGGAAAACATTTCTAAACAGGACCGTTTTCTAGTAGAAAGTATTAAAAATTATAGTCAGTCAAGGTAAACAAGGGAGAATTTCTGTCATTCACATGAGGCCAAGCAGGGGCAACCCTACCAATTTTTTTTTTTAACAGGTTAGAAAAGTTTAAAGCATCATATTAAATCCAAACGCACACCAAACTCTCTCCCAGGATAAGCAGCAGGAGCGTTCTTCCCTCACCACTGTGCTTGCTAATTCAGATGATTTCATAAAGATCTGCATCTGATGTACGTGGAGTTTATCGTGTAACTTCAAGATAAAGGCAATAGCTTCTTTTTTCACCAAACTGTTAAAATTGTGTAAGTTTCAGCATCCCAGTGAGGCAAACAAAGCAGCATCGGGAATCGCAGCCCCCTCGCTGCAAAGGGCGCTGAGCTTTGCCGCTGAACTCGCTTCCACAGCGCTCACTACAACACAGCCGCTCACAGCACATCGCCTGCAGGGAGGGTTCAGTGCCTAAAAAACCTCACCAGAGGTCTGACAAACTCGGTCCCAGTAAACAAACCCAGTCTCTTGGTAAAGCCTCTAAAAGAACTAAATAGTATTTAAAATAAAGCATGCAGCAGAATGCACTGGAAAGGAAAAGAAAACAAAGGCTCCCGGCCGCATCTGGACCGAATTTGACCTTTGTTAATGTATTTCTAGTAATTCACAGATGTTACGCACTGCTCCGGCAAGAGGGCTGGCCTGTGGGCTCATTCCAGTGACAGGTTCGGTGTAGCAATGAAATATTAACAAAAACTCACAGATGAAGGCTAACGGTGCTGTGTGGCACGTGCCCGTCAGCCCGGACCGACGAGCCCAACAGCCACCCAGCAGCACAATATATTCCTATTCTTTCCAACAGACACCTGCACAGTTCTAGGTACATACTGATGCCTTTACCTGACATCTGCAGTACGGGACCTTCAAAATTTCAGTTAAAAACTAAAACCAAAACCCCACCAGCACTTAATTACTGGGTTTCTAAAGAATACTAATACACATTTCACTGAAGGGGAAGTTGTTCTGGTTCAGTCAAACCAGGAAAAGCAAAACCCCATTAAACCAGCCCCGGATTTTTAAGTGAATTTCATCTGGTTATTCTTTTTCAGCTAGAGCTGTTGTGTTGGAAGTCAAGACAACCCCTCCAGACTCAGTGTTATTTATCTCTCACTCCCAGCTCAAGCTGCTCGGCAGAGGAAAACACGAAATTCTAGAAAGCATTTTCGGGGGGAAAAAAACCCAAAACCTACCAGCTACTTCACATAAAACAAGTTGGTACAAGAAATGATGCATCAGAGAAAACTCCCTACAGAAACACATTTCAGGGCAGAGCCACATCCAGGCAGCATTACTAATGCTACATTCCGAAATGAAACGTGAACGCACGCACAGAGCTCGCGGCAGGCCAGCGCCGGAGGTGTCACACCTCGCAGGGGCACCAGCAGCACCCGTGTCTGCTCTCACCAACCTCCAGACCCACAGCTCACACAACTACCAGAGATCAGCAAATCGTTTTAATGCCGCTATGGGAAAAAAGGTGAGCTCCAAGGAATCTGAGCAGCCGTTAAAACAACTCAAGTTGTTTCCCCCATAACCTGCGCATTAACAGAGTATTTGAGAAGTTCCCGATCCTGCTGTGTTTTGGGGAGCCTGCTCTTTCCTTCGTGACCAGCACTGAAGCCAAACCCTCTGGTCCCAGCACTGGCTTGGAGTGGCAGGCAGTGGACACAGTGCCCAGCACTGCACAGAGGAGAAGCTGCCCCCCAACACCCACCGTCCCTTCCTCCGCCCCCCTGGCACCTGAGGAGCCGCCAGTGCTCATCGCAGCGGTGCCACAATGGGAATAAATCACTGACCGCCTGCCCTCTCACGGCAGGTGCAAATCAGAAGCCCCCAACAATGCCTGCACTGGGGAGGACCCTGGGTCTAATGCTGCTCTCACCCAGCCCCAAAACGGCGCCCACCTTTCAGCACGGCGTTCCGCACGCCGAGGAACTGCCTGAATTCAGAGCAGCGCTGTCTGGAGCATCCACCCGGACACTGGGTTACTGCTGGAACAAACACCACAGCGCAGATCCCAGCCGACTGGGAAGGTTTAAAATCTCAGCCCATGTCTAAAGAAAGCCTTTCCTTAAACACAGTTTCACACACTCAAGGGTATGGCAATGTAAAGTTAAATTATTTCTACTGATTGAGGTGAACAGCCTGTTTAGCCTCACCTATTGTATCTTTATCATCTCCAACAACAGTTTAAGTAAATTCTCTGTGAGTCTGTGTAAATTTCCTCATCCGAGGAACCAGCCCATTCAAATCCCTCAAGTGACTAAAGCATGAACCAACCCGAGCGCCTCTGCATTGTTGTGGAACTGGTTTGCTATTTTATGTTAAGCCTCTGAAATACTAAAACATATCCTTATATAGGAACACTGATTAAATGGTTTTCCTTCCAAGTGATGAACTGTTTTAACACCAACATTGTGGTTATCGCGACCAGAAAGCAATTACTTCTTTCACTAGATGTTACTAAGAATAGCTGTGATCAAAGTGACTGGAGGAGTGCTGTTAAAAGACGCTGCAGAAACATCGCTCCGTATCACACACACACACACACACACACACACACACACAAAATTTAGACCATTTTAAGCCAAATTACACTTTTAATAAATGTGCTGTTCAGAATTAAATCACTGCTCAGGATTTCTTTTTTCATCCAGGAACTCAAGATCTGTAGAATAAGTTATTCTTTTAAAATCTATTTCTAAACACAGCACGGTGTGAGATCTGTGTTATCTCTGTGTGAGTGTGTGTGTGTGTGTGTGAAAGTGCACACGTAACGGGGTGCGTGTGGTGTGAGAGAACATATATATGTGCTTGAGCCTGCCAAGGCAGAAGTGACAGGAACTGTGATTTGTGCTAACTAGCTATTGATCCAGTCAGATCTAGATGTTGTGTACAAGAAACAATAAAAGAGAAGGGGCCAGGAAGGATGCTGTGTGCAACTCCATTTAAAAATGGAAAAGAAGGGCCCCAAACAAACCAATTTATGTCCTTGCCTGGGTGAAGCATGGAGAATGCTGATGGGCTTCCTCGGGTCTGCCGTGCATGCTAAACACTCTGCTCGAAATGAGAGTCTCCTGCGCTGGGCATTAAACATGAACAAAGAGACAAACCGTGGGGGCTAGGATTCACGCTTCAGAAAGCCAAAGCTGCAAAGCCAACCAGAACCGGGTTAGGAAACAGCCCAGTTTCCAAACCAGCTCCCTTCTAATTTCACCAACAACTTTCTTAGCAAAATTACTAAATGCGGAGGGCCGTAAAAAGTCAGTCTGTACTACCAGAGGTAATGAAAACAATTTCAAACTACACTGCAGTACCAAAGTATCACCTTTCCTAGGCACAAATAATGAGTTTATATTGTGTAAACTGCACACATGTATTTCTAGCACACCAAAACCCACCCGCCTGCCCTGAGATAGCAGGTACAGCATGTGCACCCATTGTAACAATCACACGTACAGCCAGGCAGGTTGCAAAATAGGGATTTGATAAGATAAAATAGAAACCAATTGAATCTATAATCATCCTTATCTTAAACAGCTTTTATAATAGAGATTTTTACATTAAAATATTTTTTTTCCTGAGCGTGGGGAATTACGATGCCCTCTGGACACAAGGAAGGATCAAAAATGACAACTAATGTCGAAATTAAACATCTGTCAACTAAGCAAGTTTTACACTAACAGACCCAGAGCCTTATTTTAAACTGCCTTTCAGTTAAATGAGAAACAATTTGTTACAAGCCGTTCAGTTCAGTATCACACTGCTGTGGGCTCCAAATTCAAGCAGGGGGCACCTGGACCTGAAGGGGCAGCACTACCACCAGCCTCATGTTTTTGTGGTTTAGGAAAACCCTCAGTCACAGCTTTGGGAAAGTGGCTGAAAGGTTCAGCTGGCACCAAGCTCTGTGGAAGCCCCCTCCTCAGCTTCCCATACCTGGTGGGACTCTGCAGGAGCCCCCTCCTCAGCACCTCAGTCCCCTTCTGCAGCAGCCCAGGAGCTCAGCTGGGGCTCAGTGGAGCCCCCTCTGCTCAGCACCCCAACTTGCCCATTCCCTAGGAGGCATGATGGGGACAGGGCTGGCAGCAGAGATGCCATGGGGCAGTTGTCACCTAGACCAGTCAGGCAGCAGGCACTCTGTCCCTGACACTGGTTCTCCCAGCAGAGCCACCCAGCATCCTGCAGCCCCAGCCCAGGCTGGGAAGGCACCTGGCACCCACCAAGGGTGGAGTGGGAGTGGAGCCAGTGTGTGCCCAGAGTACCAGGGCTGCAGCCCCACCACATCCCCTTCCTTGAGCAGCCCACAACCACCCCTGCCCCTATGCCAGAACCCACGTGGGACAACTGATACCTTCTTTGCTGGGGTTCGGGGGCTTGGGCTTCTCCCAGGGCGCCATGGGCTTGTCCTCCTCCTGCCCCTCCATCAGGGCCTTCTCTCCAGGCAGGTACCAGGTGGAGTTGTGCTCCGCCATCAGGGAGTCCAGGTCGATGGTGCTCATGGTGCCCTTGACACCCTCCGAGCAGCAGCTGCCCAGGTCACTGTCCCCATTCTGCCCCGCACACTCCGCCTTCTTGCTCTTCAACCCCAAGGGCTGGTCTTCCGAGATGCTGAACTGCTGCCGCTGGAGCTGGATCTGTGCCTGCAGGATCTCCAGGGGGTGGATCTCATCCTGGGCCGAGGTGCTCGTGGGGGTCCGCACCTGCTCCATGCTTGGCGTGCCAGGGTGAGCGCCCGCCGTGGTGCTGAGCCCATAGCTGTCGGGGGTCGAGGTAGATGTACTGAGAAGGCCAAGGGCCAGGGGCTTCTGTCCGTTGAGAAGTGCGTGCTCCCCACGGGGCAGCTTGGGGGAACCACCCAGCAGCGGGCTACGGGTGGGCTTGGAGGTGGCATTGTCGGAGCTGGAGGACACCTCGTCCTCGTTGCCATAGCTGGTGCTGACCTCGTCGGGAAAGTCCACGTGCGGGGAGCTGCCGTCTGACTTGGTCACGCTCTGGATGCCGCTGTCCAGGGAGGACATCAGGTCGGGCTGCTCCGCCAGCAACAGTTCACTGCCCTTGCCCCAGGACGGTGAAGTCAAGGGCTTGTCGTGAGGGGTGCCTCCACCGCGCTCAGCGCCCGCAGCCCCCGGCGGGCCCCCCGCCGCCACCGGCACTGCCGGCTGCCCTGGGCTGACACCGGCTCCCCCACCCTCCGCAGCTGAGAACTTCTCAAAAAATGTGCCGGGGCTGACGTGCCCACTGTCCCGTTTCCGGCGACCCCGACCCCGCCCGCCACCCGCCTTCCCCTCACCCCCGGCCACCGGCTCCAGCGCGTAGCCGGGCGAGAGGCTGCTCTCCGCGGGCAGCAGCGGGGCACTGCCCGCCGCTTTGCCCGCGCCACCCCCGCCTACTGGCGGCCCTGCTGGGAAGTAGTCCGGGGCAGCAGGCGGCGGGTCGGGCTCGGCCTGGCTGAGCTTGCGCTTGGCCTCGGCCGGGCTCTTCTTGTTGAAGGTGACGTTGAGGTTGGGAGCGCCCAGGCTGGCGATCATGTTTTGGCAGGCAGTGGAGAGGGCAGCCAGGCAGCTCTGCCCGAAGACATTGTCCTTGCTGGCCGCCTTGCTGAAGGAGCCCAGCGAGAGGGCACCCAGCTTGCTGGCAGCGGGCCGTGGTGGGGGTGGCGGGGGGAACTCGGGCGGGGGTGGAGGGTAGGCCCCTGGCGAGGCGCTGAGGGCAGGTGCAGCCCCGTGGGCCGCCGGCTGCCGCGCCGCCGCCGCGAAGGGGAAGCCAGGCTGAGCGGCGAAGTCGGCGGGGCCACGGCGCTCGGCAGGGGCGCTGGGCAGTGCCACACCGCTGCCTGGTGACTGCAGCTGCGAGAGGCCGCCCATGCTGGGTGTGAAGGGCGGGTGGACGCCGGGCGACGGCAGGGCCTGCGCTGGCCCCTCGCCTGCCATCCGCAAGGGCTCCTGCAGCCCCAGCCCATTGGCGCCCGGCCGGAACAGCACGGCAGGGCCACCCGGCTGCAGGCCCAGCTCGTGGGGGGCTGCCTCAGCTGGCAGCCCCGGCGCTGCCAAGCGCCTCGGCAGCAGCTCCCCAGGCGGCGGCGGTCCTGCGAACCAGGCGCTGTCGGGGGCCAGGTGCGGCGCCGGCGGATCGAAGCTGCGGCCGCCACCAGCCTCCCGCTCGAAGGCTGGCGGGGGCAGGCCGCCGGGTGCGCCCACCTCACCGTGATGCCCCAGCTGCTGCAGGCTGGGCGGCCGCAGGCGCTGCTGGCTTCGCGAGGCCATCTGCTTCATCACCAGGGCCGCGTTCTGGCGCTGCGCCAGCGCCGGGTGCTCAGGGCCGCCGTGTGGCAGGGGGCCCCCAAAGGCCTCAGGTGCCGGCGGGGTGAACTCGCCCGGCAGGCCAGGGTAGGCCGTCGGGGAAAGGTGACTCTCCATGGCCGGGCCGTGCATGCCGCCGCCCCAGGAGGCGCAGCGCTCGACGCCAGGAGTGCTGGGGAAGTCAAACCGCGGCCTCTTGGCGACGCTCACGTAGGGGGCATCGAAGTGCTGCAGTCTTTGATTTGGTGGCTGTTGCGGAGGAGGGTGCTGCATATTAAACACGGGGTCGGTGTAGGGATGCATATTCCTGTTCTCCAGTCTGTGAATAGGGTATTCAAACTGTGCATGCTGGTTCTGCATTATGGGCCCATTGTCCTGCAGGTTGGAGTTGGGAGCGTTGGCTTCTGTTTGCTGTTGCCTAGGGATGGCTGGCGGGCAGGAGTTCTGTCTGGCCAGCAAGCCCGGCGGCTGCTGCGGTGGTTGCGGTGGTGGTGGCGGCTGCTGCTGCTGCATCAGCGGGTGCCTGGCGTTGGCCCCCGGCTCCAGACTGGCCGACATCTTCCGCGCCCCCCCGAAGCGCTCGAAGAAGACGCCGTGCTGCTGCGGCGGATGCGCCTTGGCCACGGCCATGCCCGGCGCCCGGGGCAGGGCGGGCGCTCCCGCGAAGCTGCCGCCCGCCGGCACCTGCCGCCCGCCGCCGTAGTGCGGCAGCTGCCCCTCGGGCTCCGACGGGGAGAAGACGGGCAGCTCGAAGTGGCTGGCAGGGCCGTCGCCAGGGTAATTGTATTCCAGCGAGTCCACGCCGCCCTGCGCCGGCAGCCGCCGCGGCTCCAGGCCGTGGGGCTCGGAGGAGCCGGCTGCCGGCAGCCCGTGGAAGGAGGCAGCGCGGTTCGGGGACTGGTCGAGGGGCAGGCAGGGCGCCGGCACGGCGTGGCTGGCGGCGCCGGCGCCGTGGTGCTGGAAATCGGGCAAGGTCCCGGGGCGCTGCTGCCCGAAGCCCTCGCCGCCCTGGCCCTCGGCCATGTGCTCGTAGCCGTCGGCGAACGCCGTCTGCCCGCCCAGAGCGCCGCTGTAGCCCAGGAGGCGCCCGCCGTGCACGCAGGAGGCGCCGGGGTCGGGCCCGAAGCCGCCGCCGAAGTGCGGGGGGTGCTGGTGCGGGTGGGGGGCACCGCCAGGGCCGCCGTGCGGCTGCTGTCCGCCGAAGAAGCCGTGCACCGGCGGCTGCATGCCGCCACCGTGCAGCTCGGCGGGGCCGCGGCCCGGGAAGCCGTAAGCGTCCCCGGCCAGGCTCATGTTCATGCCCAGGAGGGGCGGCTCGCCCAGCGCTCCCAAGGCCGGGTCCGCCGGCGCTGGGCCGCCACCGGGGAAGGCCGGCGCCTTGAAGTGCGCGCTCATGCTCAGTCCGGGCTGGCCGAAGCCCCGCTCCGCCTGCCCGCCGCTCCGGCCGCTGTTCTGCGGCTCGAACTGCTCCAGCCCGAACATCCTGCGCGGCTCCTCAGCAGGGCATGGCTGCTCCGCGCCGCTCCGCCGTCCCGCTGCCCGCCGCTCCCCGCTGCTCCGCTCCGCGCCACTCGGCCGCCCCCGCTCACATCCTGCCGCGCCGCCGGCACCGGCCGCTCGCCCGCGCTCACCCCGCCGCTCGCCGCTCGCTGCTGCCCGAGAGCCGACGGGGCGGCGCGCTGCCGCTCACAGGCTCCGGCGCCCGGGAGCTGCGCGCCGCATCGCCGGCCGGCCGTGCGCTCCCGCGGCTCGCAGCGCTCCGGCGGCGGCGGGGCCGGGGCGCGGGGCCGGGCGGGCGCTGCGAGGGCTGCGCCGCGCTCCCCGCGCGCTGCCGCGCTCTCACCCAGCGCTGGCGGAGCAGCAACAAGTTTTGCATTTCAGCGATGAATTTCAGCCATCGGGGCTGCGCCAATGAGCGCCGCGGTCCGGGGCGGGGCTGCCGTTAAGGTGGCTCCGCCGCCGGCCCCGCGCCCCGCCCGCACCGCGCCCTGCACCGCCCCCCGTGCCCGGCGGCGCCGCTGCTCCCGCGGCGCACGGAGCGCGGGCGGACGGGGAGGTGCGCGGAGCCTCGGGGTCCCGGAGCGGGGCCCAGGAGCGGGGCTGGGGGTACCGGAGCTGGGACCCAGTGGCGGGTGTGGGGAGCCTCCGGCCACACTGCCCGCCGGGGCGAAACCCGCCCGGCAGCCCCGAGCCGGGAGCAGAAGCGGCCCCGCCGGCCCACCCCGAGCCGGGCACCGCACGGAGCCGCGCGGGGAGCGGGCGCTGCAGCAGCGGGGGGAGTCACAAGCCCGTTCCCCCGGAGGGACAAACACCCAGCAGGCCCGGGGGCCCACAGACTGCCGGCGGGACACGGTGCTTCAGGTGCTCGCGGATGCACATGTCGATAGTTTAAAGAAATAGTAATGAATATTGCTCCCACCAAAAAAAATGAGATCTATAAATAAGCGGCTGAGGACTGTTTGTATATGGCAGGAGAGTTTTAACGGGATTTTTTTCTGCAGGATCAGGATGCTGCGCTGTGATTAAATATTGATTTTGTGTAATTAGTTTTCATGTGAACTATCCTCCTTGCTGTTGGCCTGGAGATTTCAGAACTGGCGAAGAAATGGAATTGGACGTGGAAATTATTACTTAGCGAAGTGACAGGGAGGGAGGGGGTGGGACGCGGGGCTCGAGCTGCGGGGCAGGCACCGGGGTGGAAACCGAAGCACGCGCGGCGCGGCCGCGGCACAAAGGAACCAAGGGGATGTCTCGCCCCTCGCTACGGGAACGGCGGCAACGGAGGGAGGGACCGAGTGAGAGACGGAGCCGCCGGCCCCAGCGCCGCGTCCCTGCGTAGGGGCGCCGGTGCGGACCCACGGCTGCACCAAGCGGGGCCCCGCACCCCGGCCCCGCACCCGCCGCGGCCCCGGGTCAGAGGCGGCCCGCGCCCGGGGCTCCCCCAGCGCCGCGGCCGTCGCGCCCCCTCTGCGCCTGCGTGCGCGCCGTCGGAGCGCCTCTTCCGCACGGGCACAGCGCCCCCTGCCGCCCGCCCGCCGCCAGCGAGGCCCCGCTCCCTGCCCCGCTCCGGGTCCCGCTCCGTGTCCCCCCGGCCAGCGAGGCCCCGCTCCGTGCCCCGCTCCGGGTCCCGCTCCGTGTCCCGCTCCGGGTCCCGCTCCGTGTCCCCCCGGCCAGCGAGGCCCCGCTCCGTGCCCCGGTCCGTGTCCCCCCGCCGGCAGAGAGGCCCCGCTCTGTGCCCCGGTCCGTGTCCCCCCCGGGGCAGAGAGGCCCCGGTCCGTGTCCCGGTCCGTGTCCCGGTCCGTGTCCCCCCGCCGGCAGAAAGGCCCCGCTCTGTGTCCCGCTCTGTGTCCCGCTCTGTGCCCCGGTCGGTGCCCCGGTCCGTATCCCAGTCCGTGTCCCGGTCCGTGTCCCCGCTGGCAGAGAGGCCCCACTCTGTGTCCCGCTCTGTGCCCCGGTCCGTGCCCCGGTCCGTGCCCCCGCCCCCGATCCGCCCCGACGGCGGTCCGAGAGCCCCCGCTCCGCGGCAGGGTCCGTGCCCCGTTCCGCCCCAGCGGCGGGCAGTCGGGCCGAGACCCCCGAGCTTTGCTCCCCGCGGAAGGGCAGGGTCGGGTGCGGGGGACGTCGGGCGGAGTCGCCGGGAGCGGCTGCCCGGATTCATCTTGGGGCACCGGCACCGCCGGCAGTCCCTTCCCCGGCCCGTCCTGCCGCTTTCCTGGGGGCCCTGGGCGGGCAGCCCTCGGCACCGGGATGCCGCCGCTCCCTCCTGAGCAGCTCTTGGCAGAGCGGCTCTGAGCCCAGCGGCGATGTCACGCCCGGGGCTGCACCGGGGCCCCTCGAGTCCGTTCGCCGCACCAGGGCTCAACCCCGCTCCCTCCAGAGCCACCGCAGCCTCGCTGGAAAAGGAACATCACATGCCCGCCCATGGCTGGGCCCAGTTCACCCAGCACCGCTCCTCCTGTGGACTTTGGTGGGAGCCAGATGGTGTCTAGGACTGGACAATGGCAAACATGGAAATAATCTCAGCCTAAGTATTCTGACAGTAAAACTGAGATGCTCGGAATGGCAAGGTTGGATACGAGCTGCAGAGTTCTGCTGGCCCGTGGTGTGCATGTGGGAAGGTGGCTCAGCCCCTGTTTCTAACTGAGATGTGCTCTGGGCTAAACTCACCCACGGCTGCCAACCTGCCCCACAGCTCCCACTGGGGCACGGGGCCAGGAGCACTGGTGGGAGCGTGGCCCTGGGCTGTGGCCAGCACTGCCAGGTCACCTGTGCCACAAAGGGTTGCAGCCCCCAGCCAAAGAGAAGGAAGCCTCCCTCAATCAGACCAAGCAGTGAAAAGTGTATTTTATAAAACGTATTTTTACTTTCAGTCTTGGGGTTTTGGTCATCTTGAGGGAAGCAAGGAAAGGCATTATTTAAATAGTTGTAGCTGCTGGGGATTATTTTCTAAATTAACAATGGTAATTGTGCCTGCCAAATCCAAAGTTGAGGGGGTTCATTTATTTCAACTCTCCAGACAATAGCACAATTTTGGGTTTCATATTGCAAGCTCTGAAAACCAAATAGTGGGACCGATGTTTAAAAAAAAAAATTCAAACAACATCAATTCATCAGACTTAAATCCAGCTCTTTCCACTGTGTCAGTTTAACTTGCACTGAGAAAAGTTGCTGCTCAGCAAAAAAAAAAGAAAAAAAATTCCTTTTTAACAAAATGAATGCATCATACATAAAACATCATGGACCATACAATTAGTAAGCAAATGTAAGAGTTCAGCTCAGTTCATAATTATTCAGCAAACCTATTCAGAATGATTTTTTCTCCCTGCAGCAATCTACTGTGTGGGCTCATTACCACCGAAAATCTAACGAAGAAACCACCACAGAAACTGCACAAAATAAGCCCATATGCTCGAGATGCTTTAGCTCAGCCAGCCCTTAGCAAGAGCCTCTTAAACCCCGACATGAAGGGAACCCAAACTCACTTCTCTGCGGTGTTTGCACTCCGAGCTCTCCAAAGGTGCCCTGCCATTAGTGCAGCTTCAGGTACATCAGTGGGAGCCACTGCCTGTCCTCCGTGGTGCCACCAGTGCCTGCTCTGAGTCACACAGCATCAGCCCCAGGCACAGGCCCTGTCCCTGCAGCAGAGACTCCCAACAGCCACGGTGCAAAAGAGCTGATGGGTTTCTCTTGGCAGGGATTTCTCTTCCTAACAGGGATATTCGTTGAAAGGAATTGGAATATTTTGAAAAATAGGTCTCCAAATCCAGCAGCTGTCATTTTCAGGAAAGTTTTCAGCATTTCTGCCTGGAACACTTTGGGGAAACTATTGCATCTCCTCTCTCTCAAGCTACAGCGAGCGTGGTGGTGGAAGGGACGCAGGAAGCAAATGTGTAAAATCATTAAATGAGCTTGTGAGTGCAGGGAGCTCAGAGGCAGCTCCCGAGGGAAGGCGTCGCTCCACAGGGGACAGTGCTGCTCTGTGTGCATCTGCCTCAGCTCCCGAGAGCAGAAGGGTTTTGGGGATGGAAGGGCTCTGCTCTGGGCAGGTCCCAGCGCCCAGCACGGTTCAGGCTGTGCCCAGAGCAGGCTGAAGGCTGTGGGCAGAGGCTGTGGCACACGGTGCCTCACAGGCTCCCAGGGACCTGCTGCCAGCACAGCTGCTGAGCTGGGAGGCACCGGCTAAAAGGCAACACGTAGGGACTTCCAGCCATCCGACCTCTGTCACTCCTTGTCCTTCGCTGCCTGAGTGTCTGGAGGTGACATGGTTGGTAATTGAGATTAAAGACAATTTCATCTGTGAAACCTGATTTGCATTCAGTTTCTGGGAAGTTCACCTTGCCGGTGTAAAGATTTCATGCTTAGTTTTACCAACAATGTGGTTTCTGGAAAGACTGAACCAAATTCCTTCAGACACTTTACTGCATCCCATTTTTAAAAATGCAAAGCTGAATAAACAGAGTTAAAGGACTAAAACCACCTCAGTCATTTCCCATAGGGATCAACAGCAATTCCAGAACATTTTCCTTCACAGGGATTTTCCTGTTGGGTTCTTCAGCAAGGTTGGTCAGCTGGTTTAGTTCCTTTACATGGCTGCAACCTTAAGTGTATTTTTCCTGTTTGGGTTTACAGGTCCCTCAGTATGGACCATGATATTTTCACAATATCAGTAGAGTTCTCCATTGCTGCAAACAGCTTTTTTTTCACCAATTTAGTATATTGGGTCCCATTTGTGCCACTTAGGTGAAAACATTTGCAGAACATGGAGCACTTTGGTGTACATGTAATGAACACCAAAAATACGTTTTGGTTGAACATATAATTTGGATGATTAAAAAAACAAGACAGTGCTAAAATCATATGACACTGAGAGTATACATTAGTAAAAACATAGGAACCCTAAAGCAATTTTTCCTGTCCATAGCACAGTCCACTGCTTGGGTGTTTATTTTTCCCCTTCAGATTCATATCTCTAAAACACACATGTAGGATCAGACATTCCATTGGGAAGGGGATATTAAAAAAAAGATTAATTATTTTTATATATATATGCACACAGCACAACAGAAATAGACAGAAGTAGTGAATTTGGCTACAGGAACAGTAAAAGTTTTATGTTTCCTAAAATAGCTCAGTGAAACATAAATAAAAAATGGCCCCTCTCTATATGGCTAATCGGTGTTTAACTCTCCTCAGTGTTTTATGGTGGAGTTTGTGTGACCAACTTTGTTCTGCTCCTTTCCTAAACTTGAACCAGGTGGGAATTTATGTAAGTGTGGTGGAGCAGGAACAATCTTTGAGCATCTGGAGAGTCTGGCTCACTGTGGGTGATGCCAGAAAACCACCAAAGTTAATTCATTTTTCATCATCTTATAAATTGAATTACTGTGAAAGGAGAGAGCCAGAGGGTGTTTTATAAAGTCCTGATGACTTAATTTCCCCTAAGTATTAGCTTCATCACGAGAGCACTCGCCCTGGTGCTTCCTCTCCTCATCCTGCCATCCCTGGGATGCCACAGTCTGCGGTCCCATCCTCCCCTTGCCTCCCTGTCAGGACACTGCTGGGAGCAGCAGGGCCACTGGATGCGGATTTGGAGGTCACTGGTTCCCAGGAGGTCACCCACTGGGGACCAGGTTGGCTTTTCCTGGAGAACCTCCCCCAGGGCTGTGTGTCCGAGCATCCCCCACGTTCCACTGTCCCCTGCTGACCACTGCCATCCCTCCCATTGCCAGGGCTGGGGGACACTCTGGTTCCCGGGGCTCCCTGTGTACAGCCCTGACTCCTGGCTCTGCTGCAGAGTGACAGGGATGCTCGAGACCGTGGGGCCCAGAACTCAAAGCCACCAGGCAAATAAAGCTGCTCCCGTGTTTATTATTTATTGTGTTACCTCATAAGGTTTAACAGCACGACGTGTGTTCCGTTCCTGGGCCACTGGTGAACCTTGGCTCACAGTCCTGACTTCTCCAATTTAAATCAAACACCCCTGCCCTCACACTGCAGTGAAGAGGCATCCCAAGGCAGCGAGCACCAGGTCCAGCAGCATGAATTCACCTGCCCCACTGAAGGAATTATTTGCTTTCCAGCAGGAATTACTCTGGCCCTGTTGGCTGCTCCCCACAGCTACCCTGCTGCCCCTGCCCCTCGCCGACCTCAAACCTCCCATCTCCCCGCCAGATGCACAAAGGGTTAACGAGCTCCTGCTGCCCAGAACCATCGCTCCTCCGCCATCACGGCCCCTCAGCATCTGTACAAAGGGCCTGATTTAATCCGGGTTGCAGACGACTCACATTGTACTCGCAGCCTCGGAGTGATGTCGGGTGATCAGGTTTCCAACTAATATCCAAGGCACAGCCCGAGCACTGAGCGGGAACAAAGGCACCTTTGTTACTGAAGAAAAAAAATCCCCTGAAGATATTAGCAGTGCAGTAGAGTTCAAACTGTTAAATGATTCAAATATTATTTAATGAATACATTTGAAATGAGGTCTCACAACCCAGAACACTTTTTAGATCATCATTTACAAAGAGCTGCCTCTTCGCTTACTTCTTTATGAAGTTGCTGCTTTCAGATTTCAATTATGGTCATTTTGCTTCCAGCCTTTTTCAGGGACTTCCCATGTTGGTGTAGCTCGGTTCTTTTTATGGTACAGTTTAGCCAGTGACTACTGGGTTTTTCAGAAGTCCTGCTAATCACATTCCCTTAATTTACCTTGGACCGTGTCTCTGTGCGAGAAACAAGGGAGACAACAAGAACCTTTTGCAAAAGGAGCAACAGCATTAGGCGTTGTTCTAGAGGGTGCTAAAGCCAAGCTGATAAACCAGAAATTTGGTACATTAGTATATCAAGATTTTAGCTGGGATTGGAGAAGCTCTACAAAGTTCAGGTTCAACAAATACCTTGAATTTCTTGCGTGTCTTGGATATGCAATTCTAAACCAGTAAGAACATGTAATTTTTGAGAGAAAAATGAAAGAATAAAGGTAGATGGGGTTCAGGAAAGAAACACGTCTTCAACCTGAGGAAAAAAGTTTTAAAATTAAATTAGGGCTTACTGTGCTTATAGCAGTGAGAAATCCAAGGCTTCTGTGAAGCACAGTCAGCAGATACTGTCCCTAAAGAGTAACAGCAGCACATCTGGGGCTGTGCTGGTGCCTGCTGAGAGGTTTTTTAAAAATACAGCATTACTTGCAAAAGCAGGGAAAGAGCACCAGAACAGAGCGACTACAGGTATCAGAACAAGTATCAGCATACCAGCAAAAAAAAGGCACAGGGCAGTGGCAGAAATACCTCCAGACTCTGTCATCAGGTGAGCTGCAAAGCAAACCACATCCCCTCACAGCAGGCACCCTCCTGGCTCTACTGCCAGGACCTCAAACAGCCAGTGCTGAGGAGGCAGGGACAGCAACACAGGATTTCACTTAAGTGACATTAAAGGTCCTCATGCAGGTGATGCCTCAGGTGGAAGCAATTGAAAAGCTGCCTCCAAAACCTGGGCTTGACACATTAATATTATAACCTTTAAAACTACTCTGCGTGCCAGAACTTTGTTTGTGGTAGGGTTTGCACGCTGAATTCTGCCTGCAGCAGGCAACAAGGAGAAGAGGGGGCTCCCAGGAATAAAATGTCTGCAGCCATCACTCTCTGGATAATCTCTGCTTCCCGACAATTATATGCTGTTGATTAAAATTCATCTTCCATAACAATTCAAGCAAGTAGAAAGTCTTTCATTAAAAGTTACAAAACTTCAAAGAAAATCTTTTCCTGATGACTCTATCGAGACACAATTCAACAGAAGACTCTCGAATTGTATGAAGCGAGTAAAAACCACAGCAACAGCCCTGTGCTTCAGACTTTGCCATACAACCACAGCACTGCACTTTCAAGGATGTGATGTAGCTCCTAAACACGGCTGAATCGAATGAGGCTTGGAAATGCAGAGTAAGTTGTCTAACGGGACATTTTCAGATTGCTCAGAGAGTATTTAAAAACACCTGAGGGTGGAAAATCCCAAAAGACCCAAAATCTTTTTTCCTGAGGTTTCTCAGTCTATATATAAAGGCAAAAGACAGAAATCATTCCCCTTTCTCTTCAGTGATTAAAAATCCTCCAGAAAAAAAGCAAATTCCTTACAAGACCCCTTTAGATCCCACTTGTGTGCAGCCAAGTGATGGATTTCAAAGGTTACTGCTGGAATATGGTTCACAGCAGTCTATTGCAGTGAGTAACTATCACGTTTACATATCCATTATATCAAAACTACGTTACACTTCCACTGCTTCCTGTCGGTTTGCCATCTGGAAACTAAACAAGCTGGTAGTAAAGACAGAATTCAATTCTGCATTTACCAAAGGAGCTGTACGAGCCTCCATTCGCAGCGGGTGATTGCACAACCTGAGCAGGCAGAACCCTGCCCCAGAGCCAGCACTGGGCACACCCTGAGGGCAGCTCATCCATCCAGGAATGGGATCAGCCAGGGAGGGATACCCAGATGTCCCTCAGCACCCCTGGTGCCCCCTGCTCCTGCCCAGCCCAGCCCCTCACAGTGGGCAGCCACAGCACAGAGTCCTCCTGGCTCAGGAGCGTTGAGGTTCCAGGTGCATGTGCTGCTCAGCCTGAAATCCCAAACCAAACCCAACCCAGAGCAGCCTTTGGGACTCCAAACACCAGCTCAGGAGCAAAGTGTGAGTGCCTGAGATAAGAGACAGAGCTTTTTATGATCAAATTTATTTAATTAAATTTCATTGCCTGCTTTACTGTCAGTCACACCAGAGACTGCCAAAGGAAACTAAACATTGTACATTCACTACAAGATTCTCTCAAATTTTCACAACTAGTCCAAATCCATGGAAGTCACAGGGCCCCTTTCCCTTTGCATTTCAACACATTAACAATGGCAGGACACGAACTCCAGCCCTGAGGAGACCTGAGCCCTTGGGTTCCAGGAGTACTTCAATGACCTCTGTGTGTGTGCCACATCTCTGTATTTACCAGCCCAACCTCGTGGTGGTACAGGACAAATAACCACTCAACTGCTCACCCAGAAAGGAAACAAAACACGTTACTGTGGGGGCTGGAGGGTGGGCAGGTGCACTGCACAGGTGAGGCACCAGAGCCAGGCAGGTGTGGCAGTGCCAGCGTGCACAGCACACCCAGCCCATGCTGCCAGTGCAGGAATGTTTTGTCACTGATGGTAACAGAAATCAGATCCCTCCTGGGAACTCAGGCAAGGCTTGCCCTGCCAAGGGTGCTGGGAGGAAACCAGGCATTAATAGATCTTTATCTAACTAGTGCTTTTAAAATACTTTTTCTTTGATCTAACAAGCATTAGGATAATATCCCCCTGTTATGTGCTCTGAATAGTTCCTTAAACATGCTGAAGACCTTTTCCCTATGGAGTTTCCTGCAGGAGGCATTTGTTATCCCAGGAGCTCTTGCTCATCAGCCCCTCACAGACAGCAGGGAAACATGTCAGGGGCTACAGCTGAAACTGTCATCATATCTGGAAGTCTACATCTCCCAAAGTGTATTTCCAACATGAAAACAGCTAAAATCACAATTATATTCCATTGTTCTGTGTGAAATCCAGACCGCTTGCACGGGTTCCAAAGAGAAGCTCTGGAAAACAGCCACTGCACTGGCAGGATTATTCCTGGAGGGAAGGGCTGTCCCTGTCCTTGCTGCCCAGCTTAAGATACACTGGAAAATGCTCTACAGGTACTGTCAGTGTACTTGTCTAAAAAGCAGCTTCTGGAAAATTTCAAGTTGCAAATTACTTATAAATCACAAGCCATTTCTCCTTAATCTTGCCAATTTTAATGAAGAAAAACGTTAGCATTTCAATGTACAAAAGTCCAATAAAACATGATTTTTTTCTTTTAAATCAGTGAGTGGGTAAAGTTTGGGTTAAACTTATTCAACAGTAAAAGTCTTCCAATTTTCACTAACAGAATTTTTTTTTTCTGATTTGACTAGAGGATAATGACAATCCAGAAATAAATAGCTATAAATACATTCATTGTTCCTATTCCAAAAACTCATCACATAGGGAAGACATAAAACTGAAATTAACTTGTTTGAGTGTCCCTTTACAATGAGAGATGGGCGAGTTAGAGCAGAGTGACTTGGACAAGAGAGAAAACAAGTAGGGCAGAAATTGGTCCAGTATTGACATTCATGAACATACCAGTTAGCAAAATTCATCCTTTAAATGACACTACTCAGTTGATTTTTTATTTGCTTGGGGTATACATAATGAAAGCAGTTTCCTTGGAATCTTTGCTAGGATATAGCACCCGGAGACACTGTAACCACCCCTTCTGTCTGCATGTGTGTGTGTAGTTATATACAGAGAGTCATGCACCCACACACACATCCAAGATCCGGCATCGGCGTCCGTCCGTCGTCACTCGTCATTGGCAGCACTCGTTCCTCTCACTTGGCCTTGGTTACGCAGCTGTGGAGAGAGAAAGCACAATTTCTGCATTAGCAGCTTCTTCAGACAGAGCTCCAAACGGGCAGAGAGATTTTCTCCAGGGAAAAGCAGGACAGGGACTCAGAATGCCACCGGGACTGAGAGTCACCACCAAAGCAATGCCGGCTCCTGAGGGAATCTCAGTGGCAGCTGTCCTTGGGTAGGACCTGCCCCCAGGGCTGGGAGCAGCTCCCTTCACTGGGGAGCCCACACACATCAGTGGGATGTGGCACTGTCCCTGTGAGGAACAGCAGCACCGAAGTGCTGGGCACAAGCACCAAGAGCCTCTAACTCCTGGAGAATCTGCTCCCGCAGTAATGGCTCCAACAGTTTAGTGTCTGTAAAGACCAGGTGGAACTGGATTTCAAGAACTGAACGTGGAAGGTGACGCTCCACAGTCTCCCTAAGTGACATGGACCAAGTCTACAGATCCCTTTGCCACTGCGTGTGCAGCAGAGCGATGCTGCCGTGTCTGACTGGTGCCCAGAAGGGATGGGCACCAGGGCTCAGCTCCATCACCACGACAGCAGCACATCCCACACCTCGGGTGTCTGCACTGGGTGAGCATCAGGCTCCAGCAGGAATTCTGCCCTCGGCCCGAGCACCTGCATCAGTGCCCACCTGGTGTGCCCTGGGCACCACGGGTCAGTCCCACCTGCTGATCACCACAGCACTACCGAGCAGGAGGAAGGTAAGGCCCACATGGGTTATGTGGACGTTAAGATGATTTCCGCTAGCAATTCCCAAGCCAAAAGAACATTAATCCCTCTTCTCCTTTTCCATCCAGCAGTTGACTTACACAGCTCGCTTTGCCTCAGAACCTACAGAGAACTCCTCTAGACGTCCGCAGCCAAAGTGCCTCGAACGGAACCCTTCTTACGCATCTGAAGTGAAATAAAACGTGAGCTCCACACACAGAACCTGTCGCGCCGTGGTTAGTATGAGAGAAGGAATGACCTACAGGGCCAGCAGCTGCTTCTCCCTGGCCAGGGCCAGGGCCAGCTACAGCTCAAGGGGTTTGGACATGGTATGGCATTTCTTTTTGGCAAGGAGACCTGGGAACTGGAGAGCAGCTGTAAAAAAATGCTGCTTGGATTTTTACCAAGGCCACGATGCTCCAGCATGGAATCACTGCTCAGGATACCCAGTGTGGCATCTCTACCCTCACACAGGCATCAGAGAGGTTGGTCACAGGGCTTTGGCTGGACCAGATGCTTTCCTACTCTGCACTGATGAGCTGATGCATGTTTCATGGAGCAGAGGTGTTTCCCATCTCCAGCAGCCAGAGACAGAATCCACCAAGTGAAACATAAACAGTGAGAAAAAGATGGACTGGGATAGAGGAACTCTGGAACAACACTGATGAGGATTCAGAGAGTAACAGAAAGTAACAAAAGCAGAGGTCCTGACTATAAAAATCGACTGAAGATGAAGCACAGGAGCAACAAAAGAACTGGAATGTGCACAGAATCCAGAGAAAGACCAGCTCAGAGCAGAAGGAAGAAAGGGTGTTCATGAGAAGGGGAAGAGTACCAGGACACTGTGTGGGAAAGAACATGCACTGCCAGCCCTGCTTTGTGCCTGGTTTGGCTCTCAGCATCACAGAACTGCCTAGTGCAGCCCTGTCCATCCCTGACCACTCTGCAGGGACAGGAGCATGGGTGTCACACTGAGCACCTCATCCCTGAGCACTCACTTCCCAGAGGTCCTGGCCATAAAACACACTGTGGTGTACTGGGGATGTAATGGGAGTTACTGGTGAGCACAATGGATGGAGTAGTTGAATATGAAACAAGATGACAAATTATTTTGGATAAAACTAGCATTCATATTATTTGGCAGTGGCATTTTTTGCCCTTAGCTGGTTCTCCAATAACACACTGCACCACAAACCCATTGAAATTACATCATTTATAGGTGTTTGTAGATACCCCTCTTGCAACAATTGAAAAAACCCCAAGATAGTAGGTCCCCACTCCTCTCACATTTCACAATATCCACAGAAATCTGGGTTAGTGTAACATCAATTCATTTATCTTGTGAAAAAAACCAAAAAGCCAAAACAACCCAACTTTTCCAACAATAACAAATTTCTGACACTAACATCTTACACAACAAGCTATTTGCAAAAATCTATTTGCCTTTGCAAAATGAGAAAATATTAGGTAAATATGTTTGATATTTAAGAATGAGGATAAATGCTACACCCAGACACATGTGAGCTGGGTTTGGCTTAAGGTAAGAACTAAAAAAGCAGCAAATATTTTGGAAAAAAAAGTATTTAAAAGGAGCTACTTACCAGTGCGAAATGTGAAACAAAACATCCACAGTCCACAGAGACACAAAGGAACAATTTCATCAGACATGCAGGTGTGTCAGGTTCTGCTGCCTCTCTCCAGCACACCTCTGGTGTGCAGTCCTCACTGCCACTACCCTTGCTCAGGGAAACTGGATAAAGTCTGTTTCAGTCCAAATGAAGAACTATGAATGTGCAAAAGGGAACCCTTCTGGCAAAAACCAGTTTAGAGAGGACAGCTGTTATGCTTCCTCCTTCCCAAACACCTGGGAACAGGTGGCTCTGGGAACAGGATCAGGCATAAATTAGAATTCAAGAAGAAACCCCCATGATTTGAGAGAATAGCTGCCAAAAAAATCCAAATGCCCATGAGAGCACAAGGTGTGCAAGAGTGAGTGAACATCAACCTAGTCCAAAGTGCATTTTGGGGCTGCTGACCCAAACCCTTCAGATTAGGGGAGAAGGACATTTGGTGCTACCAGCTCAGCACAGGACCAGGAAGAAACACTTCTAAACCCAGGAAACATCCCTGGCTGTTCCACAGTTTGGAAAGTCCCTGGAGGGCACAAGAAGGGAGGGTGGAGCTGCAGCTGGTTTGGTACCAACCAGGCACAGACCACGGAATGTGTCACAGGGCTCCGGCCCACAGCTGGTCTGAAGCCTCAGGCAACCAGGTTAGAGGTGCCTGGAATGAGTCAAACCATGCAAACAGCAAGCTGTAGCTGAAGACACTTTGTGTTTTGGAAGAACCAAGACACTGGAACTGTCTGGGTAACCTGACTGGGTTTAGGGCATGAAGCAATTGTCAAAATGGGAAGGAAATACAACTGCAAATCCAAGAACTGCAAAAAACCTGCAAAATGCTGGCAGGATTTAACATGGGAAAGGTTCATGCCAAAGTCATGTTCTGGAAAGACTCTACAGAAGAAGGCTTCCTTCCCAGCCTATGGTGGTACCTCTGAGTGGAAAGAGCAGTGACAGTGCCCTGTGTCTGAGCTTTGCCCCAGACATCAGCCCACGACACGTCAGGCCACACAGACTTGGTCCTCACAGCCACTAAAGCAGGAAATCTGACATGATCTCAGTTGATTTTACTGACTTTCTTTTTGGAAGTGAAACTTTGGTTTGGTGTGCTAATCAGAAGTGGAACAGCTGACACGTGACACAAACTTGCTTGAAAACATGCGTGAAGAGAAAAAGTAATCAGATCTAGCCATGACTAGAAATGAAACAAAGCAAGACACGTGATGGAACAGGACAGAGACAGCTTTGAGCTCCAACCAACAAGTGACAAAAGGGCCCTGAACATGACTTTGTGCATAAACACAGAGATAGTCAGGGCAGACATCCTGCATTTAATGACATCAGAGGTACTTACCCTACAGCCACTTCCAGCCTGACAGCACAGAATGCAGGAGCTTGAAGCACATGGGGCTGCACTCAGGGGTCACAATGCTCACCAGCAATTGCCCAAACACACACACACACACACACACAGAGGGACGGACAGCACACAACCTGCCTCAGTTTGTGAACAGATGTGCCTGCAGGTAGAGGCAGGCACACCTGAGCCTTAACAAAAAGCTTTCTTACCGCTTCCAGCTCCTTCTGGGTTTCATCCTCCATTCTCCTAATGTCCTCCATAGTCAGCTCAATCCACTTGTCAATCCAACAGAACAGCTGGCGATGGAAGTTGGTAAATATCCTTTTTTCTTGCTTTAAGAAGATAAACGAGCATTAGATCCTAGGTAGGACTTGCTAAAGGCTGGAGAAGTGAGCAGCTGCTCAGTTTGAAGAGTTAGAAGTCTTCAGGTGAGTGCTGCTTCACACTGCTACAGGTTCAGCCCCCCCACACCCCTGGATCCAATTTAAATTCACCCCATTTCTCAAATGCTTTAATATGGGAAAAATGAACAAATTCCACTATCAAAAAAGAGTTTCAAGAAAGCTCAGCCATTCACATTACTTGAAAATTATGAAGAACATTGTTAAAATCTGTTCCAGCTCCAAGGTGGCAGCAGTCAAACCAGAACAGCCTGAAGACTGTGCTTTTTTCCATAGAGAATTGTTCTGGAACTACCAGTGAAGCCCCACTTGTAGCAAACAAAGACATAAATGGTTTGACTGGCTGGGGAAATGGACAGGAATTGCCTGGCTGTGAGCAACAGGAAACTGCATTGCTGCTCCTGCTCAAACCCCTACATCAACACAGCCCCACAAGGCAGAAGCACTCACCTTTTGTATAAAGTTTTCGACTTTGTTCTGCAGTCCCCACCACTTAAATTTGATGGTCACCAATTTGTAAGCACACATTTTGGGACACTCCTCATCAGTTGCTAGCTCCTTCTGTTTGGGGGAATAGAAAAGAAGTTTTAATACTTTAAAAGTTTAATTATTAGAAATTATAATTCTAATTAATGCATTAGAATGATAAAGAGTATCACTGATTTACAGTAAAATAATTAAATTTAACTATGTTGTTATGATAATAAAATAGAATTCTAAATATTATTACAGAAAAACAACATTCTAATCAGTAACTTGGGGCTGTTCCTGAAAGACTCCCTGTGATTCACTTCCAGGGCACAGCAGTGGGCTGCTCAGTTCCTGTGGGGATCTCTGGTGGGGCACACACAGCCCATTCCCTGCTGGGATGGATTCTGCCTGGCAGGGGGTACTGGCAAGCCTTGCACTGCTCTTGGGGTGTCACATGGGGGATCTGCTGGGCCACAGGAAATTTGTTCCTCAACTGGAGTTGAGCCAAGCTCTGAAGGAACCACGAACTTCATTCTTCTGCTGATAAAGACTTCAGAAGGCTGTAACAACAGTTCCCAGTACCTTCCAGTTTGGCCCCAGAGGTCCTCTCTTCGTCTTAACTGACTGGAATAGTGCAGGATCTTCATCAGCTTTGTAGTCCTGTAATATAAAACACTCTGAGAGTCAGAAAACATCACCAGATTCAATATCCCACTGTGTTAAGCTTCTGCTCATGGCTGCCAAACCGATTCCTTGAGTGCTGTGGAGCAGGATGGGTGCAGCAGAGCTGCCAGGCTGGCTCCATGGCTCCACCATGCCTGCTCCCAACACCACAGCTCTCCAGGGCTGCTCCAGGCCAGAGCTGTGCTGTGCTGTTCACACTGTGACATCAGCACTGTCCCACCGGGTCTGTGACCCCTGAGGGGAGGAGAAGGCAGTAATTCAGCAACCAGAGTGCTAATGCTTTTCAGGCTGCAACACAAGTCCAGTGCTGGGGAGGCAGAACAGCAGGGAAGGAGGCAGAACACGAGGGGAGAAGGCAGAAGCAACTCCCTCACACACAATCAGAAATCTGAGCCAGGGGCAGAGCAGAGCACGGCGCTGCCCCACCGTGGACAGCTCTGCTCACCCACTGTGGATGGGGGGAAAGCCAATGGGTACAGAGCTGAAAGGGACAAATGCTTCCAACAGATGGACTTACTTAATTTTACTGATGAGGAGTATGAAAATGGTTATTTGATAAAGATGCTGCCATGGAAACTAGGAAAGGATTAAAAATTCTGTGCTCAGTGAAAACAAGTAAGGTTTATACTGTATATGAAAAACATTTATCCAAGATTACCATTACACCCTCACAACCCAACTGTAACAATTTAGAGCTGCTTCAAAGCAGAAGAAATCCTTGGTAGGTACTACAGAAAAGCCCAAGAAATTTCAGCAGAGTTTAAGGTCTCATTTTTAAATAAAGTTTCAGTGAGGACAAAATCTGCAGAACATGGAGTGAAAGAAACACCTCCAAGAGAAGCAGCTCCTGGCTGCTGAAGACCACATCAGTTTTCAGCTCCAGATTCTTCTGTCAGCACAGAGGAACAAAGGCTACTTCTGGACTAAATTCTGAATCCACAGAGCAAAGCTGCACATATTAACAGTTAATGCTTCCACAGACGTTCTGACATTTACAAAAACCTACTGCAAGCCAAATGGAGCTGAAAAATCCGGGAAGTCCTCTCAGAGGAATCCGATTTCACTTACAGAACATCAGCTGTCACACTTTCTTCTCCCCAGTTTTCTCTCATTGTTCCCAGTTCTCTTAACGTACCTACCTACACTGCATATTAAAATAGGCTGGAGAAACCCTGATTTATCTAGAAAGCATTACTAGGTGTTCAGACACACTTCCATATTGAGGACTCACAGACATACTTTAGGAATTGAGCAGATATTTCCTAGAAGCAGCCAAGTGAGTAAAGATATTTCAATCCCATTGCTAATCAGTGTTTTATGAACTTCCAAAAACCAGGAGTCTCCTCTAGTTCTCCCTCTAAGCTGAAACAACATTCTAGTTTGAAGAACCCACACAAGAGTCAGCCAGCCTCAGCAGGGGCTGCCATGGTGCTCCACAACCCTTCACCTGCCTCAGAGGACAGCCCAAGGAACCAGCACGAGCACTGCACAGCAACACTTAAACATTTAAAGTTCTGAATTATTATAATTGCAGAAAGACAAGCAGTATTTGTCATCTGAATTTTAGTAAAACCCACTTATTTATGATTTTACTGTAATAAAGCACATGTCCTTTCCACAGACATGACAAAGAGCAAATACAGAGCAGAACACAATATCCAGCCCTGACTCACTTCCCACTGCACTGAGCACAGCACTGAGCCAGAGCCACTGGCTGTGCCTGAGACTGAATCCTCCAGAAGCCCAGTGGGGAGCGAGGGAGCCACAGAGTTCACAGGGCTGGCCACCAGCTGCAGGCTTCTCATCTCACAAGTTATTTCCAAATACTGTGGGACAGGACAGCTGCAACCCACTGGAATCCTCAGGTTCTGCATTGTCCTGGAGGCTCAATGTGATACAATTCTTTAAAATTATTTTTTAACAATCCTTGTGTGGAAAAAAGAGTCATCTTTTTTACATTTAAATCACCTTTAAGATACCTATGCAAATGCTACAGCAGAATGTTCTTACAGAAATATATTGAGTTTTAAAAATACTGCTCATGACTGCCTTTTAAACGTATCACTCAAGCACTGGATGGAAGACAAGGAAGTGGATCAAACTATAGCAATGAATAAACAATTTTGCTCCATATAACTAATTGCTGGCAGAACTGCTGCTGGTTTGGGGCAGCACTGTGCCAAACTGAAACACAAGAATTCCACATCTTAGTACAAGTTGTAAACAAAATCAGGTACTGCATTGAGACAACCCTGAATTTATTTCCACTGTGTGAACATCCTGCCAAGGCAGAGCTCACACTCTGGTGGTGTGGGGCATGAGGCATTTGAGCTCAGCTACGTGTGCAGCCTTGATCTGCCTGGTTTATGGAGTGGAATGATTTGGCTGGATACCCCAGGGACACTCAAGTCCACATGATGCTGTTACCTGTCATCTTATCTCCCACTGAACAGGGACACTGGTAAAAACCAGCTGTGCTCTTGCATTTAGGACCCACATAAAAATAACCACAGCTGGAAACGCTGGGGAAGAAAATGTTACCTATGAGTAAAATGTAGGAGTGAAAACAGAAATTCCAAGAAACTAAATGAGTCATGGTGAAGTTTTCTATGCTCGAGGCAGAAGCTTTGAACCAAGACCTTTTAGAACTCAGTTAACCCAAATCCTGTTAAGGACAGGGAAAACCCTTTATAGACTAAAGCCTAGATGGACAGGAGAGCATTGTAGGAACTCTTGTCTACACACAAATCCTACCAGCATGTAGGGAAGAAGACTGGACTAGAGCCAAAGTACAAATAAACAACAGTTCTTTGCAGAGTTTAAGGAAAATATCTGTGCAGCAAGAGCTTAACTCCTGACAACAACAAGTCCTTCTTAGGAAGAAAAACAGGCAGCTGCTGGAGCAAATATTACAGCTCAAACCCCTGAAGCCCTCTGGAAAGCCAGACAGGCAAACATCCGCCAGCAGCAGCATAACATGACAGAGGAGAAAAACCATTTCAAAGAAATACACAAATATCATTTCACAGGCAGTTTCTGCTCAAATTCTCAATATAATATGCGTGAATGCAACCATCTATTATAAAGAATGATTAAGAGAGACTGTAAACTACATACAATAAAGTAGTATCACAACAAACCCAGAACCTGGGCACTTCTTTTTCATTCTCATGTCTCATTCTCGGTCTTTAGACATGCTCAGTATGGTAACAGTGCTCCTGAGAACTCATGGTTCACTATCAAGTAGTATAAAAACTCAAAGCATATATACAGAACAGAATGATTCAAAAAGAACTTTTAGGACCTAACATGAAAATTAGACAAGTCTGATGTCTGATCTGCAAATCCATGAAAATGGAACTGGACATGGAGTGGCATCACACTAACTAGATAGGCGGACACAAATTCTGACTTTCCAGCTCAATATTGCATTAGTGTTTTAAACAAGAGAATGCACATACTACTGGTGTTATTGAGCACAAAACTCACATACAGTCCCTGTGGAAGGAAACACCTACCAGCATTTCCCTCCAACATCATCACAGCTCTGTGAGTGCTCATTCACAGCATATCAGACAATCAAAATCAGGTTTATCCAAGTATGTCATATTCCCAACTCAGTGCAAGATTCCCATGTGACATAACCAAAACAGTCAGCAGCACTACTGTACACTGCACTGACACACAGTCCTGTGTTCTAGGTAGGTTTAGCTAAATGGCTTTTAATAAAAAATGTCTTGCAATCACTCCCATCTCCTGCAGAGTCCTGCAGCTACAGCACAGCTATCAGGGGAACCATTGCCTGCAATCACCTTTGAAAGAATGCCAAGGTTCAAATGAGAAATGAAATCAGCCTGGTTATCACAGATGCACGTCGCGGTGCCGTGCCCAGAACGAGAAGTTAAAGGCCTCCAGGAAGGAGGCTGGAAGAAATCAACATTTATAAACACCCAGGACAGGATGCAAAAGCCTGACTTGGGGATAGAAAACAAAAAGAGGGGCAAAAAAACGAAAAGCACATCATATTTATAGACAGATAGGCTGTTCAATGGGATGTGTCATTGCATGATGATTCCAAGGTTCAGCACTAATAACATGGAGCTGTTTAGCTGCCTATCATGTGATGAATTAAGTCTGAAATGGGAGAGGTCCACCTATCAAGCTCTTTCACTCAAGAATATTTTAACATTTCCTCACAAACTGCAGAAGAGCATTTCTTATATCCCAATATATTTCCTCAAACTGTAGAACAAGGGTTAGCACACAGAAATCCAAACTCTTAGGGCATGTGTAATCTGACTGATTTGTACAAACTCGTAATTTTAGAACTTTCTTTCAAGTAATATAATAAAGATCCACTATGACCTAAACAAAACATTTAATGTCTTCATGGTACAAAAATAGCTATAAACCTGATTTCAATTTGTTTTCACTACACTCTACTTTTCTACAAATTGTTTCCAAAACCACAGCCTCTTCTGATGTTAATTGAGTGTTCATTTTTGCTTACACTTTAAAAAGTCTTTCTCTCCTGGGAAGTCACTTTTATATACAAACAACATAAAGTGACATAGACTGCATGCTGGAGATGATTAAGAGAAGGCAGGGTTAAATGTATATCTAAAGAAAGTCACAGATGTCACCCACATTATTTCTATACATACTTAATTAAGCACGAGTCAGCACATGCATGCCATTAGTAGCTTAAAGAAATTGGTATTTTCATATTTATGCTGATTGTAGCTCTGAAACCAAAGTAACTGCTGCACCACAGGAGGGTGGACAAGGTTCATTCACAGAACAAAAGGGTACATCTTGAATATGTGAAAACTTTTTCAACATTGCTGGATTTTATACACGTGGCTCTTTCATTTCTACTGTTACCCCAAGTCATACATTTGAGCTGCTTTTTCAGGTAAAACTATGTTTGAGAAGATAAATGTACAAATAAAACTTCCCTTTGGCAACACTGACTATTCTTTTTCCCTAAAAAAAGGAGCAGACTAAAAAAACCCACCCAGCCACTTAGAATGATAATTCCCAAACAAGCATCACAACAAAAAAACCCCAAAACTATAAAAAACACATGATTTCAGACCTCACCCCACAGAGTGAACTGGTGATTGCTTGAATATCACAGAACAAAGATGCAGAAACTGCAGGAAAAGAACATCTGGACAAATAGAAGACAGGAAAAACAGGTGATGCTTTTTAGGGAATATTTACTTTCCAAGACCAGCAGCCTTCTCTGAAGGCACAAAGCCAGCACGTCAATCTTGGCAATTTTGTTATGATGTAGCTGAACTTCCAAGAAAAAAAAAATTCAAGTTCTATTACCTAAACTTGATGAAGATATCAGCATAAATATGAAGTGTGTCTCTTGAAGTCTTAAGAAGTGAAGAGAGAGAAGATAAAAGGCCAGAAACTGCAGACTTTTATAACAGGAGACTCCAAGCGTGGGTCCCAGAGAATTCCTGATGTCTAATCCCAGAAGGAGAAAACAGGTAAACAGCAAAGGTATGAATCTGCAGGTAACTCAGAGTTACCAGTGTCTGCTAAGAGTTTAAGCACAAAGTCAGGCTTTGGTTAATGAAGTCAGGACTTGGCAAAACTCAGCTTCCGGGAGATAAAAAGGAAATAAAACTTGAATCACGTGGTGAAAATTAATCCCAAGTATTCCTACACAAGAATGGGCTATATTGTAAGTTTGAATCTGAAAATATCTGCTCAAAATATTTGTGAAAAATAGAAATGGTACTAGAAGTTAATAAAAAGGAAACAGAAATGTAGAAACATTAGA
Organism: Monarcha castaneiventris obscurior; assembly: GCA_026261815.1. Taxonomy (NCBI): domain Eukaryota; kingdom Metazoa; phylum Chordata; class Aves; order Passeriformes; family Monarchidae; genus Monarcha; species Monarcha castaneiventris. The sequence continues at coordinate 5,353,975 of JAMPIT010000485.1, forward strand.
AGAGACTTAAGACTCTGGATGAGACCATTCTGCACTCACTTTTGATACTCTGTAGGTCAACTACACAAAAGAAAAAAAGAGGATAATGTACTGAAAATAGTTCCAAGGAAGTCCTCTCCCCAGAATGGAGGATATCCAACTATCTACTTTCAAAAAGTAACAGTTAAACAGTATAAAGAGCCTCTCTTTGCACAAAACCACAACAATCACATTTATTGTGCAAACACAGTCTCTATATTAGCACCTACCATCTCCCTGCTGTCCAAAAAACATTGCACATCCAACAGTCCAGCTGTTACAATTTAACAGACCAGAAAACAGCCCCAGCAGATCCAGATGTGCAGAAAGAATCAGCAGTAAAACCAAAGAAGTAACACGGGCACATAAATGAATGATTCTGTTCAAGACACTTTTCATGTCTCTGTTGGGTGAAATCCACACTGTTTTAGCTAATTCACTATCAACACACAGCACAAGTGGCATCAGCTGCATGCTACATCCCAATCCCAGGAGCTGAACATTTACTTACTCCTGGTTCTACTTGAGTTGTATCTGCGATGTCAATGTGGACAACCTCAACACTCTTCCATGTGTTTGGATCTAAATTGTGAACCTGCAAAAAAAGAAAAATAAATTATTCCCATCCTGGGAATCACTTTGTGCAGTACATGTGTGTGCCAGGGAGTTTTTCAGGATGCTGTAAAGGCAGCATTCTCCAAACCTTTCTTCCTCTGCCTTTCTCCAAGGGAATGATCTCCACAATTACAGTTTAATTCACTCACTAATCAATTTCAAACCAGCACAAAGCCTTCACTTCTTGTGTATTCAGGAAACCTGGATTTCAGATTAAGCTGTATTCATCTGTCACATTTGTTAGCGCTAATGAAATCAAGCTCTAATTAGAACCATTACCCGTTCCATAATCTACATGAACTTCTTGAGCTAGAAAGAAGTTGTATCAATTCCAATTGCAAATATGCAGATTCCAATAACCTGACTGATCTCGTAGGTTCCCTGAATCACAGGACTGCCTTGAAGGAGGTGTAGTCTGAGGGTGTGTAAAGGTTTGAGGACAGAATCAGCTCCACACCCATGGTCTGTCCAGCACACCTAAACCCAGTTACAGCCAGCAGAGCTGTCCAAGGAACAATCCCCCTTCTGTGTAGCACACCAAGAGCTACAGCTCACCCAAGCACTGGAAAGAGACTGACAACCAGTCCTCTCTGGATGGTTTATAAATGTTTGTCACTACAGATCAGAATTTTCCTGAAGTGACACGTGAACCAAACTGACTGTCTGAGGAGGAAAACAAGAACATTGCCAGCTGGGACAGTTTACAGAGGCAGCTTCAACATGTAACTTCAAAGTGTACACAGATCAACCCCAATGGTCTCGTGAAACCTGTTGTAAAACCTGCTTTCAGATAAACTTGTCAGCCTAGCTATCAGTAGCACATCTAAGGTAAAAGAACATGAAATAAAAGAAAGGACTTGCTGAAAAGTTCTTTAAATATGTGCATGAGAATCAAGCATCTGTACTGACCTCTAAACATAAAAACCAAACCCCTTCTCCTGTCCTTGCACCTCCTTAGATGAGACAGCTTGACCACCTTGCAAGGACCTGAAAAATGCTTTTCTTGCTTTACTCACTGGTCAGGTATTGACTTTCTGCAGTAATTATCCACCATTACCAGATATAAAACACTTTATCTGTACTAATTGTACAATTGCATTAAGGCTTGGTATCCAAACCCCAACTCACATTCTCTGTTGTTCCCAAATCTGGTTTATGCCAGGTCTCAATTTTTATGAAGAAGTCATCTTTCATGTATTCATTCTGTAAGAATTAAAAGCAAACAGCATAAGTCTGATTACACCTCTCTGCTATAAGTTTAGATAAATGGTATCTACATACAAGCCACTACTAATCCCCAACTAGCAACACAATTTATTTGAATTACCAGAGAAACAGCCCCCTACCTACACACAGAAATAGGTACATGATAATCTTAAACTAGAGCAAATTAAAACCAGTCATGTTTAAGAAATCCAGCTCTACCTGTGCACACCAATAAAAACAACCCTGCCATTTGTTGTCCTGCTTCTTCAACCCTAAAGTTCTTTACCTCTATGTTGGAGTAATTTTCAAATTATTAACCCTGCAGTTAGATGTTACTGTACAGCACAATTACAATCATAAAGCTGGATCATAATGGTCCAGCTGCCACCAAATTGTATATCTAAAGCTAATGATAGAGCCCTGCTGATTCCAGCAGTCAGAGGGCACGCAGCTGTGAGCACAGGTATCATGGTGAGTCAAGCTCAGCAGTTCAAACTCACTTGTTACTGCTTGTGTCACATCCACCTGGTAACAATCTAAACCATGTTTGCAAGTGAGCAGATAAAGCAGTTTAACATTTAACTTACAAGTATTCATTAAACAGGTCACCAAAACATGTAAAATGGCATTAAAATCTTAATGATGTGCCTGCCACGCATCTTAAAAAAACAAACCCAAATCCTGAGCTGTGCTGATCCATTTAGATTCCCATTTTAACTGAGCCAGGAATTCACTTTACAGCAATGGCATTTCAGACAGGTAGGGACTGATTCCATGTCACTGCTCTTCCTGTGTTCAGAAGTGTAGAAGCCTCTACTATGTTGCTTTTCCCCTCCCACTTTCTATCTTACCAGGATAGACATTATGCATCTGTAATGGTAATTAAGGCATAAAAGAAGATGTAGAAAATGAAATAATTTCTCTGACAAATTACAGTACTAATTATAGCCACATGCAGACAAACAGAATAACAGGGAGCTCTACCCCAGGAGTCCTAGCAAGGCCCATATGAGAGGCTGGAGCCAGGCAATTGTAGTGGTAATAACAGACAGAACAGATCTCAAAAAACCCCAATATATGACTGGTAGGATTTCAAATACTCACTGTCACAACTGGTGTCGTTGGAAACACGTGCAGTGAAAAAGGAAAAGAAAACACAGATCGTTATTAGATACAATTGTTTCTGAAAGGTCTCACACATAACAGCACCAACAGCAGAACACACATGGGGGAGACTCACTTGTTCTACAGTAGGGATACGCATTCCAGGCCTTCTCATGGAACACCAGGGAGCCTTCTGGAGCAATCATCCTTACAAACCCAGGGACTTTACTGGGAAAACAAACATGGACAACGTGTTTAAAGTTCTGCCAGCTGAAATTCCTCATTGGTTTCTTCCACTCCAATAAGAAAGGCACATTCTACCCAAGCATTTGAGGGGTTATGATGTACGTTGTCACCTGCAGTGAAATACACAGGAACTTCAAAAACCTTCCTGATCACGACATAATTAAGAAAGAAAAGGGAAAGGTAATAATGAGGTAACTGAGAGTGAGCTGTGTGATCACAATGAAAGCTGTGCTATCCTTCCTCCTGCAGAGCAGCAAAGACATCTGCTGAGGAAGAGCACTGCACAGAGCTCTCACCTCCAGCTCCCTGGCAAGCAGCTCCTGACCTGCAGCAGGAACCTTATGTCCCACTCATCTCTGACTCCAGTCTAGAGCAAGCAAACACAATTCTTTCAGCTGTCCCAGACAAGTATCCCACATATTTAAAATCCACCACATTTCACATTTTCCCACTCACCAGAGTACTCATGCACAATTCAGCAAATTACAAAGTGGCAGGAAAACACAGACAAGTGTTCCAGAATAGCAAACAATGGAAGGCTACCCTCACCTTTAAACATTTCTTGGTCAATACCAAGGGACTAAAACGTGCATCAAGGCTCTTCTCACCTCTTTAAGTGATAGATTTTGTGAGTATATTGTCCCTTCTCGCCATCCTTTTCATAAGGCTCATTTTTTAAGACCTGAATTCCTTCCCCACCTCCTGTTTCGTTTTTGCTGGCTTCTGCCACAGAATAAAGTTGCCCAACTTGATACTGAAAAGGGAAAAGAAGTCAAATGTCAGCACCAAAGCTGGCCAAAACTTTTAACACATTAAAAAACAAATTGCTGTTTCCCGTGAAAATTGGGTAGTACAGAAACATTATCAGCAAAGTAAAATAGACCACATAAAAGATATTTAGTAAACTCTGACAACTTTTTGGCAAACACATATCTGCAGCTCACAAAGACCAGGTCTGCACCCAGGTTGTTGCACAACAACCCAACACTTTGGTGCACACCATAATTGTAATGCTTCATTTTTCCTATCCTAACAGCAAAGTGTCTTTGTCATTCTTTGCTGCATCAAGAAATATCAATTTTAAGTTTACAGATTTTGAGATGACTGATTTCCAGCTCTGAGCCTTCCCAATTCACACTTTCAACCAACTAAATACTGCCCTTCCAGGACCCAGGAAACACACACTGCAGAACAAGTGCAATGTTTCCCTCAGAAGCACATTTGATGCCCTGCCATGACAGACATCCTATCACGACTCTCATTTAAATGTAACCTCAGTGCCATTTGAATTGCTGGCTTCAGATCTGGGAAGACAATTCCTACACCTGTGGCTTCAGGAAAAGGCCTGGACACCCTCAGTGCTGGATCAGCAGTAAAGTGCTGCCCCAGGGCACAACTGCACGGGTGGCAGGGGAGGGCTCAGAACACTGCAGGGCTCTGTGCTGCATTTGCTTCCTTGGAAATTCCCTGACCAGAGCAGGGCCCACAGCTGTGTCACTCATCTCTGCCAGGCAGGGTAGCCACAGCACAGGGAATGCTTGGAGCCAGGCTGGTCAGGTTTCTGACACCAAATCCCCTCCCACCCCTCAGCCTGAATAAAGCAGGGAGGATCAGGACATACCTCTTGCACTGAGCAAGGTAAAACCACTCGGCTGAAAGACGAAAAGAGAAAATTCAATAAAATGAATCATTAGACTTCACCTGCACATAACAGATATAACACAGACATTCAAGAAAGAAGTGTCAAAAGGAGCCAATTCGAGTTTTCTCTTCAGAAATCTCGGTGACAGGGAGGCTTTGGATAAAACGCAACAAACCCAAGTGAAGTTCAGTGCCAGACACGTTACAAAAGGAAAAACAAGGGGTGGAAGATGGTAGAAGCTGCACAAAAGAGCCAGGAAATCTGGGATCTACTTCCAGCTCTGTCATAATAACTTTGCCTTATGCTAAATTTGTTTATAAACTTTTGAACCTACACATTACCTTTACTACCACACTCAGGCTACAATTACAGGCGTTTGAAGGGATTAGCAGCCCAAAGGTGGGACAGAGAAACAAACCAGCTTGTAGTTGGCCGGCAGGAGCCCCCACGGGAAAGATCTCCCCGGTGGCATGGAGCTCCCGGTGCCACCGAGCAGGGAACCGAGAGCGGGGAAGGGTCCTGGCCCCACTCCGGGGCTGCCGCCAGTGCCACGCGAGCTGCTTTCTAATAAAAACGGGGAGAAACCCGCCGGGACCCGCGGCACACGACCCGAGGGCCGCAGCTCGAGGAGCAGCCGGTGCGATGGGCCGCGGCTCCCCCGCTCCGGCCCGGCTCGGGCCGCGTCCCCGCGGTGCCAAGCGGCCGCTCCCGTGAGGGCGGCAGCGGCGCACGGAGGAGCGGAGCGGCCCCGCGGCCCGGGGGGAGCGGCGGCCCCGGGGCCACACGGCAGCAGCGGCGCGGGCGGGCCCCGGCGGGCGCGGCCGAGGGAGCCCCGGCGGGGCGCGGCGCGGGCGGGGCGGCGGCGGTCGGTGCGGCGATAGCGGCGGCCCCGGTGCCGCGTCCCCCCGGCGGCGGCTGCCCTCAGCCCCGGCCCCGGCCCGCCCGGGCTCCCCCCGCCGCCCCCACTCACAACTCCTTGATCAGCACCATCTTCCCGCCGCTCCGCGCACGCGCCGCTCCCCGGCCGCGCCCCGCCCCCGCCGCCGCCCGGCCAATCGCGCGCCCGCCCCCGCCCGCGAGGCGCGCACGCGCCGGGCGCAGCCAATCCCCGGGCGCGCCGCTCCCGCGAGCGCACACCTCACCCGTCAGCAGCCAATCAGAGCGCGCCGCCCGTGCGCGTCGCCACTCTCGTCGTTGGTAGCGCGGTGACGTCATCGCCCGGCGCCGCGCACGGGGAGGCCGGTGCGGGGCGTGAGGGGCCGGAACGGCGGGGAGAGAGAGAGAGAGAGGGGAGAGAGAGGGAGAGGGGAGAGAGAGGGGAGAGAAAGCGGGGAGAGAGCGGGGAGAGAGGAGAGAGGGGAGGGAGAGAGAGAACGGGGGGAGGGAGAGCGGGGAGAGACAGAGGGAGACAGGGGAGAGGGAGCGGGGAGACAGCGGGGAGAAGGGAGCGGGGCCGGGCTGGGGCTCGGGGCCGGGCTGGGGCATGAGGCAGCGGGAGGAGGCAGCGGGGCCGGGCTGGGGGCCGCGATGGGGCTCCGGGCCGGACGTTCCGCAGCCTGGCTGCCGGGCAGCCTCCTTTGCCCGCCCCGCGGTGCCGCGGCCTCGCTGACCGACGCCGCTGCCGAATGCGGGGAGGGAGAAGCTGCAGTGCCGGTGGATTTCGGGCAGCCCCGGTCCCTCCCCTGGGTCCCGCTGTCCCCCGCGGCCCGGCCCCGCTCTCACAGCGGGCACCGCCTGCCTTGGCACCGGCGCTGCCCCGGCGGCCCCGCTGCGGGCGAGTGCTGCCATCGCTCTGCCGCTGCCGGACACTGCCTCTGTCACGCCTGAATTCCCTTTTTCAAGCAAAATCCTTGACCCGCGGATCCCTGTTAACTCTGGACTGGCCCTGTACCGCCACGCAAATGAAACCACACCAAACCTGTAGCAGACTCGGTTTCCGCGGCCAATGCCGCCCTCTTGTGAGCCCGTTTCTGTTGGCCTCCCTCGCAGTCACAAGGAGGACGACAGGAATTTGTAACGACCTGACAACCAAACAAGGTACGGCCATGCTGGGGTTTCGACCTTCAGCTGGCATTAAATATAAAATGAAAGGAGTCTGCAGGTCTAAAAGCTCAGAAACATGGGAAGAAGGCTAAAATCGGCCGCAAGTGGAGCCCTTGCAGGCTGTGAGGAAGCTGGAACGCTGCTCCTGGAGGAGTTGCAGCGGTACCTCGGTGCTGGGGCAGTGACAGCAGCCAGTGCAGGCCTGTGTGGCAGGGACAAGTTCTAACGAGGCTCCTGGCTGGGGGGCAGGGGGATAGGAGCACCCAAGGTGTGTTCTCTGTGTTGAATTTGGCTTTCTCCTGGCTTCCATAGTGATTGAAGTTATCCTGTGGCAAAAAGTTGCCCCAAGAACAAAGAAGCCAGGGAACATACTTCCACTTTGAGGTTCTTAAAAATTGTAATTCAGGTAAAACTACAGGATTTACTTAAAATAATGCATTCTAAATATATTGCTTTGCTTTCTAGTTCCTGAGCATTAGCTTTCATTTTTTTCCCATTTTCCACAGCCATGCAGGCTTTTGCTTTCCTGCTGTTTGAAATGCACATACATGTAAAACCAAGCAAACTGCTAAGAAAAAAACAACCACAAGCTCCACACTTGTGTTCCCCTGGCACATCCTCTTCCCCAGAGGTGACTTGTGACCCTCTCTGCAGCTCCCCTGGTTCCCCTTTCCCTGGAGAAGCCATCATCCTCCACATTTCCTTTGCCAGGAGCCAGAACCAATGAGGCATTTACACAAAGGAGAGCAGAAATCCAGATAAAATTCAGCGTTGCCAAACACTCCTCCCCCACATAAATGGCTGTAAGGAAAACCCCCAGCAGGCTGTTCCTCTGGACACATATTTCCATGGAAGTCCTTGAAGGGTGACTCAGGCCTGTACTGGCTCTGGCCATGAGGCACAGCAGCGATCAGGGCCGTGCTGGGGCACAGGGGGAGGGGGTTATAAATCTCTCTTTCCCCAAGCATTCAGAATTTTCCTTTATTTGGTTTTTTTAAAACGCTGGCAGCGTGCAGCCCCTGCTGCTGCTCCTTCCCCATATGGACACCACTTGTGTGGTGTGTGCTCAGCCAGCTGCAGCCTGTGCTCGCCCCAAGCCCTCTGTTTACAGCTGCATCCTGCCACACACGGCAGCAGCACCCAGCAGCCACAGCCCGCTGCCTCCAGTGCCAGCACACACAAACCACAGCTCCACACACAAAGCCCAGCTCCACCACAGCCCCACTGGAGGAGGGGAGGCTTCCCCAGGAGCTGCTCCTCATGGCAGGGCTCCAGCCCCGGCTCGCCCTGTGGCACAACCAGCACTGCCAGTGGCTGCTGGCTGCTCCCGGAGGCTGAGTGTGCCGAGGTCCTGTGGCCTCAGTAAAGGTTGGTGTGTTCAGTTTCATGTGTCTCCAGCACTTCCCCTAAGTACAAGGGCGCCTTTCACATGATGATTTAACTCATCAAGTTCCAGCTGGTGTCGGTATGGGGAGAGTCTCTCACCCCTTTAGCACTGGGTTCTCCCACCGGAGGGAGCCAGGCGACCCTCAGAGCTCCTCCCACCCCTGTGTCCTTGTGCTGCCGACTACAAGAGAGATCCGAGCAAAGACTGCTTCTCCCAGCACCTGTCAGGAAAAGAAAAAGCGATTTCCAGTGAGCACTAGTAACAGGAACACTACACTGCACAAAAAGGGGAGGAAAGTTCCAGAGGGAGCTGGGTGTCGGCAGAGAGCCGTGAGCCAACAAACTCCCTTCCCCAACATCCTTCCAAATCACGAGACTGAGGCACTGAGAGAACTCATGCTTTAATAGACACTGAAATCACAAAGAAGAAAGGCCAAATGCCTTAGCAATTTCAATAAAAATATGAAAATCTTTTTACATGGTAAATTTCATAATATAAAAAGTTTAATGCTGTCTGGAAACAGAGTTTTAATTTACAAAGAAAGTCCATAGAGGCCAAACATGGCTAACACTGCACGTAGGGAGAGAGAGAGTGCTGAAGGGCTGCTGCTGGGAAGCCTCTGCTGACCATCCTCTCTGGGTCACTGTCTCCAGTGCTCTTCTGCAGCTGAGGGGACGAGTGTCCATGCACATGTGCAGCCCTGCTGGGCAGCATGGCAATGCAATGAACCCGAAACTGCTCAAACCCATTATCACCATCCAGCTGAAACTACCAGTGCTTCCTGACAGATTCACAGACACCTCTGTGCCCCTGGATCTGTTCTGCAACTTGGAAGAGATGTTCACAGAACGAGCTTGCCCTAATGAAAGAAAATATGGCCTAGAGTGGTATGCGTGGGTATAGCACCCCCTCGATGCTTTTTTTCTTGTTTCAGTAAGGTATGAATAAAGAGAAGGAAAACCAATACAGGCTAACCAACAAAATCAAGTTAAACTAGGTTTTCATCACGGGGGTTGTTTACTGTTCCCATTTAGTTGGAGCTAAAGACAGTCAATAAAAAAACCTGAAATCTCACACAGTAAAACATACAGGGCAAAACCAAAACATTCTATGGCCTTGGGGAATGGTTGCATGTGGCAGGTTTAATGTGGAAGTGGTTAATACCTAATTGTTATTGCTCACTGTATTACGCAGTGTTGTCACTTGTACCATGCACAAATACAACAACGACAAATGCATTAAACCCACAGAAGGAATTCTAACAGCAAATGGAGAACGTGTGATTTTCATTTCCTGAATTTCTCCACGTATAGGGCAAACCTGATAAAACTCTTTTTTCCTCACAAAGGGGTTGTTTCTCATTCAGGAGGTGGAGGAGTGAGGGACGAGGTGTGCAGTGTCTCCCAGCCACGAGTAAGCATGCATTTCATGGCTCCTGGCAAGCCAATGGAAGTGACCCGTGCCAAGTCAACGGAGACCTATTTCCCAAAAGACTTGTTCTAGTGACACTCACCTTCCATATTTATACAACATCAAATTTCCAAATACTGAACTTTCTCTACATCCAAACCCTTCCCTGCTTCTAATGCTCCCCCCTCCTTAAAAACAACAAAAGAAGAACCACTCCCCCGCACCCCCCACCCCGATTTAGCTCTGTCTGAAAGCTTTAAGCCAGCATGAAACCTGCTGGAGCACAGAAATGGGTTGTAACAAAATGGCAGCATAGAATTTCTACAGGTTAAAAGATCCTTTAGTTATGGAAGTAAACTACAACAAAGAGGCTTATTTCTGGCATGTTATGCAGCACTACAGGGAGTATTTGCTGTTGCTATAAACAAAAAGCTGCCCACTTCCATCCTGGGTGTTCCTGGGATGTCGTTTCAAGAAGTTTATGCTGGTTAGAAACAGAGCAGGTCACATGAAGTCTCTCAGCAGTCCTGTGACCACAGCAAGTGGCATGATCAACAGCATCACTGTCTCCGCAAGGGGCAGATGCTGTGCTCATTTTGGCCCACTATTCTAATTTTTCCTGCCTAATGACACGAAGGTGATGTTTAGCACCAAACCATCACAGGAAGATGTCATGTACAGACAAATAACTTGCACCATAATGAGTTGAACAGATTGACTCAACTGTTCTGCTACATCGTGTATGAGTAGGTAACTACTCTTTCTCTCTGCACTGAAAACTTTGGTGATTCCCCCCTCCCTTGTTAGCTGGGTATCCTTTGCCTTTAGTGCTTGTGTTCATTTCTTGCAACAATAAAGAGGAAAACACTCTCCCGAAACCAGCAGATTCCAGAATATTCTCACAGCAAGCATCTGATTATGCCCTGTGAGTAAGCTGAGCCTAAGCAATTTCATATTTCCACATCAGAACTGAATTCTCTGCCCTGCTATCATGCTTTTCCTCCAAGATCCCTAAGAAAATCTCGAATTATCAGATCCACGTTTACAAGAAGAGCATCCAGCCATGCTAAGTACAATTCTCTGCATCAGCAACGCACCTCTGGTACATCCACAGAGCCACCTGCACTCTCCATTCAGCTGCAAGACTGGAAGTTGACTTAAGATCCAGCTAAAACTCAGGGCCTAATGTATTCAGCCTCACAACACCTCTGTGAGGTAGGTAGGTAAGTATTACTATCCCCATTTAGATAGAAAGGGAAGACGAGGCACGGAGAGGTGAAGTGATTAGCCTTCAGTCACTCAGCCAGTTCTGGGAGTGCAGAATAGACACCAAAAGCTTTGGTGATCCAGTGCTCTGACTTCATAGCCCATGGCCTGTGAATACCTTGCGTGGATCTGAGCTCACGTGGTGGGGCTGCTACTGCCACATGCCCACGGCTTCAGTGCCCAAAAATGATCACTGGGATCCTGATCACTGCACTGCACTGCTGCTTAGAAACCACCTCCAGCCTGAGCCCTAACTCCTAAACCCCACCTAGCCTAGGGAAGCTGGCTGTACACATCACCCTGGGGGTGCTCTTGGTCCCCTTTCCTCCACACGTCACAGGGCACTCAGGTTCTGCATCCAGCCCCTCGCTTGCTGCCTCAGTTCTGGCTGCAGCTGCACCAACAGCTGCTTACACTGCTGCACCTGCTCCAAATGGAACTTGCTCCACACCTGCTCCGAAGGAAACCTGCCTCCACAGCAGGGAAAAGGTCTGCAGACCTGCCTGCGCTGAGCCCTGGCAATGATTTAGCAGGATCAAGGAGGGATTTTTTTGGGTCAGGTGATGTCTGAATCACACACACTGATGTCACATTCTTGCCCGTCATGGAACTGCAGAATAATGTTCTGAGCTGCAGCATCTGTGATGCTTTTCTGTGCCCACTGAGCAGATGGAGAAGTAAGTACTGCCCAAATACCTTCCAGGATAAAAAGTTCACCTTCACAATGTGGTGTGCCAGAGAGACCAGAGCACTCAACAAAACCAGAACTTGTCTCTCTGACACACACTCACTACCTCACACTTAGGCTCACCTGGTTTGTTAGGCCCCAAACATTTCCTTCGAGCAGACCAACCAGCAAAATCTCATCTGAGGGGTTTCCATCCAGAAAAGTTACCTGAGATGCAGATTTTAGAACGGGGCACCTCTCCCCTCTTGTCTTTGTTTCACCAGCCTCTAAATGATGCAACAGAACTGCCAGATCCTGCTGCTATGGAGTTTTACTGACAGCAGTTTCTGGTTTGGCCAACCTGGCAGAGGTATCTAGAGGCGTGTGGTCTTCTCCTCTGTCAGCCTTTGAAAGCAGTCGAGTAAATGGCTCATCTTTCTCCAGGCAGAGATTTGTACATATGTTCTTTGTGGTACACAGGAATGTTCTGCCTCCTCTCCCTTTCCTCTCCAACCCCTGATATGTATAATTTCTGTACAAAAAGCCAGCTGTAAAACTTCTGGTTAAGAAATACAAGGAGGTGGCTTAAAAGCCAGTATTTAATGAACAGACAACCAGATGCTTTGCACCTGCTGCTGCAAATACTGAATACTACAAAGAACCTGTTATCAGGTGAGTCTGGCCAAGGTCCTGAAAAGGGAAACAAAAACCCATGTGTGTGAGGCCGTGTGCCCCCACAGTGACAGCAGGCCAGCCTGTCCCATCCCTGGGCACTGCCAGCTGAGGGCATGACCACGGCTGCTTAGCTACTGGTTCTGTTTTGGTAAAGGCAAGTGGGCAGAAGCAAATACTTTAACAAGACTGTAAGTCATCAGCTGGTACTCGAGACATTTCAACATTTGGAGGAAGGGAAAAATCTTCCCGGTGACAAAAATTTATACCCATTACCAGCTGGCAGCCTCAGGGGACGCACGGCTCCCAGAGTATTGCCAGGTGAGGAATGAGCTGATGTCATGGCATTTGTGGTTTCAGGGTGTCTGTGTCCATTTGGAGGGATCTTCTGTGGTGAAGCAGCAAGGTGTTGCCCAATAGACAGGTCCTTCAGTTCCAGCTTCTCTGCACTTTCTTCTTTGCTGTGCCGTGGAGATAAATTGAGCAAGCTGAGGACATCTTTCTTAGAAGTCATTGTTCCAGGAGCTCCTCGGAGAATCTTTATTGGGCCAGTGGAGTGGTGGGGAGTGCTTTGCCAGAACATCTTTAAGTTGTGAATTGCTTGCACTTTTTCATCGATGGCAGCCAATTTTAATTTGTCTATGTCTGGGGCATCAGCTGGGCTCGAGCGAGCAGAACCAGCAGAGGAATAAGAAAGAGCAGGAGATGGAGTGCTGCCACCAGGAGACTGATGCCCTGAGCTCGGGGAGATATTTCTGGGTGATTTAGAAATATGAGCACTATAAGGAGAGCTGGGGTACTTGAGTTTAAAGGGAGGCTGCTCAGTTAGGGACCCATGTGAATCACAACCTGGAGACGGCTGCCCACTGTACTGGCCTGTGCCTTCTCTGTTTGACATCTCCGACGTTGTGGGGCTGTTATAGCCAGAGCTCACCTTCTGAAGGGACGAACTCCTCGTTGGAGGCTTTGGTTTGATTGCAAGAGGTGAAGATTGGTTCCTCTGGCTGGAGCTGAGGGGCCGGCTGAAGGCGCTGGTCTCCGAGGAGCGGAAGGCGGACACGCCGCCCGGGCTGGGAGCCCCATCCTCAGAGCTGTTGCTCTTGCTTATCTGGCTGCTGCTTCTCTGAAGGCGTTCAACAGCAATGAGGTGACTCTGAGTTTCCTCCAGAATCTTTTGGGCCAGCTCTTGCGGATCAAGCTTTGGATTACTGTCCTCCTGGGATTTGACGGTGCTGTCAGTCTCAGTGCTAGACTGGTCAGATTCCCCAGTATCAGAACTTGCAAGTTTCCCAACTTTTTGGAAAGGTGAATTTGGGCTGGGGATGAGAGTCATTTTAACAGGAGAATTTGGAGTACTTATGCTCCCTTTGGAGTTGACAGACACTTTAATGCCTCCGTTCTGACTAGTTTTGGGCTGTTTGTGATCAGGGGAAAACCTTGGTTTTATGTTTTCTTGGTAATTGGCCAAAGGCTCATTGCTGATTATAGAGAAACCTTCATACTCTTCCTCATCTTTGCTGGCTGCAGTGGCTTGTGGTGACAGCTGGCTCTGAGCTGCAGACCTGTGTGGGTAGATATTCTTGGGCCTCTCATAATCCTGGCGTCCTCTGTGTCCTGCCCCCTCCAGCAGGTTCTCTGGCTTGGAAACAAAGCTCATGGAAGAAGCAATGGAGCTCAGGCTGTACACAGAAATGGCATCTGAGGCAATGCTGTCTGGACAGGTAGGAGAGAATGGTGGGTTTTGATACTGGGGTACAGGGTTGGAAACAGACTGAGCAGAAGCCAGTGACTCCAGTGATGAGGAACTGTCCAGGCTAAGGCGCTTGGGCAGCTCTGTAGAATCTAAAAAAGAAAAGACAATAGTGTGTACAAACATGCCCTTAGATACACCATAAAATCAAATAAAACCAGGCAACATTCTATCAGAATTAAGAGAAAATGCTACAAAACATGCCCTCAGGCTCTATGCTGCTGCAGAACAACCACCTACTACTTAGGTAAGGAAAAAGAAGTGCACAGCCCAGGCAAGAACCTGTGTCCAGGTGTAGCTGGACATTGTAATGTTGTAAGTTGTCAGTTCATTATCGTTTTATATCTCAAAACCAAGAATGAGTTACATGTCCTCCAGTTGCTGGACTCTAACTCCAGCTTCTGCTCAGACAAGTCTTTCCCATACAAAAACAACATTTGCTCCAATCTCTGATCGCATTTGGTCTGTGTGACACAGGTGTGATGTGTGACCTCTGCCAAGGTGCGAGTGTGAGATTCCAGCAGAAGCCATTCTGATCAAATCATCAGATGACACAAAAGCAAAAACTACTGTAAGCAGCTTTACCAAAAAGTGCCAGCAAGGATTGTAGAGCAAAGTGCATGGTCCTTCTGGTAGCCTGTTTCCCAGTTTTCAGAACGACCTCCTCTTGGCCGACTTCACAAAGGTCAAAACCTGTAGTGGGACACAGAACAGAAAATCACAGCTCACAGGAAAATCCTCTGTCTCAAGTAAGAGTAACCTCATTTATAACACAGAACAGAGAGGTGTGACAGCCTGCAGCACCCTTGGAAGGATGACTTCACCTCTCAGTGCAGTTTGTTGTCTGTTATTTATTACTGCTCACCACACCTTCTCCAGGTGTTGGGAGCCTTGTGGCCCTGGACTGGAAACACACACACTCATTAACAAATTACTCCTGTCAACACTTCTTCAGTTGCAAATTATTTGGAGTTGTCGGGGGGGACAGGGTCCTACATGCCAAACCATTTACTATTAATTCCAGGTTTTCTCACAGAAATGGAGCTGAAGAGCACAGACCTTAGAATTTGGCAAATGCAGGCCGGGCTGCATGAGGCAGACAAAAGTGAAGCTGTGAGTTTCATCACTGCTTCAAGCCCCCACATGAGACACCAGCAATGGGTTTAGAGAGGTAACAGGAAGAAGTGTTTTCCTACCTAGAGCTGCCAGAAACTCATGACAGCCAGGCAGCCTCCAGAGCTGGACACTGATGGACACCTGGATTGGTGCAGAGGGGAAATCTTGCTCCTTCTCGCCTGCCTGAAGTTGAACCAGGACTTGATGCAGCTGAAGACAGCAATACAGACATTAGCCACTCCTTACAACTCACATCACTGCTTCTCTTACAGCCACAGATAAGGCAATGCCCTTTCCCTGGACACCCTTTCCCTGGACAGCCAGTTTAGCTGCTGCTCCTGAACAGAGCAGTGAGATGGGAAGGTCTGGGAAGAAGGACAGTTCAGGGACAGCAACATCAGACAGACTGGAACAGCAGCAAAGGCAGGGACAGACCAAGGGTGAGGGCTGGGGGGTGGCCAGTGGAAACTGAGCAAGAAGGAAGCACAGCAGGAACATCTGTGAAGGTAAAGAAAAGGAAAGAGATTCTCTGGGGCTGCTCACAGAAATATACCAAAGCCCATTCCATGACTGAGCCATACTCCTTATGCAAATCCTAAGAAACTCATTAACTGGGCAGAACAAGTCATATGAAACCATGGAAGACTTTCCTAATATCTCCACGGCCTCCAGGAAAGAAGTTTCTCAACTGTGCCCAAGGGACAGGAGTAGCAAGCTAGAGAGAAAATGTGTTTATGAAGATCTGACACAAATTAAGATGCCAGGATCCCGTGTAATTCACCAACACAGCCAGGGGAGCGAGGATGGAAAGCCATTAATCAGGGGCCAGCTAACCTCAGGACCACCCATCTCTCACAACCCACAAAAGCTTACACAGGCCTTTTTCCACAGTAGCTCTGTGGAGCAAATCCCAGGCCTGAGAGCGGGTGCAGACACGTTGCAGCACAGGGCACGGGTCTACAGTGACCCTGGCATGTCACCCTGCACCGCAGTGCCATCCCCGTGCACATCATACTCACCATTCCCACCACATTTTTAACAGCCTTCGGGCAGCAGGTAACAAGAAAGGAAAAGAGGAGAAAAGAACATGGGTTACTCTGTGCTGCAAAGTGCCTGTGCTGAGGAACCTTGCAGGGACACATCCGTGTGTGAACCAGCGCCCTGACTGCAAGATGCTCTGTCCAGAGAAAGAAAGGAGCAATGGGAATGGCCTGAGCTGTGAATCCAACAGCGTGGGAACAGGCGGCTGGAATCTGGGAGTGCCCAGCCCATGACAGCTCAGACACTTAGCAGGCAGACACTGAGGCCAACCCGCACTCTGGCAGGAGGCTGAACATAAAACAGCCCTTCTCTTGTTTCCTCTGGGACACAGTACTGGCGCTCAATGCAGTCAGCAATCCTTAGCTTTTCCTTGCACATGCAGTAGTCTGAAGTTCTCTCTTTTGTGGCTCCCGCCTTCTCTTTTACACTCAAAATAAGCATTTTCTATCCAGTGCAGCTGCTCAGGATCCCACCTTGCAGCTTCACTAATGCCAAGAGCACCTGCTCCCCTATGATGCCTGTCACCCACTCGGGAAAACCAACGAGCAGCACCCACTGACTGAAATGTCTGACATCGTGCTTCTGTCTGGAACAAAGTCTGCTTTCCTCTGGGACAGGCAGAACCCCAGCTGCTCACACCATGACTTCCGAGAGGCAGGAGAGGAAAAAAGCAATAACCACAGAGGAGGGGAGAGCTGAGCTGAAAACCAACATGGAACAGGACAGACTGGTGCAAAAGGACATTCTGCCAGGGGTCTGGGCTATGGAAGAACACTTGCAAACCCAGTGCAATATCCCTGCCAGTATTTACTCTGCGGGGCAGTGAGGAAAGGGTGAGCATGTCTTTTGTTACTTGTGCACAGCCAGCTGAATGTTCTTCCTTGGATAATTTAATTATGTGAGGCAGGGCAGCAATCATGAAGCCACCTCATTAGCATTCCAAGGCACTTGGAGCCATGGGAATGCTGTCCTCTCCTCCTCACACCTCTCAGACCTGGCCTCCCTTGGGTGGTCATTAGGGAGATAACCCTGCAGTTAACCACGCACATCTCAGGCACTGATGAGAGCCAAGGCAAGAGGCAAAACACCACCAAGGACATTGGTCATTAAAGTCATTGGAAATATCTCATACTCTACTGTAGATCCTAACAGGATCCTAATAGGAACTCTTTCCTTGGAGCAGACTCATCCTAGCAGGCTGCTAGAGCCACTCAGTGGGTAACAGAGAAGCTGGGGCTCTTGTCTGGCTTTTTGTGCAGACTCCACGTGACCGAATGAAAGGCAGCCCAACACCACACAGAGCCAGTCCCAGCTCCCCACCACAGTACTGCCTGGAATGTTTCTGCATGGGGAAAGGGGAAAGACAGTGAGATACAGGCCCATTCCCTGTGTGTGTCTATGTACTAAAGCAGGCAAATGATGAAGAGAAACCTCACTACAGGAGCACTCAGGACAGTAAGAACCATGGAATGGAAAGCAGCCAGGCTGGTGGCGCAGAGAAAGGTCAGGTCAAGCTAGGCATGCTCCAGAGACTGGGGAGAGGGAAGAGCGTGAAGGAGGTTAAGGGGAGCAGGGAGAAGTCCCATCACCACAGGCAGCACTGCCCTTCTCCTAAAGACCAGAAATCCTTTCTGCAGAGCTGTGAGCACACGCAGGAGCAGCACAGGCTCAGTGAGTTTTCTGACAGACCTTGCATTGTCCAAAGTCAGCCATACCTTGGGACTTCAGTAAATACAGTGGACAAAGAGCAGCCAATGTGGGCCCCATGCAAGATGGCCAAACAGCAATTTGGGATCTGTTACTCAATTCCCCCACACTGCTGTAGGGATTATCCTTTCACTTGTCACTGAACAGGGAGTCCCAGGGCCACATAGCCCAGTAACCCACCTGCATATTTTCCTTCTGGACACATACTTTCATTCACACAAACAGGCAAGTTTAGAATTTCAACCCTCAAGTCTCCTAGCAAGCTCTGGGTTGATAAACCAGGGCATCAACCATTCTGTGTATTTCTGAATTTACTGACCTGAGAAGAGCCATTTGGAAACTGGTACTGGAGGAAAACCTCCCAACTCACCCTGTTGATAAGCTGCTCTCCTGTTTCTGAAGCTGTGATAAGTTTACAAAGTGCCTGAAGTGCAGGGTTAGGCAAACCTGAAAAACATCAGCAGAAACATCTGTATCTGTTTCTTGACTGCAAGAAATGCAACACACCTGAACAGAACACACACTCGGCTAATTCCTAAAACCTCTCCCCACATCACTGGACAGCTCTGGAAGCAGCAGCAATTTCCAGAAAGCAAAAGGTCTTCCCACTTTGCATCTGATGACAGGTTTCCTGACTGAGAGCTGGGAGAGAGGAACAGTCACATCACACTTACTCGGCCCAGTAGCAAATGATTCTCATCTGTGACAAAATTTTCAGTTAACATTTACTTTTAGAACTTCTTCCCAGTCCAATACATTGATTTCATTGATGTAAAACATCCCTGTTTCACATGCTGACATCACAGAAAGGCGGGAGAGGCTGATGTCTGCCTGGTCAGGGCCCACAGCTGCCTCCTCTCACCTAGGAGGGACTGGATGGTGGTGCTGCACTGCTGCAGCCGGTCCCCAGGGTCTGAGGTTGGGAAGAACACTGCTGCTGGGAGGCCACTGGCAGGCGGGTCCAACCGAAATCCCACGGCCGTGAGGAGCGCCTGCCAGCCTGGAATGCCACCAACTTTATTCTCCACACTCTGCTGGGAGGTGTACATGGAGTTGTGCTGCCCGTTCTGGATTCGCTGCAATGATTTCTCCACCTGTGGGGAAATGACACAGCTTATTGTACAAGATATTGTTGCTGATTTCTTACACCAAGAGGCTGGAACAGCAGGCTGGGGTCAGCAAATCCAAGGTTGATCCTGGCCCGTCTCACACAGTGCCTTGAAAACAGAAGCTCCAGTAACTCAGCATTCACAGTTGTAACATCACAGTGATGAGTGTCAGTATTCTCTGGTTCGCTGGGAACAATAATGCCACAGGAAACAAAGTAGAAGTTTGTTTGGGATAGTTTCCTGTAAGCCTGGCAGCTGCAGTTCTCCCCAAAAGATGATTCACCTTGGGGTTCCAGCCTGCTTATTACCAAAGAGCCTGCAGCCACACGGCAAACCGGAAAGAGAGATGAATGTCCACAAACCCAGCAACTGGGAAGACCAGCAACATGCACAGGTTTCTATCATTCTGTGGGTACTTCACACTCCTATGAGACCACAGATGATGCACTGGGAAGAAGAGTATTAGAAGTCATGAGTGATCATTCCAGCCACCTGGCAGTTGGCTCCAGTCCCACTGTTCCCCAGGACAGACTGGTGGCACAGATGGGGACAGAAGGGCCTCTTATCTTCCAAATCTGCAGAGACAGCATGACTGTGCTCTGTGTTTCCATGACTGCCATGTTCGTAGCTATTTCCCTGTATAAACAATTAATCCCAATGCTTACCTCTTAAGCAGAAACCCAATTCAACAGCTAATGCAAACCAGATGGGTCTGGGGAGGATTCTGTCACAATACAATATAAGATTTTGCTTACTTTGCCTCTTTTTGCACTGAACACTTCCTTAGGTGTCCCAGTCTTTCCACACTGACCCAGAGCTTGAGGCTACATCATGGCAGGGGAGAGGGGATGAAGATAAATATATATCTTTTCAAGTGGAAGTGGCTGCACATCAGGGTGCTGCTGTTCCACTCACACCCACGGATGGGGGTGTCTCAGGACTAGCTGGGCTGCAGTGCCCCTCGTGGTTGTGACAGATCTTCCTTTCCCTTACCAGATGAAGCAGGACACGCAGAGCATCCCGGGCCCTTTCAGGGTGCTGCAGGATCTCAGTCAGGGCCTGTCCCACCAGCGAAGAAGGGCTGTTCAGCTTCATATCACTCCCAATAAGCATGAAGCCTGCAGGATTCAGAATGAGAGACAGTCAATCTCCTGTTGTTATGGAAAATGTTCAAACCAGACGCAGATGTCCTCTGCCCTCAAGACTAGAGAACGATGACTGCACCCTGCACAGGGACATTCTCTTCCCAGAGCAGCTGCCCACTCTCTGCCAAGTGGTGCAGACTGAACTTCCAGAAAGTTTCTAGATAGTTCTTACAGTCCCCTGCTATTAAATCAATCACATCTTCCTGCTCAAGCAAGCAGAAAACCACTGGATTGCAGCTAAACTTGGCCAGGCATGTTCCAGGTCTCCTCTACAGCCACAGAAAGCAACATGTGCCAACAGTGGTCGCAGAACAGAACTGAGAGCACGAAAAGTTTTCGCTGTCCTGGTCAGAAACCTGTCCTGGCTCATGCACCATTCAGTGCCAGACTCCCCAGATGTCAGCACAAAGAGCTCTACGTTTCCCTTCTCATTCCCACAGCAAGGATGCAGCTGCTCCTGGCTCTGGTGCTCTGTCCAAGACTCTGTGCCAAGGGTCAGCGGTGGAAGTCAGGGACTGTGTGTGATGAACTTGCACAGTACAATGGAAGGGGCAGTACTGAGACAGCCTGAGCAGCTGAAAGCCTCTGCTCGCTAGCAATGCCAAGCACCATGTCCATACTCTTTTTTTTTTTTTTTTTGCACAGGAAGTGGTCACTTCTGGGCTTTTTAGTGCTCTTTTCTTTTCAGACAGAAAAATCTTGGAAGGAAAATAAAATCCCAGCTGAACTGTGGACTGTAACCTGAACTCAGCTCACACCTGGTACTACCTGAACCACATCCTAACACTGGACTCAACATGCCTGAAATCACTGTCAGCCTGACTCATTTTAACAAGTTCTCACTCCTCCAGCCACGTGCAGTTCACACCAGAGCCATATTCACCACAGTTTCCTGAGCTAAATACCATGGTTCTGCTGGCTGTGCAAAATCAATGTGGGGAATGCCTGCAGCTTTCAAAAACCGGGCCTTGTGCCAGGAAGAAAAATTAGGTTATCTGTACATATCCCTGTAACAGCACTGCTGAACTCCAAGACTTTGTCATTCCAAATCTCAACGTACAGATCTAATTGAGAGGGAGCAAGCACTAGCACTGCACAAGGAGCTGACACTGCTGAGACATTCCCAGTAGAAGCAAGGGAAACCTTTCTCCTAAAAAGAACAAAAGAATAAGCCCTACAAGGTTTATGTCACAGGAATCACAGCTACTTGCTGCTCCTGCTTCTAGCAGCACTACTCTGCCTCCTGTTGAAGTGTCACTAAATTCTCCAAGAAATTCTCCTGTATGTGTGCTCCAGCTAACTCCATCACAAGGACACAGGAAGCGTGACCCTGGAGATTTCAAACATAGAGAATGAGTTGTTGTACTGCACTTTATTTCTTTCAAGTCATGAGACACACTTCACCTCACAATTGCTTCCAATTATACCCAATCCATACCCACCTACTGTGCACAGTGAAACGCCAGTGAGTCCCATGACACTGACATTCAACCACACTCAGCTGAATCGGGGTCTGAGACACAGGGGCTGAATTCTGGGAAAGCACAGGGCACATGCTGCTCCCAATTAACTGCCAGCACCGCTCCTTGCTTCGCTCATAGAGTTTGGCAGTTCCCTAGAAACCACATCTGATCTGTCCAGAAGAAGACTGCTCCTACCTGCCCAGTTGGCTGGATGGGAGAACTGCTTGCTGCTCTGCACGGTTTTCATTGCTTCTCCGAGGGCTGCGCTGGCTTTCATCCCGTTTAACAGAGACGAGTAGAAGGCGTGCACAAACATTTTGGAAGCAGCCACGGGAATGGGCCAGAGTGACACAAGGACACATTGAGCCCCAGCAGCCAGGAATGCTCTTGTCAAGCCAATGACTCCATCAGAAGTGACTTTGCTGTTGGACTCTTGGTAAGAGCCAAGAACCACCAGCTTGACAGGAAGGCGCAGATCCAGCACATCAGCTGCCGTGAGCAGGAACTCCTGAAGAGGAGGGCAGTCCGAGATGCTCTCCACATCACTGGCATCATCCTGCATCCTAAGAGATTCTGGGATTGTGTAGGGGTTCCCAAAAGAACTCTTGCTGCTGGCTGGATTGCTGTCAGTGTTGGGTGTCAGGACCAAAGCAGCCAGTTTCCAGGAGACGTGGGTTGCAAAATGGACACATTCTGCCTGAGTGAGGGCACTCATGACTCTCTCTTTTGTTGATGAGCTGCCGACTAGGGGCTGGCAGCCAAGTAACTCAGATACCATATATGCTTCCTCTTCTGCAGAGGGCATAGGTCCCCACAGCCACCTGTCCATAACTGCTGAAGGGAGTTTGGGATTTCCTATAACAGCTGCCATTGAGGTAGAACTGGAGTAAGCAGGAGTATTCTTCCTCACATGGGACTACACGGAGAAAAAGAAAGAGAAAATGGTGTTCAAAGATACAGTTTTTACGGTGCTGGTAATAAAATATTCTGTCCCTTTGGCTCTAAACAGAAGTTTGGTTGTCGTAATTACAGGAAGACTGCATTTCTTTAGTTTCTTCTGTTTAAGGAGAACACCTCCATTTGAGTCAGGTCAAAATTTCTATTCCCAGATCTTGGGTGAGCAGATGGGTAAGAACAGAAAGCAACAGATAGCCCAGGTCCCTTTGAGGGCTGCAGCAGAGCTAAAAGCATAAAGAAGTTTCCAGGTTCTCACATTACTGGAACACTACCTGCAATCACTCACTAAGGGGCTCCTCGTACCTGTATTTCCAAGATCAGTGCCAGCACTGCCAGTAGAAGGTGCTGCATGCAGCTGATACTGAATGGAATAGCAGTAATGCTGACAACCTTCAGACCCTTTAGCTGTTCCACTGACTGTGTTTAACCCAGAGCTAACCAAGATGTGCAGCAAAACACTGCTCAGCAACAACAGATGGGACTTGGTGCATTCTCCCGGAGACCTGGGCATTAGAAATGCTGCTGCCAAACCTCAGCATGAAGATACTTCTGCAGGATTCACCTGTGGGATTTGCTTTCCCTCATAGCTTTGGTGTCCTGAGACATTAGTGGCCTTCCCCACTCAGAACACTAAAATGGAGGTGAACATACCAGCAATGTGACAGGACAGTCAGCTTGGCAAGGAAGCTCAGCACGGATCACAGACACCCACATCTCTGTAGTCTGCCATGTAGTTCCACACCCAGCACATGCAATCCTTTAGAGGAGGATATCCAAATGATCCAATCCCCTTGTCCTTCCTGGCATGCCTGGGGCTGTGATTGTGTACTGCAGGAACTACATTAGAACCTACTTCAGAGCTGTGGTGCTCAGTGTGCTCCTCAGACCCAGGGCGGCCTGTTTGTGGTTTCTGTTCTTGTGTCTGGCACAGCAGGACAGAGCTGCTGCTTTCTGAGCATGTACCAGAACCTGCACCCACAGGAGAGGTTCTGTGAGAGAGGTTTCATAAGCAGTGTCAGACCTTGGAGCTGGGATTCAGTGACTGGATGGACGGCACTGCAATGAGGCTGAAGCGCTCATAGAGGTACTCATTGGAGGAACTGCCCTTCAGGAGAGCAAAAGGAATGAGGTACAGTTCTCCCTCCAGAACCAGGATCAGCTGACGGTGGCGGCCAACAGGCCCACTGGAATGCATCAAACCCTGAAAAGAAAGGAGAGAGAAGTTTGGTCCTTTCACTCCACCAGTGTCCCTGCCTGCACTTCCCAAGCATCAGGCTCTAGTCTGACCCCACGTCAGGTTTGGAAACATCAGAATCCCACTCTGTGTGACAGATGAGCACATGTCCTATGCAGCTGGACTGCTGCTCAGCTATGCCCAGCCAGCTCCACTGAGAGGAGTGAGCGCTGAGCATGCTGAGCCTCACGGTCTGGGTCATCATCCTGGCCTCAGCCCATGCAGGGCCCAGCCTCACCCTGGTACTGCAGCTCCTTCCATTCCAGCCTGAAACCTTGGCTAACTCCAACCACCTATGTCTTGTCAGTATTGTCAACACCTTATGCTTTGTCAGAGAATATTCTTTCTGATATTAAATTTCTAAACAGCCACTTCCTCTGAAGAGCGAGCAATCTACAGACAGATTGTGTCCATGGCCTGCACTTCCACACACTTGACATAGTCATCAACCCAGAGTCACCAAAAGATCTAACCAGAAAGCATCTTATGGATGGAGAACTGAAGCAGAGAGATTAGTCAATGGGGAACGTGCAGCTGGGCACAAAAAGTGGCAAGTGCTCCTTGTCCGATGTAACTGTGGAAATTTATTAATCTGGTGTATCATAAAAACAATTAGTTTTCACCCCAGGAAAGAGTAACTTCGAGGCACTGAAATTTGCTCCAGCTTAAACACTGGCAGCCCACAAAAAAAAAAGTATGCAGGACTAGATCCTTGTCTCTAGATTGTCAACTCTAGATGGTCTCTAAGGCCCCTTCAAACCCAGACTGTTCTATGAAAAGACCATACTTCAGAAACCACCCCCAAACTGTCTGTTCTTGCTTTCCCACACTGTGAGGGTTGTGGTGTCTGTGCCAAAGGCTTACTCCTTCCATGGGTCCTATCAGTAAGTCATAGAGAGCACGGAGCGGGGGTTTGGTGAAAGAAGTCTGCCTCCTTGGAAGTGATGATGTTCCATCCTTAACAGGAGACATGGTACTGCTGAACAGGCTGGTCATGCTCTGGCAGCTCCTGTGGACAAAAGCCAAGGGAGAGGTTAGCTGCAGGAATCTGAGCTGCCCTGTGGCTGCCCTGACTTCTGACAGTGACATGAGCTGGGCTGTGTCATCCAGGGGACTCTGCTCTGTAAGATGCTTCATGGGAGGACTGCAGTGAGCAGTGACATTAATGGCAGGATCAATCAGCTGCAGACAGCACATGACATTGCTGTGGAGCTTCTCTACACACTCCAGTGCCTGAAGTGCTGCTCCCAGCTGCTGCTGCACACCTATGAGCAGCAGCTGTGTGCAGGCAGGCATGAGACCCCACTGACAATTGACCACAGTCACAGGAGGATGTGCACTTGGGCTGTGCACCAACTGACCCAGTGTGATACCCGAGGAAATGGGACACCAGGCAAACCACAAGACATCAAGATTCTGCCTGTGCTTCTGCCACTGCTGTGCAGCACCTGGTGCCCATTTCTGATATTCACACAGAGCTCTGCACGTGATCTCCTGGCATCAGCAGCCACAAGTTACTGCCCTGCTGAGGAAATGATGTTTCCCCATTCTGGGCTCACTAGTCCAGCAGCTGTGCTCCCCAGAAATGTTACCCTTGGCTTGGGGCCACAAACAACCATTTTACATGGAAAGGGTAACTTTCCAGAAAGTTTTAGCAGGTGGACCTCAAAGAAAAAGTAGGGAGGCCTGGGACATACCCCAACCCTTTGTGACACATACCAATACACAGGCTCAAAAAATTGCATTTTCCCCCCTCTTTCTCTCCTCAGCTGCTGCAACCAGCCTCCTGACCTAGCTAAAACCTATTGATCTCTGAAGAAAAAAGTGCTCTTAACCACTCACAAGGAATTTCTATCTTATGGGCACATAGGCATAACCTGAACAACAGAAGCTTGGTGTCTGACTGCCCATGCTCTCTGACCCAGAGATTCCAGTGACAGTACCAGTATGCTGCTACTGCTGCTTAGAGCTTCTGAAAACTCCTCTGGGGGACTTGTGCAACAGGGGATCAGCACAGGCTTGGTGCTGTGGGCTCCCCTCAGACCCATCTGCCCTGCTTCACTGCAGCACCTGACTGAGCCAGCATGCTTGGCAGGGTTCAGCTTTATGGAGCACAGATTTTATAAACGGATCAGGAAAGAAAATCTGTGCAGGGATACCCCAGTCCTCCCTCAGGACCTTGTGCCCTGATCCTCCCTGAGCAGCTCATTGCCAGCAGGCAGCACTTGCCAGCCCCACAGCCCATGTTCAGTGATTGTTACACACTCATTTACTGCAGGGAATAGGGGCTTGATTACTGCAATCAGCAAAGCCCTCCTGCATCTTGGGTTTCCCAGCCAAGCAGCTCTAGATTTATTTCTTCAACACTTGGATTGCTTTTTGTGAGAACAAAACCAAGGAAGCACCATAAATCTCTCACATCTCCTACCTCTGTGTGTGTGTGTATGTGTGTGTGTGTGTGTACATGAAGAGTGAGCAAATCCACAGGGGAGGATGGATAGATCTCTTGTGGCAGGTGGAGGTGACCAGGAGCCCTGGCCAGCCCATCCTTTCCTCCTAAAAGAAGCCAACAAAGGCTCCAGGTGCACTGATGATTTCTACTTTGCTCTTGAAATGCAGACGATCCCCCTGATGTCTGAACAGTGAAATCTCTCATTTGGAAGCCCCTGCTCAGTCTGCAGCGCTGCTGATTTATAACCCTTTGTACAGGCAGCCTGGCCTGCAGCAAGCAGAGAAACAGCACAAACAGCCAGGGCTTAGCTCTGCTCTCTCCCTTTGTCTTGGAGATGCAGGAACAAAGCAAAGCCTCAGAGAACAGGGGAGAAAGCTGTGTTGTGCAATCCTTGGGTCAGACTGACCAGGCTGACCACCAGCCTCACAGGTGCTGGCTCTGCCTGCTCAGGACAAGTGGCTGGGCCCAGGCAGGAAGGAGGGGTTCATCCCAGAACCAGCATGGAGCTGCTCCTGCCTCGGCACTAATTAGGACTTTGGACAAGTCAAATACTCCCCATGGCCAAGCACAGCCATTGGGAGGGCTGGGAGTCAGGCCTGGTGCTGCAGGGGTCTGACAGCCTCGGGAAGCTGGATACCCATCCAGCCTTTCTCAAAGAGACTCCTTCCTAAAAACACAGCCCTAAATCCACATTCAGGGCCTTTGACACACACACACACACCCCCACCCCCCATACAAAGCTATGGGAAGCTCCAAGGAGGAGTCAGATCTGAGCTCCCTGTGGATCCTTCCAAGGATCCACAAGTTATCTCCAGAACCCACTAGTGGTTGCAAAAATACCCACAGCCCACCCAGCACTCTCTGCCAGGGTGGTCTGCATGTCAGCAGCTGCAGCACTGCATCCTGGATGGCAGAGAACCACCACAGAAAGGACTCCCCAGCCCCCAGGGATGCCCCCATCCCTCTGCTCTGGAGAGGGTCAGGGTTCTCCAGAGCAAGCTGTCAGGCCCTAAGGGCAGTAATAGGCTTCAGTGACCCTGACCAGTTTGCCCTGCCTAAGGAGCAGAGAAAATAGAAGCTGCAAGAAGACACGAGCCACTGTGGCTATTTTGGTGGCTGTACCAGTGCCATCCTCAGCCCAGACAGCCTTTGCCCAGTCCTGAGATCACCACAGTGTTCCTTCAGTGCTTCTTTCTCCTCCGAAGTGCATTTATTCTCAGAAGTTCCCTGAGTGAACTGCCAACCCGCCAAGTTTGCTTTTCTAAGCAGAACTGCCAAAAAATCATACTATTCTCTGCTTAAAAGCACCTACCATGAATTCAGGGCTCAGCAAGCCAGCTGCAAACAGATGTGGCAGTGTTAGCTCCATCCCCAGACCCCCACTATACCCCTCTCCACCAGCAAAAGGAGAGGGGCAGGCAGGGAGGCCATCCAGCAGTGTCTCCTCATCTTTTCAGCTCAGCGCATGAACATCACAGACACAGCTTGTAATGCTCCTCCTGATTCTCTTCTGAGGGTGCTTTTAGTTAAATGCCCAAGATGCCCCACCCCTGGGCTGCTCCTAAGAGCTGCAAACTACTTACTTGACAAGACACCTGAGCTAAGCTCCTAGGTCTGGATTTCTGTGGAGCAGAAAGACAGAGATGTTGCACTGTTGGCCACTGCAGTGCTCCTGAGGATTAGCATTCCCTGGAACAGAACCACATCCTATTTCCCCCTGTAATCAGAGGGACAATCTCCTGTCTTTCTAAGCCTGATGAACTAGCAAAATATCTCAGCCATTTTGGGGATCGGCCTGGGTGATCCAAAACTAGCAAGTACTCCTAGTCCTTCATCGGTGCAGCAGCTTGAACAGATATGCTTGTGGATTCTGAGCAGAAAACCAGGCCACTTGCTGGTGCCAGCAGGCAGCTCCCAGTTCCGTGGGGATGCTGTAACAGTTCACAAGCTTCAGTGGTGGCTCACAACACTCCAGGCTGATCACATTAGCTTTTCCAGCTGAGAAAGGCCTAGGGTATCCTGTGCTCATAAACCACAATGGAGCACAGATCCCAGTCAGAAACCCTGGGTTGCATCACGCAGCCACACTGGAAAAATTCTGTCTTCAATTTTCTTTCCAAATGGTTGCCCTAAGCCCTAATCAGCACAGTCATGTGAAAGGCTGAGAACAAGTTGTAAGAGGCAGAAAATGAGGGGAGATTTGCAGCTAGTACAGTCCTGTAACTCTGGAAATGCAGCATATTCCCAGCTAATTGGGACTGAGATAAACAGAAACATGTATTTCCATAACAAGTGTGCAGGAGAGAGCTGCAAGTTCCACATCTCACACACAGCAGGGACAAAACAGTGCTCCCCTGCAACTGCTTGGAGTCTCAAAATCAGCACTTGGCCTGGAGAAGAGCAAATTCGGAACAGCTGCTCCTTCGGACAGTCATCGGTTACAACTGCAACCAGTCCTTGCTGGCTCTCCCCTTGAGCACTGGCACTGGCTGCACCTAAACTTGCCATTTAGAGAAGCCCATCACCAAGACTTCTCCTGCTTGCTGATCCCCACAGCAGTGCTGCATTCTCACCTGTTTAACAGGTTGTTCCTGCTGACCATCCTCAGGAAGCCAGTTGGATCAGTCATGGAGTTCAGCTTGTTATTCATCTCCTCAAACTGCTGGTCCATGATATCCCCAGCTTCACTCTCTGTCTCACTGCTAGCACAGGCTCTGGGGGAGGAATCAGTGAGATGAAGGGGTCATTGATCTGAGAAAGAGCAACAGCTTGATGACAAATGCTCAGCCAGTTTGAGCAAAAATGTTTTTCAAACAGAAGCTCAACCAAACGCTAATGCCAAATCTTCCCTGGCTTGCCTTTTGTCAGGCATACAAGACATTACCAGCCCCATTTCCTCCTCTTCTGGGATTCCTCAAGGTTTAGTGAGTGGCACACAGGGGTGGGAGTGCAGGACCCAATTTCTGTGCACTGCAGGCAGGGACTTCTAAAGCTGCAGCACAACACTGAAAAGCTGAGTCTGCAGGAAACACCAATTCAACCCTTATCTGCCTGAGAACACGTGTGAGCACATCCTTTTCAGATCCCCACAGAAACTTCAAGCTCTGCATGCTTCCTTCACTGGCAAAGAGTTACATAGCAGAGGGAGTTGTGTTGCCACTCCTGTTACACAAAGAGGGAAAGCACAGAACTATTTACTTTATCAATGCCCCAAGTGCAGCAGCACTACAGAGAAACAGCCCAACAGTTCCAAATTCCCAATCTCCCGACATTAATATCTAAATTTTCTCAGTGCAATCAGGGTGCTCATGGTGGGCTGTGTTGGGCTCAGTGAGCATTTTCCATGTGAATCATTCTATTTTGTACACTTTTGTTATTAATGTTGTTGCTGTTACTGTTTTCTTGTCTCATTGCTGTTTCCAGTAGATTGTTCTTATCTCAACCCATGATATTCACCTTTTGTGCCTCCAATTCTCTTCTCCAGCCAACAGAAGGAGGAAGAGAGAGAGAGGGAGCAAGCAAACGGGATTGGGGTTTGGGTAATCTCAGTGGGAAAACTAAACTGGGGAGTACCATTCCTAAGCCAGAACAATGGCACATCACAAACCTTGGAATTTGTACACTTAAGATAAACATAGATGCTACCTGCTGAAGCCTCCCTGCATCTCATTCCTGTTTCCTTTTGGGTTCCTGACAGCTTGGAGCCTCTCCTCAAGGGCATGTTTCCCAAAAAAGGGTACAGGAATTAAATGAACACACAACCCATATTTGTGCAGAGCTGCACCTCTGTTGCTGTATGGACCATGGATGTCTTGTTAGTGAATTTCCCAGTCAATATGATTTATAACCTGCTAAGTCCTGACAAAAGCCAATCACTTCATGAACGCTGAAATGGGGACAGCTGAACCACAGACAGGGGAATTAAAAAAAAAACCAAAAAAACAACATAAGGGAAAAAAGGGAAAAGAAAAGGTTGTCCACGGCTTCTCCCTGCACATTTTTCCTCCAGCTGAGGCATGCTCAGCTCTGAGTCCTGGCACAGTTTGGAGTAACACTCACAGCTCCTTAAAGAGGCAAAAGGCTTTGAGTTCATGAACCCAAGAGAGCAGGTCACATGCTCTCCCTAAAGAGAGCAGAGTCTATCTCGCTCAAGTTCAAGCAGACTTTAAAATCCCTTACACTTCTTTTTTTTTCTTTTGCAAGAATGCATTACTTTGAGGATTAATTAGACCAGCTGAAAAGAACCCTTTCTAGCAGAACCTGAAGGCTGCAGTGTGGAACTGAACATCCTGTGCATCCCTTCCTCTCCAGAAAGTGTGAAGATGTGTTCTGGAGACACAGCAGTACCTCTAACCCTGCTCACAGCAGCATGGACAGCACCAACTCTTCAACCTGAACCCCAGAGCACTCCAGCAAGCCAGGGACTGAGCAGTCAAGTTCCCTCACACGTGCTGTACATATTCACACCCTGCTGCTCTCCAGTGCTGGGCAGAGTGCTGGGGCTGGGACTGAGGCTGGCAGCTTCTGCTGGGGCCCTGTGGGGCTGGAGAGCAGTGGAATCAGCAGGGCTGGGTGGAAGCACTTGAACCACATGGGGAAGAAGTTTCCCAGTAGAAAGTGATGTTCACCCACACGGAACAGCCAAGATTTGTTTGCTTGATTCCCTGCATGTGATTTTGACATGGGGAAAGAATGTCTGCCTATGATCATACCACACTGGTCCAAGGATCTTGGAGACAAGCATTAAACCCAGAATCCTTAACCAAAAACACACCCCCTACCACCACCATGAAGTGAGGGAGAAGCTGACATCCCAGCAAATTAAAAACTCATCCCAGAACATGAAGACTGAAGGACTGCCTTTGCCAGGAGGAGAATATGTGGTGACAAATAGTTAATGAAACTAAAAACTGTATCTGCAAAACTGCTGCATGAGGCCCAACTGCAGATTTCAGCTGTGGATCTTGTGTATCTGCATGTCTGCAGGGTATGACTCAACAATCAACATGTGGGTTCTAAATTATTTACTCAGCTATAGCCACAAGCCACATTGGGGGGGTGGTTAGAATTCCTATGGTATTTGCAGTTTTTCAAAGCAAAACATTGAAAGAGAATTCATTGCACTGGAAACTGTAAGCAGAATGAAATCTGTCCATATATAGTCAGACATGGCACCTGCCTCCTCATCCAATCTACAGATTCACCACAGAGCCTGTGGGTTTGGATCTTATTTGCATGTTTGGCAGGAAAATAATCATGGATGCAAAAACAAAGCCTTTCTTTTTTTATTGCTGCACTGAAAATTTGCCCCTTCTCTGACTCTCAGTTCTCAGACTTCTCAGCCAATTAGCTCATTCCAAAACGTTATAAATTCAGGTGGGAGAGCAGAGACCAGGATGTCAGACCCCCTGATCCCAACTCACCTGGTGTAGTAGGAATCCACTCCCAGAGCCTCCCGCACACTGGAGATGTGCTGCTCCAGTGCTGAGTTTGTCAGTGTCTGCAGGGCCATGCTGTTGGCTTCATGGAAGTCCCCAGAATTTTCTGTCAGGCTGTCACCCAGATAATACTCATGGAATTTCAGAATTCCTGCAAGGCACCAGAATCAGGAGGTTATTTCTGCAGGGCTAGAACAGTGCTGCCAGCAGCTGTCTAAGAAGATGGCAGAGCCCCAAGCATTTGGCATTTCCAGCATAACTGGGGCAAAGTGTTCTGTGCCAGGTCTTCACTGAACTTCTGCAGCATTTCCAGCCTTGTTTTTAAAATCTGGGTTTGTACTTTGCAGATAATGGCTCAAAGGTACAAAGGCAGAGGAGAGCTTTTACGAGATGCTCAGAATGCCTTTGCTATTGCAGCACTCATATAAATTATAAACCAGATCTTCCATACAAGCCCCTACTAGAGTAATTCACATTTCAATTGATGCACATGAAAAATGCCTATGAATAGCCTCTGAGCAAATTAACTGAACGCACAAGGCTGAACAAGAATGTTGTTACTACAGCAGAACCTCCTCACATCACACACAGGGAGGAAAGAAGACAGATTAAAGCACAGTGAATTATTAAAAGATAGCATTTCACAATGGGTAAACCAGATAAAGGCCACTTCCTGTTTTTCTGAGAATTCCACTGCTACTGCAGATAAAACCTTCCTACTTTCAGACTGGTCTATTCTTCCTGATATAATTAATTCTGCAGTCTGTGATCAACAGTAAAAGGCTGCTCTGGATGCCTTAGCAGCATCAATTATTACACCACTTAGGGAAGAGCAGAGGAACAAAGAATAAAGCAACTCCTCCTGCAGCAACAGCAGCAAACAGAGCAGCAGCCAAGAGGTTCTGAGGGTTCCAAACTGAAGCTGCTCCCTCTGTCAGTGAACAAGAACAGGTCAGCATGGCTGTGCCAGTCACTACTGAAGAGCTGCCAGCAAAGCTTCTTGAGCAAACCCCTGAAATACCACAGCTTGTCCCTTTCCTATCACCTGACGGAACCTTCAGAGGCAGTCACAAACCCATGAACTCCAACACTGCAACTGCTTTTCTCCAAGACTCACTTTGGGCAAGGAGGAGACTGATCATGAAGACCAGTGGCAAATCCTACACTCGATCCATATAATTTTAATAAGCTCAGCCTGATTGTGATACTGTAGAATTATTGGCATTTTATTGTGCAAACTACAGGCCTGAAGAACCAATTAGTGACTGGATGCAGGACAATGCCATCTTACACTCAGACATGCAACATTGCAAAATGTCCCAGAAAGCATCTCTTCCAACCACGGTCATCCCATCTAAGTCAGGCATGTGTGAGCATTTGCTTTCCTTCCTGAAGCATTTTTTGTGCTATCTAAATAGTGCTTTTTATCTCTTTAGCTTTGTCATGATGAAGGGCTGCAATTATTAAATTATATCCAGAAAGAACTTGTTAAAATTTACAGTCATCACTTTATTAGATAATGAATAACAGCTGTCTGCAAAAAGCAATCCTCTTCAAATTAATCCTCCTTGCTCCTCTGTGATAAGTGTTTCCACATTCATGTGAGGATCAGGCACAGTTCAATGGCATATCAGGAAGTGGGGATGCCCTTCTGTTTGCTGCAATCCACTTCAGTGAATAAACGTCAAAAGCTTTTGGAAGAATAAAGCATGGAAATATAATTAAAGTAGGGATTCTTATGCACAGAAGATTCTCATAGAGCCAACATACTTGGAATTTCATTACTCTTCTATTCTGCCCTGTGGGAAATATATACAGATTGGAGATTGAAAAATGGAAATATTAAACATGTGAAACATTTCCATCTCCAGGTGAACATCAAAGTCCTGAATAAGCACTTCTGAGTCATTACTGCTGTGGCTGTGTCGTAGCTTTTAGTCTATTCAGCTTTAAGGTACTAGATGGCAATGATTCCCTCCTACATTCATTCTGGTCCCAAATTCATTCCTTCTCTCCCTTTGTAAGGCCTGTTCCCAGGCTCTTGTGTCCAAAAAGGAGCTCACCTGCCCCAGGAGCCAGCAGCCAGCTGTACAGATAACCTGCAGCCAGTGAGTAGTAGAGAACAAGTCCCCTCTGGCCATTCACAGTCTCCAGGACCTGGTCAAGGGTCACAGGAGAATAGGGATCTGAGTCCTGCTGCCCAGTCTGACGTTCCACGAGCAGGTCAGCAAAAGCCCTCGTTCGTCCTCTCTCTGCTACTGCCAACGCCTCATCATGGTGACCTGAAAAGACAAAGCCATCTCTCAGATCTGACACAAGTGTGGTCTGCAGTGCCTTGTTCATGGAACAGGGACACTTGCTATCCCAAACCCAGTGGAAACCTGGGGAAGCTGTGTCGCCTGTTTCCCAAAAGAGCAGTCTCTGCACTGGAACACAGCCCCACAGAACATATTTGCTGCAGGCAATAACACAGAAAGGCAAATCAATGGAGGAAGCAAGGAGGAAGAACCAAAGGTGCCCAGAACCCAAAGACAGACACCCCTATTGCTGTCCAGGAACAGAAATGCTGTTTTGTGTCAGACAGCTGTGGAGCAAGGGACATATCAGGAACTGCCACCCCACAAGTCCAGCTAAACTCCTGGCATGAGCCTGGAGTCCAGCCTCAGCATCTGAAGGCATCTCTTACCCAGACTGACAAGCACTCGCTGCAGGGCCTGATAGGAGGATGTCTGCAGGTCGAAGAGCGACAGCTTGTAATCCGTGCTCAGCTGCACCTCGTGTCGGATGGTTTCAAACAGAGCAGAGGCCCGGTACAGCTGGGAGGGAAAACAGCCACAGTGACTTCCTTATGGACACTGTACAAAGCACTGGCTGGGAAAGCAGGATGATCCAGGGCCAGCATCCCCTCAGGCTGGGGAGGTCTGGCTCAGACCCTCCCTGGATGCACCAGACATTTTCTTCCCTGAGAACAGGAATGGCCCAGAGGGCTTGGAGGACATGAGCCCCCCAGCATGAGGCAGACCATGGTATTACCTGGTGCTGGGACTCCTCCAGGTTCCCACTCGCCCAGAGGGAGAGGCCAAGGCCATGACGGATTTTTGCTTCGTCTTCTCGGCGTCCCAGCTGCTCTGCCAGCCTCAGTCCTGAAAAGGAGTCAGAGTCAGAGAGTGCCAGGGGGGAGAAGGGGCTGAGGCCTCAGTCCCACGGGGCTCTGTGCAGGCAGAGACAGCTCTGGAGCTGCCAGCACTGGGACAGCAAGTGGGGCAGCGCCAGGGGTGGGATGGTGAGCAGGGCAGGGACAGCACCAGGATGACAAGTGGGGCAGTACCAGTGCAGGGCAGCTGCTGCCACCCCTCGCATCAGCACCAGTATGAAAGGTGACAGACACTTCCATGGACTGAGCCCTCCCTAAGTGAGGTTAAAGAGGCATCCCCTGAGACACACTCAGTAAGCCCCTATCAAAAAGTTCAACTTTTAAACCCTAAAAGCCACACAAAGAAAATCACACTGAGCTGCCAAACACTGCCAGAAAAGACAGCTCTTGCCACATTACTGGCTTGTTTCCCATCAGCCCTCCCCAGCCTTCTGGCAGGGTCTGCATGGTGTATGTGCTGAGCCTGAGCAGAGGGCCTGAGCAGAGGGCCTGGCCTGAATGACCTGGAGCTCATTTCACTTCCAGCAGCACATTCTGTGCTGTTCCCGCTTCCACACGCTCCAAACCTCTCGCCTTGGTGGCCTCTGCTGACAACAGGGACACCTCCTCCGAGGCACCTCAGGTTTCCCCCAGCCTGGGGAGCAGGGCCCTGGCTGTCACCACGCAGCTCAGCAGCAGCTAGCATTCCCAGGCCATGCAGGAATTCTGCAGCACACCAGGAGAAGGAGCTGTGTTTCATTTCTCCCCTTCTAACAGCATATTGGAATCCTGCCAAGGTCAGTTTCATGAAAACCAAACTAACTGATGTAATACATCCTTCGGCCTCCAGCTTCATACACTCCAGCTACATTGCTCATCTGCTGCCT
This sequence comes from Monarcha castaneiventris obscurior, assembly GCA_026261815.1. NCBI lineage: Eukaryota > Metazoa > Chordata > Aves > Passeriformes > Monarchidae > Monarcha > Monarcha castaneiventris. Next base: position 5,389,683 of record JAMPIT010000485.1, read on the forward strand.
CAGAGCCCATAGCTTGATCAGCTGCTGCCTGCATGCTGGAACCCCCTGCAGCAGCACAGCTCCCAGGCCAGTGCTGACCCAGCACTTAGCAGTGGCAGACGGCTCCTGGACACCTCAGGCTGAATCTCCCTCACCTCTCTATCAAACAGCACTTGTTTTTACTCAGACTTTAGAGACACTCACCCACTTTGTCTCAGTCCTAGGTGAACACATTAGAAGCCCCAGGTGGCTACCAGCAAGGCATAAATAAATCTCTCTTAACAGACCTCTCAGGATCAGAGAGATTCATCATAATCCCCCATGGTTTTCCCAGAGCCAGATCTTGGTATGCAATGCTGTTCATGGAGAAGGTTTACACCTTCTAGGTTCAGGCACAAAGGAGCTTTACAAAGAGACTCTGCTAGGTACAATCTGGATTCATGCTCTGAGGTACCTAAGATGTCCCCAGGAAGGCACAGATCATGCTTTGTCTAGAGGACACCAGGAAGGCTCTAACTGAGATGGCAGGCTGACTGTAACAGCTCCACAGACAGCTGCTCACACAGATGCTCAGCAGTAGCTACCGATGTTTGCAAGAGCTTCTGCATCAAAGGCCACTGTCAAACACGTCCCATTACAGCCATGTTTGCAGTACCTCACCTCTCCACGTCTTCTGTGGCTTCTCCCTTCCACCCTTCTGACCCTCGCACTGCCTGCTCTGTTGTGTAACTCAGCCTCTTACCTTCCTGCAGGTACATCACAGCCTGAGAGTAGTTCTGTAAAGCATGGTGAGTCCTCCCCAGGCTGCTGTAAGACACGGTTTTGGCTACAAGGTCGTTCATTTGTGCTGCAATGCTGAGGTGCTGCTCCTGATAAACCACTGCCCTCTCGTAGGTGCCCAAGGACTCGTAGGTAAGGCCCAGGTTGCCGTAGGCCCGGCCCTGGCCGGCGGGGTTGTTGGTCTCCTCGGCAATCTGCAGGTCCAGCTGGTGGTACTGCAGGGCTGTCTCGTACTCGCCCATCTGCTGGTAGACCCCGCCCAGGCCACAGGCAGCATCGCTCTCCAGGGCTCGGTCCTTCATCTCCCGGGCGATGTTCAGCTGCCGCTCCAGGCAGGAGATGGCTTGCTCGTAGTTGCCCAGCTGGCTGTGCAGGCTTCCCAGCTCCCCGTAGGCCTGGGCTTTGTTAAATGCCTCCCCCAGCTCGTGTGCCACTACAAGCCTCTTCTCAAAGCACACCAAAGCCTGCTGTAAACTTCCCATAGCCCTACAAGGGAAGAAAACAGCAGCGCTTATTTTGCCGGTATTTTCCTGAGAGAAGGTGTTTCGCCATTTCCCCCGCAGGCCAGCTCAAACCTTCCAGGCATAGGCTTTCCCCCAGGAGACATCCCCAGCACTTTTGAATCAACCTCCTCCTCTCTGGGCAGTGACGTCAGCTTCATAATTTGAGCTGCCAGCATAGTCCTCAGCACCCACAGGACTCTTAACCCGCTCCTGTGTCACATCCCTGTGCATATGTGCCAAGGCCCCCAAACACACCCCATCAGTACCACACCACATTGACTGTACTTGTACTTCACTGGCATCAGAACACATGTGCAGCTCCTTACCTGTGCCCACTGCCCAAGCCTCGGTAGGCCTTTGCCTGATCTTGCATACGGTTCAAGCTTTGAGCCACAGACAGGTACTGTTCATAATACTTTATAGCTTCCTCAAAATCTCCCAGAGCCTCATAACAATCTCCCAGGTTCCCATATGCTCGGCCCCGATCTAACACGGATTCATTCCCACTGAGCTGCTGCAGCATGGCCAGCTGCTGTTCAAAGTAGCCAATCGCTTCCTCCATGACATTCATGTTCATCTTGGTAATGCCCATGTTACCGTAGACCTGGGCTTCGATGCTGGGGTCCTTCAACTTCTGCCCCAGCTCCAGCTGTTCTTCATAGCACTTGAAGGCCATGGTGTACTTCCCAAGTGACATATACACTGCAGCAAGGTGACCATGTGCTCTGCATTCACCCGACATATCCCCCAGCTCCTGGTACACCTCCAGCTCCTGCGTGTGGTAACCTAAAGCCTTGTCACACTTCTGTACCATCCTGTATGCAGAGCCCAGGGCTGCATAGGCATTGGCTTCCAGTCTCCTGTCCTTAACATGATGGGCTAAGCTCAACTGCTGCTCATAAAATTTTATTGCACCATGTACATCTTTTTTACAGACAAAAATATCCCCCAAGTTCCCCAGAGCTCGGAATTTGGCCTGGGAATTGTTCAGAGACTGTGCCAGGGACAACAGGTACTTTTGACACTCCTCTGCTTTGCTGAAGTCCATCAAGGCTTTGAAGGCCAGGCCCAGGTTGCAATAGGCTTTGGCTTGGCTCAGCTTGTCGTGAAGATCCTTTGCTAAGGCAAGATCCTGCTCGTAGTACTTAACAGCTTCCTCATAGTTCCCGAGGCAATAATGGGCATAGCCAAGGTTATGGCAAACTTTCCCTTCCCCTTCCATGTCCTGCAGCTCTGGGGACAAGCGCAGGTACTGCTCGTAGTACGGGGCCGCCTGCACGAACTCTCCTCGTGAGCAGTGGAAGTTGCCCAAATTGCTGAGGGCTCGTGCTTCACTCTGGATGTCCCGCAGCTCCCGGGCAATGTTGAGATGATTTTGGTAGTGCTGCAGAGCACGGTCGTGGGCACCCAGCGCCTGATAGGCAACCGCCAAGTTCCCGTGTGTGGATGCCTGAGAAGCACGGTCGTTGACTTCCATGGAAATCTGCAGCTCCTGCCGATGGTATTTGACAGCCTGGTCGTACATGCCAAGGGCATTGTAAGCGTTGCCCATGTTGCCGTAGGCCCGGCCTTGGGCCGCGTAATCGCTCAGCTCCTGTGCTATGGACAGGTGAGTCTTGTGCAGCCGCAGAGCAGTGTCATAGTCACCTTTCATCTGGTGAATGATTCCTGAAAAACAACAGGAATGAGCTCGACAAACACACCACCCTGCACCACGCTTCTGCAGCACCCTGCACACCCTGCCTGCAGCCTGGCCCCTTCCCTGGCTCTTCACACCAGGCAGCCCCGTCCCTTCCCCAGAGCACCAGCCCAGCCTGGGGAAGGTTTAATTTTATGTTATACTAAAGCACACCATCACCGCAACAACCGGACAGTCTGGCCTTATAAAATTGCTGTTTTTTCCATAAGTAGTACCTGGTGGCTCCAGAGCTCAGACCCAACACATTGAGTGAGACAGCATTTGCAGTTGCTTTTCAATTTCAGTTGAATCATCTTGCAATTGTTATGAGACATGGGAACAGGAGCCCTGATTCTGCTGATGATACCACCTACACTTCAATTAAACTCTGTGCTAATAATGCCTGTGGCTACTTTGCAAACACCTGTGAACAAGCCTGGAGGTTTGGGAGCCACTGAAGGAGGCCCTGCAAATGTTTTTTGACATTAATTGCAAGAGCTTCAAGAGAAAATACCTGGCATCTTTGGGCAACATGATGAGCACATGAAGAGAGGTACAGGAGTTCTCTTGGAGCCGCAAAGAGGCAGCACCGAGAGGCTTTAAATTGCTTTCTATTAATAATGTGAAGTGTCTTCTCTCCATCACAGTGGGAACTGTTAAAAGCCGCAGAGTCTGGATAACCAGGTCTCCACATGGAGCCTGAGTGTTTGGAAATACCAGATGCTTTGCAGAGGCTGAGAACCTAAGACTTCTGGTTAAACTGAGAATCTAAGACTTCTGGTTAAACTCCACATCTTGTTGTGAAAGGCTGATAGCTTGTGCTTCACTCTCAGTCCATCACCTCCTGCTCAGCTCGTCCCAGAGCGCACAGAATCTCCCTGCAGAGCACTGCAGCAGCTGGGCTCTGTTACAGTCCATGTCTGCCCTGATTAACACTGGATTGTACACTTAAGGGTGCTTTCCATCTGCATCAGGGAAATGCAACAGAAAATGTCTGTTGCTTCAGCAGAGAGGCCAACTCTAACATTCTGGCCTGGAAACACACATTTAGATACATTTTTTTGCCTGTCAGCATGGTTATTTTGATGAGGTTTTGTTTTGCATGTGGATTAGATGAAAGAGACAATTAAAACTTGACTTTTTGATTGGTACTGGATGCATTTTAAACAACAGTAATAGATTGTCTCAACAAGAACTGCATGTTCCCTTTCTCCAGTATAAGTTAACTCTGACAGAGAAGACAAAAAATACAGCCAAATAACAGCTGAAACGTGAGACCCTGTGCTCAGATGCTAGGAGAACTACGGCAAAGTGTGGAGTGGCTGAGTCAGCATACCAACTGAAAGTTATATTTAGGCTAAAATCCAACACTGAAAAACATTCTCTGCTGCAGCAGCCCATCTCTCACATCTCTGCGTCTCTCCAAGACTGGAGCCGCAGACTCCCCAAGACAAGGTCCCACACTGGAGCAGAGCTGGGGAATGTAGTTTGTGCTTTGCTGTTCATGCAAGGCCTCCTCTCCCAGCCCTCCTGCCTGCTGGGCGCTGTTACACTAACAGAAACTTTGTCCATGCTCGCTGCTCTCTCATGCTAAGCTGCCCACAAGCACTTCTGCCTCACAAACCTATTTTGCCCCACGGATCCGCCTCCATTTGTGTAAAGGAGGAGATTAGCAACGCTAATTAAAAAGCTGTGACTGTTTTGTTTTCTGCAGTTCCCCTTATCTTCTTTGTTCAGCTCCTGAAGACTCAGCTACTAAGAGAAATTAAGTAATTCATCAAGCTCTTTTCAATTACCTGCTGTTGATAACATCAGAGTACAATTAGCATCTACAAATGAACCAAGTGCCAACTGCCAGGCAGAAACAGGAGCTGATTTACAGCGAGGGGCAGCCTGCAAGGGCTGGGATTCAGGGGCTGCCAACAAACACTTATTTTGATATCCCAGCACCAGCCCTGCTCTGCCATTCCCAGCCAGCTGAGAACACATCCCGAACGACAGCTGGAACATTGGCAGCACAACTGCCACAGCCACGGCAGAGATGGAAATGCATCCTTGGTCGTTCCCACATCTGGTGCTGTGAAGCAGCAGGAGAAACAGGCTTTGCTTGAATGTAACTCGGTCTCTCCCAGCCTGCCAGCAGCATGCCAATGCTGCTCCTTAGGAGAACATTAAGACTCCTACACCCTAGTATTTCAATGAGTATATTCAGAAAATGAACTTAGTTAGGATTTGACCCATGTGTCTCTCAACTTACAGGGCAGCAATATATCAACATATCCTGCTGACAAGCTCCCAAAGAAATGGCCAGGTAACAAATCACATCTCTTCTTGCATTAGTGCAAGAATTATATTTATTCCTGACTCCTGAAGAGATCCTCAAATGCATTTTATCTTTTAATTTCCCTTCTGCTATGAGTTTGTGCTTTCTAATGTTTTTCTAAGGAATTTAATAATTGAATATGGAATACATTACAGCAGCACACAATCTGCCAAGGGCCTGTTTAATTTATTAAGGCACTCTGGTGAAACTGGGGTTTCACCAGAAGACAGCACACAGCAGATCTTGGGCATCCTGGCAGCAGCTCCGATAGTCTCAGCATTCCCTGACAAATTCTACTCCATGTCAGGGCCTTACCTAGATTGGAGGAGGCTCTGCCTTCAGCAGCTCGGTCCTGCAGGCTCTCAGCAATGTGCAACTGTTCTTCATGGTACTGCTTAGCCCTCTCCAGATCTTGCATACATCTAGCTGCGTGGCCCAGGCCAGCGTAAGCTCGCATCTCAATGGACTTCTCGGCCAGCTCCTGGGCCAACTCCAACACATAGTTGTGGTAGGACATGGCTTTGTCGAAGTTCCTGCGATAGTGGTAAGCACTGCCCAGGTTGCTGTAGGCTCGAGCTTCCTCCCGTTTGTTCCCCAGCTCCTTGGCAATCTTCAGATGTTGTTCGTGGCACTGCACTGCATTTTCAAAATCCCCCATTGCAATGTACACCGCTCCCATGTTGCCCAGCTCCCGTGCCTCGGAAAGCTCATCTTTGGACTGCTTGGCAAGGAGGACACACTGCTTGTGGCTAGCCAGAGCATTTGGGTAGTCCCCGATGGCTGTGTACACGTGGCCCAGACTGCTCAGTGCCGAGGATGCTGCCTGCAGGGGTAAGAGAAACAATGGAAGTACAAGCATTCATGGAAGCAAGTCAAATGGCCCCAGTCCTAGAAATCAAAACTGTGAGACGCCATCCTGGAGAAAGAATGTGACTACCAACTAGAAAACCTGCTCTCTGCAGCTCTAAACCCCTCAGGGCAGCTTATGTGGAGGCAGCAGGAATGGATGGGGTTGACTCAGGAGGACATGGGTTGGACTACCTCTTTCTTTGAAGTGTGCAGTGCATGTTTGTACCTGGCAGAGGGGAAGGACAGCACCACAAAGATGCAGAGACTATTGAGGACACAGAGAGAGTGATCGCTGCAGTTACCAACATCCTTCCGTACCTCTGCTTCACCAAGCACACCATGCTCCAAAGAGCACAGTTCTCACTGTGCAGCATCAGGGTCCTGAGCCCCACACAACCTTGGGAATGCAGCAAAGACAACAGCACTTCAGTAGCTAGAGCCTCTGTCCCTTAGGTACATCTAACCTAAATATAGTTCTGTGAAAACGCAAGTTCTTACCACCGAGAAACAGCTGTATTTAATAAGAGAAATTAACTGACAATCAGATTCTTTTGCCCCCTGCATCTCCCAGGATGCAGACCTGCCTTCCACCTGGCAGAGCCAGAGCATCCAGCCAGTCAGCAGGGCAAGGAGCCAAGAGCAGGGAAGTGTTCCTCACACGCCTGCTGCCTCAGCAAGGCTGCTCACTCCAGCGTGCTGACCCCGACTCCTCTGCGGTTCCTCCGTGTGCACTTCCTTTGCTACCCAGCTGTGACCCAATTCCAAACCTCCCGAAAGGAGCTGTCAGGGTGAGGGCAGCAGCTGGCCAAGGGCTGCTGCTTGTGGCTCCTGAAGAGCAGTGCAGGGGGTGGCCCCAACCCCTCCTCAGTGCAGGCCAGACCAGCTGCTCCTGGTGCGGCCACAGGCAGAGCTGGGACTGGGTCCTGCTCCATGCTGGTCAGACTGGCTGCAGAATTGGGGTGGTCTGGCCCTGGACAGGCTCTTCAGCAGCAGAGTGACACAACTTCTTGGCTGACACCACAAGGGAAAGCTCCTAGGGCGTCTGAGGGGGCCTGTTTGGAGGCTCCTACAAAACCAACACAAAAACTGTTGCTCTGATTTTAATCCATTTTTACGCAAATTTTCAAGAAGCTTAATATACACAGAGTATCGAGTCATTTGCAACCTAACTAGGGAAAAAAGGGGGAAAAAACAGATACATGCAGCCATCTTGCACAAGCCCAGACCAAAGTACTGAGCAGGGCCCATGACAGGCCTCAAGATGCATCGGAGCTCCCTTTGTCCTGATAGGGAGCAACATTCCCACTGCTGTGGAAGAAGGCAGCAGCACCCCCTGGGCCAAGTCAAGCCCAGCACAATGCTGTGAGAACTGATCCAGCCTGGAAGTTCAGAAGTTCTGGAAGACCGGCCACCACCAGCAACAGCACTTCTGTTATTGCTGGGAAGAGAATAGAAATGACTTTCTGGAAAAGAAGGAGTCAGTGAAATCTGGTGTCTCCTGGGGCTGCTAAAATAAAAAAAAGTGGACATCCATGCGTGCAGATTGCTGAGGAGACGAGCTCTGGCCAAGAGCCATCAGGCAGAGACTCAGATGATGTTAATGGGCTATGGCTGGGGAAAAGAGGCATAAATGGAAAGCAGCAGATCTCAGATTGTCTATGCACAAGAAAAACTTGACAGAAGCAGGGAATGCTCATCCCTCACATGGGAAGAAATCCTTAGGATGTCTCCTAGAATGGGAAGCAGATGATAGGAATTGAAATTTGTGAGGCTGGAAATGTTTATTCTCAGGGCTCCTAATCCCTTTGCCCAAGAGCATGCCCAGGCTCACATTAAAGACCTAGAGCGAAGGGTACAAGCTTGGCAACCATTCTCAGAGCATGCAAAGACACTTGGCTGACATGCCTGAGTGCCCAGGGCTGGATTCTCCAAACCAGGATGTGGCAGGAGGACTAGTGAAGCAGAAAAGAAAAATAAGTTGAAGGAGACAAAAAGACAAATAGAAAATAAAGGGTGAAGAACTGACAACAAATAGCACAACTTGATTAGAAAGCTGGGGCTGTTTTTACAGGTTGGGCTGTGGCTCACCCTGACAGCTAGACTGTGCAGCTAGAGGAAGGCCACCTCTACCCTCTGATGTGCCTGCCCTTCACTCCAATGATCCTCATGTTTCGTTCTGCAGCAGCTTCCACTGTTACCTGATCTGAGAACAGCACTTCACAATCCTCTTGCAGTTTGCATGAGACAGCCCGTGGCACTTCTGGCTTCCCCAGGCCGGGGCTGATTCATGCAGCAGCACTCCTCCAGCAAGATAACCATCAGTGCTCTATTTGCTCTGGGGGTAGTCAGGGGAGCTTGCCCTTACAGCAGTGTTTAAGAAAAATTTGGTGATAACATCTGCTGGGTGACTCCAGAGACTCACTCCAGGGGATTAGGAATAGGATTCCAGAAGATAAATTCATCACTGTGTATTTAATAAAATGCTGCACATAACAGGATCCACTGGGAACCCCAAGGGGCTCACACACTGGGCCAAGAGGGATGGGGTGTTCCCACGTCACTGGCACAAGAGCCCTGTTGTGGCAGGGAGAGCACACGGCTGACACATGGGAAACAGACTCCATCTCTGCTAGCACAGAGCTCTGCCTGGTAGCAGGGTGATGGGAGACTACAGCTCCATACCACAAGGGGTTTGCATCAGCAAACAAAGAAAATCAATGTTTTATGTATCTGACAAAGACAAATTTTACAGTGGGGGTTGCTTACACCTCCAATTAAGCAATTTATCACTTTAATAGAAAGCAGATTCTTCTGCCACTGAGCTGAGGCACAAAAGGGAGTTCTGAAAAAGGTTCCTAAGTGCTCTCTTTTTCTCAAAAGCAACAGCCAGCTCAGGTTTTTCAGCTGAGTAAGGCAGAGTCTGATGTTAAGCAGATGTGCATCACAGAATGGCACCTGGCAATTTGGAGAGATGCATTCCTTAGGTATTTCACCCTTGCAGGAGAATGGTCATTTCCCAATCATATTACATTTAAACAAGTCTTCAACCTGACTGCACAGCCTGCTTAAATGAGAACACTCTATAATCATCCTAAAATGGATGAGGTGAAAATGCTCTGCCTGGTATCTCACTGTAAGGTACCCTTAATCCCTGAACACAGACACTAATTAGGACTGATCAGAGATGGAGCATTATCCCCTGCATGCTGTTTCTTTCAACTTCCCTTCTCCCTCTGGGCACAGAGTAACAGCAGCCTGATCCTACAGATGTAATGGAAGTGTATGCAGCAGATGAGCCATACATATTCATCACAGCTGTACTGGGGGCAGGCAGCAGCACCTCTGAGAGCCAGTGTAGCTCCTCATCCACATCACCCCCTCACCTGCACCCCTCACCCACACACCCTCGGCCTTGAATACAAGCAAAGCTGTGCTGGTTCATTAAGAGTGCTCTGGGGGTCCTGAGGAGAGCAGATTGTTCCAGAACAGACACACATGCAGAGCTCTGAAAGCACAGGCTAAGTTGTGTGGATCTCACCATACACAGTAATATCTTGCTGTGTCCTACACTGCTGTAACTGTTCCAGGTAGGAAGGACACAGATTAACATAACACATCCCAGCTCCTTCTGTACAGGAGCTGTTTGTTTCACAGGTAAGGACCAGGTAACGGCTGTGCACACAAGCAGGACAGCGCGGTGATGGGGGTACTTCCAGCACCTACTAAAATGATCATTTGCTGAAAATTGAGCTTTATCTCCACTTCTATTAAGATCCTTCATCATTTCCTCAGAATCCACAGCTGTGCCTCAGCCTGGCTTGGACAACTACTGATTAAAGCACTAAGACAAGACTTGCATCAGAATAGAGCAGGTGCTCCATCAAAATTAAAACTTGTCCTTCTCTCCTCCCTTAAAGGTGAGGCTGATGTGCCAGTACCACATCTAGCTTCTTCCTTTGTGTGGCATGCTTTTGAAAACAGGAAAGGAAGCAGCAGGCAATATCCTCCCCACTTGTACATGATCAGTACGCAGAAAGGATTTGCTTTTAGGTAATTATTTCCTGGGGGGAAAAATACACTGAAATCAATATCCCTGCCAATCAATATCCCTATTTATTTGTAGAAGGTGGCAGTCTTTTACATAGAAGCTACCAAAGAGCAAACCCCAAAAAAAGCCAAAGCCATGGAACAGAAGCACTAGTATCTGAAAGCCTGAAAGGAGCTTTTTAACTACTAACTGAAGGGGAACAACCAGGAATTAATGACACAATAGAAAGACTGAAAATACACAGCATAAAGAGATGGTCCCGGCCCCCACTTGATTAATGGGTGAAATCCACAGCTCTGCAAGTGTCACAGAGCTGCTGCTCATGACAGAGGCTGCCATGGACTGTGCTGACAATCTGCTCCCAGTCCTCTCCGTTCATACTTGCTCAGGAAATTTGTAGTATTTCAGTGGACTTCTCATTCTCCCTGTTTCACAGCAAAAGCATCACATGAAGTAGGTGAATCCAGACAAACATGAGCAGCACCGGGGCTTGACTGCCACACCATTGTCAGTCCTCTTCCTGAAACGAAAGTCTTCAAAGGGAATGCTGACTTTCAGCTGCTCATTTGGAGATCAAAATAATGCTGCTCCATTCCAGTGAAAAATCCATTGACTCTATCTCCTCCAGTATCATTTCGGTGTCTAGTTTTGCCTACAACACTTTTGAAAGCAAACCTGAGCTACACCCTTAACAGAATAGTTTTGCAAATAGCGTTGACCAAGTTAGCAGGGTTTTGCTGGAAAGCAGAAGCAGCAACTACCCCAGCCCATTTTTTAAGAGTAAATCTGCCTGTCACTCGTATTGACCAAGCTGTCCATGGTCACTGTGGGAACTGGTGCAAAACCCCTCATCATGTGGTGCTGGGGACTTGGGGGAGTGGGCTGCCTTTCTGGGTGGGCTCTGCAGTGCTCCACGCATTCCACAAAGAAGTCACACAAAATACACCAGCCCAAGAACACTACAAAGGAGACCTCATCATCGAGCCTATGCATCACTTGGGGTTGATGCATCTTCGCCCCAAGCAGCCCAAATTTGGTCGTTTTCTGGACACAGTCTGAAAGGCTCTTGTGAGCAATCACTTTAGGGAGGATGGCTGACTTGACATTTTTAGTGGTGATGTAAGTAGTCTTCATTTAAAACCACAAGCTTCTCCACGGTGGTGACCCTGAGGAGTGACTCATGCCCTGGTCAAAGTCAGTCAGGAGGAATAAGCCAGCAAGTCACAAACTGGGATCTCACAAGTTCAGAGCAGGCAAAGAAAACTCCAACTCCTACAGCAGTGTGCTGACCTGGGCCAACCCTTGCTACTCTTGTGCATAAGCTGGACATCCCCTGACTGCAAACTCAATACAGAGGAGAAAAGCCTTGGCTGAGGTGGGCATCCTGAAAACCCAGAGAGTGCTGCAGGTGAAGCTCTTGCATGAGTTTTCTGATTTATTTCTTTTACTGCAGCCAGGTCCAGGCCTCAGCAGCATGCTGAGCTTTGCAGACACAGTGAAAGTAAAACCAGAAGACTGCATTTCTTTCAGCTAAAATCCATGTGCTGTGGAGGTCAAATGGGGACATTCAAAGGAGATCCTCAGGAAGTATTACATTTCCGCCTTGAGTCACAAGTCCAAACAAAACAAAGCATATGGCCTTTTAGTGCATTCCCAAATTTCCTGCACCGGTCAGATTTCCCTTCGTTCTGCTTAATCCTATCACTTTTGAACCAGATGAACCTGTATGAATCCTGTCAAGCTGACTCTAAAAAAACCTGCTAAAGACAGAAAGAGAAAGGTAAAGTATTTATACTCTTGGATACAAATCCAAATGCTGAAGGTCAGGCACTAAGGCTCATTCACATCACTGAATTCATCCTTTTGGCCACGCAGGTGATTCAGTCCAAGCTGTAATGAAGCACTGGTGGACCCACAATTCCCAAGTAAGCTCCAATGGTAAGTGTTCTTCCAGCAGCTGGCACTCAGCCTTCCTCCAGGGTACAAGGCAGTCTGCCCTGGATCCCTAATAAAGCAAGACTGCTGTCTGCACTGAGAGGCTGGAATCATTTCCCCATCACAGCCTGTCTCTGACATCTTAGTCTATGTTTCCAGGCATGACAAACTGCTTTAGCCTGAAGACTCTTTCCAGTTCTCATTTGTGAGGTATTTATATCCTGTCCTCATTTTCCGGATTGTTTGCAAACATATCAAAACAACTGTGATCATAAGATTTTCAGATTTTTCCTTTCTGAAAAATGTGGCAACCCCAGGGCCAGACCACCTCTTTGTATGGCTGAGTGCCACACACATCCCACAGGCAGGGACGCTGCCGTGGGCTCCCTCGAGCTGCAGCTCATGAATGGATGGGAGTCTCCACACTCCATCAGAGACTGCTGATAAGGAACACATTCCCTATGAGATCTAACTCAGAAGAACAGAAAAAAACCCCATTCTGCTGCCCCAAACCAGAATTCATAAAAGTTCAGGGAAAAGGCTAAATCCATACAGCCCTGCTATTGACTGAAGATGTGGCTTTACAGACAAAGCAGGGTTGGAGGGACACCTGGAAAGCATTTCCCCTTCCCCTCAGGAAGGGGCAGAAAACCTTGGTTTTACAGAATTTACAGATTTCATTAGAAAGGAATGATCTATCTTTCCTTCTGCATCTCCTTCTGGAAACAGGAAGCTGAAATTTGATCTTTGATTTGCACAGCCTGACAGCGAGGAGCTGCAGTTTACCAAATGTGGGAGCTTTATACTGAGTTTCATTGCTTTGAAGGCGACTGGGAAAAACTACCAAACTGCAAACCCAAATAACCACAGTAGCTGAACTGCTCACAAAGTATGTTCAGACAGTTGCAAAATCTTCATATTCCAAACAGAATCCAGCCAGGGATTATGTCTGTCCCAGTAACCATATTCCCTAATACTCCTCCTCCAGAGATGCACAGTGGCTGGTGACCCCTCCCAGCCATGGCTCCATGGCAAAGCCCTCTGCAGCAGGAAGCAAAGCACCCAGCTGACTTCTGGACTCCCCTGGGCTGCAAGCCCGTGATTTCTCTTTACAGTGGGAATTTCCACATCCTGATGTTTCCCCTGCCACACAAGAACCTTCATAGATATGCTGGAGCAAGGTGACACACAAAACCCACCAAAGCCTGCTTAACAAACATCTTTCTTCTGTGCTACTTAACTACCCAGTTCTAATTATCATCTTCATCATCCCCATTTCCTGCAAATAGTCAGCCTTTCTGAACAAAATCTGCTGAAGCTGCAAACATGAACTCTGCCTTACATTCGCAATCGTTTAAAAAGCATCTTGAGACAGCAAAACCTGGCTCATCAGTTATTGAGCACACCCACCTGCTGCAAAGAATTCCCAGAGCCACAGATGCTCATGGAGACATCCAGGGGCAGCAGCCAGTGGCTGACATAAAGGGTCAGTAACAAGACAACACAGAGCCCCAGCAGTTCTGCACCTATTCCTTCCACAAACAGCTGCTTCCACAGGGAGGTGGGGGAAAATCCCTTCAAAACCAGACCAGGAGTGATTGCTGCAAGCTGTTGGTCATCATGAGTCAACCCAGGGGCAAGATAGTATTGACACATTCTGTCAGTCTGTCCTTGGCTCTTCACCCTTCCCTCAGCCCCACTCCTGAGAAAAGGGGCAGCAGAAAAGTGCTCGGCTTCATCCCAGCCCTAGGGAGAACTCAGGGGTGGAGACAATCCTCTTTCTCACCCAACACCTTCTGTTCAACTCCTGTGTGGCGAAGAGAGATGCTGCATCCTAAGGAAAGGCACAGTTCAGCTCAAAGCATGCCTGGCAGCCAACACAGATGGGCTGCCAGCACCCAGTGGCTTTCTGGCAGCAGCATCCTTCCCAAGGGCTCCACGCTGGCAGCACAAGCATTCATTTCATGATGGTTAGTTTATGATCTTGCCATACTGCCCTGCTATTTCTGAACAGCGGGGCTGTAATCGAAGGCGTCTGAGGGCCCAGGAGAGAAGAGAACTATTACACTGCAGAGTTCCTGTGGTGTCCATGGCCTCTGCATGGCAGGATTCAAGCACAGCCTTTGTGAGGGTTTGGACACTGGACCCAAGAAGGGGCTCCACAGCTTTCCCTTTCCTGCCCATTTCTGCTTGTCAGCTCCTCACAGCTCCAAAACTCAAGCATTACTTCTCTAAATCAAAGCTCCTTCCTTTGGAAGGAACGCAGGGCCTTCAAAATGGTCATCAAAAAGGGCCACCCCAACCCATCCCAAGAGATCACACATCACTGGCTCTACCTTGGCACTCTGGTCTTACAGACTTCCCAGACAGTTCTGAAAACCTGAGGAACAGCTAGCGATGAAAAGGGACACAGGAGACTGGTGTTACAGGCATTGAAAGCTTTCACATTTACATTTTGATTCCATTCTTTCCTCTCATCCTGGCATAGCTCATCAGCTGCATAACCCTTGTCTAAATCACAGCCTGTGATTTGGCATCAACACACCCTACCTATATGAGTTACCTGATGGTTTCCAGAAGATTAGGTTACCTGGTGTTAAAAACAAAGCAATTAATTCAGAAATAGAGTACAGACATAACATCCAGCACCTCCATTATGTGCTGGCATAACTGCAGGCCTTAGTCCACTCTGAGAAGAAATAGGCTGCAAGCTTCCGCTGCTCATCAGAGGCAGCTTTTGTGACAGGAAAAAGACAACAAGCTAAAATAAAGTGATGCAGTCTTCCCTGCTAACATCATCTGCCACTCCTCCTCTGGCACATTCCAGTACCTTGGCTGCTGCTTTAGGGAACCTCTCTTTGTACAACTCCCAGTGCTTTCATGAGCGCTAAGCAGAGACTGGAAAAAAGAGCAGCAGCCCAAGCTACCAGAATGGGATTTCCTCGGCACGTGAACTGCTGGACAGTACGTGCTGACATTTCAGTCAGAGCACAAAACACGTCACAGGAACATGTGGTTGCTGCCACTCTAGGACAGGGCTGTGACTCTTTATCTATCTTTATCAATCAGCAAGGAAGTAAAGACTACATTTCACCCCACTGCAGCCAGGTCTGCTCAGGACCCTCTCGTTCCTGTTCAGTGGCACTTACCCCTGCACAGGCAGCAGCTCCTTACTGCAGGACAGGAGTGGATGAACTCCAACAGCCTGCAGCCGGCTCTGAATGAGCAAGGAAAAGACAAGCCTCTACACAGGGGCCCCACCAGCCCAGGAAAGTTTTATTTCAACCTCTGCATGAACTGAGTAGGTCTTAGTCAGAGCTAGTGCCAGTAGTGCCCAAAGAGCAGCTGCTGAGGTGCACACATGTGCTGAGCCAGGGTCCTGCAGCCCCCTGCCCATGTGTTCCTTCTGTGTTCAGATGGGCTGTGCAGCACCCTCCTCACTTAAGATGGCATGGTTACACTTTGTGCTGCTGCCATGGGGCTACAGGACGAGTGATGCCCCCCCTGCCACCAGGGACACAGCTGAAGCAGGGACAGCTATATCCACAGAACTAGCTCATTTGAATTTCTTGACTAGCCACTGCAGCTGGTCAAAAAATCCAACCCATTCCTTAGCTGAGATGGCTGTTTCATGGTGCCCTTCACAGCATCTCACTAAGAACCATCTTCTCTCTCATCTGCACAGACCAAACTCACACATGTGTTCAACCCCCCAAATTCCCTCTTAGAGATACTACAGGTATGCCAAATCCCAGTGACACCTGCCCCATGCTCTCTCTGGACACAAGTATAACAAAACAGCTCAAACTTCTCCCCACACTGACTGGAAGAGCAAATGGCCTGCCTGGACACACGGCCTGTGCTCGGCACAATGCTGTGTTTGTAACAGGAACTGCACAGACTCCCTGTGCTAAGGAAGAAAAACATGTAAAATCTTGAGTCCCTGTAAGCAGCTGAGATGCTTCCCCATCCAGCTGACAGCTTCCCTTCTCCAGGCCTGCACGGGGGAGGACAGACCTCAGTGCTCCAGACAGACCCTCTGCAACCTCCTCCTCCATTTATGGGTGACACTACCCAGCAGAAGCCCCTGGTACAAACATTTGCTCCAGCAGCCTCAGAACACGACAGTCCCTCCAAAGACAGCAGTATCCTGCACAAAGGAGCACTTTTTACCTTTTCTGCCAATTCTCTGTACAGTCAGGGGTAAAACAATTACCTCATTACAGTCGCACACCAAATTCCCTTCTGCTGGAATTCACATCAGCCCTACTGCAACTTTATAACATTTGCATTATAAAAATGTCTGCAAAGGAGGCCAAGAAAAACAGCTTTTTGTTCAGAGGAAGCTCTGTGGTCAAGATGATGTCATCAGAAAGCGCCAAATTAATTTCCTGTGGTTACATCCTACAGGAAATCCAAGAAGCTCAGCTTTCTTGCTAAACCAAGTAGTCATTTGTTGTCAATAACTGTTAATTATGTGCCCAGATGTGTCATGAACTAAGGACTATCACGATTAGCCCTCGTTCCCTGGACTCCCCCCCAGATGGACCAGCGAGATCTGTTTAAATCAGTGGCCTGAAAACCAGGCAAAATGCTCCGGGCCCCACATCCCAGGACAGCCTGGGGTTCTGGGGCTGCTGTGCTCATGCCAGCACATCAACTCCCCTGCTGCTGCCTCCAGGCCCCACAATGGGGGATGTGCTGGTGCAGAAACCCCACAGAAGAGCAGCAGCCACACAGGTTACCCTTTTAGCAGCAACATGGACCCCAATCAAGAAAACTGTACAAACAATAACAAGTAACAGCTTTTCTCCTCTTCATGAACAAGGAAATCAGGAGTGATCCACGAGGTTTTCCAGCTGGTAAAATAATCAAGGAACTGTCTAGGAAGTCCCTCCCCCAGCCACAGTCCTTCCACAACCTACTGAAAGATGCATTTTTCCAAAGCTTACTTGGTATTTAACTTACCAAGTAAGTTAGTAAAGCAGTAAAGCACTCAGCAAATTCTAGCAGATCTTTTCCACAACTTACCAGTGGGAAACTGATCCTCCTCAGTTTTTAGATCTCTCCCAAAACTACTTGTGCTTACATGAATTCTCACCTGCCCTGCATCCTCTAGCTCCTCCCTGGGCCTGCCATGCAACCACCAGTCTCCATTTTCCCACCCACAGAAGAGGGGAATCCCTGGAGCAGGGGGATAGGCTTTGTATCTGTGCACTAAAATATGATTCTGTCCTTACAGTGAACTTTCAGCAGAAATCCCTTGGGACAGCCTCCTCAGTCCGTGCAGCCCACTTCCCTGCACTGGCAGGGAGCCCAGCATAATGGCTCAGGAACTGAATGGCCAAGACAAAGCAGATCCTGTACAATTTGTTTTCAGGTTTGCATGGATTCTTTTTGTTTTCACTGGTGTTTAGACTAAAGTGTATTTTATGCAAACACTGGGGACACGGATCTTGCCCGTTTCTTGTCTGGAAAAGGCACAACTTAGGAAGCAGCTTAGCAGAGTCCAGATCAGCAGCACCTGTAACACTAGGAAATGTGCTGAGGACAGCGAGGGCAACGTGGTACTGACACTGACCCAGCAGCAGCTCCTACCCCTGGAGCCCAGAGCCTCTGCACTGTGGGAACACAGATGGTGAGGGAGAGGGAGGCAAAAGGCCCTGCTCAGAGCCCAGAGACTAGAGACGGAGGAGGCAAACGGACAAATCAAGCATCCTGCCCCTTGCACTCACATACTGCATCTACTGGTACAAAGACTTTCCTTAACAAAAGGCAAGTGGACACCAGGGAAGAGAAGTCACAGAGCTTCCAAGTTCTTGGAGTAAAACGGGGCAGACAGACAAAGCTTTTTGATATGTTCAGATCCGTGTGGAAAATCATGCAGTGCAGACTACCAGCTTGGACTATTCAAAAAGCTTCCTACCTCTCTGTCCTTGAGCTTCATGGCAAGCACCAGCTGATGTCTGTGGTTAGTAAGGGCTTCCCGGTAGTTTCCTTTGGAAAAGAATGCAGAGCCCAGATTTCCATGAGCTCGGCATTCTCCCGTCTGGTCACCTGTGTCACATGCAAACAAAACAAAGGTTAGCTAATACAGGCACTGCTGGAAGACTTAAACATGGGGTACAAATAATGATCTGGTGTGAGAATCAGCATTAGAACAAACTCATCTTTATGTTTATTACACAGCCAAACTTCCCTCTTTACTGGCCTTCAGAAACTTCTACAATACCCCTCAATCTTATTTTTAGAATTGTTTTACTTTCTTCTGTGGCTTAACACTTGGCAATTTTCCATTCCTCCTTGTTTATTCCTTGCTTGGCACTGTGAAGGTCAGCCAATGGCCAAGGCCTAGAACAAGCACAAAGCATGCCAGCTTTCTCCAGAACGCAATTCTGCAGCACAGTTCAGCTCAGGTGTACAAAGTACACCTACAACCATCTTCAACAGAGCAGTCCCTATGCTCTCAGTGAATGCTTCTGGCTCAGGCCTTCGGGCACTGCCTCTCCAGCTCTGCACAGTCAGGCCTTTGTCTCACACCTGTCTGATCTCCTACAGCACCCCGAGAAGCTGAATGCTCTCCTTGCTGTACAGAACATACCATACTCAACAGGGATTTTTGAATTTGTTTGTTTTTAAACATTCTTTGTTCATCATTGCCTCACTACTGATTTGTTCCTTCCCTGTTTACTGCCCCAGAATCTCAGACTGAGTACTTTTGTCCATCAAAAGCAGATGGCTTCACTGGAGACTCACGTAAGGTTTTGAGCCCAAGTCTACACAGGGAATAAGAGCAGTTCCCACATACATGACATCAGGAAATTAGAAGACCCTGTAAAACCTTAGCACATCTGTTGATCATCTCCAACACAGGCAAGCAAACAGGGATGCACAAACCTACAGTCTGCACAATTCAGAAGCTTCAGATTGGATTTAACAGCTTGTGAAAACCCATAGAAACCTGAGCATTCGAGAGAGATGCTGATCATTAACCTAGCTCTTGATTTGTTTCACCAGTCCCAACCCTGCACTCCAGGAGTGAAAGAAGGATTCTTACCTAAACTCTTGGCTACATCCAAGTCCTGCTGCATGTATCCAGTGCTTTTCTCTGTGTTCCCAAGGGACCAGTATGCACTGCTCAGTGCAGAGAACACTGATCCCCGCAGCTTCAGGCTGCAAGTGCCAATCTTCAGGGCAGCCTCTAGCACCACCACAGAGGCCCCGTGGTGGCCTGCAGTCAGGAGCTCCTGGCCAATCACAGACACCACAACAAAGGGGCTCTTGTCCAGCTTCATCTTCTGCAGTTGTTGGTAGGTGGGCTCCAGGGACTCTGAAGCACAAAATCAAAGACAGAGGAACTCAACAAACCAAGTTATTTGCATCAGGAATCACCTTCACAACTCATCTTGATCTTTTCATAACCAAATGACACATGACTTAAGGGCCACACAGCCCAAATTCAACGACAATTTATTAAGGGAGCTGGGCACTCAAAGGTACCATCTAAGAACTGGCAAACCAAGACAGATCATCTGGCAAGCTGCTCCTTGCCTTGGGGAAAGCACTTTGGGAAGGCAGCACAAGAACAGCAGTCTCTTACATAGCATAGAGCAGTTTCATACTGAGCTCTGAAGCCTGGCCTAATGGCAGAAGAATACAGAAGATATCTGTGGAATTTTGTAGGAAACTGGAAATGGGCCATCTGCAGTGTCTAAGAGCACTGCAGTTTTTGCTCTTTCAGCACAAACTTTCAAACAAACATCTGCAAAGTCAGTGCCTGTCCAGATACCCAAGCACATGATGTGTGTCAAGAGAGGTGAGCAAAACTGCAGAAAGAAGCTGCTCCTTCTGCAGGAGACAGAGCTCCTGTGCCGTGACAGCACTGGACCTGCCCAACTGCTTCTATTTGTCTAACTGCAGCAGGGAGCACAGTTGATAAACAGCTGCAGGGCAACAGGCCAGAGATCATCCTGCCAAATTTGGGGATGCTCCCACAGAATACCATAGAACCTGCATTCTAAGCAGCAGCCTTAGTACCTTTGGGTAGCAAATGAAATTACATTCACCAGGTAACTGCTATATAGGACAGAAACTTCCAGATGAATTCATTTTGGAGGATGGAGAAAAACACTGTAAAAAAGGAAACACCAACAAGGATATTTTTTCATTTCAGTGCTCCTTGGCTCCTAAGCCCTGTGGCCCCCAACACCATCTGCTGAGGATGAGAATTGCCATGTTCCCTCCTGACTAACAGCATTAGGGCATTGCAGCACAAAGCCTGCAAGAGAAACAGCTAAGAGGAGACAACCCTCTTCCTCTTGAGAAAAAAAATCCTGGAAACGGGGACATTATGAAAGAGGCAAAACACTGCACAGCTCATATGGCTTCAAGGTGTCTGCAATTTCAAACACTGCCTGAACAGAAGCGAATTAGCAGAGCAGCCTTTTTGCCTTCTGGAATTCTGTGTTTGGAGAGACATTAGTACCACAGAAAAGCTGCTGATGTGCTCTTCTGGGCAAACACTGGCCTGGAGCATTTCAGATGTGCTGTTCCCAACCAGTGCCCCTCAAGCTCGCCATCACCATCTTGCTGTCCCACTCAACCAGGACAGTTTTTGCTCCTCCTGCAGCTTCAGACTCCATTCTTGGCATCCTCTCGACAAAGCAGAAAAGCCAAATCTTGAAATCTTTCCCTTCAGGCCTCCGGGTTCTCCTGTCCTCAGATGCTGGGACTGAAACTCCCACCTCTGGCTACCTCAGCAGCTGATCACGCCCCTGAGAAACCCCTGTGTGCTTACCTCTCATGGGAGACTTCATGGCAGCCTCGACCATGCCGACCAGAAGCTGAAGGCTCTTGGGATCCTGCGCCAGCCCCGAGGCAAAGGCAGCCAGCGCATCCGCATGGCGTCCCAGGTACTGCAGGGCCACGCCCTGTCGGAAGTATGCCTGCAGGAACAGAGGCAACAGCAATGCCCATCACTGAACCATCACCAACAGTCACAACACAGCTGCCCTGACCTCGTGCTGGAGGACAACAGGCCACACCATCACACTCTGGCACCTCTGGTCACGCTGGATACAATCAATGCCCCCCAACACCACAGTCCGGTCTGTGAATCACACCAGCCTGTACCCCCTCACTGTGATCACCTTCTCAGCTTCAGCAATGCCTTTGAACTGTTTTGGAGACCAGGGTTGGTCACTACTAGTAAGGCAAAGCTTTCCCCTTGGACTTGGCCAAATACCACTTCTTAACTGCTTATAAGCAGATGCTTTTTCTCAAGACCCTCCTATCCAGTCTCGGCCCACACAGCACAGAAGCAAACCACCTCCTCTCTCATTGGCTCTTGCCAACAAGTCCAATATCAACATTCAGCACTAGCAGGGCCAAAAATGTACTGAAAGCTCAAGCTGCAATGAAACACAACACAAAGATGCAGCCAGGAGCTGAGCCTGCTTTCTCCACACACATCCACCAATGCAGGCATTGTCCAGCACTGCCCCACTTGCTAGGTGCACTATATATACAACACACACACCTATACACACATATACACAGATCTATACAAGCTTCTTAGACTGAGGCAAGACACTCCTAATTCTGAACCTGTTTACAAGAGCATTTTTCTTCATTTCTTTCTTTCCCAGAAAACCATTTATGGGAACCTGCAATACCTTCAAAGTAACTTGTATCTCCTGTCACTATGTATCTCCATTTCTACATCAGCAACATCAACATGCAGCTGCAAAGCATTCCCAAACAGAGCTCTCACATCTCCAGACACAGCATACCAGGAACCTACACACAAAGCAGGAACTTCAGACATGCACTCTGCTCACACAACGAGTACAGGCAAAGCCCTGGCCCAGAGCTGCCTGGGAGATACTGGGGAAAAAGACCACAGAAAACACAATCCAATATTTCTCAAAGTACTCGGGTATTAGTAGCATACATATCTGGACACCATGCTATGAAACAGTCTTGAATCTTAAAGCACCTTTGATGCCTGTTATTCAGATTTTATCTTCATGCCCAGCTAATACCTTTCTAATGCAAGTTTTGCTGCACTTTGACTTCATTCAAACCTATTTCAATAGCACAAATAAAGAAGATAAAGCATTATTTGTATTTCTTTGAAAGTGCTTTAAGAACCAATACTTCTCCTTGAGATTGGCTCTTTTGGCTAGGACCTCTTCACTCTCTCTTCATCCATAATAGCACAGAGACCTGCACTCAAGATACATTAGGTACCCATGTGCGGAAGCCCTTTTACTTAAACAGGAGAAATCTTTAATTAATTTTTTAACTCATTAGAGCATTCAAGCACTTCTGGACTCCAATCCAGGAAGGCAGAGATTAAGGAAAATCAGAAATTATGTGAGAAATTTAGAGACATGAATATTTAATCTCTTTTCCATTAGTAAGTCTTGATTGTAGGAGCCCTTTTAATGAATTCAATGAAGGCAAAATGCTTTTCATTAACCTTTAGTATAAATGTGTTCTTATTGAACCAAACAAGCCACTGTACTGGAAACCCAATTCAGTGTTAACTAGATTACAAGCATGAAGCTTTAAATCAAAGAAAATACAAAGAACTAACAACATGCAGCGGCCACCAAGCACAAATCCTCCCAGCAGAGTGTGAGCTGTCACCTAAATCATGCTGTACACTTTTAAGTCTTGTTTTTGCAGAATTACCATCTAATTACTTTCTTTACTGCCTGATGACAGAGGGAGTTGGACACAGCACATCTCTGACTGGGACTTTTCCAGCCCACAAGGCTGGGGTGTCCAGGACAGCCATGCCTGCCTGATTCAGCTCTCCAGAAGGCTGGCAAGGACACGCAGCCGCCAGCACCGAGCTCCACGTGGCTTGTGGGCATCTTCAGCACCTTGTGCTTCACTGGCACATCCTGAATGCTGAGAAATGAGAGTCCCCATCCTCTGAACCCTGCACATGGAGGAGACACACAGGCTCCAGGTGACAGGAGGAGACAAGATGGAACAAGACCCACGAACATGCAGTTCAGTTCCGCACATTCTGAACATCCATTATGGAAAGGGTTTTTATCCGCTCCCCACATCTATTCCTGGAAGTGCCCCTGGAAACCACTTCATTTGAATACAAACACAACATTCAAAGCCCAAAAGAAAAACCTATTAATCATAACAGAAAGGAAGATTTTGGCCTATTTTTCTGCTGAAAAAAAACCCTTCCTTCCTCTTCCAGTTTCCAGCATACACAAGAATGCTCTCCGCACATTGTGTTCCCCACGGACCTTTAACTAAATAAATAAAAAGCATTTACATCACCTATTTCCTCCCCAAGAGGCATTCACAAGTTAGTTTAGCATTGGAATGAAGACACTGTATCAAGGGGAAAAGTCTGCAAAGAGGAAATGGTGAGAATCACCCTTTGGAAGAGGAGAGGAAAAGGGAAGGCAGGGAGCCAGCAGCTGCAGCTGAAGGAATGAGCCCAGGAGCGACTCCCGGGCCCGACACAGACAGAGCCTTCCCCTGCTGAGCGAGCTTTAAATTTTAAATCACATTATGTGAAGATACTACAGTGTTCACTCTAGAGTAACAGTTATATTAATTTTCCAGTGATCTCAAATAAGAAAAAATGATCAATTCCTTTTAAGAAGATTAAAGCAAGGAGAGAGACAATGTTTCACTAAAGACAAGACAGAAACAGCAGGTGTTTTCTAACCTGGCTCTTTGCATCCTCAATGTAATACAGACAGCTGGAACTATCTCTTTCATTTTTGCAGTCTCTGCGTCACACTTTCCAGGAGCAAGGCACTGTGCAAGAAGAAAGCCTCACTCTCAGCTGAAATTTGGCACCAGATGCATCTCCCTCAATGGGAACTCTTTTCTCCTGTCCCTGTGTTAGCAGGATGGACAGGGCTGTGCTGCTCCCACCTCCGGAGTCACAGCATGTCAGGGGCTCCCAGCACCTGCACCCACCCCTCCACCTGAGCTCTGCCCAGCACACCCACTGCCCACAGAAGGACAGGGATAGCAGGGATGCAGCTCTTGCCAGCAGGAGCCTTTCGGGAAGGGAAGAGGATTAAAGAGTCCAAAGCAGCTCTGTGAAGCAGCCAATCTCATCAAGTCCCCGATACTCTGTTGGAGAGGTTGTTAAGTGAGCATTCCCACACATCTCCAAGAACCAGACACCAGTGCAGGCTCAGGCAGCCAGGTGGGCCCAGCCTTCCACACAACAAGCTGTGCTTCTGCCCCGTTACCCAATTTCATGCAGCCAAGAGAAGAAGGGAGGACAAGGAATAGATAGTGCTTTTCATCCATAATACCTTTGAAAGCACTGTTGATATTCTGGAAGCAAAAGTAAGTTATTTTAATTAATTAAGTGGCAAAATATATCTGGCACTTGAAACTTCCAAGGCATGCAGAACACTGTCCCTGTAACAGAGGCTGCTCACACTGCTGGCCCCAGGACAGACCCCAGCAAGGTGAAGCAGCATCACTCCCAGCACAGGGAAATATTTATTACCCAAAGGGAAATAAATCTTCCCACCTCATTCAGGTTTTGCCACCCATTTTTGCAGACTTGCCTCTTTGCCCCATGTATTCCAGAATGTTCCGTGTCTTCACTGCTGGAATAAAGGTTTTTAGTGCTTTTCCTACCCTCAGCCTAATTTTACAAAACTTGTATGAGCAGGAGAAGAGCACAGAGACAGCCCTGCCCCTCAGCCAGGGCAGTTCTGTGGGGGCAGTTGGTGGCCAGGCCACAGCACAGTCAGCATCTGCCTGGCCAGGCACAGCCCCTCTCTGCAATTCTAAGCACAAGTCCTATGTTTTCTGCTCAATTTACTGACCCGTGTCATTTCTGTACACACCAGTATTTTCCATCTGTGTTTATTATAGCCCATTTAATGGAAAAGGAGAATTTCTATCTGTCCTACTAGGAGCTGCCACTGGACTGATGGCTGCAGTGTCCAGGCAGCACAAATAAACATGTTTATTAGTTTTTTGAGCCTCATCATCTGAGATCTCATCTAGGTAACTGATTAGACCCTGAATATTAGATTTCCCTTGTGCAATCTGAAACAGGATTAGAATGCAAACATCACAATTGAACGGCCAATATCAAGAGGGGCGCTGAAATTTTTATTAAATCTTCTGATATTAATATGCAAGAACTATTTTTGGCAACAGTAATTGGTTTATAATTAATACAAAATATGCAATGAAGACAAAAATACAGTACAAAGAAACAGCATGGTACCTTTAAGTTCCCCAAGATTTTGCTAAATAAAACCAAGCCAAGGTCCTGCCCACAAGGAATGCAGCAACAGATTCTACACTGGCTTTGGGATCTTCCCTCCCTGCCCAGAAGCTCCTGCACCCCCTCTTTCTGCAGGGATCCCACTGCCACACAGCCCTGCCAGGGCTCACCTGGTCCCTCTGCCACCAAACCTCACACCACAGGCTCATGCACATGGCACAAAGCTGGCCAACTGGATAACAGAGACAGAGGAACAGAACTGGAACAGCATCAGAAGCACTTGGAGCAGAAAATTCCTGTCAAATAAACATGGAAAACTTGGCAAAAAAGCACCTCAGTCTTAGACAAAGGCTGCCGTTGTACACAGGGGAGGAAACTCAAACCACCTTCACGCTGCTGTCAGCTTCGGACCCTGGACAGCTGGCCATAGGGGCAGGAAAGGCAAACACACAGAAAACGCTTCTTCCATAATGCTCCCTTGCTTTGCCAGATCAGGAGACGATGCCAAAAATAGCAGGAATAATCTCTGATGCATTTAATGCCTGTTCTCAGTCTGCAGAATGCCTCTTGTGCAGTCAGACCCACTGCCCCTGGTGGCCGCCCACGCCAGCTGTGCCCACGGCTGACCAGAGCTCTGCAAGGCACCGACAGAAGGGAGGCAATGTGTGAACAGCTGCCACAGCTTCTCGGGGCCAAGCACCAGGTTGAATCTGTCCTCTCCCCTCGTAACTGTTTTACAGCCAAATTCTAGAGAAAAATACGGACAAATCTCTGCTGTGGGATTTCAGGAATGTGAGGAGAGGGAAGACTGCACTTTAATTCAGAACACATGTAGCACACGCATAAATACTGCTGCTGACCACACCAGCTGAATTCCTGCTTTCCCAAAATTAAGGTTGCACCCCAGGTAACACTTTTCCTTCACAGTCTTACACCTGGCTGACACCTGAACCACAGCTGTCAGCCTGCCCTGGAGAATCAGCATAACAGATTTGTTGTCTCTGCAGCTTTGTTTCTTTATCTTCTACCAGTTTCCAAGGTGCCTCGTACCAGAACTACACTACTTAAAAATGGAAATTTCCTCTTAGCTCCATTAAGCCTATAGAGAAAAACAAGATGGATGTGTGTGTGTGTGTGTGTGTGTGTGTGTGTGTGTAAAATACCTTGCCTTGCTTTATCCAAAGAGCACTTAATTGTTCTTATTAATTGTGCTTTCACTGTCTGCTAGTGGGAATCTGTGTACAGCTCGCTTGCCCACTTGAAATAAACTGAATTTTATCAGTAAATAAAGAGTCAAACCTTTGGTTACTTAGTTGAGGGAAACAGACCAGCTTTTCACAGAGCTTCTCCTTGTTGCTCCATTCTCACATGCTTCAGGCTCACTCTAGGAACAGCAGCTACATCCTGGATCCCCTGATCCCCTTTTCAGAGGACATCCCTCTCCTTCCCTAACAGCAGGTGCTGACAGACAATCTTCCTGTCTTTATTAGCTACAACTCTTAACCCTCATTCAACAGCGAGAACCAGCCACAAGTGGAGGAAAGTGCTCTAGAGCAGCAACAACCAACCTGTCAGTGCCCAAGTACAGCAGTGGAAAAGTGTCCAAGTACAGCACAAGGGAAACAGAACCAGCCTCCTCTAAGGCGAACGGGCACAGCAGCGCAGCATCTGCTACAGTTCCTCCACAAGTCAACAGGGACAGTTTGGCACAATTTTTGGTTACACAACTTCTTTCAGAAATGGCAGAAGAAAAGACAGGCCACCTTTCATCCTGCTCAGAAGTAGCACCAGTCTTCATAAGATATTACTAGAGATTTAACAGACACAGAATTATACAAAACCTTAACTAAATGGATTAGCTGACACCTGTAGGTGGCTTCTCAGGGAAGCTTGGGGCAGAGGCAGGGCTGGTTTGAACACCATTATTACCTGGTGCTTAGCTTACTTTCAGCACTGTCCCATGATTTAAATTGTAAATTTAACTCTTCTCCAATCCAGGTACTGTTCCTCTGCCCCCAATACTGGGCCCTCTTGGCTTCACGCTCCATCTGTAAAATCCCTGTTATCTTGCACTTCCCAATCATCCTACCTCCTCCTGGTTTTAACTGCTGTTTGATTGCTGTGAATCTGAAAAGCATTTAGGGTTGTTTTGGAAATGCTCCTGTCTGTTCTGAAGGACACTGAGACACACCAGAGGTCATGTAACAACCCTTTAACAACGCTGGCTTACCGTGACAACGTACTTCACTCAAATGACTCAAAACCTCTCTAAGTGCTGAAAGTCAAATAAACTTTGATCAGCATCAGATGCAAATGTGATTTGCATGTTACAACAATGAGTGTGCTGAAAGATTTTAAATCAGCATTTCAGGATTTTAACACAGACAGTTTTCCCAACACAGGAGACAGACTCCACAGGAGCAACAGCTCTGCATACAACCAAACATTCACAGAGAGGTGAAACACACCCTGAGAGCCCCCGAATTACCCTGGGCTTTGTGGAAGACAAGCCCCAAAACCACTTCCTTAACACACATTTCCATGGGTCCATTCTGAAGACTGCCCTGATCTTGAGCTACACCCTACCTTACCAGTGAAGTAGAAAAAAAAATCTAATCAGTACAATCTCCAGGAGAGCAGAGCAGAGACAAAAGATGAAATACACAGTAGCTACAGCGCAGGATAATGGTGACTGCCACGTGTTCACAGGTGGGTGGCTGCAGTGTACCTGCAGCAGGGAGCTGGTCTGCATCCCCTGGAGAAGCACCTGATGCTCAGCAGGGGCTGTGACAGAGAAGCCCAGCACACACCTACTGCAGGCACGGGCTCCTGCCTCTTGGCTCACCGTCTCCCTGCCAGCGCCCAGCCAGCACCGCCTGCCAAGGACAAAGCTGATGACAGGGGAAAGGGGAAAAATCAAATTTGCAAAAGTACTAAACATATAAATCTCTTTGGCCCAAGTGAACGTGGGAAAAATTCTTCAGCAGGGGCGTCCCATTTAGCAAGTTTTGCCAGATCATTACTCTTGTAATGCAAAGGGGAGAAACATCAACACCATGTTTCCTTACAATGATTTGCCTCCTTTATCACAGATCTCTGAAGCACCAAGTAATTTAGTAGTTGCTATGGAAACTGCTAGTTTTATTGAACAGCCCTGAAAGGGTCAAGAGGTACCATCAAACTGGCCAATTGTAAATTATTTTCCTGCTAAACATCTGCTTTATTTTAGTTGCCCTACCACTTCTCTGTTTTGCTGTTAAAACAGTATCTGGATGGACTCCAGAATAGGTGTCATTCTTCAGTGGGGCTGCAAGAGCCAAGTCCAAAAATAGCAATTTTCATTTTCTAATACGCTGTAAAATCCTTCATACAAAGGAGCCCTACTGAGGGCAGAATAGCAAAGGACTGGGGACTCTTCCTTCTCGCACACATCAGCACCAACTTGAGGCAGTGGTAACCAACACAAAGAGCTGAGTTTCACCATGATCCCTGGGGGCTTCACACGGCTGCTTGCACCAGCCATGAGATGAACAACTCATTAGACTGATTGACCCGTGCCTTCAGGAAAGGGACAAAACAGCAGTAGAAGAGCACCCCACCCTTCTCAACATGTACCCAGCTCTTCTCAGATTTGCAACCCCAAGAAAGGAGAGTCTCCCTTGCCAGCAAGGGTCTGGTCTGTGCTCTAGGAACACAAAACATTGCATTGCCTGTACCAGACTACCAGAAAACAATGTAATCTACCTTCCTTTATTTATCATGGAGAAAATGGCACCAGCGATTCCAAATGCTAGTTAGCAGCTTCCATTCCTACACGCCAGGAGAACAGCAGGAGTACTGGCTGCATTTCCAAGTTTGCCATTGAACTCATTTGATTTGTGTCAGTTCCATAAAAGTGCCAAATTTCTTATTACCTCATTTACTTAATGTGTGACTATTGTAAACCCAAAAGCACCAGCAGAAACCAGAACACAGGAGGAGCAAGGCTTCCTCTGTGGAGGACATGAGCAGCTCCTCTGTGCAGAGGCACTCTCTGTGTCTCTTCCACAGACAGAAAGCTGTCCTAGGCAACATCACCTGGAAATCCTTATTCCAACATCTTTACGTTACCTTTAAATTTATCTTTAAGTAACCTTTAAGTTACAACTGTACTTAATTCAAATAACTGGAGTGGGCAGGAGAGAGCATTTTATTACAGAACATACCTGAATTTAAGAGGCTGCATGCTTTCTAATGACAACCATGCCTAAGTTCTGTGCCCAGGGCAAACCAGTAAAGGGCAAGCTCTGTTCCCTCCTCATACATTCTCTCCATTCTTCATCTGGCTGAAATTATTCAAGTGATGACAAAGAAAGCAAAAGCTCTGTCTATGTAGACAAGTTCTGGTCTTTCTCACATATCCTGTGAACTCCATTACTTGTGTAAAGTCTTGGCTTGGAAGAAAATATTCTAAGTTCTGAGGTATTTGGCATGCCTTGGTATGGAGACTCCAGCCTTGATTCAGACTTTCCATCCCCAGGAACCCCAGGAGAAATCAAGACATTTTTCTGTACATCCACAGGAAAATTTCTCCTTCGTCAGGCAATGAGTTCATAGTATTAATTTCAGTTCTCCTTTCTAAAATTATCTACCACAGACTAAAACTTCCACACACTGGAACACAGCAGAACCAGAGCTCCACTCTGTTGGGATGCACTCAGCAGAAGGGCTTCTCACAAGGCTTGCTTGCCTGCAGAGCTCAAGTGTGGACTCCTGAGAAAGTTATCAGGACTGTATAGAAACTGCAAATCACGCAGACATAGCTACAGACAGACCAAAACCAAAGAGAAATGTTTAATGTGTCACAGTTCCTTCCAGCTACCAGGAACTCATTACATCTGGACTCTGATGCAGGCAGGTGCCAGGCGGCAAGGAGCTTCCCTACGTACAAATATGAGGGGACGTGCTAAGCCAAGAAAGACCTTGCACTTCCAGAGGCATGGTTTGGGAATGCTGGAGGAGAAACCTAAGCAGTGCCCTGTGCGAGGACCATGGCCTGGCCAGAGGACAAGGGAGTCTCAGTTCACTGGAGCTGCTCAGCAGCAGACTCATCTGGTGTGTTAATTCTCTCCTGACTAACAGACACAGCAACTGCCCCTACACAACCACCAGCTTGAGGCTTATGGTACTGAGGATCCGTTCAGCATTCCACAACACAGCACCCCACAGTCACAGCTCTGCTCCAGCCAGGAGCCCCTCACACAGGCAGAACCCCGAGCACCAGGCAGGCCACCACTGGCACAGGCCTCCTCTGCCGTGCCCCTGAGGACAAATCCTTCCTTAAGCGCTTCCTGCAACTTCCTCTTCCGATGGCCTCTCTTTTGGCATTTCCAAGAGGATGTTCTGACAACCAGGTCGCTGCTGTTCAGCTGCGGCATTCGTGCAGGATAAATGTAGCCACAGTGAAAACGCTCTAGGGAAGGAGAAAGCTCATAATAATTACAGTTTGCTGAGAGACCTCCAGCAATAGGGATGGCTGTAGACTCTTCCCTGTCTGTGAACTATACAAATGTGAACTTTGGGTGAGAGGTTTAATACAGTAAGCATCAGGCAAGTCTCCTCCACAAGGAACCAAGAGCAAGCAGGAGAACAAAGAGGATGCTAATATGCCTGCTGCTTGCCACCAGCCTGCAGCCCTGCCAGAGTGCTGGGAGGAGAACAAGCAGGCTTAGTGAATAATTGAAGACACAGTGGTGAAATCTCAGAATGTCAGAGGCATAATACAGGTTTGTAGGTTTCACCATGAAGCCTTGAATTCCCAAATAAGACACACTGAATAATTTATCTCCGTGTCAGTACTGGGTCATCAGCTGTTCACTCACAGCATGCTTCAAGACACTTGAATGGCTCTGAACAGACTAAAGAATAGGGTCCAGAGGGAAGAGGTGATGAAAACTCTACCCACTCACCCTTCCAAACACTAAGCTCAGATAAAAATGTGTAGACCTCTCAGTCATGCCCTGTGCATGAGGTCCCACAGGTTCTGAACCTGCTTTAGTGTTGCCCAGCACCACCTCCCCCCAGTGCTGCTCCTCAGCACAAGAGACCAGGGAGCTCTCCTGTGCTGGGCTGGCGTCAGGCTGGCATCTGCCACCCTGTCACCCAGCTTGGATCCAGAGGCTCACCTGTCTGCAGTATCTCAAAGCCCCCAGCCACATCTCTGTGGCAATAAATGCCACTTGTTCACCAGAGCAGGCAATGAACACCACATAGCCTTTGCCCAGACATCATTTGGAACTTGCCAGGTAGCTATGTGCACTCAGATTTTAACAGCTGATTTTACTGGTTTAGTGTTACTTTTTTCACATTTTTAGCATTCATTGCTGGGCAAGTACCTGAGCAGCAATCCATACCCAGCCTGTTTAATCAGTAACTGTAGGGCAGCAGGTAAAAATCCCTGCATTTCCAAGCAGAATTCTACAATTGCCACACCCAACCACCCATGATGGGATCAGAGAGCACAGCTCAATCTGTCTGGGCAATCTGCTTTCCTTGAAATCTGCTTTAGATAATATGAGCACACAGGCAGGTCACACACAACAAAGCTTGTAGGATTTAAATCAATTCTCAACCAACAAAGACTTTCCCACATACTAATATCCTGAAACGGCCCCCATCAATACTGACTGACCTGGTAGCATGAGTAATTACCTCCTAGTTCATCCTTTAAATGACAGAGGAATCCTTCCCAGCTGAGCTATTCCCCTGAGCATCTCCCTGGGAAGAAGGAGCAGTATTCAGAAGCAGAGCTGCATGCCTGTAGCTTTCCCTGTGGAAAAGGCAAGCAGTCACCAAGGAATTCCCCTTTCCACCTATGCTGACAGGAGTTTTGTAATGTATCAGATTATTTGAGGGGAAAAAAATTAAATGTACCACAACTACACTTGCACATACACTTTTGGTTTTCACAATAATAAATGTTTTCTATTGTTTCTCTTAAAAATATCATTTAAGTGAAAAAGTCTAGATTGCATTGCTGTAAATTTCCTGAGGCATTCATCACGTCCATTCATTATTTGTAAGACACAATAAACTTTTCAAAGAGTCTTGAATGTCATCACTGATACAGCGGGATTAGTGCACCAGTGATTGTCAGTAACTGGATACAGGGAGTCAGAAAACACCTGGGTGCTAAAAAGGCAGGAGAAATGTTTCAAAAAGAAATGGAATGTGACACTTAAAGGGTCTGGAAAGAACTGGTCATTTAAATGACAACGTGCCAGACAAAGGCAAAAGACAAGGAATGAAGAAATCAAATTCACTTAAGTGAGCACGTGTGTGCACTCATGCATATGCAACAGAAAAAAGACAGCCAGCCACAGATCAATCATGCTAACACACCATATGAACATCAGAAAATGCAGCTCTGAGGTAGTGCATATCCAGTGGGATAGAAACAGAGACGTAAGGAAAGGTACAACTGCCACAACTGCACCAGTGTCACTATGTCCCTGTGCTGTCCTGCAGCACATTTTTCTGTGGATCAGTTAAGCAGCCTTTCATTTAATTCTTGCATAATCAAGTGAAAAACCAAGAACATCATCCTTTAGGTCTTTGTTAACACTTCAGTAAATAATTCCAAGCTTTTCTCTCATTATGTGACAATCTTTCAAGGCATCTGTTCTTTCTCATCACACATCTGCGAATATACTCCCAATCAGGGTGCCACAGCTCAAGAAGGACATCACTGTGCAAGATGACAACCACCACACTGGGTCTGACAAAAGCTCCTGTAGACCTGCAGGTGATTCTGGCCACAACCAGCCTGGATCCCCTGGGAGGAGCAGGACAGGCATGCAGTCCTCAAAGCCCTTCTCCACACTCTACCAATTTGTGACTCGGTACAACCTGGAAATGAGAATATACACTGCTGTATTCCTTTCGTGTATTTTTAACACTTTTTGAAGTGTTTTGAAGTACTGCTCTGTGTTTCCTCTGTGGCACAGCTGCCCACACCTGTACCCTACCATGGCTGTTGGATGTGAAGGATGTTGCTGCCCAGGAACTCAAGGGAGACTGGCAGCAAGAGCTCCTCCAAGACAAGAGATATCTCAAACAGAGGTGTAGTGAGATCCAGCCACTGCAGCTGGAGACATCTCTGTCTCATCAGGCACCTGGATGCCACAACTGGGGACTCAGAGAGCCCAGCCAGGGTAAGCACAGGACATGCCCAGTGATGTGCTCACCAGACAGCAGTGCTGGCTCCACAGACACCCCAGCCCAGTCGCTTCTCTCTGTGCTGCTCAGACCTGCAGAGCACAACAGTTTCTTTATTTGCACGGAATGCAAGACCCATGCATGAGGAAATGCTCCAACAGCTGTCAGGCAAGACACAAGAGCTTCATCACAACACACAGCTTTGACTGGGACAGTCCTGCAAAGCTCCATTCTTCACTTAACCAGACAATGAACAAGTGAAAGTTAAAAACTTCTCCTGAAAAATGAAACAATTAGGAAGTGCCTATCTCTAGGAACATGCTGCTTTCACGGCAGCATGACAGAGGTTATTTTGAACTTATTACTTCCACTGGATTCAGCTGTAAGTAATTAAATTTAGTCATAGAAGTCTGATCTATAAATGGAACCTACAGAAACAATTACCAGAGCTTCCACTAGATCAGGAAGCAATGGCCTGCTCTGTTTGATGTAAACTGAAAAGAACATTATTTATACTACATGAGAAGTCACAGTAACACAGTCCCCTTGCAGAGAATTGCTTTGAAAATTACAGCTTTCAGTGAAGAGAGTCACAGGTTATAAATTCCAGCCATGCTCTGCTCCTTCCACTGTAACAATCTCATGGGCAACAAAGACAATCATATGACACAATTTAAAAGGACTGTTTTGGCTCCTGTTCTATACTCAGAAACCACATGAAGGAGGAGTTAATTAAACATGCAAGAGATGGGGTGACTAAGCACCAAGATTTTAAAAATAATATATTTTGATACCTCATTTTGGTCTCTTTGGAATCTAGACTATGCAGAATCTGATGGATCTGTGAACCCAGTGGGTCTCTCTCAGCCCAGTCCCTCAGCATGCATGTTTCACTCCTCAAACCACCACTGTACAACTGGACTTGATCAGGAAAAGCTTTCAGAATTGTGCACTCCTGAACACAGTGGAGGAGAGGTGCAGCCTGACAACGTTTGCTGAGGACACCAAACGGAGTGGGGAACTGGAAACTTGGGAAGGGAGAGCCAACCAGCAGGAAGACCTGGATAGGCTGGAAGAATGGGCAAACAAGAACCTTACAAAGTTCAGCAAGTTCAGTAAGGTCTTGCACCTGGGAAAACAGAACCCAGGAGTGCAGCACAGGCTGGGATCAACCTGTGTGGGGAGCAGCTCTGTGGAAAGGGACCTGGTGGACACCAAGCTCAGTGTGAGTGACCAGTGTGCTGCTGCAGCTGAGAGCCAGTGGGATGCTGGGCTGCATCAGCAAGGGTATCGCCGACAGAGAAAGAGAAGTCTGCCCATGACATCTCCTTGACCCCCCCATTTTCTATCTTTTTGCAGAGGCAAAGGCAATGAAGTGCAGCACTGACTTGTGCAGGAGAAACAGCTGAATCCTGCTCTCCCTTGTCAAGAAGATGAAGAGCTTGCGTGATGCTAGCAGGGAGATGTGCCACATGCTCATCGAATCTGAATCCCCATCTGGAGTTGCAACCCAGGTAGCAGAAGGTCATCGCAGTCAACTCCTCTGTGCTCAGACATCAGCACTGCCATCAATATTTCAATGCCCCCCTTCGTGATACAGGCAAGGATAACAACCTACACTTCACCACAATTTCTTTTACTTCACAGAGGAAAGCAGAAACAATAGTTTGTTAGCAAGTACAGCACAATTAACAGAGTAATAATGATCAGAACTACTGCACCTTGTAAAATCTTTGCTTGGTTATAAAGAATTCTTTGACTACTAATGGCATTGTGCAATGAGGTCTGCAGCAGCTTGGCAGCCATTAGCAGTGATTCACTGCCACAAGGCACTTCTCAACCAACAGTCAGGAATCACAATTCTGAATGCTTTTCCTGGTCAATTTCTGGGCATAAAAATATGAGAAAAACAGAGGATCTGTGAGGAATGAACACAGATCCCGACACAATGAATATAATATAGAGAGTTGTTATAAATATGTTATAGAGCATCCATTATCAGATGTTTTAATTTTTTCTATAACACAAAAAAAAAAAAAATCGATATTTTGATATTTATCATTTGATAAGGAATGTGCTAGGGCCATCCCTTACTGGGACCAAACACAAAGATTCTGCAAACACACAGACAAGCTCTGAAAAATGGCCATGTGATAGTTCTCGCACAGGGATTCTACTACCAGAAAATAAGTCGAACATACTATAGCAGATCAGGAAATCCTCTATCAGTCTCTTCAGCAAAACTACTTTGAGCCTGATGCCTCTTAAGCCTGACTAGGACAAACCTTTTTGAGAACCATCTTGGTATTTGCATTCTGACATTGTGTTAGACGTCTCTCCATAATAAAAAACAAAAACAAAAGAAACCCCAAAAAACCCAAAACCACAAAAAAACCACAAAAAACCAAAAACACCAAAACAAACAATCTAAACAAAACAAACAAAAAACCCAACCCAACACAAAAAAACACCAAACCAAAACAAAAACCTGCAAACAAAAACTTTTAACAGAAAACATAAAAAAATTCCTGTCTGGGAAAACCTGCTCCCCATAAGACTGCCTGCTTGTCAGCCAACCATCAGCTGCTATCCTACACTGACACTGGCAAATACCCCTCAGACACCAGGCTCTTCTCACACCAGATCCTTTCTTTGAGGAAAGCAGTTTATAAAAATGATGCTGACATGTAATTCTGCGACTGTGCATTTCATATACAGCTGGGGGATTCGGTATAGCAATCCAGGGAAAAAGCAGCCAACAGCCACCATATCCCCAACAAGAACATCTGCTCCATACCCAGCAGACACAGCAGTTCCAACCACAGTCAATTCTCATGCCACACGCAGCACCTTACTCCTGCCACCTCTCATCTACCCTAGAAAGGGATGCAGCAGTTACAGACCCAGGCAGGGCTAAATGTTCCTTCAGTACTACAGTCCCTTAAAAAAAAAAAAAGAAAAAGTAATTCAGCAGGGTCTGGAGGTTTCAATTTAATCATCTCCCCTTTGCCCTTTCATGTGACTGCTCCCAAAGGAAATCCCGCTTCGAGGCGTCACTATTTCATGTACCTGAGTCAATAAGCCTCTGCTCTGAAATACACAATACCCAGAGAATGCACTAACCCATTGCCTTTACAGACACACATCCCCATCCTACACATAAACACTGATCCTGTCTTTTTTTTGCACACACAAGACTCAGTGCATGGCCTGCCAAGCATCTCCTCACATCAGACGCACACGTGTGACCTCCCTCATCGTCCCCCAGCTCCTCCTGGCTCGTGCCAGACCCCGTGCAGCTGAGCACAGGCTCTGAGGGCAGGGACAAAGCTGACCCAGCCTGGCTGGCACAGAAACACAGGCCACAAAGCATTGCCTCAAACAGGTTATTTATTATTCCCAGCTAGGCAGGAAAAAATAGAGTACTATGACAGTTTATATTGGCAAAGATATGTTAGATAATGTAAAAAATTTGCTTTAAACTAACAACAAGGTAGAAAATGCAGTTAGTGATGACAACAACCCTCCTCCCAGGCTTTGGTATTACAAGCAGGCAGGAAAGAAAACTTTCAAGTCACCACTTCAGTTAAAAAAGCTTTTTAGCTTGAAGCCAAAGGAAGATTCAGCTGCAACTGAAGTCTGGAATTTTCAAAACATGTTTTGCATTTATTAAGATATTATTAACATCAGTAGAGAACATAACCAGTCAATTCATACAGCAGCCAAGACTCATTTAAAGGTTGTTAAGAATGCAATTCGGTGGGAGAGGTAGGAATGTAGCTGCCATGAAATGCAGAGCACAGACACCTGGCAGAAGGGATGAAAGCAGCATCCTGAAAGTATCATCTAAAATATCCCTAATTTCTGCAATTGCCGGTTCTGGAAATAAGGTCCTAGATCCCACTTTAAAGTCTAGGCAGTCCAAACTGCTGAACCAAAGCAACACAGCCACTGACTCTGTGAGTATTCATCCTCTGAAATTCCAAGTACCTGCAGCAGGACAGATGCCACAGAGAGGTGACCTCTTGTCAGCCTGATCACATTAATCTGATGGAAAAGGCAGGAAAGGCCTTTTTCTGATGATGCCCTACTCGCTGCTCTGTTCAGCGAGTCCCACTCAAGCTGGATGGACCCTACAGATGCAGCCACTGAGGCCAAAGGGACACACAACCAGAGAGCCATTGCTGCACCAATCTTTGCTTTACACTCCTACCTCTATTTGAAACATTTTACATGCGTTTATCAATAAATTAAAAAAAGCAATAGCTCAAGTCACTGGATTTACAGCAAGAGACAACGGAATACCCAAACTCATTGTTGGGAAATTTTCCTGTTTAACAGCTATTTGCCCCCTTCTACTGTAATTCCATTCCCCCCATCATCCCACATTGAATAATCTCTCCCTGACACGTCCCTGTTTATACACATTCCATAATCACAGACTTTTATGTTTCCCACTCAGTCAGTTATCCAAATGATACAAATTCAGCCCCTTTGATCTCTCCTCATACATCAGTCCCTCTAGGCCCCTAATCACTTTTTTCACTCTTCTCTGAACTCCCTCCAGTAATGATGTGATTCTAATCCTCTGAAAGGAGAGGTTTTTGGCTCCAGTTCTTCACACAGATGCAAGCAAACTAATTCAGAGAGAATCCACAAGCTCTGTGTGTAGCGCTGTCACCAGCCACCACACATTAGACCGTGACATCGAAACAAAGATGGAATTGTATTGTGAACACCAGAGAGCCAGAAGCTGAAAGGAAACACAATGAAAATTAAAACAGTGAACTGATCAGTGCTTTATAGAGTCACCAGGACTTTAGGGCATGGTTTCCTGCCAGACGCTCTGAAGAAACCAGGGTGACTGTCCCAGGGTCTTACAGAACTATAGGTCCTGCAGCAGCTTCATGATAAATAAATACCCCAGGAAAATGGTGCACAGAGCAAGGCCAGGGCCCTGCCCACAGTATGAGAGCTGTTTCATAGTTACCACAAGCACCCTGCAGCAGCTGCAAGTGATATGAACCCTGCTTATACTGATCAAATGTCTGGCATCCCACCAAAGGAGGAGACACTATTCACACCTCCACCAAAGGCCCTGGCCAGCGTGAGAGCCTCCAGAAGCTACACAGGACCTGTCTGCCATCATTCAGACCAGTTTTGAACAATTTCCAAACTGAACTACAACAAATTGACTCCAATTTGACAGCCACTAAGTAAATACCCTTTAAATTCACAGATGTGTTGCCTGATTAGTATATTCTTTGCTACGGTTCTGGCAAAGGAAGGTGCCTTCATCAGAATCCACAGGATTTGCCTGTTGCAGAAAACTTCCCACTTTATGCAGGGGGATTACACTGGGTCCCTAATCAGACTGGAATTACAGGCACCCCAAGCTGATTGGCTGGATCCCATGGGCACAACACCGCCTCTCCTCTGGGGAAGATGCAGATCTCCTGACTTCTTACACATCATGTGAAAGCCAGTAGAAGCCTTATGCAAAAAACAGATGGCAGAAACAGCTCAAAATGCTGCATTTCAATGATTAAAAGGTATCAGAGTAAGAGAGAGACAGCTTGTGTTGGGCCACAAAGCATTGCATCTGAGAATGTATGTCTGGAAGGGCACTGCGCTGTGAGCATGGAGAAGATGGAATTCATCAAAGCAGGATTCAAACCAGAAAAATGCTGATGGAAGCAGGATGATGGGAATTGCAGGCACAGCAGGAGCCGCCATCTCAGCACCACTGTAATGGCCACTGGTGATGCGTCTCCATGGCAGCGGGGGCTGCGGCGGGGCCGCTGCAGGAGGAGGGACAGGCCCCATCCCCAGGGACAGGAGGCCAAGCAGGACACACTCCAGTAGTGGCAGACAGGCTCCTTCCCTCACATGTTCCTAAATGAGAGACTTGAGATAAATGGAAATGAAAACCTTCCTGGAAGTCAGTCCATAACAAAGCCAGTTACTGAGCCTCAGCACCTCAGACTTTCCCCTTCAGATGGGGGCACAGTGGAGAAAAATGAGGCACACGGCTGCAGTGTAAAAACCGCAGGATTAGAACTCCTGAAACAGGTCCAGATGATTAAGGGGCAACTGACTTCAGTGCAGCTTGAAGTGACCTTTTGCACAAGACAAAAGCATCAATGCTGTCTGCACTCAAACTGCCTAACGAGACCAGGCTGAACACCTCAACAGATTCAATGCTGGTCAAGTGAGAGCCTGAGATTAGTTCAGCTGGTTAGAGCATGGTGCTAATAATGCCAAGGTCCTAGGGTTCATCCCCATATGGGCCATTCACTTAAGAGTTGGACTTGATGATCCTTCTGAGTCCCTTCCAATTCAAGACTATTCTGTGTTTCTGTGAAAGATTTTCCTATGAAAATAAGTATCAGGCAAGGAAATGCCTGTGTCCCACTGCACTGGATTCAGTTGGATTCAACTGGATTCAAATGGTTTCACTCAGACATGGCAGGTGAAACAGCAGCAAATACAGAGAGTGGGGACACCTTGTAATACCTCCACCCATTGTCACAACCCAGACAGACATGGAGTACAGCTCCACATGAAGAGAGTATCCTCTGGACACTTGGTACAAATGGCATGAGACACATCCTAGCTCCAGAGGGATGAACCAGTACATCTGTGTACATGGCACCATTACCTTGGGGTGAGGTACAGGGTTTCTAGGATTTACTACAGAAGCCACCCATTTTTCATTGAAGTGGATAGATAGGTCAACCACTATCAGGACCATAAGGACTCCAGCAGACTTGCTAATAATGTCTCTGGAAATGCCTGCAAGATCTGAGGTCACTTTTGCAGCAATGCAATTCAAGTGAGTACATGTTAACATAGCTAACATTTATAATGGGGTGAATCCTAGTTTCAACTGCTTATTGGAACAAAAACATAAATCAGTCAAAGCTGAAATGACTAACAAGATAAGATTAAGGTTAAAACTGGAAGATCTATTAACCTGTTTAAGAAGTAAATGTGGCACCCGGCAGGTCATCAGTCTTCCAAGCCTCAAGGGTGTAGATGCTCTAAGCAAACAGGAAACTGACTGAGGCAGCC
Organism: Monarcha castaneiventris obscurior; assembly: GCA_026261815.1. Taxonomy (NCBI): domain Eukaryota; kingdom Metazoa; phylum Chordata; class Aves; order Passeriformes; family Monarchidae; genus Monarcha; species Monarcha castaneiventris. The sequence continues at coordinate 5,430,297 of JAMPIT010000485.1, forward strand.
AAAAGCTCTGTGTGAAGGCCCATGGATCTGTTACTGCCTTGCCACATCAGAAGGGACTTTACTTCTCCCTAAACTCAGCAGAGTGAGCCACAGACTATCACCTCAGCTTCCACTGCCACAGACACAATGTACCACAACCCCTGGATGGGGTAGGATCTGGGAGGAAAGTCAGAGCTAGTAAGGAGTTCAACATACAAAGAGAAGCACAAAGAAAAGAAATCAGCATCTAGAATGGCAGATTCAATTTCATGTCTTTATCCTAACAGATTTGAATTCAGCTCATAACAAAAGTTTTAGTGAGAAAACTATATTCACCCATTCTGCTTGTCCTAGTCTGCATACATGCTTGTCATTCAACTGTCACACTTATCCATTCAATGTGTATTGTGAAAACAATTGTAAAGAATTTTAATTAAGCCTCAGAAGACACATCTTCTCAAGGAGACAGAAACACACGGTCTACCTCCATCTTTGAGTCTAATTTCCCTTAGGAATATTTTCCTCTAATGCTTTATTTCACATCAGACAGCCTACTCCACAGAGCAACTCGTCACACTGCACTAATTGTTAACAGTCTGGGGTTTATCACGTCCTGCTTTTTAAAGTCATGTACAGAGCCAGGACTGGGAGAGCCCAAAGACAACCTACTCAGAGGGGTGCTGAACTACAGAAGTAAGAAAACAAATGCTGAAGATAGGAAAATGAAGACAAAAAACACAGTAATTCAACCTGTATCCCAGAGCCTTGACTGTAACTGGGCAGTTCCCACCTCAGTGCCATCAAGTCCTCCTCTGAGATCAAACTGAACAGAGTATTTTTGCTGCTACGACCTTGGTTCTGTTGTAATAAGAGCCTAAACGCATTCCTACTCTCCCAGGACTACTTCTGTGCATTGAAGAAAACTAAGGAAAAGCTGAAGTAACTGTGGCTTTGGGGAAATTTGTATCTCCCTCACTGAGTGCCTTTGCAAAATACTAAAAATTTCCCTACATTTCTTTACCCACCAAAACACAGATCTAGTCATTCTAATCACTGCACACATTGATATCTAAAACAAAAACCTCTAGACTTGGACAAGAGAGGATTTCATAGGCAAAAGGCTGCAGAGGACGGTACCCAGGCCACTGGAGCTCCTCCTCACTAATTATCCCAGAGCGTCCATTTGCTATGTAACCAAGGGATAAGTGTGTCAGACTGTGGCAAAGCTGTCTTCAGCAACTTATGGAATGTTTCTCCGAGCCCTGATGCAATTAACTGCCAGGAAAGTGCTGAGGCAGGCAGAATTAGGAAGCTATAACAAATCAAGTATATAATCCTACACCATTTACATTTAAAACAGCTGAATTGCTTTTAACTCACAGAGCTGTAGCATGTTTACAATTTCATTGCATACGATCTAGATGTCCTATTCCCCAACTGGGACAAATAAAAAATCCAGCTTCGAGGCCAAAATGGGAAAAGACTCAAAAAAAAATGTACAGCTCTCCAGAGCTCCCTGACCCAGGTGGCAAGACTAGCCATCCTGAACCACTAGCACACCCTCCGAGTCACTGCAAACACTCAGAACCACTGAAAAATCATGATTACCTCAGAAGCTCTTACGTAGCTCATAGGAAGTTTGAGTAATGTACAATACAGAGATCACTGGGTCCAGGAAACACTTTCCCATAGAAACAAGCATGCACAAACCCCAGTATTATTGCTGCAATATCTAGTTAGCTGCAGAGAGAACAAAGCAACTGCTTCTAGAGTGTTAAAAAGGTTTGGGGTGGGAGAGGGGGGAGCTATGAGGAGAAATGGACATTTCCATAGACTCTGAAGACTTCCAAGGAGGTCTATTAAAAAAACCCCAACAAACCACAAACAAACACATACACACAAACCTGCTTCTTAAAAGACAGTAAAAGCAAAGTTTAGCAAGGTCCTAAGCTTAATTTACAGTGTCAAGAAAAATAATATATACTACTCAACACTAATGTCTTCATCAATCCTGGCATAAAATGGTAAGGCAGACCCAGATCCAACAGCTACTGAGGATGATGGGAATTTCTCTGCTAACTTAGCTGACTTTCAGTCTGGAGTGCTGGATGAACTTTGCTGCTACTGCTCAGAAGATAATGCCAATTAGAAAGGAAAGCAGCACACAGAATCCACCAAATGCTTTTAACTTTTGCCAGCTACACAAAGAACAGAATTAATGCCTAAGAAAAACATATTAAAGTGACACCTGTACTCAAACAACTCATCACCATCCAACCAGCTGCATTACAACCAGGACACCCTGTGAGCAAGTGCTGACAGATTTCACTGATTCCCACAGTTGCCCTTCCCACCCTTCCCCAGGACAAGAACACGCAGGACACCCAGGAGTGCTGGCCTTCCTGCCCAGCACTGCACAGCCACTCACACTGCTTTAACAGCAGGAACACTGCAGATTTCAAAGGATCATGTACTTGTTTAGAGTCACTGGAGCTGGAGCACAGCTGGGGCTTATGCCCATATGGCAGATTTCTCTTTTTAATCCAGCTTTGATAGCAAGATGTGTTAAATCTTTGATTTTATTGGCAGATACTGACTGTATTTGCCTAACCTCTGAAGCCTGATGATTGACAGTGTTAATGTACTTTTTAATAGATGAAAAGGGAAATGACAGCTTTTGGCTCCCTTTCAAGCACATTTCTTCACTGCAAAATACTCTACAGCTCAACCTGCTTTTCACACAACCTAAGAAATCTATTCTTTATAGTGTTGCTAATAACTGGTGGCATGCTGAAGAAAACTGTAGCTCAATAGGAACACTTACTGTGAGAGCTACTTTACTTCCTGTAAGGAAGATGTTTTCTTCCTTTCTTTAATCTCAGCTGCATTGATCTGATCGTAGAAAATCCCAGACAGAAGTTAAACATTATTTCAAAATGATTTCTCAACTCTTTCTACACCAAACAAAGCTTACCCCCAGACTTTTCAAGAGCAGCAGTTACACTAACAAGAAGCTAGTGGTTCCAGTATCAAAGGTGATCTGTATGGACTGTGGGAGGCTGAAGGACTGCACTCTTCCACATGAAACTGTTCCTAGAATCACTGGGTCTATGGTTTGGTCTGGAAGGGAAGTTAAAGCTCATCCCGTTCCAACCCCTTGCCTTGGGCAGTGACACCTTCCACTATCCCAGGTTGCTCCAAGCCCTGTCCAACCTGGCCTTGGACACTTCCAGGGATGGGGCAGCCACAGCTTCTCTGGGCACCCTGTGCCAGGGCCTCCCCACCTGCACACACAAGAATTTCTAATAAGTCGGTGGTGGAAAGCTGTGGTATGCATTCATTACATATTGTGAGAGACTGGCAAAGGCATTTCTCTGCCCAGATATCCTTGTCATGAGTCTGCATCTGAGCAAGACCTAATATTCAGAACCCAGAAATTCATGAGAGGGCTCTCCAACCATAACAGAGTAACATTTCTATGGAAAATGGGATGGTGCCAAGTCATAAGAGTCTCTGTAAAGGCCTAATTAACATGAATAACACAGCTGGATATTTTATGCATCAGCTAAGTCCCTCCTTCCTGCCACTTAAGAGTAAAAATAGTAGAATGTTTTATGGAGGTTAATTCATGCTTGCTTAGGTGTGATTCCACTTTAAGAGAGGGCAGAATAGCCTCTTGCAGCCATCTCTACAGGAGGCACATGGACAGCCTGTCTAAATGGTGTTTGCTGAAGGAAGTCACAACACAGCAGGTTTGTCAGGCAAATGTGGATAGGTGCCAGAGTATCAAAGGAATTGCCTTTCCTTCCATTCCAGACTTGGGTTTCAGGGTAGATGAGCTGATATAATCACCTGGCAGGTTACAAGATAATCAGAAAAGAAAAGCGTAATGGCAAAGTACAAAGAAAAATACAAAGAAATCTAAAAGAAAAACAGCATGGTTTACCAGGAGATCAGACAGTTGGTTTTATCCCTCCGATGGCTATTTAGTTCAGAATATATTTTGGCATGCTTTTTTACAAATACACAGCACCTCAATTAATCTGAGGCAGTGGCAGCTCCAGACCTGCACAATCCCTTTGGACCCTGCACCAGAGCCCTGGCCAAGAGAAGCATCTTGGCCACTGAGCCCTTTGCAGTGTGTTACCCTGGGTTTCATGTCCACCTCTGCTCCACGGAGCCCAGGCTGCAGAACTGCCTCCTCTGGGCACCACTGAGCCCAGGCTGCAGAACTGCCTCCTCTGGGCACCCACGGAGCCCAGGCTGCAGAACCCACCTCCTCTGGGCACCACTGAGCCCAGACTGCAGAACCTGCCTCCTCTGGGCACCACTGAGCCCAGGCTGCAGAACCTGCCTCCTCTGGGCACCACTGAGCCCAGGCTGCAGAACTGCCTCCTCTGGGCACCACTGAGCCCAGGCTGCAGAACCTGCCTCCTCTGGGCACCATGGAGCCCAGACTGCAGAACCTGCCTCCTCTGGGCACCCACTGAGCCCAGACTGCAGAACCTGCCTCCTCTGGGCACCACTGAGCCCAGGCTGCAGAACCTGCCCCCTCTGGGCCACCACTGAGCCCAGGCTGCAGAACTGCCTCCTCTGGGCACCACTGAGCCCAGACTGCAGAACCCACCTCCTCTGGGCACCACTGAGCCCAGGCTGCAGAACCCACCTCCTCTGGGCACCACTGAGCCCAGGCTGCAGAACCCACCTCCTCTGGGCACCACTGAGCCCAGGCTGCAGAACCTGCCTCCTCTGGGCACCACTGAGCCCAGACTGCAGAACTGCCTCCTCTGGGCACCCACTGAGCCCAGGCTGCAGAACCTGCCTCCTCTGGGCACCACTGAGCCCAGGCTGCAGAACTGCCTCCTCTGGGCACCACTGAGCCCAGGCTGCAGAACTGCCTCCTCTGGGCACCACTGAGCCCAGGCTGCAGAACCCACCTCCTCTGGGCACCACTGAGCCCAGACTGCAGAACTGCCTCCTCTGGGCACCCACTGAGCCCAGGCTGCAGAACCTGCCTCCTCTGGGCACCCACTGTGCCCAGGCTGCAGAACTGCCTCCTCTGGGCACCCACTGTGCCCAGGCTGCAGAACCCACCTCCTCTGGGCCACCACTGTGCCCAGGCTGCAGAACCTGCCTCCTCTGGGCACCACTGAGCCCAGTCTGTGGCAGATATAGGCCTCCACCAAGCAGCCCCATGGCCACCCCGCATTGGGCCACTGAGGAACTTTGCCCTTAAGCCTCCCCACAGCAGCCCAGCAAAGCCTCTCCCTCTGCACCCGCAGCATCTGCCCAGCCTCAGTGTCTGAGTGTCTCTGCCTTAATCCCTTCTGCTTTCCAGGGAGATGTAAATACTTTGGGTCCAAGCTGGCATCCAGCCTTCCCCAGCCACAGTGGGGACACCGGCCCAGCTTGGGAGGTATCAGCTCCAGCTAAGCTTGACCTACCACTGGCCCAACTGGTCTGCTGCTCCATGGCAGGCCAAACAGCAGCTTGTGTCCAGGAGCGATTCAATGACTTGTATACTAACCACAAGAAGTGCTTTTACAAACTGTTTTCCATTAAAAGGACAGAAATTATTTGCAACTAAAGCCACTATGTTTAATTCTGATTCCAGAGTTTCAGACTAGCCTATCCCATAAACATTCCCATCTCAGCTGTGCAATTTTGTTTCAAGTAGCATACATCAGGCAAGAAACTAAACAAGCCTAGATCTGGGTTATTCAAATAGCTGAAGGCACTGAATTGTTTGTGCTCCCCTGGAAAGCATGTAACCATAGCTTGCAGTAAGTTGTCACACTTAGGTTCATCTCACAATCCTCATTTACTGCATTAAGTGTAGTAAGCTACTAAATAATAAAAACAAGAATAAAAGAAACAATAAGTAACTCTGACAGGAAGACCTGGATTTTCATAGAATGGAAAAAACAGGTTTTTTGAAAACACAACTTACTACTCACTGTCCAAAACCAAAAAAAATGAAATCACATCAGCTCAGAGTGCAGTGAGATGCCGAGGAGCCAAGCCCCCTGCAATCAAACACACTTTCCAAGGGTCACTCCCAAGCAGCACAGCCACTGGATCCACTCAGCATCAGTGCCTGCCCAAGGATGAGCAGGGCAGGAGCAGGGAGCAGCTCAGGCCAGGCAGCTGTGCTTTTGGGGAACAAACCCAAGCTATGCTGACAGCACAATCCATACAGCTTTAATAAATATCCCAGTAGGAATGTTACTGACACTTTTAACTGTGGCTAACCAAAGAGTAATGCTCTCAGAGATTATCCCAATTAAACTGATGACACAGCCAGGTATTTTATTATTTATAAAGCCCTGGTTTTCTCAGAATAGGAGAAAGCAATCTGAGAACATTTTCCTATTCATTACTCCAAACCTTTACAAGCCAGCATCTCTGCAAAAAAACCCACTATGCTGGGCTTCTGCTGTTACCCCACATTAGGCCCAGTTATGAACCACTGTGTTTGCCTCACATAGGGAATCTTTTTCCATTCCTCCAGAGGCAAACACTCCTTCCCAAACACTCTATGGCTGAACCAGTCCATCCAACCTGTATCAAGAAACTGTACAATTTCATTTTGCCTGTATTTTCTCAGATTTGTATGCTTAACTGCTCCTGTCAAACTAATATTCCAAGTTCCAGTTAAATATACTTAGCAATACAAGCTGCTGCTGTTCTTACAAATTGACCCAGGAATCCCTTTAACAAGGGTCGATTTACCAGAGCAGGGTATTTCTGCTTAAAGCAACACAGAGAAGAATGTTACAAACAGCTAAAAAGCACTAATGTCATTTGGCAGCTGAAGACCTCATTTTTTCCACAAAACATTGAGAAGCGACATTGAAACTTATCGGAAAGACTGCAAATCATGAAATTATTTTCCAGTGTTCAATTCAAATACAGAAGTCTGACAAATATATACAAATACAGCAAGAGGATGAGCTGTGCAGAGCAGTGCCTACAAAGCCAACCTGACTCCAGGGTGGCTCTGCACACGAGGACAGACACAGACTTTCACATGAACAGTAGCTCTGTAACACAGTGCCAAGCAAGGATGTCAGCCTTGCCCTGAGGCCATCTGAGCACCTGATCACATCCCAGTGACCCCAGATTTCACATGCAGGCAGAGCAGCTCCACAGTCTCTCCAAGCAGGGGAGGAACGTGTTGCACTGTTCTAGGAAAGACTCCCTAGTCCTGACCTTTCCTTGTCCCGTTTGTTTATTTCACCTTGATCTTCTCCAGTTGTCCCTGCATGGAAAAGGCTTCCTACACACCCTGCATAGAAACCACACTCGGGGGTTTTGCTTGGACTCCATGTCCACAATAACCAGAACATGCAGGTACAACGTGCATATCCTGCACCTTTGCTATAAGGCATAAGTTCTGACCTAAGCCAACTATCACATCCTCTTCTTTCACCTTCACCTACTTCATCTAACTTCATGCTCATTTTTAACCTCCTTTGTCAGCTCTCAAAGTAACAGACCCAGTTTAAGAGAAGCTTTGTGCATATCATGGATTTTTCTTCTAAACCAAAGTAAGCTCTAGTAGAAATTCAAACGGATGAGCAAGACTGAAGGGGTGATTTCAGGTATATCAGAAGGTTACAATGCCCATACACAGGAATGAAGGAAGATTGCATTAATCTTCTAAAAGGATTCAAATATCGCAAGGAGAGCAATTCCATTTCTGAACAGGAACAAATTCAAACAATTTCCCTTGCAGAAATTTCCATAATTACAAGTAATTATCTTCTACACTGAAATTCTCCAGTACAGCACTTACTGCAAAGAGTATTCCCATCAAATGCTCTATTTAGGAAATAGAGGAGGAATATTTTCTTGGTGAATTGCATGTTGCCATCCCATTGATTAACCCACGGTTCTGCTCTGCCAAAATATGCATCTATCTTTGATAATATTAACAAAAAATCCCAAGCCCTACTTAATGACCCTATCGTTAGGTTATTATGAAAGCCTAAAAGATACAGATTTTTAGAAGTGCATGCAGAGAAGAGGAGGAAGAGATCACATCCACAGATTATGTCAAAAGAAGATCAGTTATAACACTGCACTGGACATACAGTTCTTTTCTGCTGAGTGAATCCAATACTCCAAGACAGCATTTGGATATGCATTCTTTTTGGGCAATAAGGACAAGTATGGCAACAGCTGCTCTAGTATTTGCAAGAAGTGTATAAATGCAAACAAAATACCAGAGGTTACAAGAAACTAATATTTGCATTTGTTGCTTTTGTGAATAATGAAAATGTCTGTCAGCTGTTCTTCTTGTGCATAAGGAAAATGTCTGTCAGGAACATGTAATGTCAGTTATTCACCATTTCTCATAAGCAAATATGTACAATCCCACGTCTCTTGTGACCAGCTGTGGGAACAGAGTCCACTGCACTGCTGCTGCCCCTGAACATCTCCATTCCCATATAATATCCCAATTTAGCCTTCCAGCAGTGCAGCAAAATGGATCCTGCTCCAAGACTCTGAAAGAGGAGCACAGTGTTCACTGATCTTCTGCAGCACCTGAACCACCAGAGATGGGCTGAGCTTGCTCATAGCACAGCATCTTCCAGGCACTGCAGAAGATGAGTTTTCAAAGCAAGCTTCTCAGAGCTCACGACTGACCCAACAGCTAAACAGGATTATTATCAAAGAGTGTTTAGTGTGTTGAAAGACTCTAAATGGTCACATGGGTGGAAGTCAGTCATCCACACAGCAGGAGACCCTGAAGCACAAGTACAAGAGATGACAAAGGGCAACAGCAATTTGATAGCGATGGACAAAATTACAATGTTTTGGGGGATTGTCCCCCCCAAAAAGTTGCTGTGTCTTTGCTGTACACAGTACAAGAACAGAGCTTGCAACACCAAGCAGGTGCCACATTTCTTACTATGCCCCTAAGACTGGAAGTCCATCAAGAGAAGATGCAGAAACTCTTCTCAGATAGAAAAAACCTCACATAATGCACTGTAGTTACAAATTGCACATTTCATCACAGAAACCTGTGGGAAATGGGTTAAGACCGATCAGGACTTGGCAGACTTTTCTACTGGGTCTGGAAATACCCAAATCAGCCCTACCAGCCCCATTCCCACCCAGTCAGCCTTCCCCTCAAGGAGGTGCCCTCATGCTCTCCCCTCTCTGGAAGGGGGAGATCTTTTTGATTTCAGTCACTGTTAAGAGGAAGGCAGGACAGTGGTCCATCACAGCAGAACGACGGATTACCAGCTCAGATTCACTATGAATTCAGGCATAACATCATTCCAGAGCCAAGGACTGTATTGCCTTAAATGGAAAAGATCTGCAATATTTAACAGGTCAGGAATACTATCCATTTCTGTTTATTTAAGCATATAAGAGGGTAGATTTAGATTTTTTAAGTGTCTCAAGAAATATAAAATAGGAAAGCTCGTGAATACTCTTGTGATAACCACCAGTTATGAAAGTGGGGGAAAGAAGCAAGGGTGAGAAAGGAGGGGAAAAAAAGGAAAGGGAAAAATGTTTTCAAAAAAAATCAATTTGCTTATTTTCACCTAACATGAAGAGAATTCTGAAAAACAGGTTTGATTTTCCAGGTTAGAACAATCATGGCATTTGCCACATCAGTAAATCCTCATGCAACCAATCCCAGTGCTGCCCGTCACCTGCCAACCTGCCCAGTGCAGGGCACCAAGGTCAGCTAAGCTCATGCTCCTTTGCAGGAATTATCAGCCTTGCGAGCATTTCCCAGTCCTCTTCCACAGCATAACTCATTTCACCCCACAATACAGAGTGAAAAAGTGACTTTTAGACCAGAAGCCCACCCAGGAGCCAGCCCATTCCATTCCCTATGGAAAAGAACTCTACAGCCTGTGACATTTTAGCTGCAATACAATACAGATGGCAATCACCGTAGATTCCCCACAGTGCTTCCTTGTAAGAGTCATGCAGACATCATTACTGACAAGAACAAGGTCACAAAAAGGTATTTCATTGTTTCTAGTGAATAACAGAGGTTGTCCCAGGAACCCAAACACTCCCATTCAACCCCACTTCAGCTCCAAATGGCATAGCGAGAAAACAGCTCCTCTCCCATGCAGAACTCGATGTGCGTGCCCAGATTCAGGAGCAGCAGGGACAGATGGAGCCAGGAATGGTGGCACAAAGTTACAGATTAAAAGGAAAAAAAAAATACCTGAGGTTTTGGATCCCACTATTACACAATGACCAAGATGAAATACACTGTTCCAGTATTGACCATGTACTGAAAACCCAAACAGAGGACTTGGACTTAGCATAATATATAGATTCAAAAAACCAATAGAGATCTCCAAGAGAGTAAGTTATGGCAGAGAGATAATGAGATTTGCATTAATTTACTAAGAGCATATTTTCTTCTCTACTCCAGGAAAACCGAAGAAGCTGTTTGCACACAGAGGTGTTACAGATGAATGAATCTTCTCACTGAAATGCTCTTGGTAATTATGCCTAACTTGTGGGAGTCAGGAACAAAGGGATACTGCAGCTCAGCACTGTGTTGCTATTGATGATTTACTGAACCCTTCATGACATCCACACCCAACACAGTCAGCTCAGGTTTTGTCCAGCATTTAGTCACGGAATTGATTAGCAAATAACTCCTCTATGCAATTCTGTTTAGTATCTAAACCAGTTGCTGTTATCAGGCTCAAGCAGGCAGAACTTCTCACACTGCTCCAACACAAAAACAAGGTACATTTCATAAATCTGAAGCACCACTTTACACAACTTGCTGGCTTGAACAGTTCGGAAAGAAGTGCTCTCATCTGAACTCCAGTACCCCATCATGCACTCACAAGTACAGTGACTTTCATTATTATTATTCATAGATTCACTATTCTGCATTAGTTAACATGATCACACCACATCCACACCATTCTTTTCTCCCCTTATCCCAGAGGCTGCAGCAAATTCTAGTCAACAATGGGTCAGAGCAGCCCAAGGCAAGTCCAGGGCAGTGGGATCCAGCAAAAAATCACCTTTTCACTGCTGAGGGTGAGCCAGCATCCTGAGGGCAGCACACATGGCTCTGCCAGCAAACTGTACCCCTGAGCCGAAGGAAGCTTCAGAAAGATGCTGTGATAAGGGATTTAGTTCCAGGGAACCACAAGACTGTCAGCCTGCCCTCAGTGCCAGAGAAGATCATGGAGCAGGTCATCAGAGAAGGGAACAGAGCTGGGGAAGGGTCTGATGAGGAGGAGCTGAAGGAGCTGGGGCAGCTCAGCCTGGAGAACAGGAGGCTCAGAGGGGGATCTTCTCCCTCTCTACAACTCCCTGAAAGTAGTTTGTAACCAGGTGGGGGTTGTTCTCCTGAGTGACAAATGACAGGACAAGAAGAAATGGCCTCAAGTTGTACCAGGGGAGGTTTAGGTTGGATATTAGGGAAAATTTCTTCATGGAAAGAGTTGTCCATCCCTGGCACAGGCTGCCCAGGGCAGTGGTGGAGTCATCATCCCTGGAAGTGCTCAAAAATGTGTGGATGTGGCACTTGGGTACATGTTTTAGTGGTGAACATGGCAGTGCCTGGACTTGGTGATCTTGTCCAAACATAACAATTCTATGATTCTATGTAATTCCTGCAAACTGAGCCACTGCACACACTGGCATGACTGATTTTATGCTTTTCAAAGAATACAATCAATGTAACAAATCAGTCATAGCTGCAGCCAGATCCTATGTAATTACTGGCTCCTGAGAGACTGTCAGTGCTGTTGTGCTCACCCGAAGGCAGCGGATGTCTCATGCTGAAATTCCAGCCTGACTTCCCAAGGCAACAGACTCACACATTGCACTGGCAGCCCCCGGCTCCTGGGCCCAGCGCCTGTGTCCCAGGGCATCAGGCCAGCATGGACCTTGCTCTGGACTAGAAAACAAGGATGCAGGGGGAACCTGGAAGGAAGTGGAGCCAGAGGTGAGTCACCAAAGTCCACAGGAAAAGAGTCTTTATTAGTTCTGATGCTTGTGGGAAAAAATTAGTAAACAACAGTAATTTTTTAAACTTAAAAACACACAGGGTTTACGAGAGAACAAGAGTATTTCTGTCACAAGCAAATTCGGTTTTTCACTTGCTGAAGGCAAGAGAACCAGTTACACATTCCAGGCAATAGCTGTATCTGGGAATCACCAGACAAAGGAGCATACTCCAGGGTTACACACAGGACTAATAAACTGCATGAGATTCTATACAGCACAGTTTCACAGCTGTAAAAGCAAATATCTCTCAATGAGCAAAACACCTTAAACATTTAATAATAAAAACATGGGTAAAGCAAAAGAACAGGAGTATAAATAAACCAAAGGCGACTCCCGATTCAGTGAAGCAGCACATGCATTCAGCTCTCTTATTTGGGTATTCCAGCAGGGACAAGGCAGGCAAATGACTTCTCAGAAGTCACTTGAGGAAAGGACCAGCAGTACCAGGGGCTACAGCACCACTCGTTGCTGCACTGTCTCATTTTCTGTGCTACTCAGACCTGAGGCAGCAGAACCTCCTGCGTGGTCTGCATGAGCCCCTTTCCTGAGGCTACTCTGTGCAGCACATGACGGCAGCACTGCAACGGCACCGGGCCAGCAGAAATCCCAGCCGTGCTCACGTGAGGCTGCTGGCAGCACGGACTAAATAACCTCTGCTGAGATTCGCTGGGACCACAGCTGAAAACAGAACCTCGTCCGACATGAACACAGTTTGCATCACATCACAGCAGGAATAGGATTTGTTTTTTGCTCAGATGAGTAAGATGTCTGACAGTTCAGAGAAGTTCAGCTGTCTCATGTACCCTCTACACAATCAAATTTGGTTGCCCAAAATCAACTCGATTTGGACACAGACAATAACGCAGGGAAAGAAAATAACCATCTGACATGGTGATTTAAGCATAAGTGGGTGAGCCAATACTGCCGAGTGAATCCTGACACTCTGAACAGAATCTTCCAGAGCCGAGGAGTCCAGCCAACAGCCAAGAATAATATTTCAGTGGTTCAGTCAATACAGCTGTAACCATGGCCTGGAGGGGTTTCCACAGCCGTAACCACAGGAGTGACTGCACATTCACTTGAAAATAGTAAAAACAGACATTTAAAAATCTACAGCTTGTAGACATCTTAAAACCAGTTTGAAAGGAGGCACAGAGGGGCTTGAAAAATGCATCGACATTCCCACCAAGCCTGACTGTCATCTGTTTATCCTTCTTACGAGACAATGACTTGAAATAAGAACTCCTCTCACTAGGTACAATCACCTGCTTGAAAAAACCGTGAAGGAACAGCTTCAGACTAGCTGAAAAGAGATGAGGTACCAGTATACAAAGCCTGACTGATCACCCGGAGCTGCAATGGCACAAGGCACGTTCCAATCAGGACGGTCTAACACCGTTTATTCGTGTCTCACACTCACAGCCAGAGACACTCTCATGCCTTTCACATATGATTTCTATTTCTTCCCTGATGTAAGACACAGTATCACACAACATGCTATAGAAGGAGCCCTGCTGGTTCAAGCAGGCTTTCCCAAACGAAAAAAAAAAGAAAAAAAAAAAGAAAAAACGAAATGGAAAAAAAAAAAAAAAAAAAGAAAATAAAAAGTTTAATAGTCCACAGCTGCTAGGAGCAAAGGGTCACTTGCCGCAGAGGGGCGGCACAGCACACTCGGTTTGCTGGGTTCTCCCTTCAAAGAATATCCATAAAACGCACCGCCAAGCGCCCTGGAAAAGCTGCGGCCCCGCACGGAGCCCGCACGGAGCCGCGCACCGCCCAGCGCGGGGCCCTCCGCGGGCACCGGCACCGGGGAGCTCCGCGCGGCCCCGCGGCAGTGTCGGGGCGCGGCCCGAGCACCGCCCGCATCCCGCCCACGGAGCGGGGCAGCGGCGGCACCTCCCGGGGTGGCCGCGCCGGGGCCAGAGCAGCGGGAGCGGGCCCTCCCGGCACTCACCTTCTTCCGGGGCTGCCATTTCATCATATTTGTAGAACGGGGACGTGCAGCATCAAGGTGGCGCTGGGGCGGCGGGCGCAGCGGGGCCGAAGCCCGCGGTCATGCTGCCCGGCCCCGCCACCAGGCCCGCGCCGCGTCCCGCGGGACAGCAGCCGGCCCCGCCGCGCGGGCCATGGGCGGGGGCTGTGCCCAGCCGGCGGCTCCGCCCGCACCGGTCACGCCCGGGGCCCGCGGGGCGCGGCCGCTCCCGGGCGCATCGCGGGCGGCGAGACCCGAACCAGGACACGGCCCCGGCCCCGGCCCGCCCGGCGCGCGCCACCTCAGGGGCGGCACCGCCCCGGCCCCGCCCCCGCCGCGCGCCCGGCCCCGCCCCCGCCGCGCGCCCGGCCACGGCGGGAGAGACGCGCCGGACACCGGGCCGGCAGGGGGCGCTGCGCGCGGGAGCGGCTCGTGCGCCCCCTGTCGGTGTCAGCGGCGGGGCCCCTGAGGGGAACGGCGGGAACGGAACAGCGCGGGGGTCACAGGGACAGGGACAGGGACAGGGACAGGGACAGGGACAGGGACAGGGACAGGGACAGGGACAGGGACAGGGACAGGGTCAGGGCGGGGGTCACTGGGACAGGGACAGGGACAGCGCGGGGGTCACAGGCACAGGGACAGGGACAGCGCGGGGGTCACTGGGACAGGGACAGGGACAGTGCGGGGGTCACCGGCACAGGGACACAGTCCGGGTGTCACCGGCACAGGGACAGCCCCGGTGCCACCGGCACAGAGACAGGGACAGCCCGGGTGTCACCGGCACACAGGAACAGCCCGGGTGTCACTGGCACAGGAACACAGTCCGGGTGTCACTGGCACAGGGACAGCCACTGTGTCCGGGCACGGGGTGTCCAAGGACGGGGACAGCCGCTGTGTCCTGTGCACACAGGGAGAGTTGTGCCCCAGGCACAGGGACAGCCAGTCCTGATGGTGGAAGAGCTGTGCAGTTCCAGCTTTATTGTGTGGTTGAAGGCTTTTCCCGTCGAGCTTTTGCTGCCAGCGCTGGGGCTGCAGACTGGAGGCAGAGCTGGGCACTGTCACACTGTGGCCATCTCCAAGGAGCCAGTTATTTGAACATCACAAAGCTCCAGCCTGAGCTCTGGGGGCTGCTCTGAGACTGTTCCAATAAACGAACACAGGCTCAGGAGAGTTACAAATCCTCAGGGCATGAGCACAACACAATTTAACTCTGGCCTTATATTATTGAAATGGTGCAGAGGTGTAGTTTTCGTCGCTGTGAGGAATGACCAACACTGTAGCATCTCAGAGGTAAACAATAAACTTAATGGCAAGTGTAATATCAAAACACAGATCAACAAATATTCACTGCCAGGTCCCTTGGAAATACAAGAATTGCTTCTTTCCGTCATAGTTCCTCAGTCCCGAAGGACACTGTGCCTTGTGTCTCAGGGAGGCCGGAGCACTGACAGGGATGCTTTGGCTCTAGCCTTGATTCTCAGACATCACTCCCTTCCACAGTGACTGCACGTACTCTGCAATGAACACAGAGCTCAGACACCAGCCCCAAAGCTGCCTTCAGTAGGTCCCCTCTTGATCCCCACTACCCTCAGACACCAGCTCTGTGTTCCATGTTCCTGTTCCCACACCTTCCCCTGGATTATTGACAGTGCATGTGGCAGCACAGAGATGCAAGTGAAAAATAAAGCCTTGAAAAGCAGCAAGGACTGAAAAGAACAGGTGTGGCTGCGCAGAAAAGGAACTCCTGCTGGTTTTACTCCCCAGAGCTACTGTCTCACAGAGCTATGCCCCCCTCCTACACCAGCAGCAGAGCAAGTGGCCCCTGAAACTCACAGATTTCCATAAACTGAAAAACTGGTATTGACAATTCTGAAGAGTTCTGTACATAGCAGTCGGTGCTTGAGTCAAGAAAATAAGTGCTCAGCATCAGACAATGCCATTCTCCACGTGGCTGTCAGAACGAAGCTTCATCAAATTCACAGACAGATTACAAAATGTGGTGTTTTGACATAATCAACAGGAGGTTTTTGAAATTCTTCCCAAGTAAAGATAATTAACAGGAAGCAAAGCAGGAGCTGTTGTGAGAGACTGAAATGTTACAGTTAATGGCTTAAACATTGTTATGAAGGACTTTTTGCCCATTATGGCAAAACTGTATAAAGAAGCTACAACCACCAAAGCCCATCCCTCTCAGAATGTTCCTCCTGACCTTCTTACTACAGCAATGGGCATTTATGCTATATTTACTTTTTTTTCCTGCTGTTGATAAAAAGAAATAATGTTGGCACTGTTTTCAGAGCCATAGAAAATATCCACAATAAGGGCAGTATAAATGCCTAGTGTCTGGGGGAAATGACAAACACTTTTCATTCTTCCAAAGTCAGGGAGTCATCAGACTTCCATAAGATACAAGAAAATGCAATATGATTTTTTTGGTTTCATTAAGATCCCAGTTTCTCTTTACAGATTAAACTCTCTCAGTATGTAGTGATTCAATTACCGGGAAATCCCTAAACCATCCTCTGATGCCAGCAACTTCCAACTCTTCCATCATGCGAACAGAATCCTCATGTCCATTTTAAAAGGAATCAATTCATTCTCTCAAGTAATCAGCAAAGCCAAGAAAATGCAGGTGCTAGAGCTTTGTAAAGCTCAGTCTGATCCAGCAGGAGAGCTGTAACTGTTAGAAAGTTGATACTAAGGTAATATTGGTCCACAGAAGTCAAATGCTCTCAGTTCACTGAAGTGAAATGGCTGAAAGCGGCGCTCAGTTCCCCTCTAGCACCTCTGGCCCAAAATATGGCTTGTGGCTGGAGAGCCATGGGCCAGCACTGCCCAAAGAGGGTTGTGCCCCATCCCTAGAGCCTGTGTCAGGGCACTGACACCTCCATCAGAAACAGCCTTACAAATCCATTCTGAACTGGGCAGACTTCAGGACACTGGCAGGAGCTCCCAGGGAACACAATTTGCTCTTCCAAACGTATGAATAAACATTTTTTATTCCTTTTACTACTTCAGAGTGAATAATGGTCATAATTTTGGCTGGTTGGCACAAAATCATCCAGCAAAATGACAGGTTATATCAATACCTTTTATTTTTTTACTTTCCTCGATTTACTGGTGTTTTTAAAATTTGCATTGTAGGTCTGACAGTCCAGCATATGGTCCTCCTTTCCTGCAGTCAGTGAGTAGCAAAGCAAGCTGTGCATTATTAGACATATCTGATAGCTCCCAATCTTAAAACTCAGCAGATAAAAAACCTTTTAAAGTGTCTTCCTCAAATTAATCTTTGGCAAGAACCTAGAACTATCTGACGTACTATCACATTTCTTGCATAATCCTTAATTTTCAATGACTTCTAAGTTGATATCTTCGTTACACCTTGAAATTCCCTCTGCTCAACCCAAGTGAGCTTTGCCCAGAAGCACTCACACACTGCAAGTAGGAAAAGGTCCTGTTGGAGATGGCTTGTCAATAAGTTCACTAGTCAGGCTATCCAAGCAGTATGAGAATTCAGTTCATTGTGTTATTCTACCTAGGAAGCAGCAAAATTGGACAGTATTCAGCAGGTACATGAAGACCTGGAGTAACAACTTGCACTTTTTACACATACACTTCCCTGTGCACTGCCTGAGCTGGCAGCGTGTGAGATGCCAGCACTTTAATAACACCCACACAGCCAGAGCACTGCAGACCAAGCTCCTAATCGTCGAGCCCCTTGGCAAATTCAGGAAGGATAATAAAATCAAGTCCTTTTATTTCTGAATTTATTAAAGCAGCTTTCAATTCATTACAGTAATTCTGTCACTTTGCCTCCCTCCACCCAGAGTGCTGAAGGCAGATACAGCATCTTGCAAGGGTTTACAGATGAGACTCTGCATGAGTCACTGCTGAGCAAGTGTGGCCTGCAAAACGGACAAAGGAGTTCAGAAAATTCTGGTCTGGGAGGAGGGAACTCCAAGTGCAGGAATTAGGCAATTCTCTTTTAATAATGGACCAAATCTTATGATGAAATTCCATTTATTTTGCACCCTTTAGGAAATAAAGGATCAAACACTCCATCATTATCTATGCCATCCTTTGGTGTTTCAAATGAAAGCCCTCCTCCATGCCTTGGGTTAGAGAAGGGAAAACGGGGAGGCAGCAGTGGGAAGAGAGGTGGTAATGAGAGAGTGAGAGAGAGAGAGAGAACAGCAGTGCCCACAGTGTCCTGTTCCATGGTCCTTCCCTTCACAGCACTGTGAGAGTCTCTGCTGGCACCTCCTGTGACTGTATTACATAAACATGATGTGCCTGTGTGATAGTCCTATGGCAAAACATATTTTTGTAGTTCAATGGATATGAAACATATCCTAAATTTTAACTGTATCTTATCAAGGAAGGTGTTTGCTTTCAAAGCTGTTGAGACTCTGTTATTGGCTTAAGAAGCTTCAGTTCTACCCTTACATGATCCTGAGCAGAAAACCATGTTTGGGACCTGCTTCTAATTATGACTTGCCCCTCCTTTTTTCCATAGGAAGCACAATTACTGCTGCTATGGAGACAAGTGTAATTCAGGCAAGATGTGGGTTAAAGCAATACTTAGGAGGCAAAGATTCACAGAAAAGTACCTTTTTTGCTATCTGTCCTCTCCTGGAGAAGGGTCTTCTCCCAGTCTTCCCTTGCCAGCTTCCATCACCATCTGCTGTCTCAGGTAAGAAAGAGCCAAATAACACCTGAAACTTCTCACCAGGAGAGCTGCTCTTCCTCTCTTGCCCCCTCCCCACTACCCAGTGACTCCAGCCATTCACAGGATCTGCCAGCACTCACACCATCAGCATCTCCATGGGCATAACAGGCTCAAATAAGCTCTTACTGGCCCAAAATGGGAGGCTTTCATTAATTTAATGGGGAAGGCTGTATAACTTTAAATCCTTTTTTAGGTATACTTAAAATGTTATCAGGTTCCTGAACTAAAACTTTTATTCCCCAAGATTCAGGTGAATTCCCACTGCCTGCTCCTCACAGTAAACCTTAAACATATTTGTATGAATTCTTTCCAAAAAACCCAGTTGCAAGCTATATTATCTTACATGCAGACAGTAGTGAGATCAAAAACAAACCTGCCCTTCCTGGTATGATGCTGCTTGGATTAAAGGCCTGAGATGATCATTTGCTGGAAGAGGCAATTAATTCAAAGGAAAGGTTTGTGTTGAAATGAAGGAATTCTGTGTCTGAATAAGAAATAACATCAAGCAGGACAGAGCATGGCTGTAGTACCTTTAAAGAAACTCCAGCACTGAGGAAACAGATCCATCAATACACTAGAGGAACCAACAACCTCCCAAACCCTAGCAGCAAATTGAATGTGAAACGTTTCAATTATGGTTTAAAATCACATCCTCACTTAGACACTTCTCCCAAAGAGGTGGACTTCAGAGACACCTGACAATGACATGAAGAAACTGAAAGATAAAATAAATTAGAGTCAAACTGTTCAATTAACAATTAGCTCTTCTGGAGTTCACAGGTTAGCAGGGAAGGAGTTAGAGTTTGGTGACATACTCTGCACATTAAATTTGTCCCGTTTTTTAGAACACAGAACATACTTTCTAAATTTAAAGAAATCATAGAAGCCTATGCAAAGTTTTAATAAAAATTCTTTTTTAGCTTTGTCTGAAAGGGCTACACAATAAAACTATTGTATTATAAAGGATCTGTTTTGTCTATTCAAAATTTCTCTTCCACACACTGGAAATGTAAGTACGTTACACAAACTATCCAACTCCTGAGCCCTGAGATACTCAACAAAAGATCCCGTAACAGTCAGAAACAGCATTTAAAACTCTCTAAGGACTCTTCTCTTGCTGATTTAGAATGATAGGCAGTTCACCTGCTGAACTTTCTTGTAAAATGTGTACCAGGAATTTTGTGTCTGTTCACATTTTCAGTCAGGACTGTATGAATAAGAGATGTGACACGATTTATCCATATGCAGCACCATTTCTTCCCAAAGCACAGCATGCTGTATCTCACAGCTGCCCTTTTCACTGCTGCAGCAGTAAGAGAACAGAGGAAAGAAATAAACTGAACTCCTCTACCATGACAAAGTGTCTACAGACAGCCAACGAGCCCTCAAAACCAGAATCAGATAAATCTTCTTCAGAAAGACAGATGTTCAAAGAGCAATTCCTCCTGTAGGCTACAGCTATTCTGAAGAATACCTTGTCATTGCCATATTACAGATAACCATTTCAAAAGTGGGAAACAACCTCGAGGTGCTGAGAACTCTACAGCATCCCTGAAATCATTGGAGCAGAGACAATTTGGCCTCTCTGAGAAGTCACATCTAAGATTCTTAGAATAGAGTAGTTCTGGTTGAGAGGGACCTAAAACAATCATCTAGTGCAGTTTGCTGAGGAGAAGGCACCTCCAGATGGAGGTTTAACTTGCACTGCTCTCATCACTGACACCACTGCCAGCCCAGGTCTATTCCCAACCTGCACAGTGAGCACACACACCCAATCCCACAGGCTGCAGCAACCCCCAACTCTCATGGAGCCCATTCTCTCCAAAAGGGAGCCTCTCTACCAGACAAGCAGACACAGATGCAGTCCAGTACAGTTCAGCACTACAGTGAAGAGTTTCTGATGCAGTTTTAGTTAGCTTCACTATGTCAGACAGTAAAATTAGGAGAGCTCACCAAAATAAGAACTTGAGACCCTGGGAGTGACCAAGGCAACCTCAGTTAGCGTTGTCCTACAACAGTGAAGCCAGCACGATGCTACATCACACAGCTCTTAGTCAGAACCTGACTTCAGTGGCCTTTTTCTGTATAAAGTTGTGAGAGCATTTAAGAGTAACTAGGACAGCTGTTGGCTCCAGCCTAAAAATACAGAACACATCTGCTTCATTTACCTTCATGTGCTCAAACATCCAGCACTGAACAAGCATAAGGCTTAGAGTGGTACTAAAATTTTTCTACATGGAGAAACAGGAGCCAACCATGCAGCAGTTTCCATTCATCCCTGACAGAAAAGGTGAAGGGTGAGCTATTTGCAAGAACCAAAAATTAAAAAAATATTCAACCTGCACCTACATAAAAGCGTGTACTGATGATAAGAGATTGACTTAAAATACTTTTTTGAAGGTTACGTAAATGGAAGTTAATTACTAGATAGATTAATCCATAATGTATTTTTGCAATTAGCATCTTTTCTTACTGAAGTTTTATTAAAAAAGGCGACCCCACAGCAGACCCAAAAGCACAAACCCAGTCTTGAAGAGTCACCTGTACTCATTTCACCTTTCTTTTTCTCCAGCATATATTTTTCCATTTTAAAAAGTGAGATTATTATCAGATACCTTAGCAACAGAGGCTTTTTGCACTGGCACAGGGCAAACAGGAAAGAATAACATTATCTGCTTCCCCAGAATGTCTCTGCTGATGCGTCTTGAGCCCTCAGAACAAGGACTCTGGTGTCATCCACAAACCCCAATGCCCAGGCCCCACCATGCAGCACAGAAAACACAATTAGAACTGACATGTAATTAAGTAATTATAGCTGGAAAAAAGATTGTGGTAAATATCTTTAAACTGATACACAGTAGCTCTGACAGCAGGTTCTGAATGTGTGTCACAAATATTAAAAAAGCAAGCATGGGAAGGAATTACCTGAATGATATAAGCAAAAATAAGAAAGAGGAAGAATTAACTAAAAGCCTTTCAATTTATTAAGATCTAGGAGAAACGGAAAAGACTCTACAGATCTTGAATTACACTGCTACACGATGCCTTCTTTATATGCTGCATGTACAAGCAATGACAGACAAAAGAGAGACAAATTAGTTTGATATATTCCCTCTGCCTGGGCACAGACTTTCACTGCTCAGCATGACATCGTAGCAGGCTGTCAGAAACGCAGTGATTGTCAGGTTTTCACATTGCTACCCAACCACCATTCTATAAGCATCAGAGTTTAGGTAAAATGCTGCCAACATTTACACTTCAGAGAAGTGTACTGTTATTCTTCTAATTAAGCTGTGTAAAGGCTCAGGCCTAATAACCATGACTTTAATGTCCTAAAACTGAAACAATGGTTTATTCCAAATAATTCCAGGCTTAATGAAAATCAATAAATTTTAAAAATAAAATAAAATAAAGAGTTCTTGTTGCTAGCCTCAGCAGAGGTGCTGCAGTAACCCTGTATCAGATAGGCAAGTTGGTCCCTAAATCCAACAGCCAGGCCTATTAAATCAAT
Organism: Monarcha castaneiventris obscurior; assembly: GCA_026261815.1. Lineage (NCBI taxonomy): Eukaryota > Metazoa > Chordata > Aves > Passeriformes > Monarchidae > Monarcha > Monarcha castaneiventris. The sequence continues at coordinate 5,452,506 of JAMPIT010000485.1, forward strand.
CATTTATCTTACTGAGTGTCCTGATCATTCTAACAGAATAGACAAAATCTGGGAACATACCTCTTGTAGATCCACCTTCTACAACATGAAGAAGTTGGCATATGGTGCATCTTGTTTATGAGGAAGAAAACTCCTTTCTGATGACACTTGTTAGAAGTTTATGCCCTGGACTCTGAAGTCTGGGAGCAGTTATCACACCTACCCAAGCACAGGGACACTTACAGGGCTGTGCTCTTCCTTATTAAAAGGGCACAGAACACAATTTGCCTCCTGAGTTTTCCAGCTGGAGAATCACCATCACATGCTGAAGACAGGGTCTCACTGCCAGCACTCACCAGCACAGCTGAAATGCCTGGGCATGCCAGACAGGAGGAACCAGATCCCTGCTGTGGTACAGTCTCTGAGCTCAGCAGAACGATTTCTACTCAACAAGTGTAGGAAGTGAACCTTCTAGCAACTCACAGATCTCACATTCCTCTGAGGCAACGATCAGAGTACTCTTAAGCAGATCCCTCAGAATGGCACAGTTCCAAAGATTCCAGAGTGGCAATTTACCTGTGTGACCACTACAGGAGACTTCTTTGTAGTCTTGTACACAGATCAGCAAGATTATAATACTATTAGTTACCAAGATCTCTTTTAACAGAAAAAATCATCAGTAAACATAAAAAATATATAAAACAGAAAAAATCTCTTAAGCTTGAAACGTTATCCCATTTAGATAAAGAATTCCTGACTTTCTGTAGGCGTCCTCCTGTTGCTTCCTTCCAGCATCTCCCCTCCTCCCTTTAATTACAGCCTGTGCAAAAGGAGGGAGAAGCAAAGCTATATTTAACTCTCTGTACACCAATGACCAGATAATGCATTCTGTACTGAATACAAATATTTCTAGTTGACCTCAAAATATAGGGGAAAAAAATCTAGGAAAAAAACCCTATGTATTTTCACCCTGAAATACAGAAAAGCTTAAACCCACCTTTGGTTTTATTGCATGTGAAGCACTGTTGGGTAAGAGATTCAAATAATTCCTGGAGGCCAGTTAATCTGCAGAGAGAGCTGTGCATCAGTAAAGAGAGCAATGTCTGGCACCAGAGCCTCTGCTGGAATGTGGAACCATTCTTAATAGGAAGTAAAAGTGAAAACTGGAGTTAATAGATTCCTTTGATTCTCCTCTGCTGCAAATAATTCCTGTGAAGAAGCCCTCAATATGTTTTCTGGATAAAACAGGAATTTCTCCGAGCTCATCTCTGAACAACAGAAAAACACTGGGAAAGCCATTCTACATGCACTGCTCCCGAGAGCAGAACTTGGGCTCCGGGACTGAGAAACCCCATGGAGTGCATTTGTACTCAGCACACACTGTGGCTGAGAGCAGGCTCAGCACAGGACATTTCTCAGCATCTTTGTAAGGATGGTTTTTCCATTTTTCAGAGCGCGTTCCAGCACACACATCTGGCAGCGCTGCGGCGCGAACAACGGTTCCTGGCTCCCCGTGCATGTGCTCTGCATCCCATGACATCATGCACTCCTCAGCTTGCCAAAACGCAGCCTCTACTGTACAGACCACCAAAACAGAGCCCCAGCATCCCCGTGGGGAACAGGGCTAACTTCCAGCCCCAAAAGTTTTCCCCTTGCAAAATCTTGTTCGGTGTTTCATCTGCTGTGCTGCGTTCTCTCCCACTCACACCCATTAGTCGAAAACAGTTTTCAAATCATTCCTAAATTGCTTATATTCTACCCTGCCTGTAAAGATCTTTTCTTTGCACAAGGCTGTAACTACTCAGTTACTTCTCAGCAGAACAACCCTTTTTCCTTTTATTCACAGTGGGCTTTTAACTCTTTAACAGCCTGAAAACTGGGAAATCTGCATTTCCCAAAGAAACCTAGGTTTGTTTTTCTTTGCTATGGGTAATGGTAGGCGGCACTGCACAGACTGATTGCTCTCTGGAGCTGAGGTTAATGTCTCATCTTGTGTCATACTCATTACTTAACACTGCCTCAGCAGCAAGGAAGCTCTCTGGCACACTTAAGAAAATAGGTTCCACATTGTAGGGCAAATCAGAAGAAAAATAGTTCTATTATCTGAAAAATGTTCATGTTCAAAATCTTGAAAAACCTTTCAAAGAAAGGCAGACAAATGCCAAGATCAAAGGTCCATGACTTACACAGTCACTGGTGGAGAGCTCTGGAGTCAAGAACTGCTGCAGGATTAGGCCCTGGAATTTACCAAAACTGGCTCTCTGCTCCATTTTGTTTTATCAATCCCAAACTAATCAGCCAGGAGGAAATAGATGTACAGATACTGCAACAGGTAACGAAGTCACGATGAGAGATAAAGCTGTAAGATTTCCCTGCAATAATTTCTCTAGCAGAGGTGAAAAACAAGCTTTCCAGGCCTGATTCCACTCAAAGAGGGCTTAATTGACAAAAGGTGGAGAAAAATTACAACAGATTGATATTTCAAAATGAGAATTTCAGTTTTCTTCTCATGCAAAGTGGTCTTGTGCAAAAGAGCCAACTCACTCATCAGGCAAGGGTCACTCAGAGGTTATCCAGAGAAACAGGACAAAGCCAGAAGCCAGGTCTATCACAAATTACCAGGCACACTGGCTCGAGGCAGTGGCAGCCCATACAAATGCTACCTGCATTTCTAGATACAGTGATTCCACTGACATCTGCTTTGCTTGCCACCAGAACATTTCCAGATATCACTCTAATGTTCCAGATGAGAAAAATGAGGGCATTTGCATGATTTCAAGTCACCACACTCCCAAATGAAAAAGCAATTTTTTCCTATTGCCTGTCCCCCTGACTGAAGGTTCCCAAGCCCAACCTCTGTGTTTGGCATCAAGTAACTGCACTCAGTAATTGTGGCTACTGCCACTCACTGCAGAGCACTCTTGGAAAGGTCACTACAGAGTTAACACCCTCGAGTTCCTTTTCATCCAGTATTATTATTAAAAAATAATTATTATTTAAGTATTTTTTTTCCAGTGATGACCAGTGTTTAAACTAAGTAATTAGCTTTATATTAGTAAGGATTAAAACATGCTATATACACATAACTCTGTAGTATTTCCCACACTGAAATGTACATGTTTTGTTTATACTACCTCTTCCACTGGAAAAATCTCAGATTAATTAACGTCCACATATGATACTCCAGGGATAATGTATTTTCCTTTTTACTTTTGGTAGGGAAATATGTGATACAAAGAGAATCACAACTGCAGATGAAGTAAAGGACCTTAGAAATACCAGATTTAAAAGACACTGAAACAAGGAAAAGTCAACCTGGCACTCCTAGTCTGACTGTTCCAGGGTGGTTTGTTTCAACTCAGGGAGTTCTGAATATTTCTGGTCCTTCCTCAGTTGTAACAGCAATGCAAGGAAATTTATGTTCTTGAAATTCAGTTCTGTGTCATGGCAAGTTACTCCTTATGGAGTCTTTATAGAAAAAGACTAAAAAAAAAAAAAAGAAAAGTTACCCTGTGATCATAGAGATGGAGCACTAATGAGTTTAATTAGAATGCAGTGCATCAACCCTAGATTGAGACATAGCCCTATATGATTAATTACCCTCTTGGAATGGCCACAGCAAAATAGAGGGGGCTATCAAGGCTGTCCTCTAGTAGCTGTGTCCACCCACCTTCTCCACCTGCCTGAAGAGGTGTTCTCCTTTCCAGCATGCTTGGCTACCACTGTCACAGCCCTGGGTGGTGCCAGCACCAGCTCAAAAGATAGTAATCTTAATTCATCACCTTCTCTATCAGCAATTACTCTTGCTCATTCCAAAATCAAGGTCAGTTTTATTTAGCATATTTATCTTTCAGAAAAGTGTCAGTGTTTCAAGTAGCATGAGTTATTCAGCATCAACTACTATTTAGTTACATAAAAACTGGAATGTTATTTCCCAGCTAAGCTTATAATCATGTCCAATCAAACTAACTCATTATCTCAGTTAATCCTTTAAAATGCATCAGCCAGTTCCCCAGTTCACACGGTTATAACAGTATCAAAAAACTAGAGTTGAAAACGTATTTACTTGATTTTTTTCTTTTCAGAACATCTTGAAAAGACATTTGACTACAAAGATAACTGAAACCTATCTGGAAAGCAGACTGCAGGCAAACCTACAGCTGCTTAAAGTTTATTGGCATTATCTTGAAAGCTGTCACTTTCTGTAATTCTAAGTTGGCCCCAATGAGGGTTTAGCCATGAAATATTAGGCACCTGAACACATTGTCCATGTGCTCCTCAAACATTACAGCCAGCAAACTGCGTGCTGAAGGAGCAGGTCTCAGCACATGTCCCAGGCAGGCACCAAAATTTAAATTTTTCAGTTATAAAATCTCCTCCATATCTTGTTGTTCCATAGCTTATTCCAAAAGCTTTACACCTCCTAGAGATGCACATTTGCTTTGAAGAGATTTAGACTTGATGGTCTTAAAATATCCTGTCCCAGCCAAGCCATTTAATGGGAATTCTATGTTACAATCAGCACAGAATATGGACTTGAAGTTCCCAAAGGACTGAGTCTTGCACTGGTACTAACAACAGAAATTTCACAACAGTCTTCCAAGGGTTTCCACTATTGAACATGCCTGTGACATGTGGCAGAGGCCTCCTCAGTGGCTCCTGACCTCGTTCTGTGTGTGGCACAGGCATTGCTGGGATGCAAATCGTGCTCACACATTCTGTTATTTCTGATACCAGCATCTCCATGCCACTTATGATTCCTGGCTCTGAGGGTGCTGAGGCCCTGGCACAGGCTGCCAGAGAAGCTGTGGCTGCCCCAATCCTGGGAATGTCCCAAGGCCAGGCTGGAAGGGGCTTGGAGCAACCTGGGGCAGGGGAAGGTGTCCCTGCCCATGGTGGAGGGGTGGAACAAACAGACTTTAAGATCCCTTCCAACCCAAATCATTCTGTGATTCTAGGAAAAGTACAACTAAACATTACTGTGTCTCTCAGCAGCTGCCAAAAAGCTGCAAGCCATACCAGCCCCGTTTCAGCTCTTCCATTTGTAACACTTCTAATGAGCAGATGGTTAATTTTTGTGAGCGGGGAATAAAAAACAAAACAACTTTTGTTGGTGCAAGTGTCTGGGGGTCCTTTAGGTTATAAAAACCAGTTGTTTTGGACATCTGCTTGAATTTTTGACTGCAAATTAACCTTCTCTATATTACTACACAAATATTCATATCCTCCATTTGTTTTCAGGTAAAATAAAAACCTGCCAGCTATTGTTCAAGGGGTTTTTTAGCTATTTAGAAGTTGGGAAAATTTCAAGAGTAAAAAAATTTCATTGTACCTGCTTCCTGTGTATTCCCAGCAATAAAATTTTTGCACCTCCAGATCACAAACAGTATGTGTTTCTCCACCTTTATTCTTGCCACCTCACTAAAAAACAGTAGAAGAGGTTCCCACACAACTGTGAGTACCTCACTTTGAGAGCCAATTCCTCAAACACAGTCTCAGGCTGAACCTGGAGGCTACACAACATTGAAATGCTACTGTTCACTTCAGAGGCCAAGGGACTGGGGCAACCCCAAAGTAAGGGAAATAACTAGGTAATGAGTTTTCTTTATGTTGTACTGTTAGAATTTTGGGGGGCTGCAGCAATATAGAGAGATTCGCAGAGGTATCTAAAATAAAACATAAACACGACCTTCTTTACCACAATAGAAAACAAAAAAAATCAGTTAAATGTACACAAGAGCCCTTCAGAGGCCTCAGCATTTGAAAGACAAGTGAGCTCACTACATTTACCTTCCTAGCAAAACTGTCTTCAACTCAGATTAACAGAATGGAGCATTGTAGATCTGCTACATTCAAGTTGCTTCTTTCTGTTCTATGGTGTGATTTTATAAAGCATGAATTCACAGAAGCTACAGTAAATTTTTAATTAGTGAAATACAGATGGTTATTTTCATACAAATTTTAAATTTTCCTGTTTTTATTAAGCACCAACCAAACCCAACACAATGTGCACCGTATTTACAAATGCATAAAAATATTTATAGTTCCAGATATGATTAATCACTGTACTTACCCGTACTGAGCACTCTAAATTACAAACAGTAAAAATTACATTTCTGTGATTTTTATTTTTTTTTTGTCTAGTACAAACACAATTTTGTGTGGGGACAGAGAAGAAAAAAGAACAAAAGCATTAGTATTTGGGAGGGGAAATTGTGTGAGAGCACGAGAGACAATGGATGTGTCTGAGCCAGGACGGAGTTGCTGGTTTGGATCATTAACTAAGAGCTCCATGCTCACTGCTGCTCCCTCTGCAGACTCCAGGATCAGTATCCTTGCTTAGCACAGCCTAAGTGTGAGATCAAGCAGAACAAATGTGGGAGGGCACAAAATCATACAGGCAACTGATTTCTTTTTTATTCGTTGGAACACTAATTTAGGCTCTTTAAAAAGCTACGTTTACTATACACACTCCTCTTATTCACATTCCTTTTCTGCTGCATTCCCTATTTACAGCTTTCTAAAGCCTCAGTAACTGTACCTTGCAATACCAAACATTTCCATCTGAGTTAAGTGCACATATTTTCTGCTCTAAGCCTAGGGGGGCTCAGTGCAGTAGCTGTCCTTTCCCAAACAGTCACAGAAGCCATTATTTCTAGGTACACTTTCAGAGTGCAACCAAATCCAAGAAGCTGACATTTTTTATTTAGTACCCATGGGCTATAACCATGAAAAATTTACTCCCTGAAATACAGTTGCATGCATTTCTTATCCACCCTACCCATGATAAAAAGTAATTTTCTTGCACAGCCTGGTAACAATGGCAACTGAATGAGATGTATCACCATAAAATAAACATGAGCACATCGCACATCTGAATTCTCTGGAATGAGACTACTACTCTGTGTTCCCAGCAAAGATTTAAATGAATAAGAGGCCTTGAAGCTTGACATGTATCTCTAAAGGCATGGGAGAGGATTCAGGGCAACTGCCATTAAAATTAATTATGATTAGTGATTACAAACCTCCAGTAACACTGTGGCTCGCTGCAGGAGAGCTACCAGGGCCAAAACAAGATGTCTAAGTAATGAAAACCAAAAGCTAATCAAGAATCTTACAGATATTCCTGTGTGGTAACTGAGGGGAATTAAAGGTTACAAAAGGTTACTTACAAAAAAAATCTGATATTAGATTGTTCCTACTCTCCTGATAAAGGAAAAGCAAAGGAGAACCACTATTTTGTATTTTGGACCAATGAAGAACGAATTACGGTACAAGAAAAAATAGAAAGAAAATTAAAATAGGAAAATATGTCCAGAATTCCTATCCTGAGTTATCATAAAAGTCCAACAGCATGAGGCAGGACCCCAACCATGCTCTGCCCAACTCACGGGGGAGCTGTCCAGCAAACACAGAACTGAATGTTACCATGGTAACAGAAATAAAACCACGTTTTACCAGCTTTTTCACACATTTAGAAAAATTATGAAACTGAATTCTACTAGATGGTATAGTTTCATAGGACAAACGGGCTCAGAAATTCAGTTCTTGAGAAGTCCATCAATGAAAATGAAGATAAAACAGCTCAGATGTAACCCTGACAGAAAGCCCCAGAATCTCTGACAGCTGTCTGACATTTGCTAGGAAAAGAGTCACCACAGATCCTGTTTCCTTAAACATCTCATACCCACCCGAGCTTAAACTCCACAGTGTGGCCCTTCAGCCTCAGCATAGCAATTCTCATGGAAGAGCCAACACCTTCTATCAGCTGAAGAGAACAGAGGTCTCAAAGAGACAGAAGATGGCTATGTATGATTCCATGATTCTGTGAGATTCCTAGAGCTTGTGAGGACGTGGGTTTATAAAATCACCTTTAATTATGTAAATTATTAATTATTAAATTATAATTTAATTATTTAATTATTTATTTTGTATAATTCACATTCCCCTTTCTCCTATGTCTTGCACTGCTTTTTGTGCTTTACTTGTGAAGGACAAAGCAGATAGCCACAAGGAGTAAAATACAGACCACACAACCCATGGCAAAAATTAAACCTCCTTTTTCACTCCGAAAAAGGTGGGAAAATTATGCCTGAAGTACCCATTTAATACAGTGTTTCAAGAAAGTTTCTTTCCACTTCCCATACGAGATGAGCTTCTATTAACAAATGTTTCATCAAAGTACATTCTCCCTTTGTTAGCATCCAGAATATCTAGGGCTTGGTATACATCTTTAAAGAAGTTCATTAAAAATGAATCATAAAACCATGAATTTAACACTTGTCTGAATAAAAAATAAGTTTTTTTCCACTAGGGAAAGTGAGCACTGTATTAGTTCTAAAGCAAGAAAAACTTCTAAAGGAATAGTTTTCAGTTACAGACCTACCAAGCACATGGAACAGAACTTTGACCAAGGCCCCTGACGAGACTAAAAAAAGCCATCAGATACACTGCCTAGGGAGAATAGTCTCAAATATTGGACAATAAGAAAAATGCCTTTATTATATTCTTTTTATATACATCCATATTCATATGATCTATTTTTTTAATGAGCTGGCTCCTCAAATGTTTTAGAATGAAAAAAGCAATACAGGAATATGCATACCACTGCCAACTTCTGGTAATATCATCAGAAATTACAAAAATAACTGCACTGAAGAGCACAAAAATTTTGTGTCTATGATCGACTTCTAAAAACTTCTAGAGAAGTTCAGTTATTTGACTTCCAGGACAGAAACTTGACATTCCTGAGTGAAGGGAAGAAAGGAATAGGTCAACACTAACTTAAATCCAGAAAATAAAATTGAAACTAGAGTGTCTATTCACTATATCATAGAAATCACAGTATTGTTCAACCTTTCTTTTAAATTTCAGGGGTAAATTCTCTGTCAGTTGATAATAGCCAGACTATCAGTCATTTATTTCTATTGTTCCATATAATACAAAGGGCTTTATATTTTCCCCTCTGGAGCAAAAGAGAAACCATGTACAAAGATGCTTGTGGCAAAAGGGAAGTGTCACCTGCTTTGTCTAGCAGTTCAGACCTCAGTGCCCTCAGACACAAATGGAGCAGCGACTCAGAGAATATGTTTATAGAAATAAAAATAATTGCCACAAATCTCTTCCCTGTTTGCATTAGTCTGAACTGTCATCATGTTCTTGTCTCAGAAAACGCCTGTGCTCAATGCAGCAATTATCCCTGTGCTGCGTTTCCTACTTGTACATGATCACAGACACTTCACATCTGACTTGGCTGCAGGGAGTGAGATGGAATGACCTGAACAAACCCCTGCTGGCACTATAAGGCCAGGAAGATGGAATGTTAAGCCCTGGATGTATTTTCAGCTGTCAGAGAGCTCTCAGCAAGGCCCCTGCTAATTGCTTGGGTTTTTTTGCCCTTGGCACAGTGCAGAACACTCTGTAAATAGTATCCTTGAGTGCTTCCTACTGACTTGCTAGTCAAGGCAATTTCCAGCTTTCTCCATTTTTAGTATTTTCTCCTGTCTACTTGCTCTCACAAACTCTCCATTTAACTTAATTTCCTTAGAGACTGGTTGAGATTACAGGTCTGTGATGAGGATCCAGCATGTCCAGAAATGCCATGATGTATCGGCCTGTATACCCAAACAAGAAATGCAGGTCTGTAAGAGAATTATTGCCTATTACAGAGAAACCAGGTCCAGCATCCTTGAATCCCCTCAAATCCCCTCCTGTTCTTTATTGTCACTCAGCCACTGATGGGCAGCTCTCAAAGGAGAGGAGGGCTTGATGCACTCCTCATAATTCACAACCTCTTAGGCAGTGCTGGTTAAATTCTAGTCCTCAGCCAACCAGAACTACAGCATAAATTCAGAGAGCTGGGACAAACCCAGGATGGCAAACCCTAATAAAAACAGGACTATTTGCTGCAGAACAAACCCAAAAACATCTGAGACACAGTTGTTGGTGATTTGATTAATTCAAGCAGCAAATAATGTAATTGCAGCAAAAGGAAAAATAGATGGGGATAAGGGGCTTAGAGATGCTAGGGCAACAAAATTAGAGCAAACAATTAAAATGCAAAGAAACCCAAATGTGTGCAGATAACGTGAGTGTAAAGCAAACCACTCCAGAAAGCAAAGCTCAGAACAGCTGCTCCTCTCCTGCTGCCGAGCATCAGTGACACTGCAGCCTCAGGAGCTGGATCTGCCAGCACTGCCCTGCCAGCCATTCCTGCCTGATGTCAAACAAACACAAAGGGCAGCATGAACAGCACCGACTGTGGAAAGAAATTAACGAAATTCCACTTAAAAGTATCTAAAAAATGTGAATATCTGCATAGAGCTGAAATGAGATCCCAGGCCCTGCTGAACGCCTGAGCACAGAGCGCCCTCTCATGTGCTTCACTCATTTCTCCATGCATCACTCTGTTCCTCCACACATCACCCCAATCCTCCACAATTCCACAACTTCAGAATGAGTCACCAATATGGTAAAATCTCCAAGATGAGGAAGCTCAATCATTATATGCTGATTCAAAACAATAAATATATATCTCATTCTTAAGAATACAAAAATTGAAGGGACTGAAGAACTAAAAACAAGCAGAAAAATCATCTGGCAACTAACTCCTCAAGGTTTGGGTAGGTGAGAAAAAGAGGTAACAACACATGCTAAGGTTTTAGTCTAAAACTATGGGGTATAAAATCCAGTATTATGTAAATAAATAAACACAGTCCAAATGTCTTAAAATGCTATCCAGTGGTAATGTGCTTGAATCTCACTGAGCAGGTAACAAGTTACTTTTTCTTAACCATCACCCTTGCAGATCAATCCTCACTTCTGCATTTCAGAATTACTTCTTCATTTGTGCTTTGGATATTCAGATACATGAGGAATAAAAACCACTATACCGTTCCTGCCCAGAAATATAACTAGTTCCATTGGCAAGAGAGCTGTGAGGTAAAAAACTAGCACCTTCCAGGAGAGAAATTTACATTACAGCATTTAGACTAAGTAGAATAACTGCCGTTAATTCCATGAAAGAAAATTTTAAGTTCCTTTATTCCATATACAAAAGGGTTCAAGAAAACAAAGGAAGGAATAATGAAACCCTACAGTAAATGCTTGGAAACTTTGTGTTGATTTGTTGCATGATGAGACTCAAGTACCTCTGTAAGCTTTTCCAATTCTAAGGCAGTAAGCTGATTTCTTAGAAAGGAGCAATTTTTCCTGTGTATTTGTCTAAGACAACCATTACACGTGAAAATATATGTATTTTTTTAGGATGACATTAACTATAGTGTCATCCATCCACTGTGTCCCTGTCCCCTGCACTCATGTTGAACTGCTACTGCTCTGTAATTTTAAGAATTTAGGGAAAGGAGAACCTATACAACTTATCTGCACAGCAGTTTTCCCCCAGCAATGCCACAACCACCACTTCTGGTGCAGAGAATACCTCTCCAGTGAACTTGACTGTTGGGAAAAACAGTAACTCCATAAAGCTGTTAAAATACTACATGATGCTCATTATTTAAATATCTATTATATCTATATCTATATATAAATATCTATATAAATCTATATAAATAGATTATATATTTTTATATATATTATAGATTTATCTATATAAATCTATATATAAATCTTATCTATATAAATATCTAACTAAATATCTATGGAGGGAAAAAAAAAAAAAAGGAGGAAGCAGAAAACTTTTTGGTGAGAGTGGTCAAACATAGGAACATGCTGCCCAGAGAGGCTGTGGAGTTTCCACCCTTGGAGATACTCAGAACTCGACTAGACAATATCATGGACAACCTGCTCCAGCTGACCCTGCATTCATCTCCAGGGGTCCCAGCCAACTTCAAGTATGCTGTGATTTTGCAACACGAAAAGACAGAAAGAAATGCACAAATCTCACAAGAATGTAACACAGCAAGTTCTAGCAAAGTGAAAGAAGTCTGTTAAATGGTTTTATGTCTGAAAAACTGGAATGCAACTTTCTGCAAATTAAAGACAGATTGTAAGGTGAAGGACAGGGCTGGAAAGTTCCTTGCTCATCAAATTAAAAACAAGAGATCTATTCATGAAAAAAGTTATGTGGTCAAGTCACATTCTTTGCTCAGAAGTTTTACATGCGACCGACGGTCGGCACTCCACTCACAATTCACTGAGAAGCTCTGAGGTCATCAGGGATTGCTAGAGCACGTGAAGGTACATTTATAAATTGGGCAAGCAGTCAGGAGAAGTGCAAGAGGACATGCAAGTGTCCCTTTCTCTTGGAAAAGTCCTGGTCACATGACCAACAGCTGGAGTCACTTAATAAAATACCAGTGCAAGCTATTCTGCTAAATTCCCCTACAGTGAGATGACAGCACCTAAACCCCTCTTGCACTGCAAACACCCAAAGGCTTCATGGCTCACAATGCCCCTTTCTTTCTGTTCTTTCACAGTTCTTCTCCACTACAGATACAAAGCCACATTTTTAAATTGAGACAATTAATTTTAAATTAGGAGAGACAAAGACCATAAGAGAAACTTGTGCCTGATGAAAAGTGCTGTAATTCTTCCTAGTTACTTCTGGATTACTTGTGCACAGGGCATTCCTTTTGCATCAACAACATTCTCCAGACTATTCAATTTTTCTCTAAAAGGTGTTTCAGCTCTAGAAAAGGTTGATACAATAAGGTGGTCCTGTTTTAAGAAATAACATTTTTCCCTGCCTAGTGGCTTGAACAGTTGCAATATAACCAGAGATCATTACTGAACCCTGATCTTCAAATCTGTTTGCCAGCTTGGCCCCCTCTCATTCAGCAACCCACTGTGCTTTTCAGGGAATGCTGCTCCTCAAACACCAGCCCCTGGGGCTTCAAACAGCACAGTGTCACTAAACAGTACAGTCAGCATCCTTCTACTCACACAGGACAAAGAAATCAAATAAAATCAAGGTACTCCTCAGAGTGCTGAAAACATTCATCTTTGTGATTCTTGCTTTCATTTATCTTAGGCTGTGAATGTTCCTGTTAGCCAAATGTATTCAAGTCTGACAAAGTCGTTTCATCTCCTGTTAATGAACAACTTTTCTGTACAGAAATTAAGATAATAAATCAATGCCAAAACCCAGTTAATTGTTCAGTAGCAGTAGGCTGTTTGTACCTTTTGTTAGCTGTCACAGCACTGAGCCAGCGCTCAGCTGGGAGTGAAATCTACATTTTAGCACAGAATTAGGTCCAAATTTAAACCATTTAGCCACAGCATATTTTTCCTATAATATGAGGATTTTAAAATATCTGAAAATCAGCAAGAACTAAGGAGAGACTGTTCAGGTGTCAGAGTCACATAATATATATATATATACCTCCATTTTCATGTACCATGCCTAAGGCTGCACAGCTGTGAAGAGAAATAGAATAAAAATTTTCTAGAGCATGATAAACAGCAAAACAAAGACAACTTCAGTGAGAAATCAAAGAACAAAATGAGTCATATCTGATTTGCCTCTTGGATACTACCAAAATGCAGTTTAATTCCTGAAATATTCTGTTATCTTTGCATTTCTCAGTGATATGTACACAAAATATTTTTCAAGTAGCAGAACTCACAAGCCAGCCCTCTCAGACGAAGCCTATGAACAGGTTTATGTGCTGTTGTAATAAACATGTTTCAGCTACACACAATAAGTTATTCTGGTCTGTAAGAGAGCTGATGTTTCTCTCTGTGACCACTTTCTCATTGTTCATGTCTTGAGCTGCACAGATAAGCACATGCATTTGTATAAACATACTTGTCCATTACCCCACATTAATTAATGCTTTAAAGAAAGATTTTGGGTTGGGGACATTAAGAGCATGACTTTCAGCCACAGATTGTATTGAACTGATGTTAACAAGCATTAAGTGGAGCAGGAACTAAAAAAAAAAGAATTAACAAACTGCACACCCAAGAAATGTAGTTTGTACCCAAAGAAGGAAAAGAAATATAGAAATTTACATTTAGTAGTTCAAATCTCAAAAAAACTGCACCGAAATTAATTTTTCCACTTCCTAAGTGAAAGGAAGTCAGGTTCTATATTTAAAACTCGGGCCTTTCAAACCAAATACCAGTTGTCCCTACTAAGCTCCCTCTTCTGGCTAATTAATAAACTCGCTTAGACTTTGTATGCAGAAGTTTTGATCTTCCCAGTTCTGTTCTATCAATAAAAATCAATTATTTTTTTAAAAATCGGTAAAGAAACTTTGAGATTGAAATATGCAGCTGAAGTTTTCACCTTCAGACAGAGCCCACCTGTTGTCTCAGGCTGACAAGTTACACACACAAGGAAATAAACATCCCTGTAGTGTGTTGGGACACTCTGCAAACTGAGCCTCACTGACACTTGACCACCTGCACCTCTTCTAAGCTTCTAAACACCACTGCCTATTTTCTGGTATCAGATATTCTTGAAATATCTGTGTTCAAAATATATTAGTTAATTAGTTCCCCAAAGTACACCTTTCCTTGTTCTAGCTAAAATTAGGATTAAAGATGTAAAAAATATACAAATACACCTCTTAGAAATTGTAAATGTTGAAAATGAGGAAAACTGAATCACAGAGTAAACTAAGTTGGGAAAGACTTTTGAGATCATTGAGTCCAACCTGTGACCCAACATTACCTCACCAGCCAAACCATGGCACTGAGTGCCTGATCAAGTCTTTTTTTAAACACCTTCAGGGACAGTGACTCAACCACCTCCCTGGGCAGCCCAATACTGAACCACTCTTTTTGTGAAGAATTTTTTCCTACTATCTAGCCTAAACTAGAATCAACCAGTCCTCACCAAACTAACACAAACTCAGGACACAGAACGAAGACACAGTGGCAGTGAATGGCCTCAGTATCTCAAGCCAATGCCACCCTCATTGTGGAGCTGCCAAATCAGTAACAAACAGAGTCTGGTAAAATTTTTCACTCTCTTCTAAAATCTAAGTCATTGCAGATGATTTGTGGAAACAAGAATTCAAAGTGAAAGGGAAGCACTATGTAGAAGGGCGTGAACATCACAGCTCCAGTGAAATGAACATGCAGAGGATAAAAAAATAATTCATTCAGCCGTGGGTTTTCATTATCTCAGTTACTGTAGTAGCATCACTTCTTTCTAAAAGCCAAGCCATGCTCCCAATCAAGCCATTTTTATGAGACTTCCATCACAACTGTGCCAAGGAAGGCAGGCAGCACAGTCAAACTCCAGCCTCCACAAATCATTTCTGCTCAACACCTTTTTGACCTTCAATCCAGCTAATGAAAGGCCTTGGAGGGAAATTCATTTCATGTTTTTATTTGCTACTATACCTTCAGCCCAAGTGAAATCAAAAATCTGTTTCTACATACAAAGTCTTAAAAGAACCATGACAACAAAAGATTGCCAAGACACCAGCTCTGAAGCAAAATATTGAGGGATGATCTGAAAAAAAAACAACACCGAATCTTTAAAAACCAGGGACAAGGTTCCAAATGGGATTATGAGGGTTTGGGAGAAAAGAGGGAAGTGTGTGATGCACTGACAAATAAAAGATACCACTGTGAAAAGATAAAAGGGAAGATACAACCAGTGACTGTGGCTGAGCTTTATTCAGGACAGGATGCCTGCAAAAGCTACGTTGACTCTTCCACTGCCAACTGATAGTAACTTTTGAAGTGTATAAACATTTTGTATCACACAGAAAGATATCCTTTACACACTCATGGAATAAAACAAGAACAGATGCTATGTCATCACAGCAACATCACTGAAGACTTCCAGTATTTTTTCCACCAATGAGGCTCAAAATGTTCTCTAGAAGTGACTCCTGACTTTTTGTAAAACAAGAATAAACAAAGAAATAGCGTTTGCTTGAGGTCAGGTGGACATGTAATAGCAGAACTAGAATTGAAACAGTTACTTCATGTTTTTAAACGCATTGATACAGTCTACCTGAAAAAAAAAGTCTCTTTTTTTTATTACTAAGAATGTTTTGGGGTTTTTTTAATATATTACTAAGAATGTTTTGGGGTTTTTTTTAATATTTCACCTGAGTACTGCATCAATACATTAGTCTATTATTTCTGTATTTAGCTGACTGTTAGTAATGCCTTCATTTAACACATATAGCATTTTTAAGCTCATAAATCTTTTTCATCTCATCTTCCATTTTGATCCACAAGTCTTTTCCACTGATCATTTCGAAGGTAGTTATACTTTTGTGAATGCCATTTTGAAACTATTCTTTTATGAAACCTTTTCACAACTTTTCATCTAAGTCAGCTCTGCAGTAAATCACTACCAGACTTCTTAGAACCAGGATACAAAACTGAGCACAGGTACCCTGGCTTTCACACTCCTTAGCTCCCTGCAGCCAACCAACCTGCATAGCTAAAGTTAATTGACAGTAATGACATTTTCTACTTTTAAACAGAGTCCTTGATACAAAATCTTTTATGACATTCAGTAATACAAACCAGTTCATGACCAAAGAAAAACCCACAAAAAAACCCTACGCAACAACAACGCAACTTAGAAATTTCCAAATCATCTCCCTGACAAAGCAGGATTTTCTCTAATGTGGACTAATTCAAGTCTTAAGGAAGCATATGAAAAAGCTTTTCTAGAGGTTAATAAACAACTGCAAATCAAAATACAAGACTTTGAGTGATCTGCTTTGAAATAAAAGAAAACTTCAATAGTTTGGAGCCCAGCAGGTGCAGAGCACCATGCTTGCCACCTGCTCTGATTTCTGAGGAGAGGAACCTGGGTGATGAGTCTGCTCTTAAACTGCACCTTTAGCTAAAGTGGCTCATAGGGATGCGTGAGGGATTGACAGGAGAAATGGAATCTGGAGCAGATGCTGTTAAAGTCAATTAGCATGCAAAGGGCTGGCCCTGGACTAGCCAAGGCAAGGCAGCTACTGGAGCAATCAATGGCAGCTGGTGGGAAGCAAGCCCAGAAGAAAGAGGCAACCAACATCACTTACTCTTTACAAATGTTTCCTTACGTAGTCAGGTCTTACTGAGAATGCCAAGACACACATTTCTTCAAATGTTTGTCCAAAATATACTACACACAAACACTCTTTGAACACTATTTTGAAAGGCCTTATCGCTCTAACATACTAGCAAGAATCTCTGTGCTACCTCTCAAAGTTCTGGAACCACATGTTCCTGGATGCTGATGAATGCTGACTACATTATACATTAAAACAGATGTCTGGTCTTCACAACCCAGGAACCATGCTGTGTTAAAACAGTAAAATAGTAGCATACTCCCATTGGGGAACAGTATGCTTACACAGAAAACCATTTAATACCCAACAGGTAATTCAACTCAAACAACTTTTAAACAAAAAATATATTATTATCTGGAGCTTTTAGCAAAACCAGACTTCAGCACAGAAATACCCGCACTCCTTTACACTGGGTGTTACATTTGTGACCGATAATCCCACAGGAGTTACCCCTTCCCCAGAAGACAAACACGCTTCCTTTTACCTTGGGCCATTTGGGATTGAGGAGCCGTGCTTTGATGGCATCATCCAAGGCCTTGTCATACTGGTGGATTTTCATGTAGGCTGCGGAACGGTTGCTGTAGAGGATGCAGTTCTGAGGGTCGACCCCCAGGGCCTCGTTGTACAGCACGATCGCCGTGTGGAAATCGCCGTCATGGCAAGCCTGGTTGCTCTGGCGAACCTTCTCCACAAACTCAGCTTTGCTCAGCATGGGACTGTCAGGACTTTTTCTTCTGAAGGATTTCGATCCACAGAAAGGAATCTGGGAAGGAGAAAGGGAGAAACTATGTGTTAGCGTTAAGAAATGCTATTGAGAAAAGGAAGAAAAGACATCAAACTATTAGACACTGTACAGCAGAAATTAAAGCCACCAGCATCACTGCAAAACAAATTATGAATTCAGAACCAGATTCTTTAAAAAGTAAATTGTTTATCTATTGGTTCTCTTTTTGAGGGTAACAGAAAAGAGTCTTGCAAAACATATCATTCCCTATGAATGATGTCTTCTAGACACAAGAGCAGTTGCAGTCTGTTTACATCTGCTGCACTCCACCCACTCAGAAATGTTTTCCTTCTCAGCCACACTCTTTGATTGTACAGCACTAAGCAGAGTTACCACGTAGAGAACAGGTGGCAGCTGTGAACATGAAGATGATGCTGGTACATCTGAAGTTTGATATGCAGATCACACAGAAGCACAGGCATACACAGACAATGGAAAAACACGTAAAATCTCTTCAAACAAAAGAACCTGCACCACAACCTCTGCTCACAAACCTCTACATCCAGCTACGTGCAGCTGCAAATTGTTCATAATTGGGAAGGGAAGGATGAGCCTTTAGAACCATGTACACTCACAGAAATAAGTGGGACATACAATTTATCTTAACAACAGAACAGTCACCCTCAGCAGAGCCACCCTCCCACATTGACAACTTCGGGTAATACAACAACAAAAAAAAAAGATTTAAGCCTTCCAATTGTAAGACATTATTTAAAGTGAGCTGTAGAAAGCCCTAGTTCCATTGACTCTGGAACTTTCTCCTTATTTAACTTTCTACATTGCACATTTTCCAGAACCAGTCCTTTGTAGTCAGTAACTGTTTCTGTCATGCAAACCCTACTCTCTCCCAAGGACACTCAAGAACTCAGCAAGAACATCTTAGTCCAATTCTGATCACAAGGCAGTTGGGAACTGTGCAGTAATAGTATTTGGCAACAGGCAACACAATATATATGGTAACATACAAAGTACTTGAAAATATTCATTAAAAGTTTAGACTACTATAATTAAGATTGGTGTCATCTAGTTTTAGTCCTGCAGACTGAAAAAGTTTAGGAATATCACATATTGTTACCACAACACAACAACCACAGGGCTTAAATGCATTACCAGAGCCAGCTGGGGCATATTTTTAAAGGTGGAAAGGGAAGCAAGCTGCAAACTGACATCCTGTCACAAGAATCAATTGGTCTATAGACTTTTCTATTTTTTCTTCCTTAAGTCAAATAATAACAATAGAAAAGCATCAAGTTAGAAACCACTGATTTCTTATTTTTCTTATTATATCCATTCTTTTCTGACAGTGTTTGTGTGTTTGTCCAAACTTTTCCTAAACTTCTCTACTGAAAGAGATTCCATGCTTTACTCAGGCAATCTCCTTACACTGCTTCAGGATTTTCATCATTAAAATATTTTTCCTAATATCCAAATCTCCTTTCTGTCAGTAAATGTACTGTTTCTTGTCCTGTAGTAGACTAAGCTATAGTCTATTGCAGACTGAACCAAAACCTTTTTTCCTCTCATCTGTGTAGTTTTCTATAGTATTTTTGCTAATTCTAGCACTGAACACGTTGCTTCGTTCCAGCAGTGCAATAACTCACACATCTGTGAGCATCTGACAATAAACTTCATCACATGGACTGTTTGTTGTGACCTGAGGGCAAGAACTGAATATGGAGATTCAGCAGCTATTACATGGGCACGTGCTCAAACACAAAGATGAGGAAACCCTGAGAAAGGTAATTAGTCACCAGAAGGCTTGGAGGTACTGAAGGAAATAGGGCTGGGGAGTACCCAGGTGCCAGGGGCAGCAGTTTCTTCATGTGTTGTTGAAGGTGGCTGCTGTCTCCCTCCCTGTGTATTTCCTGGCTACTGACCTGCATCAGGGACAATGAAAAATACCAAATGTCGTGTACTTCTCACGCTTTTATCACATTCAAACTGAAGGACTGCAGCTTCCACAAGCAGTACCACAACTAGCCATGAACTTAAGTTATTCAGAAGATAAATATTTCAAGAAATAGATTCCTCACCAGCTGTGGCTGGCACTGCCTCCAGCGGGAGGCCTGGCCTGGTGTGAAGGCACAGCCAGCCCCACCCTGGAGAGCTCGGGGGCAGCAGTGGCATCTCACCCACCCCTCTGCCTGACCACAGGGACTGTGCTGCTCAGCCCCACTGGAGCTGCTTGCCCAGGACCACCACGAGCTACTGAGCCCTCAGAAGTGGGGCCTCTGGAAGGGCACAACACACCCAGCACAACCTCAAGGAGCACCAGTGAGACAAGTCCAACAACAGCTGTCTTTTCTGGCAGTTTATTATGCACAAACAAATGAACACACAAAGCTGTTAATGATCCTTCCAGAATCATACTGTGAGTCTGTAACAACAAGGAGAATCCATGAGGAGACATCCTCTCGGTCCAAGTGAAGTGGTTTCTGCCTCTAATATCCTGTGACGCTAAATAATCTCATTAAAAAAAAGGAAACTATGATGGTAATTTGTGGAATATGTTACTATTTAATTCCTGCTATCATGAGAACTACGTAAGGCAGTAAAACATCATGAGGTAAAAGAAAAAACCCTAAAACAGAAAAACTGAGTCACTCTGGCACTCAAACCACAAATAAAAAAAGATTATGATTATGGTACCAACACACAAAAAGTACTCATTAGAAAGCCATCCCCACTTTCCAGTGACCACTGCTTTTCGCCTGTTAATACAGTGGAAGGTGATGGTAATGCACATATTTGGGCTAACATTTTTTTAAAGAAGGTGCCTGCATGTACTGAACCAATGGTAAAGAAGGAGTTTCTTAGAGCAGCAGAACAAAAAAGGTTCTAATGAAGTGCAGAAGAGGATCTAGTGAGAAAGTCTGGGTTAGAAGCTCATATATTTCTAATAAAGTAAAAGATGGCATGAGCTTCTCAACGTTACTTCTCCAAACCAGCATAAGACAGCAAAAATCAGCTCCTTCTACGGAGGTCACGTCAGACAGAAGCTTCCACAATATCTGCTTCGGATCAGACTCAGCAATGAAATTCCTCCACTGGTGAAAAAGCCTCCTCTGGCACAAGGTGCTCAAGATTCAACCCAGCTAACACTCCCAGCAAGCAGAGTGTTAAAGCACACACAGCCTTCTTTGGTCTTTTCAAGAAGAAATGAACTCCCAACTGCCCCAGAAGCACACAGGAACTTGAATACACACCAAAACTTACCTTACAAGAGCTTTTGTCTTCACAGATCAAGCTTGTTAAACTTAGTCCTCTCTACAGAACATTCATCAAATAAAAGAAATGCCCACACACACTGAAAGATGTGTCTGAAGAGCATATTGCTATCCAGAAAGCCAAAGGGAACAGATTCCCAGTGAGTTCCAGTAAGATGAGTGAGAAGAGATAACAGCAAATCCAGATTCTGCTCCAAGAGGACTAAAGAAAACAATGTGGTACAAAAGTGAATGTTTTATCAAAACACTGATGTTACACCTCAGAGCTTGTTGGTTTGTGTGTAATTCCTCTTATTTAATGCTACATAAAGCAAATAAATATGCCTTCTGCAGGTGATGTCTTGGGTGGCAAGTCCATAGTTAAGACACCTTTTAAAAAGAATTCTTTATAAAAACAGTACAGTAAGTGTGACATGCAGAATTTTCACATTTTAAGTTATCTAAATAGTTCAAGATACTTACTGAATCACCAGGAAGAGGGAATAAACAAGAAGAAGCAAGCAGAAAAATTGGCATTCCTAACGGATTCTGAAAAGAGTGACAGCAATTTATGCTAAATATAAGTTTCCAAAATCAGCTTATATCTGCAACTGAGCTTCCCTTTCTATTAAAACTTCTATACAACTACTTATATTTTAATCTTTAAAGTGGTTTTATGTTTTCTTTCCATATTCTGGGATGTTACTGTCCTCCTGCAATAGAAATTGGTTTCAACAAGAGTCCAAGAACATATAAAGCACATGAGGTCTGTCCCTGAAGCCAGCACTTCAGCCAGGCTGTACCAAACTCCTGAACAGATATGAAACCTTGCCAACCACATGCAACCTTCCCCTACACAGAGCAGAATTTCAAAAGAAGTAATGTGGAAAGAAATGAAAGGCCACCAAAACTGGAGGTTTAAGCCACTGCAGGATGATAGGAACTTATCAACAGGAAAGAAACAGATTGCTTCTCTTAACTAGAGCTTATACTAAATTTTCTATAAAAAATGTTTTTCCTAAAGGATTTTTTAAAAATGAGAAGGAATTGTGAGCTTCCAATACTGAGCTTGGAGAAATCTGCATTTCTGACAGCAGTTAGAACCACCCTAATTTAAAGTATGCTACGTGTTGCTAAAAAATGTAATAAGAACTATGCAATCCATAGTTAAATTTAAACAGTACTTTTCGGTTAATATATAATTTTTAAAGCTAGTCATTGTTAACAATAATTATATATATATAATTAAATTACAAACTATCAATGAGGAAACAGACCTTTCCCTCTGATCTGTTAGTGAGCCACAGGGAGACAGAGACAGCAACGAGGGAGTGATGAACCAGTAATTCAGCAAAAGCCAGGCATGAACAGTAACTTCATTCGAGGAACACCTGTCAGGGCAACGTTCAAGGCACATCCACTCATCCATTTAGGAACTTATCCATTTGCCACATATCCATTTCAAAGAGCCTATAAAGGGTTCCTTTAGCACCTGAAGAGCTCTTGTTTCACACCAGAAGAAAGCACAGGAGAGATATTATCTAGGATTGTGAAAACCTCCAAGAAAAAGGAAAGACACTAAGATGATGAACAACTCCAAGAAAAGAAGAGCAAGAAGGATAAGAAGGCATAGGCACCCAGCTCTGGATTTCAACTTTCTGTTCACTGGCAACAGCCAGGGACATCCCTATGGCTGCAGCATCAAACTACAGGAGCGCAGGCTGCTGCTCGGGATAAAACACCGTGCATCATTGATCACAAATGCACGGACAGAGCCACATTCGTGACATCTGCTGTCATCCAAGACTCTGACTGAATCCAACCTCCAGCTTCTAAGTTCTGTCAGTAACAAAGCCCCCCATAACCAAGTTCATAACAACTTTTTGTACCGCTGAAGCAGGGTAAGGAGCTCTGCAGCGCTGCCAAGTACACCTGACACGCCTACCTTCAAACTTTGCAGACTTTAACGACATTCGGGTTTGTTTACGGGGGCGCCAGAGCGAGCACAATGCCCATGCCGACATCCGAGCTCTGTGCTCGCGAGGGTCCCGCTCCAGCTAGCGGCGGCCGAGCACGTTCGGGGCACCAGCACCGCTCCGGGGCCAGGCCCGGGCCCTCCTCCGCTCCGCTCCGCGCAGGACCCCGGCCGGGGCTGCGGCGGGACCCCCGCCCGGCCCGTTCCGCCCGGCCCGGGGCTCCCGGGAAGCGGGGTCGCTGCCCCGCCGCCGCCCGGCCCCTCACAGCGCCTCGGGCCACGGGGCCTGCGCCCCCACCGAGCTCCGTGCCGGGACAGCCGCCCGCCCGCCCGCGCCCCGCAACTCCCGCCCGTGTCCGGCCCGGCCCGCGGCTCCTTCCCGCCTCCCCGCCCGCTCCAGCGCTGCCCGCCCGGCGTCAGCTCACCCGGGGAGGCTCCGCGTCCTGCTCCCGCCGAGCCCGGCCCACCGCCACGGCCCCCGGCGGGGGCGGCGGCGCCTGTTGCTCCATCGCGCTCCTCCTCCTCCTCCTCCTTCTCCTTCGGGGGCCGGGGCCGCCGCCGCCCCCCCCAGGCCGATCCCGCTCCGGCCCCCAGCGCCACGTTCCGGGCCCGGCTGAGCGGGACCCGCAGTACCCCGGCCCCGCCCCGGGGCTGGGCTCCGCCCGGACCCCGGGCACCCCCGCCCGACGGCGCCGGACGTCCTGCGGCTGCTGCTCGGGCTCCCCCGGCCTCCGCGGCTCCGGCCCGGGGCTGCTGCTCGGCCGCAGCTCTGCCGGGTCCGCCGCCTCTCCGCCACTACGGACGAGCTCCGTCCGCAGCGAGGATGCAGCTCCAGCGTCGCTCTGTCGCCGTACGGGTGCGGGACCGTCGGCCAAAGGCAGCGGCAGCCTGGGCTCGGCAGTAAGCGGGGCCCGCACGGGAGCGCAGCGGGTGATGCTGGTCACTGATGACACCGCACTGGCCAGGCACAGCGAGCCTCAGCACTTTGGTTAACCAAAGCCTTCCAACTGCTGCGACCCATCCTGCCTCTTGAAATGAACAGGCAAAATGGATTATGAAGGCTGAGGACTCTTGTGCTGTGGATAATACAGGATAAATAAATAATTTCTTATCTGAGTGAAAATTGGATGCCACTTCACCGTAGTGAAACTTAGTGAAGTTTCACTTAGTGGAAGTTTCACTTAGTGAAACTTACTCTTCCATAGAAAAAAATGAGTCTGAAACTTCAGCAGACTTTCTGCAATCAAATGATGAACACGTGGCCAGCAACCCAAAGATTAGCCATCAAATGAGCAACATCAAATTTAGGACATCATTAGAAGACAGGTCTTGGGACCCAGGGAAAGGACCCAAGCAAAGCAGTTACTGATTACTTAACCACCATGGGCAGTAAAAAAAGATGGAGGAATAAATTACAGAAGTTTTCTCTTTCTATCTAAAGACACATTGACAGTGTAAGTAGGAGCTTAGGAATTACCTTCTCATTGGCAATGATGCAGGTCTTTTTAAAGGAACTGGTAACCAAAGCCCAAAGGTATCAGCTTTTGTAGGACCTGGCCCAAACACACCACATCCTTTGATTCTTTTATGCAGCAAATGGCAGCTGAGTGATCCCTTCTACTTCAAATGAGCAACAGTAAGCACCAGAACACCAGAACTGAGGATGTGCCAGTCACAGATTTGCACCAGAAGGGCATATCCTCAAGGACAGACACACCTTTGTTCTAACACTCACCCCCGTGTATCTGGAATGGGCTGGAACCAGTGGTATTGTTTCCATCCACATGCCCGTGGATGTTCCTCCATCCAATCCATTAAGAAAGGTATCAGTGTACAAGAATTAGCATTTTATCATTAACATTGGTTATAAATATATCAAAACACACAAGATCTCTGCAACAGGAAATGTGACTCATGAGTATCTTCATTCCTACCTAACATGGGTTTATTCCATAGCACATTAGGTTTTATTCTTTACAAATCAACTTAAGAGTAGATGCCTTTAACCAGAAGATGGACGCTGAAGAACAGTTACTAAACTGTTCTTTCAGTCAATAATGAAATTAGTATCCTTTAGTGAGAGGCACACAGTTAAAACACATAACAGTCAAGCAAGTTTTTCTTCCTCAGTTCAATTCCTAGCTCTTCCCTGACAGGAATTTATACATCTTCATTTCATCACTTGTTATCACGTTTCCTCTTACTCATCCCTCCTCTGGGAAATAAACATAGTACACACATGTTAGAAACACCATGCAGATGGTAACTGTTGCTTTGGAACCAATCAGCCCCTTCCCAGAGCACAATGCTGTGAGCCTGCCAGTCCAGCATTTACTGTGGAGCTTTACCTGAAGCCCAGAGTGCCTCAAGCTCCATCAGAAGTTTTACATCTGAACTGAATAATCTAAGTGTCCTCAGAAGTCTGTGGGCAGCATTGTGTCAGGTAATGCTCTGTCTCAGGCAAAAGCTCAGCAACCTCAGTATTCTTTCTTCATCTGTTAGGAGTAAGCATTATTTCCATGCCTAACCTGGAAACTGGAAAAGAAGAAACAGAGAATGTAGGTGGGGATGAAGCTAACAAAAAAAATCATTAGTAACTTAGTTCAGGAGTTTTTCTGACACTTTCCTTGAGTCAGACAGCTGGATGGACTAGAACATGACTAATTGTGCAGATTCTCATGCATACACAGCAGTCACTTCAGTCTTACAAAGTTATTTTTATTTGGAAATTGCATCTTCATCAGTTATTTAATTATTAAGATTTTTCCTAGTAAAAAATTCTGCTTTCCATAAAAAAAGCTGTCATTAACAAAGTCGTTTTCTCTTGCTTTTCACCTCATTTTCTGAAAGGACGTAGAAGGAACAGCACGCTTAGAAGAGCCATGTTCTTCCTCATTTTCATGGAGACGCTTTCTCGTTGTGGTTGGCTGGAAAAAAGACACAGCAGGATGGCTCCAGGAAACCAGGTAAGGCAGAACCTGACTGTTCTGCTTGCTCCAGAACGACAGGTGTTGGACAATGTGAGTAAAAAAGCAGCATTACTAACCCAATGTTTCTCTACTGAGATCCACCTAATTATGTTTGATGGTTCTCATATGAGACATTGCTCCCAGCTTGAAACAGCTACTGTTCACAATTTTCCTAATTAGCATCTGGTGATGAATGGAACAATGCCATCCTTCCTAACCTTGTACCAGCATGAGAATTTTCACTTGAGTACTAAACATAAGTGATTTGAATCCATTAAAAAAACACATACATCAACAGTGTTAATTCTAAATATATGAATAATCCTTTAAAGCCTAGGAGAGTATTTCTATACATTTAAACCAAGTGTTGACAAAGCACACAAGTCCACTGCTGCTCTTCAGGAAGCAGAAACAACCAGCAGGCTGCCACATACAGCCCAAGGGTACATTTCTCTAAAGTCTCAAAATTAACTGATTTTCTTATTAAGGATTACTTCAAAATCCAGTTTCTCTGTGCATCAAATATTCATCTCCAAATATCTACTGCACATACCATTTTTGATGTTTCTGGTGGATTCATACTGGCACATGTCTGAGTAAGTAGCTGTTGAAATGTAGTCCTCATATCCTCATCCTGCAAAAAAACCCAGCATCTAGGTAGTATATAGAATATTTAAGGGAAAAGCAAAGATTGGGAAACTCAAAGAGAAAGTCAATGGGACATTCACTGGTAGAGACAATTGGAAATAAAGATCATTGAGCTCGTAAGGTTTTACCTGTCTTAACTGAGTTTTTTAGGTGAAGGCAGTGGAGAGGTTCCTTTTCCTAAGCAATGGAGTATTGCAGTATCTCCTTTTTTTTATTTAACTATTCTTAAGTACTACAAAAAGGCTTGGACCTGAATATCCATTTAATTTTATATAGAATTTTGACTTGTTTTTCTTTTCCAGTGTCACCTGATTTGATTGTGGCTACATTTAATTGATAGGTAAGATAAACATTTTTCCATTTATGTAACAAACACCTGAGTTTTTTCTTCAGCATGCAACCAAACTAATCTTGTGCCATTCAAAAGACTTGAGTGAAGATTTCAGAGGCAGAGACAGCAATGAATTGTTTATGTGCCTTTCAGGAATATTTTATTAAGTATCTGGTAAATACAGGTAAGACATTTCCACTGAGTAATACTTAGGTTTACTCAGCTCAACAAGTTTTAACGTTGTAGATTTAAGCAAAGAATGGAGTAAACAACACGTTTTGAAACCACTAATTTGAAAGCATTACTAGTTTAAATAAATCTGCAGAACATGCTTACTTACACTATCTGAAAAATTCCCTAGTGTCCCTAAAATCATCAGAGGGCTAACAGGCATCAGCTGGTCACATAGTGAATCTGGTTTTCCCTGCTGACTTGCAAAGTCGATACTTCCAGACAACACAAGAGGGAGAGAGGAGCCAGTAACTCCTCACTACTCACAGGAACAGGACTGGGGAGCTCTTTTGGTGGCAGTATGCAACGTGTGTGATATCTAGAACTGAGCATGCTGGATGCTGGCCTCCCAAGCAGGCAGTTTACCTTCACCTATGAACACCTGACACTCTTAGTAACAGCCCCTGAAGGGAAACAGTTTGAAGAACAGCAGCTAAATGCTAGATGACATCTGGATTTGTGGCTATGATGCTTTCTGGAACCTTCTGTCCTGGCTTCAAAATTAAACTTACAAGTAAGAGATGTCCCTACATAGAATATATAATCAGGTTTGTAACACCTTGAGTTTATATTCTGAAATACTTCAAATTCTTAACGTGTCTAAATCAGCCATCTATTTCCCCTTCCCCTTATGCATACCAGCAATTTTTAAAATCAGTGTTGAATAATAACTTTTTCTGCTCAGAATTATAATTTAAATGTAAGACTCTATATCTGATTAATTCACTGTAGATGTCGCATGCAAAACTACAGTAAGTAAAAGCCATGAATGCCAGGAAATGTTTTCTGATGCCCAGGAGCATAATCAAGACAAGTTAATCACTTAAAAAGAGTCATCCACACATGGTTTTCGTCTCACAACACTGTCAGCTGTTGAGCACTGAGGGATACTCCCTTGTTTCCTCCCTGTTTCTTATGCTCTTTACCAAAGCATCTGAAATTCTCCCATTCCCAGTGGAGGAACAGGAACAGCATTGTGCTTGGCTGAATAAACAGAACCCATTGCATGGCTCAGATGTGCACTGGGTGACTTTTTTCAGCCTCTCCAAGCAAAAACATTCAAGAAAGCTCATAGGTCCAGTGGTCACCTCTGTAGTACCAAAATTAAGAAAAGACCACTTAAAGACTATCTCTCTCAAACCTAACTAGACTGTACCAGGAGGCAGGGAAATCATCACTTCCTACTCAGAGGGTTCCCAAACCAGGGACACTCACTCCTACTCAGCAGAGTAAAAACATGGTAGCATTGGATGCTTGCCAGAAACAAACTCTGCACTGCCTGCCCACACAAACATCTGAGGCAGTGGGGCTCTGTTACAACGCTCAAAGGAAGAGGTCCATCCTACCAGAACCACAGGGAGACTTGGGCTCTAAAACACACATCTTGATCCTCACATGTGAAAGAGTTCTGGGAAGAGATGTCTCAGGATGCAGAAGCTGCTTATTGTATTGAAGGAAGGTATTCACCAGACTACTCCATGCTACTTTTGCAGTCTCTCTACAGGGACTAAATCTTTGAAAGCACAACACATCAACAAGTAATTCCCCAAACAACCCAGCTTTCACTTAAAACTCAATTCCTACCTGAAGCCAAGGATGCTCTAAGGCTTCCTCTGTGGTAAGACGTTTGCTTGGATCCACTACTAACAGCTTCTTCACAAGATCCAGAGCTAAGGTAACAAAATGAGCTGGTTGGCATGTGATCAATACATTCATTACCTGAAATATGCCTACACCAAAGCTCTGTGTGACAATGTGCCTTATACCCCCTCAGAACAATGCACAAAAATACAGGCTGAGCAGACCACTTTTCTTTTTTCTATGCACAGGAAGGGCTGCAGACTGCAGTCTTTCCTTCACATGCACACAATTAAACACTTTTCAGTATACCAGAATTATCTGTAGATATATTTAGCATGTGCACAGTTATGTTCTGAGCGTGCACAGGAGGCTCAGCACTTTCCTAAAAGCTTCAGTATTACTGTGGAAAAGCAAAGACAGCTTAATTTATCCTGGTTTACAGTGTCTCAGAAAGCAGATTATCCATCTAGGAAGGTGGGAAAGAAGAGACAGGACATACACATGTATGCTCAACTTAATCTCAAACTTTCATCTTCATAGGAACCTGCTTAGTAGACACTGTGAAAATATGGCATTTATGTCATTTTATTACTCCAAATCTCCTATAAAGGAATTTTGGCAAGATTTACTTTTCATTTGATCAGATTATTCTGAATACATACCAATAGGACTATGGAAATTATGTTAAGATTGTACATTCTCATGAATTTCTGACTTGTTATTGAATAAGCTTCAAACTACTCAGGAAGGAGTTATATTTGGTAAGTTTATTAGACAAAGGATGACCACATCATAAATTAGAAACTCCTCTGCACATTCGAAGTGTCCAAGGTAAATACTACAATTATTTTGTGCATATAAAATGTCCTGAAAAACTAAAAGCACACAGACAGTAATTATCATTTTAGTTTTCTATGCAAAAATTGTTTCACAGACTACTTCACTTACAGTGGGCCAAACATAATAGATGATTCCACAAATGTGACTGACACTTTCAGCTCAAAGACTAGCAGCATGAAAGGGCTCTCTTGGAACATTTGTTTTTTTGGAATTCTAACTCGTGTTCCTTAAATTCCTGGCATTTTTGGTTCAAGACTTGAAGAATCTTTAGGCAAAGTCTGTAGACCAGCTTGATAAAAGTCAGAATAAAAAGTGAAAAGAGGAGAAATAGATGTATGTGCCTACAAACTCTATACTTGTGTGGTTAGTTATGCTAAATACTACTAAGAAATCCCTTCAATACAAAAGTATGTGCTCTAATGCTTTAACTTAAAAAAAATAATTTTAATAGATTAGTTTAAAAAATAAACATATTAACACAAAATGTGCCATGCAGCTGAAAGGAGGAAAAAGGAAAACAACAACTACAAGAAAAGAGGTAGATATTTTACTACCCACTGCTGGAGTCATACCCATGTCTGACACATGCTTCCATTCTTTTGCAATGAACGTGTATTTTCCTTGAGTGATTTGATCTTTCAGAGAGAGTTGAGTATTTTGCTCATTGAATGGTGGGTATCCACACAAGCTGTATAAAAGAAAACAAGTTAAATAACACAGATGTTGTCACAGCAAATGGAACACTGAAATCACACATTTTAAGGCATCTGCTATTGTAGTGTTTTTATATGTGTAGAGTTTTAAATGCACTTTCACTACCTCATACAGATACTGAAGTTGCCAAGTCTCAAGCCATGTATGTCAAAGACTGTCCAGTGAAGGTACATCTACACAATTATCTTACCATACAAAAAGAATAACTCCTAAACTCCAGCAGTCCACAGCTCGGCTGTATCCAGCAGTCCCAAGTGAATTTAGAACCTCAGGAGCAAGA
Organism: Monarcha castaneiventris obscurior; assembly: GCA_026261815.1. NCBI lineage: Eukaryota > Metazoa > Chordata > Aves > Passeriformes > Monarchidae > Monarcha > Monarcha castaneiventris. Next base: position 5,483,047 of record JAMPIT010000485.1, read on the forward strand.
TACATGGGAGTACCACATAATGTTTTCATAAGAGAAGCTTCTCCAAGAATCTTGGATTGTCCAAAATCTGTAATCTTGTATTTAAAAATGGTAACACCACATTACATATTAGGATGGACTGTACTAGAACGCATCATATTGTAGACATACATCAGGAGGTAGCATTAAGTTTCTTTCTTCCAAGCCAGTTCCAGTACATGACTATGAACAAAAGTCACCCCAAACATTATTAAGTGAGAATGGGAGAGGAGGAAGAGGGAGAAATATGACAAAGGATCACACTTTACACTAGAAAAAAGTACTCTCAGATTTGGATGTAAATGAACAACCACGGAATAAAGGTATTGTAGCCTATTAGAAGAGTTTACTTGAAAAATCAGCATTTTAGCATGCAAATCTATTCAATGCTTTCTCTGGGAAAGGAAAAAAAACCAACTCAAAACAAAATCCACAACCCTCATTCCCACCCAAAACAACAAAAAATCCCTGTTGCCATACAGCCTGGACTTTGTGAGAATGCTGTCTGTAATTCAAGAATTTAGATTTTATTGGGGGAAACAAACCATTGATATTTGAAATTACATATGCAGTGTATGGGTTTAAAATATCCATAAAAGTAAAATTACAATTATGAAAAAAAACAACCCTCTATGTTTTAAGTTACTTCATGGTTTGTATGACTAATTCCATAATATCTTCTTGGCTATGTTTAATGAAATATCAAGAAGAATGTGAAGGAACATTCCCAAATTTCTCCATTAACAAGAAATGTAAGTTTCCTTACCTTTATAAGACATGTCTCTTCAGAAGATGAAAGGAGCACATTTTCTGGCTTTAGATCTCGGTGTATAATTCCATTGTCATGAAGATACTAAATACATACAGATAGGCAAATAAGGAAAAACAGACTATTAACTTGTTTTAAAATGTAAGCTTTCCATTTTTTCTCATAGCAATGGCAGGATAACTGAAATGGCTGTGCAAGAGGCAGGCATGCATTTATGACTGCCTAACTTACGACTTTCCCTTAAAAAAAACAAAGCAAAACAAAACCAAAACAAAATGAAACAAACAAACAAAAAAACCCCACACCAAAACACCATCACAAACAAAGAAACAGAAAACCACTTTAGAAATCACTATGCTTCAAATGTCAAATCTCAATGCAAGCACAGTGTGCAGACCCAAGTTCTGTGTCACCTTTGAAGGAATTCTGGTTTTCTGTCTCTCTTAACAACTTTAATAAGCTGTTAAACCAACTTATTAAGAACACCGTGCTGATTGATTGCATGGGTTTCAGCAATAACAAGTTTCAGAAAAACTCATCTTGTTACATTTTTTTGGTAGAATTCATGATTATGTACCTTTACTGCCAGCAGCATCTGATAAAAATACAACTTGCAGGTATCTTCTTTCATCTTGATTGGCCTTGACACCCTGTCATACAATTCTCCTCCTTCCATCCTAAAATAAATGCAGGTTAACAAGCTAACATATGACTTCCTGAAGATTCATCTCATTAGACAGGACTAAGACCAAAACATTTGCCTATTCTGGCTACAGAGAAAGAATGTATTTCTGAAAATGAATGAGCAGCATCCTAAACACAGCACATGCATGGCTGAGTTAGGGTCAATCTCCTGAGTCTTCACTGGGAGTTGTTACATGATTTTTGATCAGCCCCCTCTTATGAGCTCAAAAATAAAAAAAAAAAAATAGCAGCAATCCACAACAGCAGCAGAGCAAACAACATCCAGGTACTGAGTGCCTACAAAGCACAGAAGGATGATTTCTCCTGGTTATCCTAGCTCCTAATCTTACAAAGCTTTCAAAAAGCAGTGGAGGCCAGCAAAAGAAAAACAAAATAAAACAAGCAAAACTTCCACAGTTCAGAACTACATACATTCATTGTGGCTATGAAAAAAAAACATTTCATTTTATGCATTTACTTTCAAACAGGTTACTTACAGTTCCAAAACAATGTAGTAATCCTCTGCTTCAAAGAAGTTTTTGATCTTGATTAAGCAAGGCTAACAGAAAAGGGAACACAAATGGAGGCACACAAAAAAATAGAATAATTCATAAAAATTAATCCTAAAGTTCTTATTTCAGCATTTCAAAACATGTCACTTAAACTAAAACTTAACACAAGTGACTAGCAAACACCCCAGACTTTTTCTAGTTGTGAGTTACCATACCCTCAATATTTTATTTATTTTACATGCAGAAGAAAGAGGGAATACAAATTCAAGAAATTGCCAGTTAAAACTAGGCTTTATATTTAGTTATTTCACAGCATTTACAAACAACTTGCATCAAGGAAAAGTTTCTGCAGCAGTGGCTCAGGTTAAAACTTCTCCTGTGATGTTGTTTCTTCTCAAATTTACATCTCAGTTATCCAAAGTTTTAAAATCTCAAATCTGCTAGGGTATAATATATTTAAAAGAAGAAAAAAACCCCATTCAATAATTTACAAGAAAAATTACATGCCTCCTTTAACACATTTCTAAATGGATAAAATTGCTCTTTAGTTACTACACTAAGGTCAGTAAACTACACAAGTACATACAATAGGGAGAAAAAAATAATAAAAATGTACAGTAACACTCACATGATCTATTTTCTTCAAAATTTCAATTTCTGTATTGATATTAAAAGCTGGGTTCTATTAAAAGAATCAAATACCATATTGGGTAAGACAGTGCTGCTCTGGAATAAGACATATGAAAAATAAGAGACAGTACCAGAAAAGCCACCATTTCATGCCTTTTGCTACTGTAAGTGACCATAGCATACAACTTTTTTCTATAAAATGATAAGGTGCCTTCAGTAAATTAAATAAACAGGGTGCTGTCACTATCTGGAGCAAGATCCTGCTCCAGACATGTAATTTCACTGCAGGTTAGAAATCCCCAACTGATTTCCAAATTTTAAAAAAAAAAAAAATTATTTTTGCCTATATACCTTTGAACAGCTTTTCTCCCTCTTTTTGCCTATATACCTTTGCCTATATTGTCCTTTGAACAGCTTTTCTTCCCCAAGATGCTTCACAGATGGGCCAACCTAAAATTACATGCTACTCTCTCCTATCTTGTAAGATAACATAACCAGATTCTTTTAATCTGTGGCTTAGGCTCAACTAATGAAATCAACTCAGCAGAGATTTTTTTTGCTCTTCTTCCAATCCAAATCAATCATCTTTGAACACACAACTTAACCCATACACAACATTCCAGATATACTCCTGTCTCTGTTCTGTACAATGGCATATATTAGTAATTATAATTCACAACAGCATCTTAAGTTGTCTTTGTTCTTCTCCAAATCCTGGCTTCTGCCATTAGACACATCGAAAGCTCTTCCCAAAAGGCTCCATACAATTTTCTTAAAAAGTATCACTGTGGAGCATTCAACAAAATTAGCTTAGTTGGTACATTTTTGGTCAAGACTCTGCTGGTTACAATGTGTCTACCTGATACATTTCAGGACATAAACCAAACCGTACAAGACTCTGCACCAGCCTTTGTACACATCCCATTAATAGTCCTAAATGATGAACCCAATGGAATGTGGCCAAGGAATGAAAGCAAGCATTTCCTATGAACTCTGCACATCATACAAGACCAAAAAACATTTTGAAATTAAATACAGAAGACATTTAGTAAGAAAATCCTCTTTAGCTGAAGATAGCTGAGGAGTCAGAGAAGTTACCAAATATTCCAGGACCACTGCAAGATGGCCAAGACAGCCAAACAAACCAAAATACTCACTTCCTCTCTCAAGCCACTTGCCACAAACTTCCGTTTATTGATGATTTTCACTGCGACTTTGTTACAAGTGCTCTTCTCAAATGCCAGTTTGACTTCTCCACAGGCACCACTAAAACGAGAGCACAGCTCTGTCAGTCCTTACAAATACTTGTCAAAAATCTGTGTAACAACTGCAGGCAAATGAAAGCATAATTTGGAGCTGCTGCTTTCTAACTTTCTGAATATGGCACGTTGCCTCGTCTCAGGAAGTATTCAACAGTTAGAAAGTCTACAGAACTTCTCAGGAAACATTCAAGAGTTAGAAAGTCTATTTAAATAGCAAGTGTTGTCAAGGGCCATTCATTCAAAACTGCAGGAGTAAATATGCAGAGCAGCTACTCTGTTTGTACCAGAAGTACAGGCAGATATGAAGGACAAGCTCTGTCAGCATTTCCTTCATGCAAAGGCATTTAGGAGAAGAGAACTTAGGAAGGGCTCTCTTAACACTGGACTGCACAAATCTGAGGAACAGAAATTACAATACTTGTATTTTTACTAAATAGCAATTATATTACAGAAAGGAATTGTTGTATTTTCCACTCAGATTTTTTTCTACTTAATTATTCACCTCCAAAAAATAGCCCCCACTTAAAATAGCCTCTCTCTACTTTTTCCTGGACAGTTCTTTCCCCTTTTGGCTGAAGGCCTCAACAGTGATATTGTAGGAAGCTGTATTCTGACATAAAGTTCTTGCTTCCACTTCAAATACCGGAGTAAATTAATATATAAACTTAAAAAACTCATTAAGAATTTACAGACTTCATTCTCTTCTACAGAAAAAAAACCCAAAACCACCAACCAAAACAAAACAAAACCTGGTTTTTGCAATTAGTGGTAGGTTACTAACCTCAAACCAATTAGAGAGACAAAGCCAAAATTCCTGTTTAAAATACTGTTTAAACATGTAAAGAACATGTTTACTCACAAGTTATCACTCTTTTTCTCCCCCTTTTTCTTTTAGAACAGCAGCTCAGTTAATACCTGTAATAATTCCAGCACAATGTACTGACAGTGATAAAAAAGTTAACCTTTTCTACTGAGGGAAGAAGGATGCTTACCTTCCCAAAGTCTTTGACATGATGTACTTCTCTCTGAATTCTTTAGGAAACATCATCTGATCATCCACCGTAAGATCAGAAAATACAAACACTGGGAAGGCAAGTTGAGATCATTTTCCTATTGTTAAGTTTACAATTTTTATTATAATAAACAGCTATGTTTTGTGAGCTTTTATAGTCAACCATATAACTGAGAAAATAATGTCTGCTAGAGTCAAAACTTAATATATGCTATAAATTACACCAGCTATGGGTTAGCAAGGTGATCTTATTGCTGAAAAATTACACTTTGGTATTAAATTCACAACAGCCTTTATTCAATTAACTACATTTAAGGACAAAATGAGCAAAAGTTTCAATGTCCCAGCAGAGATCAAAGATAAGTAATAATCAAGAAGACAGCATCTTAGTGGAAAAACAAAGACAAAGAAACAAAATCCCAGCCCTGCTAATTTTAAAGAGGATTTTCTATTTATTATGCAGCCTCTGGTTAGGTATCTGGGGGGAGGGGGGGGGGTGTTCAATTTTTCTTGAATAGTCTTTTTCCCCTGTTCCCACCATCATATGCACAGCCATTGAAGCCCAACAGTGTTTCAAAAATAGGAAACAACTATAAAAGTTTATACTCTAGTAAAGTGCTATGTGATGCAGATTTTTTAAGGGTTTTTTTCCTAGGGTTGACAGGGACATGGATAATTTTTATGTCCATATTAAAACACCTATTAATGAGCTGTGCTCATGAAGCACCTCAGCTCCCAAGAAACATATTCAAATCAATGCAGAAAAAACCTCTTGGTCAATACATTAAAAATCTACTTAAGTTAAAGCACATTTTACCCTTATTGGTCTGTACAGACAGTGCAATTTCAGAGTTGTGTGTCAGTGGAAGCCTCTTCCCTTTTCCAATGAGCTCTCTATTAACAAATGTCCCATTTGCACTATGGTCTTCAATGTAGGCAACAAAGGAATTTTTTGGACCCATTTCCTCAAAGAGAAAAAAAATGGGAAAGATGACAGTAAAGAGCAAGTGACTTTACAGTAAAGACATGACAGACTAGAAATTTACTATTGTTGACTCAAGAAATGAGACTGTGAGTTTATTTCATAAACCACGTGAATGGGGCATTGCCAAGAGTCTTGTTAAAGGAGTCAACCCTGAAGATACTATGATTTCTTTAGGATCTCTGCCCCAAAGCCTCTTTTTGAATTATGCCAAAATAGACAGAGAGTTAAATGTTTTTAGCACTTACCCTGAAAATTCGGAAGTGCTTCTTGCTATAGTTTTGGTAGAAGCCAGTCTCAGACAATCCTAGCTTAGAAAAACTGTAATCACAGCTTTTGTCTCTCCCAAACCAGTATTCCTCATTCACACAGTCTGCAGAGGAGGGGAAAGTACAGCAGAGAGAGAACACAACATTGCAGGATGTTAATAACTATGGCACTACAGAATGATGCCAAATGATAACTAATAGGATAACAAAGACAAGATTTTTCCCATAGAATCAAGTTTGTCTTAACTCATACAAAGCATCACACTTTGTCGAATCCTTTAATAATTTTAGCAGTGGTAGTTTTCAGTTCACCTTCAGCAGCATAAAGACATATAACTAAACACAATCAATTATAAAATGTAACAAAAAATGAAGCATGTAACAAAGAACATGAACACCCCAGAATTTCTGTAAGTCTATGGAAGCTGCATATCTGAGTACTCAGTGTAAGCACTGGGATGTAGTATGGAATAAAACACTATTGCAAAAGTTGCCTACCTAAATTTGCTTGTACTTAATTTGAAAATGAAAAGACACTGCTCTCCACCAAGCTGCTCAGAACTTTTCTGAGATCCTACAAAGAAACCAAGAGGTTTATTACAGTATGCACATACCACAGTTGCTGAAACCTTTTCCAAGTGCAAAGAGTCGACCCCAAGGCTGAGGAACCAGCTCTTCAGATTCCTGGTCCTCAGGGATCGACGCAAGCTCCTGAGTGGGAACAGTGTCCAAAGAACTGAGAGTCCCAGAACTTAAGGAAGACTGACTAGTGCTCTGTGAACCACTGGAAGAGGAACTGGTACCACACTGTGACTGCTGGGCACTTTGTGACTGCTGTGCTTCACTTCCAGTCTCTCGAGACATGTTGGCTTCAAAGAGAAAGTTAAAAAAAAACCCCAATTACTACAGCAAAGTAAAACTGGCAAACACTCACACACTGTACTATTAAATGTAAAACTTCTAACCAAAGCGCACATGTCTTACACGTAAATTCCCAGTAATTTCGCAAACCAGGATGGTTTTCCTTTTAAAACACAACGTGGAGCGGCCTCTGCTGGTTCCAGAACAGAACTAACCCTTATTCCCGGATTGCTTCCGCGGACTTCAGCGCTCGCATTGGACCATACAGGCACGGATTGTGCTCTGACAGAGCATCCCCGCATGGAGCAAGGGAACACGGCTGGTCCCGAAAACAAAGAGAAAAACCGAAAAGAGTAAGAACCGTAAAACGACGTACATTTTCTTGAAAGCGCGCGAGGGATTTATCACACCTGTACACAAGGAATGTACAAAACTCTGCCAGATTCAGACAACCACCACAGCCCTGGCAGCTGCTAGCACGTGGCAAGAAACAGCCCGGTTACAGCCCGGAAATTCAGAGCGTGTCGTGCTTCCCTCTGCACTGAATAAATGCTCCTACAGCCAGCCCACCCCTACAGCCAGCTTCCTCCAACACACCAGCGCTCCTGGGCTCCTGGATCCTCCACGTGCCTTCCCACCTTACCGCCTCCGTATCGGGTTTTTAGCTGCTTGCCATACAGATTAACGTATAATCCTCCTTATCGGCTCGCTACGTTTCATCAGGAGCCATAAAAACCCCGCAGCTCCCCAGTGCCCTCCGCGGCCCCGTTTGTTACAGGTGTTTACAAACACAGCCCTCACAGCGCTGCTGGGGCAGCCGCCCGCACACGGAGCAGAATCACAGAGCCCTCTGGGCTGGAAAACACAGAGGCCATCGAGTCCAGCCGCTGCCCCCGCACTGCCGATGCCACCACTGACCCCGTCCCCTGGTTCCACACCCAGACGGCTGCGGAGCCCCTCTAGAGATGGTGACTGCACCTCTGACCTGGGCAGCCCTTTCCATAAAGGAATTCTCCCTCACATCCAACCTGAACCTCCCTCAGAACGCCCAGACGGCGGGGCCGGGCCGCCAGCGGCCGCCAGCACCGTGCGGAGCGGCGCGGCCGAGCCCCAGGGCGGCACTGCCGGGGCCCGTTCGGTCAGCGCCCGGCCCGGCCCGGCCCTGCCCTGCCCGCCAGGGCACTGCTGCCCCGGGACCGGCACCGGCACCAGCGGCCACGCCGTCCGGATCGAGCAGTGCGGCCCCGTCCCCAGCAGCACCACGCGGGCGTCCCGGGAGAAGCAGCGTGTGGCGGCCGCGGGCCGGGAGGCGCGGGCAGGGGAGCGGAGGGGAGCGGCGGGGAAGGATGGGAGCGGGAGCGGGACCCGAACTCACGGCTGCCGGGGCTCGCGCCGTCTGCCCGGGGCCGCCGTGCGCGCTGCGCGCGCGCCCCAAGCGCGACCAATGAGCGGGCGGCCCGCGCGGGGCCCGCCGGGAGCGGGGCGCGATGCGGGCGGCGCTGCGGGCGCGGCTCGGGTGGGCGCGCCGGGCGCTGCGCGGGGCCGCGCCGGGCCGCGCCCCGGGGCCGCCGTGCTGGAGCTGCGGCACGGCGCTGCCCGGCGGCGATGGGCCGCGCTTCTGCCCCGGCTGCCAGGCCCTGCAGCCGCCGGCGCCGCGGCCTGACCTCTTCCGCCTGATGGAGTGGTGAGTGTGGGCGGGGCGGCCGCGGGCCCGGGCGGCCGCGGGTCTCACCCGCCCTGTGTCCTGCAGTGACCGCTCCTTCCGCATCGACGCGCAGCAGCTGCAGCGGCGGTTTCGGAGCCTGCAGCGCGCCGTCCACCCCGACCGCTTCGGCCAGAGGCCGCCGGTGAGCGCCGGGCCGGGCGGGAGCCCCGGGCGGGGGAGCCGGGCCGGGAGGGCCCCGCGGGGCTCGGTGGCTGCCGGAGGAACTCGCCCTTGGCCCTCGGCTGCGCGGCGGGGTCACAGCGCCGAGTCCCCGCCGCTCTCCCGCTCGGGGAGTGCGGGGATTCGCCTGTGTTTGTGTTTCGGTGCTCAGAAGAGGCTCTGCCATGGATTTGCGGCGGAGGTGGACCTTGAGAGGCCGCTGCGGTTCCTCGGGCCGTAGTTGAGTGCAATGACACAGCTCCCCGGCCCACAGAGCCTTCTCTGTTTCACACACGGACTGGTGTGGGGACGCTGTTTTTCCGCGCGTAACAAAGCGTATTTTGCCACTTCTTATTAGCTTCCAATTATTTGCCCTCCGTTTGCAGAAAGAACAGTTCTACTCTGAGCAACACTCTTCCCTGATCAACAAGGCCTACCAGACCCTGCTGAACCCTCTGAGCCGAGGCCTCTATCTAGTAAGGTCTCCCTTAGGTATTACAGTGTTCCTGGAACTAACCCTGGGGGCTGGTGGTGCTCTCAGGCATCTCACCTTCCATTCAATCCTTAATGTGCTAATTTGCATTCCTCTGAAGAGGATCACCAGACATTGAAGGGAGACCAGAACCAAGTTTGTTCCAAAATTAAATCAGCTTATCATCTCATTTGCTACTCATCTTACACTAGTTTTTCACTTCACACATTTGGTTTGGCCATGGCTGCTCATTCAGAATTTCAGTCTGGCCCATAGCAGCCTTTTTTATGTTTTTTGGCTTTGGGTCACTGCTGATTTTTATGGTCAGCCTGTGTATGGAGTTAATTTTCAGACTGACTCTGGTGATGCACTGTAGGTTTATTGGATATGAATCTGAGTGTGCCCCACTAAAAGACTTCATATTAAAGAAAATTATTCCCGTTGAAATAGATGTAAGAATATTTATTTTCAAATTCCCGTTTCCTCTGCCAGCTGGAGCTGAGTGGAGTGGAGCCAGCACAAGAGACAGACTGTGATGCAGACTCAGCGTTCCTCATGGAAATCATGGAAATCAATGAGAAATTAGCAGAGCCCAAAAATGAGGATATCCTTGAAGAAATTGAAACTTTAATTAAAGGTAGGTTAGGACTTGAGGGATTTGTACAGAACTAATATCCTGAATCTTGTGTAACACAAGAGTCTGAAACTCTCTAAAAGTCTTTAAATGTTTTGGTATATTTCTTGTAGTGTCCTCAATTTGTTTTAGTCTGGAATTGAATCACTGCAAGAGCTTCTGCCCTTTCCAATGTCCCCCCCTTTCCAGTGTTGTCTTTACCTGTTTATGCACCTAAATGTCATGTCTGTCTTGAGAACATTTGTATAACAGAACCTATTCTGATGTTGAAAGAAGCATATATAGACAATAAAAAGGAATTTGCTCAACCTTCATCAGGTGAGGGCTAGTCAGTTGTTCCAAAGAAAAAACCTGTCAGAATGAAGTTGAATAAAATGCTTGTCTGACCACAGCAAATAATGTTACTTATGTAGACATTGTAGTTCTTTCACCTTCTTCATCTGGCAGCCATTATATTAAGTGGTTATTCTCCTTACACAAGCAACTTTGTTTTTATATTGGTGATACGAAAACATTTGGTTTACTGATATATTTAATTCTTTGCAATAACAGCCTTGTGCCAAAAGCAATTAGAATAACTAGAATAAAAACTGAGTAGAACAGGAGAAAAGTAACTGTAGCAGGGTAAACTGAAACACTAAAAATAAGTTAGATTGCTGGGAAATTAGTGACCATTGATGTGCATTGGAATTGCTGTCAGTAAACCTGTTTAAATAAAGAAATACATGTTTGAAATTATAGTTAAACATTGACAGCAATTACGAAAAATTGGCTTGGTTCCCAAAGGCTGAGACTAGTAATGAACTTTCCCACCACAGACAGTCAGAATGCAGTGGTAAAAAATATCCTAAGTATAACAAAAAGTAAATTAAATAATTTGTTTTGCAGTTAAACAAGAAGAACTGACCAGAGAGGTGACTGCAGCTTTTGAAAGAGGTATCTGTTTTTATGAAGATTTTAGCTGCCATACATACCTGTCAAATGTTTAAAGCTCCACATTCTCTTACTGGCAAATATTTCCTGAGCTATGGAACAGAAATACTGCATTAACAAGGGTTTTTTGTTTGGTATTTAGAATAAGTACTTCTAAACTGACATTCCTGCTGATTTGGGAAATTCAGGACCTCACATTAACAACAAAGTCCAGTACAAAAGTTCCATTCATCTTACATCTAAATAATCACTTTGAATGGGAATGTAAATGCTAAGAAATGGTTAGTGTGTTTCCCAGAATACTGGGAAGGACAGACTTCATCTTAGACATATTCTGAGGTTTCACACTTGAATTTGGGAGATGTTATGCAGTCCTGGAGCTGCAGCAGAGCAGTGGGTGCTGTTCTTTGCAGTGAAAGCCACAGAAGCTGTGTGGCAAGTAAAAGCCTGTCCAGCCTAAGGTTTTGGGGACTTCCTGTGCAATAATTAACAGAAGTTTATTCTGCAATGGATAGGCACAAACTTGAACCATTCCTGAGCTGGGAAGGAACCTCTGTAGTTCTGTGCCAGGACGTTTTTCAGCGGTGTGTGTAACTGTAAACATCAAAGCAGCGCTGCCTGGGCGTGCCTGGGAGGAGTTACATTCTGTTACTCTGTGCCATGAGAATCTGCATCTCCCTTTGTCAGCAGGTCATAAACCACCCTCCCCCTCCAATTGTTTAACTGAGGAGAAATTATTTCAATATCAGTTTTGGAATTGGCACTATCCAGACCAGACTCCTCCTCATTGGCATTTTTCAGTTATGTCAGTTGGTCTATTTATACACGTGTAAAACAGACAAAAACCTTTGTCTTGCCTATGGGTACACCAATATTCCAGCCAGTTTACAGAACTCATTAAAGGGTATCCCTTCACATTTCTTTTCCAAATTGTTCATTGTTACATGTGGAACATTTGATTTGAGGTGTTCCCAAACCATCAGAGATGAAACCAATAGGCAGCATGGTTTTAATAGTGTCTGAGTCCTTGCAGCTCACAGCTTTAAATACTGAAGCAGGTGCTGTCACTAAAATCTTGAGATTAATTTTGAAAATGTAAATTAACCTCTCCCTCTGTAAACTAGTAACGTTTTATTTCATTTCAGATGATCTTCAAGAAGCTAAGAAGCTCCTAGCAAAAATGAAGTATTTTGCAAACTTAGAGGATAAACTAAAGGCCAAGAAGATTCCTTCCTGATGTTGCCTCCTTTGCTATTTAAGAGTCAGTGTTACTTTCAATTAAACAAATGGTTTAGTTATCAAAATCAGACCAATGGTGTTTGTTTCCTAGACTTCCATTAAAAGCTTTAATTCTGAGAGGAGGAAAATAAATGTAAAATAAATCCAGTGTTTGCTGCAGCACTTCAGTAATGGATGGAATTTGGAAATGCTTACAACCAGGAAAAGCTGCACTGGGTAAGGTGGGCCACTGTCCTGGCAGCCCCAGGTATGGAAACAAGTGTCAGAGAGGCACACAACCACCAGATGTGAGATTTCTTACTTCCTAATGTGAAGAAGTTATTTTGAGAAAGAGTCCGGGGAAAAAATGCTGGAGATGAGGCAGAAGGCTCATTCAGTATGTCCTACAGGCTCACTGTAGTCTCCTTGTGTGTGTTTTCTCAGACCATCTTGAAAATTCTTTAAAGGTGGAAAGTAATTCCTGTCATCTGTCCTCTCTGTTACTTCATGCTTTTTGGTATCTAGATCTCAGTCTGATGGGAACTAACCTTCAAAACTAGAAAAAGTTTTACCCTTTTGCTTACTAGAAAATGTTAATATGCTTAGGGGGAAAAAACACCAAACTGAAACCCCAGGAACTCTTTTATCAGGATACAAGTCTTTATTACAAATACCAGTAATTCGGAGAGGTGCTGAACTGTCGTACAGTACAGTAGTAGGACTGGATAAGGAATGTGTTTAAGGCTTTCAAAGTTACATAAATGAAAAACAGAAACTAAATACCCCTATTTCTACAAGAACTGGAATATTTCAAATACCAGTTCTCAGTAGGTCAGTTCTTGTGTGGGTTTTAACAAGGACACAGAATGTTACACTCAGCAAAGCATTTGGATGCTCCCGCTGACCCAAACTGAAGACAGGACTTTGAAATACCAGAAGAGTCACTGAATTATCTGCAGAAATCTGCCAGAGGGGTTCACTGAACATCCTCCCTCGCATTTCTGCGTCCATTTAGCACCAGGTTACAGCTAAACATCAACTCTTCTATGGCTAATATAATATGTTGTTAATAATATTTCAGCAATACATGTTTTAACAGCATTTCAGCAAGACTAACTTGCCTTTAGTTACACTTCCTCTAAATACACAGGAGGATTTAATAAGCCACTTGATCATGTATTACACTCCTAATTTAGAAGACTACGTTTATAATTGTCACTGAAGTTCTGTTACATTTGTGAAATTATGCAGAAACCTTTAAAAATTCATCTTGAAGTTGTCTTCTTTCATGAAGCTCCGTTTCCTTTTTTCTGGCATTTCTTCCAAAATTAAGCTTGTGAAATTCCTTTTTGATTTCCAGAAAAGATTTGTTTTTTGTCTCAGGAATTATGAGGAAGATGAAAGCAGCAACAAAGAAGCACTCCAGTAAGAACACCACAAAACAATACTGCTGCAGTCCATTCTGAAAATAAATGTGATTGCAACACATTTCAAGTGTAATCGTAGGTTTGAGAAAATAAGCTTTTTGTTGCCAGTCACACTTAGCACTGCTGCTCAGATATTTTTAAAAAAGAGTCATTCAACCTATACTTTACCTGCAACTTTTTAAAATTTTGGTTTTTAGATAAAAGACTGTCAAGTGCTGTGCAATTACTGGGTAGACTTTTATTTTAAAAATAAGATAAACCATTTAAGCACTAAAAAATTCACAATCTAGGGAGAAGTCAACATTTCCTACTTAGCTGTCACATATTTTAAGATTATATCATTTAAGTTTTTCTGAATGTTACTATTTTTCAGTGCTATACATTTAAAAAAAAACCTGTTGTACTGAGAAGCAGAGCTGAACCATGAAGAAAGGACAGGCAGATCCAGACACCCTGATGCATGCTGTTCCTGCAGGTTTTGCTGTCAAGGATATGTGCTAAAACTAAAAATACAAAGCTGGAGATGAAAGCCTATCTTGCCTTTCCTAATAATCTTCTGCTTACAGAACTCCCTTAGTTCAGCAAGTTCTCAGAGGTCACACTGGCCACAGATACTAGCTCAGCTTTACTTTGCTATAAATGCACAAGGCACTAATAAGAAATGTTTTATCTAGATCTCGGTATCTGGTTAAGTTTTTCTGGTTTTGACACCTTCTCTCTTTTTTTAATCTGAACATAAACATTGCCCCCCAGTGCATTCCTTTCACTTTTCATTTACCATGTTATGTTGGGGTTTGTGATATGTAAAAAATACTTTTAAGAGGGACTGAATCTAGTAAAACTCATTTGAGGGGCAGTGTGCATCCTGGTCAAGTGTCAATAATATACAGATGTGTATATAATACAATAGAAGCAATGGGATGGAACCTGGGAGCAGATGAAATGGCTGGTGAGACCATTAGGAAATTGGGCTGTGCATACTTACCACTATGAAGGGAAAGAGCATTCCAATTGTGAAGAAACTAATCCAGCTCATAGTCCCTGCGATCATGTGGGCAGCAGGACGTGAGGACTGTACAAATAACTCAGCTGTCAGGGTGTTTGTTATGCCACCTGGAGATGGTTCAAAAACAGAACAGAGACTTGTGCTTAAAGTCCATTTGAGGTCTTTTCAATGCTAGAAAAAACTGACTTGCTTTTGAATATGCCATAAGCTGATCTATTATGATTACTAACAGCACAATTCTGAGGCTACTACCCTTGCAGGAAGTGTCCCACTAAAGCACAGCCCCATTTCAGCAGCACTGATCAGGGAGCAGGCCCTGCCTGATAAGAGTCCAACTGCTCTGCTCTGAAGCAGAACTAAGCCCTCCCTCACCCGTAGCTGCCCCTGAAGTGTGCATGGTGAGCCTCAGCTGCAGGCTCCAGGATGGCCTCACTTGGGCTCCTCAGCCAGAGCAGCAGCAGCAAAGGCTTCCTGCCTGTGTGACACCCCCACCCCTCCCAGACCTCCCACCACTCACACAGGTTCCTGTGCAATACCTGGTCCCAACCCAAAGCTCAAGATGAAGGCAAACACACACGTCATGCTCAGGTAAGGCACCCAGGAGTACAGCTCCTGAAACACAACACAGTGAGAAGGTTTAGTTCAGATTTGGATAATCCGGTTTTAAAGTCTGGTTTAACAGTTATGTTTCCTTTTGTATTTTATTGCAACTAAGACCAGCATTCCTTCATTACTCTTTTGCAACTAATTTATGTAGCAGTACTGCTGCAGAGAAATTAAATAATGTTCATTCAACAATTTTTACTAAATTGTATCACAAAGTTATGTAATTGTAGTGTGGTCTGGGCTGGAAGGGACTTTAAAGCTCATCCCACTCCACCCCCTGCCAAGGGCAGGGACACCTTCCACTAGCCCAGGTTGCTCCGAGCCCTGTCCAACCTGGCCTTGGGCACTGCCAGGGATGGGGCAGCCACAGCTTCTCTGGGCACCCTGTGCCAGGGCCTCCCCACCCTCACAGAGAAGAATTTCTTCCTGATACCCAATCTAACCCTACTCTCTTTCAGTTTAAACCCATTCCTCCTTATGTGTCACTAGGTGCCCTTTTCACTCCTTAATCATATCATGTAATAGGAATGAGTCCTTTGCACCTGGTAAGTCAGAGAGAAGGTCAGAACAGTGCACCAGAGCGTCATGAGGACATAACCCCCAATGATAAGGCATCTTCTTCCCACATGGTCTATCAGTAAACCCTGTGGACAAGATACAATCTTCTGTTAATATACTGATCTCATTTTTACCAATATCCTTCAAGAAGAATCATTACTCTTTATACTGGGAGGTAGAACAAATTGCTCCTTACACAAGAGAGGGCTGTGAGACATTCACAAATTCCAGTGCCGAGTGTTACGTATGGGATTTTTTCTGCCAAGATCCCAGCTTGTTCAAAAACATAAGTTGCATAGAAATAAATCTACAACAGAAAAAAAACCAAAACAACCAAACAATGAGGTTCTTCTGGTATTTAAAACATTGTCTGGAAGCAGAGTCATGTTCATACTAAACACACAGATTAATGTATTTTATATTGTGAGTTACTAATTCAACATAAGCAGCAATAACAATCTGTTAAATTCACTAAGTAAACATTGATATCATAAAAGCAAATAGGATTATTCAACTTACTGAACATGCTTTATATTCTTAAACCAGACATCTTTAAGCTGATAAGCTGATCCACCTTTAATTACTTTTTCAGAAGAATGTAAAGACAACTATCAAGTCATTCTTTTAAAAAGTTTGCATACCAGAAACACAGAAATGAGAAAAAATGGAAAAAAAAGAAATAATGCAAGGACATTCTTTCCCACTTATCCCATTTCTCTGAGCTCTATGTGGATCCTTTGTGTTAATAAATGGTTGAAAAACAGGTGGAAATTAAACAATTAGTTAAGCTCTTTGTTCCTATGAAATCTTACAGCATTAATGCCACTGAGCTGTTGGCCCATTGTCATTACAATGACAGTGATGAGCTGCCATCTCACACCACGGTCAGTGAATAATTGCCAGGGCTTCTTGGGTTTCTCCCCATCTAAGGCAAACCGTTCTCGCTGGATGTCTTCCATCTCCCTTCGATACTCTGAAGAACCATGAAATCGCTTCAAAGCTAAAAACAGAAAAAAATCATTTATGTTTACCTATTAACCACAACTCCTGGGAAACCATCTTTCCATAACAATCTGGCTCTTGCTAAGATATGAAAACTTTGCTTTGTGACTTGTTTGTTCCTTGCTGGTTTTTCAACATTTTTTGCTGTGGTGGATTTGGAGAATTCTGTGGCATTTCTTTGCTTCTTTTTAGAGGAATATCTGACCTTGAAATATTCACCAAGCAAAATATTTTGTATCTGAACCTCAGACCTTCAAATAGTCATCTCCTTAAAGGACACTCTTACCACTTTGAAATGTTTTGCTTAAATTCTAGGTAGATACTGAGTCCTTTGTTACGGCCCTGACTTTAATGTTGCCAGTGGGATGCAGCTAGTGAGCAAAGACAATAAATCCTTCTCCTAGGGCAAATATAATCAGAAGTCATTTGGATCCCAAACTAAAATCTTTACAAATGGTCCTAAAACTTAGAGAGTATACAGCATCAGTTCCTTTAAAATCTTCATGATTAAATATATTTCAAGTGACAATTTGTCTTCCTAAGGCCAACAGTAGGGCTTTTGATGATCCTGACAGCAAAGTTTCCACTAAGAGTAAACAGCTTGAAGCTCCAGTCAATGAACTTATATTTGAAACAGGATAATAAAGTTTTGTTCATAACCCATTATAGGCTCCTGAGTTCCACAATCCCTTTTTCCATATAAGCTCACTGGAGGACAAACATGGGCCAAAAAGCACAGTGCTGTGTGAATAAAGATGAAAGGAGAATCTGGAACCCAATATACACACTGTACCCTTCTGAAGAACAGAAAGTATAGATGCTGGATATTACCTTTGGCACAGCTCAGCTCATCACCTCTGTCAATAAGAAGGTATCTGGGACTTTCAGGAAACCATGGAAGGAATAAAAGTTGGGCAAATGCTGGAACACAGCTGCTGGATAGCAACACAGGCAAATGCTTTTCCCCACCTAATAATTCTCTGTGAAAAATGTGGAAAAAGAAGGCAAAGAAATATAATAATTAGCTATTGGTTACTATGTAGTGCAGTCTCTGTTCTTGGAACTTCTAAGTTCCAGCTGGATGAAGGCCCTAGCAACTTCCTGTGATCACACAGGGGACAAAAGCAGTGGCAGTGCTATGATACAGAAATGTGAATCCTTTGCTCTCAAGTCCTGTCTTGCCAACGTTCATTGTCTCCAGCAGGAAATTGGCAGAAGACATGAACTCGGCACAAATGTACCAGACTTACTGATGCTGTTCTGGTGACCCATCTAAACTGAGACTACTTCCCTGAGGAGATAGCACTGATGGCTGGCAATTGTAGGAATAAGGTGACCCAAGCAGGATTTTCTTCTTCCAGGGGGACCTCGTGTGAATTCTAATGCTACAATGGCACAAGGAATGTTTTGCAATGAGCAGCAGGAAATTGGAATTCTTCACACGGGAGTAACACAAAACAGGAAAAAAAAAAGAGCATTTCTTGCCTCAAACCAATTATTTGTCCTGTCAGAATTCCCCCAGTCAGAAAGATGGAAGTCCCCATGGCCAAGCCACCTCTTAGATGTTTTGGGGCAAACTCCCCAATATAAAGAGGCTGCACACAGAACCCAATACCTGCAAGTAAATGGAAAAACATTTTCCTATCAATAGAAATTGCCTTGCAAAGAGTTACTAAACCAAAACACATAGGAAATGGGACTTAATTAATTTCCTATTTATTTAGCTGTCTTCAGATTCCAAGCTAAACTACAGAACATTTTCATCATAAACACGTATCATAAAACCTAAAGGATCAGAAGTAACAATAATTTATCATTCACCATAGTTTATTAATAGTAGGAATAAGAAGTCATTCACCTGAATTTATGCCAATCAAAAACCTTCCAGCAATCAGTAACTCAAACAATCCTGTAGGAAAACTGATCCCCATTAAAATGGAGGCTAGTATTGCTATAACATTATTCATCAAAAGAGCTCCTTTCCTAAAGAGGAGGAGGAACAAAATAATAATAATAATAATAATAATAATAATAATAATAATAATAATAATAATACAACCACAAATAAAAGAACAAATAAACAAAAAACTATTAAAACAAACAAAACCCCCAAACCAAAAAACAACCCACCCTAACCAGATATTAAGGAAATCTGCAATAATGTGTTTTTTTAAACAGTTTTCCTTTCTGATAATGTGGGGAAAAAATGGGCTTTATACTGAAGAAACATACTATTCCCTGGAAACCCAGATATCTGATAGAACTGCTCGTATTTTTAAAAATGTCTAAACATAAGAATAATGCCTGAAGAGGTAGGAATGAGGCTTGTTCATTTGAACACATGAAGTGCAACAGATGAAGCAGCATTACTGGCACAAGGGCTGCAAATGTGTCAGGGGGAACTCATGTTTCCACCACACTTTGTGTGCATTCTCCTACTCAGATTTCAGTAAATGTAATGCAAAGACTAAATTCAAAGGTCATAATTCAGGGCTCATCCTCGAAAGTCACATTGGAATAAACTGTAAAATTCTTCTAGGAAAACTCAGTTTTAAAGTGGAAAAAATATGTATGGGCACCCAAGGTACTCTTTTCTCCCACTGTTTTTCCACTTATTTACTTTCCATTTCTGGGGAAGGTAGGAAAAGCAAACATGCTTCTATGCCTGCTGCTGCAACTGACCTGCCCAGCCGGATTGCCATGCTGCCTCCAATCAGGGCTCCACACAGGCCTCCAAGGGAAAAGATAGAAGCAATGACAGACCAAAGAAAGGTCAGCAAATTTGGATTTAGCTCCTTGTGATAACGACTACTCCAGGTCTCATTTAAGAACTTGTGTATATGCTGCAGTAGAAAAGAGTGGTGAATGTGTAGCATTTCATACAGCCCTACAGCACAGCAATACAAATAACTTGCATCCCAATCCTGAGAACCAGTTCTGGGAGTTAACAAGAGGTATCACCTGACTGGCAGAATCTTCCCTGAACACAAGAATGACCTTGTGTTTCCTACTCCCCACACACCACTGAGCAGCTTTGCTTTGTGCCCTGCCTCAGGTGCTGCACCAGAGGAGAAACACCACCCTGACATGCACTGCCACCAGAGAGCTCTGAGGTCCTTCTGAACAGGAGGGGAACAGGCTGGATGGTTGGCCCTACTGTTTTTAGGAACATCTCAGAGCACAGAGGCCTTGCAACCTAAAAAATTTTACTGTCAAGGGACTCATTCTGACACTTGATCTAAATCTCCCTGCCTCAGAGAAATCCAAGAAGTCATAGTAAAACCCCCTTTTCAACTCTAATAATACTCCACCTTTTTTATAGTATTCAGGTGTCAGAACTTCTAAGCTGTTATTCCACATGCTTGGTTTTCTAAAATTTGCCTTTAGAAACTCTTGAACTGACATGTCTCTGTAATCAGAGGCTCCTGTTCTTCGCCTGCAAACAAAGACTACAGAAGAACAAACTCCTTGGACTCTCCCCCCATTCCCAGCATATGACATGTTCCTTCACAAACAGCTTCTTTTAAGCTTTGTAAAAAGCATACAGTGTTGTACCAAATTCCATCTTCACTGTTTCCCAAGCAAATAAATCAGCTGGTGGCAAAAAATTATATCCATTACTTTCACAAGATCATTTGCTCATATCCTTGAGTCATCTGCAAAATATGCAGAATCCTGGAGGCCATAGCAAAGAATGCACAAATAAGAAGTGAAAATACCTACAAGTTACTCAGCCACTACTGATGCAGCTGTTTATTTCCATAAGATCTTTTTCAGTGACCTGTCTTGTGATGGACAACTGTAACTGTCCTTTCTCCCTGTTATCCAGTGATAGAAAGAATGGGAATGACTCAAAGCTGGGTCAGGGAGGTTTAAACTTGACATTTGGAGAAATAGTGGTGATACCCTACAGAAAGGATGGTCAAAGAGAGGAACAGGCTTCCCAGACAAGTGGTCAATGCTCCAAGGGAATTTGGACAATGCCATTAGTAACATGCTTTAATTTTTGGTCAGCCCTGAAGTGGGCAGGCAGTTGAACAAAATGGTCACTGTAGGTCTCTTCCAACTGAAAATGTTCTGTTCTGCTCTACCCATAATGTTCTGGGCTATTTTAGTAACTGAAAAATTTAATACTTATTCAGTTAATCCTTCTAATAATAAAGGTATTTATATGACCTCTTTGGCACTTTTGTCTGACACAGAATACCTCTGATGGGAGGTACTCACAAATTCACATGAAACCACGTGGGAAATTAACAAGATTCCTTCATATGAGAGGAAGATTGCTTTAGTTCCCACTGCCATCACAGCAAAAGCACATTTGGCCTCTTGACCAAGTTCAGAGAGGAAACAGTCCAGTGAACAAAAGATGAGCTTTTACCTGCGTGGGTGCATTGATAATAGAGACATTGTACCCATACTGAAAGGTCCCTCCAATTCCAACAGCACAAACAGCCAGGAGCAAGGTCCAGCTGGGGAGCTAGGGAACAAAAGAAAGTCGTGGCCATGAAAAGAGATAGGATCTTGAGCCCACACTCATGTAATATCTAAAAGAAAATTATGGTGAGGTACATCATGTATTTAGTTGTGAGCAGTGAAAGTATTTGTCTAAAAAACTGCATGGACTCCCAAACACCTGCAGCAGGAGAAGCATTTCAGGCTGGCTTTGGCCATGATCATTAACAGCCTTTAGAAATACCACAATTACAAGTCTCCAGATTAAGTGTAGGCAACAAAACCATTACAACTTTTATTGGAAACTGAGTAAATGCTTTTTGCATAAACCACACTGCTCACAGTGTCTGTTTTTAATGAAAGAATGCTACAACTGTTTATGTTTGGTGTTAGAGACACAATGAGTCAGTGTAAGAATTAACCAAATCCCAATCTTTCTGAGTCTCATTTTAACCAAGATGTGAGCAGTAACAATATTTTATTTCCCTTGAAACAATATTTTAAGTCCCTAAAATGATTACTCCATGTCTGCAAATTGGCAGGTGCAAAGCCTCAGTACCTCAATCACAATAATTTGTTCACTGACCATAATATTCAATTTAAAATTTATTGGCATGTTGGCATATATTTTTTAAATTTTTCAATATCTATGACCTAGTTACATTCTCAAATCAGTGTTTACAAACTAAAATTCATAGAGTCACAGATTCACAATGTCAGTGATCAGATTTCCCCTTCCTTTATATATAAAGACTGTGCATATTTCTTTCAATAAACTTGTACTCCCTGAATTTCTCACTGTAAGGTATGTAGGCTAATTCTTCATCATTCCCATTCTTGGTCCAGTTCCCAGAAATGCTGAGTTATTCCAGATACTGTACTGTATTCTGAAAGAGCTGTCTCCTTCCTAAAGATAATGCATCAAAACTTCCTTCCTTCCTTCCTTCAGGGATGAAATTTGCAAGTTGAAATGGATCTCATTAAAGTAAAATCCAATTAACATTTCCTTCTGGTTTCCAAGTATAAAAAGTGCTCCTCTGAATGTCAACCAAAGCAATGAATTGAGAGTAGTAAGGGCTGCAGTGAGCATGGTAGAAAAAAAATAAAACTTGATGTGGTAAATACTGCACAGTCAGACCCTTTATTAACCAAGTACTGTAAACCTATTTTGTGTGTCTTATGGCTCCAACCTGGAATCTAGAAGAGACAGAAAATAAACAAACAACCAACCCAAAATCATTAACATACATCACATAACTTTTGTTATGACAGATCTTTTGTTCCTCCTGCCCCAATCAGCTGGGCTCATGACACTGGCATGCTGTCTCACATTGGAGCTTGGAGGGAGCACAGATAACAGCCTCAC
Source organism: Monarcha castaneiventris obscurior (assembly GCA_026261815.1). Classification (NCBI taxonomy): domain Eukaryota; kingdom Metazoa; phylum Chordata; class Aves; order Passeriformes; family Monarchidae; genus Monarcha; species Monarcha castaneiventris. Next base: position 5,505,587 of record JAMPIT010000485.1, read on the forward strand.
GTGTTCTGTCAGCTACTGAACTCCTGACAGCTTAGGAGCGCGTTCTCCTCATCTCAGAAACACGACACAAAATTCAACTTGTACTCAACGTAAAACACGAGAATCAGGAAACTGCTTTTATAGCTTCCACTTTCTAACACAGCTAGGTGTCCGAGGAAAGCACAAAACTTCATGAGTCTAATCACATAATGTATTTCTATTTAAAAGCCAACATGAAATACCCGCACATTTCACACTTGTACATCATTGCTAAAACCACAAACTCCCTGCAGGATCCACCTTTAGAGGCCGGGATGGTTCTGCTTACCTTGCAGGGCGAGCTAGACCCTCTGAGCAGGGGCTGGTGCTCCATTCTGAGCATGGGTTGATTTAGATTTCCTTTGCAAAATTTAGTAAACTACGTTACAAAAAAAAAAAAAAAAAAAGGTACCAAAGAACTTAAGTCGCTAATGCATTAGGACGCAGCTTTACTTTTTTATTGGTTGGTGGGTTGGTGGGTTTTTTTTTCCCCCGCCCATTGGGACTCTCCTCAACAGTTCAAAACTTTTTTGTGACACGGATGCCCAACTCCGATAAAGCCTCAGGGAGCTTTCCCACCTCTTAACGCTGTGTACCTGCATTGTCCTTCCCTAACTTCGCGCAGAACCCGCAGCCTCCCGCCACTAAACACAAGGACAGGCGGTGGTTACCGTGTGCCGGGGCGCCATCCCTCCCTCCTGCCGACCGCAGCCCAGCTCCGCTCCGCTCGCCACCTCCCCGAGGCCGCCTGAGCTCCTCAGCTGACCGGGATTTGGCTGCCGGGCCGTGCCCGCCCCGCTGCGGGGATTAGACCGGACCACGGACAAGAGAAGCGCAGTCCCGGCCCCGCTCCTCGGGGACTCCGCAGCCCCCTCACGGCCATGGCGGGGATCCCGCTCCGTGACTGCGTCCCCCACAGCACCCGAGACTACAACTCCCAGAGGCCCCACGGTGCCCGGGACTACAACTCCCACAGTGCTCGCGGGGCCTGCTCGGATCGCGGCGAAAGGCCTGGAAGGCGCTGGGCTGGAGCGGCGGCTGCAGCCGCGGGCCCGGCTCGGCCCGGCCTCCGTGCGTGGCTCCTGCGGGAGCGCCTCGGGCACGGCCGGCGTTGATGTGCGCTTTCTCCCCCGCGGCAGGAAATGGCAGCGCTAGGCAGATCCTGCCAGGGCATCCCGGCGGGCCCGGCCGTGGAGCTCCCCGCGGCTCCGGCCGCTGCCCCGGACCGCCACGGCCCGCAGCCCTCAGTCGGCGGCCACGGCCGTCTGCAGCCGCCCGGGATGGTCATGGCAGGGATCGGGAACGATGGCGCCGATGGATCCGCCGGGCTCCGTCTGCAGAGCAGCTTCGACCTGGCGTCGCTGGCCGCGCTCGGGAGCCACGGCGAGGGGCTGAGGGTGGCCCCGGTGAGCTCCTTCAGCAGGAGCCGCAGCCAGTAAGTGCCAGAGCCGCTCCCGCAGGGCCCTGCACCGGCGGCGGGCAGCTGCGCCCGGTGCTTTGCCAGGCGGCTGCAGTTTGTGTCCTTGTAGCGGTGTTGAGCTGGTAGGGGGTTAGAACTGTGCTCGTCTTAGGACCTTGAAAGTGGCTGGTGGGGGATAAAGGAGACTTTTAAAAGGCAAGGACGGTGATGGAGTTTACTGGCATCTTCGCATACTCTCAAACTCATGTATTTTTTTATTTTTTTCTTTCTTTTTTTTTTTTTTTTTGCAAATTTTTATCTTTCGTATATGTGAGCACAAAAATCTTAAGTTATTCTATAAGACGTTGTGTTTTTATCGCACTTGAGTATGTACCTGTGATACAGTGTATTGCAAGACTCGAGGTGGATCATGTGTTGTTTCTTGAAGAATTTGAATTTTAGCAAAAAATCGGTCTTGCTCTTTGTGGAAAAATAAGTAACGTAAAGGAGAAGAAATTAGCATGGAATTCTGTTCAGAGAACTGAGCAATTACAGCCGCCTTTGACTTCCTTTGGAACAAAGTAGTCAGTTATTGTTCCAAACTTTTACTCCCTTCAGAGCTGGTGATGTACTGTGACTGTTGATCTTAGCTGCAACTTTAAAAGGGAGGAAAATATTGTTTGAAAATGTCAGTGTAATCAGAAGATATAATTTGAAGCTAAGTAACTGTTTTTCTTTTGTAGTGTCTCTGTGCGATGTGGAAAGAAGCATAAGCTAGAAGAAGAGGCAGAAGGGTAAATTAATTTGTCTTTTATAGCCTGAAAAATCCTGATTTGCTTTTTGTTTTGTAAAAGATTTGCGCACATCTCACCTGCAATACAAACAGGAAGGAAATCTATCATTGTTTCCATTTGGAACTCTTCCCTTGAATTGCACATGAGCCTGAATCCATTTGTGTTACCTAATTAATTGTGTGGCACTGATTCTCCTGAGTAGGTACTCACATTTTACTGAGAGCAATGTGGATTTATTTTCTTTGTTGAGGTTGCATTGCCATAGTGTTTCAAAGCTGCTGAAATGCATTTTGTGTAACGTTTGTTCTGTAGAATGCCACATTTCTTTTTTGACAGTTGTAAACTTACTTTGTTTCCTAGCTGTCCTGTGCGGAAGAAGAGACTGACAGGAGCCAAAAATTGCCCTTTGAATCCCAACACTGAAGAATGGATTCTTTGTGCAGGTCAGCAGGCAGCTGGGGAGGTAGCAAGTCAGTATGGTGGCAGCGGTCCTGAAACTGCCATGTTAGAAATTCCCTGTGAAGAAATGGATCAGACAATGGGGGAACAGCAATGCGAGGTTGCTCGCAGGAAACTTCAGGAAATTGAGGACAGGTAAATGCAGGGATTGAGTAGCCTGGCTTTGCTGAGCTTTCCCTTTTTTGGTGGGCATTTAGGGGTAAATCTAGCACTTAGCTGTGTGATAACACTGCTGTAAACCTCAGGTGAACCTTCTGTTCAAATGATTTCATTTTAGGCTGCCTATGGTCCTGTGAGTCTCTAGGCTAATAACGTGTTCTGAAATTGAGGGTGCTAGAGCAGCAGATGCTGAGTAATTAACACCCTGCTCACAATCATTGTGCAGCTTTAATATACCATAATGGGGTTTAATGCTCTTCTGTGAGCATCCAGAGCTCAAATTCCAACAGTTACCTGCTCAGACTTGAGCTCAGCTTTTTTTCAACCAACTGCAGCTTCTTCTGTGATTAATACTTAAAATAGATGTGAATGTCTCAGTGTAGAGAGTAGCATGAACCAGAGAGGTCTCTCTGCACATATGCAGTAAGGCTGAGATTCTTCTTGCTGGTGGTGTGATGTGGGGTAATGGGGTGGATATAGAAAGTTTACTGTAGTAATTTAATAAATTTGCTGTGCATTCTGGCCCTTGAAAGATTTCTGGGAATGGCATGTGTATGTATCAGTTGATTGCAGTGAGCTGGTATTCCAAAATATCTAAAATGACCGCTGCAGATGATGAGAAAAGCCAAAAGTTACAGAAATTTAAAAACAAGGTTGTTTTGTAGATTGTTCCATAGATGGTGCATGAGGAGAAGCAAGGTACTGTTAGACTGTTATTTTTTTCATGGGTAAATCAGAGCAGTGAAATATGTCTCTATTACCTGTTTATGTCTGCCTTGGGCCCCTTGGAGGATGGTTCCCTATTCCCAGCTACTCTGCTAAATTTTCTATAAAAGGTTTACCAAAACCAAAGGAGATGCTTCCATTTCTTCTAAACACTTCAACAATTTGTGCCAGTTTAATCTCAGAAACTGGCGCGGTGTTGTGAAAAGTAAAGCACTGTTTTCAGTACCTTTGCAATCATTCTCAAAGTCCAGTTATGGGGAATTGAGAAGGTAAAGCTACTGCATAGCTGAGACTCACTTGTGTAATGTGACTGAATCATAAGAGTTTCCCCTGGAGGGAATTTGTTCATTTTCTCTCAGTGTATGTCTGCACTGACAGGGCTGGGATAACACAGAGAGAACAAAGCTAGCTCAGGTACCAGAAGTGGCATTGCTGCTCCAGTGGCTTCTGTGGGTAAGAGTCCTTCTGAGGGTATTTTGGCCCAAGAGAGACTCGTGTTAACATGGCCCCGCTGCTTCTGGTACCCAGCCTAGGTCAGAGATCTGCACAGAGCAGAGCACAAAGATGTGACTGTAGTCTGCAGTGGATGTGCCTGATAACAGTATGCTCAATAGTGTTTATCTCCCTCTTCCCCCTCCATTCCTAGGATAATTGATGAAGATGAGGAAGTTCATGCTGATGGAAATGTTAGCAATCTGCCCACTCTTATCCTGTCAGATACCCTTAAAAAAGGGATGAAGAGGGATTTTGGTGAAGTCCTGACAAAGAAAATAATAGAATCTATGTAAGTTTTGGAGGAAATCATGGTGCTATGTAGCTAACATGTGCAAATGAAAAGAGAGACCTCGTTTCATGTTTATGGAGATGTCCTTAATTACTGCATGATGCAGCCAACCTTGTATAACAGACCATTCACCTGGTTAAAAATGGGAAAAACTGCCCTAGTGTATAAAAGAAATAAGTGTAACTGTAGTGGTCATCAAGTGTCTGTTTTGTACTCCTTGTTTCTACAGAGTGAAATTTGTTGAGTGAGCCATTATAAGTTTTGTTTTTATGTATATGAATTTTCAAAATGAGAAGATCCTGAAGTGTGACCAGCAGTGGTCAAGTTTGGTGCAAAAAAGAGAGAAAATACAGGGTTAGAACTAGAAATAATGGAACTGGTTAGGGAAGAGGAAATTTAATAGGGGGGGAAGAAAAGGTATATATTTTCTGGAATACAGTTCCAGGCTAGCTCAAAAGATGAAGATACAAGTATTCTGCATTTAATAGATGTGCTTGGAGAACTTAAATTTTACTGAAACTCCATCCCTTCTAGGAGCCGTCCTTCTATGGAGCTGGTGCTTTGGAAACCTCTTCCTGAATTTATGACAGATAAACTGAAGTCTGTTTCTGTTAAGAACTTCAAGCAGCAAAGTACAGAAGGGTGTCAAGCTAAGCAGCCATCACCAAGAGCTCCTTTTGACCCACAGACTGAAACGTTCCCTGCATTGCAACAGACTGCCATGTCTCCAGATCCATATGCTAGTTTGGGAATATCTGGGTGTGCAGAAGAAGAAATGGAGTTGTAGATGGCCAGATTTTAGACTGGAAGTGGTGAGCTTCTGATGCTTATTGTTGGTGTTTTTTGATTTTTTTTTTTTCCTGGTTTGATGTGTGAATCTGAAGTTATATTATTTGGTTTTTGTTTTCTTACTAACCATCATAAGAACATGGTTTGGCCAAGAAACACCCTAAGATTTCTGTGTTCCAATCTGTTAAATATTTTTACTTTTACTGAAAAGGTAATTCAGAGGCCTTTGGAACAGGGAAATAGCTTTCCATCTTGCTTAATGGTGAAATATCCTCTTAATTGCCCTTGGTAAAGTATAAAATCCAAATACTGAATGTAACTGTGGCTTAAGCCACACCTTTCTCTTACTGAGCCATTAAGACTGGTGCACATACTCTGCTTGGCCATTTGGTTTAATTTGAATTACAAAAGGGTATGTAAAGGAAGAAATACTTTCAAATCTAGTAGCAGATAGAAAAGCAATCCCTCTGGTAATTGCGCTTTTCTCGCCATCTTACCTGCTTGGACTTGATGTAAACTCAAATGTAGAAATTATACAGTCTGTGGGGTGGTAGGGAAGGAATGTTACAGCTGAGCATAAGTCTTTTGCTTTTTAGAAAGTAAAGCCAGTGCTTATAACTTGCAGGATACCTGCTAACTTCAGTCGTCTATGGTTCATTGGCTTCTAAATTTTATTTGTGGGTTTTTAATGTCCCCCTCCCCAGACAATGCAAAGTCTGGAGAAAAGTGGTTCTCAGCAAAGAGCTTCACATTTTACATTGTGCTGAGATTCTTTTTATGCATTGAGTTGGAAAGTCAGTTGAAGACAGTGTAACTTTTGATGAAATGAATGGCATCCTTTAATTTGGATAAACATGATAAGTAAATCACATAACAGGGAGCTCCTTGCTGCCATAAAGAAGGTCAAATGCTTGATTATTGTCTGTAAACAAGTCCCAGCCTTTGAGACTGCTGGCATTGGTGGTGAAGTAAAGGAGATGCCTGTCTTCTTTCTGAGAGAATCTAGACTTAAAATTTAAGCCACAGTATGTGCCAATAATATCGTGTCACATTGTTTAAACAGATGTATGCCAAAAGAATTTTCTATCCTGAGCAGGGTGCCAAGAAAAGGAATCCACAATGAGCTGTCGCTTGTACCTTTTCTCAGTGCACAGCAGTTCCTTATGCTTAAGGTTCTTTGACTTGTTGAAGGGTTTTATCTTTTGTTTGTAAGTCCTTGAGCTTTCTCAGAGATACATGAATTGAAGCTTTTCCTAAGAAACTGCTTTCCAAGTTATAGGTTCTGTTCAGAGTCCTACATCCCAATCTGGTTTTGACATCTTGCTAACATAAAGGAGCAAGTACACAGTAACGCAGCTGCTCACATAAGAAAATCTACTCTTCCTTTGCACAGCTAAGAGATAATCTTTGTGATGATATTCTTCACTGTTGAATAACCCATAGTTGAAAGTTTAAAATCAAGCTTCTCTTTTTGCAGTCATCCTTTATTTCCTTTTGGTTGTTCAGAAGATACTCCTGTTTGTTAAACCCTGTTTATCTTGCTGCTTTTGTTGAAGGTTGTCTGAAATTTTGTGTCTCTTGCTAAAACATTTCAGAGCTTCACTAAAAACACTCCAACATTTCTTTAGGTATTACTTTGGAAACCAGTATACACCTGTACCATTCTGGAAGGTTTATTAAGTTGAAGAACATGTGCAGCCTATCTTGTTATAATGTCTAATTTCATTTCAGGGTCTGCTATAAATCTCTTGCATGAGCTGTGTAAAATTTCTTATGTATCATTAAGCTGCTGAACGTGCTTAAAACCTACAGCCTTTGACGTGCTCCAGTGCCTGAGTAGAATGTAAAGCAGCACAGTTTGGAGAAGGCTGTAGTCACTGCAGGTAGAAAATGTGGTGCCTCCAAGTAAGTAACTGGTTTTCAGCTTGCTGGATTATAGTGAAAGTTCAAGGTTGGAAGTATTTTAGGTGAAGGCTCTGAATCCTAAATAAACTGAAAAGAAAGGATGAAAATTTCAAAAATGTGATGAAACCACCTCAGCGACACTAAAATTGCAACAGAAGATGTAAAAAACTGTAGGAGGCCTAAATACATCAAATGATGCAGTTGTTTTCCTCTTAAAAACACCAAATTGCTTATTGGATTTGCAGAATAAGAAATTGTTGTAGATGGCTTTTAAGCATACTTTTTTTCCTGCTAGGTTTGTACCAAAGGTTGACTTTCAGAGGTGTCTTTCCTCTTAACTCAGTGTCGATAGGGCATCACTGACCTGTTACCTGCCATCTAAAACAAGAATATAGTGGTGCACTATTGATAAAGACCATGAGATGGAGAAAAAAATTGTCTTAAGAATTTTGCTTTGATAGAAAACATTTGCTTTCATTTTTTCACAATGCATTTCTGCCCTTGTGATAGGAGACAGTGGGGTCGAGTTGATTAAATTGATAGAAGAGTGGGAACCAACTGTCAGGAGCACTGAGCAAGATCCTTGCTGCAGCAATCACTTTGCAGAGGGTGATTGGACAAGAGATCAAGCTGTGGGCATTTACAGACTTCTGTATTTGTGAGTTTCATTTGTTGTTGTCTTCATTAAAAGACTTTTATTAATGCTGTTCACAAATGGGATGGCAGATACGATGCAGTATTAGGAAAAACCTTATTTTGAAATATGGAAGATCTGATTCTGGTCTGTCTTCTCTTGGGACCAAATCACCCTTTGTATGTCAGTTTTCAATAAATTTTCTAAAATATTTTTTAGATGACTGTTTCATTCCTGGTAAGAGGGAAAAGACCTTGGGGAGCCTATATCCAGTCCTTCAGCTGGACAGTAAAGTACTCTTCTGGCTTAAGAAGATTTGAATTTAACTATGTCATCTCAAAGGCATGTCCCTTTTTTCCTTCACAGTATTCAGCAGGACAAGGGAAGGCAACAGCTGGGTAGAATAAACCTGAAGCTGCCAGAAAGGAAGAGTTGTTTTAAGTCTGTCACAACCCAAAGGCCTCTGACAAAGCAATAGGGGTACCAAGAGGTGGTGCTGTAGTTTGTGCTTTCAGATCTTTCATTTTACTTCAGAATAAAATTATTCAGAACTAAGCAAGCTAGGTATTATTAAAGTTAAAAAAAAAAAGCTTGAGGAGAATTCTAAAACAAATTCAGATTTTAATAATTTTGTTGGAATATAACACTTTGCTTTTCTGTTTACCACCTTCTGTTCAAGAGTTTTTTTAAACAGCTGAAGGAAAAAAGGTCAGTGTGGTAGACCAGTATTGCCTTTGCTTTTAGGATAACAGAAAAATAGCACTTCAGATTTGTATTAAAAAAAAATAAAAATACCTGTCTTTTCTAGGCAGGGCCAAACATTGACTCACCTAAATTGTCCCTTGGGCAAAAAAATCTCCCCACTGGAGGGGAATTCCTCTCCCTTCAGTGCAGAGGAAGAGAAGAGTGTGAAAGCCAGCCTGTGGAAGATTGTATAAGGCTCTCCTGGCTGGAACTTGTGAGGGGGATGTGGCTGGGAGGTCATAAAGCCTGGAGGAGTATCCCAGTTACAGGGCCAACCCTGTGGTGAGGGACAGAATTTATTTTGGTATGGGCTTGGAACTGGGCTTTTTATTATTCCAGGAACTGTGTCTTGTATCAGTTAGCTAGGGCAGATGTATGGCTTCTGTCATGGATCATTTATGTGAACCACAGTGTCTGGATCCATGCATGTGAGCCAAGTTGGACTCCAGAAGACCGAGCAACTGGAAAGCAGGAGCCTGCAGGAAACATGCTGCAGTGATGAAAGCTGCTGCCCTCTGCCTGTGTTACCTCTCCCCTGCTGCCCCAGCTTGGCCTGGCTTTAGTTTAACTTGGCATCTCTCATCTACAGAAGAGCTCAGATTACAGATCCACAGTTAAGTGTTTAGATTCTCACACTAAAATCTAAGTTCATGGTCCCGTATAAATGCATATATTAAAAAACCCCCTCAATCTGCCTTGGTAGCACTTAGTGGACATGATTTTAGTAGAAAATACTAGTGCTTATGTGAATTCTGAATGGTATTAGGCTTCTAGGTGCCAAACAAGAACTAGTTCTGTGTTTTTAGTGGAAGAGGTCTGAAATATTAACAGCTTGTCTTGGGCCCCGGAGCTTGTAGTAAGTCAGGATAAAGCATGCCAGGATATAGCTGTTAAGTTAAAAAAGGGGAAGCAAAACAGTGTAAAAACCATGTCCTTGAACATTTCTGTCCCCTGTGCTTAACAAGGTTGAAATGGCAAACACAGCCCATGTTCTAGTGTGATGGAAAGGAGCCCGTAACACACTTCTTCCTTTAATTTCTTAGCCGTTGGAAATCGCTTGCTTGTGGTTGCCAGGAGGGGTTGGGGCCCCGTGGAAGGTGGGCGGGGGCTGCCGGCTCCACACGGGAGCCACAGGGAACAGCCCCTGCCGGGAATCGTCTGCTGCAGCCCTGGCACTGCCCTCACACTGCACCCGGACACGGTCACCGTGTGCTGCTGGGGAGAGCACAGGAACAGCTTGTGCCTACAGACTCAGTCCCAAACAGCAAATTGGCAGGCACACACTGCCTACAAGACCTGCAGTACCAAACAGAGCCACTTCCAGCCATTACTGTTTACTCAGGTATTGCACTACTTAGGAAGTGAATTTAATAGCATACAAACTTCCAATAATGCTAACAAAAAGTAATGCAAAGCTACAGATCAAATCCTCACTTGCATTTGTTTTTTTGGACTTGCAACATTTATTTGATAGTCTTGCAGTCATCCCTATTTCCCACCTTGAAAGTAAAGCAACTTACTCTCTGATTGCTTGGATTTTCAATCTAAATTTGTTACACTGTACATCTGTAATTTTTACTTCTGTCGTGTCACCTTTAATGTCAGTGACTGAAATACCTCTGGTTTTCTTTCCTTCCCTGCCCCAAGTTATTTTTGTCAAAATTGAATGCAAAACATGAAATAATACTGAAACCAAGGACAGCTGTGCCAACACCTGCAACAGCTCTCTTAATTTCAGTATAATATTTCAGTTTCTTCTGTCTCTCCAAGTGGTTTTAATACTGTGATACTGGAGCAAATGTATGTGGACAGTGAGGAGTTGTGCTGTGATATTTCAAATTAGCTCCTGACAAGTTCATTTGATGCTTCAGGATTGCCAGTGGTAACACAAAATCTGCAACCTTTTTCACACTGTGCCTGTCTCACACCCACCTCCCCTCAGACTGAGCATTTTGGACAGCAGGGTGCCACCACTGCCATGACTTTTGAATATTCAGACAGGCTCCTGCCACCTGCTTGCATTATAAAGGCTGAAGGTCTTGCTCTGCTGGCTCTGGCCTTCACACAAACCCATCTGTCACATCCAGTGCCCCCAAAAGGAAACTGAAGCATCCAGCTGCAGACACCCTATGAGCACTGCTCATCAATGCAGTGTGGCAGGATGAGACACCGAGAGACCTAAACTTAAATTCTGCAAAGCCCAGATACTCTCCCCCTCCCCACTGAGTTCTAAGGCAAAACAGGGTCAGTGAGCTGCACTGCATTTTAATTGCACCAATACAGTTAAATATTAAATGGAGAAAGCAACTCTACATAGCAAATGGAAAACAAGCATTTAGTGAAGCTGTAAAACATAGAGACTATTAAGGTTCAGCCCAGCTGTCTACACATGAATATCCCACTGAAGTTTTTGGTGTTGAAATTTTAACCTAAAAACAAAACATTTTCAGGTTCATACAGAATTAGCAAGTTATTGAGAAACAAATCTGCCTCTCTCTGCTAAGCCAACACTGACTGGGGGGGAGCCAGGACAGGACAGCCCAGGCTTTTTCATACCATCACGCCATCTACTAGCATGGGTAAAAAATGAGCAACACTTTTCTGAATGGACTTGATTTTCCCCACATACAACGGGGCACATGCCAATATCTTGCCAGGACAGTTATCCAAGGGGACTTAACACTACCAGGTTAGACACTGATGAGCTGAGGAAAGAGTTCCTTGGCAAAGCTATCCTCCCACGCATGGTCAGAGCCAAGTGGAGACGATGATTCACTGAAGGGCGACAGGGATCCTTCATACCCAGAGTCACTACAGCCATCCAAGAGGTAGCTTGAGGCTTCAAGGTTATGACAAGAAGAAAGCAGATGAGAAATGCCCAGTTCAGGCATGAAGCTGTCTACAGGTTCCTTCTTCACAGACACTGGGACGTCAGGGACAGCCTTGTCGTCAGGTGAAGAGACATTTTCTTTCTCAATTTTTACTAGCATATTGGTTTGGTTGCCCACTTCAACAGGAATTTCCACTATCAGGGGTTTCGTATACACGTGATCAAACCTTATGAGTTCATTAATGGCTTCCAGCTTAGCTGATGGGGACCCCAAAGAGGGAGGCAGGGCGGTTGGTACGGAATTTGTTTCTCCAGAGATCTCTTCCTCCAGCTTTTCCAGGCACGTTGACTCTGAATCAGCATATTTGAGAAGCATCTCTGGGTCCAGACTGTCCAGAAAGCCGAACAGGAGATCAGACTGCAAAATGAAATACTATTTTAGAAGGACAATTTATTACTGTTACAGCAAAACACCAAACGTGCCATCTATTAAACCCCACGTGGAAGTTAAAATACACTAAAGCAATAACAGTTGTTTTACCAAGAACACCAAACACACAGTTAATGCAGTTACTTATCTTGCAGAAATTCACAGAATCTGCCAGGTCTGAAAGGACCACACTAGATCACATCTGGTCCAACTTCCCTGCTCAAGCAGAGTCATCCTAGAGCACATGGCACAGGATTGCACCCAGATGGTTCTTGACTATGTCCAGTGAGGGAGACTCCACACCCTCCTGGGCAGTCTGTTCTGGAGCACGGTCATTCTTTGTCCATAGCTTTTTTTTTTGTAAGAGTACTGGCAGTTCCCAAAGAATTACACATGAATTTGAGATTCACAGCCACTATTAGAAGCTCCTTGAGATCTTGTACCCATCAAGTACAAACACCACTGTGCCTGCTGGCTACACAGCATAGAACAGAACCTGCACATGACCAAAGCTGTGGTGGCTGGGTTTTTTCATGTGGGTGTTGTTGAACTCCTGTACTCACTGGATACAGCCTAACACAGCTGTTCTGAGCCACAGGCATGGCATTCCAAGACTTGGAAAACAAACCAACCACGAATGGAAATCATCAAATGATTTAATATCAGAAAGTTATAGCACTAGTCTTAAATCTACAGTGGTTCCAAATTTCATGGACAGTTTTTATAGAACTGGATGCTCACCTCAGAGTCTGAAGAGTCACTGCCACCAGAATCCATGTGGAAACTATCAGAAATGGTGACTGCTGGGCCTGCACCTGCTGCAGAGGAACACGTAGTCTGAGTGCTGCGGACTCAGCGGACCCGGTCACCAATCTAATCTCATCCACCTGGGATTCCTTCACCACCTGTACAGAGACAAAAACTCAGTCACTGCAACTGTTCTTGCAGGCAGTACAGGACATAGTCTTGAAGATCATGATTTTTCTGCAAAGGCTTCCATCATGAAATTCTCTATTTACTTGTTTTGTAGAAACCTGAAGGTAAAACCACTTCCACAGTTAACTGCAGCTATCATATACTTGCATATTTCTTTTATTTGCCACTTTGAAATGAGAGCCTGACCCTCTCCACCACAACTCCTGTTCTCCGGAGACATGCCTATGTGACTATAACAGTTTCTACTTCGCTTCTGTAACAAGACTTAGAAAAGCAGATAAAACTGTCTTGAAACAGCTTGGAACTAGTCAGCTTTCCACCTCCCACACTACGAGTGGCACCCATTTCGACTTGGCACCTTCTGAGTTTCAGGAGAGGCTCCATTTGGAGGGCAAAGGTATTTCCGGCATACTCCTGCCGACAGCACCGAGGTTACCCCGGGAGCGGGGCAGCTCTGCCCAAGGCGGGGGCGGACACGGCAGCAGCGCGCCTCACCTGGAACTCGTCACCCTCCTCCTCCGTCTTCAGAGCATCCAAACCCAGGCGGCAGCGGAGCTCCTGGTTCTCCCGCACGAGGTTACACGTCCTTTCCCGCAGGAGCTGGTTTTCCCGCAGCAGCTTCTGGTTCTGCAAAGAGCCGTGAGGCAGGGAGGCCGCTCCTTACCACCTCCTCCTGCAACCCCTGACCTCCCCCAGCCCCTTACCTCCTCCTCCAGCTCCACCACCTGCTGCTCCAGCTCTGTCATCCGCGCCTTCTTCCTGTCGCGGGCACTCTGGGCCGCCACCCGGTTCTTGAGCTTCCTGCGGGGCAGAGCGGCCGTCAGCGCACCGGGACAGCCGGAGCCCTCCCGCGCACCGCTGCCCCGCACTCACCTGCGCAGCGCCTTCTCCTCCGGGCTCAGATGCGTGAGCCGCTGCCGCTTGCGCGCCGGCTGCGCGGCCTCCATACCCGGGAGGCCGGGGTCGGCTCCTGCCGGCAGGACGACAGACAGATGCCGGGCAGCCGCGGGGCCGGGAGCCTCGGCCGCTTTGCTGGGGATGAGGAGCAGCCGCGGGGCCGCGGCACCGGGCAGCGCGGCCATAGCGGAACGGGAGCACCGCGCACACGCCGCCCGGCGTCACCGACTGCCCCCGGCCGCCGCCCCGCCCGCATTTCTACCATCGTGGCTCTCGCTCATTGGCTGGCAGGCGTGACGCCACGGGCGACCGAGCTCGTGATTGGCCCGAGGCCGGGAGCAAGGGGGGAAGCGAATTGCATCAGACGCGGGGCTGCGCTCGCTGAGGCGCGGGGCGAGGGCGGGGCCGTGAGGGGCCGGGGACGGAGCCGTGAGGGGCCCCCGGGACTGCCCCGGCCGTGCTCGCCCGCGGTGGCGATTGCCGGAGCTGAGCGGTGCCTTGAGGAGGCAGTGAACCGCGCCTGGCATGGCGATGCAGCTGAAATCTCTCTCTGGTCTCCTTTGCGGAGCCGGTCTGTCACAAGCAGTCATAAGCAGAATCCTGGGGAGCACAAGTGCCAAGAATGTGGAGCTGTAGCAGATGGCATAAGAATGGGCTAAAAACGGGCTAATAAGACCGTAAAAGCAGCGAGGTTAGTGATTGATGAGTAGAAGTTGCAGGAGATTGTTCAGAAATCCCTCAGGGATGTCCCAGCGCTGCCCCCAGCCTGTTCCTGAGAAGCAGCAGTGCTGTGTGGGCAGTGAAGTGAGCACTTTCTGTGGCGTCTGACGAGGAAAATCACCCTGCCGCGATGGGTTGGTGTCAGATCCGATAGATCTTGGGTTCGGACACGTAAAAGTTTTGTAGGTAGAAAGCCATGGGAATGCAGGTGTCCAGCAACCTACCAAGAGCAAGGCACAGCCACGCAGGGCATCGAGGGTGTTTGAGCTGCCGGCAGCTCAGTGCCCGCAGCTTTCCAAGTTTCCACTTGTGACAGTTGCCAACGACCTGAATTGTTATGAAATGTCGAAACTTTGGCTGCTCACAATTATTTCTGAAAGCCATTTGTACATTGATTTTAAATTAGTTGAGATGTTAAACACTAAAGGAAAAACATGAGCTTTAGAAGATCAAAGGCATTGGTGCGCTGGTTTGGCATTACTCCAGCATTGGAGTTCTGCCAGGCTTTCATGATACAGAGAACAAACTGCATTTGTAAGCTTGTGTTTGTTCTTTTCTTATGCACTGCAGCATGACATTGAGCTAAGGCTGAAAGTTCATCTTTGTACTTTGACACCTTTGTGAAAAATACGGCAATTTTTCGATAAGCCTTTTAATCTGAGTGAAAAAAATTGTTTGTTCTGGTCCTGCTAAGCCCCCTAGATGCTGGCCATTGAAAACTATCTGCTTCTCTTTTGTGTGTCTCTTCTGGATTTGGATTCATGTGTCTTCTGTAATTCTAATTCCCAATTTAAAGTGTTACTGTTTTCTACCCAAATGCAGGTTTAGTATTAATAACTGCTTCAGATTTCAGACATCCATTTCAAGTTGCCCTTATCTGCAAGAAAAGTGTTAAACAGCGTGAACAGGGCTGCCTTGCATTGCTGATTTGTAATATTTACAGCTATCCTGGGGAGACCTGATTTATCATATGATTTATCATAAAGATAGCTGGACGTCTTGGTATTTTGACTGAAGAAAAATCCTAACTTTCTGTCTGCAGGTGATT
Source organism: Monarcha castaneiventris obscurior (assembly GCA_026261815.1). NCBI lineage: Eukaryota > Metazoa > Chordata > Aves > Passeriformes > Monarchidae > Monarcha > Monarcha castaneiventris. The sequence goes on from JAMPIT010000485.1 coordinate 5,520,859, forward strand.
TAATTTTCCTATTCCAATTTTATATCGAAGCAGAGCTCGTGTAAAGCACGTTTCCTTTTGCAACAAACACTTGTGATCATGAGTAAACCACAGCAGTGCAGGGACACACATGCTAGTAGTGGTGCCTGAGCTGCTTCACAGTGATGTGTAACCAGGCACAAAAGTGGAAGCTGCCCTTGGCACTGGTGGTGTCCATTGTTACTGAATATAATAAGGGCATCCATTAGCATGTCTAGTGCTGGCTACTAGTAATAGCTAGCAAAAGAAGGGCATGACACCCTGCATTTGAGTCCTGTTGAATGGTTTTAGTAGTACTAAGACTAGCTCTGGTGCAGTTGCTGAGAATATATTTAGGCTCACAAATATTACGTTACTACCATTAGGATACATAAAGTGTTTTATTAAATATATGGTTGAGTCACTGGGTAAAAGAGTGCCAAAGAAAATCTCCATAAAGCTGGAGTTGCACTGTGACACCCTTCCAGAGAGTTTTAACGAAAAAGCTTAAAGTTTAATTCTTATTTCCACTTTTTTTCCCCCCTTCACTGTTTACACATTCCAGTCTTTGTATTTTTCTTTTTTTCAGTCATTGGATTTAATCCTGTGATCCGTGTGACTCGAGAATGCTTCTCACTCTGCCTTTCACCCCACTGGGGGGTTCAGCACCACCACCTAGGATGTGCCAATGAGGATACTGTTGGCTGTCCTGCCAGAAACCACATTAGTTCCTGCTAAAATAGCTTTATGTTCCAGGTGGCCAACCCACCAGAGGAAATAATTTTGTTTAACGAAGGTGGAGAGGCTTTTCCCTTGTGTAATATCAGATACAGAGAAAGTAATGTGTGTTGAATGTTATCTACGTATGAAAAAAGGGGGAAAAGAGGAGGGAGGTAAAATGGAAGAAGGGGATGTAGAGAAAAGATTAACTGACAACCACAATCTGAGAAAGAGCTTGCTTGCCAAATGTGTGTCTGAAAATACTTGGAAAGTGGCCCAGGGCCCCCGAGTTCTTGACAACAGCTGAAGTGTTCCCATACCTGTATCAGTAGCTGATTAAATGAGAAGAGAACCTGTTTTGCAGCCTAAAACAAGGTCATTCAAAACCTGTAAAGTATACTAATTTTGCTTATTCTTAAATTTTGTTGTTGCACATTGGGATTCAGGAGTGCATCTTTCAGAGTTTTAGTGTTCTCAGTCTCAGGCCATATGCAGAATTTGTATCCTCTGGCTACTGCATGGAACTGCCACCCTGCCTGAAGCTCACCTTGGAACTTTTTTAGGCAGTTCAGTTCCATTGCCTACATTCAAAGAGGTTGTGCCCTATTCCAGGTTTAATGGTAGCTTAGTAGCAATAAATTTCAATGCAGTACCTTGAAAAAAGGGAGATGGGAAGCACACTGCCCAAAGGCCAGTTGTAGATGCATGTATAGCAACTGATTAACTTAATTTTTAGAAAATATGAACCTCCTTTGTGGCCTTCTTCTGTAGTGACCTCTTTGCATCACAGATTTTTTGGCAACAAAATCATCTCATGTTTCACAACTTCTAACATTTTGTGTGTGTCATTCCTTTTTTTATTGTTACAGAATGCAAGATGGAAGCTTTTTCTTAAAACAAGGCTGTTTAATGATATATATATTTAATTATATATATATAAAAATATATTTATCTTTTTAAGAGTGATAACAGTAAATTTGAGATCAAGCGATCTGTATAAAAGGCTCAGAACATTCCTTGCATCTCCATAGTATCTTTTTTTCCCTGATTTTCACTTGCATTGTGATTCCAATTTGCTTCATTTTTACACTCCTCTGAAACTCAAGAATTCATTGGTCTCAGGCAAGACCAGAAATTAACACATCTATAATTTTGTAGCAGTTGCAATTTTTTGCCAATTTACTAGTTTTTTCAGAAAACTGACACGCTTGTTAAACAGCAAAGGTCCCAGAGTAGAGACAGCTTCCTAATCCCCCTCACACTGTCACGGAATGCTGATATCAAGGGAAAGTCTACCTGCTTACAAGGACATGGCAGTATTTTGAGATAAATATCTTTTGATTTGATTCGTTCTGTCAGGCAGAGAAGCAAATTTCTCTTGCACATTCAGAGCTTGGAGCAAACCCCTCACTGGAATTTAAAAGAAGAGAAGATATCCACGCCACAGCAAACAGAAAGGCTGGCAACCCTGTGCTGCCAGTTCTGTAAAAGTGAAATGTTACTGGAAAACTCTGCAAACATTAGTCATGTAAACAGATCTTTATACATAGCCACTGGATGCCCTTGGGAAGGTTTATGCCATCTGCCAGTCCCTGAGAGACTCCAGCTGGGAATCAAACAGCATTGGTCACTTGGCCAGGAAAATGGGCTCAGGCCAGGTGATCTGTTTGGTGGGCACCCCAATCTCTGCAGGAACCCCACAGGTCAAGAGGAGGCTGTGGTTGTTAGTTGTCATTCGAGCATTGCTTAGTTGTTCTGGATTCTGCTTCCAACCACCTTGGCCCATCCCCTCCCACACCATTCCTCTATTTCTCTATCGATTCTACTTCCCTTGCATGGATTCCCTTTCCCTTTAAAAGGTCTGGCTGTTGGTACCTCTGGTGCTTGGCTGTGGTTTGTCTGATTGTGATACCTATTTCCATGCATAGTCCTACCTTAGCTCTTTGGCTTTTCTCTTTCTAACTTGGTCCCAAGTTTTGCAGTGTTCCCCTGCAAAGTTCTCTCATCCTGCTGGATGAGAGAGAGTTGTGCAGATTATGCAGGATTTGGAGGTTCTGGGAGATGCCACAGGAGTTGTGCACGGAGAGGTGTTTTCTCACCTGTGTTCACTGATGCATGATGATACGTTAGGGGCAGTACTCACAAGCAAAAGGAAAAAGGTAAAGGTCCTACACTTGAGAGGATGCAGCAAGTGCATTGTTGGGGGTGGTGCTGCAGAATGTGCTTGGGCAGTGCAGGAGAGACTGAACTTGCTGCTGTGCTGTCCCAGGGAACAGACAAGGCCGGTCTGGGTTTTGTGCCAGAATGTTGAGCAAGCTCTCTGAGGAAAACACTTAACTTGAAATATCACATACCTCCAAGCTCCTGTTCCAGTAAGTTTTTCTGTTTGCACATCCTGGTTCAGCACTGGAACCTCTTCTTGGAAAATGCCCAGGGAGGTAAACAACCATGCTTAGGAAAACTTGATGGCTACTTCCTGTTGGCAAAAGCCAGCTCTTCTTTGGAGCAATGCCAGCGTTTGAAAGGAAAAACCTTTTCTTATTTCTTAGGCATTCCCTAGGCTTTGAAATTCTTTTAGAAGTCCAGAGCCCCTAAGAGTCCTGGAAGGAATCCTTTCTTATTTTGTAATTTTGAATTTATTTCCTTATCTTCTTCCATTTGGGTGCCCTTTTGTATGCAGAACCCTGTCTCCAGCTGTCATGTGACCCTGTGTGAAAAGAGGAAATTATCAGGAAATGTCAAGTTAGGAATCAGTCCTGTCTCAGCATAGGTTCAGCAGGACCTAAAATGTGAGGGGGTGCAGTCAGAATCATTCATCTCCTGCCTCCTACATTTTTGATTTGCTCACTCCTCAGAGGGCACAGGTTAGCAGCTGGTGTTCAGAGAGGGACAAGTCTATTATGGTTTCTTTGTGGTAGTCTCACTGACTTGCTCTGTTAGCACCGACTTTAATGATAGCTCTTATGTAAACAGACAGGGACAGCTAAAGCCCTTTATCTACTGATTAGACAGGTCCTATACTAGTAGTTGAATGTGGAAAATGAGTGTTTTAAGGTGATAAATTAAAAGTGCCAGTCAGATCTTGCAACTTAGGTGAGTCTTTAATATAATAGATAACCCAAGATGAAATAAATAGTTGCTTAACTCACCATCACATGAACGAATCCATTGTTAATGTAGGAATTCCTTCATTTTAGCCAGTAACATTTTAAGAATGTTTTTTGCTTTTGCTAGTCAGAAGTAGTGAAAATTTTTTTCTGGCTTTAGCATAGAGTTCTTCATATTGCAATTAGTATTAGCAGCTGATACATCATACACTTTAACCATGGTCTTCAAATATATTCTGTGATGTTTATATATGGTTCATTTTATGTTACTGCTTGAAGTAGAGCTTCATGAACAGCAACTTGTACCTTATATTTACACCAGAAACACTAATAACAATGTTGAATTAAATACAGAATTGTCAATATCTAGATTGTATATAAATATGATTCTGTAAAATATGCAGGGTGTGTTATTTATTTATTACTTACATTGGCTGCTTCTTCAGTATAATGCATGAAGAAACTGCTAAGCATTGACATAATGAACACATGAAATTAACAGTAATCTAGGATTTAGTGTGACTCTAACTGAAAGTGAGTAGATGTGATACAGAGATCTCAGGAACACAAGAGCAGTGTGAAGTGAAAGACATTTGTATGGATGCATTTGAGGGTCGTTCTTGCAGAATGGATACTGAGAATTGTGGAAAATATGGCTCCAAATTTTTTCTAAATCCATTTTGTTCCTGTCAGCCCTTGCAGGGATTTTAGTTGCTCAAAAAGCATATATCAATAATTTCCTAAGTTTGTTTCTTAGAATTCTTTTTTCTTCTTTTGGTAACATGATCTGCTGTGCCTGCCTGCTGAGGGCCCTGAAGGAAAGCATCAGGCGTGGCTTGCAACTGTCTTGCAACTCTTACTTGAGCTTATACTGTATATTGGGCAATAACTTGCAAAAAGAAAAGGCTGCAGTTATCTAAATAAGGGTATTTTCAGTACAATTCAAATAATTCAGTTTTACAGACCTGATTCATTATTATTTTTTCCCTTCAGTAGACAATTACATGTACATAGAGGTGAAGGATTCCCAAATTACCATGTTTCCCCTTCTTACAGATTTAAAAGACTACATATTGTTTAAAACACTGGAAATCTTAACTATTCGAACATTAACTAAAAATTTTGTTCACAAAAAAATTTTATAATTAAAGTTGTTGTGTCTAGTTGGTTAAGTTGCTTTGCTTCGATGCTGATTTACTTGGATGAACTGTGTTTCCAAACCTTAAACAGCAAGAGGCAAAGCCACAGCTGCACGACATTTTTTTTTTTCTTACTATAAATATCCACTGAGTTTTCCTTTTGGTCTTTAATTAAAGCCGACAAGTTACAATGGTTTGTTACTTTAATTGAGAATAATTGATGATAATGACGAAAGCATCATTTTCATAAATATATATATAAAAATTAAAAAAAAAAAAAAAAAGTTGTCCATTACAACTTTCTGTTCCAAATTTCAACGGTGAAGTTTGCCTGCGTGAAAGATGCAAGGCTGTGGGAGATACCTGTAAGCCATGGCCTGATGTGAGAGTGGCCTCCAGCAGAGCTCCGGGCTCCGCAGGCGCCCCGGACACGTCCCGCAGCCCCGGGCGCGGCGGGGCTCGGGGGACATCTGCTGGTGGCCGTGCCGCGCTGCCTCCATGCCCCTTGGATCGGTGCTCCTTCGGAATGAGAACGCATCAAGCGCTCGGGTGTGTCCGAGTAAAGCTTTAAGCCAGCCCTAAAACTCTGTGCTGTGCAATTCTGTCTCAGAGGAAAAGGGCAGGCGTGTACATGTCCTTGAATTTACTGGGAAAAGGACAGCACTTGTTCCTATTGCTTATGAAGAGGTACACCAATATCATTGACTTATGGAATAAGCTCTGCAGAGCACGGTGTTAAAACATGTAGAGAATGTGGGCAGTAGCCCGAGTTATCAGTTCCTGAGAACACCTAGACAGGCAGATGTGGGTGTGACAATGAGACAACCAGCTCTCTTTATCCTTCTAATGGACAGTTGCTCTGAGGAAATTGTTTTTTGGGCTTTTTCTATAATGCTCATCACAGTATTATGTGGGTACTTCACTAACTTTGTTTTCTCTCAAGAGCAGAGGGAATAGGGTTCTATAATATCCATTTCTTTGCAAGGGAAATGAGATATAGGAAGCTCAGTGTCAAAAGCATCCTTTAGAGTTGATTTCCAGCTTCTGAGATAGAATTACAGGAATGTTTATGTTGGAAAAGATCTGTAAGACAATTGACTCCAACCATTCCCCCAGCATTGTTAAACCACTAAACCATGTCCCCAAGTGCCACATTCACACATCTTTTAAATCCCCCAGGGGATGGTGACTCCACCTCTATCCACGGCAGCCTGTTCCAATGCTTGACAACCCTTTCCCTGTAGAATTTTTCCCTAATATCCAATCTAAGCCTCCCCTGGTGAAACCTGAGGTTTTTCCTCTGGTTCTGTCACTTGCTACTTGAAAGAAGAGACTGAGTGCCTAGAGAATGCTTTCTCAGACCATTTGGCATTGCACATAACTTAGTTATGCTCAAATCACAGCTCTCTCTACTCTCAGCTGTAGTTATAAATGCTTGAGACTTCTGTATTCAGACCCTGGGCCTCAGTTTGTTATTCAGGGAAAAAAAAAAAGAAAACATATCTGAAGTATTATGGTATAACTGAATTGTGAACTGTATGCTGCCAGCTGGGCAGGATGCCAATTAGAAATATTTGATGCTTTAATGATAGACAGTCCATTCTCTTCCTGTAACTTCCTGCTTGGATTTCTGCCCAAGTCGAGGGAACTTGGTGACCTGAGACCTAGTGCCTCATGTCACTCTCAGTATTTGACTGTGAGGGTGCTTCAAGGCAATTTTGTTGTGTCTGTAGTCCAAGTGGAGCAGATCAGATCTTCAGCAACTCTTATTTTAGCATAGGATGCTGTCCACTTGGTATATAGAGCCCCATTTACATCTTTTTCCATAGATGTTTCCAGACAGTTTAAGCTGTTCCTATGTTGATTGTGATGTAGGAGACTGTGAGTTGACTAAGCATCAGCCATTTGCCTCATAGGTGAAGGAAAATCAAGTAGAAGTAGTTTGCACTAAGGGATTAAAATGCTTCTGTTTAGGACACTAGATACCATGCATTTCTGAAATCGTACTGAAATATACCTATAATCCAAAATTTCCACATGTTGACCACATCTAAGTTTGCATAGTGCACCACAGTGATGTCCCTTTCAGCTCCCTTTGTAAGCATGCAATAGTTTTGTGGCCTTTGATCCACTGTACCATAGTCTTAGGTGGGTATTTTGTGTCTTACTGTAGGAGCCCAGAGTGTATGGTCCTGTGATCCCCTCTTCACCCTTTGCCACTGAAGAAATCTTCCAAGATTTGATAAGCTAACATTGCTCACTGTTTCATGCTAAGGATGACACTACCTGGTCTTCACCTGTAACAAAGTGTATTTAAGAAAAGATCTGGCCATTTGTAGACTATGGTATTATTTCTTGTCAGTGAGTTAGGGCTGGGCTTTGTTTCCAAACATTGTGTTTCATAGCCAACAAGGGATCTTGGATCAGTTTGTCTCAGTCCTCCTTGTCACTTGGTTATACTTTTAGGCTCTGTAACATCATGTATTAATGAGTTCCATGACTTAGCTGTACATACTTTTGATGGGAAAATGTGTAATTGGCTGACATCCAGTACTCGTGCGAGACTGAAACAAAAATCATTACCAACACATTTTTTCCCCATCACTGATGGAGGTTTTGTAGACTTGCACTTACAGCCAAGCCAAAGAGCCTAGGAAACCCAGCCTCCCATAAGTGAATTTCATGAGACTGGGATCAGGGGGCCGATCAGCCAGTCCTGCCCTAGACACAAACGAGGAGCCCGCTGGCTGCCGGCTGCAAATAGTTGGCACATCCATCGCTCAGCGCAGCGGTGCCTCTCCGGAGGACAGGTGCCCGTGGTACGTGTGTTGGCAGAGCACCGCTCCTCCACCCGGGCTGTGCCACCGGCGGGGCTGCACCACCGGCGGGGCTGCACCGCGCACCCACCGCACCCGGGCTCCGTCCCACACCCACCCGGGCACGGCCGGCGGCCCCGAGCCGCGGTAGTGCCGGGAAGCGGCCGGGCCGCCCCGCTACGGACCCCGGCCCGCAGCCCGCGGCTGAGCAACGCGGGAGCCCCGGCACCGGCGGGCAGCAGCGCGGCGGACGCGGGCCCGGGCGCTCGCCACAGGTCGCCGGGGCTGCCCTTCGCGTCCCGGCCCTGCAGGCCCGGCCGCGTGGGAAGCCGATCCCGGCAGGGCCTTCCCGAGTGCCGCTCGCTCTCAGAGCCATGCCGGCGCGGGCCGGGCCGGGCCGGGCCGCCGGCAGCCACGGGAACCGCCGAGCTCGGCCGGGCCCGGCGGGGCTGCGGGCGGTGTGTGCACGGCGGGAGGGACCGAGCGGGTCAGCGCGGCGCGGAGGGCGGGGATAACCCCGTGGTGGCCGTCACGTGGAGCAGATGAAAGGGAAGCGGCTTGGCAGGGCGGAGAGGAGCCGGGGCGAGGGAAGGGGAGCGCGGCAGCGAGGAGCGGGGCGCAGCGCGGCGGGAGGGCCGCTGCCATGGGACGCTGACCGGCCCGGGACCCCGGCCCCGGAGCTGGAGCCGCTCGGGAGAGATGCGCGGCGGCGGGGCGCCGCTTCCTCCCGCCGCGCGATGAGGGGCTGCGGGGCCGGCGCGGGGCTGCCCGTGCCGCCGCTGCCGCCGCCTCTGTTGCTGCTCGGGGTGCTGCTGGCCGCGGCGCCGGGCGCGGCGCTGGGCAAGGAGACGGCGTTTGTGGAGGTGGTGCTCTTCGAGTCCAGCCCCAGCGGCGACTACACCACCTACACCACGGGGCTGCAGGGCCGCTTCTCCCGCGCGGGGGCCACGCTGAGCGCCGAAGGCGAGATCGTGCAGGTGAGCGCGGCCGGGGGGCGCCGCCTGCCCCAAGATGGCTCCGCGGGCCCGGCACCTGCGGCACAAAGCGGGGCCGGGCCCCGCCGCCCCACGTGCGCCGCGCGGCCCGGGGCCGCGGTGACAGATGCGCGCCCGCGCACAAAGGCCCAGCGCCGGCCTCACCTCGCCGGGCCGCCTCGCTTTGACAGCCGGGCGCGCCGCGGTCCGTGCGCGGCGGCAGCGGGCGGAGCCGAGGGCCGCCTCACACGCGCGGCGGGCTCCGCTCCGCTCCGCTCGCCCCTCCGCTGGGCGCGGGGCCGGCGGGCGGAGGCGGGGCCCCGCCGGGCGGCCCCTGCCGCTGCCGGAGCCGCCGGAGCCGTGCGGGGCTGCTCCGCTTTGGGGGCGGCCGGGCCCGCACTGAAAACGCCGCGGCCGCGGTGCGGTGCTGCGCCCTCGGGCTGTGCCGGCCGCTGCCCGCTCCGCGCCCGGAGCTGCGCGGGGCTGGAGCCGGTGCTGCTGCGCTCGGGGCTCCCCCGGAGCCGGGCTTCCCCCGCGTCACATTCGTACTGAGCTGCGCTTGGCTTTCTCACCAGAGAAATGGTTCTTGTCTTTGACCGAACGCAACTATCCTTTACTGTTTTTGAAACTTTTGAAGTGCTTATCTAATTCCTTTGTAGTCTCTTGTAATTGCTGACTTTATTTTTTTCCCCCCTTTGGCTAAGTAGAGAAAAACTGCTTGAATGCTGTTCTAGTAAGTTTGACTGTTAAGCAAGTGCCAATAGCACTCTTTATTTCTCTTTAACAGCTGTGGGGTTTGTTTGCGTTCCATATATGTACGCATATATACACATACATACACACATAAATATACATATAAACTTTAAAAGAACCTAACTAAGCAAGTAAGTTCTAAAAACAACTGTTAAGGCTCTACAAAAACAAATGCTTTACTATCAAAATAACTTTTTTTTTCAGTAGAGAATACTGATTATGAATGCTAAATATTTCAAAACAGTTTCAGCTGGGAGGATTTCTTATAAAAGTTCTCTTGAAGGCAGGAGAGTTGTGAGGACAAATTGCTGATGTAAGGTAATTTTTCAGAGAAAAGAGGGATGGACCAATTAAGTTATAATTATGACATTTAGAAGAGGTGGTGCTACTAGGGGCTGGAACAGACATGGACATCTTTTAACCTTTTAGTGCTTTTTCATTTTAGGACTCAATAGTGTCTTTGGGGCCAGCAGGAGACTTTAAAGGTTCCTTTTGTGTCAGGTGTTAGTATTAAAAACAGAATATAGGCCATTTACTGAGGTCATACTTTCTTGGTGACTGTAAGTAGAAGTGGAGAAAAACTGTTCTGTTAAGACCCAGATTTGCACAACTTGAAACAAGTGTATTAATCAGACATTTTCAGACTTTATTGTTTGTAACATCACCTGTCTGCTTCCTCTTTGTGCCTGAACAGGCAGCACCCCATATAGGAAAGACTACAGTGAAAGCCACATGATGTGGCAAATCTTTTACAGTCATTTATCACTCAAAAATTGATCTGCTTATTCATCTGGATGCATGCTAGATAACATACATCATGGACAGGTTTGGAGGTTTTTTTTTGTTTGTTTGTTTCATGAGCTATGTGTGCTGCTCTTTTTTTCAAAGGAGAGAACCTGGCAGATACTGTTCCAAAGCAGCTAGACTGAATGCTATCAGTTGTGTTTTCACTGTTGAGGTTTTAGATTGCATACAACATCCCTTGTCAATGCCCTGCTTCCTCTATCTCATCCTGAAAGTGAGTTTATCAGAGCCAAAATTGATACAGATTTTCACAGCATTGTCTTGCCTCCCTTTTTTCAGCTAGGCTGTGTTTTTGTAGAACGTTATGAATCTGCTGTTCCGGATCATCTTTTAAAGTTCACTGTGAGGCTTAGGAAAGGCTCATGAAGCTGCTGCCACTCAGAACCTGTTCAGCAGCAGCTAGTTGTACATCAGTCAGTGAAGCAAGCTCCTCTTGGCCCCAGCCCCTTTGTCAGTGCACACAGCTCTTTCAAGAATAAGATGCATTTTTCTTTAAAATGAAATATTAGAAATTCTTGAAAATCAGGCACACATTAAAGAATGGATCAAAGGAATTGTGGTTTTGGGACTACACAAAGACTTACTTTTGTTTATGTTAATAGCATCAATTACTCATTGGTCTTGAAAGTCTGAACAAAAAAACCCCAACCTTAAGAAACAATGCACTTTCAGCTTTTGATAGGTCATACATCCACTCCTAAACTGGTTATTGGTCAGATTCCTATCCAGTAGTGGTGTGCTATTATATTGTTTCTCATGTTATTGTGAATGAATCTTATTAGGGTCAAGTGTCTACCCAGAATAACTCTTCAGAGAGATGAAATGCTCATATGTCTTCTTTCATGTGGCCACAGTTTGTATTCAGCAAACTCATCCTTATGTTGCTGTGTCAGCTGGTCCTTAAACTGCTTGAAAGTCTAACCATTTTGGTGGTATCTGGCATACTGGAATATTCCATGTTTCTTGGGGCAGTATACTGGCCATTGATATGGTCTAGAGATTGGAAATTGCAGATGTTTGGTTAGAGAGTGACTGTGAAAACCAGACTTTGTTGAAACCTCTAAAATGATATATTGCTTTAAAACAAATTATGACTGGAGGACTCCTTATGGTTGAAACTTCTCATACCATTCAGGGCAAAAGTTCAGATGTAGTCTTGTCTCAGACTCAATGTTACATGGCCACAGACTGACAGGAAAAATCACTGATTTGACTAGCAGTGGCTTTATTGCTCAGAGTGAGATTTATGTGTCTTAATTCTGCTTGAAACTGGCAAGATCCTGTCCCTGTTGGTTGTTCAGCTTGATAGCCTAAGGTGTGGAGCATCTAATGTCGTGTTTCTTAGAAATTTGTGGTTGTAATGGAACTGCTCAGGTGAGGTGCTTGGGAAAGAGGATCGAATTTAATGCCTGCCTTAGATTGCATTAAAAACTGTGATGTATCAGAAACTTTAAATAATATACATTCATCATTGTCAGTTTTCTCTCAGTCTTCTTTTCATACTCTTGCCATAAATGTACTGCTGAATACAGTAATATTGGGTGGATTACTGAGATATACAATGCTGGAGAAAAGCAGCATGGAGGAGAGATTTGAGAATATTATGTGTGGTTTTTCTTGGGCAACCTAAGTTTGTGTTTTGGTTGGTTTGCTTGGAAGCCTCAGCAGGGAAATGATGAACTTTATGTAGCCATTGAACTGGAGCAGTTTGTAGATGATGTAATAATCTCCACTTGCATATATTTTTTGTGCTTAAAAGGTAACAGTCTGGGGAGAACAAGCGTAACTCAGTGCTTTATGCTCCAGGAAGAAAACAGAAGTGGGACACTTCCCAACTTCTTGCATGACACTTCCTAGTAGCAAATTATTGCCCATCTTTTTCTTGTAGAAGTGGGGAGGGTTCAAACTGGAGTGCAAGACAGTGCCTGTGTGTTCCTTCTTTCTGTCTCCTTCCCACCCCTTATTTACTTCAACAGCTTTGAATCTTTCCTCTGTTTTCTCAAAATGCAAAAGTTACTAAAGGTTGCAAACTGCACTCTGAAGCATTGGCAGAGTTTTTAATGGTGTTGAAAGGAGTGACTTGAAATAACTGTGCAGATATATAGATGTCTAGCCATGATCAGAGGAGGCGAGTCAAGGGAATGTGTCCTTTGAGAGTGGAAAACAAAAAGATGTATTTTCGGGGTTTTTTGGTTGTTGTTTTGTGATCATGCAGGTTAAGTTTCTTCTTGCTGAGTGCCTGAAGGCCATTCAAAATGAGGAAGTGGAATTATTTGTGGCTTTGAGTCACTGTCTTATTGAATGTTTTCTTTGCTAGTTATCCTCTTAGAATATGAAGACGCCTGTGATTTGGTTTGTGTTAGTTTCCATACCTTAACTGTAACTCTGTGGCTTGCAGTAATGATCCTGAGGACATCAGGCACAATACATTTATCTGGGCTTCAGGTTTGCCTTGTCATCGTGTCCTTAAAGGAAGCATAATTTGCTTTCAAAATAAGAGATCACTCAGTCAAAGACTTGCATAGTTGTTGTACCTGGACAGCCTTTGTAGAGTGTGAGGCGCAGGCCGCTTGCTCAAAGCAGAGGTATTGTCTTGGGCTTGATCTCAGGACCGATTAGTTGAGCTGTTTCACAGTTTTATCCCTCCCTCTGTCTTTTTTTTTTAAGTTTCAATCATGCTTTATCCTACTGTGTACTGTGATGTGCCTGTGGGGGTACCCGGGGGAGTTGAAGACAGCCCATTAAGGTGTTCTGTTTAGGTCTTTATCCTCTAGTACTGTTTTGTCTTGACACTGAGTGCTGTCCTCACACGCTGAGCTCCAGCCCAGTAACATCATTGCTGGCTTATTTCACAAGGAGTTGCCTGTTCTCACTGGCTTCCAGCTGCAATGTTGTAACTAAGGATGCTTATTTTTTATTAATTCTTCAACATGGCAATATCCAAGATGTCTCTTAGAATGGTGGTGAAAAGACACGGGAGGGGACTGATCCAAAGATGAGGTACCAAATTCAGTGATGAGTTACTGGCTCTGGAGGAAGCTCCAGTGTCTGTGGTATTTTCACAGAGCTGCAGCAATACCAGAATCCTTCTACCAGAACTAATGCAGTCCCTTGAGGAAAAGGTGGGAGGCACGGTGTAAGAAAATGTAGTAAAAGATACTAAAGTATGGAGAAGGTACAGTGGAAAGAAGAAAAAATGCTAATGTGACCCATTTAGAGGAAGAAGAATAAAGTAGGTTAAGTAAGTAAATAAAAGCAGAAAGCTCACAGCACTGGCTCAGTACTCAGACCAACCAGAGCAATTTCCGTACTTCTAAGTAAAGGTGGGGAATCAAGTGGGGAAAATAGTTTGTGGGAGTTCAGGTAACATTTCTACATATGTCCATATGTTTAGTTAGGCTTCCTCACAGACACTGAAGGTCCGTACTGTTGAAAACCTTGCCTTTGGTGGCAGGATGCTGACAACTTCCTTTTCCACGTGCTTCTCTTGCTTGTTTGGGAGGTGGAAGTAGGAAAAAATCCCAGAGAGGAGTGGTGCTTAAAAATTGTTAAACATGGATCCATTTGGAGAATTTTTTTCATTTATATATATTTATTTATGTTTAGACTGGATCTATGTGACTACAGTGGTTTATATATAATTACAGCCTACTTCATAGTGTTACCAGCAGTTGTGGCCAGCCATGCCCCAAGGGTGGAACTGGCACACACTCCCCCTGAGCACCTCACTGGACAGGACAGCTTCTTCTTTAGAGCTTTGCCTAGTGCAGGGCTTCTGAAATGGCACCAGGTGAAGTGTCTAGGGGACATAATTCAGTGTGGCAAACTTGGAGGGGAAGAACCTTGGGCAGCTCTACTGCAGGCAGATCTTATAGGAAAGTCTTGAGTAGTTGTATAAAACCATTGATTAGCATACATAGTAATTTTCTTCCAGTTTATACCATCTTGTGGTGGAGTGTGTATTTAAAAAGGCTCCCTTTTTTATTACAGTCTTCTAGTTCTTGTTTTGGAATTGCAAAGTGAGGCCCTTCTGAACCAAAATAACTTTCAGAAACAGTTTTTCAAAGTATGAATGCTTTCAGGAGGCCAGCACTGGACTGGTTAAGGAAAGATAAGATCTGGATGCAGTAATCTGCTGTATGTTCTACCCAGTTATGTAGGTGGTACATGTATTTGCATTAATACACTTACTACAATGGAAGTGCTCAATTTAGGAAGTATTAACTGGTACATACTATCTCTTGTTTTGGGCATCTGCCCTTCAGTGTTCAAATATGTTCAAACCAGAGTGTGTGCCTACACATGAAAACAGAATGAATGCATGTTGAATGCTTGGCCTTATTTCTCGTTTCCTGGCTTAAAAGGAGGGCCCTTCACACTCACAGAGATCAGCAAAGGAAAAATAGGTGGTTTTCAAACAAAGACGTGGTTTGAAGTTGTTAAAACAGCAACAGAAGATTCATGTTAAGAAAAAAAGTAATTCTATTTTCCACATTTTTCTTGACCGCTTGGCACAAACCAGAGGTGACCAGGGAAGTGTGATCTTGCAGATACCCAATAGAGACTCCCGAAAATTGCACTTTACTGCACTCATGCCATTGGTGAAGTTGTGCTTACAGTAGGTTTGAGTAGTGCTCAGGAAAACAGGCCTCTGGTGACTTAGGGTGTCCTCTTCACAGTGGCAGACTGCTTTCATTCATTTTTTTGAATTTCCTTTTCATGCTGCTTAGAGACTTTTGTTGTTGCACTTGGCTTTAAGATGAAGAGCTGGTTTACAAAGGTTGATTAGGTGCCTGTTATGTTCCAGACACAAGTACAACCCTAAATATGCAGTTTAATATATGCAGACTCTCTAGGCTTCCCAGACACATGTTACTCTGTGCATTAATGTGAGGATTTTAGTTGTTTTCTAAAGCTGATGGCCAGCTTAAGCTTTCTGTTGGTTTCCTTGGGCTTAAGCTGCTTTATTATTTTGCATAATTTTCAGTAGTAAAGCAAATGGAAGAATCAGCGAGGAGGTGACTGGCCTGAGAAGAACTAAGGGGCATATTTTAGAGTCTGCAGTCATGGTTTGAGTACAACTGTTGAATTAGCTGTACAGGCATGCATGTTGCAAGTATGTGCCTCCTACTGTGAATTTATTGCATGTGCTTGGTAAGCAACTTTCAAATACTTCTGATTGTAGTGTCTGAAAAAATTGCTTTTAATTCAGAAAAGAGCCTAGTTTGTGCCAAGATCTGTTTTCCTACTTTGAGGCTTTTGATGCTTGCCTGCTTTAAAAAATGCACACAATAAAAAGTGTTTTAAGTGTGGCTGTGAAAAATCCTTCTTCTCTACTTCTCGCTTTATCCCTTCTGCTCTGCCCCTCCTCCCCCAAGCAGAAGAGGCTCAAACCAAACTTGCTGTTGAGTTCACCTTTGGAACTGCAAGTTTTGAGCTTTTAAACTGTCCACTTTGATGGCACATTAAGAAATGTACATGTGAAGAACTGAATTGGAAATGTAGAGGGTATTCTGTTAGGTTTTTTTACAGTGGTGGGTCAGTTTCACAATTCTGTAGTTCATGGACAAGAACCTCTTTTAAAGGCTGTGGAGTTTTTAAAATTTTATTTTATTTTACTCACAGAGACTGTCCTTGAAGATTTATAGACTTCTTGTTTGGGCCTGGCTAAATGGTGGCACTCTCCATGGAGCCTTGGTCGGTTTTGTGCTAATAACAACAGCAACAATAATAATACCAGTATCTCATAGATAAAACATCAATATTATATATACAACATGTCAGTTGTGTGCACTAGTGCTTTCTGTCCCTGCTGCATGAGGTTTTACCTGCCCTTGCTGGCTTTGAAGGTAAGGATGGAGGTTAGGATGTGCAATGTAGCAGTTGCTGCCCTTTTCTTAGGCACAGTGGGTTCTCTCCTTTATTTCTAAAGGGTGTGTATGACATAACAGGGAAAGGTATTGATTATCATTGCAGTATTGTATTTTAATAGGGTCCAGCATACTTTCTTACCCGATTTGTATTTATTTAGAAGCCTTTTAGAGCAGATGCTGGCTTGCCTGCTGTGAGGATAAAGAGTAGATGAACACTTTAGGGTCTGGATGCCAAGCTGGCAGATATCCTGGATGATGTGTAGCATGGCTGGGAGCAAGAAATGAGCTCTTGAAACAGTGCCAAGAGATGCTGCTGAGTTTAGTATTTAAGAGGAGCCAAGGTCTGGAGACCTCTTTTTGCTCAGAGACAAGGTATCCCCAGTCTGGTAGCCAACAGTGGTTTTGCCTCTTTAAAAGATACTATCTTTTGCATCCCAAAACTGTATCTGAAGAAAAGACATTGTGGACTAATTAATGCAAAAGAACTTCCAAGGTATGATCATATTTCGGTTTTCCACTGTTATATTTGAGAAAGCTACTCTGCCAGAGTTCCCCCTGCCCCATTCATAACTGTCAGGGATAGTCTTTTTGGGTTTGGATACTGGGAACTGACACTTTTTTCTACAGTGAAGTAACAGGGTTGTAGTTGCAAATCAGGGTAAGTTTCTCACAGCAGAGCTGAATCTCCTCAAATAACAAAAGTCAAATGAAGTGGTCTGCTCTCCTGTTGCCTACTACTCTTGTTATCTTCAGGCAGCTGTGGGAAGATGATTTGAAATGTTTCTGGACAGCTTTAGTATTAAACATAGATCCCTGATGTGGAATAGTCAGCCAAAATGTATGCACACATTTATGTGTGAGGTGTGCAGTACGAACAGAATCTCTCTTCCCAAAGTCTGTGTTAAGTGTTTTTTTCAGGGGCTTGGATAGGAACATTCCTGGAGCCCAGAGACATCCCAGCCTTGGAAGTTGTGTGGGAAGAAGACACTGTCCTTTTCAGTGAAAGGGCTGAAGTGTCCTGAAAGAGTTAAGCTCTACTTAGCTCACTCGTAAGGTATTTAATACCCTTATTAAACTGAACTGCTGGTTCACTTTTTTTTCCTCTTCTTATGTTGAATAAAATTTCTTGAAGAGCTGAGCCTCTGCCTCTCAGATCAGAGGCTCACATGTTGAAGCTGGCAGTGCTAGAGGCTAGTTCCTATCTGTGTGACAGCATTTTTAATTTAACAGGACCGGCTTTGATGTTCTTGAATATTTATAGGCAGCTTCAGATCACTCTAGTATGTATTCTTTTTAACTGGAGCAGAAGTTCTTCCTCACACAACAGAATTTCGTTCCCTCTGTTTACTCTTTGGTCTCTTTTGAATTTGTAGCCATCAGAGTGGTTTTATGTTACAGAAATATTGCTTAAATACTTACAGGAGGAACCACTTGGTTTCCTTTCTAGCTCCTGCAGCTTGGGGGTAGTCCAGTAACTGGATCTTAGCTCCTTGTTTGAGCCTTGCTACAGACGCTTTGTAAAAAAGATAGATGCAGTAAAATATAATTTGAGCAAAACCCAGATACGGTGAATCCTTTTCCACTGTCTCTGTAAACTCAGGTGGTTTGCAGTGGATCAGACCTCAAGTGCCCTCAGGAATCACGGAAGCGTTTGTCATAGATCCTAAGGAAGGAGCAGCTTGTGGTTTGAAGAGGAACTGAAAACTTAGGATTTGGCTCTCAGTAGGAGCTGATCAGAAATTATGGAAAATAGTTTTAGAAGGAAATTGCCACTTGGATCGTTTAACTTGAGTGAAACTTTGACCAGACTTGGGCAGGAGCCTTACAAAAGGTGCCTGATGGGTGAGCTATCAGTCAGGTTTTAACCCCTCTCAGGCTGCTTTGCCTCAGAGATTTCCCTGCCCTGCTGGCCCCCAGGCAGTGGCCTGCTCAGAGCTGGCACTGTACTTCTAGAAACAGAGGTGTGGGGGTTTTGACACTTACAGTGCCATTGGCTTTGGTGTCTTAGGCCTCACTGTGATTTGAACCTTTACCTTGGTTTTGCCACAGGAGGCAGCATGTACGTCATTAGAAAGTGTTCCCTCAGCTTTTGCTGTGGGCTTCTCTTTTCCCCCTTCTTCTGCCATGTCTCCCTTCTGCTTTATCCTCTCAGCCCTGTGTTGTGGAGGTCATGTGGACTCCCTTACTACTGATGTCCTGACCCACAGAAAGTTTGCTGTGGCCAACTGGGACAGCAAAGCAATGGCATTTTTTCCTGGAACTTCTCCTTGTGGGTGCTGGTAGTTCAGGCAGATTCCTGTACCCTGCTCTGCTGCACTCACTGTGTGTTGTGCAGTTCTGTACACTTTGTGTTGCATGACAATCTCCTAACTAAACTTGGAACACCATTATTGAAGTAGCAGATTTTTTTGTGTATTATTTTGAATGGTTTCAGTTTGTAAAAAAATTTTGTCTTTCGGTGATGATAATTTGTTTTAATGCACAGCCTACAGAGGAAAAGGTGTGTGGGTTTAGACATTTCTGCTGTAGATGCTCTTCTCTGTTGGTGCAGCCTCTTTTGTAGTTCAGCAAGTGAAATCAATATCACTGCCTAGGTAGATAAATGGCACTGGAAATCAGCCATAGGAGGAAGTGCTTGCTTGTCTATTTGACATAAGTAGTTTGCTCAAAGAGTGAGACTTCTCTTAACTGTAGAAATTCAGCAGGGAAATAGAGACCTGTAACTTACTAATGTAACAGTGAGAATTTCTAAAATACAACAGTAAATGGAACTTTATCATACACAAAACTAGAGAAAGAACTCGATACTGCTTTTTGCGGAAGAAAAAAAAAACCTGCCTCTGGCGTCTAAACATTGAATTTTCACAGTTAATTTTAGGGGAAGACCTATTTAGAAAGTGAAGCAGCTGTGTGATATCTTCAGGAGTTGTGTGTTCATGTACCTCTTGTTAATGCTGATGTGACATCATTGCCTGAACTCTGTGGCTGCTGGAGTGACATTTCAATGCTTGTGTCTAGGGATTGGGTGGATGTGATGGTGACTGCATTTTTCTTTAGTTCCTTCCTCCAAACTGTTGTTAATAGAGGTAGTTTTCCTTCTCCCTATATACCCTGAAATATCCTGAGACAGGAAAATTTATCAGGTGTGGAAATACTCAATGCTTCTGTCTCTGGGAAGGATTGCTCCAACAATCACAAGTTGTGCTAGGGGAGGTTTAGATTAGATACTAAGAAAAAATTTTCACACAGAGGGTTGTAAAGCATTGGAAGAGTCTGCCCAGTGAAAGTGATGGTGTCACTGTCTCTGGAACTGTTCAAAAACGTGTGGATGGGGCCTTGGAGGACATGGTTTAGTGATGAACATGGTGGTTTGGGTAGGCAATTGGACTTGATTTTAATAATGATTCTGTGATTCCCTCTATCATTGTGCTTTTGTCTTAGTAGGAACTAATAGACAGTAGCATACATCCAGTTAAATGTTATTATAATGAGAATTTTTGCAAATCAAATTATTTTGCTGTCTTTAAGTTGCACTTGGTGTCTTAGAATTCAAATTGGTGAAGCTGGGAAAATATTTGCTTCCTGTGTATGCAATAAAACTTGCTGGGTGGTAAGGATATTGCTAGTGAATAACCTCGTAGATAAAGATACTTGTCAGGCTAGGTAGCACTACTTAGGAAGCTGAATTATATATATATTTTTTTACCAGTTGTGCTATCCAAGGACTGCTGAATGTTGAAATATTGTCATTATAAACATATTCCAGATAAAATGGGCTCTGCAGTCTTCAGAACAGAATACACAAACTGATGCAATCTGTTCTTAAGACAGCAGAATTCTGACCTAGGTTAGGACTACTTCAGGTAGGAATGACTGAGAAAAGTAATAGGAATCCTGAGTATCTGTTAAGGGAAAGTTGTGGGGCAGGGAACTTGACTTTTTGTAGCATTCTTGCCAGAAAAAATGCCTGGAACAGCAAACAAGAGATGCTCAGAAGAACAAGAGAGAAGTCGAACAAGCCTTAGAAGAAAGCCATCCTAAAGCAGTGGCTGGGGTATAGCAAACTGTAAACACTGCCCAGCTGGAGAATATCCTCTAGCACTTTCTCTGCCTTCAGAGGCATGGTGGTTATGGCTACTCTACTTTAGGGAATGGTTCATGAACTGTATGATAGAGGAATTTAATCTTTGTATCAGTATGATAATGTGGCATATCCGTGCCCAACTGCAGGGCTCAGTTTCTCAGCACAGAATAGCATTTCTTAGTCTGAAAGAGAATCTCTAAGTGAATTCACAGATTTCTGCTGTTCATGTTATAAGGTATTAAGATTACAAACTGTGCCTCTGGAAGGAGGAGTTGGCTTTATTTACCTTTTCATGCTGAGACAGCTGCTAAAAGAATATAATTTTAAAAAAACCAACAGTGTCTATTTACAGATAAGGAAACTTACATTTACATTAAAAATACATTTATTTTTTAGAGTAATTACAGGCATTTTCTGTGCTTCTCCTTCAGCTTACTTCTTAAGGATACAGAGTACCTTTGTAAGTGTGCAGTAATTTTTAAAGCAATTAAGAATGTGCTGTTCAGCTGGGACTTTAGGGGTACCTGTGCTTTTTGTTTTGGTTTGGTTTTTTTACTGTCCATTTAGAAACCTGTCAATGAAATGTCCTTGCAGATGCTGAGGGATGACTGCTAACAGTGAATGAAGCGAATTATTGGAAGCATGAACAAAATGGGTTAGAACAAAACATATGCTCTGCTTTGCAACAGGTGAGCATATGCTGCCTGAAATGCTAGAAAAGATTGCTTTGAAGTCATGCACGTTTTAGGAAAATACTTCTGTCTCCTGATGTTGGCCTGTTCCTCTCTCTGTTAGCTGGTGGGGAATTGATCTCTAATGTTAAGACTCTAGGATCATATTTCTAGTACTGAGGCAGGTACTAGATTATTCAGTGGGTGAATAAACTTCATTCATGGTGTTTAAAATTGGGCAGCTAATCCTGGCAGAGCAGCAGCTCTCCCCTGCTGTCCTACAGGTTGCTTTTCCATCTCTGGGGTGGATGGAGAGAAGATGAGGAGCAGCTTTCTGGAAGGGCTCTGCTGCTGGTTAAAGCCTGAGATGTGTTGTTTCTGGGGCTGGCAGTGTGGTTATAGGAGCCCTGGTGGACAAGCAGTGACTGATCTTAAATCTGGATGGGTGAACAAGGGAGAAAAAAAATTAGGTTTGACCTCTGATTTCTTTCCTGATTGCCTTTTTCTTTCCTTTGAATTCTCACTTTCTGATTCCTCCTAGTTCCTGTGTGAGTTCTCAGGGACACACACAACTGTTTCTGAACTTCAAGGTGAAAATGATCTGCAAGAAAATTAATAAAAGTTCATGATCCTAACATTTCAACCCCACACTTCTATAATAATTAAAACAGGAAAAAATTACAAAAACCTCTAACTAATTCAGAGTTAATCTTTGTGTAGCTGAATTTCTAGTCTCATTTATCTTTGAGGGTAGAGAAGGAAGCTTTGGTTTGTTTTGAAGTGTGATTGTTGTAGTCCTGCAGTTGGAGGTATTTGATAAAAAAAAAAGCTCTTTGCCTTTGTTATATCTAGCCACAAATGTGCAGTAAAAGAGAATTAAATTAAGAAAACAGAGAATTTCTTATATGTGATGCTCCTTAGGTATTACTTTCAGTATGCCTTATCTCTGGTCCCTTGACATGGACCAGCTCTCACAGGGCACCAAAGGGAAATGCCAGGGTGGTGTAGAATCTTGGAATTCCCAGCCCTGCAGGGTCTGTTAAAATAACCACTAGTGCCTGAGCCATGGTTATCCTTCAGGACGATTTTATGGGTGGCACTATTTCTGTCATGTTCTGATATTTCATGATGAAATTACTTACAGATGGTTTGCAGGCAGAGAAACTAGGGTTGGTATTTTTTATCTCAAGAGACCTTACCCTTCTTGAATAAAGCTAATTAGTAGTGCTTTGGAAATCAGTTCTGTACCCTTCTTAGGGTCAAAATCAGGGATTCAACAGAGAGAATTAAAGTGCAAAAAAGCAGATCCAAAAGTTGGCTATTCAGACCTGTGTCTCAAAGTTCCAGCAGGATTTTGGGGTTTTTTGGCTCTAATATTGACCAAAAGATGGGTCATGCATGAATAGTTGCATCAGTGTGCTAGTCTGTTAGGTTAATATATTACTTTTGTAGTCCATATAACAGCAAATTTGTCATCAACTTCATTTTATAGTACATTTTGTGATAAGAAGTGTTTGCCAACCACCTTTCCCCAGCCTACCTGCCCAAAGCCAAATCAAGTTTCTGAAACTGTAGTGTGAGATTTTAAGCTGCTGACTGAATTGATTGAAGATGTTTCTAGGCTGAAAATGAGAAAGGCAGAGCTTATTTTTCCCTCAATTAAATATTAGAACACTCATTTAACTTTCAAAATATGATTTAATGGCTTTTTCGGGCCTGACACATCCCTTTGCATCAACTGCTTGTGGAAAAAAGTTACTATAAAGTTAATACTGCTTCCAGGTAGTGGTGATCTGTTATCAAATATTTTGGATTCTGTCCAGTCTCCCAGTTCAGCAGTGGTAAGGAATGGGCATGACAATCGATCTTGAGCACTGTATTGGACATTCAGCCACAGGCACTGCTGCATGGCATCCAAATTCCCTGTGACACACTTCCCTTGTAGCTGTCAGTTGCAGCACCAAAGTTTTGCAAACAGCCACAGCTGTGTTATCACAGTACAGCTCAACTGAGTTCTCTGGTTTATCTGTGTGGGAAACCTGCTGTTGTGATTTGCCCAAGCTGTTTCCATGGTATTTGGAAAAAAGAATTGAAATTTTGGGTCTCCTGTCTATAGAGTTTGTGCTGGCTCTTCAGGCTCTGCTGGTGAGCGAGTGGTGCAGCTGTTGCAAAGATGAGCCAGTAATGCAGCACCTAGAACATTGAATTTTTTCAGTGGGAATTCAAAAACCTGAATAATGTAGAACTGTCTGTTATTTCTGTATATTCTGGTGTGAGTTGCTTACCCACGTTTTGTAGAGACATTCAGTGAAGGAGCTATTCAGGCAGCCATATGAATCATATATATTAGGGATGCTTTTTAGCCAGTTTCAGGTTTGCACAGAATTGTTTGACAGGTAACTTTTCAACTTGCATTCAAATAAGAAGTTCTTACAGGTGGTAACCTCTCTGATTTTTTAACCCTCACTCCGTTTGTCTGTCCATCTTGTGCACTGAGATAGGTCTTGTAGAAAACTATCATCATGAAATTAACAACTTTATCTCATTAAATGCTCACAGAGAGTCATAATTTTACAGGTTGTCTTCAGTTCTGACTGTTGTTAACTTTGAAGCCATAGTTTTGATACCATAGAGAGGTCGGAAGAGGCAGCTCATGGGTTGGATGTTAAAGATTCCTGAGAATTTCAGGAGAAGAATTCGAGACTGTTCCTCCATTCAGCAAAATCAAGTGAGGCAAAAGCACTTGGCTGTGCTTGATTGCCTTGCACACCCAGAGTATGTATGTTTAACACACACACCAGTTTTATTGCTTGTGTTTTCCATACATGCACCCCTGACTTTCCTAATGGTGATTCTGTCCTGCTCTCACAGAGCTTTGGGACCTCCTCGAAATAAGTGAGAAAAGAAAGAAGAAAAGAGAAATTTTAATGCCACCAGGCAGAAGGCAGTGTGGGAATGCAGCTATTTACTGTGTCAAATTCCAAATCCTTATTACTAAAACTGTCATAATACATTCTGAATAAATAGCATTCAGTCTGGAGGATGATAAGAAATGAAGACCTGTGGTGGTGGTGCTGTGGCAGTGCTGCAGCAGACACTGTTCATTTTATCCTTAAGAGGAAGGGACTTGCCTTTATATACCTGCAGCACTCCAAATGAACCCCTTCTCCATTCTGCAGATACAGGATAACATCTGACAAAGCAAGGAGGAGTTGAATGTATCTGAGCTTTTATTCTCTGTGTTGGTAACAGAGGTGCAGTTATTTGAAGTATCAGCTAGCTGTATGAGAGAAAAAAAAATACTTGGGAACTAAAATGTCCAAACTAAAAATGCAGCAATATCTTATCCTGTGTTATAATCTGGATGAAGGTTTTGGCAGCATATCTACCAGGTTTTGAGGGTTTTAAATACAGATGTGCCTTAATAAAGAAGATGCAGCTTAAGTTTGAGTGTAGCCTTGTACAAATACAAGTCAGACACACTCCAACATAAAAAATAAAGTGTAGAACAAAAGCATAACTAGAAAAATGGCATGGACACCCTCAGTGTAAGCAAGAGTCTTGTGTTTAATTAGTAGGCAACCTCTGTTGTTTAATACCCAAGCAAAAAGAAGCTTGTGTACAGTAAATCCCAATGGGTTTTGCAGATTCTGTAATTGAAATATATGAGTACATATGCTTGAGTATATATGCTGATGTCAGATGAAGTGGTTTGTTTGAGATCAAAGTTCACCCATCTTCTGTTAATGTAAAGATGAGTACCTTTCCCTGGATCTCTGTGTGGATAAAAGGTGGGTTATAAGTGTTTGTATACAACTGTGAACCATCTGGGCCTGCAACAAAATTGGGACCCCGGGGAACTGGGGGGGAGTGGTGGGCAGTGGTACATTTATGTGTTCCAAGTGGTAGGGAGATAAGTGCTGAGTGTGGAAACTCAAACTTCATGAGGAACTTTGGAACAAAAGTAATTAAATTGGTCCCCTTTTTAATTTAAGAACAGCATCATTTAGTGTCTGCCCTTACAGTTGTCACTCAGCATAAAGTCAGCCAGGCTGTTTTCGTATTTCCTGCAAAGATGTGTTTGAGGTTTCATTTGTGAGGAAGCCTGTGCTCCAGCTTGTCACTACTGTGAGAATGGGTGGGAGGCCAAGGGAAGCACTTAGTTTACTGGAGTTGGCTGGAGTTGTGGGATCCTTGGCCCGACTTCAGAAGGTTATAGTGTAGATAGATATAGCTGACTTGACATTATTGAAGAGAAATTATGTCTTCTAGCTGTTTAAACAAAATTGTAATGCGTTATAGATAGTACCTGTGTGATAGATGAAAAAAATCTCTACTTTGAGGGTAGTGAGGCACTGGCACAGGTTGCCCAGAGAAGCTGTGGATGCCCCATCCAGGCTGGATGGGGCTTGGAGCAGCCTGGTATAGTGGAAGGTGTCCTGCCCATGGCAGGGGATTGGAGTGAGATGAGCTTTAAATTCCCTTCCAAGCCAAACCATTCAGTGATTCTATGGCCCTCACAAATTCATTTTATGAGTTCTAATTTTTCTGACCTCTTTCTCCCCTCCAAAACAAGAGGGAGAGGAAATGGGAAGGTGACTATTGGCATGTCACTTTTTAGTTAAGTCATGAACACAACAGACTAAATGTTTAGGCTCCTGGTAAATTTTTTTTTTCTTTTCACAGACATCCCTTGCTGAGGGCAGGGGATATTGGGTACTTAAGAGTTAAATAATCTTGCTTTGGAAGCAGCTGAACAGTTTACACTCCTTGCTGGGCTGTACAAAAATACTTTTCCTTTGAAGTACTAGGAGGAGCGGCTGAGGGTAAAACCTGGAATGGGGTTGTAGCTAGCAGTTTGCAGTGGGCTTAGCTTGGAGCACGCAGCTGCCTGCAAATGCAGTGTAAGATGGCAGAGAAGGTCGGGGTTTCTTTCAGTCTTGCCATCACTGTCTCAGTGTGAAGGCTTTCTTTCTGAAGTTCTTCAAATACTATATAGTTCTTTTAAATTTTTGGATTAGGACAGATCGCAAGAAATACAGAATAAAAATGTCCTTTCCCATAAAGGAGTGAGAAATACAGGGGTCATGTTGGAAGTTCCTTGACTGCTTCTGATGTGATCTCTGGTAGTGAAGTACACACTGCTGCTGTCTGGGATGAGAAAGATTCACCTCCGATGAGTGTTGTAAAGCAGGTCCAACTCTTGTCTGGAAAGTGCCTTCAGAAGTTGGCTAGAGCCTGTGAAATCTCAGGTCTGATGCTACACCTTAGCCAAGCTGAGCTCGAAGTGTAGCAAGAGCTGGCAGGAGAATGACTGCAGTGGCACTTGCCCCAAATGGAGGAAACCAAAACATGATGTTTGTAAGAAAAGCCCCTGGGTTAATGGTGCTGTACAGTGGGAAGCTGTGCGTATCCTCTGCTGTGTGCAGCACGCTGCAGAACTGTGCATGGCACTGCTGGGTGCTGCTTCTGGAGAGCAAACCTGGCCATGGGCAAAACCTGATGCAGACTGGGTCTGATACACGTGGTGGCTCCTGCCAGGGCCAGCAGTGGAACTACAGACTGAAGTTGCTTCTTTATTTTCCAGGGTAACACTTTGTCTCTTGGATTAATAATTTCTTGACAATATTTGCACGCATTTTTTTGGGAGATGCCATTATATGAAACTGAGGAGAACATATTTCCTTTTAGCCATGCCACTAAAGAGACAATCAAAAGCAATTTACCCATCAGCTAATGAGGGGTCACACTAAAATACCTGGCTATATCTGTTGAAGAGACGATGATAGTGCTGTAGGTCAGATCTCCAAATTTCAAGTTAGAGTTGTCTTTAATAATAAGAATAAGAAGAAGCATGTCCTTTCATCTTTAGTCATTTAAGTATCTGACACTTGGCTGTTGGTAGGATCTGTGTTTCTTTCCCTGCTGCTCTGCCACTCAGTCTTTAGCTTTCTATCTCTGACCTTTTTTTTTTTTTTTTTTAACCAAAAAAGTGTCAAGAATTTAGTTGCTAAAATAGGCAGCGTTTTCCTCTAGGGTTTCTGCTGTTCCTTTGCATGGCTGAAACACTAACCATAAGTTGTCCTGGCCATCTATTCTTTAGGAGGAGTGAAAATGCAGCCGCTAACAGGAGGGCACAGGCAGCCTGCCCACGTGTTGTTCCAGGGGCGTGTGTGCAGACCGTGTGTTTTGTGTGTCTGCTGCTCTGGGATCACAGGGCGCACATGCCGGTTCAGTGTGTTCACAAAGCTGCTCTTGGACAGGAATGGGTGCTGCTGCCTTTTCCAAAACTGTGCAGGCAAAGCAGATATTATCAGG
Source organism: Monarcha castaneiventris obscurior (assembly GCA_026261815.1). NCBI lineage: Eukaryota > Metazoa > Chordata > Aves > Passeriformes > Monarchidae > Monarcha > Monarcha castaneiventris. The sequence goes on from JAMPIT010000485.1 coordinate 5,548,115, forward strand.
GCTGGCCCTGGGGCATAAAATAGAAAGATCAAAGGAAGTGGCAGCAGCACACAGAGGCTCTTCAAAGCCTGAGTAAGGGAGGATTGATAGAGAAAAGGAGAATGCTCTTGCTGATGTAATCACAGCCTGTGAGACAGGTTGGTTTTTTCTTTTTTTTTTTTTCTTTTTCTTAATTTAAACAAAGGCACAAAGACAGTCCTTGTTTGTTTAGAGAGGTGAAGCATGTGCCACAGAGATAGAGCAGGGATACCTCAGTATATAGAAGGTTTTCATGAATAGCATGGAGCTCAAACATTTTGAAGTGACTGCAAAGTTGAAATTTTTCTTATTTTACTTTGCACAACTTCTGCATGTGGTATTCTCTCACTTGTGGTGTCCATGTGGAATGAAGTAGGAAAATGGCAAAGGAAGGAATGCTTGTTTTCAGGCTGCCTTCCTTATTAAAATGGAAGCTTATTTTGTTTTCTCTTGAGAATGCTGGTTAAAAATTTCTGGGATTTGTATGAAAAGAAGTTAAGCACGGGCAAGGTAGAGTTGGAGGGGAAGTGATAAGCCAAATCTATTGTCAAGAAGTGCAGGCTTGTTCAGGCACAAGCTGTGAATGGGAAAGAAACAGTTGTTCTCCCCCTTTATCGATGTGGAAAGGGGGAAGAAGAGGTGTGACTTTTCTGGAACAGATGTGCAGGGGTTGAGGGGGTTTTCAGTCTTCTTTGTTACAGACCTCACTTTTCTTTATCTGCTACAGCTGCAGAAGTGTGTTTCTGAACTTTCATTTTGCTTATAATTCAAAGGGAACCTTGTGAAATTGTGAGATAGAGCATGGTAGTCCAGGTTTTCCACCCAAAGGTGTGTGTGTATGGTGTACAGCAAATGACCTGAGCTAGCACAGTCTGATATCCAAAAGTTACATGTGGATATGACTCAAAGCCTGAATGAGTAAATACCACCAGAAAGGCAGTGTGTCTCAATTAATAGTTACATTGATTTTACACATTTGGAGCTTAGGCAGGACTTCTGCTTAGATGGTGAGCAAAGCCTGCATGCATCTCTTGGTACAGACTGGAGGTCCTTGGGAGGGAGAGCCCATCCCTCTGTAAGTCTTTGGGGGGCTGTTAACTCCAAAATTTAAAATCAACGTCACCATTTTGCATTGTTTCACTTGTTTTTTACCTAATGGGATTATCTCAGTTTCAGAATGTATTCCAGGATGCCTGAGATGAAAGTGGTTATTTCTGCTGGCAAAATCTACAGCTTTCCTTCCCATGTAGGCCTGAGAGCATTTGTAGGGCAGTTCAGATTAGTACACAAAATCGTGGTGCTCTGAAGTCCGAAAATCTATCATGAGGGAAAGGTGGCTGCTTATATTGCTAACTTTAATGCTTTCTTCTGGGGTCAAAGCTGCATTTGTAGTCTGCTGAATCAGTTTATTACCTTAATAAGGCAAGGCGTAAGGTCCCTGCTGAAAAAGGGATTCATCCACTTTGTTGTGGAGTATGTGGGATGATACTGGCATTCTTGTGTTGCCTCAAGTGGAAATTTCTAAATTTTGCTGGTCAGCATCAGACCTTTTTCTGTTCACCCTCCTGTGTCTCTCTTCTGCCATGCTGCTTCTACAGATGTGTGTGATTTGATACTTGACACTAATAGAAAGTGCTTCAATACACTTAAAATACTCAGATTTTGGTTTCTACTTACCAAACCTTCAGGCACCAGGAAATTTGCACATCTTACAGAGCTGAGATGGGCTCTGACATGTACTTGTGTTACTGCTGCAGGCACTTTCCCCTCACCATACACACAGGCTAGAGAAAAATTCTGGGATGGGAATCCTAGCAGTTACCATGGCTTTCTGCTTTAAAATATATTCTTTTTGGAAATGCCATCCACATATGTGAAGGACAGACTGTTCAGTCTGTTGTAGAAAACAGCAGTTGATAAAGCAGAGGTTTCTCTGCCCATAGAACAGGATAAATTGTTGGGTTCTGCCATCACTATGGCATCCCCATTCTTTGCTTCTAGTGAGCAACAGAATGAAAAAAAAAGAGGTTTCAGCTGATTTCCTGTATGCTCTACTGAGTTTGTGCAGCCACTTCTGCCAGCGGTGTCTGTGGCCTTCCGATTCATGCAACCGAGTGAATTAACACAACTGCCATGCTGAGTTAACCAAAAAAGTTCCTGTGCTCCAGTGCATCTCTGGCAGAAACCAGTAGCAGATACTTGGGAAGGAATGTAAGATTAGAGCAAGCAGATGGTGAGAATTCTGCAGTACATGCTTCCAGGCTCTACCAGCTTGTGGCTTAGGTCTTCCCGTAAGGATCAAGTTCTAAAGGAGAGCCTTGACAGGTTTTTCTGTCATATTTTTTTCCAGTCCATTATTTCATGTGTAGCTTTCTTGTCTAAATTTGAGAGAGCACAAGGAATATCTGTTTTGGTTTTGGGGGTTGCTGCATACTGTGACATTGTACTTTATTTTTGAAGAGCAGTGGAGTCCATGTTGCTGCATGTAGTGCAGGAGATGTAAAACAGCAGTTTTATTGGCATGCCTGACAGGTACCTACTTAAATTGCTCACTAACAGGATTGGAGGGAAGACAACTAAATCTCCAGAATTTTTCTCATTCTCTTACTGTTCAGTGTAAATTCTGTAGAGTGTTTCTGAGCTGCAGGGGAAAAAAAAGTTTCCAGGAAGTAATTGTTCTTTCTGTCTCTTCCTAATTCTGTGCAGCAGCTGCCTTGTCTTTAGCTGCTATTAATGGTCAGAGCTTTGTGAACAAAGGAGCGTCAGGCTGATGTAACTTCTTCCTCTGTTAGACATTCCCTCTGAAGCCATCTTTTGTCTTGATGGCCCTATTGTAACCATTCATATACTGATGAATGAACAGGAAGCTGATGATGATAGTGAGCAGATGAGTTTGATCATGAACAGGTTTTACTCAGACTCCAGCCTGAGGGAATATATATAGGAACAGAGCTGTAGCACCGTCAACTACAATGTCTGATTTGTTCATTCAGATTTTCTTTTGTTTAAGAAACTAGAAAAGGTTATTAATCTAGGAGAAAATGTGCTAACTTTTTTTATCGAACAGCAGTATTACAGGTACAGATTTGGTAATTCTGTCTGTGGCCTTGCCATACAAAGACAAGTTTACTTGAATGGCTGTATTTTTATTTTTGGGATTGTGATTTCTGTTATGTTTAATTAGAGGTGATAGTCTCTCATTTGTTGTCCTGGTTGTGATAAACTAGGTTCAAACCCGTCCTAAGGGTTCTGGGGAAGATCAGCACCTCAGGTAACAGTGATTGGTGGGGAGAGAGGGAAGACTTCTCCCCATCTCTTCCTCCACACACGTTTTAAAACATCTCCTGTAGGCTGATGACAAAATGTGTCCTTAAAGCCTAACAAGAACAGCATCAGATGTGGCCTTTTTCTTCTGAACTGGGAGAGGATAACAACAGGAGCTTATCAGATAAAGGACCAGAAAGCGTGTGTCCAAACTAGTCTATGAAGTTAGCTACTGAAAGGTGATATGATCTTGCTTGGAAGACTTCTGCTAATTTGGGTGACTGTATTAAAACAGCTACTGTATTACTAAAATAATGTATTACCATGATGATTTGAGGTGCTCTGAAATAAAAAAGACAGTGCTATCTTGTGTTGTTAGGTACTAGAAGTAAGCCATTATATGGTAGAGAATTCTTGAGCTAGAATGACTGTCTCAAGACTGATGGTGAATACTTTGCTGTGTGGTGTTAGCTACAGAGGCTGCACACTGGATGACAGTCAATGAAGCATCCTGACCATGGCTTTTCCAGCATAGATGTTTCTCTCATGTGGACTTTGGTGATTGTGATATATATTAGCTTTCTATAGATAAGTAACCTATTCCCAAAATGCCTCATGGAATAGACTCCTACATGTGTTTTTAAAAATGAAAACCAATAGTTATTTAAATAGTACAGACAAAGTTAGCAGTTCCCCAGCAGTGGAGGGCAGAGATGTGCTTGTGAGTGTGGTTGTTCTTTCCACAGTGCTTAGCCTTTCCTGTTTATTTTTGTGATTCGGCACAGATTCCATTGACTTTGTTTTTGTGTCTATCACGTTTTCTGCAGACCATTCTCTTTGTTTATATCTGGTTGAATGTGCCTTTTAAGGACCTTGGTTAAAGGGATTCTCCCAGTCACAGCTGTATGTACAGCAGGTTATCAGTGCTGATCTTGGTTAGTTGTAATACAAGCTGGAGGCACAAGAAGAACAAAGAAGCATCATAAAAAACGTCTCAAAGTTGTGGCTAAGACTTCTTTTCCTTCTTAAGAATAAAGTGTATTCTGAAAACATTACCCTGGTGTAAGTGACACTGAAAATTTCATGGGATGTTGCAATTAGTAGGAAAGGTAAGAGACAAATTCAGAGAGCAAAGCAGAAGGCTTGGTGAGCACTATCGGGCTCCAGGAGCTTGAATGCTGCATGCAGTGCATCATAAAACTGGAAGGGGAGACCAGATAAAGGGAACAGGTAGATCACAAGCTCTGGATCAGCTGAGTCATGAAACAGTGACATTCACTGAAAAAGACCTGAATTTTATCAGCCTCTTGGAAGAGAGGCTGTTGACAAGAGACTTCGAGTAAAATCTGATGTAGAGACAGTGATTAAGGAACAATTTTTGGTTACTTCTTGCAATATGAGGATTATCAGAGCATTCTCAGTGAAATTCACAAAACAGCTTTACAGTCAAGCAAAAGAGTGACATTTTAAAAACAGTAGGTTGTGTTTCTTGCTGTAGGATGGTGTAAAAGCCTAAGTATGTGTGTCATCCCAAAGGAATTAGGTAAAGACATGGAACATAGATGCACTGCTTACTTAAATACAGTATTATGGGTGAAATCTCAGCTCTGGAAGTCTTAATCACTGATAGCCATAATTAAGAGGTTGTATCTAAAGAATAACCATTCCATATTTTTTCTGCTTTTCATATTCTTCAAATTTCTGCAGTTAGCAACTGTTGGAGATTGGATACTGTACTGGTTGGATTTTTGGTCACACCCTGCCTGGCTGTTTTTATGACTTGCCCAACATTGCATAGGAATCCTGTGGCAGAGGAAGCAATCCCGTCTGTTGGGAAGCATTCAGCTGCTTTAACCACAACACTGTATTTTCTTTTCTCATAGTGTCTTACCTCATTCACTGCACTGTCCGAACTTTCTGACATGTGAGGGGAATGTCCTGCAGACAGCACTCATTCACCCCACACTGCTGTGTTTTTGAAGTACACTTTACACCATTAATTTCCCAATCAGTGAGGCATACCTCAGTGTTGAGGTGTGCCAGCAGGACACACAGCACTAAACCCAAGCCAGTAGGCTTTACTGGGCTTATTAGCATGGGCTGTATGCCAGGGCTGGAGGAGTTGGATGAGTAAAAAAGGGGGCAGGATGGGGTGGGAGAAAGGTAGTGAAGGGCTAGTCTGGAGGAGAGGAGAAATGAGGCAATAGATTAGTGGCCACAGGATGGAGGAATCATCTGGAAAGAGATGGGAAAAGGAGGAAGAACTTTTGACGTATCCTGAAATACAGCACAAGCATCTGAAATTTAAGGCTGAACTGGGCTCATGATTTTAATTATTTTAATTATGGTAAAAATTAAACTTTAGAAACTTCTGGTACCTGTTTTTTTTCCACCCATATATAGGGTGCTGTAATATGATAAGGATGTACATTAATATGGTGTCAGAAAAAGCTGAGAAAACCTATTTTGGTTTACTGTTCTGTCAAACAGTTCTCTTTTGTAGTTTTTTATTCAAAGTGGAATTGAATTTTGCCCTTAGATCAGGAATAATTTCCTTCTAATGAAAGGGGAGTGCATCAGGTCTCCAGAATTTCAGAAACTTCCATTATTGTTAGTTTGACTTTAAATAACATTAATTGAATCCTTCAGGCACCAAGTGCTAAGTTCCTGCAAGTGCCTTTGATAAAGGAAAAAGAGCAAAGAAGTGATAATTAGTTGAGTGCAGAATAGTTCTGATTCTGGTTCAAGACGTCAAAGCGTAGGCTGTGAGCAGCGAATGAAACTGGCCATCAAGTGAGCTTTTGATGCTGACCAAATGTTATGAGTTGTGCGCTGGACTGAGTTGTGGAGCCCGTGTTACATCTAAGTTGGTTGTTTCCTGTGCAAAATAAAACAAATCAGAGCTGGAAGAGGGAGGATAAATTTCGCAGTGTGTGAAATGGGAATGATTGCAGAGACTAGTTCAGCAATGTGCTACGTTAGAATTAAGCACAGCTTTTTATTTTCAAGTAATTCTCTCTACTACAGAGCATTCTTCAGTGGTGACTCAGGGTAGAGCTAATCTCGCTCAAAATGGTTGCCAGTTGCCACTTGGAACAATAGGACCGAAGCCACAGGCTGCCATCAGGTGGTAGTTTTTAAGAAGGGCGTTTTTTCCCCAGTGGATTTGAGTGCTTTCTGTCTGGTAACATGAAAGATTGCAATGGGCACTGAATTCTTGTAATAGAAAATGTTGAAATATTGCGTTACTCATTGCTTTACCTGAAATGGAGAACCCAGTGCACCAGGGTATTTTTCTTTTGTGGAAAAACCCAAATGTTAAACCTTGGTCTGTTTTCAGGAACAATTCATTGCACCTGATTTACATGCTCTAATACTGTCCTGTACTTCTTTCAAAGCACTCAGTTCCTCTCTGGGCAGGGGCATCTTTTCCCTGTGCTGTGGTGAGGAAGTTTAAGCAGAGGGAGAAAGATTTCCATCCTGCTACCTTCCTCCTTCATTTGCGTAGGATCTGGCCTTTAGGCTGCTCTGTTCTCCACAGGACATGGTGCAGTAAGGTAACAAAAGTCTGCCTGTGTGCTGCTGGGTGAACTCAGGCTCATGGAGCAGGAGGCTGGACCTAACAGAGGATGGCTGCTGTCTCCTTAAGAGACACCTTACTCACACCAGTGGCTCAGAAGTGGTGTGAGCAGCTTTGAGGGAATTCTGGACCTGTGGGCTGGGGGGATGTCAGAGGAAGCAGCAAAATGCATCTATTTTTTGCTGGGAAAAGCTGAGGTACAGTGAAAAAGTCATCTCACCTTCCAGTAAAGGAGATCAAGTTCTGTTGTACGTCCTGTTCTAGAGCCTTGTCTTGTGTGGTTGCAGCAGAGACTTTGGCTTCATCTGGATTTCCATAGAGGCTGGAGAGATTGTGCTGATTGGAGCTGACAAAGAAGTGCATGTTAAACTAGGTGTGATGTTTGGACTTAGCCAGAAAATGTGCAAAGCAGGGGCAGAGCATGAAGGATGCTGAGGAAGTAACTTCTTGAGAACTTGGTGCTGGGGAAAGGGGAGACAGTTTGGAAGCAAACACAAGGCTGTACCTATTTGGAGACCTCTGCATTCCCTTTTGGGTCCTTTCCCTCTAAAAGTTACCTGGCAACTTAATATGTTTTCATGTGGGCAGAAGCTGTAAGATGAGTACAAATCCCTTGAAGTGTATGAGGTTATCAGATAAAAGGATGGTCAAATGATAAGTTTTGGAGAGGAAAGTTTGGAGCACAAAGTGAGGAAAACAGGCGTATGAGAAGGCATGTGGCAGCTGGAGTTGGAAACACAACTTCTCTAAATTTTACTGGTTTGTGTATTGGTCTAGGATGGACAAGAATCTGACCAAAAGGCAAACTTGGAGAAACAATTTAAGATGAGCACTACCTTCTGATTGTAAAAAACTGTCACAGGGATTTTCTTGGAACATTTTTTGGTTGTTGCAATGTAAGCTAAAGTTAAATATAGAGAACAGGAGAGTGCTTTGTAATCTATGATAAGATTCAATACAGGAATACAATAGTTATCCTCAAGTCAACTCCTTATAAATTTAGAAATCTTAAAGGTTAAGATCTAGAGAAATGTGTGCAAAGGTAAGAAGTAAGGGGAGGTGTCCAAAGTAGTCTAACTCTGTAGGAGCATAACAAAGAAGTAATGAAGACCCATAATACCCAAAGCTGATTTCAATATTTTGTCTTAAGAGAGATGTGTAAAGCGATTTGCAGTAGTCAGAACTGATTTATGGTAGGGGAATGAGGAAAGACTGGGCAGAGTATGCAGTGGAGGTGCTTTCACATCAAGACAGGGAATAAATAAGATTTCTTAGAAATAATGCAATATAGGAGGAGCAGCTGAGGGAGAGTGTGGAGAAGACTGGGTGCTGGAAAGTCTGGTCTGAGCAGTGAGAGCAGGCAGTGCTGGAATCCCACCTCTGCTGGGCCTGTGCCTCAGGGGCGTGCTGTGAGCTCTGGGAACTGAGAAATCATTGCTCCACCGCTGAGCTGAGAGCACACCTGAGGCACAGTCTCAGAGATGGTGGTTTGATGGTCTCCATCACATCACTCTGAAAGACACAAAGTCAATTGTTCTGTTTTAGGCTGTTTAATTTTCATCATACCAGAAACTTTCAGGAGCATCTTGTGCAGCACAGGCTGAAGGAACTTTTCTATTGGCCAGAGATCATATGGTTCATAGAATCTTGAAAGAGTGTGTATGTAAATATTCAAAGATTAGTTCACATACTAACCTGAGAAACAGAGTACATCTTTAGGCTATGAACTATTATGTTTCAGCCTTGAAAAACTTCTTTTTTGTGCTGACTAAAGCTGACTGTATCACTGATCTGTCTTTTCCCTGATGGTACTTCCAGACTGACTTGCAGTCAAGGTAGTGATCAAGAATTTTCTAAATATTAAAACCTGTTTTGCTGATGGCTTTTTTGTATTGCAACCCAGAGGATTTGTTCAAACCATGTAACTTTGGTGCCATTTGAATTAGCACTCAAGCTGCCACTGTGCTGACAGCAACTGAAACTTCATGCTCCAAAACACACACTCAAGAAGTGTGTCTGTTCATCCTTAGCAGATGCCAGCTGCTTCCCTTCTTTGTGTGTTTTGGGGAAGATACTGGGCATGAGGTGGGCGGTAAATATAATGAAATTATTTCTATCCTACCGTTAGTTGATAATTCAGCAACTGAATTTTCATGTTCTTTCAGCTAATTAAGTCACTTAATAGAATCAGTACTTTGTTATTATCAGGGAAGGATGACAGTTTTCTAAAATAGAGCAGCTCCTAGCTTCTGAGAACTACAAAGTTAAAATTTTAATTTTTAATTATTTCTTAATTTTTAAATTTTTTGTTCATAATAGAGCAATTTTGGTTCCTCTTTGCATTCAGATTTTACTGATTTCACCACTTGCCTTTGCAGCTTCTTTTCCTGTATTTGAGGACTAGGGGCATAATTTTTATGTTTGGTCATCACGTGCATTATTAATAAAAATGCCTCAAAGAGTAAGAGTAAGAAGCAGAGTCTGGGATGGTTCTTATGTTGGCTTCTAATTTTTATGCAAATATTGCAGGTAGCCAGGAGTCTGTGTTATTTATTTTTCCACAGTTTCTCCAAGAAAAAGAACATATATTTTGTTGGGTAGTGTTTGCAGGCAGTGTTTATTGTGTGACTGTCTCCCAGGCTCCAGCTGTGGAGATGTATTTATGTTTTCTGTGAGAACAAAACTACAGCTGGCTGTGCATTATCTGCTGTACCTTTTCCATCCCTCTTCTAAGCGTAGTCACTGAGATGAAATTTTAATTTGTATCTGAGCAGAAAGTTGATCCTTGCTGCTGCCTTCTGCCTGCTGCAGCATATTCTACACAACATATCTTGACGAGTTTAAACAGTAGTTCAAGTATCTCAAGTGCAAAAATGGGTGGAGAGAAGGATTAAAATATCCTAACCCTTCTCTTTTGTGCCTCCCCTGAAGCAAAGTGCAAAGCTGCCCACTTGATACTGCCAGCTCCAGCTTTATCTTCCATCTCTGAATTTCACTGCAGCCCCAGGGGAAGCTGCACCTCTGTGGCTCTCCCACAGCTGCTGGACTTTGATGAGGACATGCCTTCGCTCTTTCCACTGGCCTCCCTTGGCAACCAGCCCTTTGAAGATGACCTCTTGCTGTTTGCCTGTTGTCTCTCTTGTGTTGGATTATAGATGAGAGGTTGGCGTGAGGGGAAGGGGGATGGAATGGAGTGTTGTGCATTTTAAGCCTCATTTCTTTCTGCATTCTCACCTTTTTTTTTTTTTTTTCCTCTGTGGCTTTTACCTCTCTATATAGATAAAATGTTGTCATGCACATGGAAAATGGTTTCTGGCAGAAATACAGAGTTCCTGCTTGGCATGTGTATATAGGACAAAGGAAGTTTGATTAGTATTGTGGTAAGGACTTTGCATTCTTCTGTAACAATCTACTCAAATCTACTCACATTAGTTCCCTTCCCCCATCCCTCTTTTAAAGTACAATATTGTTCTTAGTTATAGTGCAGCCTTTCTCTGTGTGCATGTTCTCTGTTCCTCTTCCCTCCCTCTCGCCCCAGTGAATGCTTCCTCTTGGAGACAGGACAATATAATCACCTTGTTAATTTAGGCTGTGGTGTGAAATGGAAAGGGATGCACTAGAGCTCTGTGGCTGGGTCACATTTTGCATGGACACTCACTACTTTTGGAAATCCAAACAATGAGACTTTGTTAAATACTGAGAATATCCCTCATGAGAGTCTTACAGGGGCAGTAGCTGTAGGGTGAGAAGTACAGTGTTACAGGGGATCAAACAAAGTGTAGGAATACACATCCAATTTTCACTACGGTGAGAGGTGAACAGGTGAGGTTATCTAGGACACAGCATTGTAAGTAACAGTGTTTACACACTTTTACAAATTTTACCATGTCTTTTTTTTCTCAGTGGTAAACTTACTCTAATCTTCATCAAAGTGTGGCATGTAGAGCAAAATCGCAGTTGAAATTGCTGTTGAATATTGATGAATAAAGGCAGGAGTAATACATGTTTGAGGGTATTTTACAGCAAACATGAAGAAAATAATCTGGATGTACCTGTGTATGCAGCTGGAATGCCTCAGTGCAGCATACCACCCAAAATTAGAAGAATAGGATGTGGGGGGTGTCTGTGATCTCCAGATGTAACTAGTTTCGCCTTATCTATAATGCTGCTGTTTAATTGGATCTCTTAGTAATATCTTCTCTTTCTAACCCAAAGGAGGCCTCAGAAATAATTTGTGTTATTTTTAACTCCTCTTTCTCTCCTTCCCTACCGTTCTCTGTTTGTCTAGCAAAGATCCCCACTAATCTGAATGCAAGCAAACCAGCTCTTCTTGTTAGTAGCTTATTGCAAAATATCCAAAATAATATCTTCTCTTGTCAGAGGTCCTAGAGGACTCTGCAGAAGCAGGTCAGGTCTTACTACATCTAGGACTGCCTTTAAAGCCAGGATCTAGACCAGTTCAGGTGTCAGAAGAATGAACTGTAGTGAGTTTGGATGTCTTGGATCAGTGTACACATACAAAGAACAGTCACTGCTGGTCTGGGGTCTTACAGTACTGTGAAATTTTGGGTCAGCATCAGATCTGTCAATCTGTTCGTTAAACTTCCTTGCTAAAATATATATAACCTGCAGATGAATAGTTCTGAGACTTTTCAGAGCTGTGTGCTTTTGTGAATAAAATACTACCTTCTCTGGTACATGCACATGTGTGTTGTCTTGTGATTCTCTCCTAACAGTCTTGGAATTTTCATCACAGCCAAATTTTCCAAGTGTGCCTTGTGTGTGCTTTCAGCAAGGGAATGCAAATGGAAATTTCTTTTAGGGCTCCTTATATGAACAGCTTCAATCAACTGGGTTTGGTAGTTTGTTTGGGGTTTAGTGTTGTTTTGTTTGGTTTTGTTGTTTTTGTTGTTGTTTATTTGGGTTTTGTTGTTGTTGAAGAGTTGTATTCATTCTTTCTGGGCCCCAAACACTCCCTAAGGTTGAACAAATAGATCCCATTATGTTGTACAGCCTTTGTCAGGGTATCTTCATACTTCCTACTCCATTTTCTGCTAGAAAACCTAGTTGCAGAGTATTGGTTACTCCATATCAGGCCTTAAGCCAAGGAGATTATATGGCAGTGACCTGATACATTCACCTGATACATAGCACTGCTTGAGTGCTACGGCACAAATGCAGTTCTTCATGAGATGTAAGACAATCCTGCTTTTCTGAGTCAGTTATGATTAGGTCCAAAGTTTTGGTAATTAGTACATTTTGGAGGTCCATCTTGTTCCTTACAGAGCCAGAACTCTTTTGTTTTATCATACAGCAACTGGCCTTCTGCTAAAAGAAATTTATTAATTTTTTACTCCAGATATTCTCTCTAGTTCTCCCCTTCTTAGTGACATTATGCCTGCATCTTTTGCCAGCATCTTTCCACCTATTTAAAGAGGGGGAAAAAGCCCCACAATTGTAAACATGACTGTTCTCCTTTGCTCTCTCAGTACTATGGTAGGAGAGCATGGTGTAATCAAAACACTTAAATTCCTGAGAGAAGACGTCTTCCTTCAAATTGTCAACAGTATGTACATCTTTTAATGGGAATTTTGCTTTCTGAGATGCTTTAAAGGAAGGAGATGCCAGTTTTCTGTTTGCAAAGGAAGCTCCTGGTCCATTCAAAGTGTTTGGAATAATTAGTGTCCAGCTGCTTTGTTGCAATAGATGGCTCAGCTGCATAGCTTGGGCAGTACAGCCACTGCTTGTGCAGCAAATCTGGTGCAAACGTGCTGAGTTTGGATTTGTATGTCTGTTACTGTGCACATGCTGTGGGTCTCTGTAGTGTCTCTGAGCTGGGGCAGTCCTAGCAGGAGGATGCCTGGGAATAAGCTGCTGCCAGGTATGTCTTTGAGCTGGCAGTTCTCCTCTCCTGAGGGATTTGAAGCTGGACCATGGCACAGGTGAATTGAGTTTGCTGATGAACTAGATCAGTGCTAAGATCCGGTTCCCTAGTTAACAAAACCTCCTCTGGCTGCTCTTCAAAACTTACTGCTCCTTTTCACAGGATCTGGTGGACTTTGTGTAGTAGTGGCCAGCCTGCATTGTAGAATTTGCCTGGCCTCTTCTGCATGGTGGATGTGTTCAACTGAGTATCTCTGGTTTTACATTCAATTGCAGCATAGACTGGCTTTCTCATCATCCCTTTTGGCATTCTTCCTGGAGTAAGTGGACTGTGAGAGGATTTCAGGAATGCCTGATGCTCTTGCTGTAGAGAAAGTTTAGTGGAAGCCACTTGTGTGTTCAATGCTAACCACTGGGTTGGACAGCATGGTCACAACTGATAGCCAAGAAAAGCTCACTGCTGAAATGCTCAGGTCCTATAATGTTTAATTTTGTGGCAGTTTGGTTTTTTGCAGGATGTGCTTCCTTAAAACAGAAAAAGTATGCCTGAAAGGGAAAAGAAATCATATTTTAATGGCGTTTTCTACTTATGTTGAGGAATAAATGTTCTTTTCTGCATGGCAAAGCTGCAGAGTGATGGGGAGATGCTTCTGGCTTTCACCTTTTCTAAAAAGGCTGCTATGTTCCAGCTGCAGTCGGCATAAAAACCCTCATGTTTTATCATGAGGCTGCAGAAACAATAGGAATGCCTAACTTTTTTTAAAAAAAACCCTGCTCTTCAGTTCTTAAGAAATTCCTCCCCCCATTGGTACAGTTTTGGATTCCTCAACTGTAATGGCACATTCCGCTGATGCCTTTTTCAAACAGCTTGACACAGTGGAGTTAAGGCCTGAGTCTTTTCTTTCTGTTGAGGTCTTAGTAATGCTGGGTTGGAATATTGCAGTCAAGAACCTTAAATCGCTTTTTGGTAACAGGTTGCTGTGCCAATACAGAAGAGTAAATGGACATGGAAAAGTTAAATTCTTCATTCTGCTGTATTTGTAGGTAGTAGGAACAAATAGTCTTGTGGTGATGCAGTTGTTGAGTTTGTATGTATGAGTTTGAATTGTATGAGTAGCTGCTTTATGTTAAAGATCAAAATCACAGTGGTGGTGACAATTAGTGGTAAATCTTGATCAACTAAGATGACTCGTCTGTCTTGGAGAATGAGTTCAAAGTGATTTTTTTTAATTCTTAAGAAGTAGTTCCTCTTTTCTTAGGTAGGCAGCTAAAATTTCAGAGGAAATGCAAAAAATGAGTGTTATTAACATGTAACTTGACTGGTTTTCAGCCTTCTTGGTCTCATTGGTTATTTTAACAATCATTTAAGCTTTTTGTGTACCTGGTCACTGGCGGAGCATGGGAAACTGAAAAGTCTTTGATGTAGAGTAAGCAATTCTTAGCAACAACTAAAACATCAGTGTGTTATCAGCATTATTCTCACACTAAATATGAAACACAGCATGGTACCAGCTACTGAAAAGAAAATTAAAACAGGACACTAATCCATATCTTGGCAGTTTGTCATCAAGGATGTTGAAGGAGAGCCCAGATGCTTCACTAATGACATCCAGTCAGCCATGGAGCAAGTTGCTTCATCAGAAAAGATACTGAGATTGGTCAAGCATGATTTATATTTAGTAAATCCACACTGGCATTTTCAGCTGCCATCTTGTTTTTTATGTCCCTGGAAATAGCTGTCACAAGGATCTGTTCCATACTTGTCTCAGGTACTGAAGAGAGGCTGACTGCACTGGGGTTTCCCAGATCTGTCTTCTGGGATTTTGCAGATAAGTGTGGCACTCTTTTCCTGGCATCAGGGGCCTTCCCCCAGTCTCCATGACCTGTGAAAAATAATAGAGCCTGATGTTGCAATTACAGCAGCCAGCTCTAATAAGACACCTGGAGGCATCCTCTCAGATTCCTTGGACACCTGTATGTCTGGTTTGCATGGATGGCTCCTAACTCCACCCTCCTACAGCTGTTGGCTGCTTGCTTTGTTACTGCTCTGTGCCAACCCCATTCAATAGCAGACATTTTTGTTTGCAATTCTTCTTGCTGTTAATGTACTTATTAGTCTTGACATTTGTTGCCAATTTGAGCTCCTAATGCTTTCCTAATTCTCTGCATCTCCAAGGAGTATTCCTGTATTTGTCTTTGTGAGTGTGCCCCTTTTTCCATATCTCTATTCCATCTGACTTCTGGTGAGTCTAGCACCAAAATACTGGAGTGTCTCTGAATCAGACACTCTGCATCCTCTGGTACTTTTTGGTGAATGAAGTTGTTATTTGTTAAAAATCTGTTTGGTGACTTACTGCATTTTGAAAAAAGCGTGTACACTCAGTCCACTTCTTGTGTTTAGTAAGGCTGATTTGACAGGGGAGACATGTACTGCAGAAGTCCCAGCAGAAGTGTGCTAATGTTTTTTCTGCTCCCTGTAAAACACTGATGTTGTTTGGTTGCCTTATTTCACTTGAGCCTTCATACACTTCAGACTTTGGACCCTTCCTTTAGAAGAAGCTTCCCTGGGAAATGGGATTGGAGGAAGGAAACAAGACCTAGAGCTTGGAAGTGGTGGGGGGACACAGAGGGGCTGGGTAACTAAAAGTGTCTGAAGTCTGAAGTGAGTTATCAGGCTCTGCTTCCGTACACCTGGGGTAAGGCAGGAAAGGAGCTCTGTCTCAGTTACCAGAGGCTACACCTGGTTTGGGAGAAAGCTTTCCCTGATGACAGAGTTCCCATTCAGGTTGACTCGTTTTTTATGCTTTCTTTTGAGCACTGCAAAACCTCATAAATTTTATTTCAAAAGCCTGTCTGGTGAAGGAATGTGCACTCATGTGGACAGAGATGAATCCATGCCAAGTGCATTCCAGGTGGGAAAGCTATATGGAGTGTCTGTTGTTTTGGGCTGTACAGCAATAAAGTGTTCAAGTTCTTCACAAAAAGACTGAATAGTTCTGCTCCTTTTTAGAGGCTTGTGCACTGTAGTGTTTTGAATTTGCTTTTTACTGTCACTGTTTGAAACTACTGATAATTTTCTGCCTCACAGAAAATAATTAGTTCTGTTGTTGTCTTTGTCCATCATCTCTTTAGTTTAGTGTGTTTAAAGTGAAACATGTCTGTGATCCAGAAACACCCTGGATCCTCCCTGGGCCTGATAGATATTTTCATTTAGGCTTACTTTTTGTGTCCTGTGAGTCTGTGATTAATTCACTTGTATTGTGACAAGAAACCATGAGAAGATGACAGACACTTGCACTGGATGAGTCCTGTCAAAAGCCTCATCAGCCCCAGTGGATGGTGTTTCACTGCATCTGGACAGCTGATCAGTAGAAGTAACACCAGTGCTTCAGGCTTGAATTCTTAAATTCACATGCTCATGTTGCATTTTTAGTTGATATCCCTAGTTTGGAAAATTACAGTACATTTTATCTGTCACAATCTACAGAGATCACTACAATGTAAGCTTGTGGTATCCAAGCAGAATCTACTAACTACTTGTGGCTTGGAGTGGTGGAGTGCTTTTCTGGACAGAAAGTTTTCTGTCAATGAAGCCCATGTCTTACTGGCCTTGGTGCTGATTCTGGGTTTTCTTCTATGTCTTTAATACATGTATTTTAGATTTGTGTTACTGGGTTGACATTTCTGATCTGCACCTTGAACAGTTTTTTATTTGAGAATGCAGACAAAAACCTGCCATGCCTGCCTTTTTATCCTCTCTTTGGTGGTCTTTTATGGGACATGGGTAGGTCCCCAGAGCCCTTCTGTGTTACTTTGTGGTCTTGGGTGGTCTAGAATTTGTCATTTACTTTCCCACTACAGAAGTATATTTCACTCTTCTCTGCTCCTGTCATAGATCTGTGAGCCTTTTTTGAATCTCTTAGTGCTTGATACCTGCTGCTTGATCCATACACCTCAGATGATACTAGCCAGTATTGTCATCTGTATTTTGCCCAAGGCAGCTGTAAACATGTGGCACTCTTTGAATCCTTAGTGTGTGCAGGTTTTCAGTCTTACTTCTTGGCTGATTTGGTAAAGTGAGATGAGAAGATTTTCTTCCAAGATTTTCCTCTAGTTTTTGGACAACATACATGTTTGCTGGAAAGGAGAATGTCCTGGATATGCTGCCTGCTCTGACCTTCTTTCTTCTGACTGGAAGGTAGAAGCTCTGCAGATCTGCACTATAGGAGTGACCATTCTTTATGATCTTGGAAGCTGCATATCAATTTTTTCATTCAGTAGGACACGGAGTCCTGCAGTTCTATCTTGGAGAACCATAGAGGCAGGGAATGTGGTTAGTGGTTTGTCAGAAAGAGATGAGTGCCTGTTGAGGTGTCTCATTGTTCTGTTGGGGTTTAAGATAGAGTCAAAATGATACGGTAATTTCAGCCTTGGCAGCTTCTGCTGGTTTATGGTCTGCTGAAGGCAGAAGGAAACAAATGATGTGGAAGCATCTATTTAAGCAAAACTCTGCTCCTGGTGTGTGATATGGACCTGGAATGAGACTTACAGGACCCATAGTCTGGTTGGTACCTTGTTGTGTCCCTGATTGCTCCATTCATAGAATCACACAATCATAGCATGGTTTGAAGAGACCTTAAAGCTCATCCAGTGCCACCCCCTGCCATGGGCAGGGGCATTCCACTATTCCAGGTTGCTCCAAGCCCTGTCCATCCTGGCCTGGAGCACATCCAGGGATGGGGCAGCCACAGCTTCTCTGGGCACCCTGTGCCAGGGCCTCACCATCCTCACAGGGAAGAATTCCTAATCTAATCCCCTCCCTTGTCCTGCTGGTCACACTTCTTTTGATGCAGCCCAGGATGTGAGAGGCTTTTTGGGCTGGGAGCTCCTGTTGATGGGTCATGTCCAGTTTTTAATCTTCCAATGCCCCCAAGTCCTCCTCCACAGAGCTGCTCTCAATCTGATCATCACTCAGGCTTTGTAAAAGGAAGAGAAGAAGCTCTTTCAGCTTTGGGTTTATACTGATTTCCAGGGACATAACTGCAGGATGTGCCTGGTGACTCTGATCCAGAGGGTCATTCACACTTGGAAGCTGTTACGGAATAACAGTATTCTGGAGGAAAGTGGCAGTGGAAAGAATTTTCTGTTCCTTTTGGCCTTCTTCCTTCTTTAGTTCTTTTTCTCTGGACTGAAGAGGGTAGAGCTGTTATTTATTGTATGGTTGGGAAAAAAAGACCAAAGCTTTTCTATACATGAGACAGTGTGTAGAAAGATCCTGAGCTGTTCATAGGGCATTTTGTAAAACTGTAATGCCTTATCCTGGCAGGCATAAAAAAAGGGTAAAAGGGTGAAAGTTTTCTTTTAATCATCAGGACTTTTTAGGTGATAGAGTTACAGAGCAAAGTATTCTTCATCTGTTGGTTTAATGTTTGTCTGCCCTGTAACACTAACCCACATAAAATTGGTGCAGCTCTTTATAAAGTTATTTTAGACCCTCAGCAATGTATACAGATTTTGTAACCTTGGATAAAAGCACCTGAGTCGTGGTTTCAGTTTTACCCTTTTAGGCATGTGCAAAGTGCCCCAGCATATTTCAAGGATTTTGAACTAGAAACTTCTTAGATATGGGTTATGGTTTCAAAGCTCAATTGATACACCCTGTGTCAAGGGAATTACATCAAGGGAATGGTTCTCTGTTTCTTTAGATACTTAATATCAATTAAAGCTTTGTGTTTGCTTAGAGGGTCCCATGGACTCTTTGTGGGGTTAATTATGTTGGTATATATGCCCTGGCAGTTTTGGAGAGAGCCCTCTGCCTGACTTCATCCTCTGTGATGAAGAGTTTATCCATCACATGCTGAGTTTACAGCGTGGTTCATCTTCCAGTGATAGTACCTGCTCCAAGCTTTTAGCACTAAGTTAAATTGCTCATCCATGTGAGACTGTAGGCAGCTCAGCAGTGTGTGATAGTAACTCATTTAGGAAAAAAGAAAAGGAGACAGGCTGAATTAAGAGTTGAGCAGATGACTCTACTCTACCTAGTACAGTGTGGCTTGTTTTTTCTCTTAGAATGGATTGGTGATGAATCTTGAAAAATAACGAGTGGTAGGGAAGTCCCTGCATTGT
Source organism: Monarcha castaneiventris obscurior (assembly GCA_026261815.1). Taxonomy (NCBI): domain Eukaryota; kingdom Metazoa; phylum Chordata; class Aves; order Passeriformes; family Monarchidae; genus Monarcha; species Monarcha castaneiventris. The sequence goes on from JAMPIT010000485.1 coordinate 5,566,986, forward strand.
GTCAGTTCACCATCATGTTTCCCATATTTTACAGTAATCACTCAAGTTATTCGGAAAGTTAGGGCCCCACAAGATAATATAAATAGCACTTCATGTATTGTATCACTTGCAAAATGGAAGTCAGGGTACAAGACATGGGAGAAAAGGACAAAAGGACAAAACGACAAGCTGGTGATGCAGAAGTGATGGTGGGATTAGGGGCCATTACATGGTGCTACTTTGCATGGATTAGTGAGGGGTATATATATGTAAATTATTGAGCAGTATAATCTCCTCCTGTTATAATCAGCTACCAGAAAGCAAAGTTGTTATAGTGTTGATATCAGTTCGTGGTTTTCTTCAGCTAGTTTGATAAAGTTGAGATTTAAGGAAAGGCACAAAACTGGGTGAAGTACAGACTTGTTTTTCAAAGACCTCTGCATATATGTTAAAGCCTGGGAAACAAGCCAGAGTCTGAAAAATCTAAGGGAAAAAGAGAACAAGGAGAAGACAGTATACAGTGTAAGAAATGAGCTGTATGACACTCTGGTTTATACACAAAGGTATTATCCTAATGAAGGACAGCAAATCTGGAAAAGATGGCTAAAAAAATCAATGGGTAGGAAGCTCCTTGCCATGATAAAATTAGAGTAACTACTCTAATTAAAGTAACTACACACTGAGTGTTGGAAGGAGGAGGAACTGATTAAATACCTGAAATTAAAGACATATTGTTGTCTGGTGTAAGAATCACAAATATCTAAAAGGAGACTGAAGTTTCTCACTTTGTGATGGCCCCCTGCATCATTTGGGTTCAGAAAATAATAGAGAATGCTTCACAATGGTTAGGAAGTTTCTTGTACCTTACTTTGGCTTACACTATAGGCTTGTTTCAAAGGATGACAGCCTGTTAATACTGAGCAATTATTAAAAAAAAAGGTGATAATGGCTCTGAAACATGGGGTCTGGATCTTAATGATGTGTAAAGCTTTTTATGAGTGACTCTGCCAAACAGTTTGTATTATTTCTGTTGGTTTGCAAGGAAAGGTGTTTTGCAGTACCAAGGGGGGGCTTTGTAGTTAAGTATTTTATATCTGAGCAAAGAACTTAAAATCACATTTAATTGTTAGCTTTAAATGATTTTTCATAAGCAAGATGACAGCTTACATAAAATTGCAAAGATTTTGTACTCATAGCATGCTTCAGAAACATACTGAATTCTTCACATATGCAGCCTTACATTTCAGTTTTTCTGGTGTACCTTAATAAATAAAAGTCTATTTGTTTTAAGTTAAGTTATTCAAAAGCAATGTATATATATGTTTTTGAATTCTAATGATTGGCTAAAGGTTTCTTTCTGATTCTATTTCAGATGCATCCACTTGGACTGTGTAATAGCAATGATGAGGAAGACCTGTATGAATATGGCTGGGTAGGAGTGGTGAAATTGGAACAGCCAGAGTTGGAGCCTAAGCCATGCCTCACTGTCTTAGGAAAGGTAAGGGGATAGTTGGGGCTGCATGTAACTGTTTCTTGGAAGGATTAGTTCCTTTCTGAGAAAAACCAGCAAGAAATAAACCAAGGGAAAACTCCCTTTACTCCACAAAATATTCCTGTTTTGCCTATTTTCACACTAGGTACTTCAGGGAAAGATGCTGTCATAACTCAGCTGATAGAGATGGTGGCTGGGAGCTGAGTATTCCCTTTTTTGAGCTCTGTAGGAACCTAACAAAGATGAAAGCAAAAATGGCTGTTCAGCAGAAGCAGTATTGGAGCAGAAGGGGTGAACTGCAACTGTGATTCTTACTTGGTCAAAGCAGCCAAAACAAAAGCACCTCACTTGTTTTGCTTAGGTACAATTTTCTGAGAAAACATACATTAATATCCTCTTTTTGGGGAAAGAGAAGCTTTCAAAGCTAGAAAGACTTCTTCGCTTTCATTGCAGGGTAGATACCTCTAATAACAAGTGAATCTTACTGTACTGGTCAAAGAAATAAAAATTTTAATCCTCCTGGAATCTCACCATGGAATGGGGCCTCTGGAATGTAAATTAATTGCAAAACTTTTCCCTTTGTTTTTTGGGGTGAAGTCACTAAGATGCCATTACTGCTCCCAGATATGTTAAAAGAGAAAGCAGAAAGGTGTTGTTTTTTGTTCACCCCTTAGAATTTTTGAGTATTGTGGTTACAGTATGTTGACATTTGAAGTCTAGAGGAGTTGAAAGTGTGTGAAAGAGCATAGGCCACAAGTTCTACCAGTAACTGAGTAGCTGAAAACTACTACATAACAGGAGTTCATCCTAAAATCCAGCTGCCTAAATTTGGTAGGATTGTGTTGGTGACTTCAGGTTAGCAGTGTATCAGGCAGAAAATAAAATTGTAGGTTGACATTTTTTAGGTAAGACTTGGCTCTGTAAATTTATAAACAAAACTAAAAACTTGACCTTTCCAAGGAGATGGGAAACCATCTGCTTGTCTAAACGTTGCTGTAGGTTTAAGTTGTATATGGTGAAAAACATCTCTTTAAGAAGTGACTTCCCTTTCTCTTGAATTTCAGCATAATACAACTTCTTTTTTTCCAGCTGGGAATACTGTTTGTGTTGTACAGAAATTCTAGCTGTTACTTCTTTGTTCTTAGAAAGATAAAATCTGAGGATGAGTTCTTGTAAGGATGGGAATTAGAGAAGATTCGGTCCTGAAAGATGCATTCTAATCCATAAGTAAACTCCAGGAGTAAGTTTAGCCTTGAGGCAAGCCATTTCAGGAAGGAGTCTGTTCAGTCCCATCTGTCAGGCTCTTGAAAATTACATGAGGAAATAGATGTGCAAGATGGATAACAAAAGTTGAACCATAGGTACACTGCACAAAAATAAAGTTAATAATATATACCTGACCCACTGCTCTGTGCCCAAATCCCACCGTGTCCTCGATACTCCCACTGTCCCCAAAGCCACACCAATCTCCAGAATAAGTTCAGTTCAGTTTCTGCTGAACTTAGCTTCCTAAAGCTTGGCCTGCTGAACAGCAGACTCTGGCTTTGCTTCAGGAGCTCTGTAGCATCTGCTTTGATGCATAACGATGATGATGTGACATAGGGTGTGTCCAGAGAGTTTGGGCATAGAGTTCCATGTTTGTCAGTTTATATGTAGCAATTTCAACAGGTGAAAAAAGACTGGCCAGGGTTCTAGTCAATACTGCACTGCATTTCATTGTTCTGTATTTTCTCTATTTATTCTTCTCTTCCTGAAATATTTCTTCCTTATTTCATGCTCTCTGCTGTAGTTTCTCCTCTCCATCTTTTGTTTGCAACCCTTCTGCTCAGTTCTCACTGTGCTCAAGTTATTTCCTGATTTAGAAGGACTTCTCAGAATTCTTGAAATACTGTTGAGTGCAGATAGCAGCAGGAGCATCAGCCCTGAGCTTCTTTCAGGTCTGTCAATTCAGTCAGCCTGGTTATCTCACCAGTGAGAACAAGTTGTGTTGTGATGGTCTGGGTCTCTGAAAAGTTCAGTTTCCATGCAATTTGGTACAAATTGCTATGTGAAGATTCAGTGTAAACTATTTTGTCTGGGTAAATATCAAACCTGCTGCATGTGTATATGTGTCTTCTTCTGGTTATTTTTAGGATTTGGCAGCTGACTTAAAAGAAAATGTAAAAGGGAAAGGAATGGGAGAGGGAGAGGAAGGGAAAGGAGGGAGGGAAAGAGAGGAAAAATAGAAGGGAAAGGAAAGGAAAGGAAAGGAAAGGAAAGGAAAGGAAAGGAAAGGAAAGGAAAGGAAAGGAAAGGAAAGGAAAGGAAAGGAAAGGAAAGGAAAGGAAAGGAAAGGAAAATGAGGGAGGGCTGGTCTTGAACAGGGAAAGGAAATGGAACTTCTTCCATTTAGAAAAGGAGGAAGATATCAAGGAATGCAAACCTACTGTTTGTTCCTGATTGAGTTTGATTTAACCTGCCCCCAAGGTGGGGCATCATAGAGGTGATATTGTTGAAAGTTTGGAATATGGTGAAGCAGAATGTAGACTAGTTAAAAGCTGTTTGTAGAGGTAAATTGCATGACACATGAGTCTGGTAAAAAGTTGTATGGTTTTACTCTTAATGTTGATCTTAGTTGTTGAGGTGTTTTTTGATTTAGGGGTGGTATTTTTGTTTGTTTGTTTGGAATTTTTGGGTTTTGTTTTTAGTAAAACCAGTAAAAACTGGTCTGTGTTTTTAGAAGTTCCACTCTACTTGTTTATCCATGGGTAGCTATACAGAATTTAATGTGTCCATTTTTGTATTGATTTTGTGGTTTTCATATTGATTTGTAATTCATATTGATTTTGTTATTGCTCATCCTTCTTAGTCATTGCTCATCCTTCTTTATGTGATGTAATGGAAATGAAAATGTTTAAAAAAATGTGTCTGCTGTTAAGAGTGCCCCTGAAAACTGGGCCTTGGTTGAGGCAAGGAGTGTGTGTGGCAGCTGTGTTTTACCACTACCTTTGATCACAGTGCAGCCCTGTTTGAGGCCATGCTGCATGCAGGCAAAGCAAAGGCCTGGGTTTTACTGATCTTATGAGCTCCTGAATAGGGCTAGAAGGGGAATGACAGAGGAAGAAGAAAGCTTTTGGAAATGAAAAGGAAACCCCGTGAACCCGAGCAGCATTATTGGCTGGATTTGCCTACCAGGGAGCCGCTCAGTTTCTGCCAGGCCAATTTTGCTTCAGCTTCTCTCCCCCACACCCCCCGACCCCACCTCCCCCTCTCTCCTTCTTTCAGACTTTTTTTGTTTTTGAGGCATGGCTGTAGTAACTTGGTTCTCAGGCTGGGAACCCACTGAGCTGTTGCCATGGTCACTGGGAAGCTCTTCGTGCCATGTGCTTCAAAGGGAACCTTTCCCCTCCTGGAATTCCTGCCTTCTCTCTGCATACAGCACAATGAGACTCCTTCACTGCTCCAGCAGTGTGACTGTGCTTGGAGGAAGGGAGAAGCAGGGTTGCCTACAATACTGATTGCCTGCCTGCATCCTGGCAGGGCTGGGGAGTGGAAACTGGGTGTTCTGTAAGGTCCCTTCCAACCCAGACCACTCTGGGATTCTCTGATGTGATGGGAGCATGCCTGCATGTGTCCTGTACATTCCAATATGCAGACCCCTGTTCTTCCCCCACCCCAGTAATTTTTAAAGCAAATTACATCTGTCAAGGCTGTGAAATACAATTCAGCAATACCATTGTTTTTTATTTCAGTACAGGATAGTGAGAAAATGCCGAAGATTTGTTTAAAAGTAGCACTTCTTCCCTTTCTGCAGGGTTGAAAGTCCACAAGAAAGGATTTTGTTCTTCTTTTTCTTCCAGGGACTGTTCTTCTTCTATATTAATAGGACATATGTATTTGAGGATGTGCATCTGAATATAACCTAACAAAGAGAGGATGTCCCTGCTACTACAGCTTCCTGTTTTCTTCAGATGAAAGAAATCTGTAATATGAGGAAATTCCTAGCAGTTCTTCCAATATGCATTCACTTCTTTTCTGTTTTTTAAGAGCTTATTTACAAAAATTTACACAAATACTAACTAGAATAATCTCTTGTTTTGCCATGTCATCATTATTATGGTACTAGTTAGGCTGGGGCCAAAATCATCCTGACTTGAAAGTGCACTAAACAGTTGAACTGTGATTCCTAACCTTCTGTCTAGTAATTTAGGTTAAAAATTCTTACAAGGCAGTCACACAAGAATTTATGGGCCTATGTTGGTAGTTTAGTTCCTGAATAAAGAGGGATCTGTTCTAAGACTTGAGGAACAAGAAAACCTGTGAGGAGTCAATTTTAATCTTTTTCTTTCAGAGTTACTAAAACTAATAAAAAAGGCAAATTAAACAAAATCAACTTGCACCTTTATATTAATAGCCTAAATTAAGCAATCAGTTATATGTTCAAATTGGAACTGCTGACAGTGTAAGTATACCTTTTGTTTCTTTATAACATTAATAGCTTTATATACAGTTTGGATAATTTCCTGTAGAAATGGATTAAGTTCAGTTGTAGAAATGAATATTGAATTTAAGCAAATGTTCTTCCATGCTAAACTTATTCAGAAATCACGACCTAACTATGCCATAGATTAAGATCTAAAATTACTGAGAGCCATTTCTAAAACCACTGGTCAATGTTTGCCAAACTTCACTTGTTCAGATACTTTCGCCTGGTAGTGACAGCTGCAGTAAGGCACCCTGTGATGAGTCTTGTGCTGCTTGCAGAAGGAAATACTGTCACTTCAGGAAAACTTCTTTATATCCATTGAAGTAGTTGACATTCCACTTCCGGTATCTATTCCACAGTTTGGGCACCTTTTCTACCTTCTGTTTGCTAGCCCATGTTTCCTCTTTGCAAACAGCATCCAAAAAGCATTTGTAATTCTTTTTGAGGCAGTAGTCTTGAAAGCTAATAGCAAAATTTAATCAGTCTGGATGAAAAGTGATAGTATGAGTGATTTTTAAGCTGGTTGGTTTGTTTGTTTCACTGTGTGGCTACCTGAAGTTTTGTGCTGACAGTGTAGTGTCCAGTGGAGGTAGGAACAAGTAAGAGGAGGTAGGGTCTGCTTTTTGTGATGGCAGTGCTGGCATAAATGTACGTCAGATGACAGACTGAGAAAGGTTTTTCAGCGGTATAAACTTAATGTCAGTTGTTTTAAACTCCCAGACATTCTGTGTTAAGAAGGAAGTTGTTATGAAGTAGAAGAAAGCTTCTTGAATGAGACTAGACTCCTTTGGCTGTGGACCAGTTCATAGATCTCTATTGCCATGTCAAACGTACCAGAACTCTGATAAAAACAAAACCTGTGGTTTTTATCAACCTCATTGTTTTGTAATGAAAAATGAATGTGAGTTTTAATGGGGAAAAATAGCATCCTGGCTGGTGTTAAAGATTCAGACCTTCTGAATCAATCATGTTCTTTAAGAGTCTTCATTAACTTTGCATTAAGATTCTTTATTTCCAAGGTTTGTTGTCTTAGCACTACCTAAAATTACGGTTTACTTTGAAAAAACATAGTATATATAATTGTAATCCCTGCCATGTTTGTGTTTGTCTTTACTGCCTTTGTTCTAAAGAATACATTGAGAAAAAGAAAATGATAATTTTCCCGAAGCACCAAAGAACATCTTAAGTGCTGTAATATCATAATTATTGTTTCTTGTTATTCCCTGCTTCATCATCATTTATAATATCCAGGACACCTAAAATGTTAACATCCACTTTAAACAACCATAAAGCATCTTTAAAAATTATATCTGAAGTGATACTATCACTTGTGCAAGTACTTTTGATGTAATTTATGTTTTGACATTAATTTTTCTTACTTCCCCAGTGCTAGCACTGTGATCAGACCTCTGAGCCGTACAGACACAAAGATTTCTAGGGTTCTAACAAAATTGCATAGATGAGGTCAGAAGAGGGGGTCATATATGTTTTTTCAGGAAGAAGATGGCTTTTCCTAATGGCAGACAGAAAGAGACAAGGAACAAACATGTATTTTTGAAGAAAAAAAACCCACACAGAACAAAGTGCTTTTGCCAAAAGCCCAGTGTATTTCTGCTTCCCATCTCCTTGCCTCTTCATCCCCCACAGACCATACCCTAACAAGCCTATTTTAACAGATGAAGAAGGGGATTTGAATGGGAAAGCAAAAAGGAAGAAAGGCTGCATCCAAGAGTGTTAGAACGTGGCCACTGCATGAAACAGCAGTGTCATTATAACTGAAGTCTTGAGTTTTTAAGTATCTTTCTCATGTATTCCCTCTTTAAATCCTCTCATTCCATCACTGCTTTCCACTGTAATTTCTGCAGTCCCTTTTGAGGAGAGAAGGGAGAGGTTGAGCACGGGAAAGGGAACTGACAAGGAAGCCAGCTGAAATGTGGGGAGAGGAGAGGTTTGGATCATATGGTGAAAGATGCAGAAGGAGAGAAAAGAGATGGATCAAAGCCAAAGAGGGAAGCGCACAGAGGAATGGACAAGCAAGGGCTGAACCAGGTTATGTGGTTCAGAAGTAGCTCTGTCAGGTTTTCATTCAAGGGTAGTTGGTGAGCTCTTTCCATTGGTAACGAGTGCCAGCAATCTGCTACTGTTTTATTTTACTAACTTTCCTTCCATGTTCCCTGCACAGTTATGAAAAGCATCAGCTATTCATGAACAAAGGCTCTCTCTTAGGTTTCTCTCTGGGCACTCCTTAGATTTGCCATTGTTGGATTAATTACTTTAAATAAATGTCCACTTTTAGAGTTGAGTCCTTAGCAGTCCCCACCACCATCTTCACTCCTTTCTAACCAACTGTGAAACACAGCTGCTTCTCCCTTGAGCTAAAGAAGCAGCTGTTGTTGCACTACATGTGTTACTGGAGTTCAGCTCAGTCAGATCTCTCAGTGAAATTAATGGAAGTCAAGGCTGTGCAAAGACTAAGGAACAATTATTTAAGGCATGCCCCACATAATAATAATAATAAGAAGAAGAAGAAGTAAATGGTTCATGTCTCTAAGTTTTTGGACCCTCATTATTCTCTGTGCTTTTAAGCCTTTCGAACATTGAGAGTTGTTTTTGTTTTACATGCAGAATCTACCTATTTCTTTAACAGAAGAAATGCATAGTGACAAACATGTTGGAAAAACTGTAGAAATGGAGTTTGAAACAGAAAAGTGAGAGAGCAAGTAAGTGCTGCTGTGTTGGAGTATAGAAATGAGCACAAAAGAAGGCTGGCAAGCAGAATCAGATAAATGGACCAGAAAGTGAAGAAAATAAGGAGCAGATATGGAGGCAGGGAATGGAATTATTTAGGACTTCACAGATGAGTGACATGCCTAATTTTGGTGCACTAGGAGACAGAAGGCTTTGAAAGAAATTGGAGAACTTCGGAATGTAACCAGAGCTGCATCGGAGCTACTCCAATATTCAGAATAAAAGTTGGGCAGATACAATCGACAGTGGTAAAAAACTGGATCCTAAGAAATTGCAGACATAAAGTGGGAATGTTTTGCAATGATTTTCACAGGACTGAAAGGAAGGAAAGAAAAAATATTACACAAATTGTGCTTCATATCCTACTGCTTTGAGATAATTTGCCAGAACATGTTTTTCCGCTCTAAACATTTTATCTTTTTGATGACCAGGTGATATCCAGAGGTGCGGTTTTGGATAACATGATGATTTAACATTTGTACTGAGTTCAAGGAAATGACTCCAAATGAATCAAGTGATCATACTGTGAACTCAAAATGAATAGGAAGTGCTTTTTAGTCAGTGTAGGGAGTACTGACCGAGCTATCTGCAATTCCTGCAGGTTAGTTTTTGAACATTAGAGCTGGACATATTTGTCACATTAATTAGGTAATACAGATTAATTAGGTACTATTAGTATTTGCATTGCTGTGGCCTCAGAATTGTTCAGTAGGGATATGAAACTCTGACAGAAACTATTAAAAATATCAGAAGAATGTATGTATTCTAGTGCATTAATGTCTCAGTTCTTGGCCCATTGGTGTTCTGTTCAATTGGTAAGCCAAGAGAATGTATCCATGCAATTTTTCAAAATGCTCAAATAACTTGGTCCCTTTGGGATAGGAAGAAAGATGGGCCTTAGCCCTGAGGATCCAAACAGTGAGCTTTTGAGTGGGTGTGGCGGGGAGGAAGCATTTGCAAAGAGCACGGAATCCATAGACTTCAGGTCCATGAACAGTGTTGAAACTCCCAGAGGGTCGCTTCAGCTGAGTGTAAGGGACTAATGAGCCAGTCTGACTGTTTATGGGCTGTGGTTAACCTCTTGCAAGTTAGGATTTCCTGTCGCCAGCAATGAGCTGTGACCGCCAGCACCACAGTGTTAATGATGAGGTAGGGGCTGATGAATGGCTGGACTCCAGACAGCAGCCTTCACTGGCAAAGAATCAAGTGGCTAGAGGGAGAAAAACATTGAAGTCTACAAGGGAAATAATGCAATCTCCAGAACCTATAATTCCCATGTTTAAAAAAAGAAAGGGATAAAGAAACTGGCGACAAATTCAAAACAAGTGAAGCTTTTATCTCTGCATTCTGAATAGAAGATTGTTCTTCAGCAAAACTGGCTGTAAAAGCCAGGCCAGTTAAAACAATATGCAGGCTGCTTGCCTCCAAGTAACCAGAAATTGTTGGCTCAGAGTAGCCTGTTCTGAGGAGCCAACCTGCTGGGAGACGTTATCCAAGCAACGGCTTGAATGTAATTCCTCCTGCTGTGGAATGGCTCTTTGGCAAATGAAGACCCTAATTAGAGATGGAAGGGTTTCTATTTTGTTTTTCTTTAATCCTTGCCCCGAGGCCTCTGCAATACAGCCATGTCTCTGCTTGTGTGGAGAGAAGTTTCCAGTTTCCCTTTGTAACAAAAATCCTCCACCTTTTTCATTTTTGTTTTCCCCTTCTTTTTATCTTTTTCCTTTTTTAATTTTTTTTTTTTTTTTTTACAGAGTCAACAAACTAACAACAAGGGCCCACCACAGTTTGGGACCTTGAAACTAAACTAATCAAAAACCAAGGGTAACTGTTTGGAAGAAGGGCTGTATCATCCTCTATTAGCCAGCCATGAACATGGAAAGTTGCTAGCTAAACTGGAATACTGGCCCACCATGCAGATTTTTACTGTTGAACTTACTACCTAAGCTGATTCTAGTAGTAGAGAGGGAGGATCTCACAGAATCAGCAGTATCCTACTGGATTCCAAGGGAATCCTAACATGCTTCATTCAGAAAGCTTGAAGTCCCTTACTAGGGATTACGTGCATTTCTGTAGTCTTTGATGCAGAAGCTCATCCCTGACAAAGAGGACAGAACCTCCAGGGCAATGTACTGCAGCACTTTGATATGTGTAGATGGCTTTTTATAGTGGTCTGCATTGATAGTTTCTTTAATTTACAACTCCTCCAATGCTTTCTTATATCTCTGGTTTTTATTCTCTCAACACCACAACATGCTTGCATGTATGTTTACAAAATTATCTCAGGTCTAGTTTGTTGTTTCTATTTGTCTACTTTCAGTACACCCTCAATGCAAAGCTTCAGAATTATCTGGGTGTGCTGTAGTGGTATTTTATAGCATATGATACACTACATGTTTAGTACATAATTTCTAAAATACATTCATCTCATGACCATTAAATTTCAAAGGTAACTGTGCATTGAAGTTCTGGGAAAAGCTGGAAAGGTTGTAAGACGTAGCTGCATTTCTGCATAACCATCAATTGTTGTGAATGCAGCCACCCAGTTCTTGCTGAGTGTGCTAGGTTCTCTGTGAATATATAATCTAGTTCAAGACCCCAGTCCCTTCCTTTGATCTCTTCCAGTGCTCACCCTTTTCTGTGTGACTGTGCCTTGTCATAGCAACAAGACTGCTGGCCTGCAAAATAGTCTGTGATAGCAGAGGTCAGGGGTTTGGGAGTGGAGTCCCATGACTCTGAAATGTATCTTAAGAGGTGTGCAGCCCGCAGGCTTTGCTTTATCAGGATTAAATAAGTGTCTTTTTCTTACTGCTTTTACTTGGTCTAGACTCAGAACTGGTAACAGTGTTTCTCCCTAACCCCAGAAAAGAGAAAATTCAGTTTTCTTGTTCTTCATTTTAACCATCTGAGAGCCTCTCAGTACTGAGTGGTATGAATCACATTGATGTGTATATATTGTTGATATGATTATGTATTGCATGAGGTGATAATTTTCTTAAAACTACAAGTACATAGCTTTTTAAGGTTTGGGTGTTGTTTTTTTTTTACAGAAAGGTATGTTGTTTTAAAATTGTGATTATGCTTTTAAATTTAAAATTGCTGCTTCACACTTTCTATATTTCTTAATTTGTAAGCAACTATTGTAATGCTATGTAATGCAGAATCTATGAGGCATGTGTATAAAACATATCCCAAAGGGCCAGAGAAGTTGAGTATTCCAGTCAGGAACAGGTTTTATGCTGGTGTGATACATGGAGATTTGACTGTCTCGTTTTGATGTTCTGCCTTTGTTTTCAGACAGAAACCCGAAAGTTCATTTTTCATTATCTCAGAAAAGGTTTGAAATGGCATCCTGTTTATGCTTTGCTTAATTGAGTTTCTGGAATTACCAGGGAATTGTACATTAACAGGTCTGAAGCATCAGTTGGTTAATTTGTAACTTCTGCTGTTTGTAAAGTAGATGGCTGTCCTTTTCTCCTTCCTCCTCTGCCCTGCAGAATTGGCCTGTGGCCTGGATTACTAGCTCATGTTGGTTCAAGGGACAAGGTATATTTTGTGATTGATTGAGCCTGATAGCAGTGTGGGGGGAGAAAAGAGAGAGGAGGTGCCTGTATTGTTCAGATGTTGTCTGTATTTTGAGTAGCTCTGAGAAAGAGAGGTTTCTGCATTTTCACAGTTGTAAAGAAAAGGTGTATTTGACACAATGCTGTGGGTTTTATGTAAGGTTCTTAATGATGAGCAGGTTTGGATTTTATTTCCTAGTTCATGTGATACCTTTTCTGCCATACTGAAAATCTAATGCTGCCATCCATAGAACAGGGGTGCAGTTCATACCCACTGCTTGTTTTAATAGGGTTGTTTAAGGTGTTCCTCTCTTCTGAAGAAGTTTAGGGCTTTGAGAGCATCAGGGTCAGAATACCATTCAGCTGACTGGAATGGGAAGCTGGCAGTGGCAACATCTCCTTGTCCCAACCTGCAGATTGATCATGCATTTATGTAAGAATCAGTGCTCTCTTTCTCATCATTAGAACTTCCTGGGTTTGTCCATACTTCACTGAGGATTTCCCAAAACTGCAGGAAATTAAACCCTGATAAGGTAGGCTCCTAATGCTTATTTTAGCATCAAAGTTGTCCTCTGCTAATATTAAAAAAAAAAAAATCAAATTAAGACAAGTCTGCAGAAGTGTCATATTTTAACCACACAACTACAGCAAACCTGTACTAGAAAAGCCAATATTCTAGAACCTGGTACTGAGTATTCTGTATCATACCTCAGTAGTATTGTCTACATCTTTGTGGTCTCACTTGATCTTGATATGGAGAAAACAGGTGCAAATCAATTGATTTGTGACCACTAAAAATATTGGAACAGACTTTGTTACTTTTTAGTCTGCTCAAAAGAAGACCCAGACCACTGAATTGCTGTATTCATCATTTATTTTGATGAGATATTGCAGATGGAATTCCTTCAGCTGTATTCCCTAGCTGAAATCCTTGAACTGCTTTTCCAGAGCAATAAAGCAAGATACTGCACCTTTTCAATGAAAATCTTGTTCCTTGGAGTCACAGAGTATGCAAGTTGCATGTCACTGAGTGTTGCTTATATGTTACCAGTTCACTATGTGAGAGGCTGCCTTCTCTTATTTCAAAGGACCAGAAGACAGCTGATGATGGAATCAGCTATGAAAAACATTCCCCTTAACACCACTTGCATAATCCCACTCTTTTGTCAGATTAATGACCACTGACTCCACTATCTAGAGCTATCTGACATAGACTACTGGATCTGATGGGCTGGGAATATCCAGAAAATATGCCTCAAGTTCAGTAGTTACTAGTTCATAGAGAAACTGAGGGGGAAAAAACCCTCAAAAACTGACAGAGGAGATTCAGGCTGGCTCAATTCTCAGCTAAATAAGGAGGTACAAACCAATTTTATTGGCTACTGTGTTCAACAGTCTCTGCACTGATTTAGAGTAATACCGTATTTTCTGCCCCAAAAACCAAGATGTACTGAAAAAAGGAATGGCAAGATGAAAAAGACATTGTTATACCTTTTGGAGCTGTGCTGTTTCCCTTAGTTCTGACTGAAAGTGTTTTGCTTTTGGGATCCATAGGACTGTCTTCTGTGTACTATATCCCTACTCTTGTGCTTCCCATCTTGATCATTTTGGAGGACCAGCTAATAATGCTGACACCTGATGGAATAATTCGCTAAAAGGAATTTACTGGCATCTGTACTGGTTATTCCTTAAACCATTGCCCAACCTCCTCTTCCCCATCTTTGTGATTTTCTTAACCCAGGGAATAAATCAACTCACTCATGTAGCACATACCATAATTATAATTAGTATTTGCTAACTAGAGTGTACTAAGTTCCAAGAAGATAATACCTAGAGTTGGGTGAACAATTCAACAAATCCAGGAAGACAGATAGGTAGTTCTTAATGTAAAAACATTTGTGAGAACATAATTTTAGACCAGCAGGATATATCTTACATAGTACTTTTAAAGCATCTTTTTCTGCCTTAAGTCTGAGAGTATTATCTAGGATGTTAACTTTATATTTGTAAGTAGTAATCTGGCTCTGCCAATAGCCATTTTCAACAAAAGGTACTCTCTTAATAGATGTGTAATGCATTATTATGTTGCTGTAAATGGAAGAGCTTACAGTGCTTAATGAACTTTGATCTCCCCACCTATGGTTCAAGCCTCGGTCTTTCATCTGTAATTTATTCACTCTCTGCAATCCATTAGATTAAAGTGTCATGTCCTCAGGTGCAAATACTACTGACTATTATCAGGAAATTCTAACTCTGGCAAAGAAGTAAATGTAATGAATAAGGGCTAATGTTGTTGGTATGATTTTTCTCTTAAAGGGGAACCTTGTTAAGCAGCTTTTCTTATGATGGTTTCTCCACTGTTTCATACTAACTGAAATATTGGAATGAGATCATACTAGAAAGCAGAGAAGGAGATGCTTGCTGTGTTCATATGTGCAAGCATGTGAGGTCCTTCAAGATGTCAGGAAGTAGCTGAACTTGTTACTGCTTTGATTGTTGCTGTCCTACCTTGAATGAGTGAGAGGAATAGTGCACCTGTTTAATAATTATCTGGTCCCTTGGGATGAAAGTTTGCCTCATCAAGGAAGTTATTACTTCCTTATTGTATTTGCCTGGCCCACAGGAAGGGTGTGCAGAGCTCTTAAAATCTTTCTGGTGTTCTTCGAGGTAGTAACTTAAAATTCCTCAGGCCTGGAGGTGTGGAAAGATACTTTCCTTGCACTTCTGTCACGTGCATTTGCTCTTATCTTACCTAGATTAAAAGGCCTAGTAAATTCTGACAGATCTTAATCTGAGACAGTATTTAATGTGTATTTTATTGGTAATGTCCATTGCTCTGTAGTAGCATAAGCCATAGACTCAGAACACAGGGATGGAGTGGGAGGTTGTTGTACTATGAACAAAGTGATCACTTGAATTACAAGAAGTGCAATTACCTTTTTTTGTTTGTTTGTTTTCTATTACTCTTTACAAAAGAGGAAGAATACTGATACGTAGTGCTAGGCACTTGTTTTAAGCCACAGAAGACAATCTGACAAAGAAAGAAGTAAGCCGGGCAAATGCATGGGAATTGAATTGTGGAAATGTCTGTTTGCTTGCCACAAGTACTGTAAATGTAAAGGTAAAGCATGTACTGTATTAGCTTCTTTTCCCTGCTCATCCAACTTGTGTTTATTTTTGATGTAGGTTTGGTCACTTTGCTTAGAAAAATGATTTGAGGGAGTCTTTAAAAGCTGGCTAGCCCAGAAAGAAAAAAATCACGTGCCTATTACAGACCGGCATTATTTTAAGTGGGACTTAACATCGCTGTGTTATTTTGAGCTGTCCTGATTACTGAGTAGTGGACAGGGTATTTTCAAAGCCGTTTCGACTTTAATTATCCTGCGGTATTTTTGGGCATGTGGAAGGAGGGCGGCAGTGGCCGGCAGGTGTTTCAAGCTGCCCTGGAGCCCCAGTCACAGGGGCGCTCCGGTCCGGCCGGCTGCCACCTCCAGCAGGAGGGAAGGAGAAGGAGGGGAATGCCCAGAGAACAAGTGCGTTCTGCTCAGGCTGCCGCCTGCTCGCCCTCACGGTGCTCCCTCCACAGTGCCCGGTTTTAAGGTCGAGCTGGAGGCGGGGGGAGGCGGAGGTCTCTGGCCGCTCGGAGGGGCCGCCAAGCTGCGAACCCCGAGCCTCGGAGCCCGCTGAGGGGGCCGGCGCCCACCTCCCCATGCGGGCCGTGGCTCCCGGGCTGTGCCCTGCCGTGCTCGGGGCGGCGGGAGCGCCTCACCACCCGAGTACCGACATGGCTGTTTAGGACCTGGCGCCTTGCGCAGGGAGGACCGGGATCCCCAGCGCCTCCGGCACAGCCCGGGAGGTTTCGCAGGAGCGAATGCCTTTTCCTAGGGGACGGGATTGAAACCCCTGCAAGGAATAAAAGCTCCGCGTTTCCCCGTTCTCCCCGCGACCGCCGGCCCCTTCCTCTCCCCCTCCACAGCCGGGCACAGGCGGCACTTCCGGCGCGGGGCGCTGCGGCCGCAGGGGGGCGCTGTGCGCGGCCGCCGCTCCCTCAGAGCCGCGGGCGGGAGCTGCCGGGGGAGGGCGGCTGGAGCCGGGCCGGGCTCGGGCTGAGGGCTGCGCTTGGTCGCCGTGAAACCAGCGCCGCAATTGGCAGAGCGGCCAGACGGGTCACCCCCGTTTGCTGTTACCCGCTGCAGCACGATTTTTTGACTCGGTGCTTTTCATCTCTTAACACCTGGCGGTGGAGACTTGCTGCTCGTTCAGCGTATTCACGCAATTAAGGAGTTTTTTTATCAGCACTGATCTGTAAAATCTCTTTAAAAATCTCTTCAGAGATCAAGGGGCCTTGCTTGTTGACTGATCATCCTGAAAAAACAATCTAAATAGCCTGAACAGTTCCATAAGCAGTGCGTGTCTGTAAGGGGTGCATTCTAGGGAAACCTGGATGAGCCCTCACCTCAGGGCTGCTGCAGCAGAGAGATGGGTGGTAGATTCCTTTTAACTCTTCCTCCCCAACAGTTCTTAGTCATTAACCAGGTGTGCTGACTTCAAAGGGGACAAATACCTGGTGGGCTGAGAAAAAGCTCCCATTTGGGAGTCAGTTTCCCTCATGTGCGGTCTAATGGGCCTTGTTGATTTAAAATAAAAACAAAATATGAGGATAGAGCAAAGAAAGTGACCTGTCCGTATTCAAACCAACTTCTCTGTGTTGGCCAGCATTTTTCCTGGAAAATGCTGAGTAATATTTAATAATTTATTATTTTTATTTACTTTCTCTTATATTTCAATGTAAGTTCAGGTTCTGCTAGTCTTTGGAGGGCCAGTGCCTTCTTGTTTAGTACTGTGATGGTGATAGCTGTCATTGCTTGGAGAAATAGTTTCTTGCATTCTGTGTCCGTAAAGGCAATAAGATTTTGCAAAGTTACTGGGAATGTCTGCTTTGTGGAGTCATTGAGCAACATTTGAACAGTACATACAGAGGCACAGTGGCAGAAATGGGTTAAAAACCCCTGTGTTAGCCTCGGTGGTTAAAATACTGTTTTCTCTATCCCAGAGGATTTTAATATCTTTATAATACTTTCTCTGTACAGTTGGTAATGCCAGGTTTGGACTGTATTTGATGAAAACCTGTGCACTTACATCGGTCTGATCAGCATGAGAGGCGTGTGCAACAGTTCTGACCTCTGATGGTCAGAAAAATCAGTATTCTCTGAGGCACATTTTGCAAAGATTGTGATATCCTAGTTTGTGAGAATGACATTGAAAAAATATAAAGAACCTGGTCCACCCTAATTTTCCACACTAGTGAGCTTAACTCCACCATAAGTCATAGGGAAGATTGTTTTTAATGGCACTTCCAAATAACATGGAGGGAAAAGAACATAATCTTTAAAAATAGTCTTGATTTTAAAGTCTTTAGAAGGTCTAAATCTCATTTGAATCCCTTTAAAAGGTTGTTGAAAGAGGAGTTTGAGAAGGAAGGAGCAGAGACACCATAGAAGCTTTAGTGAAGTTTAACTACATTCCATACTGGTTCAGGAACTCCTGTGTTTGTAATTATTCTGTCATTTGTTTTAACTGCACAGAAACACAAAATGTAAAGTTTTCTCTCTGGAGATGAGGAGAGGGAGTAATTTTTGAAGTTAAGAAGTTATCTTTTGGGGTGGGACTGAGGATGCTGTCTTTCTTATTGCAGGCAAAACGAGCAGTACAGCGAGGAGCCACAGCGGTCATCTTTGATGTTTCTGAAAACCCCGATGCCATTGATCAGGTACGAAGCAATGCCAGGCAGGAAGCAATGTAGGTGTCGGGAACCTGGTAGAAAGGGAAAACTTTGGGGAGTTAGATTTTTCTTCTAGCTTTTGCTAGAATCCAGAATCCAGGCCTGGGATTAAGGTTTTGAAAGAGGATGGAGGCAAATTTTTTGTGGCCCATTATCTAATCAAGGAGGTTTTCTTTGCCCAGCTCTGTGTACAAAACACAGGATGTTTGGCCCTGTCCAGCCTGTGATCAATAGTGTTGTTGAACAGCTGCTATTTTTGAGATTGCAAAATGACTTTCAAACCTGATTCTAAACAAGTTTCTTTTTAAAACTTATAACCATTTCTTTCTCATTTACAGCTGATGATTTCTGCCTATGTATTTTGTGGACAAGCAGGGTTTTTCTTCTTTTTCCGACTCTTGTTACAACTTCCATCTTTTTATTTGAAGTGGGTGAGGTAATAGCCCTATGAAAGGCTTCAATATACTTCAGCCAATTCTGAGTTATTTTGGTGAAGAAACATAAGCACAAAAATAGTCTGCATTTGGTTTAGTTGTATTTTGTCTTGAAACAACACTGCTGTTTCTGTTACAGCAGAAACAAGCAGAGCTGAAGGTTTTTAAGTGCAGCCTGTATTTCTTGGGGGAAAAGAGAGATCATCAATGTTTACATTTAAAAAGCTGGCTTTAATTCTGAAATGAGCATCTGTTGGACAAAGGAATGCAGAAGACCCTGTGCAATGGATGCTTTGAGTACTGTGGTCTGCATGGGCATCAAAGTTGCAGCCTTGATCTTGAAAACATTCACAGGGATATTTTTCCCCTTTTCTACACAAGAAAAGTATCTTCACAAAGATGTGATCTGTCTTTTTCCATTTTTTAACTCTGTGTTACAGCTTCTGGTTGCTTTCAGCCTCTCTGCTCTGGGCTTGGGAAGCTGAGTTACTGTCTCTTGCTCTTTTCCCTCTAACAATGACAGCTTTCCTTGCTTGATTACAAATAATAAACGGGGTGCATCTGTCCCCAAGAGCTGGGAAATGAGTGTAGTGGATGTTTGAGTGTTTTGGGTGTACCAATAAAATGGAACAAGATTAGTGGCTTAGAGCAGTAGCTGACAAAGTAGGCTCTGTTAGATGAAAGAGCAGCGGCCTGTGGAAACTCTGGCAAACAGAAGAGGAATGACTGGATGTAGCTTTCATACTCTAAAAGTAACAGTTGCTGGATTGGCTCTGTTCTCATGCTGCTCTGGACACTTGTTTTCAATGGATTTTGAGTCTCATCTAAAGTCTTCAGAGCCCTTGAGTTCAGGGGTGCTACGTAATTTATCTTTAAAATAAGTACCATTTTGGCACTCAAAATGGAATTGTGGAAAACAGTGACAGATAGCAGTGGAGGAAAAACTGGCACAAGTTAATCTGGAGTATCTTTGGTTCAAATGGAAATATCCTAAGACACTAAGGGGAGCTGTTTAGGAAGTTTTCTCAGGTACGCTTGTTACCAAGCACTAGAACAAATAAGGGAGATTGCTTTGAAAGGGAGGAGTGGAATATTATGAAGGGCAATCCTTCCTGCCAGTCAGTGAACAGAAATTGGAGGCAGGCCTGACCAGAAGAATTGTCCTCGGGTAATTGGGTAGATGCCAAATGAAAGGACTTTGCCTACAGATTTTGTGGGATTTGTGCCCATTGATCTGAATATCTTCTGCTGTAAATTAAGAATGAAACTTCTGTTTTTAGAAATGCTCTCTGAAGTCTGACTTGTTCCTTAGTTTTACTTTTGCATATTTGAAGAGGAGTAACAGCACCCAGAGCATCATGCTTAGCAAGAGTCTGACAATGTGCAAAAGTGACTGAGGAATTGGGTGGATTCTTTCTTAGACAAGACATCATGAGAAGAGAGTATGTGTCTGGGAGTGGAAGGACAGTGATTGGATTTGACTCTAGGCCAGCAAGGTTTGTAGACACATAGGATCCCTGGATACTTCAGCTAGTTTTTAGCTCATCACAAGATACCTGCCTTAAAAGTAGTTGGATCAGTGTTCTCAGAAAATCCATCGAGTACTAGGAAGAATTAGTTTTAAAAAGTCTCAGTGAAATCTGTTATCATCTGGTCAGCGTAAGTAGAGTCATCATCCATTAATCAGGATGATAAACCAATCAGCTGGTGATTTCTACATGGTTTAGCCAGAACTTACAGGTAGCTATCAACAATGCAGATATGTTAATCTCAGCCACAAGATATTATGGTTCTATTTGCTCACATTCCTGTCATTTCATTCCTTTCCCCTGTACCATTTCCATCTGCTTGTCAGTGCATTGCTTGTTTTGCATCAGCCAGCCTCTATATTAGTATTTTTCTTGTAAGTCAGAATAAGCTATATGAATTTGTTGTGTTGGTGACATTTTGCAACAGAACAATTCTCTTGTCTAGTTATTACCCTCTGTGGTATATAATTTAGCAGACTGTTGGTCTGGATTTGTTGGCCGGAGAAGTTTCACGTTCTCCATGCTTGAAGGTTTTCAACATCTGACTGGATAAAGCCCTGAGCAGCCTGGCTTGATGTCATAGTTGACCCTGCCTTGACCAGGAGGTTGGGCTCATGACATGCCTTCCCACACACATTATTTTCTGAGTCTTTCTATGATTTGGCCTTTCTTACAAAATGTAGCTGGACCTAAAAGGAAGTTTCAGGGTGAATTATGTGGTCTACTGATATGCTTTAGTCTTTGAGGCCCCCCCATCCTGCAGTCAAGAGCTCTAGTGGTTGCTAGAACTCAAGTAATTTTGATTGAATTTGTCAAGTTAAACAGCAGAAATGACTAACTTAACTTGGCTAGGTACAAAGAGCCTGAGAGACAGGACTCTATGGGATTGTTCAGAAAGCTGAAGAAATTTCTATGTGAATAATGTAACTACAAAGTTGACATTGAAAGATTGATAAAATGTAGCAAGGACAAGGTTTCTGCAATGTGCAGATTTTTATTCTTGTTCGTTGTGAGGTTTAACATTACAGTATTAATATATGCACTGGTACATAATGCAGCTAAATTAAAGCTGGTATTCAGAAATAGCATTTGCTTATCCTCAATCTTCGTTTTGGTCCATAAAAAAAAAAAAAGACAGCATAAGTCAAAAGTTGAATTCAGTATTCTGTGGAATACTTAACTAAAGGTCTGTGCTAGAAGAGAGCAATCGGTGCTTGAAATCAATTCCACATTCATATTCCTTTACCATTCTCTGTGTTGTCCGGAAGAAAGGTGGTTTTCCTGAAACATGCCTTTTGAGCAGACTTTTTTTTTTTTGTTCTAGCTGAACCAGGGCTCAGAGGACCCTCTGAAGAGACCAGTGGTGTATGTGAAAGGTGCTGATGCTGTCAAGCTAATGAACATAGTTAACAAGCAGAAAGTGGCACGAGCCAGGATTCAGCATCGCCCCCCTCGGGTGAGACTTTCAGATCCTTTCTCTGGTTATCACAGTGCTGTTGTTGCTGCAGGCAGGGCTTGCTCACTACACTGAGGGTGAAGATGTTTTGATGCCCCTTACGTGCATTAATACATGTGAAATTCTCTTGACCTAAATAAACTGAGTAACTGCACTGTGGACAAGCAGCTGCACCTGGTGTAAGTGCAGAATCCACAGTGTGGCATCTGCTGTCTTTCAGAAGGATAATTTTGAGTATGGAAATGGCTAAAAAATTCACAGAGGAGTTTTTCTTGGTTAAGTGACTTAGTTATTGCACACTCCTACTGATTCAGTTTTGTAAGGTGGCCTGCCCTGTGTTAACTAATAATTCTGTGTAGTATTTTAAACATGGATTAGTTATGAGATTATCTTATTAATTGTGAGATTATCTGATATTTGTAATTGTAATATAAAATACTTTTCCTAGACTTTTTTTCCCCTAACACTCTCTAACATACAGTTTACAGAAGCAGAACAAAGCTAGAAGGTCATCCATGTCCCAGTTACCACTTTGGTTTGGTTTGGTTTGTTTATTTTTAATGGAATCCTTCTGTTAAGAAACATATTTGAGAAGTGGGCCATTTTTAAAAAATTCAGATGTTGATTTTCAGTCACTTACATGCATAAGCAACCCAATAAGCTATAAAAATTTGTGTTGGTGTGATTCACTCAGTTAAAAAACCTGGATTTTGCAGTTCAGAGACTGTAAATCTGATATCTCATGATTGGCATTCTCTGTATTCCGTTCACTTGCAGTAGCACGTGAAACCCAGGTTTTGTCTCATAGAATCACAGTTAATGAACATAACAGTCTGTACCTCGACTTCTGCCATTCTGACTGTGTACATTTGGCAGTGGCCCCTGAGAAATTAAAAGAGAAAGAAACAACAGATTTGAGTGTCATCTAAAGGAAGGAAAAATAATACTTTTGTTTTAATTTTTAAGCAACCCACCGAGTACTTCGATATGGGTATTTTCCTGGCCTTCTTTGTGGTTGTGTCTCTTGTTTGCCTCATTCTTCTCGTCAAGATCAAACTGAAACAGCGGCGTAGTCAGGTAAGAGCAGTAATGGGAAATTCACCAAATGCTGGAAGTTAGCTTCTCTTACTTTGTCCTAAAACTTGCTTTCAACTTCTGGAAATGCAGGATGCTGACTTACAATAGCCATCTTGGTGGCTCTGTGGTTTTATCCATGCATGTAGGCCTTTGGAAGAGCTTGGAAATGTCTTTAAAGGAGATTTACATTGACCCATGATGTTCAGTTAAATCCTGAAATGAAAATGATACAGAAGCAGTCCACTTAGCCATTGGGAAGAAAGAACATCTCTGGTTGCTCACAGGTTATCAGTAGCATTGGTATACTTCTGAATAAGTCCAGACTCTTATTGCTGTATTGTGGAGAGGATATCAGGATTGAAAATAAATCGCAAATCTTTCCAATAGGATAACATCTATTGAAATAGGAGAGGTTTTCAAGGTAAAAAGTTTGGTTAGGAGAAATTCCAGGTGACATACTTTGAGTTTGCCCTGGAGGAAATGATACAGCTAATTCTTAACATTTCATTTTAATCCCTTTCTCAAGTATTGCTCCAGATAATGTGGTGGTAACAGCATATTGGGGCATTACAATCAATCCTGACATTTAAATAAAAATTCCTGGCCAAGTTTTATATGTTGGCTTGAATAGTTGCTGCCTATCAATTGAGCAGTTGCAGTGTATCCCATTTGTCAGCACCTTCACCCAGTTCTAATTCAGAGTAGTTTATCATTCTCACTTCTGCATGTGGCATACATTCTTTTCATGAGGCTTCTGATCTGAGTTCTAATTAGCCTTCTCTTTAATTTAAGAAATTATACATCATTTGGGCCTGACATGATCTGTAAGATATGTTTTGGTGGTGTTTCTCTGCTACTACACTCTAGTCCCTTACACAGCAGCATTGGCTTTTTTTTTTCCTTTTTTCTTTTTTTTTTTCTTTCTTCTCATGTAGAATTCCATGAACAGGCTTGCAGTGCAAGCACTGGAGAAAATGGAGACCAGGAAGTTTAAGTCCAAAAGTAAGGGACACCGAGAAAGTAACTGTGGAGCACTGGATACACTCAGTAGCAGCTCCACCTCTGACTGTGCCATCTGCTTGGAGAAGTACATTGATGGGGAGGTAAAGGATGAAAGGTTTCTTCACCACGGGCTGGGAATGTAGGTGGTTTTAGCACTGTGGTACGTGGCTGGCTGTTGGGTACATTGTGTACTGAGGTGGTGCTGCTTGTCAGTCTGATCACACTGAGCAG
The DNA here is from genome assembly GCA_026261815.1 of Monarcha castaneiventris obscurior. NCBI lineage: Eukaryota > Metazoa > Chordata > Aves > Passeriformes > Monarchidae > Monarcha > Monarcha castaneiventris. The sequence continues at coordinate 5,590,744 of JAMPIT010000485.1, forward strand.
CCAGCTGAGCCTCAGCTGCATCCTGCAGCTCCAAATACCCATGCTGCAAAGTGAGAGGTGAGGGATCCCATTTGCAAGTCACTACCTCCAATGTTATTGCATTTCTGAAGAACAAAAGAAGTCAGGGCTGCCTCAGCAGTTGGTTCTCTGGGTATTTTTGACAAGTCATGCACTAAGGTGATTCTCTGTTGGAGGTAAGGGATACCCTTAGTGTTTTGCTTTTCAAGATTTGATGGCACCCTGTCTTAAACATGTCACATACACAACACTGCTGGGAAACCAGAGGAGGAGAAGGAAGAGATGTCAAAAATTTCAGGAACAGTTTTTTGACTCCTCAGTTACCATCACTGTGTTGATGTCAGGGTTTGCTGTCCATGACAGTTCTACCCTGAGGAAGCAATTAAAGGGTGAAGTAGAAAATGGGCTCCTAAAAATAAATAAAATAGAGGCAGTCAATATTCACAGTTACAAACATCCATTAGATTATGTGAGGACATTTTATTTTGAAATTATTCATAAAAGAATCATAATTTTTAAGGCAGTAGAAAACACCTGATGCATATTTGAGTGCTGCAAGGTGCGAATAGAAAGTTAATGAAGTTAGGATGATGGGAAATTGTATTCAGAATGGCAAAGATGAAGGTAGACAAGGACTTCAAAAGGGCTGTACAAAACTGACTGGAGAGGAAATGCAGGCATGAGCTTGAGCATGAAGAGATAGATGTAGGGAATAGCTCCACATATGTCAGGGATGGGTTGGGAGCTGAGCACTTCTATTCAGGAAGAAGATCTTGATGCTTTAGGTAGCTTTGTGAAAGCAAATTGGTGCTTTGTAGCAGTTAAAAAGGCAAATCTGATACTAGAAATGAGATGGGAAAGTCTAGAGAACTGAACAGAAAATAAAATTACACCACAATGTAAGTTTAGTCATGTTCTCACTTTGAGTACTGTGCACTTCTGACCTCGCTCACAAAAGATATGGAATGGAAATGAAGGTGCTTCAGAAAAGGATAGTCATAAAACGATCAAATATTTTGAATGGTTTCAGAAAAAAAAAAAAAAGATTGAATGGGCAAGGACTCTTTAGACCTAGATTTCTTGGGGACAGAGGGAATACTAAGTCATGTGGTGTTTCTCCACCAGGAGGTAGTAGCCCTGTGGAATTTTGTGCCAAAGCAAGTTAGAAATTGAAAACCTAAGCTCATGGGGAGACACGAGCAGTACTTGGAAGAAAGATTCATGGCAGGTTTCTGAACTGGTAGATACCCATCAGGCTCAGGAAATCCTGTAAACAGATCATAGCTGTAGCTGAAGGATGAGAATCCTGGGCAAGGGAAAAATCCTGTAAACAGATCATAGCTGTAGCTGAAGGATGAGAATCCTGGGCAAGGGAAAAATACATCATATACACTGTGTTGGTTTTGCTTTTCCCTGAGTGTTTTCCATTGCAAATAGTTGTAGGAAAGGTACATCCTTACTCTTGATTTTTTTTTTTTTTTTTTTAGTTCATTTAATATGTTAAGGAAAACTTTAGTGACAGCCTTCTTCAAGGTGTTGGGTCATGGGGACATACAGCAAAAAGTGTCCTAAAGAAATGTTCTGTATCTGCATGGAGTTCTAAGGTGCCTGCAGACTATTCTTTTAGACACAGCTGATCACTGGCTGTTGTGCTCTTGGCTGTCTTGATGCCTTTTTTCCTCCCCAGCACTTCTGGGCTAGGAATTGCTCCTTTTAATAGATGGGTTGAAAAAACTAGGAACAAGCTGTGAAAAATTCACTTGTTAGGAAGAATTACTTTTTCACGGTCCTTCATCTGTTCCTGTAGGAGCTGCGTGTCATTCCTTGCACTCACCGATTCCACAAGAAATGTGTGGATCCTTGGCTGCTGCAGCATCACACCTGCCCTCACTGCCGCCATAACATCATAGGTAAGTGCTGCAGTGTGGATGCTCTGGTGTGTTGTTCACTGCAGACACCTTACAAGATGAAATAAAAAGTGTGCCTTTTTTTGTGAATCTCCATGGAGCTCTCAGTCCTTACTGTAACACAGCCCTAGAAATACAGGTGCCCCTGGCATAACCTTGGGGTGGGGATGATGCCCAGCTGAGGGCAGTGTTGTGCAGCCCTGAGTGCAAGGATGCATGGAGAAGAGGGTTATGTTTTTCCTTGGGAATTATAAAGAAGGCAATGTATGGGCTTTTATTTTTCCATGGTGTTGTAACTTGGAACGTGGTTTCCCTTACTTGCCCTCTTCCCGCTTTCATTTCCTCTGTTTTATAAAAGTTTTCTGGTGCTGCACATTTATGTAAAAATTTGAAAATTTGAGCAAATGACTTCCAGCCTCTCTCAGCCTCTGCAAGATGTAAGCAGATTTTGTATATATGAGAACAGTATCTGAAATAAATTCACTTCTTTTGCTTTTTAAGCAAAAACATTTGAGTGTTTCAAGGTCTTCTAGATGCTTTTGACTTTTGTTTTGTTCTTAGTTCCTTCTGTGTAAAAATTGGTGCATAATGTAATGACATGGAAAACGAAATATCCTTCTTTCTTGCATAAAGTATATTCCCTTTCATTCCCTGCTAGTTCTACTTCTCCATTCTTACTTCTCTCATGCAGAGCAGAAGAAGGGAAATGCAGCTCCAATCTGTCTGGAATCCATCAACCCAGCACGCAGCCGGCAGCAGAGGGTGATTCTGCCTGTCCATTACCCGGGCCGAGTGCACAGAGCAAGCCAGATAACAGCGTATCCCACTCGGACAAGCATGGACCCTCACGGGAACCCCATCACACTGCTGACAGTCGAGCGGCACGGGGAACAGAGCCTCTACCAAGCCCCGTCCCCAGCCTACATTCGCAGTTATCAGCCCATTCATTTGGACCATGCTTTAAACACACATCACTGTAGCCTGGAGCACAGGGCTTACTCGCCAGCTCACAACTTCCGACGACCCAAGTTTGGTGGACGCAACTTTTCCAAAGCAGCGTGCTTTTCCCGATACGAGACCATGTATCAGCACTACTACTTCCAAGGCCTTAGTTACCCTGAGCAAGATGGACAGCTTCCAGCTGGCATTTCCTCAAAGGGTCCTTCCCGTGCCTTTCAGCCTGGTAGCAGCATGCTTTTCCCTCCTGTGGTACATGTAATGCCCTCGTCCCGCTTGGAGAGTGGCAGTACCTCCAGCTTTAGCTGCTATCATGGTCATCGTTCAGTGTGCAGTGGGTATTTGGCTGACTGTCCTGGGAGTGACAGCAGCAGCAGCAGTTCTGGTCAGTGCCACTGCTCCTCCAGTGATTCCATGGTTGACTGCACAGAGGTCAGTAACCAGGGGGTTTACGGGAGCTGCTCCACCTTCCGCAGCTCTCTGAGCAGTGACTATGACCCGTACGTTTACCGCAGCAGGAGCCCTTGCCGAGTGGGTGAGGTTGGTGGTGCAAACAGGGGTGCAATTGTTCTCTTGGAGGGCCCTCACCAGGACGAGCTGCCAGCTCACAGTCACAGTATGGTGGGTGCTGACTGCCGGCCTATGCCAGCTTCTTCCTCAGGGGACCAACTGTCTAACTGCAGCATGGATATGAACTATAGCAGTAATTCCTCACTAGAGCACAGGGATCCAAATGGCACTACCTCAGAGGGAGGACCTGAGGCCACTCCTGGTGCTGCCTTGGATGTTAAAAGGAACTGGAAGAATCCAGAGCTAGCAGGGTCGATTTCGGAGCAAGCATGCGCATGCTGCTTTGAATTCCAGCACTCTGCCCTGGAGCCTAGCAATGGGACAGCTGACTGTAGTGCACTCTTCCTTAGCTCTCCACTGTGGGGGACATGTGGCCAAGGAATTGAACCACAGTCAGGGAACACCCCAGGCTTGTACAGTATTAATTCAGACCACTTACATAGGACAGATGGGGTAAAATATGAGGGGTTGCCCTGCTGCTTCTATGAAGAGAAGCAGGTAGCCTGTAGTAGCAACAGTGGCAGTGGAGGTTCTGGCTGCTATACAGAAGACTATGCAGTGAATGTGCAGTACACGCTTCCTGATGACACCTTGCCAAACTGTTGTAAGGGTGTATGTGATCTGGGTCAACGCATTCCCATAATTCCTGAAGACAGAGACTGTGAGCTGATTCTACCCACAGAGCACCAGGGGACCCACATAGGAGGCTGTAGCTCCTGGGATGGAACACCTGAGCTAGACACTTACCTGCACTGTCAAGGTATTGGAGAGGTACAGGTGGAGAGGGAGGTGTGCTATGAGGCAACATCATTCCTGCGGCAGAACTACGCTCAGGAGGAGGAAACTGGGATGCCCTTTCCCAGTCCCACTCTGAACTCCCAGAAGGTTATGACGACCACAAAGGCCACAGGTAATACATGTGCTTTTTTTGATTACTTGCTACCTTTCTTAGTGTATGAAATACTGTCAGCTACCTAGGTACCCACAGCCATAAAGGTTACTCCATCCTTTGCATAAGAGCAGTTACTGACTAACCATTTGCCCCAGAACATATTCAGTTACCTGTGCTCATTTGGTCATAGCTAGAGGAGGAGAAGATGATTGTTTACTATCTAACCCTATAAAAGTTTGCATGCTCATCCTTTGTGGGGAGGGGCCCCCATTAGAGCTCCCACAGCAAGGGACACTGCTAGTCATGGCAGCTGTGGTGAGTTGCCTAAGTAGGCAAGGCCACCGTGAGAGACGACAGACAAGTTGAAGGGTGTTTTTAAAAAAAAAGTGAAAATCTTGGAATTGCCTTAGAAGATTATGTGGGAAAGTCTCTGCTGTGGACATAGACAAGGGGGAAAAAATAACCATTTACAGAAAGAAGGCTGTATTTCTTACCTGCCTTGCCAGGGTTATTTTAAAGGGTGTTCATAGAATCACAAGGTACCCTAGGTTGGAAGGGACCTCAGGCCGTTGTCTAGTCCAACCCCCTGCTCCAAGAAGAGCCAGCTCTGAGACCAGACCAAGTTTGTCAGATTAGACAAAGTGTATACAGTCAGGCTGGATAAACCTTCAGGGACACAGAATGCAGTCCCTTTCTGGACTTCTGTGCCTGTGTTTCATTGCCAGTATGGTCAAAAGATTTTCCTTATATCCAGTCTGAAGATCTCATACTTCAGCTTAACTTCCTCACCTCTTGATCAGAATGCATGCCTGTGAAGACTCTGGTTCCATCACTGGGGCAACCTCCATGTAGGTATTGCAAAGCTGCTAGGGGTGCCCTTACTGCAGGCTGAGCAACCCAGATCCCTCAGCCTCTTGACACAGAGTGCTCCAGCCCTCTGAGCATCTTGGCTCTCTGCTGAACTCCAGTTAGTGAGTGTCTTGTTCTGGGCACCCAAAACTGCTTGTAATATTATAGATGCAATGTTCCTTAGTTTTGTTTATCCTTCAGGTGCTGGATCTCATCCCTTGGAGAGAAGCCAAATCAGTGACTAGACCTGTCCAGATGATCCCAGATGGAGAAGCAGAGCTTATCAGAGACTCCAAATTCTCATGGACTTACTTTTTTTTGAGCTTTGACAAACACACAAAAGTGGTAATGTGGAGAAGTCCCTCCCCTACTTCCTCTGTGTTCACATCAGTTTGATTGTCTCCTTTGTCCCTCCTGCCTGAAGCCTTCAGGCCTTGATTTGTGTGCAAAGCCCATGTGGGGACATGGTGTGGAGCATTTCTGAGCTCTAGTGCCATTTCTATATTAATGACAAAGTGTTATTTATATTTTCTTTTTAGAAGTGACCTCTTGCTGAGAGGTAACACAGTGTGTTAAATAAGCCAGGCTATGTGTAGATGCTGTTATCTCCTACTTGAAGGAGTCCAGCCTTTGATAAGCTCAGGGCTACACCTGCCTTAGAAACCAGATAGCACCTTGAAAATATAGTAGTCCAGAGGGATACAGCTGCTGAATGGATGCTCAGATACTGACTAATCCCAGTAGCAAATCCTAGCAGCCAGCAAGTTATGTGAGCGATTTTGAGGGAGGTAAAGCATTGGACTGTCTCCTTTCTCCCCTTCCCTTCTCCCCCCTTTCATGCTGCTCTGATGGTTTGGCTAGGAAGGTGTCCTGCCATTATGATTAGTTTCAACAGAGTGGGGGTAAGGAAACTGATAGCTCAGAATGTTCTCATCCTCACTCCTGTATTTGAACCGTGGACCTCATTGTATCTTCTGACCAGTGAAGAATGCTGGGGACCTCTCCCTCAAGCAGATGCTAGAACAAAGTGCTTAGAAAGGCTATTACCTTTGTAGGTAATGAACTTTTCCTTCCATAGGAAGTTTTTCAGGCACCTGTAGCCCCTGTTATGGCTGTGAGGAACGCTGGCATGTGCAGGAAAACAGAGCTTGCAGTGTGCTTGCAGCTTTGCTGGCTCGTTTTGGAAACAGGTCTTAGGGTTTCTTGTTTCCTTACAGGCTGCAAGCACGCCTAAGGGGAGCAGTGCTTGTCACCTTTTGTGAGTGTGGGAAAGTGAGGGACTTGGTTTAATCATTGTTTTCTTCTTTGCTGTGCTTGATGTAGCTTCCATAGATTGATCTGTTTTAAAGGTTTCTTGGGCCCAGCCAGTTGTGCTTCATTTTTGTCTTGTGTACAGAGTGCTCTCTGTACCCCATTAGCCTGGGCACATACTTTTGTTCTTGTTCTTGTCCTAGTGGGGATGTTTGTTATCATGAGATAATTTATGTCGTCACTTCTGATAGCAATTGTTTCCTGTGGAAACAGCAGCTTCTGAGTAAGAGGCTACATAGCATGGGTTAAATTGCCTGTCATGCTGCATGTGCCTGAGGACACAGTGTCATCCTGTGGTGTATTCACAGCAGGAATTCTTCTAAAGGGAAACTAAGTATTTAATGCCCACAGTGCCAGTCTTCTGAAAAGATTTGTCCTAAGTTCAGTACACTTTGGAGATACTTCAAAGACGTGAAATAGAGATGTACCCTTCATATTCTGCCAAAGCAATGTCCTTGACAGTGCTGGGCTGGTTGTGAGACCCAGCAAAGCTAACTTGTATTCTCTGTAGTCCCAGTTGAACTATTTTAAAAGAAGGAAACATCTAAGAAATAACATATACATTTTTCTGTTTCCTTTTGCTTTTGTACCCAGTGAGTTAGGAAAAAAAATTCCATCTAAAGGAATTTACATTACATCTTTTCAATCAACAAGCACCAAAATTCAGCTGTTCAGAGAATTAATACAAGGCAATATCTGGGTATAAGATTAAAAGAAAAACTTCAATAAACACATTTTGTGTGTATAAAGCTTATTAAAAACTTATTCATTCTCTGAATGACTGAAGTAAGTGGTATGTGTTGGGAGAATTAAGGTTTGTGATTTTTGGAATTTCTTTTTTAATTTTTAAGTCTTACCCTCCCCTTCCTCCACTAAAAAAGAAATGCATTTTAGAAGCTATGGTATACTAGCTTGGTTACTCTGCTTGGTGTTTTGTGAGGCACTGTGAAGGCCACCTAAGATACATTGTACTCTGTAACTATACAGCGTTTACAGTGGTAAAACGTGGTTCTTAAAGAGATTTGAATATTCTGGCTCATGGTGATCCTGGATGTACTGGTCCCATACACACTGGGGAAATCTGTGCCAGTACAAATCTCTGCAGGCCATCCCACAGACACCCCACACCTGCTTTCTGTGCTGGGTTTGACATTTAACATAAAACTATGTCCAGTGCAGACTTACAGGCTAGCTCGCCATGATAGATGGTTTTTATAACAAAATGCCTTTCTACTACTTACATGAACAGTTGTCATTGTGTTTGGCTCATGAGGCACTATTTAAAATGTTTTTAATTAAAATTGTCTTATAGCACTTAAAATTGTTTTGTATAAAATTTGCTGTAAAGATTTGTAATATGGTCAAAGGGCTCTTTCTCCTTCATTACCATTTTTAAAAATGTTTTAAAAGCTAGAAAGCATCTTGTATATATTCTGTATATGTATAGCAGCACATTTCATGTATGGAAATATGTTCTCAGAATATTTATTTACTAATATATTTATCTTAAGCCATGTCTTATGTTGAGAGTGTGTGACATTATTGTAATAATCATTGAAAATCACTAACACGAGGCCCTGTAAATACATGATAATTGCACACAAAGATTTTACAGTACTTGCCGACCAAAAATGATTTAAGAGAAGTGTAGTTACTTGCAGTTTTGTAAGAAAGTGTACAAATGTCTGTATTAAAAGAAAAAAAAAGGCAAAACCACACAAAAAATACAGTTTTATTGCATATATACATGTGGGAGTTGTCCTTCTTGTTTTGGGGGAAAGGACATAGATAGCTGTTCTCCTTGAAGTACAGTCTTAGATATACTGAGATGAACTCTAATAAACAACATTTCTCCCTTTTTTTAAAAAATGACAGGTGGATATGTATATGCCTTTACACAGCACCCAGGTTGCTGGGGGGCTGTGGGGGGTAAGTGTCACACAAGCCCCTGAACCCTCCAGGCACACAGGTACCACATCTGCTAAAAGAGATCCTCATTTATGTTTGGAACCTGCCTGTGCCTTGTGGCAGGGGAACTTAACTCTGGTGTCATTTCAGGTAAAAGTAATTTACTGTCCTGAAATAAAATCACTTTGGGACAGCATGATACAGGTGCACATAACTGGGTCAGTCATAGCTTGAGTAGTCACACTGGATCCAGGTCCTTGCCCTGGATCATGGAATCACTGGTCCAGCTTAAGTGAAAATCAATACTGTGGTACTCATTTTGTCAGCAGAGAGCACAATTCCATCAGAGATGTTTATGCAGACACCAGAAGAGGGGAGCCTGGGGGTGTGTGGCTCTATGTGTGTATGTACCTGTGTATTTATGTATGCTATTTCCTGTATTATTTATTTCCTGTCCAGTGACACACACAGAGTCTTTTCCAGGATTCTCCAGTTTCTTCCTTTTCCCTAAGATTTTCACCTTGTAATCCCCTGGACTTTTCCCCGTCTCCCATCCATGTTCAAATGCACTGTAATTCAGTCACCTCAGGATTCAGCCAAGAAATGAGCCTTACCTCTCTCCACCCTCATTTCATATGTGAAAACTCCATTTGGGATGACAGATTGTTGAGGAGTATCATTTTATAGGGGAGCCTTTGTGGCATGAGGAGCAGTTACCATCCTGATCTCACGTATGATGGAAAAGCCTGGTCTCTGTGCAAAGACACAATGATGGAAGAGCAAAAGGAGCAAGTGCTTCCCAGTTAAAGTACATGCCCCTTTTTATGCTCAGTGAACAGAATCTTGGCAACTGCCAGTGATTACAGATAGGCCTTTTATCTGCAAATCAGTTCATGAAACAACTGTTTTTACAAAGAGCATAAACCCCACTGTACATGGATGGCTGCTAACGCTTGTGTTGATGGGTCACATCTGAGTCTCCCTTCTCTCCCCTCCCTCCACCCCCTGTTTGCTGTTGCTGCTGGTGTTGTGTTTTCTTGTGCCCTGTTCTGAAGAAAACCGTTGGGTGATTGTGCTTTTGAGAACAGGACATAGCCCACCCTCAGTAACCCACAGAATAATCAGTGAGCCCATGTTCTGTCTCTGACAAAGGCAGCAGTGGGCTGCTGGCTGAACTTGTATGTGGTGCTTAGCTGTGTGTGATATTCTCTCTGGTCTTTGTTGTGGCTTTTTTAAAATGACTAAATGTAAATATTTTCTTTCCAAAATGAACATTTTGATATTTTCCAAAATGAACATTTTGGCGGGGGGGGAGGTTCTTCTTACTTTTCAGGTTCGATGTTTAAGGAAGGGATTTGTGACAAAATGAGAGTCCTGTGGAGCACCACAAACCTCCCTAGAACCTCCATATGGTACAAAAGTCAAGCAGGGGCAGACTATTCTTAATGGATTGTACATTATCGTAACACTTGGTGTTTCTGTAACACTATCTGCAATATCATGTGCATCTGTCAAATCCTGTGACAGCTGTTAGGTAACGTTTGTTGTTACTTGGGTAGTGTGAAGAGAAAAATGCCCTTAAAAGGATGGCCATGTTCATACCCAGTGGAGCCAGCTCGGCCTCATTCTCTGGCCAGGGAGACAATAGCATACCTGAAACCAGATATTTTGTCTTGCAGTGAAAGCGCCGCGCTCCTGTGACTTAAATGCTTCATAGAAAAGTGTCTCTTTCAGAATAAAGAACACGTTTCTCTCATGGGGAATGAAACTGCTGCTTAGGAAACAACCAGGAAAAAAAGAAGGGAACAGTTCCCAGGAAGAACCAAAGTGCAAGAGCCTCATAACCAGAACAGCAAGAAAGGAGAGTAGAGTAACCTCCCCTGTGTAAGGGGAAGTCGGTCCCCTGGGACAGTTGTGTTTCTAAAAGAAAAAGGAGTCTTCACATGAAAAGCTGGAGACAGTTTTGGTATTTGTCACTGGTTTTCTGGTGTTCGCATAAAAGGTTGCTGAAGGTTTCTTAAACTGTAGCATTATTTTGGCCAGGAGGAATTAATTAGAAAAGATGAATCTGACAAGAAAGTGGAAACAGCATTACACATTGCTGCTATTTGTAAAGCAAACACTGAAAGAACTGTTACAGTTCTTTTAAAAGTTTGAAACACGTAACCTGAAAACTTTGTTTGCTGTTACCTCCGAAATCGTGTCTCAGAGCAGTATCATACTTTATATAAGTAATCAGTCTCAGCTCTAATCCTCTCTTCTAACTTATATAGCAAGCAGTGCTCTTGTAATCTGCTGGTGAACTGCAGCAGTTTCTGCCTCCTTTACTCCATGTTTGTATACACTTCAGCCATCCTAACTGAACTCCTCCTGCACAAATACACTGTATTTATTTTTTCATAACTGTTATTTACAACCACTTGCTGAATGCAGGGCGAACAGTTACAAACACAGCGCATACTTCAGCAGTGAGTCATCTCAAGTGTGATTTATCCTGGTTTCTTGACAGCCTTATGTGGTTCATGTGATAGCTTTTGGATTTGTAGCAAAATGTCTTGAGACTGAAGTTCACAATGCCAAATTTCATCCCAAAGCACAGGTGCTCAGTAAATTTGAGAAAGTATGAGTGGCATGAAATGTGTGTGTATTGGGGATGTGTTGTTACAGAAAAAATGGTATGGTCTGAAGGCAATAGTGTTTTTCACTCTCAAGGTAGTAGAATTGTTCATAAATGTCTAGAACAATATTCAGGTGAAACTATCAGTGAACTGTATTTCATTGGAAGATTGTGAAATACTGCTGCAAGGTAGTAAGAACTAGTTGGACAAGTTTTTGTCAGGAGTTGTTTTTGTAGTTCACCCTTCCTTTAGGCAAAGGGGTGCACTAGAAAAATCTGTTCCTTCCCACTGCCTGAGAAGGCTTATTAAGCAGAAGATGAAAGCAGAATAGCTACTTATGCTCATTCAGTGGCAGAAATGTGTCTGCTGATGTGTTTGGCCTGTAGTCATCCAGGCTGCAGATTCAGTACAGTTTCCAGGACTATCCCTAAAAATCTCCTATTTCTACTATTGCCAGGGGGAGTTGGAATATGTAGACTTCAGTTCTGCAATCCCACTGGATTTTCTGCCTGAGCAATGTGATAAACTTCCTCAGCATTGTCCTGGCTGTAGAAAATCTGGCAGAAACAAGTCCTAAAGAAGATTATGTAAATGCTTGATTGAAAAAGCAGATTACATGTTTGATGGTAAAAATCATCCAGAAAATATATGCACATGAATTTGCAGAATCTGATGAACAGTCTAATACAATTAGAGGCTAGAAATGAGATTCAAAGGAGGAAAGTGTTTCTTACAGCAATTGTTTTATCAGCATCTAATCTGTCATAAAACTAAGTTTGAGTTACCCTATTCTCAATGTCTTTCTATTATATACCAAAGTATCTTTGAATTTTTCCCCAATGGTTACAGTGTACAGAAAGTTTATTTTTCCCAGAGTGTAAACTAACATCTTTTTTTCCTATAAAATGTTAGCAAAATACAAGCATAACATGCTGTATTAAATAATGCATTTCCTATACATATACAAATATATATATTACTATGATAGCACATCACACATTTTTACATAACACAGTCTCTGTTTTCCCACAACATAACAATATTAAGACAAAAATACATATAAAATCATGTAGTCAACCAACTAAACTAGTTTTAAATGTAGATTTTGAATGAGGGAAGGCACTTGTCCAGCTGGCCCCTTTCCACCTGAGGTCCACATGCAGTGCAGGCTGCTGGAAGTGGGGTGCTGTGTGAAGGCAGCAGGCTCACAAATCACTGCTGTGGCAGTTCCAGAAGTACTCCCTGCCCCAGCTTCTGGGGCTCACATCTTCCTTGTCCTATGGCTTTATTGTCTGTCTGCTTAGCTGTGGCCTCAGTGAGCTCTTAGCTCATCTCTCTGTGCAACCACCCAAAGAGCAAGATCAGAGAGCTCAGCTCTGTAAGAAGTAACTCAGGGACGAAAACTCAGGCAATTGTTGACCTGATGAAGTTTATTGCACCACTACACAGCTGGTCACACCAACACAAGACTGAGGAGGGGACCAGAGCAGGAGCTGGAATCATGTATCTGAGGAGGCAGCCCCTCAGGATGATCTGGTTGTCAAAGCAGTTGCTTTTGACATCGTAGCCAGTGTCACATTTGAGGCCTGTCCAGGCTCTTGAGGGGACTGCTAGGCAGGAGGTGAGAAGGCCATTCAGATACAATTCCAAACCACTTCTTCTTCTGCAGTTATTTTCAATTTGTTGAAGAAAAGGGTGCAAACACCAACGTCCTGAGGTGTCCCTGCTCTCCAGCTGCCAGCTCTCAGCTGGCTGTGTAGTAGGGGCATTTCTTTTGTGGCATTACAACAGTTGCACACGTCACACTTTTTGCTTCTTTCTCCCCCAAACCCTTACAGCAAAGATCAAAACATGCTATGTTAATGGATACCACATATCTTGGCCATAAATCACCATACTGAAGTGTCTGTACTAAGTGTGAGTGACCAGACCACATTTTGAAAAAATCCACACCAGAGATCTACCTGCTCTTCATGGTCTCAGCCCTGTAAAGTAGTAAGTGCTATTTAAGGGACCCTGTCCATGAATTTCCAACTATTGCTCTGTTTGCTAGCTCTAGAAGTATCTAGAATCAGACAGTCTGAATGATTTGGTGGAGGGGGGAACATAATTTCTTCTATGCTTTTATCTTCCCCAGGGCATTGTCTAATATTTTATGCATAGTCATGTTTATTGTTGCCATGACCATTTAATGTGTTCTAAGTGCTAGTTTTATGGGTCTTTTGTACAGAAATTTGATAAATGTTCCCCATGAAAGTTCCATGAAACATAATTTTATTTAAAAAACAGTTGAGGAGCTAAGGGACTGATGAAAAAAATCTCATTTCCTAAAGTGTCTAGATTTTGCATTAATAGTATCCATCTTTGTTGTCATTTGTAATGAGATTTTCTCTAATATTATAGTGAAATTGAATTCTTTACTAAGGAAGAGAAGCATAACAGTTCTGTATTTTTTCCTTCTGCAGAAGGTGTCAATCAGTCACTGGGTGTTCCTGATGTGTTTTCAGTTTGTCACCATTAGGTAACTGCTTTATGAATGTTTCTCTGACAAAATGTTTAACTTGCATTTGATAAGGCAAGCAAAGTTTCATCACTTTGTGATAAGCACTATGTGCTCATAACAGCTCCTAAGGATCTGGCTGTCACTGATTCTCTCTGTCTGGTTTCCTATTAGTGCACCATATTAAGGATGCTTAGGAACCAACCTACTTTGTTTTGCTATGAATCTCTGAGGTGAACTTTGTCCACACAGCATGATGCAAAACCTTACTTTTAAAAAAAGCAATTTCAGAACTTTTCTTGGGTCTGAAACAGACAATGGTTTTTGGTCCAACATGATGACATGTTTTGCAACTTGTCCTGTCTTCATTTTAGCTAATACTGTAATTATATTTTCCTGTATTCTTTCCAGCGGCTCATGTAAGAAAGTACTAGATGTTCCCATGCTATTCCATTTTTTGTATAAACAATTCCATAACTGCTAGATTAGTAAAGTCTGGTTTCTTTTAAGCCTGCATTGTGATATTGTTCAGCTGTCTCTAGCAATCATCTGTGGTACATAAATGGAGCTGGACTGAATTCAGTTCAGGTAAGAGACCAGATCTGCAATGGGAAGCAAGGAAGGCACGATATTTCACTGCTTAATTCTTCAATGCCCTGTTTTTACAAGGAAATCTGTAGCCCCTGTGAAGGGGAGGGAGTTATATGTTAAAAAACGTAAGGGCAGAATGAATTTACAAGAATGAACTTAAACTCAGTGACAATTTTCTTACTTTTCTTAGTTACTTTTTGCAGAGGCACTTAATAGATGTTCTCTGACTGCACATCTGGTATATGCAGACCATTGGTATATGTTCAAACTTAACCAGAATTACTGTAGTTTATTGGTTCTCAGTGAACCTCCTCTGAGTTTGAGGAGCTGCCCACTGTAAACTTTGCCAGTCACTACATCTGATTTCTACACTGACAGTTTCTCCTAAGTATCTTGCTGGTCTGAACTTGCTGAGGCTGAAAGACTCCCTGCTGATCCCTTGCAATCACTTATTTCCCACTTGTGGTGGTGGGATGAGAAATCTGAGTATTGTGGATGGTCAGTCAGTCCACCAAAGAGAAGAAATAGTTAATGCTGTCTGTTGCAGTCAAAGAGAAAACAGTTCACAGATCAGAACCCCACAGATGTTTTAGTTCTGTGACAATTAAGGCAATTACTTTAAAAATTCAGTTCAGTTTCAATGTTGCAGGCAAGGAGAGACTTCTCACAGGTAAGTATCAAGGCAGCTGTTCCATGTGTGTTCACCTGCACAGCCTGGCACAGGTGAGTTGGTGAAAGCAGCCTAAAACTTTGTAAATAGCTTGGGCTGTTGAGATTAATACATGTGGCTTCAGAGTAAAAATCTGTTAGTTAGGCTCACTGTTAAAAATTCAGTGGATTACAGTATCTTTGGACAATCCTTTAAGAAGCCCTAAGCTTATACCAGGATGAATGCTGGATGTCAGGCTGGAGTACAATAGTTTTTTAAAGGATCACCGTGAATATGAACAAAATTAGCATAAACATCAGTGAATGATGGGTCAGACATAGTCATTTAAAAGGCTTCAATGCTCATGCAGGCCTGGAGCTGGTGAGCATTAGCCAATCAAAATGCATCTTTGCAGCCAAATCTTGTTTTAGGGGCCTCCTGAATTTGATTCTTTATGTGTGCATCTCTGCTTGTAGACACAGAAACAGAAAATGCAGAAAGAGCACAGCACTGAGCACCCAGGCTGACAGCTTTTCCAGTCTTTGATTCCCATTTTACTGGTATAGTACCATTTAGATGTGTTTACATCAAGGCAAGTAAGTTCTGTTTGCTGTGGCAGCCAGACAGGTTATCAGCACCCACCTCTGTCTTCAGCCTTGAGAACAGAAGGACTAAAGTAGCCTGATATAACAGAGTGGTACAGGCAAGTGGGACACAGGAAGTCCTCAACCTGTAGATACCCCTTCAGTTCCTCTGGCAGGGGAACAGAACATTTGGAATTCTATGAGTTTTTACATCTCTTTTAAGTGCAATGCTTTAAAGGCAGTAATTAACAGCACTACAGACTTGAGGAGCACCAGATATTTCAAAATTATTGCTGCAATTAAATCCGTTGTCACTAGTACACCCAAGAGAACAGCAGATAAAGTCACTCAAAGGCCTTTGGAAATGGACTTTCTGGAAAACAGGTACGAGATTGGGAGGAAAAAAAAGGAAGATTAATCTCAAGTCACCTGGATTTTAAGAAGATCAATTCTTGCAAAATAAAAGACACTTCAGTCTCCCACTAGGGGGTTGCAATCGTCTTGTTGATTTCGAAGCTTTTTCTTGAAGATGGATATGGATGTGGATGGCTGGTAAAATATACTCCAGATCTCACCAGCAGTAGTAACATCAGTGCAATCTTCTGTTTCAGCTGCAGCTGGAATTTGATGTGACCTAGGAAACAAGAGTTAATTCACTCTTGTGTTAACGTGCTAGGGAAGTCACTGTTATGTCTGCAGTACTTCTACACTGGGAATGCTCACAGCTTCCACTACATCTGTGACACTTTTTCTTTCTACCTGCTGCAAAATGTGGGGTTTTGGAGTGTTTCTTGTTGTCTTGACCAAATGAGAAGTTAGGTATTCTGTTGCCACCCTAATGACAGCAGTGACATTAGGCTAAGAGGGCTCTACAGACTGTAGCTGGTTTTGTTGTTATTATTATAGTTGCTATTAATACAAATTAATTTCCTTGTAAATTTAAGCATGTTTGTGCTATGTAAATACAGTATTCAACATTTTGATTTGCTGATAACTCACTATCATTTCATTCCATGAGTGTCCATCTAGAGGACAAAAAATTTACTTGGTATGAGTGTAGAGGTTTTAATTTTTTCCCTGCAAAGTATTACCATAATTTGACCCCACCAAATCTGGATGCCTGATAACATTTTCCTCTTTCCTTCTTCCTCCTAAAGTACAAATCTTGTCAAATCAAGAGCAGAAGAGATGTTCTAGCAGCAGATGCTATCCTAACTGACTGGAAAGTTAACAAATGTGCTTACTTTGGATCTTTTATGAGGATACAAATATGTAATAACTAACTTGGTTTTGAATATGGCCAGTCTGAGTATCAGGAGGCCCACGTTTGGTTCAGAGCTGAGATCTTGGTTCTCTGTGGTTGGTTTTGCTCCACACTCACCTCATGGTAATGTGCAGAAGTATCTTTGCTATTATGGCTGTAACACTGAGGATGAGCAGTGCTGTCAGACTGTATATTGTCCACTCTGCAAAAGAGAAGAGGGGGAGCTCTCAGTACATTCATTTATTTACAGTTTTTACAGTAATACTGCACAAAAGAAACAAACAGCCTTCTGATGCTTCATTCAAATCTGTAATTCAACGATGCCCTAAACCTACAAGTATTTACTGCAGAGTGGCAGAAACTGTACAACTTTCAGTTAGAACTGTTTTTTTCCCTTGCAGGACAACTCCCTAAAAAGACAGCTTCAGGCCTGGGTGTGCCCACAGTGGCATGGAGGCCCAGCTTCAATGATACATAAAAGCAGATGCCCAGGGTGGTTTAACAACAGGCGAGACGAACAGTGATATTCACCAAGAGTGTAAATAATTCAATTGTTTACAGCTCAGTAATTTCCTGAATTAAGTGATGTCCTGAAGGTGAGTTCTAGACACAGACAGTGCTCAGTGACACCTCCCCTACACCCATTAACTTGTCTAGTCCTTTGTATTATTGATGAAGCTTTTGTTAATTGGGGTAACAGGGATGCATCCAGCATTCAAGCTATTCTAGACTCTACAAAAGTTTGCTCTTTTTTCAGCAACTTGTGCCCTTCTGTGGCATGCAGTGGTCACTGAAGCTGATTTCAGTAAGGAGGCTGCTCTGACTTACATATTTGATGTGCTTTCATTCTCAAGAACTCACCACCCTCACACTATTTCTGACTTAGGCTGACGAGTGTTTTGAGATGTAATGAGAGAATCCCAGTTAGTGCTAATTAGACTAAAGGACAATTCATCTGGTAGTAAGATGCACAATGGATCTGCTAATGTGGAGGCGCCAGCAAAGGAAATAGTGACCCCAGATTTTCCTTTGGCAATTTGTTTTTTCCTGTTTCCACATTTTATTGTATCATTACCAGGCATGGAGCTAGTTGGATGGCTTGGGCTGGTTGTGATGACATAGAGGATCTTTGATGACCGGGCTGCATTGATGCTGAGATTTGCTTGTTCATTTTTCCTCTCTGAAAGGGTGTGATTCACTGGGATCTTGTTTGGATGCACATTGTCCTTCACAGCTGGAAACACAAGAGTATGATTAAAGTAACAATTTCTTAACAGGTGTAATTGGACTTGATTTTGTGCTTGTAAACAGACAAGCTGCTCTCTGGTTTACTTAAGAGAACTCAAATTATCAAATTATATCTGATTCTAGAAAAAACCTGTACTTCACCAGGTTGGGGTTCTCAGAATTCTTCTGGAAGCTAATTGTTCATCATAACAGTAGGTACAACTCAAGGACCAGAACATTTCCTCTTGATGCCTTTAGATTGGAGAGGAATAGACTGTTGGAAGGAGCCAAGATGAACCGACATGCAGATTGATTACTGGTATTTTGTTTTGTTTTCCTTTGTCATTTTCCAGCCTGTTTTAACAGGAAGGTATAGAATTGAATTTTTGAAAATCTGTATTTTGCTGTTTATGGCGTAGCTGACTGGAGTGTTCTAAACTTTCACCCACTGAGTAGTGGCAACAAGAGAAATGAGACACCTGTTAGATCAGAGCTAAAATATTTGCTCTTAAGTTGCCACTTCAGAAATCTCCTGTGTGAATTAAATGCTTCACTGAAAGGTAGAATCAGCAAAGGTAGCCTCTTACCTCTATACCTGATAGCAAATCCCTGGGCTTGATTGATGTCATCTGAGAAAAAGTACAAAATGACAAAATCCAAAGAGATGTTAAAGGTGTGGGGGGGCCGGTTCTTGCCATTAAAACGAGCTAGAACGTGGTAGGTGTAACCATCCAGCAATTCCACCATATCTGTAGCATCTTTGATTTCAAAAAGGACAAAGTTGAAGTGGATTTGAGATGCTCCTGGAACTTGTATGGTCCAATAACAGACTTTGCCTGTGCCGTATGTGTCAGGAAAATCTGGGGAATAGATCACAGCTGTAGCAGAAGTGTAATTCCCTCCACAGGCACCAATAAGGGCTGTGAAAACAAGAGGAAAGGGAGAAAAATGGGAAAGAAAGAAAAAAAGAAAGAAAAGAAAAAAATGAGGAATACATTAATTTTGCAAAGTTTTAGCACCCTGGAGATTCTAATACTTAAATGTGACTTAAAGATACAGACTTGCCAGGCCAGCAGGATGCTGTCTGAGCAGCTGCTCCTTCCCTCCCCCAGCACTGAGAGCACAGCCTTTGATGCCTTTGCTTGGAATACTCTGCTTATGCCCCATTACTCTGACACCTATGCATCAATCCTGCACACTGCAGCTTTCCCCTGTCCTTGTAGGTAACCATGTCCCCTTTGTGCATCCCTGCAGAAATGGGATAAAAGATAAATCACTGATTCAGGGGCTCCTACTCCATCCCTATAAACCAGGCAGACAGGCAAGTGGATTAGTGACTGTTAACTCTCACTGCTTAATTACTGACATTCCTTCACAGCTGTATGAAATTGAAAAAACAAATCTTCACAGAACAGGTGAAGTTAAAAGGGACCCTGAAGATTGTCTTGTCAAATCCCCCTTCTGAAAGCAGGAGACAGGATCTGTTGTGTTTTGAGTCTCCCAAGGATGGAGACTCTTCAGCCTCTTTGGGCAACCTGTTCCAGTGTCACCCTCACCATAAAAAAGTTTTTCTTTATGTTTAAATGGATTTTCCTGTATTTCAGTTTGTGCCTGTTGCCTCTTGTCTATTCACTAGATAGCACTGAGAAGAGGATGGCTTCATCTTTACACTCTCCCATCAGTCAGCTTTACAAACTGAAAAGGTTCCTCCCTAGGCCTTCTTTTATCAAGGCTAAACAATCCAAGATCTCTCAGTCTCTCCTATAATACCTTGGTCACCTCTGTGGCCATAAATATGTGCTTTCCAAGCATCCTGTCTTTTGATCTTGCCCAAGTAATATTTGACTTTACCTTCGCTAAGTAACTTGAAAAAGATACTTTTACAAAGTCTAAATAAAAGATTGTTGCTACTTTTTGTATAAGAAACCATTTACATGCAAATAAATTGTTGTAATCCTTGATAACTGTCCAGATTCCCAGTGCAAACTTAAATACCAGTGAATCCAGAGAGCAACTCAAATGCCACCAACTGACAATTCATATCCACACATGCACATACAATTTTTTACTCTCTAGTAAGACCAGTTCTTAGGGAGTCTTTCTGTGACATGCTGACAGTACCACTTGTGAGGAATGTGAGAGAACCTCTGGAGCACAAGAAAGCATCATTTCTTGGAAGAGCTATTTCACATTATTAATGGATGAGAATTTTATGCAGAAATGGAAAGCAGCTTTATTTTATACCAAATTGAGGTGTTTTGCTGTTTTGTGTGCAACAGCTCTCATTGTTTTTGAGCTTTTCCCCTAATTTGCTGAACATGTGAGGCCTCTCCTTTGGGAAAAACTGAGCCTGCTTCAATACTTACTGTCAAAAAGAATGACTCTGCCATCCCCACCGCAAGGCTGAGTATGGTCTCCAAAGCAAACACTGTTGCATTCCGTACTGGCTGCCTCCCCATATCTCCAGTAGTCAGGATTATTTCCACAGAAACAAGCATAACCTGATTCCATGCCTGCAAACTTTGACAACAAAGATGCATAAGGAAGCGAGGAATAGAATCTGAAGGAGTGACAGCAGGAGGTTGTTTGAGCAAGAAAGCTGGCAGCAGAATATGTGTGTTTTGGAGAAGTATGGTTAGTCAGAGGAACCACCACGGGCTGTTTTTGTTTGGGCTGTTAGGATGCTACTCAAGACTAGGGAGAAAGATAGAATGGAGGGCACCCTGACACTCAAAACTGCAGTAAGCACCTGTTATTTTCTCCTGGCATTATTCATTATTCATTTGTCCAGATTCCTCTGGATGCAGAGACAAGGCAGAATCTCTCAGAGTGGAAGTGCAACCTTAGATGTCCCAAAGGTTAAAAAAAAAAGGGGAACAGGAGAAATATGATAGAGAGCTTTAGGCACGTTGCCATTTTTGTCTTTGAAAACAGTTTTAAATGTCTGTCAAAGAAATCACCTTAAATTGCTGACTTCGGCAGGAGCTGATGCACGTTTGGATTGTAAGTTTGTTGGAGGTCTCGCTGGTGCCAGTCAAAGGTGGTGGCTCTCCATGGTCCTTGTAGCATCCCAGATTTCCTGGCACTGGCAAGAGTAACACACAACAGTCATTCTAAAGGTGTGCCTGCAACCATCCAAGACACAGAGCCTTTGTGCACTACCTGATTACTAAGCAGCTCTCTCTGTGTTCTGCTCTGGATTTCGCAGTATGGGGAGCGTTACTCTTTGTTACTCATACTCTGAATGATTCCTGTCAGATTTTCCAAACACGCCCAGGGATGAGTGATGGGGCAAAAGAGTGTTGTATCTTCTCAGCAATATACCTGTAAGACTCTCTAGCTGGTTTCAGTAAGCTGCAGTAAAACAGGCAAGATAAATACCTTGTTCATTTCTCCAGACAGAGGCAAGTAAAAACACCCAAGGCATTATGTGGGTTCAGGGGGATTGTGGGTTTTTATTACTATTGGCATGCATATTCTGAAAATGTAAATTAAACGATGTGATTTCTGTCTGATCTTCCACACAATGACATTCTGGAAGTTTTCAAAAAAAGGGTATTTGAAGAAGGGAACCTAAACGGTTTTAGGATGGAGTTTGGCAAGTTTTATGGGAGGGACTATATACTTACCTAAGGGAATTTCCTAATATTTAAAACTTGAATTCTGATATGAATCTGAAGTATCATACAAAGAGATTAAAAATGAGTAATATTACTTTAACACCCCCTCCCCTCCCCCCCAATCTATTTACATTACTATGATGTTTCAAGGCTCCTTGGTCACTATGGGAGATCAGAGTTTTCCCCCTTCAGTGCATAATTTGTCCTCTGTTTTTTTTTTTTTAGTTTTGCCCTTTTCTTCAAAGCACTGGAATTTAGCCATGACCACCCCCCAGAGAGGATGTGGAGTACAAAACAGTGCTGTGGTAATGGCATAAAATTATCCCTTGGCCACTTGTCATATCTGCTCACATACTTGAAATTAAATCTGTTACTAGCTCTATGTTAAGTTTTATCCCTGTGCCTGACAAGGATTCTTTTTGTCCACCTAACTGCCACAGCTCTGTATGACATGACGTGGTCAGAGACCTGTAGGAGTGTTTTATTTATGTAATCATTGGCTATTACAGTACTCAGTAAACTTATTATAAATAATGACATAACCTTGCTTCAAATATTGTTCATAAATTAATTTTGTTTTCCAAGAATACAATTTCAATTATAAATACTTGCATGGAGTTATGGCTTTGATATGCCCTGCAGCAACATTCATGTAAGTACTGAGACTTCAAGTTACAGCCTGATTTAACATACCTTTGGAAATCCCCATTTGCAGCCCCACCCCAGCTGAGTACAGCTGGGCAGATAACTCTGAGAGAGCTCATTCTTTTTTGTATTGTACATGATTTCACTGCCCTAAAAAAGCTTCCTACTTATCCAACCTAGCTCATTTTCCTAAGAGACCTGGGATTTTGAATTATTATTTTTTTTAAAGTAGCTTTATTAGTGAGACCTTTCAACCTTGGCTCCAGAGGCTTAGTACTTCAGTATGTTCCATGCTAAGAAACCTGATTAAGTAATTTGAAAACTTCTTAAATTTTGTAACTAAATCAAGCGTACATCCTAAGACTAATTAAGTCTCTCTGGTGTCCCAGCAATATTTTAACCTCCTTTGCTCTTAATATTTAGCCTGCTAAAGAAACTTGGCAAAAAATGAGGTAGTCAGTGTTCTGCAATTACTGTTCATGCTCACCAGTGATGTTTCACTATTACACTGTCTTTACCCATTTGTATCTATTTGTATCTCTTGTGCTTAAAAGGTCACCTCTTTTGCACAAGCATATTATTTTTCTTCTAAGCAGCATTTGACTAAATGAGGTCCTGGCCAACACCACAGCTTCTGCATTTTACATGTTAAGGCACATATTAAATGTATCAAAATACGAAATTAATAATTTTGAGCTCAAAACCATGTTCCAGCTATGCTCATCTAGCTGTCTTTGAAGAGCCTCCTAGCTTTCTGCAATGGCAGTATGCACAAACCCGTTTGAGCTGCCCTTGCTCCTGTGCTCCATACAGCTCTGTATAACTTACCTGGCCCTGCCATTTAACACTTCATCGATATTTCAGTCAAATTTACTACATTTTACATACATGCACACTGGAAATGTGATTCCAGTAATGAAATCTGTTTATGGGGAGAGACTCATGTGAGTCATCAACATGAAGATGTAATTAAGTGGTATAGCAAGCCTTTCTTTCTTTCTTTCACATTTTGGGAGTGTAAGTTGTTATTTCCTTTGAACTTCAACCTAACCTCATTAACAAAAGTTAAAAAAAGTCAGGAATAGCTGCGACACTGCAAAAAAACCATCTGAAGCATTCAGTTCCGAATCCTCCATGTGAGATGCACATGTTCTCTCAGGATTCAGAGCTGCTGTCTTGCCTTTTATTTTGTTTATGTCCATCCCAGTCTGCTTAGCAGACATTAAGAAGAAGAGAGGAAGAAAAGGGAAGACTAAAACTCCTCCTGGAGTAACCACCACTGTTTTCTGTGATTCTGCTCATGCACCTTCATCTGACACTGCTGAATTCTGTCCAGCCTGTTTACATGGGCAGAATGTCAGAACACATTTCTGACTGGAGCATGCAGTGTTATGTATAAACATTAGGGAATGAGACACACGATACAATCATGTCAATTCATCACCATAATGAAAAATCCTTAACTGTAGATTCTTAATTATTGTTAGGATGAATCACTGCGTGCAAATCTCTTTAGGCAATCAAGATGCTGCATGTTCTTGGCATTGCCATGGTATTATGTGGGCACAGTTAATAGGTAACTTATGCTCCAGATACTTTTCTAGCAGTAAATATCATTAAGGAAAAGAAGCTTATACTCAAAATTTTCCTCTGAAAATTTTCAAGTAGGATTTTTTTACATGATTGCTTTTTTGCTCCATCACAAAACTCAAGTTTTTTTATTGTGCACTTCACAAGATAATTTTGATGGTCTTATGACTTAGCATCATGCTTACTGAAAACAGAAAGTCTGGTGAAGAAAAAAGATTTTTTTACTTACACAGCTTCATAAACCATGAGGTTTGTATTAAGATTTGGATGGGCTTGCAATATACAGTTTGCTCTAAATTGCTGCAATTCCTTTTTCTAGTATCGAGTTTCAGTGCAATGCTTGAAGCAGCTGCTACTGGTCAAAAGGACATTTTGTAAATGTAAGTCTGGATTATCTGTGCAAGTTAGTGTCCAAGTTTAAATCCTCTGCTCCCCACCACAGAGAAAATGAGCAAGGCTGGTTTTAAAAGGATCCTTTGTGTAGAACAAATGGAGTGGAGAGAATTTGCCTTTCAGCTTTTCTCCTGGTGCCATATCCAGATAATTTGTTAACATCTGTGGTCTTTAAAGAAAATGCAAATTCTTTCATTTTAGACCAAGTTAAATTTCTTAATTAGGAGGGTCAGGTTTCTTAAATCGTGCTTGGTATATTAGAAAAATAAGAGTAAGATGTCCTCTGAACAACGAATATCAGAGTGTTGAATGATTTTGTGTTCATTAAATTAGACCCCTTAATCTGTATTTAAGTCTAGGTAAAAGGCATCTGTCTTATGGTCATGCTTATGTATTTGTTTGCCTAGCTTGAGGATGGGAATCACTCACATTCATAAAAAAACAACCAAACAACCAAACTATGAACAAAGTAAAAAAAAAATCACTTTAGATTCATTTTTCTTGTCTGGTTTTGTTTTCTTAGCTTCAAGTAAGAAATATACTTCTTCCAGTAGAATGTGTGCCTATGTATGGACACCTGCTCTGGTGCTTAGCAGTGAAGGCTGAAGTTATGCCTTAGAAACAGGGGGTAATTGAACAGAGGAAGTTAGGAAAGCAAGTGAAGATATTAATGATTAGACTTACTAAAATGTGTAGCTATGCTTGCTTGTTAGCATGCAAAACTAGAGTTTCTTAATATTTAGATGTATTTTAAAGAATGTGATTTGGGAAAGAAAATTTTGGAACATACACAAATCATGACATTGTGGACACAGTAAAAAATAGAATGCATTAAAAATATTAAATTCTGGAAAGAAGCTTCATGTGAGTAGCTTGTGAATTATCTGATTTTTAAAAAAATCAAAGTCCAGGTTGTGGTTTCACAGCAATGCTAAGTATCTGCACCTGCCAGAGACAGAATTCCAGCCCAGAGTTCCCATATACCACACAGACACCTTTTCCCTGTCCTCTCATATTGTCTTTTGTTTCCTCCAAGCAATTCTCTGTATGATGCACTATACACATTAAACTAATGTTAATTCATTTAATGAGCTAATTGCAATGGATGGACACGTATATAACTTGTAGAAACTTTCCTTTTCTTTTTTGTCCTCTAGATTTAAATAAATCAATGATATATTTCTATGGATTCAAAGACCTAGCAGTACTTCATAAGTTTTGTGTGATTCCCTGTCACACAGTATTATTTGTAAATAATATAATCCAGTAATTCTGAGATAAGATGAAAAGGATAGCAGTGGAGGAACAATTCAGTAAGCTTGTCATTAACTCTAAAAAACCTGCGTAAAATATAGCTTAGTCTGCAACTGAAAATAAGCTGTTTTGCCTTATCCTGGTTTCTGTTTGGAAGTCACTACCCACTGCTGTATAACTGCCAATCTCTGCTCAGCTGAGACGTAGCCCTAAAAATATTGCATGGTGCTCTTACTTCGGCAGGAGGGAATCTCACAGTATTTCCAATATATTCCATCTTCATGTTCTGCAATGTAGCACCATGGGCTGACATCCCCATCAGGGTTTCTGAAAGAGAAAAATAGTGAGCAAAATTCAATCTTTTTTCAAAAACCACCAAAAAAAAAATTAAAGTCAATACTATTAACCTTCAACAGCATCACTGTTTTTGCTCTAATACCTCCTGCTGGCTTTATTTACCGAGAAAAATGCAAAGTTTTGCATTATCAGGAAGTTCAGATAGCTTTGGTTATGACAGTATTCATCAAGCATAAGATGCTAGTACTGTCTAAAATGTAGCTTTTTTTTATTCTAAGTTTAAAAGGTGCAGAGCTATTTCTGGTCAGTACTGCCAGGGAGGAAGATTTTCTGTCCCACATCCTGTGTGCAGGTTCCATAGACTCATAAACTTGATTTTTTTGCCTTGTTGCAAAATAGTCCAGACTCCAACATTCTGTATGTGTGGTGATAGAAACACTGAGCTGATAAAGTCTTCTGGGAAAGAGTTATTTTCTTTGCCTTCACTGACTAAATCCATTCCAGTGATCTCTCTGTATTGATGGTTAATTCCTTATGTGCCCATGATGATGATGATCACTATTTTTATAATTATTTACTGTTGAATAGCATCACTTGCAAATGTACACCTAATTAGTCATTAGATTATTTAAAGTTTTTTCTATGTACACTTTGAAAAGCTATTCACGTTGTAAAGATCTATTTAAGAGAAGAAATTGTTATTTTGGACAGTCAGGGTGAAATATGACCTTTTCTTTTAACTAGGACCAGTTACAATCTTTTTTATCACATACTTTGGCACGAATTCTGTTAATGACACAGCCCTACTGAAGTGTCAGTTCAGCTGCATGTTGTCATTTACACGTATTAACAACTCTTTTGTGGGAGATCCAATTTTAGAAATTCTGTGGATGTTTTTTTGGTCAAATAACTGACTGCTGGGAACAACTGGTGAGTTCAGTTTAGATGACTAAAATGTTGCTAGTTAGGCTTTCAAACAGATTAGTAGAGGTAGTGGACAGTGAAAGTCTAAGACTAGCTATGCTAGGAATTTAGGTGTAATGCAAGAGCTTCCAGTAGCTAAAAAAAGTAGAAGACTAAAACCAAGTAAAGCTTGTACTTGAACTAACCCATTTTCCCTTGTTTCCAGAGTTACAGGAATTTCTGCGTTTACATCTTCATGACAGAAACCTTATGTCTGGAATTGAATCATGATAATGGCACTCTACATATAAATGCCTTAAAAATGCGAGGAAATTGTAGAGAAACATGATGAATGTCTTTAGAAATCTTTGTCTTGAACCTCAGAAGTGCGTACAGTTAGAAAATAACTCTGTCTTTCAAAATCTCCAAAAATTTCAGTCTTTGTAATTTCGTTATGGTTGAAATGAGTGGAACGTTATGAGGCATTTCCATCTTAACAGGGTGTCTTGAAGTAAACAAAGTATTCCAAGTAAGGACCACCCATGGAGAGGTAACATGCTTCTGATTAATACTTCAAGTGTAAAATTAGATTATTCAAATGTTGTCCCTAAAATCAAATCTCAAAGCAATGTATTGTGCCTTAAAAAAGCCTTGTGAGGTATGTGCTGCCTGAGAGGAGGGAAGATCAACTTGTCCATTGTCATCAAACAGATGAATGTCAGAGAAAGAGCTAAAACAGCTGTATCACAGGCCTCGACAACACTTGCATGCTAAAGATATACTCTGGCACTCTTAGTCACTTTCCAAGCTTTCTTTCAAGACAATGTGGAGTTAGAAGTCATCCATTAGTTAGGACTGTCATTCCATACACCTGTGAGAATATTCCCAGGCCAAGTGATACAGCATAAGGAAGAAAATGCCTCATCTTCCAGTCAAACTCCATCTCAATGAGGATAATCTAATACCTAGCAGACTGAGATAAAAAAGCTCTATTTGGTAATTAAGTAATTTCTCAGGTTTATGTATAATTATAGGCAAGTTCTTGCTCCTTGTAACACCTACCAAGTTCTCATTTGCTAGGTAAAGCGAGTCTCAAGTGTTTTCTGAATTATCTGGATAAACATTCAGTTTCTTATACATGTTTTTGCACAGCTTGTATGTGTTTTGCTTTATACTAACCAAAATATTAGCCAGAAATGACTGCCAAAAGTAAGATCCTGTATATAAAGTCAGTATAGAATATTGCCACACAGCAACAATCAAAATTACATTGTTGATTCTGCTATTTGTATCAGAGAGAATTCAGTGGCCACTATATTTTACATAGCTCTGTATTAGTATGCCTACTGAGACACAGAGCTAAAAAAAAGCCTGCAGAGCCCAAACATCTCTGAACTTAAGTTCTGATTTGGCTCCTAAATTCTGAAGTTCTTATTTTTGTTCTAAGTTCTGTCCATAGTTATGGAGGACTTCCCTAGAAGGCAAGGAAACAGAAGTGCATCTGCCGTGGTTTAATCTGGTATTGTAACCCCTGACAGATGAGCTTCTGAATTCAAATAACTACTCTAACTCACTGCTGCTCACTTAGAATTTTTAGTGACTACATATCTTTCATTAGCACAAAACTTGGAAACAGAGTGTGTAACAGAACCAGGCTCGTGTGGGAGGATAAAAACCATCCACAGACTCCTCCAGACACTTGCTGCACTGCTGTACTTCTGATTTGGATCATTTTTTTTATCTCTACCTTTTCATTTAGGTAATCTCTAGTCTTTCTTTGTCATGCCAACTTCCAGATTGGACACATGATAAGGGACAGTGCTGCAAAAGCGTGGGAGCTGGGTTGAAAAAGTTATTCTAATAATGGTGCTCACAGATCCAGGGTACTAATTACAGAATAAACCAAAAAGTGTTAGACACAGTTCTGACATTCTTCATTGCATGACAGGAAGCTTCCTAATTTTCTTTCAACTGCTTAAAGTAACACTGGGTAGAGGCAATGTTAAAGCAATGTGGTATTTCTTACCTGCAGTAGTTATGCTCTCCAAGCCCTCCCTCCCCATTGGGGTATTTCACAGTGTTATAAGGATGCTCAAAGGTTTCATTCCAAAAAAGACAAGGTTTCCCTGCATATTGGGAGGTCTGGTTCTGAGTGCCACGATAGTCAGCCCCATTTGCTGTATAGCATTCTGGGAAGAAAGAGAAATGAAAAAAGAAAGAATATATGTGGGTTTAGTGTTTGTTCTTCCCTCACCCTCCACCCCATCTCCAATAGACCATGTTTCCTGCACTGTTTAGGCAGTTAAAGATGCTGGCTAGGATTTAAGAATTCTCTCAGTCAAACCTCTATTGAAGAGATTATGATGTCATTACTTTAATAAACAATGTACAAGACAGGTCTGAAGAGAGGTTTACACAATTAACATGCATTTTCTGAATAAGCATAATACTTTTTTTACTGTTTTCCCTGTGTTTTACTCATTAGCACAACTCTGTAACTTGTTCATTTTCCAAAAATGAAATTATATGACATTACCAGTCTGCTACTTATCAGCATATTAAACAAAATCTCACGCCACTTCAGCTAAAGTTCTGACTTTATAAAGTGAAAGATTTTGTAGGCACGGATCTTACCAACATTTACATTCTGATTTAGAAAAATTCTTAGGGATTGAATTGCCTTAGAAAGGGACCTCCTTCAGTAGAGTATAATCATGATTTGCTACTAAAGCATTTATGCTTTCAGATTAAAAAGTATGGATCAGTATTCTTCTGCCTCACTCGTATTTTCTCCCACTTCTGTTTGTTTTCCTAGCTTCCTAACACTCAGCGAGTTAGAAATCAAAGTAAGGAATGATTTCTCTTGTTACTAAATACATTAGTCCCTTCTCAGCTGAACTACAAATTTCATGCTGCCTGGCTTTGCTGGGTCTTGTTAATCATAGAATGGTCTGGGCTGAAAGGGACCTGAAGGATCATCTGGTTCCAACCCCCCTGCCATGGGCATGGACACGTTCACTGGACATCTTCCGATCAAATAAATATTCAAATGCATGAACAATTTTACTTTTGCTGAAATTGCAAAACATTTTTCATTAAATTACGCAATGAGAGTGTGACAAAGCATGGGAACATGTTGTCCAGCGAGGCTGCAGAATCTCCATCCTTGGAGATATTCAAAAGCCACCTGCACGTGGTCCTGGACAACCTGCTTTAGGTGACCGTGCTTGAGCACAGCAGTTGGACAAGATGACCTCCAGAGGTCACTTTGAGCTCAACCATTCTGTGATTATCTTCCAAAAACAGTCATTATAATTAGTGTACCATAAATAAGTCCATCCTGTTTATAATTAATACTTGCTCACATTTATCATCCTTGCATTTATTTAAGAATAGGATTAAAATATAGCAGTCTGTGACAGAATTAAAACTGCTGTGTTACAGTGCTGTAAACATTTATTTCTACTGGACAGCATTACAGGGGAAATTCACAAATGCTTTCTGCTAACTACAGGCTGTGAAACCTCCTGTTTCATCTGATAGCATTCTCTGTAGAAACCATAGCAGAGCTGCAGAAACGTTCTACTGCCCTGAGGGAGTGGGAGAGTGCTCTGAAGTATGTGCTGATCTCAGGTGTCCCTCATGAGACCTAACTTACAAAACAAGTCTAGAAAGACCTGGGTGGCTGCAGTTGGAAGAGGAAAAAAAAAACCCACCCACATCTTAATCCTGATATTAACATACACCGTTTTTGTATTTAGAACAACTGTAGAAGAAGGAAAAATGTATTATTAAAACCATGCCTCTGAAATTAGTTTAGTCTGGTCTAGTTTAGTTAGCTCACAAATATCAGAATGGTAAAATTACAATAATTATTTCAGAGTTCTGCTACGCAGCAGATGAAAGACAATGGTTTTGTACTTTCACTGTGCATTTTCATGCCTAGGCAAGTTTGGATTTCTATTAAATGAAGTTTTGTTGCTGAAGGCACACAGAAGAGGTGTCTGCACAGCCATTAATGCATTCTGCTATCATCTGTGGACAGAAAGCTATATAATTTAACCAAAACAAGCTTCAGGTCAATACTCCTCCTTACTGTAATTTACCTGACTGCCATAGCAATACAGGTGGGCTGCATACATTTGCTTAAAAATGCAAATCTGAGTTTCCAGTATTCAGGCCACCACAGATACTTGTGTAAACATGAAAAAAACAGCTTTAAGGTCATGACTGTGTTGCAACTTTCTTCAATACCTCTTTTGCTTTGCAGTTAATATAAAAGCTTTTGTAGGTTATAGCTGAAAATAAAAGCTGATGAATTTAACAGAAAAGAGAGAAAAATGTAATCAAAATAGATAAACAAAATAATATGCAGTATAAAGAATTTGTGAAAAGTGATAAACACATCCAGAAAAGATATCTACATTAGCGTTGTGCTACTACTTTTTTTTTTGCGTCTCACTCCTAAATGAGAAGCAATATATACTTCTATCTACTCAGAAATGTAAGGAATGCTACAATACCTGAATTTAGTCTGGCACACAAACTAAACTGAAGTTAACTTCAGTCCATTTTAGGATCTGCTAAGACTGGCCCATGCTGTAACTTGCAGTAGCGACTGACTTACATTTTCGTGTCAGCTTTTTTTAACTGATTTTCTTCAAACTTCACTGCACTTTAAGAACAAAAGGAAGAGTCAGATGTCTCTTTATTCCTCTTAGCTGCAGCTTTTTGCTCCCAAGACAATAGGTAGCTGTATCAGTGCCTCCTGTGTTCCTTTACACTATCAAGAGATCTGGTGCAAATGTGCCAGCTGAGTTGTAACAAAGCTCCCCTGGCTTAGATGTGGACGTGGAAAGGGGAGGCAGTGAGATACCACAAAAAAAATCATTGATTATCCCTGAAACACTAAAGTGAAAACTTTAAGTCATGGCATTTAGCAGCTGTTATCAAATGAAATACAAAACCTTTTGTGTTATAGGGAATATGGATTTTGTTAAGGATTAAGAATAGTTTTGCCATAGCATGGGAGTGCAATCTTTTCAAATATTGGCATTTAAAAAAATCAGGTCAATTGTCCTTGCTACGCTCCCTCCTGGCTTCTTGTGCACCTGCTCACTGGCTATGCATGGGAAACTGAGAAGTCCTTGATTTAGAGTAAGCACTACTTGGCAACAACTAAAAAATCAGTGTGTTATCAACATTGTTCTCACACTAAATACAAAACACAGCACTGTACCAGCTACTTAGAAGAAAATTATACCAGCTGAAACCAGGACACAAGCCTACATTCTTTTACCTTGAACAGTCAGCTTTGAGATCTGCTGAAATATATTTTGTACAGTTTTCTGTAAAATTCCCAGTAGCATAGTTACGGATGTCAGCATATTCAGTATCTCAGCAG
Source organism: Monarcha castaneiventris obscurior (assembly GCA_026261815.1). Lineage (NCBI taxonomy): Eukaryota > Metazoa > Chordata > Aves > Passeriformes > Monarchidae > Monarcha > Monarcha castaneiventris. The sequence goes on from JAMPIT010000485.1 coordinate 5,622,695, forward strand.
TAAACAACTCAATTCTTCTGTTTATCACACGCAGTGATTTCATCATATTTTGCTGCATGACAGCCAAGACACTACCTTAGTGATTTCACCATGAAATTAATACTCCCAATGTGCTGAAGGTGCATGTTTCTTCTGCAGAAAGGCCACCATCCTCTCTATTTCAAATCCAAGTCCTAAGAGATTCTGGAGAACAGGAGGTTAGAACCTCCACCCTACTTTTCACCTTGTACCACTAGTGCAGTAATTCTGTGAAAAGACGAGCTTAAAAAAAGGTCACCTAGATTTGTCTGCAAAAAACTAATTCCTATGAGGTCATCTAAATTAAACAGTCAGAACAGACTGGACTGAACACTACGGGTAAAACTCTTTGGTTTACTCAAATCACCTGATTTCTCTTTGGTAGGTTATATAGAAGGGAGGGGGAAAAGAGTAAATCAACCAGCAACAACCACTTCCCTATGTTGTGGCACCCACTGGATATCTGGGTTCGGCTGACTGATACTTCTACGATATTTCAGGCTACAAAGCCTTTCACTTGGAACGTAACATCAGAACTGTGGCAAGAAAATTAATACCGGTTCTATGAATTTCAGCAAGCCTTATTCCTTTAAAGTTTACTATGGTAAACTATGACAGAACTTGCACTGTATCCAAGTCCTCTCCCCGTGGCAAAGACAGCAAGGGAAGAACAGACACCTTGTGGACACTACAGCTGACAGCTTCTGAGAAGGCATCAGTGCTTGGCAGATTTGCCACGTGGTTTTTGTTCATGCACGCAAGGCTCAAACTATCCTGCCAGCCATAAACCTCTATTAAAACTCTAAGGTTTCAGAGAGAACATGAAGAAAGCTGTGACCACTCAAATCTAGAAGTGTGTGACCTCATAGTTCTAAGATCTTAGTCAGCTGGGTTTCAGACATAGTCTGAAGTAGAGGCTTATGTCAAATCTGTGATTAGAATCACTGTCCATGATGATTTCACTCAATTAACTGCCTAATGACCCTGCCGCTTCTACTGTTTCATGGGGATGTCTGTAAACAGAATTAATCAGAGATTAATCAGAGATAATTAATCAGAGAACCTTTGCAGTGGTTCTAGTATGAAAGGTTCCCAACAGGTGCTGTCCGGGCTAATGTTTATGAGCCTTAGTGAGAGAACATGGACAGCAGTTTGCTGTCAGGGCTGTTTTGTTTTCAGCACATCAGGTGCCATGGCTGACAGAAAAGTAACTTTTTAAAATGAATGCTGAGACTACGTAAGAATGTATTGAGTGACAACTGCTAGAACAAAAAAGCAGAAAACAAGGCTAGGGATGTTGTCCACTCTAAGTGAATACTCAGTGTGTGATACAGGTTCACAATTAGTTTTATTAGAGCCAGATCAACATTTGGAAGATCAAACAGCAGCTGTTGTAGGAATTCTTTCCATCTGTGTCGGTTTCTTCTTCAATGTAGGGACCTTGCAGTGATCATTTTCCTTTGTTACTTTGGGACTGCATGGCTGCCTGCACTCCACATGGGCGCCACTTTAGGATCATTTGAAAAATTAAGGTAGTGCAGACTATAATAGCCTGACTTTTTTAATTATGATAAATCACTGACATTTCAGAGTCTGCACTGGCTTCCAATGATTTTCTCAAAGACATCTATCTAGAGACACTACAAATTGCAGACTGAATGGATGGAGGTTTCAGGGTGTTTTAAATGACTTCTTAGAGTACTTTCCAAGTTTGAGGCCTGTATATATCTTTTGAGGCTGAAAATTCAGAATGACAAACTTCTTCCTATTCCACTGGAGGGAAAAAAAAAAAGAAACCACTTTGTTTGCTTAATGTTTTGGAAGCTACTTGGAGCATTGACTAGTGTCCAGAGAGACTGACAACAATTATCAACCTGAAACTAGCCTACCCAAGCCAGAAATTATCCTACCACCTACTGCCCAACAAAAAGCAAGATTTTCTTTTAAAGATCTGCAGATTAATGAAAGATAAGTGAAAGTGGCTGTTATTTAAATCTTGGGTTTCATTACAGCGGTGTAATTAAATGTTCTGTAAGGCTGGACCAAAAATTAAAGGTTCCTTGAATTTACATGGTATAACTGCCTGCTCAGTTTTCATTTGTTTTTCCTACAGCCTTTTAGAAAAGTCAGGAAAATGCTTAAGCAGAATATAAGGGTATGAAACCAAGGGTGCCAGGTCCGATAATGACTCAGTGTGGGTTGCTTGATGCATGTGCTTGCATAGTATTCTAAGAATAGTTTTAAGTCATTTCCATTCTACCTAAACTGCTCTAGTTCTTGCTGCAGATCGTAATTTAAGCACTCCTCCTTAAATGAAAGCACTGTATCTAGGTGCAGATGGCAACAGTTACAGGCACTAACCAGATGCTGCAGTCTCTAATTTGATTGAAAGGGTATAATTAGACAGCAGAAACACTTCAATGAGAAAGTAACGCACAGAGGAAAGGACAGAAACCACTTAACTGATGCCAAGATACCCCGGCAGTAACAGAGGCAGGGGCCCACGGATGGAAGGGGCAAAACACCACATCACCTTCTTCAAATGAGAAGATTTTTGTTTCCCTAGAGATGTGAATAGGGATTCTATTATCATAGGTTGCCACAGTTCTTCATGTGGGAACACTGATTAAAACCAGAAGAAGCTTCAGGAGATGAAAGACACAAATATGGCTTCTGTGGTCATTATTAAAAATATTTTTAGCATTGCAATGGTTTTCTTTGAAGATGCAGTTTTATCGACTGAACCAAAAGTTAATTTGCATACTATCATATGAGTGGTCAGGAAAAACAAATCTCATTCCATATTATGTTATGATGCAAAATAAATGCTTTTAGGAAGTATAAGGCTGATTTAGATCTACCCAAGTAAAAAAATAGTGTAGTATTTTTACATTTCAGTACTTTTCTATTCCAATTCATGCTAACACAATACAAGCACTCATCAAAACTATCAGGCTTCTGTGCCTGTGCTGTAACAGTAAAAACCCCCCACAACAGAACAGCTGATACAAGCCAAAGAAAAGCCATCACAAAAGAATTATCTTTGTTTAAAACTGCAATTTTCAAAATTGCTAGAAAACAACTCCCCATTTGTTAAATCAGACAGTTAAGTTTTGATGTGATGCTATGTGAGGGCACTTGGTTAGCTGATCATTTTTCCTTCACAATGCAGGGGCACTCCACGTGTTGTTTAAAATTTGTATCTTGCTCATTCTACACATCCATGCAAACACACACACAGACATACACATTTAATTTTTGAAAGTCCTCAAATGCAATCATTTTTGCTGGTCAGAATTAAGAGACTTAATTAGCATTGGTCCCAGCCAGAGAGTAGCCACAGTGCGTATTTTATTATACTTGAATGCCACCTGAGATTTGATCAAACCTTCACTGAAACATCTGTCTTGTAAAAATGTACATTCCTGGAAATGTACAGACATGCAGAGTTGATACTTGTGTTCCCTGGAAGTGTGTGAGCTGTCATATATGTGAACTTGCTATTCTTGTGAAACTTTGACTCTCGTTGTCCAGCTAATCACTTTTCATCACTTTTTTTTAAAAAAAAGAATCTGACTGGTCAGACCTTTTCTGAAATATGTTGGAAGCAGGCAAGTTAGGTTATGAGCACAAGAGGCAGTTTGCATTATTTCTAAATGCTTAAAAGTATTCATTCTGTCCCTTTTTTCTTTTTATTTGTACAATACAAACATGCTACATTAGCCAGAGCTTTGCAGCTGCTGGCTGGTCCTCAGCCACAAGATGCAAACACACTTGCTTGTCTTGTGATTCTTTATCACTGGAAGTAAGAATGTGTGATGTGGCCCTGTAAGAATTTCTGTTCCTTAATACACCCATTTGTTTTCTTTCTGTGTGAAGTTTTAAAACTGTTGTTCCCTTGTCAAGTGTGGCAGACTGAATCCCTTTGGCAATTTTATCAGGATGCACCATAGTCACCGTGTGGATGATGGGAGTGGTCAATTGCCCAACCATTACGGTGTGATATGACAAAATTGAACATTTTGCAGCTGGCAGCATGTAATCCCTGCCTCCCTCCCACTTCTTTGGCTCCATCCTACTTAAATCTATTCACATAACTCTGGATTTTGAGTTATGTTCTCTGCATGTACAAGCATGATATGCTGAAATGTCTGACTATTTCATCTCCTATCTGCCTAGTTAGAAAGAAGAAAAAAAAATTGCTTTTTCAAGTATTTCCATGACGCTTGCTTATAGCATATCAAGTAGAACTGCTTCTCTGAATCACCAAGGCACAGGCAGAATAAGATGACAAAGAGATACAAGGTTTGTAAGAGAAGGCTGGAATAACAGCTCAAAGGAAAGACTCAGCTGGGAAAAAAACCAAGGACGTGGTGACTCAGTATTGCTAAATGGAAAGAAAACAGAGAAAGGAAAAAGAGATTGATAATCATATACATTTCTGATAAGGAAATTAAATGAATGCTATAAATACAGAAACTAGAAATTATAAGTTTTTGCACTGAGTATATAAGACAACATTTGTTCACCAAAACTAACATTTGCTGAAGGCATTTCCATTTCTTTGGCCTTGTAACACAAAACGCACCAAATTCAATCAGTCCTTTAATGGTAGGTAATCTACTCACACATCTCTTATTTCTGATTCACTTGAGAAATTCTGTATGGCTGAATGTTTGAATGCACAAATGCCAAGGTCTGAATGCAGAAATGTTTGAATTAATAGAAACTGTTAGACGTCATATGGTGAAGCAGAAACATTCTGTGAAAAGTAGCATAGCAGTACATGCAAAAATGGTTATTAATTCACTTTCATTTCTGACAATTGGAGTAATTTTTCATATCGTAATTCCAGAAGTTTCTCTCCTATCTTAGCAAATGATGGTGATGCAGTCTTTATTTTGACTGCACTTCACAAAAAGCTTATTAAGACATGTATTAGAAAAACAACAACAAAAAAAAGGAATAAGCATTGAAAACATACCATATGACAAACTGCCTTCCAAAAGCAGTAGTAATGTTTGTCATTTCACAGTTCTGCTAGTTTCAAGTGCAACCTGACCCAGCTGATGCCATTTCAATTCTGTGGGATTAAGGGTCAAGATGAAGATCCTGATGAATACCCTGTGCAGATCAGGAACTCTGCAGATCCTGAACATGCCATTCAAAGTACAGGTTGTTGCTGAAATGCAGATTTGCACTGTTTCCAGATTCTTTAGCAGAAGACACATAGGTGGCACTACTTTCTAGATCCATTCTCCTTTGCTACACCTTCGTTCAGAGGCAATATGTAATTGTCTCTATAATCCATTCCCTTCTTCCCCTGCCCCAGCTGCTTGTGCTCAGGCATTTCTGTCCCCTTTAACAGCCAAACATTCACACTGGGCCACATCCTCCACTTGCTGTCACGCAGCCCTCTGTGAGAGACACGGTTACACACGGAGTGTTCTGTCCACAGTTCTGCTCTGAAACCTTACAAGCAAACATTCTTCAACCTAAGCAAAGGAAAGAGTATCCACTGTGTGCACAAAACACATCCTAATGGTACTGGGAACAGACTGTTAGACATGGTCCCTCTCTAGGCAGCTCTCTAAACGCTTATCTGAAAACACTCTCATGTTTTACTTCTGAGAAGAAGTAAAGTTTACCAGAACTTTTCCTTGTAAAAGGTTTTTTATTCCCTGAAAAAGTCAATGTAAGTATTTTACATATCTAATTAGGCACATCTACAAAAACCTGATGAGCAAGTATGTGTTCAAAAAGAAGTAGTGCAAGTATGTATTCAAAAAGAAGTAGAGCAAATTCTACTTTGTAAGAAGGAACAGCAATTAAGAATACACGAAACGTATCCAGAAGGACCACACATCTGATGGCTGTGACACTGTGATCGTCTGGAACTGCCACTTCAGACCTTGCAAAGCATGGCCAATGTTTACCAGAGGAGAACCACAGTACTTGAAATCATTAGTAACAACTAAAACGAGGACAAAAGTGTGCAGAGAGATTTTAAGTGAAAAATCACCTTAGGAAGTGAAGCTTCAGGCTTCCCAGACTCTTTGGCTGAACGAGAACCTAAAGGGTCGGAGGAGTCCCGGCTTGACTGGGAGCTGGAGCAGCACAGTGCGGACAGGCAGGACGGCCACTCCTCAAGCTCTGGCTCTGCTGCCGCAATTTTCTTTCCCAGTGACACAAACAATCGCACGCCCCTCTCCCTTTACAAGCCTCCATTCCACAGATGTAGCTATCCAACCACTTTTACAGAGAAACGCGCTGCTCTTCTTCCTCTTACACCACGCTTTCATACAGTTTCCGAGCTCCCACTTCAGCAAGCACGGAGAGAGCCTCAGACACCCACGAACTCCACGCAAAAACACCCGCAGCACGTTTGCAGGAGCAGCTTCGAGCCCGGCACCGCTCTGGCGAGCAGGAAGGGACGTCGTCGCGACCTCCAAGAGGCGCTGCCGGGCGGCAGAGCCCTTCCGCGGCTCTGCGGGGCTCGGGGAGAGGCTGCCCGGCTCCCTCGGCGCCCAGCCCTGCCGGGAGCCCGGGGAGCAGCCCCAAACGCGCCCCCCTCCCGGCTGCCCGCGGAGCGGCACTCACCGGAGAGAACGGGCTCGCGGCAGCAGCTCAGCGCCAGCCCGGAGAAGGCCAGGACGGCGGCGAGGGCGGGAGGCTCCATAGGCAGCGGCCGCCGGGCCGCACCGCGCTCGCAGGCGGCAGCCCCGGCTCTCCGGGGGTGGCGGACGGCCGGGAAGAGCGCAAAGTGCGGGAAGCGGAGGCCCTACAGCATGTGTCCTGTAAGTGCGCCCCGGCGAGGTGCCGAGTGGCAGATGAGGGATCCTATTACCAGCCATGTGACAGGAAAGGATAGAGACCGACATCCCAACCTGCTGCAGCGCGGCACCGCAAGAACTGCCGCTTCCACTTCTGACACCGGCAGGTCCGGGCTGGCGGCGTTCGCCCCGGGGCAGCGCTTTGGCCCCGCGGAGCCCTCCTGGCAGGCCGGGACGCCTCGCCTCACACACACACACACACACACACACACACAAACACACACAAAGTCCTCCATCCTAGCAGCCACTCTCGCTCTCGTCACTCCCCTCTCGTCACTCCCCAGTGTCCCGCTGCGGCCGCGGAAGAGGTCGGGCAAGAGCCCCTCAGCCCCGTGGCCTAGCGCGGCCGGGCGCTGCCCCTGCCCCTCCGCCCGCTGGGTTCCCCTGGGGCTGTCAGAGCCTGCGGCCGTGCACAGGTGCAGCCCGGCTCTCCCGTCCCGCAGCCGCGAAGGCACGGCCGGGCACGGCACAGGGAGAGAACGCTAAAAACTTTGTGAGGGACGCGGGCATGAGCGGCTCCGCGGGCGGCGAGGCGCCGGCGCCGCACGCTGCGATTTGGGGCGTCGTTGTAGAGGTGAAAAGGCACCTCCAGCCCCACAGCAGGGAGCGGGCGGTGCAGCCAGGCCGAGGGAGCGCTGGCAGAGAGCGGAACCCCCAGAGTCCCCCGTAGGCCGCGTCCTGAGGCGGGCGGAGCTGCGGCCGCTGCCCCCGGAGCTGTGGCCGGGAGAGGCACGGAGCGAGGCACAGAGAGAGGCACAGAGACAGGCACAGAGAGAGGCACAGAGAGAGGCACAGAGAGAGGCACAGAGAGAGGCACAGAGAGAAGCGCACAGCGCCCACAGAGCCGGGACATTCGCGGGCGGGCACGGACACGGACACGGGGCCGTGAGGGGACACCCACGCCTCCAGCGCAACTCACACCCAGCGCGACAAACACAAACACAAACACAGCAGCCGACAGGCTCCGGAACCGAAAGAGAAGGAGCAGCGCTGCTTTCTGAGAATGCACGTGCAGAAAGATAGGGTTTGTGGTTTGTTTTGGTTTTGGTTTTTTTTTTTTTTTTTCATCTACCTGAAGATACCAAAGTGTCAAGGTGGTGATGTCGAGCTATTGTCTAAACTTCTACGAAGTCTTGTTACCTGGCCTGTGAGATGTTTTAGCAATGGCAGTACAGCTTTGCTAAGAAACAGCCAACAGAAAAAAAACCCCACGCTAACAGCAAAAAACAGAAAGTTGCTGTGTTGAGAACAGAAAGAAGACAAAGGTCCTTGTAGCCCCTTTACACCATTGCTGTGTAATCAAATAGCAGCCCATACAGGGAGAGAACAATTTGCTATTCTGAAAGGGGAAGAAACAAGATACAGTTTGTAGGCCTTAACTGTTGTATCAATACACAGTATGAATGCATCTCACTCTCAGCATACAGAAACCTCCCATCATGTAAAGCCATAAGGTTGATTTTGAGGGGTAAAATATGCTTACATTTGGCATTTGTGACACATATAAAAAGGACTCGTGGCTTTACACATAAATTTTAATATCACAGCATAATATGCCACATTCTTTTTTCTTTGAGCTGCATTCCTAGTGAATGTAGCATCTTTAAGCTGATGAAATACTGGAAAACAATAGCAGTGTTCTGTTAGCTTGGTGGTGTGCTTTTTTTTTTAAATGATAAATTCAGAAGTATTTAGTTCTTCCTCACACATACAGTCTTCTTTCCAAGGACTGTAACCCCATTGTGTTTCCATTCACTCCATTTTGATTCCATTTTATAAGGCATCTGGTTCCTTGCGGACACTGGAACAGAGAAGGTTTAAAACTTTGTAACAGTTGATAACAAAGTTCAGAAAACCAACCATATCTCCATTTCAATCTGCCAATACTCCTAGGCAGAACCATTTTCATTCGCTGTGCTGCCCTCTTTCTCCACCAGTCAGTTGCACACACAGTTGATAAGTGTGTATAGATCAGTTGCACTTTGTTTTACCTGTAGCACACTGGCAGTTTGTTGCCAGTGGTCGTTATTAAATTGTTATTAAAAAGGTCATAACAGTTGCTATTTCTTTAGGAGGTTCATTTGTGTTTTCAGTTCAATTAAGGCTTACCTCTCTTTTCTGCATAAATAAGCCAGGCGTGCCAGGACTGCAAGACCAACTACTCCAAATACACTGCCAATAAGAATTACTTGTTTGATAGCTGAAAAACAGAGACCAACCACAAAAAAACCCATGAAGACTGTGATAAGCATTTCTTCATATGTGTTCAAATACAGTCACATGACAATTTTTGAAACTGTACCTATAGTGTTAATTTTCCTGTTCTCTTAATTTGTGGAACAACTGCCTCCCTTGGCAGAGGGATTGGACTAAATGATGTCCAGGGGTCCCTTCCAACCCTTTACCCTTTCAGATTCTCTGAAACTGGTAAAGATTAGGAACTCACAGAATTCGTACATTTGACTGTTAGAGCAGGTGGCTGCAAAAGCTTTGTAACATAAAGGGTGGCTAGTGGTTAGTATGTAGTCAACATTGTGAATGTGCAGTGGTTAGTATGTAGTCAACATTGTGAATGTGCAATATTGATGTAGAACTGTCAATCCCAACAACTGAATTTTTTTTCAATCCTTATTCCATACAGTTTGATTACTTTAAAAATTACCCCTATTTTGGCATTAAATTGTGAAACCACCTTTGCTGCTTAATAATCTACATTAAAGAGAGCAGAAGTGACTGTTCTGATGTGGGTACACTGAACTGCATCAAAGAGTCTGGACACATGAAACTTGAAAATTATCTGCCTGATTCTGTGACTGCCTAATAAGGACACCTGAAAGAGAGAAAGAAACCACATGTGAAACAAATTTTGAATAAAAATTCACATTTTGTTTTCTTATTCAACTAAACAGTTGCAGATTACCATGACACATGAGAATATTCATAAAAGTTAGGAGATGCAGCACGTGGAGTGAACTGTCTGGGAGAAACAATGATTCCTGCATTTTGCATTTGGGCCTTAATACATCTGGGCTCATTTTTACCAGCCCTTCCTTCCATCCCTTCCTCACACTTGCAGTAAGAGCTGCCCAAACCACAGCCTAGCACACAGTGATGGCAGAGTGAAGTAACAGACACTTCTGTGATCCTAGAACAGATTATTTGGCTGTTAATTTGGTTTATAGTGAAGTTTAAGGAAAGAAATAAAACTTTTTCACAAGCATTGGTCTGTCATCCAGTAATTTCTGAGGAAAGCCCAAGATGTAATGTTTGGCTTGCACATCCTTCACAGGGAGGTACCCAGTCTCTGCCAAGTGATGAGAACCCACCATTCTGGGTGGTTTAAGTAGTTAGTCCAGTAGTGATTTGCCTCTATTGGGAAATCTTTGTGTTTACAAAAAGCACAGAAGAGTAATGAGATTTCTGACAGCTTTTCAAAATGAACTGTATTTACACAGAGCCTGGGCCTGGAAAGGGAAATTTAAAAGTGAGTAGAGGAGGGAGGGGGGGGAAAGAGAAAATAACCCAAAAGACAAACAAAACTAGATTGCCCTTAATATCACCAAATTATTGTCTGTCTCAAAAAGACTGTATATACATATATTGCTAATATCTTATGATTTTTAGTTGGATGTTACATCTGATTTTACTAGAATCTCCTTTTTGCTTTTGCTGGATGGCTTCTTTGTTCTTCTTCTTTGTGATATTCTGTGAAGAGAGGTTGCTGTGGTACTGGCAAGACTTGCAGTGGGATTGTAATTAGAAGCATAGCAAAATAATTATTAGCAGAGGATTTCCATGGAAACTTTAGTCCAAGGAAGCAAAATTAAAAAACAACAATATGCAGGCCCAACAACATAATTTGTATTTGAAGTTTCAAAATACTGAAATGGATTTTGTAAAATGACTGGCATTACATTTTCTTTTTTCCATCTCTCTTCCTATCCAATTTTCGTAGTTCCCATGCCTTTATTTTTGCTGTTCTGTCTTTTGAAAAATGAAGGCATATAGCAACTAAAAAAACTTGGTGATTTGCAAGGCAGAGCTTGAATCTGATGTGCCACAAAAATGCAGCAAGTGTCATGGACACAGCACTGTAAAGAAGTACACCTGTGAGCTTAGAGTAACAGAGGGCTGGGGCCTGTGCTCTTGACCAGCTTGAAAGAAATAATCTGAGAAAGTGTGTGTTTAATAGTTCACTCTCAAAGCAAAAATGTGACTGCTGATCACAGTGGCTGTCAGTGGTCACCCATTCAGGCACCCAGAAATTGGGAAGGGCTGTCCATTAATTCTGTCAGCATTTTCCTGGTGTCAAGAAGGTCTTTGTCACAGGACTTGATAAAATGGATGTTGGTGAAAGAGCAGCATGCTGCTGTGTAAAGAGAAAAACAATAAAGAAAACTGACCTCTGGAACAACAGATTTTGACAACACAAGGACCTTTTCTGTGCTGGAGAAGAGAAGACTTGGGGGTTGGAGAACAGAGAAAACAGCCAAATAGAGAAATAACAGAAAATTGGCACTGAAATTCAGCTATATCTTGGACCAGAGGCAGAAATGTATTTAGTAGAAAGCAAGTACTAGCTGTCCATGCTATAAAAATAGGAGAAGTTTAGATATAAGTGAAAGAAACTTTGAACTGTATTGCCTCTCTTCTCTGTACAGACCTGGGCCTGTCAATAAAAAAACCTTCTCAAACAAACACTGGTATCTAGCAGAATACCTTATGGAAGAAGGAGAGACAAGGATAGATATAAATGCCATTATTAGGGCATAGCAATCAGAAAAAAAGAATGGAGAAACTTGTATTTTATATTATGTTGATCAGTTGTTGGTATTGTCAGTATCCTGCTGCTATGGACAGCACTGCCATACTCCAACTTCCTGAGGCTAATAAAAACCATCATTTTTGGTTCACATTGCAAATTAACTAGAACCCCAAATATCAAATATTAAGGGGGGGAAGGTCTTTGTTGCAATCAGATAAAAAAATTTCTTTCCCACCTTGTTTGTCATCTTTCAGGAAAGCATTGGAAAATATTGTGGGCTTTGTTTGCTTATCCACAAAGCTGTGTCATATCTCCATCATTTTGAATGCAATCAATCACTGCATATCTTCCAGCTCCTTTCCTCTGATCTCACAGGGCTGCCTTTCTGTCCCCCTTTTGCTAGTGTAAATGTCAGCATCTGTTTTGCTTATTGAGACTGACTGGCTCTTATCCAGTATGTAAGTGGTTGATGGCAGCAATGGAAAAATATTCTTAGCTTTCAGCTTGGCACAATGTTTTGACACTGCCTTTTAAAGATCTGGCCTTTGCAAAATTGTCTGCTGCCCACACTCGCTGCAGTTCATCTTACAAATATCACTAAATGTTCAGAACTGTGTTGGAAATGGACAAGCAATTGGTACAGGCCAGCAGAGGCTGATGAAATGTGTCAGCATGACAGGAATTCATTGCTGATGTGAAGTGCACTTTCCACATTTCTTTGGAAGGGTCTTAGAATGGAGAATCTGTTAGTATGAATTATTTGATGAGTGCTTTTGGGAACTATTAACTCAGCATTAAAAGTGCTCCAACATGCCATCTGGCCTTGCATCACCCTGGTGCTTTGAAATATTGCCATCTTGAGGACATTTGCAGTGTATGTGGTGAATGAATAAAAAGAAAATTTTGGGCCATTTTCTGTAAATCATAGAGACAGCCTAACTGCTACTAAACCCAACAATCTCAGTCTAATTGATATTCTATTTGTAGTAACACAAGAGGGGTAATAAATTTATGTTATTTATACTAAATACTATTGCATCATTCACAATAAATGTGCTGCTACAGAATAACAGAATTATGTTTTGAGATAACAAAATCTTTTAGAAAAAAAGAGTGGAAGTGTTCAACAAGTGTGGGCTGTGTCTGCTCTTGAAGCAGAGAACTGTGGAACAGCTGAGGTGGGATGGCACCTCTGGAGGTCATTTTGTCCAGCTCCCCTGCTCAAGCAGGAACACCCAGAGTCAGTTGCCCAGGGCCATGACCTGACAACTTTTGAATATCTCCAGGAAGGGAGACTCTCTAACTTCTCTGGGCAAGCTGTGCCAGTGCTCAATCATAATCACAGTAAAAAAGGGTTTTCTGATGTTCAGAAGCTCTTGTGTTTCAGAGCATGCAGAGGCCACTCTGCTCTGAAAAAAGCCTGGCTCCATCCTCTTTTTACCCAAAACAAAAACTTCTAAACCCCCACCAAAATGCACAAGAACACAATAAGTCAGCTGTTATTTAGATTTGAATAATAGTCTTTCTAGAAATTCAGACATCTCATGTCCAATGTTTTCCCAAGTAAAAGAAGTTGCTTTTGTCAAGAGCCATTATGGTATACTGAGATTGTCTTGTCCTTGATAATGATTTTTTAGTGACAATATGTGATATTGTCTAAAAGGCAACCGACCTGTTTCTGGCCTGCAATGGGGTGTATCTCCTGACCAGATTCCTGACATTTGGCAAGTTCTTTGCTGTGACCCAGTGAGTTCATAGCCTGGATTGCAGGTGAAATTGATGGTTGAGCCCAGCAGGTAGTTAGTTCCATTCTTGCTTCCATTGGTTGGATGATCCAGCCAGCCACAAGAGATCACTAATAAAAGAGACATATCTGGTTAGAGTATTTAGGATTGGGACCAGCAAATCTCCATTACAATTATTCAAATGGTATTTCAGTGGCAACTCATGGAAAACCAAAGGTTTTTAGGCTATCTGAAAGGCAATAGTTCCTGCTACTTTTCAAAAATATTTTTTAGTCCAAGGAAAACAAGTTAATGCACATAAAATGAAGATAAAGTTCTATGCTGTGGTGTTGTAGTGGAAGAAATGGAAAGAAATTTATTTTGAGTTTGCCTAAGTATTCTATCAGTACGGGGTTTTCCTGGTACAAGGATGATTCCCCACTATATATATTCCCCACTATTAGAGTATTTATAGGTGCCTACAGTTTATATGCAGTATAACAGTATATATACAGTATAACAGTATATATACAGTTTATAGGAACCTACAGTTAAGCAAAGCCTTCTCAGACAGTGTTAACTCTTTAGATGCCCTGTAGAAATAACTGTAGTGATGCTCCCTATGGGCCATTCGTTCACCTAGGAGTTGGACTTGATGATCCCAGGGGGTCCCTTCCAACTCAGAATATCCTGTGAGCCTGTAATGATGTTTCCTGGAATGTTGTATCACCTGGCTCTAGATGTTCTACCAGCAGCTTGTGATTCTGATGGGAAAGTCTTGTGGAATTTCCCACTTGAAGGCTTCTTGTTGTCAGGACATCGAATCTGCAGAATGGGTCAGAGTCACAGAGTGAGACCATCTCTTCTACCAGGGGATCAGCAGGGTCTTCATTAGGGGAGAACACGGGCAGAAAGGAAGCATTGTGCTTTTCCCCATAAAAGAAACTGTTCAGTAAGAACTCTGTGTCATAAGTAAAGAGAGAAGTTCCATTTTCAATAGCCCCTTGGGAGACAGAGAAAGAAAGAGAGATTCATGTGTAACATTGCCAACATATACCACCTCCTGCTACTAATCCAAATGTTTATTTACAGAAATGTAGCCAGAGCTGGAAGAGATACAGGAAGCCCTACAGCATCCTTCCAGCTCAAGATTATTTTCCTTTTCATATGCAACATCTTAACTTAGCACCAAAGTTGGTGTTCATTTAACCTGCTGTTTGACCATTTTCTTAAAATTAGATCCAAATAATTGTGTAGCTATGATTTTCCATAAACATGGTTTTATATGCCTCCTAGCAAAATGGTGTCAACAGACAGACCTACCTAAAGTACCCATTTCAAGCAACTCAGGATCTCAAGATCCTGACAATGTGTCCCTAAATTCATCATATCTGCAATGGTCCTGCTCTTTGTTTTCATTCTGTTATATCAGAAAATTCCTGAGGCTGAAGCAGTGAGACTTTTCAGTATGATCTGAGCCCTGGAGCATGGTTACACTGTGCTCGATACAGAGATCATTTGGTAGCCTGAGGGTATTTTGCATTATGTTTCTGGCCCATCTCCTAACCTGGTGCCAGAAGGAATGCTGACCAATCCAATGCTGTAGATTAGATAGAGCAGCCCAATCACACATTAAATGATAGGAGCCATTCTTTTACACACATCCCCCCACACCCTCTACTATAAAGGGACAATTACTAAATTGTCATTTAATACATGATTTTTTAAATTGCCAGCATGGTACATGATGAAAGCATAGCTAATATTCTGGGAAAACAGAGCTGGCCCTGGCTTTTGCTGTACTTCTGTAACACTGTAGTGTGCTGATGCTGTGTTCAGCTGACCACAGTAGATGGTATTCTGAAAGTGTAACCTATGAAATACGAGGTCTGACTCTTGATGGAACAAAGTACTGAACACTCCATCATGGTTCTGTTTTCACTCCCCACTTGGGTAGAGGAGGGCATATTTCTCTTAATCCCTTCTCTTCCCCCTCAGTACTGGTTGCTTGGCACAGACTTAATTTCCTAGTCCTTAAATCACGAGCTGTTTTGAACTTGTAAAGAAAATGTAATAATAGACCAGAGAAAGGACTTACAGTTAGCTCCAAACTCAAACACCTGCTGGGGACTTGCATGAACTGACATGGTGGTTTTGTTCTTGAAGGTGTAGTCGTCCTCTGGATTGCCATTCATTACCCCAAAGAGACCCTGTGTGTGATTCATAAACTTCTCTGGGAGCAGAATTGTCAGGGTCAGAAATCCTCCATTTCCCCTTATTTCTACTCCAGACCCAGAAGAGAACATCACTGTGATGTTCTGATTAGGTGTAGAATAGAGAAAGAGACCTATAGCAATGAGAGGAAGAGAACAAAATAGCTAATTATCCATAGTGAAACATTCATTGTGTTTTAGCATCAGTTAAAATCATCATCAGTTTTAACCACTTTTCATAAAGCTTTTCCTCCCTTCCACTCTGAGAAGCATCTCAAGGGAAGCCACACCTTCACACTACAGTTGTGATAAGATGGCTACTAGAGAGTGGTGGCAAAGAAAGGTCCACTGTTGATATAAGATGTCTCCTGCCAGTGTCACAGACCAGAAGCTTAAAGATATGAGATGACTGCATCAGAGAGTGGCTGTGAGCTGGAAGCACTGCTCTCAGTGGTCACAGTTTTCCTCTCCTTCTCCCTTGTCTTGTAAACACGTCCCTAATATGGCTTCTTCTCCAGGCCCCATCAATGTCCCCTTGCATTTTTTTTCCTCCCTGCATCTCTCAGCTTCTGCAGCTCCTTGTCAATGTAGCCCTCCACCTGCTCTTCAGCCATTTGAGGCATACTAATTGCTAGCCATAGAAATCTTCCTCTGCTGAATAGGGGGATTACTGTTAAAATTCAAGTGATGTATGATGAGTATTTGTCAAATTATCATAAAGACTAATCAAATGATCACAGCCCTGTTGGACAAAAAGTAAAATTTTAATAGTCTTTTTGGCAGAAGAATAGAGGAATAATATCTGACCTATTGAGAGAGCTCCCAATAGGTAAATGTGAAATTCAGTTATATTTTAGTATATATTATGGTTATATTTCACTGTATTTCATTTTATTTGGTAGGCTTCATTGCATTAGATGCAGTAAGCTCAAAGCAGAATGTAGAGTACAGAGATTTTTATTCCATTCATTGTCCACAGGATGAGAAGGAAAACCATTGCTCTACAAACCAGTGAAAGAGGACATAGAAGACATCTGAAGCCACCTGTTGAAACACTTCACAAAGGGATGCTGAGAAGAGAGTTGAAATGCATGCATCTAGAGATACTATTAACTATACATGGGCTCCATCAGAATAAAATTACTTACAAGGCTGATATGTGTAACTAACCTTTCAAGTCCATCCAACTTTGTTCAGAGAAGCTGAGAACCCTCTGGTTCAAGAGGACCTCCAGATTCAAATCCTCAGAGTAGCGTACTTCAATCACATCAGAGTTGTTCTCCTGCATGGCCACTGCTGACAAGCCGGTCCCCTGAGCCCCAGTTCCTTCCAAATAGAAAAACCAACAATGCTATCAAAATGCATCAGCTGGCAGCTGATTGTGCCTATTGACTGATTTCTAGAACTGGCCTTATGTCTCCTTATTTTTGAGAATGGGCATGGAGAGAAATAAGAAATTTTTTTTGAGCTCTTAAACACAGCAGAAAACCTTACACATCCATTACTCACTCCCAATAAAGCTAGCAATTAAACTTTGACTGGGAAGTTTTTCCTGAAGATGTTGTCTGCTTTCTGATTCTCTTCAGAATGGTGACTGTTCACAAATGGCCAAAAAAGAAGATTACAGACGATAGGAGGATTGCTGCAAAGTGCAAATCAAGCAAGCTCAGAAGCTAATTTTTGTTATCACTCCTCCTCTCTTATCGACTTACCATTTGGAAAGTGTGCCTGCTGTGTCCTCCCCTGCACTTTTAGGGATGTGAGATCAGACTCTACCAACGTGTATTCTCCTAGGCCATTGAAGGTGAAGTTCAGACCATCAAATGTGAGGAAATGAGGATCCCCAAAAGCAGATGCTATTTTTAAAGGCAAAAAGAGAATTAAGGACAAGCAAAAATCACAACCTATTACTCCTCAAGGTAATGAGAAAGGAAAGAGGCTGGAAGCCTGTGTCACATGCAGTATATGTGGAGATCTGGACATAAATACAGGGCTGTTGCCTTATCTTTGCATCTATATCCTTTGCACCCTTATCCCCTTTTGCATTTCCAACTTCC
This sequence comes from Monarcha castaneiventris obscurior, assembly GCA_026261815.1. Lineage (NCBI taxonomy): Eukaryota > Metazoa > Chordata > Aves > Passeriformes > Monarchidae > Monarcha > Monarcha castaneiventris. Next base: position 5,640,305 of record JAMPIT010000485.1, read on the forward strand.
ATGTAAATCACTCCAAATTGCTTCTAATTTATCTTCTTTTGTGTGCTTTAATCTGTACAGTATCTAATACAATGCACCTTGCCATCAAACTCCATAAAGCTGTATTTTCACAAACTCACATTAAACTCTGCTTCTGCCAATACTTCTGATGAGGTTTCTTTAAGCAGCCAAACCACTCATTCATGACCCCCAACTACCTAATGCAATGACCTCTACAGTTTTCTCCTTTTTTTCCTGATGCAAACTGCTGCCTCTTTGCACTTCTTTATGGGAAGCCAAGTCCTGCTGGACACCTCAGCACCTCAGCGGCATAGAAGGCAAAACATGTGGTAGCAATAGAGATGTGGCAAGACTTGAAGACTGAGTTAAAAGCAAGCGGGAGGAAAACAGACACACTGTAAACTGTAAAACTTTCTTATTTGATATGAATATCTCTCATCGTGATAGCTTTTTCTAGCTACTTCCTAGCTGTCATAAACCACCTTTTTTTTCTGAAAAAGTGCACACTGATGATACAAAGTCAAGGAGATTGACTACTAGGCTTTGGCTATTTAGCTTCTAGGGGTGAATGAGATGCTCAACAGCAGAAAATCTTGCAGCACAACTAAAAAACATATACAGATTTTGCAAGTGACAGATGAATAGAAACCTCCCATGGAATTTTTCCACAGGACATTGTACCCTCCCCATTGCCAACACATACGTGTACATATACAAATATTCTGAAAGCCAACGCTGTATCAAAAATCTACACAACATAAGGAAACTCTGAAGCCCTTACCAGCTCGGGGCGGGCGGTACTTCCTGCAGTCACTAGAGGGCCGCCTTTTCATATAGAAATCACAATTATCAGACCACAGGCAGCAGTAATAGAAGCTGATAACATCATAAAGCCAATGGGAAAAGCCAGGTATCCGGGGAGGCTTCAGGAAGGGTGGCGAACCCCAGTCATGTCCTCGATCGGGTGTGCTGCCTCCGGTGGAGTCGTGTGTGAGGATTTGGGTTCCCGTGGAGTCATAGCAGCACTGCTGTCCTGCCCCGTACTGGGGACTGATTGAGAAAAGCAGCAAGAAAGTCATCATTTAGCTCTGGGAGGTCCACTTCTATTTATTGCCTTTTTATGGATACAGCTAATTATTTTGGTTGCCAAGCTTTGTCTGATGTCCAGTTAGATTTCACCCCTGAAGTCAGGGTGCTGCTGTCTCTGAAGTGAAAGGATTAATCAAAAAATGCAGTTTAAAATTTTTTCTTTACCTGGCTTGAAAAGCTCTTACACAATGCACAGCACCGGGATGATAAGTACACACACTCCCCTTTTCAATGTCACAGCCATAATCTGTCTGAAAAAGATCAATGTTCATACTTAATGGGGTTCTGTCATCATTGGCCTTTCTATTCTTACATTCTGTCCCCACCCTTTGTATCTGACATGTGTAAAGTTGACAGGAACTGGTTGAGGTTCTGTGTTGAATGATAGGAAAAATGGTGAATTTAATTCTGAAGTGTCTGGAACAACATGTCTAACCTGAGAATTTTGCAGTCTGTTACAACAGACCTTGAAGAACAAAGGCTGCTAGATGGGGATTCAACTACAAGTGTACAACAAACACAGACACAACAGAGTAAATATTTGTCCTATGTTCCTAGACAGAGGCAGTAGATCTACTTTTTTTCTTCACAAGCTTTTAACTGTACACACCACGTTTGGAGCTTCATAACCAGAATAGTAACAAGGTTTACCTAACTTTTTTTTTTTTTTTTTTTAAATAAAATATGCATAATCACACTGCCACCATTTGGTATCATAAATAGGAGGGGAAGTCACTCTCATCTGCTACTCAGATTAGCAGTGTAAGTGAAAGTGTAGATTAAATGGCCATTGATTTCGTAGCTTTTGTCAGTTCTTTGATAACAGTGAAGCTGAGAAGGAGGAAGGAAGCAGGACAAAGGAAATAATGGATTACAGCTCTGGGCTTGAGCTCTGAAGTACAAAGCAGAAGGGCTTGCAGCAAAGTGTGATTTACTAGGCAGAAATGTGGCCTAGTATCATCTATAAACACTGACTGTCCTCTTGTAGGATCTCAAAGAAGTCATCCCTGCTCCCAGCTCCACAGAGCTCACCGTCCTCTCTGAGTGTTTGCAGTCTACCATTGGAACTACTGTCTTAATTCCCTGTTTGAATGTAATTTCCATCTCCTATCCTATAGGCACTTATACTACCTGGATAAGCTGTATTTACCTCTGCCATTTGATATGCTACTTGTGCAAATCTAAATATAACTTAATGTCCTTGTAATGATGTTTAGAGAGGGAACAAGTGTGTGTGTGGAGTTTGGCACTGCTTAAGCTTCTACTTGGAATTGTAATAAGCCAGAGGGATCAATTAATAACTTACATGGAACCTCCCAGTGTCAGCTCTTGCCTGTGCCAAAGTGCAAGGGCAGTCTATAATTTCTTCCAGGAAGTTTGGAAGCAACTCTTCCTTTCTGTCCCATTCTTTACATTTTGCAGTTGCCCATGCATTTGGGTCATTTCTGAATTCATGCTCAAGGTGCCAAGCCAATGCATGCTCTGAGCTCCAGATTGATGGAATGTCGCTGGGAAAAAAAAAGAAACAAAAAATAGATCTGATAGCTGAACATGCACTATTTTGACAGTAACACTGTGACTTAATTGCTGATTATAACTAAGAAGCACCTTTTGACTTGCAAGTTATTTCATTGCAAAGCCCACTGCTTTCTTTTGCCCTCAAAAAGTTATGGAGAATCAAAATCTTCCAAATTCAGGAGAGTATAGGACAGCATGCAGCAAGTATGCAATAATCAGAATACATTTTAGTAATCATGATCCTGGCTTACATGAATCCTTTTAGAGGCAGATTTTCTATTCACACCTTTTGACATTGGAGTTTCATTTAGGCCAGAATGAAGAATATCTGGATTCTTAAACAAAACATAACACTGCACCCCAGTACTATCAGGGCTAATGGCAACAGATGGGGACAAACCATTCAGAATCCTTGAAATGTTCCAAAGCCACTCTGGTTTTCCCCCATGAAGGAATATCAGATACAAAGTGCATTAAAAAACCCTCTAGAAGGAGAAAAGGTTACCCTTCTCTGGGTAGCGACTCCTAAATGCTAAAAAAGGTTCTGACATATTAGCAATATGTTGTAACACTGAAGAAGTGGCATTTATATGTTCAGAGACTCTACACCATCTACATCAAAAACTGCACCTGTGGAAGAATTATAAAGGAATATCTATGGAACACTTAGGTAGTTCACCAAAAATCATGGAGAAATATGCAATGAAATAAAAGGAAATGGGCATAAAACTTGTAGGAATGCAAAAGCTTGCATACCTACAAAAAACAGAAAAACAATTAAATACAGAGGAAGTCCTGTGGCTGCAGTGACAGAATTTCCACAGTTAGAGACTCCTCCATCCCTGTGACAAAACAAAAGAACCAGCAGATCCTAGTCTGGTGAGAGTACTGGGTTTGGCTGGGGTAATTTTCTTCACAGCAGCCCATGCGGTGCCATGTTTTAGATTTGTGACCAAAGCAGTGCTGATAACACAGCAGTGTTTTAGCTACTGCTGAGCAGTGCTGGCACAGTGTCAAGGTCTTCTCTGTTTCTCATGCTGGCCCCCAGGGAGAAGGACACAGCCATGACAGCCAACCCAAGCTGACCAAAGGGATATTCCATGCCCTAGACCATCATGTTCATTAATAAAACCGTGGGGGTGTTTTCCCAAAGCAGCCCTGGGTGAATAACTGGGTGAATAATTGTGCATCAGACTGCTTGTGGCAGACTGTGATTCTTCCTCCATGCTCCTCTTTACTTAATAAACTTTCTATTGATCCATGAATTTTTCTCACTTTTGACCTTCCCATTTTCTCCCCATTTTTTCACGTGAAATGGAGGCTGAGTCTCAGGTTTAAAAGCCAAAGGAGACAACAGCTTATAAGATAGCTATTACTATTATTATTATTATTATTATTATTATTATTATTATTATTATTATTATTATTATTAATGAATGTTGTGATGCACTTGCCTCAGCCCGTCAAAATAGTCGCTGGGTATAATCCTCAAAGCTCCAAAGTCCTGTGTATTGTAATTTCCTATGGCGGGTACAGGAGTGAAAGAAAATATCCCTGTGTTGGGGATTTCTCTTGCCAAAGTATAAAGATATTTCCATTCAGCCTTCCAGTTTTCTGAGTAACTGTCACCTGTCAGATAGAGGAAGAAAACGGTTTTGGATGCTGGAAAAGAACAACAGCCACAAGATTGAGATTGGATGTCTCCACCCATATGTAAGTGAAGAGGAAAAGCTGACATTGTGAGTTATTTATACTTGCAGGTCTCTTCCTGAGGCCTCAGTGAAAGTGAACACAAGGTATGCAGAGCTCTGCACGTGTGTGTGATAAATGCTTGTGCACAGGTAGGAAGAGGGTCACTTTACCTGTTTCCTGGTATCCCCAGACTTCTATGTTGATGTGGGTTGCTGCAAGTGTCTGGTGTACCCAGGTAAGAGTTAAGTTTCCACCGGTGTTGGGGGTGCCATAGTATTGCCATTTTGTTGCATTTACCAGTGTGCATTTTTCATCATCTGAAACTTTGCTGTGATGCACTGCATTGCAGAGGAGAAAAAGAGGGCCAATGACGTTTTTACTTTGCATAGTCCTGAAAAAGTTCTACTATATTATTTAAGATTTAGCAGTATTTCCTCTGGGTATGTTTTACACAGCACAGGATGCATGACATGAAAAGAACTAAGCTGAAGCTGAGAGAATGCAACCCTTACTAATGTCTGCAGTTCTTAGATTGCAACACCACAATGCAGTTACTTGAAGAGGGGACAAAAAGGGATAGAAGTATGGACAAAGTGGGAATTGTTTTGGTCAACCTCATTTTTAAGCAGGACTTTTGATGAGTTAATGCTGCTGCTGCTACTCAATTGCTGTGAAAATTCATTTCTCAAAAGATGAATTAACACGAGGCCAGCAAGACTTACTTTTCTGAGGCCTGTTAAGAAGAAAACTGATCAAAAGGGAAAGGCTTATACAATCTTGCATCCATGGAGGAAGAATATAGGAAGAAGAGGGCTGCTGTAGATTTAACTAAGTAACCTGATAACCAAGTTCCAGAGTAGGGAAACGTCAACCCATTATCTGTGGAAACTTCAAAAGGGATGAAACCAGTCTCATAAAGCAACGGAGAGATGCAGTGGACTTTTCCATCCTTGGCAACATAGCCTCTGGTTGTGATTTGCTGCTTGAACCTGTAGATGTTGAAAACACTTTTCAGTGTCACCATAGAGAGAAGGAAAATTCTGTTTCATCAAACAACCTTGTGTCATGAGTGGATCATTTCGAGTCTGGGGCTGTTTTGCTTGCAGCAGGGAATATAAACTGGAAAAATCTGTGCTTATTACATCAGTGTGGATTCTGCTGTGAACTGCACAAATATACAGCAATCCACAAACCTTCAATTTACTATTTAATTACTAGGGGGAGGGAGACATAATAAATTAGCAACAAAGGGACAGCAGGAAGAGGAAGATAATGTTACAGCATTAGTAGGATTACAGGGTGGCCAACACTGACCATGATGCACAGTTATTGCAAATATCTGGGGTTTTTTTCCTGGTAAATCCTATGAAGGCAGTGAAAGTAATTTCATGCTGTTCTAGAATTTCTGTTGCAAAGGTTAACTCAGAACTCATTGCTTATTATTTAACCATTTGATTCCATTTAGGGCTCTTGCCCAGTGTCCTAGGGCATAATTCCACCTGTGACTCTTAAAGACTGATATGTGAGGACTGCACATCAAGTATCAGAGGGAGCTGGGGCCTGCCAGTACCTTTGCTGCTCTGCACTGAAATTTGCCTTGGCTGTAATAATGTAACTGTGTAGGAAATTCAAAGTACACAGTTGTGTGGCATACAGAATGAATGCCTTGGTCAAAGGTTTTCCAAATAAAGAATTGAAAACCTTTTCAGGTACTGCTATCCATATGGGAAGGACTCCAAAATCTCACTCAGAACCTTCTGTGGAAATAATAGGAGGACATTGGGGTCATCAAAATTCAATGTACTGTATATACTGCACGTGGACGAGAACCTAACAGGCTGACACATTTAGAATCCACAGTTTTCTCTTACAGGAAAAACATAAAGTGTCCTGCCTACATTTCTTTCTTGCTGTTTTCTCATTCAGATTAAGAAATAAATGCTTCTTTCCCACAAAGGGAAATGCTAGAGAAATATTGACAACCAAGTGCTCTGAAAGGAAATTATTTTAGGAAAGTCACAGTTTTAACATGTTAAGGGAAGAATGAGCAGAGTAATGATTGTACCACACAATACCTTGACCTAAAAGAAACGACCCTGAGTAGAATTACAGTCAACAGGTATCCTTGAGGGTGAGGGTCAGCAGAACTTTTGTACATTTCAGGATTCTAACAACTTTACAGAGTTTTCACTCCCCTATAGACTGGTCTTGTTTTGTGGTAATCGCCTATTGCTGGAGAGTGAGATTATAAAGTTTCACCTCCCTTTGGCAGAGGAATATAAAATCATGGCCCACCTGCATTTTACCACAGAAGAATCATAAGGAGCTGTGCTGTTAATCAAAAAGTCTTTGCCTCCCATGAGAGATCCCGAGTATGGAGAAATTTGAGGACAAAATTCTTTATAATCAGGACAGCAGATGCCCAAGGACTGGCATGTCACCTGGCAAGAACAGTTACCAAGCAGCTCCCCACATCGGCTTGCACAAGAGTCTTGAGCTCCTTGTTAAAGGAAGAAAAAAACAGTCAGGAATGTTACTGAACTCTTCTAGATGTTCTCTGAGGCAGAAGTTCATCACCAAAAGGACTACTGCAAGTAAATAAAACAGGCTGGTTATGTTAGTTTAGGAATGTATTTAGGTGAAGGTTGTAATCACCTGCTTATTAAGGTTGCTCCATTCTGAGTAGCAAAATACACTTATTTAACTCCCAGCCACTACATGATTTCATCAATTCCATGGGTATTTCTACATGTAATAGACAGATACATCTCCAGAGCAGCCCCTCAGTGAGTGTCACTAATTACATGCATTTTTGAGAGTCTTAAACATACCAGAACAGGGGTCCCCCACCATCAGCCCTACATGGGAATCAATAAGAACAGAAGGCCAGTGCTCTTGGAAAGTTAACATCAGCAACAAAGTAGGCTCCAACACAAGTTTATTAAGAGCTACTGAAATGTCTTTGTTTTGTGCATTTCATTTGAGTCTGGCCTTAAAAAGGGAGGTGTTATGAGTCCTGGGTACACAGAGTAGGCTCTTGGCTGAGGTCTGGCTGAAGTCTGGCTGAACAGACTGAGTAATCACTGGACATCACAAGGAAAACTACTCAACAAATGAAACAGGGAGAAGATGACAGACATTACAGTAACACTGTCAAGAATAACTGGATTTCACAAACAGTTTAGGAGGAGTTAAGTGAGATGGACATGCTGCACAGACAGCTGGGAGCACTGAGGACCTCTTGGGAAGTGGAATCTTGCAAGGATAACACTGCTTGGGAACTCTATCAATAATACCATGCAATGCTGAAATGACCTAGGTAAGTATCAGAAATTCTGAATTTGGACATGGGTCTTGCAAAATTGGGACCAGTTATGGAAAAGTAACTAAGGGAGGATTGATTATTTGTGAGGACACAAGCAAAAGGAAAGGCAGGGATCGAGGTGGGTGGTGAAGAACAAGCGTGGGAAAATGCAAAGAAGGGAAGTAAAAATGCTTGTTCAATATGGGAAAGCTTTTCTCTGTCTGTAAATATATTTACTACATTCTCCAGATTGTCTGTTTACTTACAGAAGAGATCCACTGCCCTGCTGGAAATTACAGAGGAAGGGATTGAAAATGACACCATGCAGGTAAAAGCTGGCCTGTGTGTCTATGCTTTAGCTTGTACCAATGGTATCAACAATTTCTTACCAAAGTGTGTATTCTGAAGCAGAGAAGTCAAAAAAGTTTGCAGTTAAAAGCAGCAAAATGTTTGAAAATCACTTACCTGCATTCCAAAGAGCAGTGAGGGCGGTGAGAACGAAGAAAGAAACATCTAAGCCAATGAATTTCATATTTTGTCCAGATGATTCGGGATGGCTGATTGTGGTAGTCTTTGTGCTAGCCTGGGAAAAGCCTTTAATGGAAACAGGTGTCCAGAAATAAACAAGATTCTCGCTGTTCAAAGGTTTGCTGTAAATTACTGAAGCAAAACAAATTGAACAAAATGCTCCATTTCAGAGGTCATCTCCAATCCAGGGAAAGACAGAAAGGGAGATAGTCACTGCAACTCCTTCACATTAATAGTCAAGTTTTTCTGAAAGGGGGGGGGTGGATGTTTATTGTTTTACAAGCATTTCTGCTTCAAAGTTCAAGATCACAGGGTCATTGGCACAAGTTCCATGCTTTAATTTTGCTGGAGGAACTAAAACCTGTTATCTCTTAGAAGAATGATAAAGAATACATGCTGACAGTACATTTTTGTTCAGAAAATAATGAGATATTGAGGAAGCACGTTTACTGCACAGTATGTGACAGCTTGAGGGTTGATTTAAGTGAAGGTAGGCTCCTCCTTTTCCCTCATTTTAAGGGGTTAAATTGAAAGAAACCCACCCTTTTTTTATCATTTTAAGGGCTTAAATCAGGTGATTCCCCTCCATTTCAGGGCAGTTCTACCTGTGCCCCAGCACCACCTCTCTTGTGTGGGAGGAATCCTTGGATCCATGCAATTTTGGAGGTGGAGTCGAAATTCCAGCTGTGGGATCCAGAAAGAGAAGGACAGCTCTTTTCCACAGGAAGAAAAACACGTAGCCCCAGTGTTTGAGGTGCAGGTGACAGGCTGTCCTGGGGAGGTGAAGACCCACAAGTCCTCTGTGTCCTGGCAGCTTTTGTCCGGGAACAATCTTGGGATGTATTGAACTTTGCAGGGGGAATCGGAGGGACGGGCACATGAGCAGTGACTTAAGTGAGTCTCTGGTGTCACCTGGTGACTTCCAGCGCTACTGCAATCCAGAGCTGAGCCCAGGTGAGCGTTTGCAAAGGATCCGGGTGCTCAGGAACTGCAAACCATCACACAAGCATAGGAACAAGAAGCTGTAGGCTGGAGCTGGGCTCTGAAAGCAGGGAAGCTGAAACTGTTTCTTTGGATAAACCCGTGTGGAGAAATTCCATTTTTGTCTCATCAGTCCGGGTCTGTGAGACTGAATCTTTGCAATCAAGAGACAATAGAGTTGTTATTAATACTTAAAACTCCCAAATGTTGTTATCTCTCAAAGAACTGGGCCAGCACTGAGCTAGTCTCTCATGTGCCTGGAGTGCTTTGGGGAGGGGAAAGACAGTGTCCCACTTCTGCCTGGAAAAATTGCAAGAAAATAAAAAGTAATTTCCCTTCTCTCTCTCTGACCCATAACCAAAGCAGTTCTGTAGGACAATATGGACATCACTACTCCCCCATAATTTGGGTGAAATATTCATATACTTTATAAATAATCCCCTTCCCTGCTCCTCAGTCCTTCTCTGCACAGAGAGAAGATTTATTCCATCCTTTGTTCCTAACAACACCTTTCCAGCCCAAATCCCAGTTCTTACAGACACAAACTAAACAGACCTAAGGCATTGGTTCGATCATCACCTGGAATTCCCAGCTCTCCCTGTTCCCTGGATGGCTCATCCAAACACTCACAGCAGTCTCACCTCAGCCCAGAGACTGTCCTCAGCCTCAGCCCATCACCAGTGGTGGTCTGGATCAGAAAGGTGTAGGAGCCACAATGTTGGGGCCCTGCTGGAATTGCCTTGGCATGGCTTTTCCAGCCCCAGTGTTCCTGGAGCTCTAGGCTCTTTGGCTGTCTCAACTCTAACCCTAACCCTAGCCTGAGCCCTTAACCCAAACCCAGTACCATGGGTTTTCATGCTCAGAAAGATGTAGGAGCAGCAATTTTGGGCCCCTGCCAGGGTGGTCTTGGCATGGCTTTTCCAGCGCCAGTGTTCCTGGAGCTCTAGGCTCTTTGAGTCTCTCAAGCTTAAGCCTAGCCCTAACCCTCACAAAAAATAATGCCTTGTGTAGGCTGGTGAGTCCTCTACTGGAAGAGAGGGAGAAGTTCATCAGGAATGCACTTCCTTCATCTCTCTTGGCTCTGGAAAGCTTTCATTATCATACACAACCAGGATAAACAAGTGAGACTAGAAACCCTCTAAGCAAAATCCGTGCTCGGGCGAGTAGAGCTTTGCAGGACCCATGCTAATCCTGCTCTACAAAGCACATTCCAAACATTTGGCACCTCCTGCATTTATAGGAATGAAAGAAGTCATGTCCCTACTGGCCTTCACCTCCTTCAGGAGTATAGATGGGCCCTACCTCTCAAAGCTCTTTTCCCAGTGAGCCTGCCAGGGAAGCAAGCTCATGGCTGCCCTTGGAACCTGTCTCTAAATAGTTTCATTCTGGCAGGATGACGTAGTGGAGCCTGGCTGTTATTCCTACCCCCTGGGTCACACAAGGTAGCAGTGATGTGATGGAAGAACTTGGGCTCTGTCTCAGCAGCTCATCTGTCACTGCCCCGCTGAGATCTGCAGCAGAACTGGTGTCATTCTGTTTGGTGCAGAGGGGGCTGGTCCCAGCGCTGCTCCACTGCCCACAGCAGGAGCTGTTTCTCCTTAGGAAAGTGAAATGCTTTTTTCCACACTGCCAAAGGCCATCTGTCTATTTAGTTGTTGTTGTCCACCCTGCTGGGAGCTGGTGTAGGTGTCCTTCCCTCCACAGGACCGTGAGCACAGCTTCGTGCTTTGCCCTCTCCTGCCAGTGCCTTTGGCATGGGCAGGACGAGGTGGCTGCAGCTCTGTGAGCTGGGACCTCTGCAGATCCTGAGCAAAGCTATTTGGGTAATGTCTCCCCTTCCATGAGTATCTGAAGGCTGCTATAGGCTGACTTGGGAAGTGCTTGCCAAGAGATGCTGATCCTTCAGCAATTCCTGTTTTCTTTGGTCCCAACAGGAGGCTGCCAAGAGAAATGGGCTTGACCAACAGCTGAAGGGGCTGCTTTACCAGCTCTGAAGCAGTATCCCCCTTGCTGTGCTCCCAAAGCATGGGAAGGGCTTTAATGCTATCCTGAGCCTTGCAAACACAAGTGTTGAGTTTTACTTCCACTCTGCTCCCTACTTGCTCATTCGTGTCTCTATGGGTGAGCGAGCAGAGAGCTGCCAGCAGGCTGCACTGGCAGGCAGAGCTGTGTGTGTTCCTGCCCACGCTATCTCAGGTCTGTTTGGGCTGGGCCAGGCAGGTGTGCCCAGGGGAGCTCCAGGGCTGTACCCGAGTGGCAGATTGCAGAGAGAAAGTGCTGCATTGTTCTCTGCCTCGAGTCACCTTGCCTGAACCCAGCTCTGAAGCTGGCAGAGGGGGATGTGAAGAGTTATGGTAAATGTTAAGGAGTAATTCTAACATGTAGCAGGGAATATCCAACATAGCACTGAACTTCTAAAGACAGATATTTTGGCTTGCTGTTCCCAGTACTGCAGAGAGGAGTTTGTGTAGCTGCTGAGTCTGGTTGAGCCCACTCCTGTGGGCAGAGCAGCAAAGAGGGTGGACTTTTTCCTTCACTTCTTACTTCTTGAAGCCATGATTGCAGAGCAGATTCAATCTTTTTTAATGTCAGAAGAAAGGCCTAAATGCACTAGTTGGTATTGTTTAGTATTTGGAAAACCATGCTGGATTAGGGCAGGCTGAACAGTAGGAGAAATATTAGAAGTGAATTCTGATCTTGCCTTTTATATGGATTACAAGTTCTGTCACTAGGGATTCGTATTCCAAACTGGAGACAAGCAGCCCCTTGTGATTGCTGGTGAAACCCAGCACCAGGAGGGAGAGTGGAGCAGCAGCCATCTGGGGAGACAGTGCCTTCACAGGAGCTCCTCAGCACAGTCCTGGTGCAAGTACAGACCCCTGGTCACAAACCTCTGTGGTGGGTGTTTGACTCAAGGCCTGTCTTCTGAAACTTTTCCTCAGTGCTCCCAAGCTTCCTTCCTTGGGCCACGAGCCAAGGAATCGGGCATATCAACCGACAGACCGTTTGTTTTTCCACTGCCTGTGTAAATTGTGCTGCTGTTATCAGTGAAACCAGGTCTGCTCATGGCCTCCTGCTCTGCGGGCGGTGGAGGGCTCTGATGTCCTGCTCCTGAGCTTTGTGAGGGTGGGGGAACACCTTGCACGAGTTTCCAGAGCACCAAACACAAGGTGAGCACTCTGTAACTGCTTCCAAAGACAAGCTGGCCCTACCACAGCTGTGTATTTGGACTTGTGGCAGATGTGAAAGTGGTGGGATGTAATAACTTTGTGGTGGTGCAGCCAGAACTGCTGAGCTTTCCAGTGGTCCTGGCCTTGCTCTGAAATAAGGACAGTAAAATGCTGTTGTTTTGAAGGTGCTGTTTATCTGGTCAAAGGTTTGCTCTGGTCAAGTGGGATATAACAAGGCTGGAGCAGTTTTGAAGAAGGTCCAGGTTTGGATTTTTGCTCAGATCTGGAGCAAAAGATCTGTATCTTTTGATGGTTGGTTCAGTTCTGCTCATAGCCCCACAGACAGAGGATTTACCCGTGGGAGATTCTGCCCTGTGCTGTTCTTCATAATCAACACCCATCCTTGATGTACACCCTGATAAGGCCCCAGGAATCCACTCATCCTGCTGTGATAAAGCTACCTGTGCTGGTGCTGCAGCCCTGCACACCTGGGCACAGCCTTGGGAGCAGGCTCTGCCTCTCCTGTGTGCTGGATTTGGCTCATACCCAGCTCTGTCTCTCTGTTGCTTCTCCCATCCTCACAAAACCAAACGCAATCTGCTCGTGTGTGTGCTTCAAGAGCCCTGCCAGGAACAAAGAGAAGTCCAAATATTTGTGTTGGGCTGTTACTCTTTCCATTCAGGCGATAAATGACAGACTGCAGCAGAGTCTTTTTGTGCTCTGTGGGATTTCCACTGTACTGGCTCCAGCTTCACAACCTCACCAAGATGAAACACCTACAATTAACAGCTGGGTTTTAACTTGAGGGAAAATGACTGAGTGTGATTGAAATATGGCTTTAAAAAAACCCCCACCAAAACCCCAAACAAAAACCCACAAACAAACCAACCACAAAAAAACCTGAGAAAAAGCATCAGAGCTTCCCTGTGTCAGATGAGATGTGCCTGGTCTCGGTGCAGTTTCTTGCAGAACAGCATTTTCACTCTGAACTCTGGAGCTCAGTTGGTGATTTCTGTCCCAGTGCCTGAGACACAAGCTGTCAGTCTGCATGCAAGTATTTCAGAGCTGCCTTCCTCTGCAAAGTTCCAAGCTTAAAGCCATGTGGAGCCCTGAGTTTCCTTGGGACTGAACCTCTTTTTGGCTGAGCTGACCAAAGGGATGAAGACGTTTGCTAACAAATTAATTCCTGAACTTCAGACCTCTGCTTCTGGGAAGCTGCTGGGCTTCAGTGCTGGGTAAACCCAGGAGGAGAATGGTGACACAGCTCCAGGTGTGAGCTAGCTCAGAACACAAGCTGGTCTGGTGTCACTGGGCCTGTTCAAAACTCGGGATGAAGGGAGGAAAGGCATAATCCAACCTTGAGGGATTTCACATACCAACATGCCAGACAAATTCTGGTTGCTTTCTCAAGTAAATTTGGTGTTCTCTGCTAGTGCCACCATTAGTTTTCTCACTCAAAAGTTTCTTATCAGGAATTCATTAGCCCTGAAACTTTAAGGATTGACTCTTCAAACATAAATACTGCCTATAATTACCTTCTCTTTGTACTGTACCTTGGATGATATCTTTAGTGTTTCATTTTACACAGCAGACAGTACTAATATTATAACATCAAGTTAAATCACATCTACTTTGGGCAACTGAAAAGCTATCAAAAGTGACAGGAGCTTCAGAAAAAAAAACTAATTTCAGAAAAAAAAGTAATGTCAGAAATCTTTCTGGCTTCATTTTTTATCCTATTCATTACACACAGCAGAGACAAGAAGCACTGTTTGAGGCTGCTTCAGCTGCTGTTTCTGGAAGGATCCATTTTGGCAGACTCTTTAAGCTCCTTCCTTCTTACTTAGCTCACTTCTGAGATCATGTAAGAGCCGAGGAACCTCCCAGCAGCCTGTTTCTCTAAGTGCTCTGTCCTGTTTTGCTTCTGGACTCAGCCTAGCACTTGACAGTTACGCCTACCCAGGCTGTAATAACATATGTATTGAACTGTAGATGTTCCAGTAGAAGGTGGATAGAATCCATATTCTCCACATTAGATCTGCCTCAATTCAATTTATTACCTCAGCCTGACCCTAACCTTCACTGACTGACACCTTTGAGGAGTGGGTAGCAAAGGGATAAATCCTTTACTGCCCTTGAGTCTTCATCACTGGCAGTTGGGAGAGGTCAAGGGTACAAGGAGAGAACACATTTATTTTTCAAGATAAATGAAATACATGTCTCAAACCCTTTGCCAAGGCTGTGTGTGCATCACTGTTTAAAAACTGTTGATTGATAACTGTTCTTGCAATCAGCACAAGGAATTCTGTTGGAAATTTTCTGGAAAATACATGTACACAGCAAACCTGTTACAGCCAAGTGCATGATAAGAGGTATTACTCTTTAATGAAATTAGAGGGTAAACAGCAAAGAGGCCTTGGGTGGGTTTTTTTTTTTTTTGTGGGTAACAGGGGAAAAAAGAAAGCAGGTGGTATGTAAACCAGCAATGTATAAGATGGTCACTTTATGTAGTTACAGAATAGGTTTAACACTGCCTTAAATCATTGCTCATTGTGAATGTGAAATGTTCTTATCACTTATGTTCTCCTGTAATTTTTCATCTCTCCTCCCCTGCTCTAAGCAATCAGGCAGGGATTCTGGCATCCTTGCCCACCAGCCCAGTGGCTCTTCCTTCCCACTTGCAACCTGTGGCACTCCAATGAGGAGGCATTTGTGTGGAAACAGCCTAACACTGACAGGTCTGCTCTGAACAGCTGAAGGAGCTTTGCTACAGACATGCAGTGGGTGACAAGCTGAAACCTGGGATGTGGTGTGCTGCTCAGCTGTCAGCTGGGATGCTCAGTAACTCATGCTGTGATGCAGTGATGCCCTCACATGGCCCATGCCAAGCTGCTGGCCAGGGCCAGGCAGGACATTTCCTGTGTGATGCAGGTGGCTGTGCCTCCCGGGTCATGGGCAACTGGCCAAACAATGACATGGGGGACACTTGATGTGCCATGTAACAGCAGACCCTCTATGATTCAGATAAGAGCACACTTATGTTGTTAAAATGATATAATTTGCTCCAGGACCTATTTGTGCATAGTCTTTCTAATGGAATCCAACCACAAGAATTTCTCTGATTAAATTAGGCAGGTTGGCTCGACGTAGGTGGGTCTGTGGGTGGCAGTTCTCATCCTCAGTGACAGAGCTGACTTGCAGTGCCTGGCAATGTTTGTGTTTCCATTGTTTCGGGTATATTTTCTCTTTTAATATATGTACTTCTTTAAGTGCTCTTTGGACATCCTGTTTAAATGTGGGAGGCCTTGTTCTGAAGCTCACTGTCAGAAAAAACTAAACCTCTCATCTCCAAAGGCCTGTTCCTCCCTGCTCTCCCTCACCTGGGAGGATCAGAGTGAACAAGCAGGCATGACAGGGAATGAGTGTGCACCTTGCTATGGCTGTTCCTACCCATGTCCATTGGCTTTTTCTGTGTCAGAGTCACAGGGGACAGCTCTTCTGTGCCTTACACAACAGGCTGTGCTCACTCAGGTATCAGCAGATTTCTTCTTTATCATGGCCTCAATTTCATGTCCTGTGACACATTAAATTGATGCCACTATGATTACACACGTCTTTCAAGTTGATTCTCCTCCTAAGCATGTTGGCTGGCATTAGCCAGCTCCTCTGCTGGCTCAAGTCAGTGTAATTAGAATTGTTTCACCTGGCTGAGGGAGGCCCCAAGCTCCTCAATGGGTGCTACAGTAAATTGAAAATGGTTGAGTAAGGTCTGGAAACATACAGCCTGAGGATGATGAAGCACTTGGAGTTTTTAATGAAAGATATTATATTAGTTTAAAAGATTATGACTGTTGACAGAAAAATCTGATTCTCAATGTAAAATCTGAAATCTAAAGCAAGTTGTGCCAAGCACAAATCCTAGTCTTGTAAACCACGGGATAATGTTGCTAAAAACAAACACGTTTTCTTAAAACAAATAGTTCCAGTGTTCCTCTCTTTCCCCTAGCTGCCATTTAAACTCTGTTCTTTTGTCTTTTGGTTTTCCCTCTTTATCCATCATATATAGCTTCTGAATGAGAAAACCTTAAACATACAATCAGTATTGCTGAAATGATACAACATGTTATTTAAACCAAACAGACTGTGATGTTTTGAATGCTAAATGTACTACATTGCTCCCCAGGCTTAGGTCTGTAGTATTATGTCTACACAAGAGAACTCAAACAGGCCTTTAGGGTCTTGGATATGGGAAGGGTCAGGCTGAGACTGAATGCCAAATTAAAATTATGGGGCATTTTCTATCTCCTGTAAGTCCCACAGTGGACAAGCTTTCCAAGATCAATTCCTTTGTGTTCCTCAGGAATTTAAATGTTTGACTAGCACGATCCCAGGCTTTCCTATGGTGTCTGTTAATGCAGTTGATCACTGGCCCCACAATATCTAATGTATGTCATTGTCTCTACTCTGCAGTTCCACTCACCCTATTTTACAGAGGGACAGAGGTATAGAGGGGTTACAGAAGTCTGTGCATGACTTAATTTTGATTATGTTGTTGCTGATGAAGAGGTGCCCAGAGTTTTCCAGGAAATTCATTGCAAATCAGGGAGCACAAATGCACCCAGGACTTTGGAAACGTGTGTTCAAACCCCCCTTCCATGCCCTGTCCATGGGGTCAGACTATTCTTTTTATAGTGTTAAGCAAGTTCATAACCTTTTGGCAGAAGGGGAGACAGATAACCTTGTTTACTGTATTTTATCTCGTGGTTCATTTGTGGCTCCATTCTGGTTTCCATGTATTTGTCTGATTTTGTTTATTTGCACTGGAATGGAAGGGAACTGCAATTAAATACAAGTGGTATTAATAGCTTGTTGCATGTGGCTCTGCTTTCTGTAACTGGATTATACTAATGTTGCTATTCAAGCCTCGAAGCTGCAAAAAGTGTCCCATCCTAATTACATAATCCCAGCTGAGGTCCCTTGGTAATAGGTGAGTGCATAAAACTCTTCCTGACGAGTTTCTCACGAGTCAGAGGATGTTGGTATCCTGCTTATTATGCCTGTTAATTTTAAAAGGCTCTTGTCAACCAATAACCCAATAACTTTTCTTCCCTCTGGGTTTTGTTAGGTTAATCCATGAGTCATGGAATATTTGACTATGAATTCATGACTCATGGGAAAGCACCACAGCCATCCCAGTCCTGGATGAGCTTGCAGCCCGGTACTGCCAGGTCAAGTGTCTTCCCAATGCTTGGATGTACATCACAAATGCATCCTGCAACATTTCAGAGTGTCAATAAACCCAAAACCCTCTACTGGGAAATATTAGTGTTAACCTGGTTTATTAGCAGAACAATTCTCATGGCCTGTACCCAGCCCTGGGGAGAGCATTGGTGATGGGCAGAGAATTCAAAGAACCAGGGTCAGCCTTTTTTCTCTTGCTTTTATTCAGATATTTGCTTTTATTAGTGATGGTGTCTTGTTGCATTTGACAAGGGACAAATGACAAATGCTATATACATTTCTGATCTTTAATTGGGCATAACCATCACTGCATTAGTTGCTACCAAAATCAAAGTAGTACAGAAATAATGATGAGAAATTAGATCTTCAAAAGCCTTGTCACTTATACAGATAAGGGAAAGGGAGAGATAGCAGTCTAGGGGACTGAAATATCAAAATACTGCTCAGAAATGCATCTCTGATTTGTCAGGCAAGAACTCAACGCCTAGAGATCTTCAGTCCCAGGCAAGTGCTTCACCTAAAGTGCATTTCTGGAAAATTGCCCTGTGAATTTGTGGAGACAACGAGAGCTCAGGTGTGCAAAAAAAAAAAAAAAAAAAAAATTAAAAACAGATTAATAATAAGTTATTTATTATCACTTTGCCCTTAGGTCTTCCTCTTTGCTTTGGGATTATGGGTGGGTGGGTCTGATGTCTTAGCAGAGCAATTGTTTATATATATATGTATTTTTTTTTTTTAAATGAGTTTGAAAGCACCAAACACCAAAGAAACCTTCCTGATGCTTGACTGAGAACTTTTCTTGCATGCCACTAATTGCTGCAGGCTTTCGTGTGGGAGAATTGTCTCCCCAGTTTCCTAGAAATACACAAAGACAAGGAATCACTGCTTTGGAGTGTTTGCAACACGGGGACAGATCCCAGCTGCTGCACCCAGCAGTTTCCAGGCTCACTACAGGGAGCTTCTGTGCTGCCTTTCACATTCCTGGGAGCAGCCTGTCCTTGTCAATTGAGAAAACTGATAACAGGTCCAGAGGAAGAACCTGAATTTTTCTTTTTCCAAGTGATTTTTCTTTGTACCCATAGGGGTGGTACTAGGATAACTTTCAAGGCCTCTTTTTGGAGTAACTCCTCATCTTGGGCTTTTAGGGAAACTTTCAGCCTCTGCCCAAAACCAAAACACTGCAAACAAACCCCAGACCGGGGGAGAGAGCTGGGCATGACACAATTTGCCTATCCAAGGACACAGTTTGTCCTCGACTGTGTCACTCCTGCCAGATGTTTGCCCAACCTGTCCCACGGAGGGTCTAGCAGGGATCTGGGCAGCCTCCTGAACCCATCAGTGGGGGGAGAGATCTCCTTCATGACTGGTGAAGCTTCTTATGCCTCGTCCTATCTCCTGTGGCCATTCCTCGCTGTTATTTACACGTCTGTAAATAAAGGAAGCTATCATTTCTGCCCAGGCTTTACACTGGATGAGTAAGGCCTTGGCTGGAACAATGCCTGCTTAAAATTGTATGTACTACTGGTCTACTTGAAAACAGAGACACCTCCAAGCCAGTTAGTCATAAAGAGGAAGGTTTATTAACAGTCCCTTCCCAGGGCAAAGCTGGAAGCTTGCTGGAAGCAGTTAGGAATCCCAAATGAGCTGCTCCTGGCCATGCCTCCCTTCTCCTGATGCACCAAACCCCAGAAAGAGACCAGCTGCAAAGAAAATGCCTGAGAATCCTATTTTTAAACTGGTGCATGTCCTGGACCTCCCAGGTTCATGACAGAGAGGAAGAAATGACTGTTCTATAAACCTGCATTCTTCTGTGGCTCTTTGCTGTAATCCAGCAGTGAAAGGGGGTTAAACCTGCTCTTAAATGGGCACGTCATAGAGAAGGAAAAACAACAAGGCCTCTGATTCATAACAGGACAGATACAGGTTTCTCTGGGAAGTCACTGCAGACTTGTAATATTTTGGATTTCATTGGTGATTTTTGTCTCAAGGCTGCTTTTGAAAAGGACAGAGACAACTGAGGTGACAAATGTGAACTCACTGTCCACCTGGATTGCTTTGGAAAGACTTTATTGAGCTGAAAGGTTCTTTCTGATCATGAATTTCAGCTCTCTCCTGGAGAAGGAGATGGTCCTTAAACCTGGAGGCTTCTCCTGTATTAATCATGCAGAGGCCACCAAAGCAAGGGCTGGTGCTGGAGCGTGTTGGAGCTGTTCCAGAGGATCCTGTTGACTTGAATGGATATTGGAGGGGATCCCAGAGCACAGGCTAAAGTGAGGCCCATGTCTCTCCCTGAACAAACCTTGGCTTCACCAGGACTGACATGAGGGACCCCACGGATGGCACACACCAAAGTGTGTGGGTAGCTGTGGAGGGAAGCTGAGGGTGGTGAGAGTGGGTCTGTTCCCAAGCAGGACAGAGACATCTTGTAAGGAACTGCATGATGAAACCTGCTGATTTATGGACAAGCAGTACTTGTTCTGGCAAAAAATAGCTTCCAATTAGTCTGAAAACAGACTGCTCTGGGTGGATTTACAGACTCTTATTTACTGGCAAACTTCATTTTAATAAAATCAGCCGCTTGACAGGCAGGTTAGGTAATGATCCTTGATGTGAGCACTAACAGATTTGAACACTGAGCGCAGCCTTTAGTGCCCAGAGCCCTGAAATGCATTTGATATTAAAATGCCATGGGAACCCAGGAAGCCCCTTGCCAGAGCACCTTGCTGAGTACATTAAAACACTGCCTTCAATAATTCATAATGTCTGTTCAGTAAGCTGGTGTGTATGTGCAGGGAGGGGGGTAATAAAACAGCTCAGACCTGGCATGCCAGGATAATTCAGTGGCTAGTTAAATCTCTCAGCACTATTAATCAATAAAGTGGCTCACAGCATAAATAAATCCAGAATGTAATATGGCAGGGCTGTGGAAATGCATGGAAAGCGACTCTTCCTCTCCTGTGTGTGGTGCTAAGTGCCATACTGCTCCAGCAGTTACTTGAATAACCTCAGTGCTCTAATACTTCAAATATTCAGACCTCCCACCTGTGTTATCTCATGTTTGAATGTCACCTAAATGTTTTAAACTCTGCTCTATGTGTGATGCAGGGAGCTGGCTGTGAAAGTTAGGGAGCAGATTGCAGACTCCATCACTTAACTGAGTGTCTCGTTTCACTGATCAAGAGGTGATGTTTTGAGTGGAGGATCACTCCTTTCCTAAGACAAAAGCATTTTACCAGAGCTGGAATGCTCTTTCTGCAGATCCCTGGTGAGGTATGAACAAACACTCTTGACACAACTTCTACTGCTGCTGTAAATCTGCAGGTGTAAATCTAGGCTCCAAATTAATCTACTCCTTCTACCTCTGCTGGAATGCAGCACAACAAAGCAGTGTTCAAAACTCGCTTATCCTGGTGAATTTGGTGCAATTGTACTGTAATCTCTGTCTTATCCTTACTGTAACCGAGCCAGAATCCAGCCTACTAGCAGACATCAGAAACCTGTATGATTAAACAATGTAATTTTAATTTTCCATTAAATTCAGCCCATAGCTTCCCTTCTATTCACTAATGCCAGGCTAATATTTACTTTTACGATTTACAGATATTTGTAGACCTTCCACATATTTCTTCCACCAAACTGATCTTCAGCCAAGCACTGAATATTCTGTACCTTCACTCCTTCCTGATGAATCTGGCAAAAATTCCAGCTTTCAGGTTAGTGTTGGCTCTGCCCAGATACTGGCAACTGTGCTCAGCTATTAGGATGTTTGTGGAAAGCGGATGTGTAACTGCCTTAACATGCCTGAATTTGCATCAGATTTTGAATCCACATGAATACAGTGTCTGCTTTTCATCCAGATGTACCCTGAAACTCAAACTCTTATCTCTCCTTCTGTGCTACTCTGTCCATCTTCTTTGGCTGTGAAGTATCCAGAGTAAGTTTGAAGCACACATTTCTGTGAAGGAAATAATTACCTAGCAGCAGCGCTACCTAAAACTGAGATACAGCACATGTTAAAGCTCATCTTCAGGCTTCAGTGCTCGTTTCACACAAAGAGGAGATGTGGGACCAATTATAAGGCTCAGCCCATGTGCAGTAACATGTTCAGTCACATCTTGCTCATGCGCCCAAGCCTCATAGTCCAGCACTTCCTCCAGAAATATTGATTTGCTGTCCTGGCCCTTAGTGCTTGTGTCCCTGGGGCAATCGCTGTAATGAAAAGATTACACAGGAAGGCCTTGGAGATTCCCTCTGCATCGAGCAGAACTTTGATCTCAAAACAGAGACACACAGCAAGGGAAAGAACTTGTTCTGTGCGATGGTATCTGGGCAAGGATTCCCCCACGCCTTTCAGACACAGTGGTTCAGCTTCATGGGTGGCTGCTGGAAGGCTTCTGATCTCTCACCGGGCAGTGTGGGGAACACTGGGCTGGAGCTGCTGAACTAGAAAAGCAAAGACAGCACCTTGGGAAAAGCTGTCTGGCCCACAGCAGATGCTTGTATTAAGAAGCTGGAACTGTCTACAAAGGCATCGCGAAAAGATGGAAATTTCCTACTGGAAATCTTCATTCTGTCTTTATTATAAATCTATACTCTGAGTTTGCTTATATAATTCCCTCACACGTCTGTAGCTTTAACCAATTCCCCAGCTCAGAGATAATTACATTGTGCCTCTGCAGCCAAGAGGTAAGGGTGGCACTCTTGGATTACAGGAGGTAGAAACAGCCATATTTATGACTCCTGATTAAAACATGGTATTGGAAAAGAGTATTACTTGAGTCATCAGGATATCACTTGACCATCGCTTTCCTTTAAATTTAAATTAGAATAAAGAATAAAGTCGCATTAAATTAAAAAGAGAATTTCAAGACAATATTCCACGGCTTCCCACAGTGGGTGTATTGTATGCTTATATTATTCTCCACCCATTGTAAATCTCAGAAGTACATCTTCCCCCACTGATGTTTTGCATTAGTAAATTGAACTCTCTACTCTGTCCCCTCAAAGATTAATGCCTCCATTTGAGGAAGTAGTTGAATACGTGCTGAAGTAGTGCTTTCATGATTAGCAAATGGGAGGCTGTGGGAGGAGAACAGAATTTGCATGTGTTGGATGTTGGCCTAAACATACTCTCACTGAATTCTGGACATCAGGGAAGAATTGACAGAGCACAAGCTTTTAATCAGCAAACCACAGAAAAAAAATTGAAGAATCCTACATTTGATTAAAAAGCTTTTCAGCCCTCTTTGTTCCAAAATGAACAGATGTGTCTGCAGAGTGCACTCCAAACATCTCAAACCCATATTTGCTGTCAAGGGGCGTTACATTTTATTAGTGGTCCTGGGGGAAGTTTCTAAATTTTTGTAGAAGTCTGAAATATTTTTACCAGCTTATTTTTTTGAAGATACACACTTGAAAGACGTTTAACTGCTACAAATGTTAAATTGATAGTTCAAAGTGAATGTGATGCCTCATGTACCCATGGCATCCGGTACAACTTGGTCCTGATCCTTGTACAGACCTTTCTTCTGCTACCTTGAAGTTCCTTCTACTCACTAGAAAGCTACCCAGTGAGCCTGCCTAAAAACAAAACAAATTTGCCTAAAACAAAACCAAAATATCAGCAGAGAGGAGGTTGACTTTGCCACCTGGCTCTGTAAACAGCTGCATGCAAAGAGCTACCTTAGGACCCACGTTTAGTCAAATTTAACTTATGTTTAACTTTTTTTTTTTTTCACAACCACCAGCATGTGAAGGAACAAATAAGCACACTCAGTACAGAACAAAGGACATTCATCACTGGGATATTTTGGCCTCTAATTGAACAGCAGTCATATCAACTTCCTCCTTCACCCAGCACCAGGACTGCGTGTCTTTGCTGCGCTGGAGAGGGAAAGGCAGAAACACCTGTGGGCACTGGAGATTTTACCACAGTTCTTGCAAGAGTGCACTTGCTAACCAGAGTGCTCTGGCTGCTTTCCAGCCAAGGCAGATACAAGATTTTGCCTGCCTAGAAATCATCTAAGTAGTTTCAAAACATTTTCTTCACTTCCTGCCTTAAACTTTTGCAACTATTACCTTTTGCATTAGAGACAGTGGCTTTTAACAACTGATGAAATTAATTCCCGTGTCTGTCATTTGCCAAGTACCTGTTTTTGTTTTGAAAGTTTGATGATATTTGACATTTTTACTGGTTTCTGTGTTACTTTTTTAATTAACCCCCTATGATCATTGACAAAGGTCTGAAATTGTGGGTGTTGTGGATGACACAGAAGTGTGAAAGAATACAAGTGCCTAAGTATATTGTATGCATTTTAAAAGCAGTTTTAAAATTCATTTCTGCTGAAATCACAAAGGTGCGCTGGTCTTGTTTTGATTTAAAGGCTACGTGGACAGAGGCGGTTTTCAGATTCCCACTGAAGAATATCCTTGTCACTTTCACAGTTCCCAAAAAGCACGAAACTGCTGGAATTTGAGATGCCAATCACTACCAGTCAGGTACTACTACTTTTATATTGGCATTTAGTACACACTGTCATTTTTCCACTAAAATTTTAAGCGGAGAAAGGTACCTGAACACTAGTTATGAAGCAACCAAGGACAACAGACTACAGATAGGCCAGATATCACATTGGTCAGCCACTGCCTTTGTGTAGATAACACGTCCTGACGCTGTGAAGTGCTGCTTGTGCCCAACTTCTGCCGGGAATGGTGATAACTGCAGCCACCCAGCGTCACAACACCGAGCACCCTCTGTGCTGGGTGTCTGCAGAGCCGCTGGCATCGCCCGGGCAGTGCGTGTTTGGAATTGCAGTGCTGGCACAGGTGGATACACAGGTCGATACCGTGCAGTTGTGTAAAAAACAAACTTCAGGCTGAGCGTGTGAGCGGCGGTGCTGCCCACAAGGCACGTTGTTTTCTCTGCAACTGGAATATGACGTTGTGATAAGTTTACAAACAGGAGCAAGTGCGCAAGCGGTGTGGATGCCACCAGGGCTGCTGGGTTTGGGCAGCCTGGAACAGAGGATGGGGCAAATGCGTGAGAGGTGCCTGCCACGAAGGGAATGACCTGTGAGCCCACACCCACGGGGCAGAGCTTGTGGGTCACTGCACAGCGAGAGACTGGGGATGGCCAAACTGCTCACCAGGCTCAGGCCAGGAAAGGTTTCTTATCGCAACACTGATTCCATGCCGAGCTCTGGAGCAGGACATCGAGGAGAGTCCATCAGAGGAGAGCTCCATGGAGGCACCCTCGGGCACTTCTGGGGGCCGTGGTCTCCTGGCACAGAAGCGTGTGGAGAAGGGCCAGAGCCTGTGGAGGAGGAGGTGGGCTATGCTGGGGGAGAGGAAGGGGTGCTGGAGGTGCTGGGACCAGGTCCGCCTGGACACTTTGGAGCTCCTGGGGTGAACTTGACCTGAACAGACCCATTTGTTTAGTTATTGGAAACATCACTTGGTCTGTTCAGCCAGGAGGAGATGGACAGGAGGCCTTATGGTGGTGTACAACTTTGGGGTTGGGAAGGGAAGGGAAAAGGCAGGCCCTGATCTCGGCTCTGTGGTGACCACTGACAGAACCCCCGGGATGGCCTGAAGCTGTGTCAGGGGAGGTTCAGATTGGATATTAGGAAGAGGTTCTTTGCTAGAGGGTGGCTGGGCACTGGAACAGTCTGTCCAGAGAAGTGGTGACAACCGAGCCTGACAGAGTTCAAGAAGCATTTGGACAATGCTCTCGGGCACGTGATGGGATTCCTGGGGCTGTGCTGTGCAGGGCCAGGAGCTGCACTTCGATATCGTTGTGTGCGTCCCTTCCAACTCAGAACATCCCATGATTCTGTGACCTCCCGAAGGCTCTGGCGGGCGGCTGCCAGGAGCCCTCCCGGCCCAGCCCGGGCCAGCGGCGCAGGGGCAGCGGCAGCGCGGCGCTGACTCAGGCGGGCGGCAGGCGGCGCCTTTAAATGTGCCGGGCCCGGCCGCTCCGCCTCAGGTACGGCCGCCGCCGCCGCCGCCGCTCTGCCCGCCCGCCCGCCGCCTCCCCCGCCGCGCACCGCGCCTGCGCCGCCCGGCGCGCCCGCTCCGCTCCGCACAGCTTTGTCCGGGCCCGGCCGAGCCAGCGGCGGCTCCCGCGGCGCGACCCCGGCCCCGCGACCCCGGCCCCGCCAGCGCACACAGCCGGGGCCGCGGGCAGCCCTTAAGGTGGATCGCGGTTAAGGTGGAGCGCTGCCGTGAGGCGGACCGGGCGTTAAGGTGGATCGCGCTTAAGGTGGACTCTCGGCGAAGCCGCGCCTGCCGGCGGGGGGGCCGGGGCTCGGCATGGGGAGCCCCGCCTGAAGCGGGGCCCGAGGAGCCGCGCCGGCCCGGCCCGAGGAGGAGATGGGGGAGGCCCGCTGCTGAGGAGCCAGCTTCACCCCGGCCGCTGACAATGCCCGGCTCCCGGCCGCTCGGCAGGAAGAGGCAGCCCATGGACGAGGGCGAGGTGGGCAGCGCAGCCCGGGGCCGGCGGGAGCGGGGCTGCTCCGGCTCCCGACCGCTCCAGGGGGGGCGGTGGCGGGGGTTGTCCCCGTCGCGTTTGGATTGGGAGAGGTTTAATTTTCTTTAAAGGCAGCTCCTTCATCACCGCCATCCTCCTCCTCCTCCTCCTCGTCCCTTTGCAGCTCTGAAGCCGTCCCGGCCGCAGCCTCCCCGCCGGCCCTCGGGACCCCCCGGCGCAGCGCCATGGAGACGGTGGGAAAGTTTGAGTTCAGCAGGAAGGACCTGATCGGGCACGGAGCCTTCGCCGTCGTCTTCAAAGGCAGGCACAAAGAGGTGAGAATCCCTACTTCCCCCCCCCCCCGCCGCTGCTTCTGATTTTCATTTATTTATTTATTTCCTGGTTTGGGCCGAGCTAGGGGCAGCGCGCCCCGGTCACCGCATCCCCGCCGGTGGCGGCGGCTGTAGCCAGCCTGGGCATCGCCTCTGGCTCGGGGTGTTTATTGTTATTTATTATTGTTCTCCTTGGAGTTTCTTCGGGAGCAGGCGTGTGTCCCGGCAGGAGCCGGGCAGGTGGCTTCACCTTGGGGCTGGGAGGCCGTCAGCTGCCTGTGGGGTGCCCACAGATCCTCCCAAAACCCGTCCTCACCTCCAAAACAAGGGAGAAAAAAATCCACACGCTGTCTATGAAAGGAGCTCTTTAGTTTGGTTGGGATTTTTTTTTTTTGGTGTATGTCTGTGAAGTCTTCTCCTTCTGCACCTAATTTTTCCAGGAGGAAGAGAAATCTCTTGCTGGTAAATAAAAGGAAAACCAATTCAGCAGTGGATTTTCCATCATTAGTGCTTGGGATAAGCCACGGTTCCCACAGTGCATTTATTTCTAGTGATTAAATAAGAGGATAATCATTGTATAAAGCAGTAACAAAAACCCAAACCTTGGGCTTTTCTCCTTGGGCTGACAGGCATAATTCAGGAAAGGGCAAGCCTGAACAAGTAAGGGGAAGGCATTAGGATGTGAAGTGAGAGGCCTTTACCGGTGCTGCAAGACACTTCTTTCAGTAGTATTTGTAATCTGTTAAGAGGCAGCTTATCCTAATGTGAATGAATGGTGAAATTTACATTTATTTTGTATTACATATGCACTGTTTCAGAAACCTGAGCTGGAAGTAGCTGTGAAATGTATTAACAAGAAGAACCTTGCAAAGTCACAAACTCTGCTGGGCAAGGAAATAAAAATTCTTAAGGTAAAGGCAGACTGACTTGTTTTCTTTAGTCTTGGTTCTATATGCCCTTTGTTGCTCCTATCTTATGTTTTTTTATTTTTTTTACTTTTTCTAGGAATTGAAACATGAAAACATTGTTGCCTTGTATGACTTCCAGGTAAATACATTCAATTATGTCAAAGCATTCTAAATTTGGGAAAAGTTAAATGGAGTTTGTGAAATTTCAGTTTTTAACAAATGTTTGTATTCAGATGTGTACTCTGGGGGGAAAAAAGTCTTCTGATAAGTTAGGGAAAGATAAACAAACACAGCAGATCATGTGTTAGTTGTTGGCTGGACCACACAACTCCTGTGCAGTTGGGAGTTGGGGTGGGAGTTTCTCATCCAGGATGTTACACAGTGAAATGCAGTGTGGTGAATATGTCTGTGCTGGAACCTCTTTAAATTCTCAAAATGTTAGAAATAAAATTAACAGTAGTTATTTTTGGCGTGCCCACCTTTTTATTTTCTTTCTCTGGTCTGGATACCCTCCCTGAGAAAATTTCTTTTTCCTAGGCCATGTAAAAATACTGTGAGCATGACTTTGTAGCATATGATTGTCTTCAGCTCCAGAGGATTTTAATTTGCATTTTTCTGTTGTCCTTGTGGCCGTCACTAAGTGTTAAAAATTGCAGCAAGCATTTTTAGATTACTGTGGTTTCCCACGGTTGCTTTTTCCATCAAAGTCAGCCCTGGAGATCTAGAGGGGCTCAAACCGATCTGCTGCGAAACGCGAATCATCCAACGACTTTTTTTTTAATTATTATTATTATTTTTTATTTTATTATTTAGTTAAATCCTGCTGGCTAACGGGGCAAGCTTTCTTTGCCATTTGTGATGCTTTTTAAAAAAAATAACGCCGCAGGATGGGAAGCCGAGGATGGAGCGGCTGTGCTGGGGGATGAGGGGCGCGGTCCAGCCCGTGCCACGCTCAGGGCGAGTGACCGCTGCGTGACCGCGGCCGGACCCCCGGTGGCCCTGGCGTGGCTTATCGGCTGTGTCCTGGCCCTGCCGCTGATATCACGTGTCCCGCAGGCCGCCGTGTTTGTTGACATTCCCCCTTCTCGCCTGGATTGGCTCCGGTGGCCCGCACGTCAGCCCCGGCAGTGAGTCCCAGCCCGGGTGCGGCCCTGCCTGCCGGCGGTGCCTGCTGGGTGCTGTAGTCTGCCCATTGTCACCCTGTGTCCCTGAGCCCCCGGCGCTGGGACACCCCTGGCTCCCTCCCTGCCGGACCAGGGGGCTCTGGAGAGGTGCCTTGGAGAGGGTTTAATGCCTGGCGTTGTTTTGGCGAGAGGGGGATGCTGGGGATGTCAGGCTGCTCTGGCGGGGAGCAGGATTGCTGCTCGGGAATATCCTGTGGTTGCTGTGCCCTGCTCCTGAGCCAGCCTTCGGTGCTGGTCGGGCAAAGCAGTGGCTGCCTTTGGGCTGATGAGTGTTGCAGAGTAGCTGGGAAGGCTTCCTATGGGTACAGGCCACTTGGGGCATTACATCTCATGGTTTGGTTTTTTTTTTGTTCTCTGAACCTTCTAAATTCACTTGAGAGAGTGAGTGGCTGCTCCTGCGCCTTGTAGTTTGCATTTGTATGAAGCATTTATGCTGCTGGGTTTGCTTACTGAGATCTCTCAAAACTTGTGTTAGATTCCTCTCTCCCTGCTTCGAATTACTGCTGAGTAGTAAGCAACTCAAAAGATGTTTTCTGCAAAAGAAGCAATTCCATCACTGTTACAATTATAGCAATGTGTTTTTCTCTTTCTGTGATGAGCTTTACTAAATTCTGCGTTTAGCAGTTTAGTCTGGTGAGATTTTAGCTATAAGCTGTGTAAGATACCACAAAGCAGGAACCTGAGATGGTCCAGGGCTCAAGGCATGCCCAGGTTTATGTTTAGTTACCAGCTTTGTCACAGGGTCCTTGTATAACCTGGGTAATTTGATTTCTCAGAGAAAATGAGATTATTTAGGGGGCACTGGGTGTGGACTCTCCTCTGGTGTGAGGTGGTCTGTCACCAGACAGTCTGATGCAGTTAACCCACATATGTTGTCTGTGTGATGTGTCTGAATGTTTGGCCTTGCTCTGTGTCTGCTTAGGAGTTGTCTGAGAGTAAATTATCAGCAAAGGTAAAAGTGCAGGTCTGTGGAAGGCTGGCTTCTGCCCACCTTTCCTTTCTTTGTGGAAAAGACTACTACTTACTCACGTTGCTCCCCTGGTACCAGATCAGTAGCTTCGTTCATAGCTGCATATGTATTTATCTTCAAAAATACCATATTTGCAGTTACTTGACCCCTTACTTCTGGGCTTTCTAAAACAGAAGATGTTTATTCTTGTATTACAACATAGAGCAAAAGGGAGAAAATACTTCCTGTAAAGCTTATTGTTGCCCTATAGCTTTGTCTGTCATTGCATTTTGTGTCCTGCCTTCCTCTGCACTGTCTGTCAACAGTGACTCTAACTTTTACTCGTGTGCTTCTTACACACAAGGAAATGGTTACCAAAACCACAGTGGCTGTAAGCGAGTGATTACACCCAATGATGCTTTCATTTGCATTTTCCTGCTTAAAAACTCATGTTAGCCAGACCTCTCACAACATGAGATTTTTGATGTAAAGCTAGATTTGCTCCAGACAAACACTTGCAGTACTGACAGTTAGTGCTGACCAGCAGCTCTCACCCTGGCACCCTTAATTTATCCTTCAAATCCAGGAAAATTGCTGTATTCCTTCTCATTTCAAAGGTCTTTGTGATATTGGTTCATAAATAATGGCAAAACAAGAAGCTTCCTAGGAATAAATGATTTTGGTGAATGTTTAATGCATAAAAGTGCCGTGGCTGGACTTTTATAGATCCCCTTGCTGGAGTCCTAAGAACAGCATCAGTACATGAGAATGGCTCATAAAATGAAATATGCATATGCCCATTATTACGTGCTCACGTATTAATGAGAGGTGCTGTTAATAGTTTAGGAGCCTAATGCAAGAACCCCTGCTCAAAAAGAGGATAAATCTTACTGTATCACATTTCTAAAAGTGCTGTCTATTTAGTATCTGTATGGAGTTGTGGTGTGGGTTTTTCCTAGGCACAGGAGATGTTTGGCAGACAGTAAAAGCTGTATTCCACCATGTGTGGGGTGTAGTAGTTGCTACTGAGCACTACCTGACCCCTCAGCTGGCTTGCAGAGGGGCTGGAACTGGGGTCCCCAGTCTGCAGCAGATGAGGGGAGTACAGCAGTCCAGAGGGACATCTAGGTACCAGAAGTCTTTTTCCTCTGAAGACAAATGAGCCCTTGTTCCTTAAGGTGGGAATTAGTAACAACAAATGATGGTTTCTGCCGAAGGAGGACTTGGTATGGAAATGAGGTTTCTTGGAAAACTGGTCTCTGTGACTCTGAGGATCAGCTCAACTCTCATTGACAGGGAAAGCTTAGCACGTGTGGTCTGGTGTAGGGGGCTTGCTTTGGTGTCCTTTGTGTCTCAGGACATTAAATCTGTGATCAGATACCACTTGATTATATGAGGAGATTCAATGGTAGGAAGGGAACTCTTGAACTTGTCAGATCCTGGGAGCCCTGTGTGCCAGAAAACTTCTTCCAGCACTAGGAAGAAGTTCCTACAAATGTGGCTAAGGTCTTGGGAGATTCTGGGTGTCTTTCCCTCCCTGTTCTGTGCCAGCTGCCTCAGGTTGAATAGGTATCAGCTGAAGATCTCCTATGTGGCTGTGTTGGTGCTAGGGCAGAAAACCTGTTAATCTGGAGATGTCATGCTTTGGATATTAGAAAGCATTTTCCTGCATGAAATAGGAAGAAGGATTATTTTACTGACACATTTTCCCTAGTTGTGTGCTGTGAGCTGAACTTGCTTCTTAAAGCAGCCTGGCTATGATCTGATATGCTTGAGTGGATATCAGGTGGTTTTTGTGTTGGCTTTTTTCCCCCCCCCCCAATTTCTGCATGGGTGGGATGGACTGGTTGCAGCAATGTCACACAAGGCACTGTGCTGTGACGTTTCTGGCTCAGCCTATGTTACCTGAGGGTCTGCTTTCTACAGTTTGGTGACACGTTGGCTTATTATACTCACCAGTTTGGGATGAGCTGAGACAAATGCTTAACTCAGTCATCTAGTACAGACTCACCAAAAATATTTCTGCAGCGATGAGTGTATCACCTGGAGACAAAGAACACAGAGTCCTTGCAGTGCAGTTTTTCTTTTGCGTATGGATTAAGGCCTAGGTGGCAGAACAAACACTTCTCAGCTTAGTGATCAGTCACCCTGGGCTGGTCTTGAGAGCCAGGTAATAACAGCCTTGTGTTGCTGCTGTGTAGAAAGTCCTTGTGATCAATAGAGCCATGGCTGCCGGGCTGGGATGTTGTGCTGTGCTGGCTGCACCATCACCCTTTATCTGACATGGAGCCTTTAGATGCTACTCTGCATCTTGTGTACGTGCCTCCTGCTGTCCCCCAGGACCCCTGGAGCTCCGTGGGCAGCAGTGTCCTTCCATGTGCCCTCCAGCACTGCTCACCTCTGCTGCAGCCCTGCACTGATGAGCGTGATGCCAGATGAATCAGTGCTGCTGCAGTGTCACCTCATGCCTCGCCACCTCTCGTGCCACCTCATGCAGGATCTTCTGTTCCTCAGGCACTGCTGTTTACATGCCCTGTCTCGGGAGACAGGGCTCCACCGAGGCACTTGGAATGACTAAAGAGGCACTCTGTGTCTGGGAGATCGCTCTCCTGAGGTCAGGCTGCCTGCTTAAATCCTGTTTTAATTCCATCCCCAAGCGAAGCTGGCAGGTTGCCTGGTGAGTGGGTGTAAAGTGCAGCTCTCTGAACTGCCAAGCAATCCTCTTTCTGTTTGTGCTGCGGACAAGAATGGGGTGTCTGCTATCCTGCTCCGTCAGCATCCTCACATCTGTTGAAGGGAATCACTCTTACTGAAGATTGGATCTGACTTAATTTAGAGCTAGAAGAGGAAAGAATGAAAACCCAGCCACCCTCTGCCAGTAGTTTTGTAGGGTAATGCTTGAGAGTTTAGTGGACCAGCATAGCCATGTTTGTGGAGAGTTGAAAGTTCTGTAGTGTTGAACTTTGATTTAATGCTGGCTTCCCCAGCCAAGTATCCCACTGTGCAGGTCACAGAAACATCCAGCAAATGTTGACCACTAAATATAGACCTCAGTCATGGGCTTTTTTTAGAGGGAGTTGTCTTGCTGCATTTCTGGAATTATGATCACTGTTTTACTCATGCTGTGTGTAAAGCACATACCTGTGCTCCCCTCACATGATTAAGGTGTCATGGAAGAGCTGGCGACGTGGTGGTTAATGGCCACCACAGCTCCTGTGGAAGGCAGCATTACTCAGACTATAATGACAGATTAAGGAATGCTTCCCAGGAGTAATCGGAAACTGGAAGGCTGTTGTGTTTGCAGCTTGATAGCAAAGCTCTGGTAGCTGCTGTTTGTGCTGCTGCTCTTGAAGCTCCACCAGTGTTTCCACCATGACAATTTCCACTGTGTAAATCCTTGTGATGACTGAACACATTTGGAGTGAGCAAAGCAAGGGAGGTGAAGATTTGGATGATGGATGGGAAGACGTGTCTCCTAATCAGTGGCTGAGTGGGATTAAATTCTGGTGGAAAACCACTGTTTGAATTTATTTCAAATATTTATAGGCTCAAACTGAAGCCTAATTAAAAGATTTAATTTTGTGGCTGGATGGAACTTGCCCCTGAACTGTGAACCTGCAATAAACCTGTGTGTCTCAAAAGCTCATCTTAGTGCTCAAGCTTGTCTAGAGAATTGAGAGTACAGTTGACTTTCGCGTGTCTTTCCTTCTCCTCTCGCTTTCTTCCACCACTGCCTTCCCACCTGTTGGTACCAACTGGAAAGCTTTGCACAGCAGGCAGACTGGCAAGCAGAGGGTTGGTGTTGGTGCTAGGAATCCAAGCTGGATGGCTCTGGTTTGCTTTGACAAAACACCAGGAGAAACTGGTCTTTGGAAAGGGATGTGGGTCTTCCATGAGGCAGACTGCCTCCATCCCAGAAGTGAGATACAGTGGGAATGAGAAGCACAGGGGTGGTCAGCAGAGGTGGTGGTTTTTGCAAAAGCAAGGAGAGGTTTTTGGTTTGGTTTGGTTTTTAGAATAAGTATATATGGTTTTGCTTGATGTTTTTTGTTGTCTGGCTGATGGTTTCCTTTTCTGCTGTTACTTATGCAATAGCAAATGGCAAACTTGGTGGAAAATGAAAGTGAATCATGTGGTCTTCCAAGGCAAAGTTTCTCAGGTGCAGAGCTAAGCATTCTTTGCTTAACAGAAAGCATCTTAATTGTCTTCAGATGTTACATTTCCTGTCTGAGAAATGTAATAACAAATGTTCACAGCAGAATCCAGGGATGAGCCCTGCCCATAGATAGCTTTGGAACCTCTGCTGTGCTTAGTGTACAGCAAAGAGGCACTTTAATTGTGCATTGTCTCCTGCTCTATAGTGTGCAGATCTTTAATACTACCATAAACGTAAAGATGCTGTCAAAATGCAAAGTGAGGATCTCAGAGTTGCATTTGCTTGCTAAGCAAGGTTGTTTCAAGGGGGGCCGATAGAAATGAATCAGATTGTGCATCACTGGTTGCTTAGGGCAATAATGTTCAGTCTGGCTGCAGGAGCACCTGCCTTGTCTCCTAGCATCAGAATGACAGCAGGAATTAGGTCAGCTGAGCTGGCATAGTAGGGATCAACCAGACAGTGTGGTTCTGGTGGGGGGGAATGAAAGATGCATCATTTTAAGTCATTAGAGACCCCATTTAGCAAATCTTGAAGAAGGGGGAGCCTCCCAGCCAGCTCTGTGTGCATTGGTGGCCTGGGGTGTGAGAGCTGCTGGTGTGATGGGGACCCCAGGGACTGCAGGGAGTGGTGCCAGGCAGGGCTGGGAGGCAGCCCAGGGGCTGTGGGGTGGGCTCTGCATGTCCCCCTGGGTGCTGTGTCACCTCACCCTGCACACAGCCATCGGGAGACTCTCTTCATTTGCATTCGATGCTCTTTTCATTTGGTTGGCAATTGTAGCCAGCATACTAAATATGTTAAAAAGGGCTCATTTCTCTGTTGTTTAAATACTGCTGATTCGAGCTCATGTTTCTCTGGCTTCCAGTAATTGGATTTTTTCCCTTCTTAAATTAAGACTGTTTTTATATGAAGAAAACTCATGCTTTTTTTTTTTTTATACTCCTTGTTTCCACACCTTTGTGGTAACAAGTGTGTTTGTTTTCTTAAATCTGGTGAATTAAGTATGAAATAAATAGATGGAAAAGAGAAGACTTGCAAAGGTCAGTCACTCAGGCAGCTGCCATAGAAAACCCCAGGGAGGTTGGGCCTCTAATTTTCAGAGATGCATAAAAAAAGAAAAAACACACAAAACCCCCCAAACCAACACAACTCTTGCAGAGTATCAGATTTTGTTTGCTATATACCATTAAAAACAAGCAATTCCCAACTTTATCAGCGGGACTACATTAGTTAAACTAAAATCAAGCCTTGGGACTTAGTCACTTTGCTTGTATTTGCACATATCTCAATAAATTAATGTGTCTCAATGAGTGTGATTAAAACTGAAATATCCATCTCAACCCACAGCTCTTCCCCCACTACCCCTGCTCATTGGGCAGGCTCATAAAATGCAGCTTTTAGGTATGCAAGGATTTAATTCCAGTACATGTGACTGAGCTTAAGGTAATGGGGAATTCAACCTTAAATGTTCAGTTTATAGTATGGCTGTGATACAGGAAGGAGCTGAGGAATAAATACAGAAAAACAAATCTGATCTTGACTTGATCATTGTTGTTAGAATTCTGAAGTTTCTCTCTTGATAGCATTAATGTAATGCATTGCTGTTTGCACAGGAGCTTGCTTTTGTTTGAAAAAGCTTCTAGATGTTATTCTGCCTGTTGGCAAGGGGGTAGCTACTTCCTTCCACCCCATGTCAGAAAGTCCAAACTTTATAGGATTCTGCTGCTCTTTTATCTTCTACATTTTCTTATCCTTGCTGCATTCTGTGGTCTTGGGGCAGTGGTGTCTCCCCAGGAGCTGGCTGGGGGGGACTCAGATGCTGTAGGAGGTGCAGTGTTACCCCCAGAGCAAGGCGACTGCTGTAACAAGGGATTGCTTCTCAGTGTTCCAGCAGCACAAGTCTTAATTTGCTCTGATGTGCATGTTTTTGGTCTTGCCCCAAAGCTGTGTGACCTGTGAAACCCAGCACTGTGTTTCTGTACCCCGTTAGGACGTGAATCCTGTACTCTGGTTTCTGTGGTTAGGCTCAGAGGCGGCTCCAGCTGGGACCCGCTGTAGTGTGCTGCTCTGCAGAGGCCCTGTCTGCCTGCAAAGGAGACTCAGGTTTGCTGTCTGAGCTCTGTGCAAGTGCTGTAGCCATCAATCATCCAGCAAAGTGCGTTGAGTCTTGAGACTTTGGTTGAGGCCAGCAGTGAACTTCATGAAGCCCAGCAGCAGGGCTGTGACCGGCACCACCGCTGCCACTGCCTGGGGGGATGGATGGGGCTGGGCTGAAGGAACCTGCTGGAACCTGCTCACGTCCAGTGGAAGGGATGGTGAAGTTTTTCAGATCACTGGAAGGCTGAGCTGCCTCACCAGCAGTGCTCCTGTCTGGCTGTGGTGGTATGAGCTGCCTGGCAAAGAGCAGCTCCACGGACATGACGTTGTCCTGTTTGTTTTCTAATGTCATGCAGGCAGACTTTAGAACTGTTGCCAGGGGGATGGGAAATACTCTCCCTCCCTTCCTGAAGCCTGTGCAGTACCAGAGAATGGTTTTCCTGCTGTTTTTAATCTGCCCTGAAGTACAACCTGTCCTGAAACAACTCATCTGTTTTACAGTGGAGAGTACGGTAGTGCCTGGAATGGGGCAATGCTGACCCTTGGCATCACTGTTCTTCCAGTTCTACAAAAATCTGCCTGCTGTGTGGCCACCCATACACTATTTTTGTGCTGCAGGGCCTCCCTTCTGCTTGCTCCACATCCTAGAGCAAGCTGGCAGGTCAGAAGGAAGCAGAAGGCAGTCAAGGGCCAGTGCAGAAGTTTGTGGGCCTTGCCAGGTCTTGTTTCTGATGCTTACTCCATGGGATCTACATTAAGAAATTAGAAGCCCCCATTATTTTGGAAAGTCACAGGTCTGCTGACTGTGGAAGTAACACTTTCCAGTCAGTAGCAGTAGGTTTTACCTTTCTTCATCTGAGTAAATTGTTGTCTTCTGAATTGGAAGCCTGCTCAAAATGTTCTTGAGTTCCTTATTGAGGAGGTTCAGGAGGAGTGAGTAGGATAACCAGGGCCAGAGAACAGAAACACAGGAGGCTCTGAGACCTGTTTTTCTTTTCACTTAGGGTCAAAAGGCATGTGAATATCTTCTAGCTATTTGCTTTAGATTGTTCTTCCAAAGGATGAGCACTGATAGGTTCTCCCACACTTCTGATTGATGTTGCTGTTGTCCCTTATCTTGCTTCCGTTCCAATAGTTGCATCAGAAGATAATCCTTGCATACATGACAGTTTTCCTTTCCCTCTTCAGAGATCAGCCTGCTCAAGCCAAGCTATGGGCTGCAGTGAAACGGTATTAAGAGATTTTACTTTTTGGAAAGTTTTTTTCCCCTCTCTTGAGAACAGCAGGTTTGTTTTTTCCAAACCCAGTTGGCTTGGGAGCCCCTGTCTGAGCTAGGGACTTTCCAGGTGCCACTGGCCTAAGAACTGGCTTCTGTAAAGCAAAGTTGTGTTTGTTATGGACTGTGTTCATGACTCCTGTGCCACTGTCAGAAAGCAGTGACTGGAGACCATAGGTCAGAAGGGCATTGGCTCCATGAGATCCTGCTGTTAAACCAGAAGATGGGGTGTGCAGTAGTTCTGCTGCAGTGAGTGGGGGAAGTAGCAAAGAAAAAAGAAATGGAAAAGCTTAGCTTTCAGTTGGTGTTATCTTCCACTGTCAGACCCTCAGCTTTATGTTATGCTTCTGTTGTGTTGGTGCAGTTGGTTAAGTCCTGGCCCTGCTTAGAGAGATCCATGTGCAGCAAATTATCTTTGCTTGACAGCATCTCTGGGTGCTGTTGGAGAGGTAGTGTTGAGCAGCTCGTGGGAGATATCTCCTGAGAGGCACAAACCAGGAACCTCTGCCATCACAGGGATGGCAGCAAACATCCAGGAGAGTAACAGAAGTAGTCTTGAGACCTGAGTGTGTATGGTTCCTCTATGGTAGGCAACAGGGGCCTTGTCAGTCCCACAGTGCTCAGCACAGGGGTGTAACCCTGGAGCTACATTCATCTTCAGTGTTCCTCCTGCATCCCCCAGCTGCCCTAGAAAAGAGGCCTTGTGTGAGGTGGAGGTCATTCTTTGCTGGTTTTACCTCAGAGTCCCACACAGGTTGGTGAGAACACTGCACTGCTGAGGGAATCTCAGAGTGTTGTGTAATCACATTTCCACTTTTTTCCATCCCCGAGCACCTTTCTAAACTTGGTGGCAGGCTGAGTGCAGGGGTAGAGTGCAGAGGAGGATTTTTCTAAGGAAAATTCCTCTCTGAGACTTTTTAAGCTGTGGTAGGAGGATGACTAACTGTGGGTACACCCAGACATTTCCCTTTGGACACACCTAAACACACTCTTTCCAAGAAGAGGATCATGCCACCTTCCAGTATGGGTGGAGAGAAAATTTAAAGGGAGACAGGACTGTTGGGTCTTAATGTCCATAATGCCATGTCTCCTGGTGTCACAGTGAAGAATTTTAACAGGGCAGAGTCTTGGGGTGATTTATGGTGTCTTGCCCAGTGAGATTTCTTCATTTCTTTGTCCTCCATCAGCAGATGTGTGTTTATTTGTAGACAGCAGAGGCTGTTGCCTATTTTTACACTCAATTAAATTGTAACTTCATCGCTGAGGCCTCTGCTGCAAGAACAAGTCAGGCAATGATCCAGACTGATTAATTATCAGCTTAATGCCTTTGGCAGAGGCGTTTTGCTGCTATTGTGGGGCATGGTCAGGGTACTGCTGCCCTTTGTGATGACAGGAAAAGTTAGGGGGTTGTGTCTGTGCTGTTCCCTTCATTGAGCTTGTTTAGTGACAGGATTAGGCTTGGCTGCACAGACTGGCACATGTGAATAAGAGGTCCAAAGGAAATTATCTGTGGCACTTCTTGAACATAAGCCCCTGCAGAAATATAGCAAACTGTAATACTTTTCTGGATGTGGAAACGAGTGGGTTGGGCATTTTGCTCTGGTTTTCAGAGAAACTGGTAGCTTGCAAAACTTGGCTTGCAGTATTTTTTCCTTGTTTTGTTAATGAACATATCATAAATATAGTGAAAGGATAAAAATGGACAAGAAGTAGTTTCTGCTGCTGAATCAGCTTGAGAGAAGTCCATCAGCCTGTTTGAGAAACCAGAAGTCTCTTTAGACAGCTGAAGCTATTTTAACCACAGTAAGCTGTACTGGCTTTTTCCAAACAAGAGCTTGTTTCTGGGACCCTTCTTGAAATACATGTTTAGTTTTGTTGGCAAAACTCTACAAATCTCTTTCTCATTAGTGGGTCTTGAAATGCTGAAGCTGCATATGTGTAAGTTTGTTCTCCCTGCTACAGGCATCTGTGATCTGAAAATACCTTTGCTAGATGTTCCTCTGCTGCTGTGGGTGCAGTAGGGAGGCCAGTTCTGCCTGGTGAGGCTGAATTTTCAGAGGGTGCTGTTGCCAGTGATGGCTGGGGGAGCCAGACTTCTCTCCTAGAAGCCTTTCAGGCATTGCCCTCTTATCACACCAACACAGAGTGAAGAGATAAAACCACCAACCACCAAGGTCATGTTGTTGTTGGGAAAGTCAAGCAGAGCATCTCCCTTGTCTGTGCAGGTCCTTGTTTAACCTTGGTCACTGCACACACTGGCTGCCAAAAATCAATGACTTGCTTAGTGATGTTTGTTTGCAGAGTCTTTAAATAATGTAGAGTGGAAAAACAACCAAACTGCACAGTGTACCTTAGCTGTTGGCTAATAAATTATTACAAATACCTTCTGGACTTGGTTTGTGTAAGCTCTGTTTCCTCTTCATTTTCTCTATTGGTAAAAGTACACTGAGCTTCCCCAAACCCTGCTGGCACTATACATATTTTTAAAGTGCAGAGTTACTGAGCTGCAATGATTATGGCACATTTAGCCAAGAAGTGTCTATGAAAACTGCTTCTGTGGCAGTGATGAACTTGGTCTGGACTGCAAAAACCACTTCAGACACTTCAGTGTGCCCAGCAGTTGCCCTGTGATGGGTTCCCTGAGCAGCTGCATTGCACTTCTGGTGTATCTTGTATCTTCTGGTATGTCTGGGGCTGGAGTTTATGTAGAAGGGAAAGTCCTGGGTGTCTTTTATCAACCTAGGCTTAGGGACAGCAGGAGCTGGTGGGCTTTGAATGCTCCTGAGAATCCTCCCTCTGTGCTTTGTCATGTGCAAAGCTCGTGACGATGCTTGGGGTTTTCTTCTTGCACTGCTTCCCTGGGCTCATGCTTTTAACCACAGACTGATTTCCCACTTCATCCCAAGTGTGTATGAAATTGGATGACTTAATGTGTGCTGCTTTCAAATGCAGAGGCTGAAAAACAAAGCCTGTTTAAAGAAGTGTTTGTCATGCAAGGAAATGCAACAAGCACTTTTCTTGAAGTATCATAGAAAATTTCTTTTTGAACAAACAAGGGGACTTCAAAAGGCTCAGCTGGTCTTGGCAGTGAGAACAGCTGTAAGAATCGAGGGTGGCCTCGGGCTCTGGTGGACACTGGAGCCCCTCTAGGGAAGGTGGCCAGTTCCCCTGCAGCTGTGGCTGAGTCTCTCCAGTCACAGGTAATTCAGCTTCCTCCTCTCTCCCTCTCTTCCTCCAACCAGTCTTCAGCAAACATCTGGAAACCCAGATGTCACGTCGTGAGGTTAAAAGAGGATGGAAGAGAAAGCGAGAGGTGCTGAGGACTCCAGGCGTTGACAAAGGCAGGGAATTTGGTACAGGCTTGGTGGGAGGCAGAGTCCTTGGGGCAGACAGTGCAGACTGCTTGGGAACTTAAAAGCTGGTAGGGTGGATGCTGGGGCTTTTGAAATGGTTTGGGTCGGAAGAGGAATCAGGCACT
This sequence comes from Monarcha castaneiventris obscurior, assembly GCA_026261815.1. Lineage (NCBI taxonomy): Eukaryota > Metazoa > Chordata > Aves > Passeriformes > Monarchidae > Monarcha > Monarcha castaneiventris. Next base: position 5,680,672 of record JAMPIT010000485.1, read on the forward strand.
CAAGTGTCTACACAGCCTGTGAGTAAAGTCATGCTGCCCTGGAGCTGGAATCTCTGCCTCTGCTTTCAGGACTTCTCCTCTCACCCAAGCAGTTGCTTCCTGTGAGTGTCCCCAGCCAGGCCTTGAGTTTAGGAGTGACTTCTAGTTTACAGGCTTTAGGAGTGAGTGACTTCTAGCTTACAGGTTTTATGTAGTAGGTCTACTTCTGTCTGACTTCTGTTTCAACAACAGGATTTATCCTTTGGCCTCCTGGGCATACCCAGGGTTGAAATATTTGTCTGTTTTCATGTCTGTTCTCTGGCACTGGTTTTGGTGGCTCTGCTAGACATGTGCCAGGCAGCTGCTGGTGTCACCATGTGCTGCACAGCCACCAGGGTTCCTGTTGTGGCTCTGTGGTGCTGTATTGTTGTGGGACACATCTCTGCACTATCCTGTGGCTTGTACCATGGATATATGCATGTTTCCCAAGAGCTGGGGAGAGGGTCAGCTAAGGCAGGAGGTGAACTCCCAAGGTGGTAAGAGCATCACAGTGCAGCATCTGTAGTGAACTTAGGAAGATGAGCATTTGGCCTGGACTTTGCTGGTGGTAACCCCTGTTACAACCCAGAAAGCTTCAGACACCTGATAATGGCACTGTTAAGTCACATAGAAAACTTGGTTGGCAAGTGTTATGCTTTTTGTCTGAGACCTTTCCTTTTTGCCCTCCAATGGAAGGTGAGTCTCTTGGGCACTTTTCAGCTGCGGGGTTGAATTGCAAGGCAGAAGTTGCGCTGCTCTTATCTTTCTGTTCAGCCTAGTGCTGCTCATGTGGGCACTGCTATAAAGGGCCAAGTTAAATGTGGAAATGATTAAGGCTCTAAGATAGCAGTGTGGCAGCATCTGTGTTGCGTGCCACTGTTAATCCCTGGAGCCCGAAAGGACATGGAGACCCAAGCCACAATACAGGAGATCAGCTAGGTTAAACAGATGCACACTCACAAACCAATAACATGCTTAAATACCTGGCATTTTCAAAGTAAGCAGTCTTCCAGGAATTAACCTGTAATGTTTTTACCCTTTCTTCATGTCTGACTCACAGCAGAGAACAGATTATCTGTTTACAAGGTAATACAGCAGTTAAGTGTCTGAAATATTTCAGTGCATAAATCCCTTATTTCTCTATTTTTTATTTCCCCAGGAACTGGCAAACTCTGTCTACTTGGTTATGGAGGTGAGTGTGGTTTTTTTTCTTTTTTTTTTACCTTCTTTCCCTCCCTCTTTCTCTTTTTAAATTCTTTTTAACTTGTTTTAAGCAGACGAGCATGCTTCACATGTGGTGCTTTCTGCTGGCAGTCTCACCTGTGAGGTTTTTCTAATCTAATCTGCAGCTCAGGCCTTGGAGAGTGTGGGTGCAGAGAGCAGCCAGGGGAATTTTCATCTTGCTGATCTCAGAAGGTTGTGCAGGCACAGGCTTAAGCAGTCAGACACTGAACCTCAGGGGTCAGATGGGTGCCAAGGGGGAGTGTGTGTTACAGACATACACCAGAGAGAATGTTCTGGACACAGCTTACCTGCAAAGCCTCTGAATGTTTCACTTCCTCTGCAGTTTTCACTCTGAGGTCTTGTTGACTTTTCTTAATGATGTGGAACATTGATGAGAGGAGTTTCAGTTTTCAGCTGTGTCCACTCCCAGGCTTTTCTCAGCCAACTTTCTGAGGTCTCCAGTGGTGACCCCTTTGCTTTGTTTTGGTTTTACCTTTCTTTCTGATGTGCTTGAACGTGGTTGTGCACAAAAGCTGGTTAATGCTGGTGCATCATCATGCAACATGACATTTAGGGGAAAATAGGACAGGAGAGGAACCCACAGGAATGGAGTTTTCCCTGCCAACTTCTGAATATGCATTTTGACATGTGTGATAATTTATGTTTAAATACTGTGATAAGCCTGCCATCCTACTCAGGTTTACTGGTTTTCTTTCTAATCTTCGATTTGCCCTGTATTAACTGAGCTTTCTGTTCTGTTTGCAGTACTGTAATGGTGGTGACCTTGCAGACTACCTTCACAGTAAGTACAACAGTATGGAGAATATCCTCTCTGAGGTTCACCCTTGGTAATAATTTGAAAACTGAGAATCCATGACAATAAAAGCTGGTCTTGTAGTCCTTTCTATGTAGGTCAGTAGTGACTGATGTCAGTAGTTATATATTTTAGTTACAATGGCCTTATAGATTAAACGTATTTCAACACTGCTAGGGACACAGTTTGTCTTTTCTTGGGCACTGGCAAAAAGCTATTTATACTGAAGCCTTGCAGTTCTGTAGTGTTGGATTAAAATAAGGTCCCAAGAGTATATTCTCTAAGTTTACCCCTAAGGTGTTCCCACATCAAGGGCAGAACATATTTCCTATTCCAGCATATTGAGGATGGCTGTGGTGTAGCCAGCAGTGCTGTGAGGGTGTCAAAACCCACTAAACTTTAGGGTCTTCTGGAGGATACAGCACAGGTATCTGGGACTGTGGTGCCCTGAAGAACCTTTTGGTGAGACTCAGGGGTTTCTTTGCCTTCAAGCCGAATGAAATATGCTTTGCTGGTCATCCAGCTGTATTGCTAGGACTCAGGCAGTCCCCCAGGGTGTCTTTCAGTGCAGCACAGGACCCAGTAAAAATCACCTTGCACCTCAGTATCTAGAACAGGTAGGGGGATAACGTTTAACAATATACTTAGCTGCACTCACACACAGCCCTTATTTTTAATTTTCTTTTTCCCTGACTGAATTTTTTCCTTTCAAGTAGTTTTCTGGTTGTTTTGCATGTTAAGTAGAAGATTACTAAATGTGAAGAGACAACTTTAATCTTGTTTCATGTGTGGCTCTGGGTCATGGTTAAACAAAGTTTGTTCACATTGTTCAAATTAAAATCTAGTCAGCTGGATAATACTTCAGGCTCCTTATTGAGGTATGTGATGCCTGGAAGTGGCAAAAATTGAAGGATTAAAAGATAAATTTACATTTGCCCTACAGCTGGTGTTGGTGTCCCTAGAATGATAATTTGGGGCTTGATGCTAGCATGTCACACTCTTCCTACAAGGTAATGAATTATATTTGTGGACTTTAATTTTCAGAAAGGGTTTAGTACTTGAAGGAAAAAGAAAGAATATTCTGCCTTTCATGTGTTTTGTTTGTTTAAAGTGTGGGTGAGATAGAAGTGACAGGCACTTGTTTTTAAAATCCAGGTTTAGTGTGCTTTGTCTTAGGTAAGTGTTTTGCTTATGCTGTGCTCTAAAAGGAGCATCCTTAGTGGCAGAATGCTCTTATGAGCACCAGTGGAGGATGGTTTTGTATTTGGTACCTTCTTTTTTTTTTTTTTGAATGTGAATGCAAATTTTATAAATTAAATGCTTTTAAAAAATAATGAAACTTCAGTTTTACCAGTGCATGGGCTTTGAAAGCTATATTTTTTTTTAGCTTTCATGCACATGAAGTGAACCTTGATCTTAAAGCACTGGGCTGTGCACTCATTGGCAAGGCTGTGTGTGTAAACAAGAAATTGTAGAAACAAATGACAGAAACAAGGATTTACAGAAAATCTTTTGGTCTGTACTACTACTTCTGTGTGTACATTGTTGTCTTTTTCCTTCTGCATTCCCCCCCCCCCAAAAAAAAACACCCAGAAAAAACACCTCAGTAAAAAATTGAAGCATGCAATTAGGCTGTTAATACAGCTCACTTCCTGGTTTATCAATTGGAATTACTCAGGAAGTTGGTGGCTAGTTTGAGAAAGTGATGGATGAGTTGTATTTTCCAAATCAAATTCAGTTTTACCCCAGTTTTGTTTGTTTGTTACCTGGTGCAAGACTTGATCCTTCTTTGCCTGAGTTCAAGAAAGTTAACCTTCAGCTCTGTTTTTACCAATAAAATATTTTGGTTTGGCAGCTGTAAAGATTATTGTGACTGGGAAGCTGGTGCTTAGTTTTAATTTAACTCTTAATACTTGTGTGCTGGTTGCCAGTGAAGAGAAACCAGCAGGCACTGATTTCTAGAGAGAGGAGTCAGTAAGGGACTACAGCAAGGTTTAGTTACTCCCATCACTGCCAGAGATCAGGGTCTTCCAGATCCCAGAGCCTAGATAAGAGTGTCAGCTCTCTGCATCCCACCACATGCTCCTTTGGGGTGTCTCCTCTTCCAGCTTCTGCAGGTGCCCAGGCTGCTTTTGACAGGAATGATTTTTCACTGGAAACTCATCTTGGGAAGTTTCGATTTCTTCAGCATTTGACTGGTACTCAGGAGGCCCATCTCTATTGAGCGGTTATTGTGCTGCTTCAGTTATTTTGATAATTGTGTGATGGTGTTTAATTGCAACATCTACTTTCCCACTGGCTCCTCAGACATTTGTGCTGGTAGTTCCTGTAACACTTAAGCAAGCAGCGCATGCAAATCCCCTGGTTCTCACTGAATGAGTTGCTTGTAAGCTTCCAGATCCATTCTACCCTCTAATTACAGGCATTAGGCAATATGGTAATTCCATGTTGAATCCAAAGGCACTCTAATTCTCCTTGTCTTCGTGACTGGAGGACGTGCATAGGTGCACGTTGCAGTGCACTGTGTGTTTGGCTGGGTTATGGTGCTGGGCAGCCCCATCCTGATGCCTTCTCCAGCCACCTAGAAACAGAGACTAGACAAGAGTAAGGGAATAAAGATAGATGTTTATTTGAAGGGCCTTCAAGGTACACCCTGGGGGAGCCAGAGGCTGCCTCCATAAATGGACCCCAAGATGGACCCCAGGTCACAAGTTCTTCACACCTTTATAGATTTGGTTCATTTGCATACCATAGTTAATTCTCCAGTTAAAGCCCCAGTTCAATGATGTAATTCCCCTCAGCTTGCTCGCCCCTTAGAGGCTTTGGGTTACACATTTTGGGCCTAGAAGAGCCTGGCTGTCCTTGAAGGCAAAGCCTGGAGAGGCTTTGTTGTGTCTGCCCAGCACGAGAGAGCAGAAATTCCAGGCTACAAGGAACTTCAGAGTTACACTCTAAGCAGTACAGAACTTGAAAAATATAAAAGTTAAAACCTAAGGCATCAATCCCTGTGATAACAACCCAAGGCTGTGTGTGTTTGGCTGGGTTATGGTGTTGGGCAGCCCCATCCCTGTGGTACAGCCCAAGGCTGTGTGTGTTCTGCTCAGCACAGCTGCTGTGGTGGTGGTGTCCTTTAGTGGTACAATGCAATTTCCCTGCTGGGAGATCTCTGGATGATGCTTTCACTGGAGGCCATCATGTATTGAGCTGAGAGTGGCAGGTCTCTGCTCTGCGTGGTAGAGCTGTGGGAAGTGTTACAGCAGTGACTGGCCTCTGTACAGGAATAACTGGAATTCTGTGTCCTTGGGTACTCAGAAGGTCAGAGCAGGCAGGTCTGAAATTCCTTCTTAAATTCTGTGAGTTGGCATTGGCACAGGCTGTTATGGACACTTTATAAGAGCATATTTGTGACCTTTCTTAAAGCTGTTGCTTTCATACCGTAACAGGGAATTTCTTGGTTTGACCATGACAAATGCAGGGAGCTTTGATCTTTCTAGTCCATCCCAAGTGGTGCAGGAACCCTCTTGCAAACCAGGGGTGTGAAGCATTGCTCTGTAGCTTTTCTCCCTCTACAGCCAGGTAATTAAGAAGGTCTAGTCCTATCACAGATATATCTGCATTAAGTCTTCTGACTTGTACAGAAGATTCCCAGGAGTGTCACTGACCATGCTCTGCATGGGTAGTAGTGGGTAGGTACAAGCCAGGCCCCAAACAAGTCAGCTTGGTCTCAGACTTCAGTGTGACTTGGATTGGGCCCATGTTAGAGATACTTGTGACACCTGTGGGTAAGAGGAGATGTTCTTTTTCCTAAATAACTTTTCCAAAATGGTGTTGTAATACAACGTCAGTGGGTGTACTCCAGTACATCTACTCTTGGATCAGCTGACAAGGGCTGTTTACTGCAGTTTACCTGGCAGCCTCTTGCAGGTTGAACTTCTCAGAACAGGCTGGCCAGGGCATTTCTTAGGTGGCTTCATCCTTTTTCTCTACCTTAAGAGCTCATGGCATGTGGGCCTTACACTGACCCAGAGCAAATATTTGCTCTGATCTACTGACCTGAGCAGCCCAAGGCAGTCAGCAGAGTGCCTCATCACTGAAGTGGAGCCCATGAAAATAAACACAGGGATATTATTGCTTCTCAGTAATGGCAAAGTAGGGCTTGTGAAACAGCATCCTCTGCAAGAATGTATTGCTCACCACAGACATCCACAGGGATGCCCAGACTTTAATGCAGGATTAGTATTTTGCCAGCAGTTTTCTGGTGAAGATGAGAATATCCTCTTTTGACAGGGACAGACTTAAAAGTTCCCTGTTTGGGATGCAGCAAGAGAGGAGCTTTGTTTTGTTCTCCACTTGTTTGGGTTTTCTTTGGGTTTTTTTGATGGCCCCTAAATTGAATGAGTTTTCTGTATCTTTTCCTTCCCTCTGCTGTTGGTAGCTGGTCTGGGAGAACTTTTGCAGACCAATATCCTGAAGTCATTGAAAATGTCAGTTATATTTATGTTTCTGTCCTTCAGTTGCAGATTGCTGCTGTCACAGAGCAGACTGATGGGCTGAGTGTGAGAGATAAGGAGTTTTGTTTTCCAGTGTTACAGCCTGTTTGTTAATGGAGGGAGGTAAAAGGGTGTTGCCCCTGCCCTCCCCAAGGAACTGAGTGTCCCTTCTCTGTTCCTGAGGGCAGAGCCTCAATTTCCCAGTCCTGCCTTCCTACCTGGATTTGTGAGATTTAATGCTGCCAGAGCATCCAGCAGACTTCTCTGTCCGATTTTGCTGCACTGCAAGATGGTAGCTCCACTCTGCTACTGCAGTTGCACTGGGGGAATATGGCTGCAGGCCCAAGAAACCAGTTCAGATTCTCTGTGCCAGGAAAACAGTTCTTTTGCATGGCTGAGGAATTTGTGCAGACTTCTGTGAAGTGGAAAAGCTTAAAGTCTGCAGAAACAGGTAGTTTAAAAGCCCTGTTTTCTATGGATGAATGGATTTTTCTGATCTTGGTAGCAATGTTGTTATTTTCAATATTATATAGAGTTAGAATTCACATTAGGGAGGCTCAGCTGAGTTGCTGAGGGCTGATGGCTAGTGCTGTGCTAGCCTTATAGCCACCAAATTATCTAAAGGAGAGGGTAATGCCTTAAAGCCATGGCATACTCTTGGGACTGCAGGTCAGGACAAGGCTCTCCACAGTTCCTCTGCTAGAGGCAGAGTGTATTTAGCCAGGAGCTGGTAATTGCCTGTTGCCTTAATAATGAGAATTACTGAGTTTCAAGTCTTGTTTCATGTTTGGGGGAGGGTGATCAGCCTGTCCTTTCCTGGGCCTGAGCTGAATTGGGGAAAAAAAACCCTTTTGAATTTCTGCTGTTTTGTTTAAAGATGGTGTTTTAACCATTCCTGAATAGATTTCCTTGAGTATAAATTGCAGAAATACTGTGGAGCCCCTTCGTTGGAGAGAATATTGAGCACAGCTAAGAGATGCTGGACTTTTAATAGACAGAAAATGGTATGGGACTGAGTACAGTGAGATATTTCAGCAGGAGACTGGGGAAAGCTTTGTTAAAGATGAGGCAGTACTTTCTTCAGAAGATGCAAGTGCATTTTGAAGACTTGCATCTAAGCTGCCTCTTAATATCCTTAAAATCCCTTCACAGAATCTCCCTTTTTTGGAGAGGAGTCTCGTGAACTCCAGCTGAGAGCCAGTTCATGAGGAAAAAGGCTCAGTGACGGGAGAGAAACTCTATATACATGTGCACTGCTCTCACGTGTTGTGAGTCCAGGACCACCTGATAGCCATGGTGACACTTCAGCTGTGCTTGTGCCTCCTAGAACAGTGAGGCTTGGGAGTGGTGGGAGTTTATTTTCTATTCTAAGTGCTGCTTAACTTATCTGTGTCCCTTGCTGCTTCCCATCCATGTATTTTAAAAGTTAGATTTTTAATTTCCTGTGTTGTGTTAAAGCTGTGTGCAACCTCAGCTGTGTTTTCATAAGGATTCCTCCCTTCTAGCTGACTGGGTAGAGTGGTGTTTTGAAGCTCCTGCCAGCCTGTTTTAATGTCTTACTAGAGAATAGCTGGAAAAACTCTAATGAAGTCCCAAGTAATTTACAGGGACCTTTTACAAAAGAAATTATTTTATTCAAGTGGAATGGTGCTTGCTTGAAGCCTGACTTGCTCAGTGGCTGACAAGGAGGCAGGCTGGTAGCACTGTTGATCCTGGGGTTTGTTCAGCAAGCTGTTCCCAGCTTTGGCAGCAGTTTCATACGTATAGTTCTTAAAATAACGAGAGCTGATGTCGCATTGCTCTGATTAGAAGAGCCAGTTGAAAATTATTTTAATCCCTTCAATATTTATTTTCACACCACAGTCCCTGGGTAGCATGTATCTCAGGAGAGGCCACTTCAGAGCTTCTATATTGGCAGATTTTGATCACTAACATATTCTTTTAAAAAACTTGACTTGTGAAAGCATTTTGAAACGTTCTTGTTGTATCTATGGACATAGTGTGGAGGGTGTCAAGTGATGGTTTGCAGGGGTCATTTGGTAGGGTCTGTTGTTAAGTATTGGACCATGGTTCACCCAAACACTGGGTTTGGGATTAGAGTTCTGCTTTGGTTGGGTGGTGATGCACAAGGGTTAGGCCTAGACTTGGATTCATACCCCAAAGGTACAGATCCCTGCTGGCCGTGTGCCCTAACCTACTGTGAATTTAACCTCTCAACCCTTCCCAGGTCCAGCATGAGCCTTAATGACTCTTGCAGGCGTAAATCCTAATCCTAATTGACTTTCCTCTTAGCTCCACCTTTAGACCTAGTCTTTGTGATAAAGCTCTGACCTTGGGTATCCAGCTGCTGTTGACCACAGCTCACAGGCAGCCACAGCCCTGCCTGGTGCTTGCCTGGATCTGCTTGGCAGCTCTTGCTGAGGGAAGCCCTAAACCTCAGCAGATGCCACTTTTGGACACAGTTAATAACCCAGATTCAGCACCCAGTGCTGGCCTGAGTTCACCATGAGAGACTTGGGGCTGAAAACAGCCCTGACCACAGAATAAGCTGGGAATGCAAATGCTCTCCCTTGTCGCCTGTAGGAATCATTCAGAAATGGTGTGTGGGGAAAAGACATCATATGTGGGAATAAAATGACAAATTACAGCTAATTGCTGTGAGACTCTGCCCTCTGGGCTCCTCAGAGAACTGGCATTGTAAGTTTTTCATCTGTGGTTTTTTTTTGTCCTCCTTCCCAGCTATGCGGACACTTAGTGAAGACACCATCAGGCTCTTTCTCCAGCAGATAGCAGGTGCCATGAAAATGCTGCACAGCAAGGGCATCATCCATCGGGACTTGAAGCCACAGAATATCCTCCTTTCCTATGCTGGAGGCAGGAAATCAAATCCCAACAACATCCGCATAAAGATCGGTAAGACCCTGCTACAAACATCACCCAAAGCACTCAGGAGTTTGGTGGTGGATAAGTGGCAAACCTCAGTCTTTCTTTGGGGAACTGTCTAGGAGGAGAAAAGCATTGCTCCACTTATTTTTAAAACACCCTAATGTTTTTCATCCTTAGCTCCTCTGCTAAATGTAGCCTTCAGTTGCCTCCAAGCAGTAGGAGCAAAAGCTTTTGCTCTGCCAGGACACAGATTTAACACAAAGGAATTGGGCAGGCCTTGCTCTGTTCCCAGCTGAATGGTGCCTCCCTCAGTAAAAACAAACACCAGCCTGCCCTAATTGGCTTGTAATCTCCAGGCTTACCAAGAAATAAGCAGAAGTTGTGACTTCTGTCTTCAGGTTTTAACAGTATTGAGGTTAAATGTTGTCTGAAGAGCTGACACAGGTTGCTCTCCTGGCTGGCCTCAGAGAGTGCAGTGGGTTGTCAGGCAGACCCAAAAGTGGGAGTTTCCCCAGTCTGAAACGGAGACAGGCTTCGCAGTTGCATCTTGGAAGAAATTCACATTGTGCACATCAGGCAAGTGGGACCAGTAGTTGGGACAAGTGCTCCAGAAATCCAGTTACAGAGCACACATATTCCCTGCGGTCCCTCAAAAATAAGATGATATCACCCTCACACGTGGGCTTTTTGGTTACGTTACAACTCAGAGCTGAAGCTGACACCAATTAGGTAAAACTGTTCCTCACCTTAACCTTGTGCTGTGGAGAAAGTGCTTTCCTTCAGCTGGGAAACGAGGCCCAGTGGAAAAGTTTGAGATGGTGCTGCTTGTTTGACTGAAGCATTTTGATGTGTTCTTTGTTTTGGTTTGGTTTTTTTTGTCAAGTGCGGAGTTATTATCTGTGAGGAGGGGGTTGGGAGCTGTAAACACAGGCAGAGGGCTCTGGGCTGAACTGCTCTTGGGTGTGATGTAACCTGCTACCCTCCTTCTGCTCCCTGAGGAGTACATGGTCCAGGGAGAATCTGGCTGTACCAGTTCATTAGTGACAGATGACAGTGTAAACAGCTGTGTCAATGTCCTAGCTTGAAATATCTGGTGACCTTGAGAGAACATCTCAGTGTCATACGATCAGATGCTGAGTAACCTGCAGAGGTAATTTGTCTTAGTATTCCTTGTTCCTGGCTCTTCTACCTGCTAAGTGAACTGTGGCACAGTTTTCTGTCCTAGTGCTGGGGTTGGCACTGTTGGTATCCTTCTAAAGGAACAGAACAAGGCTAATTTTGGTAGGGGAGGTCTGGAAATGTGGGTAGTGGTGAGGAGTGGTTCCTCCTGGATGTGTTTCACATTACAGCCTTTTCAATGGAGGGGAACTTTCAGTTCCCCAAACGAAAGGTTGAGATCCCAGCAGATGAACTGGCTGGTTATGAACTGGCACATTCTCAATGAAGTCAAGAGAGCTTTCCCAGCTGACATTTCAGAGTGCAGGCAAATGGGTACTGATCCCTGAAAAAGGGATGGGAGTTTGTTCATCTGAATACTCTTGGGGCTTGGTCTCTCCTTTCCTAGTGTCTGTACTAAGCATTAATAATTAGCACAAGGATGCTGCTGCTAATGTGGGATAGAGGCTGCAAAGATTCATGGGAAGTGAAGGTAAAGTAGGAAGAATCAACTGGAGAAAGGTGCAGGCTCTCTAGAACTGGTGCCTGCTCCTGACCTACCTCTGTTTCTCTTTGTAGCTGACTTTGGGTTTGCCCGTTACCTGCAGAACAATATGATGGCAGCAACATTGTGTGGTTCACCCATGTACATGGTAAGTGTGATTTGCCTACAGGTTTTTCTGTGTTGTTTTTCCTTTGCCCCCCCAAAAGCAAGGCTTTGTTTTTCTCTAGTCTTTCCCCTAGAGGTGAAACTTCATTTACTTGTCAGAAACCACCTGTTACACAGGGAGATTGCTAAAGTTCTGGCTGCTGGTAATGTCAGACAGCAGGTGCCTGTGTTGTCATGTAACTTCCAGGTGAGATGTGGATAAACCATGCCTCCAGGATCACTGCTTAGGCTGTGAAACTGATGTGTATAAGAAACCAAACTGATCCCTTCTGCCCTCTTTGTACTTCCCACTCTCGGATCAGGTTGTGATGAGGTGATCTCTTATTTGTGCTCGTGGCAGCAGTCAAGGTCTTGGTGTCACATCAAGTCAGTAAAAGGGAAAATGACAAAACTAGACAGAAATAAAAATGTCAAAACCAGACATGTTCCTGGGTACGTGGGTGTCTGAGCTCAAAGTAAAAAGATGATGTGAGTCAATTAAGGCTGAAGTTTTTACAGGTGCCCTGGGGCAGGAGGCACCTCATTTCAAACACAGTCTAATCCACTCTTTTTTGTCTGTAGTCTTTGGGCAGAGTTAGGCTGGACTGTGCTGCACTGCACAGGCATAGTGCATTTGGTAGTTCCACAGTACTAACTCAAGCAAAACACACTTCCTCTCTCTTTCCTTTTTTGTAAAGCCTGATGTTTATTTGAACTATGCTATATGTGAAGATGATGTAACTCTCCTCTCCTGTGAGAGTTTCCTGGATTGTCTATTTTTAGTGATACTTTTTCTTTCAGAGTCTCTTGTGAAAGTAATTGAAAACACCCAGCTTATTTTTTGAAAGGGCTGGAGGAAACTAGTGATGATATTTTTTCTATTTGTTTTTTATTTTTATTTTAAACAATGCTGGATGTTACAAGAAATCTCGGTGTTTCATATTGTTCTCTGTTTATTGATGAATTTGAAGGGAGATGGGAGGGGAGGGTTCAATTGGGATTTAGGGAGTGTTTTGAAGTCTGTCCCTACTGCTGTTGTGAGTCTTGTGCAGGAGCCCTGGGAGCATCTGGCAAGGCAGGACTTTATTCCCTTCTTTAGCTCACAGCCTATTGCTGCTTAGTGTCATTTTGCTCTTTTGAAAAACACAGAGGTGTTTTACCCCTACCAGAAGGAGCTTTCTGTCTGAACCCCAGTATGATCCATGCCATGGAAAGACTTGAAATCTCCTTGTGCAGTTCTTGTCCTGCTTCCTTGGCTTTGTTTGGTGTCATGCCTGCTTCCCTTGGGGACAGACTGAGCTCCTGTCCACAACTTGTTTGTTGCCTTTTTTTTTCCATTGCGTGTGGCCTTTACTTCTAGCAGAGCTGTAAAATTGATCCTGTTCCATGCTGGCAGCACTGCAATGAAATCTGTAGTTATAAACACGTGGGATTAGCCAGCCTGCCCTCCTGTCCCTCCTCTGCTGCTGCTCCTGAGGCTCTGCCTGCTGAGCCAGGGGCTCTGGGGGCTTCCACTGTCTCCAGCTTCTGGAACAAGCCTGGGAGGGAGCAGCTGAGGGCACAGTGTGGGATTAGAAACCAGAGTCTGAGGCACAGCAGGGCTCAAGCTGTTGGACTGGAACCCTGCCTTTGAACCCAAACTGTGACCTTGGCACCAGGCCCTGGAGCTTAATTAATGTGCTGCCATCTTGGGCTAAATGAGGGAAGTGCCCAAGTGGTGCAGCTCAGGATGGAGGCTGGAGTTTACCTGTGCAGTGGGAACCTTTGCTGCTTTTGATGCTGTTTCTTGCTTTGGTTGAGAAGATTTGTTTATGGTTTCAGTGGGGCTTCTTCTGGTGGATTCAGCAGAAAATGGTACACTGGGAGAAGGGGAAGTACTGGGTTTGCCCAAAATACACAATTACTAGGATATATTTTTGTCTTCTGAATGAAAGTCTCTGCTTCCCCCACTTAAATAGGGAAGTGGCCCTTTCAGTGTAGTGTTACAGTCTTACTGGGAGTAAATCTTTCATGGTTATTGGGGAATCTAGCTCAAGAGGTTTTAAAGCATAATAGTGACTTCTCTTTCTTGGAGTTGCTTAAAAAGAAACCCAAACCAAACTACTACTTTTTATAAAAGAAATTTCCCTTCTCTCCCCTAAAAGGCACCAGAAGTCATTATGTCACAACATTACGATGCCAAAGCTGACCTCTGGAGTATAGGAACCATCATTTATCAGTGTCTAACAGGAAAGGCTCCTTTTCAGGTGAGTTGCTTAGATTTGATGTTTATGACTCTCTCTTGCTTTATCTCTTTTTTTCCCTTTTAATCCAGTTACTCTAAGGCTTCTGTCATCTCTAATATCAGCTCACATAGATCCAGCCTCATGAGGGTCTGTCTGTCCAGCACCTCGACAGTGTTGTGCTTTCTGTGTTGTAATGCTGGATGTGTTACTAGAATATGACTCTTCTCTGGGCTGTATCTCATTGAAATGCATTTCCCAGTTATGAGAGCTTAGGAAGGGTCTCTTATTGAGAAAATTACCATGAATCAATCACTTTCTATTTACAACTGTAGTCAGTATATATTATAATTATAATTCTGTTGGATATAGAAGGAGTATAAGACTGTAATTACAAGTTAATATTCAGGATGATTTGGTGGTAAGTAGTGTATTGCAACTAAATCAACCTGGTTTTCAGTGCAGTTAAGTAGGATCTTATCAAAAGGATCTTATCTGTCATCTCACAGCAATCTCTTCCAGCCTGAAATGTTTATGTTAATCAGATCCAAACCCCTCCAAATACAACACAGCCCTGTAAAGCTCCACCCTGTACTTAATGCCATAACTTCTGGATGAGCTACAGCATGTCCTTTGTGAACAGCATTCTCTGATCTTAAGTTTTTGAATGGTGGAGAATTCACCACATGCCTGTTGCTTCAGAATTACTTCACATATTTTTCATCATCCATAGCTGGAATTCATCTAGACTCAGTGTATTTTTCTCGTTCCCAATCATTAGCCACACTGTGTGTTACTTTATTTCTTCCGTCTCTGAATGAGATCAGCAGACTCTCCCTTGAAATTACTATCTTAAGGTACTGTATTTGTCAGATTTCTTCCCCCTTGCTTTTTCTGATCCTCTCTTCTTATGTCCTGACATCTCTTTATCCTGAGTCCCTAACAAAACAAAATGGAAAAAATCCCCCACAAACCCCAAAAATGAATAAAAAGGAAACAAAGACAAATAGCACAAAAGAAAGTCAGTCGGAGGGAAACCTATGCTCATGTAATAAGGCAAATTTTATGAAGTGAAGGACTTTATGAGCTTTAGTTCCACAGCTCTTTAGGATTTCACACAAGACCTGGAATGTTTATGCAGTTACATCATCAGGGAGGATGAAGTGAGTTCTGAATCCGTTGCAGGAAAGAGTGGGCAAATACAGGAGTAAACTAATGGTATGTTTTGGTTTTGTCTAGAGCCAAGAACACTTTTTTCCTTCAGGGTAATTTTTCCCTGCTGCTATAAGAATCTTCCATTCCAGTGCTTTATATTCTGTCCACCAGCTTCCTCTGTATTTAGAACAAGACTTCATTTCCTTTGCACGTTTTTTTTTATTAACCCCTACAAAATGCACTGAAACTTCTGAATGGCTTCTGTTTACTGGCTACATCCACTTGTCATCAGTGTTGGTATCTTTGTTTGAGAGGAGAAAATGACTGTTAGGATGAAAGAAAATAAATATTTGTGTGTTAAGAAGAAAATGTGGGGGAGGAGAAAGCAAGTTTTGATTGCATGCATAGGGAAGCCTGGCATGAATTCTCCCTTACGTTTTGGTGCCTTTTAGTCTCTAAAGGCACCTTGGTATCTACTCATTCAAATGATTTAATTACTGTTTAATGTGGTGACTTTGTCATGGGGGTTCTTTGATTGAGGCATGGCAATACCCTGCCTTGGAGTGGGCAGTGAAGGAACACTTCAGTCCCTGCCCAGCAGCTCCTGACCCATGCTTTGCTCTTGCCTCACTAAGTAACTCTTTCCCAAATACATCTGTTGGGCTGGGAATGGGGGTTATTGGTTTCTCTATTTCAATTTTCCCCACACCCTTTCCTCTTTTGGAGGTTGTATTTTGAAGCAAAATGCCAGGCCCTGTTTGTGACTGCAGTAGCAGCTGTGGATGTGTTTGATCAGGGAGAGAGAGGAGCTCAGCCCAGATGGTTCTTTGTGCCCCATCTATTTGTTTTGGCCATGCATGTCACAAATTGCCTTCCAGCTTGAGATCCAGGTGAAAGAAGCCTGTCTAGGGGAAGCTGGTTAAAGGTTAACTGGCTTTCTGTCTTTGCTGGCATGACTTTGTTGTAAGAATTTGCTGATGGTTGCTGGGCAGGCAAGAAGCTGTTGTTTACAGGGCTTTTAGGAGAAAAGAGGGGTAGTGGACAGAGGTGATTGGGACACCATGAATAGGAATGAGTGCTTTTGGAGGGATGTCTGATGGGTGGGAAGAACAGGCAGATTCCACATGGTGCCACCAGCAGACCCAGTTGTACAGGGAAGCCAGGAACTGGATTTCTGAGTGAACCTCTTCGGGCTAAATCCTCACCGTGCCTTCCCTCCCAGGCTGGCAGAGACAGCCCCTCATCTCTGTCTAGCTGAGATTCCCATGGGAATCTGGAGCTTGATGGCATTAAAAGTGCTGTGTTTGGGTGCTGGAGCTGTCACTGCCTGGGCCAAGGAGGCCCCTTCAGGTGCAAGCAAAAAGGACTCGTGTTATCTGTGGTGAGGAGGAATGAGCTGCCTAAAAATAAAATAGGGCTTCGGGGAAATGGGTTAGATGGAAAAAAGATCAAATGTGTGGAAAGGCTGAGGCAGCTGTCAATCCTCAAAGTGCTTGTAAATCAAGACAGAGATGTGTGCATGTGTGTGAATGTGATTTCTGGCTGTCTCAGAGTTAAAATTAACTGTAGCTGGGTCACCCAAGGCAATTTCCCAGAGCCATTCCTGTCCCTTCCCTGCCTCACTGCACGCAGACAAGAAAGAAGCTGCTGATGCTCAGATGGGAACAGTTGGTAGGATGGCTGGTGAAGCTTTCTTAAGGAGCTTTTTGTATTAAACATGCCCATAAACAAAACAGTGAGACTGCCATAGGGATGAGATTAATGGGATTCATAATCCCTATAAACAGATTTGCTGAGTGCTGTATTAATGTGGAATTGTTAATTTGCCTTGCCTAATAAGTGGTCTGCACTCACATCTCTGCATTTCTGTCGCTGAGGTCAGGACATGAGCAGTGCATTTCCTGTTCCCACTGGCCAGAACTGGGAAGTGCCTTGGGAATGTAGTGGTTTGCTCTTGCCCTTACCTGAGCTGAAAAGATTGGGACCCCATGCCCACCGTGAGGTGGTGCTGGCTGTGTAAACAACTGTCAACCAGAAGCAAAGCTGGAGGCAAGAGAGGAAAGATTTACACAAGGTCTAAAACAATCCAAAACCAATCTAGTCCTTGTCAGATGGTGTTTTAAATATGATTAGTTAAATGACCTCAATCTCCTCTTTCTTTTTTTTTTTTTTCCTGTGTGGGAGGACTCACACTGATATTTCTGGTGACTTCTGTTGTGTGACCCCTTTTAAATCTGGGCAGCTCTTGGTAAGCAGACACCCCACTGAGCACATGCAGGTTGGGTCAGAGCTGGCTCTGGCAGTGGCAATGGGACATCAGATCCTGCTAAATACCATGAAACCTGGTTGTCTGCTGTCTGAACCTTCGCATGAATCTTCCAGCTTTCTGTGGATGTAGTGCCCTGTGTCTGGGGGAGAGTGAGCCAAGCAGCAGGGAATTGACAAGAGAATAAATACAAGTTTTTCTGCCTGGTGTGGCAGCTCTGAAAGAGTTAACCTGCCTGTTTATGTTCTCATCCCAGCTAGCTGTTAGGTGAAAAATTAATTTCTAAGTCTGGTGTACCAAGTTCACTGCTTTAATTCTGAGTTAATTCTGTCTGCATAAGTACTAGGATTATGTATCACTTACAGCAACTGCTATGTTGTGAAATGGGCCTTGAGGAACACCAGGAAAGGGCGGATTTTATGCCAAGAATTTGAACCCCTGGTTTATTTGTTAGGCAGCCTGCTCTTCTGTTCCCAGATCTGTTCCTCTGGAGTGCCCTGTGTCCATGGGGACAGGAATTCCTGGCACTGGTGGGTGGGTTATTCTGCTGAGACTGGGTGCAGGGATTGACTTGTTGCTGTAGTCAGTGAACCACTGGCTTTTGGACCAGTGTTTGTGGGTCTTACCATGCTCTGTTGGTGGTAGAGAGAAATCCATAGACAGCAAAAGAAAAAGGTTCAGGGGGTGGGTTTTTTGTTTGCTTGTTTCTGGTTCTTGGGCTTTCAGGTCTTCTGAATGCCAGCCACTTAGTTGAGGGAGCCTTAAAAAGTATTTGCAGCAGGTTTTCAAGCTTTTCCCTAGAGCTATTGATCTAGAAACAACATTACTTATTTATTTTTTATTTCTAACATATCTGAATCCCCTTTCTGCACCTCTGAATCCTCAAGGAAAGGATTCAAAGAACAGGGCAGATACCATACACCTGCTGTGGAGTGTTGACTAGACAGGGCTGTTCAGGGAAGGTGTGAATGTCTCTGGCCTTCTGTCTGAATGTTGGACTTTTGCATCCAGCCATTGCCCAAGCATGACAAATCCAGTGCTGAGTGCTTTTGGAAACACCACCCTGCCTGCTTTTCACATGCAATTCCCTTCCAGGCAGCCAGCACTGAAGGGGATTTGGCAGGGTTCTGCTGAATGCCTTTGTTGGCTCAACATATTTCCACTGCTGCTCAGGACAAAGTAACAGAGTGGCAAGATTGAATTTGTCCAATTGCCTCTATATATAGAAAGGGTAGACAAAATCAAAATGCAGCTGCTGCATACTGACATGAGAGGGGGACTGAGGGTGTGAACTGACCTGCTGATGTGCCTCCCAGCCTTAGGGAAAGCTGAGCTGTCCATTGTGCATCCCTGGTTCTGGCCGATGGGTGCTGTCCCACAGATAGAAGTTGGCTCTGTGTACCTAGAATGGTTTGGTTGTTACATGCCTGAAGTGTGCTTTTGCTGGTGTTTTTCTTGGGCAGGGTGTATCTGCCTGGAAGGCAGATTTCAAGTTATGTTCTTAGCTTCCTGGAAGAGGGAATTCAAGTGACATTTTTACTGTATTGAAAACATTTCTGTTTTGGTTTTTTTTCCCATAATTCTTAGAGAAGCACTATTTATTGAAAGGAGAGGTGAGCAAAGTGGCTGAGGGTCCTAGTGCTTTATGAATTGTATGATAGCAAGAGAGCGGTGGACAAGTTACTGGGAGCAGAACTGTGTGACTCAGTCAATTAATAATGAAGTTACATGAAGATGCAGTTGATTTTACTAAATTGATGGTGATCCATGGCTGTCTGTGCTGGACACTCACTAGAATGACTCTCTTCCCCTGGTATCTGTACTGGAGACCAGCCTTGAATCACAGGCTCTTGGGGACAGCCCAAATGAGGGAGTGTGGTCTGGGTGGCGAGGAGCCTGACAGCCTGGTATGGTCCCTGCAGAACAAGTAGGGATTGTACTGAGACAGCAGAATGTGGAGGAGCAGCACCCCTGCAGGGACATCTCTTGAATTTGTACAAAGAGGAGGGAAACTTCATTGAGAATTTTGTTTCTGTCCAAGCCAGCGCTTAGAAACCTTCTCTAATGAACTGGGCTTCATACATGTGCAGCTTTGAATATACTCTGTCTTTATTGCCAGGAAAATTTCTGACAAAACAGTGTTTGAAGTAGATCAGAGCTTCATTGTATTTGTGAAACAATTGAGCTGTTGCAACAGGAAATGACCAGAGCAAACAGCCAAGGCTTGTATCTCTCTGAAGTGAATGAGCCCTTCCCTTCCCGTTCTGGAGTTCTGCCCCTCCTTGTACGTTGTGTCTGTCAGGAATATTTGTCTTCACTCTGGGTGATGTGGCCAGGCCATTTGGTGAAGTGTGTATGCTTGCCTCCCTAAAGGTTGCCAAATATTAATTTAATTGCATTCCAAGATCTGCAAGGGGAAAGGTGTAAAATGGGTTTTTCCTGAATCAAATTAAGTGGCAGCAATTGGAAATTATGATGCAGTTTGGCATCTGTGTAACAAGGTGCTCTGCATTAATTTTGATGGTTTGTGCCTTCTGTTTGAGTCCCTGCTGTGTCTGTGAATGGCAGAGGGTGTATTATTACAGAAGAGACAACCAGGATATCTTTATTTCCTTCCTTCAGGAATCCAGTAGTTTATTGGTACAAATCAACAGGAGAGCTGTGCAGCTTGTGTTGCTAAGGCTGTATAGAAAATACTGCCCTGATGGGTGCTGCACAAGTGTGTTGATACTATCAGCTTTTGAGGCTCTCCCTTTGGTTTTTCTCTTGAGGTTTTTTTACTGAGCTCTCAGTTATCCTTAATTTTCATCTTCAGCCAGAGGGAGTAGGTGATGTTGAAACAGCATCTTATGTGGCTGCTTTTGCAGCCATACTGTGTTAGTGGTATTTTGATGGCCATCTGCAGATTGGCCTGTCTGATTTGCCATTTTAAGCATCTTAATTGACCTTAAATGCTTGTAATTTAGAAATAGAAGTAGGTGGAAGGCTCGAGGAGTTTTTGAGCCTGCCCTGAACATCAGGAGAAGCTGCCTGTTGCCTCCTCATCCACACTTTCCTACACACTCTGCTGCACTAATAATTGATTGCAGATGAATCTCTCTGATCTTCCTGCCCTGTTTATGTGCCTTCATGTCTGTGTCGTGCCAGCCAGCCTGCTCTGCCTTTAATAAAGAGACTTTGCCTGAGCAGCAAAGCTTGAGACACTAGGGTTAATTTACTGGCCTGTATTATTCATGGCATGAAAACAAATGGAGAATTTATGTTAGGGAATTTTTACATGTCTACGCTTCTCTACTGGTGATTTTATTTTTAACCTCAGCTGTAAACCTCTTGTGCCTAGCCCCCACCTTTTTTTTTTAATCCCATCTCTCAGAATTTGGAATCTTGTCATCAACATCCCCCGCAGTTGTGTATATCACTGCACAAATAAAATAGGAGCTGTGGCTTGAGACCTTCTGGCTTCCTGGAATTAAAGTAGAAAATCCTAATTCAGTTGCTGTTTCTCCGTGTTTCTAGCCTCTTCACAGATCCCTTGCCCATCAACAGACTCCCTGCCCCTTTTCTAAATGCCCTGCAGCATTAATCCATGTTCTCAGCAGTATCTGCCATTCATCATTTGGGACTCCTCACGTCTACAATTATTTAGTCTCCTGGGTGAGGCTATTAGGCCAGCTCAAACCTGAGCATCAGAGCCCACTGCAGTGAAGCTCAGCCCTTGGAAGGGCAGAGCAGGACAGAACCAGGTCAGGGACAAAATGGCAGCAGGTTAAAATACTGTATATTCACTGCAGCACAGGGCTGGCTTTTCAATCTAAAGCAAGCTGCAGGTTCTCATTGTCTGTGCTGGTCCAGCAATAAAAAAGTGCCTCTGCTCTTCAGAGCTACTGTGAAATAGAAATGTTAATCCCTTTCCTTCACTGTCAACTGCTTCATGGACTGATTTCTCTCTCCCCTACAGGCCAGCAGCCCACAGGATCTCCGCCTCTTCTATGAGAAAAACAAGATGCTGATGCCTAAGTAAGCATTTTTCCAGTGTCAGTGTTTGTAGGCACTTGTTTACTCTGTGTTTACAACTGTCCTTGCATGCTCCTGGCTTGTCACTTGGGGAGGTGACTAAAATATTTGGCCACCTGCCTTTCCCCATTCCTTAAACCAGCAGTGACGTGGCCCAGAGAAAGTCTGAGGGCAGCAGATAGCTGGGGTTGGGGTGTTCTGTCTCTCTGCAGACACCGTTGTTCTCCTAGACTGCAAAACTTCAGGAGTGTTAGTGATTCCAAGAGGCAGCCAGAGGCCCTGTTCCACACGTGGCTCCTCTGAGGCTGAGAGCCTCAGGAAGAACTCAGGGCAGTTCTGGGATGGTGCGAGCAGCCGAGCTGCAGCCTCTGCTGTAACCTGCCATACCTGACTGCAGATCACATTGCCATTTCTCACGTGTCAGGGCAGCAACTGCTTGTGTCCATCCTGCTGTTAGGGGGAAATACTATAACCTTCCTGGAAATGGACACTGCTGCAGTTTCCAAGGGGAAGAGAGCTGCTCTCATCCCAATGGGGTGTATGTTACCTCTGCTCAGTGCTGTGATTTGTCAGGGTATTTTGGTTTTGTTGCTGTGGTCTTTCCTTTTGATCTCTGAGCTCTTAAAGCAGAAGCTCATGCCTGCTCTGAAAACCTCAGCCTGGTACAGAGACAGGACTGAAATTCCAGATTATATATCCAAAATTTGGATGGCCTTTATTAACCAGAGAGTTAGCTCCCAGTCGGCAGAGCTGCTAATGCAGCCACATATGCAGGAAGTTCATTGGGTTGCTCTATATGGATTTTTCTTTTCCCTTATCAGTTCAGACAGCTCCAAGAGATAACTGGAAGGAACCATCAAGAAGCTGGAGCTCTTATCAATAACTTGTGATATGCACTTAATTTCCCTTTAAGTACTTCCTCTTTCTGATTTGAGGAGAAGACAGAAGTTTCTATTGGGATTGCCTCTGGGGCACCTGGCTTGAACTGGAGGGTGTGATGGAGTAAAGCACCCAGGAAGAAACAATTTAAAGCAAAAATGCGACTGCATAGTTGGAGCCAGTCTGTGTGAGCTGAAAGTAGAGCTTCTGTTTTTCCTACACAGTCCAAAACATGGCTGCTCACCTTTGAGGTAGTCCCTCTTACTAAATGAGAAATTAATCCATAAAATGAATAAGTTTTCTTGTGTCTCTCCCACTGCCCTGCTGTTGTTTGGCTCATGGTGCAGGCAAGGGGAGAAATGAAACTGAGCTGTAAGAGGAGAACATGTCTGTTCTTGTAGGGATTAGTCCTGCTCTGAGTCCTTCACAGCCTGCATTTGCCATTTTCAGTTATCTGCACTTTTGAACTACCAAACTCCTCCAAAATTCAGACCCAAGCCGATTGTTTCTGTCACTGTGGAAGTCAGGTCTGAACTGGCAATTCCCTCTTTCCAAAGTCAGTTTGTCTCTAACATGGGCTGCAATCTGTGCTATTCCTGAGTAAACATGAATAAACTGCATGAGAGCCCTGCCAGCACAGGATGAAACACAAAACTACTCCAGAGACCTCCTTCTCAGACTGCAGCAGTGCCAGGGTTTGGTTTCATTTTCCTTGGGGGCTATGCAGGCTGGCACACACTTCCCTGCCATGGCCAGGGAAAGTGTTTTGGCTTGGGAATGGGCTGGGGAAGCGGTCCCTGCCTGCACTGCTGCTGCTGGCAGCTGTGGAGATGCTGTTCTGAGCATTCTGGGGAGCCCATGGCAGGACAAGCCCAAAGGCCTCACAATTTTAATAATGCTGATCTAAATCATTAACATTCATTGTGCTGGTTTGCATGGGAAAGTACATCCCAGGTCATGGGGGCAAGGAGGCAGATTTGTTCCTTATGTTTAAAAAGATGGCCTTAGAAAATAATACTGAAGAGTAGCAAAGCTTGATGCTTCAGACTTGGGAGGTAAGAGGAGACAAACAGGCTGTTAATCTGCACTCTCTGCATCCTGTGTTGTGCCTCTGAAGTTCATGAGTGTTTCTTGGTTTTAAAACCATACCAAGGCCAAAGTCATAGCTGGGAAATGGGCTCATTTTGGATGAGAGCTTTGTGTCACATAAATAAATGATGATGATAACACTGCAGGGCTGCAGGACTCCAGCACTAATGCATTTTTCAGGAGGCTGCTCACTGTGGTATCTTTGGGTTATTTCATTACACAGTGTGCTTCCATGGGACACCTCTTTTGATGGGAGGCTCAACCTGAGTCTCAGTCTAACTGCATTCCTTCCACAGTCCTGGTAGCTTCCTCCTGTGTCAACCTGAGAAGGTGCACAAAGCCATTCTAGCACCAGGGATGGAAAAGCAACTCCTCCAGTACAAACAAGGATGAGGGATGCTTGGCATCATTCTCTATTTTAGGAATGGCTACATTCAAATTCCTGCCCCAGCAGGGCCTAGGACTTCACGGAAAAACAACTGGGTGGTACTGAAACGTGTAAACACATACCTTGCCTCTCATCTCCTGTTTCACTGAACAGGGGTCTGGTAGTTCTAGCCTAGCCCCCTTTTTTCCCCCCACTACTTTTGGGCTAGCTTCTGTTTTACCCCTGTCTGTGGCAGGGTGTGTTGGTGGAGATGGTGTAGGAAGGGCTTTTTCTCCCACTGTTGGTCAGGCTTGGCCTCAGGGGGGTGAGTGATGCCAGAGCCACGTGCAGAGCCACTGAGAGCTAAAATTACTGTGCTGGGCACACATGTCATTACCTCAGCTGACCCAGCATGGGGAGAGGGGAAAGCCTGGCAGAGCGTGGGGGCCATGCTGGGAACAGCCATGATAAACAGAGTTAATACCGAGAGGAGCTGCAGCCACCCACGCTTCATTGGCAGAGCTCTGCCCCGGCCCAGAGCCCCCAGCAGCACTTCTGGGGATGGAGGGAAGTCAGTAGAGCTGAATCCACTTATGCAAGAGCTGAACTCTGCTTCCTCTGCCTTAATCCATTCATTTATTCCCTGCATTTTTCAATCTACAGGGGTTATGAAGAGCTGCCCTGGCCTCTCCCCCATCTGCTTGTGGGGTGAGGGAGAGCACAGTGCTTTACCAGCTCTTTTGTGTTGCAAAGGCTGTTGAAAAGAATATTTTCATCCTAACTATGCTGAAAAGCGGGGTAATAACTGCACGAATTTTAGCTTGCTGAGGTGGCAGTTGCTCACATCTTAGTGGTCTTTGATTATTATATGCTGTATATCAAGGTAGCAAATAGACAAAGGTTATTTGCTAGTCTTACATAAGCTGCACTGAAAAATAAATGCCTTAATAAAATGGTAGCAATTGGCGATATATTTCACCACCAGTATCTTAATTGGAAGCTTCCCCCTGGAAACTGCTTTGTTCTAGTGATCTTATTGCCGTTAGAGCAAGAAGGAGTGATTTTATTTATTAAATGTGAAATACTGCAAGTGGAGTTGGCTTAGCTTCGAACCAGAGGGATGGCACTGTGAAGGGAAGGGTCTGCAGGTGCTCATGGGAGAGGTCACTAAAGCAAAATTAGCTGTAGCCTGAGCAATGGCAGTGGGGACTGAAAGCCAGAGATGCAAAATAGAAACATTTCTGATCAGCCTCCCTCGAGTGAGCTCCTGGTGTTCCTGGCCCAGCAGGCACAGAGTGAGTTTGCATTTGCCAGTTACCTTCCTGAATATGTAAAAGCAGTTTAAGTAGACCACAAGCCTCTCTTACTTTGCTTTTGTTTTCAATCCTAGCATCCCCAGGGAGACATCAAGCCACCTGAGGCAGCTCCTGCTGGGCCTTTTGCAGCGTAATCATAAGGATCGCATGGACTTTGGTAAGGCCTCCTTCCCATTTGAGTTCTGCTCTCTGGCTCTGTGTCTTTTGGCACTGCACAAGCCTCTCTACTTTTGGCTGGTGCTAGGAGAAGCATCCAGACACCTGGATTTCACCTGTGCCTGGAGGGTTGCATAATCTCATGGGTTTTAGTTTATGTGCTGGAAAGGTCAGTGCTGATTTCAGTAGAGTTTTGTAAACCAAGGAGGCTTGGCACACCTTCAGCATGTGTTTTTTGCTTGCATTCCCTGCCCTGGCTTCTGTTTCTATAATCTCTCTGAACTGTGATGAAGTGTGCTACTAGGTAAAATGTGTCTTGTGCATCAGTGCTTTTCTGTCACAGTTCCTTCCCAGAGCTGCAAGCTGCACTGATTTACTGAACAATCCAGTCACTACCCTTTGTTTCTCAGGGTTTGCTGTGATAATCTGAGCCAGGAGATGTAGCTGCCTGCAATCCCTTCCCTCCTTCTCCCTTTTCTGTGGAAGGAAGCCTTGGTCCTTCTCAGGGCTCAAGCTGCCAGTCTCCAAGCCTTTGTCTCAGTCTCCTGACTCGGATGACACAAAGATTTCCTTTTTTGTCTAAATTCCTTCTAAACTGAGATCAATCATTGTGAGCCCAGTGGTTCTGTCTTGGCAGCATCTTACAGATGTGTTTTAGCTGAGCTCAAAGGTCTGAAGAACCTCCTAGGAAAGCCATGCCCTGGAGGAAAGCAGACTGAGGTGGAGCCTTTCCTTGAGTCCCTGAAAGGACTAGATCATCAAAATGCAAACACATCCTGTGTATGTTCAGGATGTTGCTTTTTAGTCAGACTTGGGGTAAAATAGTTTGATATTTCTGGGATTTGAGGGTTGGTTTTCTGTTGGGTTTTTGTTTGCTTATCTGCTCAGGTGGGTTGTTTCCTGCTGGGCAGCACATGCTAGCTAGTGAAGGGAAATTGTTTTGCACCCTCTGTTATTCTTTTGGATTAGAGATACCAGGAAAGCCTTTCTGGGGATGGTCAACTGGGTAAGCAGCTGTGGATTAACTGAGGTTGATCATAGTTATCCAGTGACGAATGCAAAGGACTGGTTCCTGGGGTGTAGAAGTGAGAGAATGGGCCTTTTGAAAAGTGACCTGTTGAAGCTCCTGACAGACTGACTTGGATAGAATCAGCTGGCAGGGTTATTCCCTGCAGGTCTTTTACTGGGCTGTGGATCTCTACCTCTGCTATCATGCTGCTGTGCATTTCAAAAGATGGTCTATTTGAGGTTCTTGATTCCCCGCTGTCAGAAATTGTCTGGCAAATCTTTTTAGCCCACATCAGGTGTTTTTGTACTGCTTGGGAGTAGGCTGCATGAGTCCACGTCTAACACTTGGAAATTTGAGGTAGTAGATTTTGATATCACTCTGGACAAGAGTTACAGCACATCTTGTAGTACTGAGATTACTCTTGCCCTTAATCACCTATCTATCAATAAATTGGCATATCCCCAGAGAAGAGGGTTTCCTGCTGCTCCTTCTTCCCTGAGACCCTCTGCCTGGAGATGTCACAGTGACCTCCACAGAGCTCCCCCAGGGCTTAGTTGAGTCACACAACACCAACTCATCAGCTTGAAACTTCATTTACTTGTTGTGTGTCCCAGCTGCTCTTCTGCCAGGAACCCATGCTCTCTGCAATCTCAAGATTATCTAGAGGAAAACCAGGAGGGTTTCAAGTTGCAAGTTTCCTGCTGATGATTACAAGCTGGGTTGTTTAAATTTTGCTTTGCAAGCACAGCTAATAAGCAGTTTGGAGCTAGGAGGGGGAAAAGTGAAAGAAATCATCATTTCCACCCCCTCAGTTGAGTCAGCTTGGCTGAGGGATGGTACCCTCCTCTAGTGCAGCAGGCTGAAAAAGAAGCAGGAAACCCCAGCAGCTGAGCAGCTCCCACAGGATGGGGATGTTCTCCATCCACAGCAGATCTAATCTGTGAGATGCCAGCTTTCCCTGCCAAACATTTCCATTCCTTGTCTTGGGCTAAGCTCCAGACCACTGCACTCTGGCTGCAGGACCCTGGCATGGCAGCAGCAAGGAAAGGGTGGGAGACAGGGTTTGTTTAAAGTTAAAAAGCAGACAAACAAAAAACCCGGTTGCTACTTTCTGGAAAGCTCAGTCACCAAAGAGGAGCTGTTTACAGAAGAAGAAGTTTGTAAACCTTGGGTGTTGCAACAGGAAATCCATTCTGGGAAAGAAGCTGAAGCTTAGTAATCATTGTTGTTCCATGGCTGACGCTCCCAAAAGGCTGAATTGCTGATTGTGATAGGAGAGGGCTCTGGCAAAGAGCTGCAGTGAATCAGAGATGAAGGAGTTGAGAGAAGTGGCTACTTGTGAGGACAGGCAAACATGTAGAGAGTCTTCAGCAAGCCAGGACAGAAGCTTTTCTTGGCCTGTATCTGTAGAATGAATTCCCATGAGGAGGAAGCAGCAGTTGTGTTTGCTGTGAAAGGGAGGGAGTTCTGGGCTGTGGTTCTGGGGTGGCCCATTAAAAAATGCATTTCTGCCCTCAGTGCATGATGGGTTTGTGTCTGTGTGTCATGGAAGATCACTCAGTGGAAGTCTTTTTGTCCATCATTCCTCCTCTGTGGAGTGAGTGGCAGTGCAGTGTGATAAATACAGCTTCCCTAGATCCCTACAGTTAGGGTGATTCACCATCCTGATCAGCCAGGGATCCAGTTAATTTCCCATCCTTTTTTCATGAGCAGGTCCTGCATCCAGTCTCCAGCCTGTATTCTTGACCTCTTCTATATGCAACCAGTCAGCCAGCTTCCATGGTTGCATGGAAAAATCACTGTATGACACTGCAACTTCTGAGCTTTAGCTGCTTTGTAAACTTCTTACAGTCATTTTCTTCCACTGAGTCATTGTTCTTGATTTTTTTCAGATGAATTTTTCCATCACCCATTCTTGGATGCAAGTGCCTCTATGAAAAAATGTAAGTATTGCATTTTTGATTACAACTCTTTCTGATCCATGGCCTGACTTCCTTTGCTGCTAGTTCAAACAGAAAGAAAAAGACTGCATTATGTTTCCTTAGTTATTTAGGCAGGGATTCAATGTTTGTTTCTGTGTCATGTCCAGATTTTGCCACCAAAATGTATTTAATTTTACTGAGTTATCTTCAAAGGGATGATTAGGGGCTTATTTAGGAACCTAAAGTAGAAGCAAATGTAGCTTTGAAATGTATGCAGCTGCTTTGTGTGAAGTGCTTGTAGGTGCACAGGATTATGCATCATGGTCTTGCTTTTCATCCTCATCTGTAGGACCATTCAGGACAGGGAATGGTGAAAATTGGCACTCTTGGCCCTGCTTGCCAGATTGGCTGTGCAAAAGCCAAATGTTGTGGTTACCAAATCTTGTTGCATCATTTACCTCAAGGTTCTTGATAAATCTTGTTTTAGAAGGGTTATATTTGGTACTCTGTGGGAGCTGACCAAAACAAAGACGGACTTCCACTGAAAGTTCTCTCTTCCTCCTTTTGATTCAAAACTTTTGAAAAGCCACGTGTGTTATGGTTCAGAGGTTTGTTTTCAGTGGAAAACAATTCAGAATTGCTTCTAGTGTGTGGGGCATCATAGTCCTCTGGCTAGGAGACTTGGGTTAGTGGAATTGTGTATGATTGTCTTCTCTGGAGGGATTCTCCTGGACTTTTAATCTCCTGAGTAAATGACAGTGCCAAGAATCTTCATCAGTGACTAATCTGGGGTGTCCAGTGCAAGGTCTTGGAGGAAACACGTCCAGCACAAATCCAGTTTCCCTCTTGGACGTGTGCCATGGGTGGACACTCCTTGTCTGATACCCACATCACTCCTCACGCTCTCTTGCTTTCCCACTGCCGGAGTGGGATTTCTCAGTTGTCCCTGATGAGGTTTTACCTGTGCACTCAGGTGATCGTCCTGCGAGCAAGAAAAGACGCTTCTGGTTTAGGGGCGCTTTCAAAGCAGCCAGGGCCCTAAACCCACGTGTGCCAGCAGGATGTGGGGCCAGCCCTGGAACGTGGGGCAGGAAAGGACCCTGCCCCTGCAGGGCTGCTCCTAAGCCAGCCCAGCTCCTGGCACCTGCTGTCCTGCGGCTGTGCGGGCAGAGCCCTTCGGAGTCTGATCCCCCTGTGGGCAGCAGGTCTCCCCCTCAGGATGTCCTTGCCTGCCCACCAACTCATCTCCCACCTCCGGCCGTCCCGCTGCTTCGCTGGCCAGGGGAGCAGAAAACCCCGGAAAAACGGGAGAGGGTTCTCCTGACTTGGCCCCAGTTTCCAACTTGTGGACGCCTGCTGTGCAGGAACCAGAGGTGCCATTATGAGCATGAGACTGTAGCTCAGCCTTTGCCCCCAGCTGCACCAAGGTTAATGGTGTGGGGTCAAGGACCAAGAAAAAAAGCACCTTTACAGGCGGGTCAGGCCTATACAAACTCCAGACATCTCTGTGGCCCCGCTGATCCTCACATCTGGACATATGTACACAGCCTGGAGTCCTCTCCAGGCAGCAGAGACTGCTACTGGCTTTGAAGACATGGGAGAAATACCCCCTCATTGCTGGAGATGTTCAAGTTGTGGTGCACAGAAATCTGCTAGTGGAGGAGAGAGTTCTTGTAGTCTGCTGTGAGGTCTCTGCTACTGCCAGATGCCAGTGATGGATTAGAGCCTCTGGGAAGTGTGGTGAAGAGCCTGGAGGAGAAAGGCTACCTGTGGTCCTTTTGATTTCTGAATAGGAGAGAGAAGAGCCAGTGTGTCAGCAAAGGTTGGGTTGTGGTGATCTCCATAAGAAAAAGTCACCTGAGGTGCATGGAATGCTGCCTAGCATGGCAGCGTGCCTGACTCTTGCTCAGCTGTAGCTGAAGTGTGTCTTGGCAAGGCTGCAGTTCTCAGGGGGTTACTCTCCTGACTCTGTCTGCAGAGCTAGGGTGGGTCCAAAACCTTACTGTGCTTCTTCATCTCAGCATGTGGCTCAGCATCATGAGTGTAGGGAGCACCAAAGAGAAGAAGAGCTGCATCTGAACCATGGTGGTCGTGCTCAGACTGAATTAGAGCCCTCAGGCCTACAGTGGAGAACTGGGGGAGAAGCAGTGTGCCTTGTCTTCTTGCTCTCCTTGAGAGCTTAAATAATAACCACTGACTAAGTCATTCACATCTGAGTTTTTTTAATATAATGTGACTTTGGAATTCTGGAAGACTGGTGAGTCCTCAGAAGTAGATCATTCTCCAGGTGGATCATTTCGAAGCTGCTAAGGCAGGAGGATCCCGCTTGTTGAAATACATTTGCATGTTTTTCGAGATGCTTCAGCAAAATCAACATTTCTTTCAAAAATCTTTCAATGAGACATTTCTGACAAGCACCTCTTCTTCACTGCTCTCTCAAGGGATGGTTGTTCTTATGTCCCTCATCTCTGTCCCTGGAGAGGTGGTGCAGGGCACTTGGGCTTTGTTAACTAAGATGGTGTACTTTTCTGTTTGTTTGTTTGTTTATAATTTATTTTATATTGTGGGTTTTGTACCTGTGACTAAGCATGTACTTTAGATGTGTAAAAATTAATTAATAAAGTCTTTAAAATGCTGTGTCTAGTCAGACTGTCTGTCTGTAGCCAGGTCTGATCAGCATATGGTATGGGGCTGTGTGTTACGGTAATAACACACGAGAAGGGATAATTAGATGCTTGTGCAAGTCTTCTCTCAGTAAACACATTGTAATTGGTACTCGTGCAGAATATTTTGGAGGTTTTTCTGCTCCTGCCTTTAATGAATGGGAAGCTGCTGCCTCCTTGACTCTGAGTTAAGAGAGCATGAAAGGTGAGCAGTTATGGTTCAGAAGTGCACGGGTGGTTCAGTGTCTGAAATACCTGTCAGGCTTAGCTTGACTTTTGCCATCTTTCTAATCTTACTGTACATTAAATACTCATGTGAAAATAGCAAACAATCCCCATGATTTCTGCATATAAAAGATTTTAATGCTGCAGACTTTTAAACTCTAAAAGCAGCTTATTTGGGCAAGTCCTTTCAGAGTTTGCACTCAAACTTTATTGCCTTGTCAGAGATTGCAATTAAAGAACTTTTTGATGAGTGGTTTTAATTGAATCCAGTAATCAGAAAAGTGCATCTCTCCAGTGTATGGAGAACTCAGATTCCAAATAAAACTTCTATAAAACTTGAGGGTTGGATATTTTTAGGACAACTGAGCCCCTGGTAGGATGATGTGTCAGAAGTTATTTTTACAAATATAGGATCCAGTATCAGGATCCACACAGCTGGAGCACAGGCTTGCCTTTATGGCTCCCAGCTCTCCCATTTTGAAACCAGTTGGCATTGGTTACACAATGTGCAGGATGACTGTTTTGTTGCTGGAGCAAGTTGGAGAGGACAATTATGAAAACAGACTTATTTACATTACAATTACAATCCAGCAATTTCTGGATTTGGGTGGGGGCCTACAATTCATGTTAACATTCCCCACATTCAGACTCAACTGAAAACATGATGAGCCAAGTGTTTGCACCCTTTTTAATTTTGAACTGGGAGTGCCTGGGTGTGTGGAGGAGATGGAAGCAGGCGTCTTGCTTTCAAGCTGGCCTACATGGCTGACACTGAAAAATGCCCCAACAGGGATGTGGAGGTCAGAGAGGGTTTGTCAGAGCCAAACCTCATGGTTCTACATGCATCAAAGTCTGTTTGGGGTGTCAGGACCTTCTGAGTTGGAGCTCACAGCATTACAGTGTGAATTTGGGGAGTTCAAAGGGATTTAAATAAGAGCAGTGATTAATAGAGGCTGTATCTAAAGGAGTGCTTCATGCAGCTGAGTTTGAGATGATAATGGCAAAGTCTGCCAGCTTGTCTTCCCTCCTGATTAATGAAAAGCTGTCTGAAGCAAATAGTCAAAAATAGAAAAGTCTCAATTCTAGCCAGGTTTAAATCAATAATCACAGAACCAAAATAGGCTGGAGGGGACCTTGTGAGAGAACTGGAATGACTCTAACAAAAATACTGATTCCAGGAAAAATGAGTGGTGATGCAAGTCTTGCAGCAGGCATGTGTGGATACAGTAGAGAATTCACTTTATCTTTTTTTAAAAGCACCCTTCCATAACAGGAAGGTCTGTCTGTACATGGGTGAATTGTTCTGTAGCAGCTGGCAGGATAAATGCGGGGGAGACCTTTCTTTCCCTCCTTTCTAGTATTAAATCCATAGGGAAGCTCCCGGGGATTGCTCTGCAGGCTCTGTGGGAGGACTGTGGGGATCAAAAGCAGTGTGATAGAGGCAGGACAGAGCTCTCCATTTTACAGGCAAGTTCTCAGGCCTCTGTGTGTGTTCCCTGAGCATGGGGAGGGGAAGCAGCTGTGCTGGCTGTGGGCAGAGTGGCTCTCCATGCCAAGCCCCTGACCGACCTCCCAGAACACCCATCCTTGGGATACCTCCATCCCCTGCTCCTGAACCAGAGCCAGGGCAGTGTGTTACAGCAGCACAGCCCATCAAGGGCACTAAATCTAGTGCAGAGTAGATGCAGAAGCTAGAAAGTGTGTCCAGCCCCCTGCAGCCATCCCGCTGTGGATTCCTACTTGTTAATGTTGCCAAAGGCTGGAGGAGATCACTGTGACCCTGCTTAAACTGTTAAAGTGGTCAGTTGCTTACATTAAAATATATACTTTAAGTCTACACAGCTTTGGTTTCTCTTTCCTGCTGCTGGATCTTGTTACATCTCTCTCAGCTCGAGGAATTCAGTGTCTCAGTGACTGCTCTCTTTGTGATAAAAGGCTCTGGTCCAGTCATCCTTTAACCTTCTTTGATAGGCTGCATGGAAAGACTTCCTAAAGCCTTTTATTAAAAGGCCTATTTTCCCATTCTTTTATCATTAGAACACTGTTTCAACAGTTAATTGCTGAGAGATGGACTTTTACTTTTCTAGCCTGTTGAATAGAGTAAATACTTTGTAGTGTCTAATGGGATTAATGACAGGGGTAGTTTTACTTCAGATAGAAGCATTCTTCTTCTAGGTGTTATTAATCTCCCTTGCATTGGGTATGGAGTCATTAGCACAGGTACTGTAAACGTAGAAATTTGATAGAAGGTGCTAATTCTCTGCCAGCATAATGGAAGAGCAGCAAAGTGTTCCTCTCCTCAATTAAGCATTGTCTCTGATCTCTATCTTAAGTCATTCAAATACCAAAATGGTTCCAGTGTAAAATCTGACTTCAGGCTGCCTTGAAGTGGGGATTTTGGGCTCTTCTGCGCTGTTCAGTCTTGTGCAGGTGGACTGGGGAATTTGAACCACTAACTACTTCAAAATCCTTTGAAGAGCCATTGTTACCTTTGACTGTCTCCCTGCTTGGCTGAGCTGAGCTCTTCTGTTATTTACTGAACCTCACTTGCATAAGTCATTGGAGTTAAATATTCTTTCCCCCTGTGATGCCTCAATCATCTTTCCTGCCTGAAGGTTAGTGCTAACCAGGCCTTTCAGTGTCAGCTTTAGGCCGCAGTGAGGGTTACAAAGGCCAGTGCAACAATGAAGTGAATAAAATTAGCAGTTCCTATACTGAACAATGAAACATAAAAGGAAGGGATGCAGCAATGGCCTCTGTTGTGGAAACAATTTCTGTACAAAGATATTAAATGACCAAAACACGTTTAACTTGTAGAAGTGACCAAGTTGAGCTATAGGAAGCAATGCACTATTTCCTTGAGGAAAACCCCCTTGAGGGTTTTCTGTTAGGTTTTGGGTTTTTGCTAGGAGCATGTGGCCTGGGATGCCTGAGTGGCTGTTTGGACAGCAAACACATAGGCTTTGAGTAGGCATGTGTTTAACTTGGCACAGACCTCCCAATATTTGATGTATGTGTGCCAAGGCACGAGGTCTCACGAAGAAGAATCTGTCAGGGTACGGTCTAGCTCCTGACTTCTGCCCCAGACATGAACAACTCAGTTCACTTTTCTGTTTCTGTTTCCCTGCATTTGCAAAGATGCTTTGGAGGCTCTTTAGGGCAAAAACCACCTTGCTGCCTGGGTAGGTCAGCTGTTGAGTGGGCGTCTGACCTTGGTCAGGAATTCTGAGACCTGTGAGAGTGTGCACGGAGGAGTGGATGGATGTGAATCACATAACTGAAGAGAATGCTGATTTTCTTTTGTTCTCCCTTAATTGACCACATATGATACATGAGATGCATGATGGTGCATGAGATAAACCTGATGGGAAAAAACAAGGAAGGCTTTTTATTATTGCTTGATCTCGGTTTAACCACTTCTTTTGGTTTTGTGTCTTGCTGGTTTTAGCTGCTTCCGTGCCAATGCCTTCCTATCCCAGTTCTGGCTCCGGTAGTTCCTCCAGCAGCTCTTCCACTTCCCACCTGGCATCACCTCCTGTAAGTACAGCTCAGAGGATGCACTGTTTGTGTTAATGGTTTCCCTGCTTGAGTCTTTGAAAGGAGGTTTCTGCTTTTGCTCTCTCCTGGTGCAAGTCAGTAAACACTGTAATTCTGGTTGGGTTTGGTGCAGTGTTCTCTCCAGTTTAGAGTTTGGATCCTGAAGGTTGGCTTGTGCTCTCCAAGGCATATTTCAGTGTGCCATTGGCTGTTGGATGAAAAGCCTTTATGAAAGAAGTTGGTATACAGCACTAGCTTGTCTTGGCAGAGATGGGAAGCTCCTTGGAACCCAAACCAGTTGCTAATTCAGGGTATAGCTCTGCTTCCGTGGCTGCAGGTTCTGTGTTTTCAAGCAAAGTCTCTGCAGCCTGAGAGTATATCCAGCCTCCTTCTGAGCAGCATGCCCAGGCACCACAGAGGGACATTCAGCAAAGCTGTTTTTGCTCAGACCAGACCTGCCACAGTCCAGTGGTCTTGTGAAAGATGATCTGAACTGGTGGGTTTTCTCTCTGGTTACCTGAAATGATGAAAACTTTTCTGGAGGGCAGAATATTAACTGACCAGTGAAGTGACATTCCTCCAGCTTGCTGAACTGAAAGCTTGTTTTTGAAGGCTCTTGGTGAAAGCTGCCTTTGACTTTGAACTCAGGAATGCTGGTGGTGTGATGAGTAAGGGAAGGGAGAAGGATGGGATTTTTTCCTCCCTGGCATGACTGCTTTTTTACTCTGTTCTCCGAGTTTCCCTGGGCCAAAGTATCCCAATTTGGTGTGGAAAAGTCTGAGGGGCTCTATCAAAAGTTGATGTAGGTGCTCCTGGTGTGAGCTGGACAGAGAGGCCAGGTCTGCTCCCATCTGAATGTTTCATAATTGTGTCCCTGAGAGCTTCCTCCCTGCAGCCTGAAGTAGAGGGTGGTTGGCTGAGGCCCTCCTGGCCATAAGACTCCAGGAATGAGCAGATGGTGTGAAAAGCAGACTCACTCTCCTGAGCTTTCCTGGTCTGGGAAGTTTAAGGATGGTACAGAATCACTGCCAGACTGAGAGGGGGTCCCATGTTAGAGATTTACTGCACCTCTCCTGCTCTGCCTTTGGACGTTTTGCTGATGGAGGTGTGCTGGCTCAGTCTGGGAAAAATGCCATGTCTGCAGGGCAGAGTTCGCAGATTGGGTGGAAAAGAGACAACTTTGACAGCTGAAAAATCTCTTCTTCCTGTATGAACCCCGTGTGCAGCAAGAGGGAGTCCCCATGTTTCAGCAGGAGAGTCTCTGGAGGGTGAACAAGGTCTCAATGAGGCCCAAGTGAAAGCTGCTTCAAGTCTTTCTCAGCCTGGAAATGCATTAGGATAAAGATTATGATCTGCTCTGTGGGCAGTTCAGCTGCCTTAAAGCTTTCTTAAACCATCCGGCCTCCTCCATCTGTCTGCAGCTCAAGGGGATTTGTGGGGCTGTTCATCATTTAGCTGAGGGAAGCAGGAAAATGGGACTTTTTAGGGACTGTCCTGCCTCTGACAGCTGTGAGCTGTTTATCTGCTGAAAGTTTAGTCTCCTTTGGGCCTTTCTTTAGCTCCTTAGCAGCAGTACAGCAAAACAGGGTGGTCTTGAAAGTTCAGGAACACTTATCTCCATGTTACCAAGTGCTGCAAAATAGAGACCAGATGGTTCTGTGTTTAGGAACAAAACAGAAAAAACATAACCCTAAAGAACAACCAGAAGTATCTTTGAAAGCCCCTCCTGGATTTCCAGCCATAGCAAAGTGAGCTGGTAGAAAATGCGTGGTTGATCCAGAAAGCCTCAGCAGAGGGATGCAATACCTCAAGTGAATTTTTCTTATCTGTGGAGCATCAGACACACTGGAAGTATGTTCTGTGTAACAAAGGATGCGCTGTTCTGACAGGGACATAAAAGGCTGTTCCTTTTCAGTAAACTAAACAGCTGCTTCTGGCAAACCATCAGCCCTGGTTTATCAGCAAAATGTTGTTTGTAGCCTTGTACAGCTCAGTTTAAAGGATGGAGCAGAATGATGAAGTAGCTGTGCTGAAGCCAGTGTTTGTTTTCTCCTTGAATTAGCAGTCCCTTGGAGAGATGCAGCAGCAGCTGCAGGAGAAGGCGCTGGCATCTCCTACCCAGGACTCTCCCGGGTTTCTGCATGGATCCAAGGACTCTGCAGGAAGCAGCAGCAAGAACTCCTCCTGTGACACAGATGACTTTGTCATGGTCCCAGCACAGTTCTCAAGTAAGGTGGTTTCTGAAAATGCAGGTGTTCTGAGCAGAGGGGGATGCGGATGTTAAGAATAGATATTGGAAAGCTGAAAGAGTGATTAAACCTTTCTGTTTTGACTCAATAGCAGGAATGGTTTGGTTCTCAAGCTGT
This sequence comes from Monarcha castaneiventris obscurior, assembly GCA_026261815.1. Lineage (NCBI taxonomy): Eukaryota > Metazoa > Chordata > Aves > Passeriformes > Monarchidae > Monarcha > Monarcha castaneiventris. The sequence goes on from JAMPIT010000485.1 coordinate 5,717,094, forward strand.
GAGAGACATCTGGCTCACTGGCTAGTTTCATAGGATATTTTGTAATTACCTTTAAAGACAGGATTTGAGAGTAAAGATTACGTGAGGACCTCAATAAGAGATTGAACCTGGAAATCCAACTGGAAAAGAAGATAAATAGGCTCACAGGGAAAAGTCTTTCTCTCATGGAGGCTTTTACCATGTTATCCTGTCTTCAGTTTCACTCAGCATCACAGTCCAAGGCAGGATTTCAGCCAGCAAGCTGGATTTTACACTTGAAAAAATCCCTGAGAAAAACTAAAATATGTTGGGTTTTTTTTTCAAAAGCTCTAAATTTCATCTTAGCACCTTTATGTATTTATACTTTGATAGGACTTTGTTGAAAATACAGATGTACATAGAAACAGAGCCTCAGTTGAGCCACATGCCTAAGTATGCTCATGCACAAATCCTTACCTAACCAGCAGGAGGACTTTATTCAACCTTGCCCATGTGTGTGATGCTTTGCTGAGTTGGAACTTGGTGATAAAAGCTGTGATTCCTCCTTTCACAGTTGCACCACTTGTATTAAAACAGGAATTTGGAGGGGTAGAACTGTAATCTCTGAAAGATCTCTGCAATCCTTATGATAAGGAGGAGCTTGTGTTTTCCCTGGAATCAGTGGTGGGGCCAGTATGCACTTGCCTGGTGCTGGTCATGTTCCCAGTGTTTGGATGTTTGTTGTGTATCCAGCTGCCAGCTCATTTGCCTGCCCTGGATTTTTGCCACGGAGGACAGGGATGTTCCAAAGCCCTGTGAGCAGCACTTCTACACAGCAGCCAGTGACTTGCACCAAGTGGACATGGACCTGCTCCCCCAAATGATTCTGTCAGGTTTTGGCCCCTTTTCAAGAGGACTTGCTTTCAGCCTAAATTTTCCAAAACTTCAGGGTGTAAGGATCAGCAGCATCCACCATGAGCTTCAGCTTCAGCCCACATGTATTTTGCAAAACACTGGCTTCAGGAACAGCTCAGCAGGGCTTGGGAGAGCAGGAAATTCTACACAAAATCTCAATTGCTAAGAATGTATAAAGATTTTTAAGAAAATTATCTTGAATTAATCTTTTTCTGCGCTTCCTTGTCCCTCAGGTGAGTTAACTGCTGAGGCTGCAGGAGGGAAACCAATCCAGGACAGCCTGATGTACAGTGGGTAAGACCACCAAGGCACCTGAAATGGTCCAGCCACTGGAACTTACTGGGTGTTTGGGACTGTGGGGTTCTGGTGGATGGGAGGGAAGATGTTCCTGAGTTAGCCCTTTTTTTCAGGGCTGTCACCTGCCTGGTTCTGACCATTTTCACTTTCCTGTGGTGGGGGCAGCATGACAGTCTCCAGAGCTCCCACAGCTGAGGTGCTGGGCAGACACAGCTCTATTGCTGTGTTTTGCAGGAGGGAAACAGAGTTGGTTCCCAGGCTCTGACAGCTGGGTTCTTTCTGTTTTCCTCAGGAGTTCCCTGGTGACTTCAGCAGGCTTGGAAAGCCAGGGAAGGACACCATCTCCATCACCTCCATACAGCAGCTCTCCAAGCCCATCCGGGTAAGAAAAACTGATTGGTGGTGTCTGTGCAACACTGAATCATTGGGCACCCATTGAATTCCAGGGGGGATTTTACTGCTATTGGTGTGCTGGGCAGGATCCACATCTCTCCTCTTAATTAAAGGGTAGCAAGAAACACCCAGGAGAAACTCCCCAGCCTTGGGCACTGATCAGTCCCAGCTATTGAGCTTGTCTCTCCCTCTTCTGGCTCTCAGGAGGGGCTAGGAGAGAATGCAGGAGAGCTGGATTGACCCTGTTCCCTGAGGGGGCAGGGTTTGTTCTCAAGCAGTAGGTAAATGTACTCCACTGGCACATGTGCTGCTCATCCCCCCAGTGCTCAGCCCTCAGAGGAGAGGGGTATTCCAGCTAAGGACCCCTGTTTCTAATTCATGCAGTGAATTAGAGCACAACACCTCATCCAAGGCCCAAGTTATGATGGACTTGAATTGCTGGACAAATGTGGGGGAGTGTTGCTCATCTCCCTTTGCTGTTGAAGGGCAGATGAGGGCCTGTTTAGTTGTTTGTGGTTTGTTGAAAAGCTCCTTGCACTGTGTCTCTGTAAAGTAATGATGATACTGGACCTTGTTTACTAATGGGGGATGCAGGAGTAGGAGGAATATGTGCAAACAGGCGTGGTCATGGGTTTAATTCCAACTAAACCAGTTGCTCTAAACTCTGTTTTGGCCTTTAGAAATGTTGTAGGTGGCAGCTGCCCACATGTAACAGCACCAGCTGCCCAGTGGGGCCAGACACTTTTGTGCTCCGAAGGTGTTAATGGTCTGTGGAAGGTGATCCCTTGACTCTGGGCCCTGGAGCTTTAGGGTACATGCTTAGCTTGCAGGGAACTGGTGGTGTTGCTTCCCATCTTGTTCTTGCCTGCTGGGGAAGCAGGACAGCTTTCATCTTCTGTTCTGTCAATATGGCACCTGTCGGGGGAGGACAGTTGAAGGGGATTTCACACTGGGAGATGGATGACCCTAAAATCTTTTTTAAGAAGAAAATATAGTCCCAGGCTGTGTGTTGAACACATTTGTCATGTGAACAGAGCCCAGAAAATGACAAAACATAGCCTCAAAGCATACAAATTTAACAGAGAATAATATAGCTCAGAGCCTCGCTGACGTGATCAGATTAATTGGCAAGCGTGTACCACAGTGTGGAGTTTAATTGCATGAGGCTTCTCATGCCATTGCCTGCTAAGCTTTTTAACAGCTTATTCCTTAACTGATTCCTTTGCATTCTGGAGATCAGTCTCTATTAAAGGATTTGGCCTTGCTTCTGGGCAGCAGTGAGGGGAAATTCATGGAAGCTGACTACAAATGCTGCCCACTTCTCACAGTTCACCAAACTATCCTCATTGTCTTCTACTGAATCCCAAGGTGGCCAGTCAGTGCCAGAGGCTTTGATCTAAACACATTTATACTCCCATTGTCCTTCCTGCTCATTCCCAGCAGCTTCTGTGGAGCAGATTCCAAACCCTCTGGTGCTACTTCCCGCTTTTATATCTGCCTTGAAGAAACACTGACAAGTTCCTTTCTGTGCTGTCCAGGATGGGGAATAAGACATCAGTAGTGGAAGATTAGAGCAGTTAACTCTTGAGTCCTGAGGATAAAGCGTGCTCTTTATCTGTCCCCTGAAAGTGCTCAGAGCTGCTGCCACCCAGGAGTGCCCTCACCAGGTTTCAGTGCCCTTGCCTGTAGGTGGCACGAGACCTGCTGGTTCAGGACTTGGCTCCACTAGTGCAGAGCACTCCTGGTTTTCCCTCTGCCCGCTCACTTGGAAGCAGCAGTTCTCCCTTCTGTGTGTGGCTCCAGGCTAGCAAGCAGTGCTGGCTGCACTCCAACTGGGACAGAAAGCAAAGGCTGTTTCAGAGTGGCCAGCAGTGGGTTTTCCACAGGATGTCATGGTACACTCCAGGACAACTCTCCTTGCTCTTAATTAAGATATTAAGGACTGGGCAGAATTAAAAGATGCTGATAGTTGATCCTTTTTTTTAACATTTAAAACACTTCCTTGAAGATGCTTAGTAAATCTAATGAAAGGTAATTTCTTGGAGGTACCCCACAGCAGTAAATTTAATACCGTTTTCAAAGAACTTTTAATTACTGACAAGTAATTAAACTGCCCATCCCAGCTTTATCTCTTGGATTTTGCAGGTTTATGGTCAATTGCATTCTTTAGGGCTTGAGGCCAGTTAACTGGTTTACTGTATGTCACCTCATTTGGATCATTGCAGCTTGCACCATGTGAAGGAAATAACTTTTGGGGAGAGGGAGGATCCTTTTACCCAAGAACTTCTGTTCTGATAAAGAATTTTAACCAGATAGAAAAGACAGTGTTTGAAATGTATGTTCAAAGTGAGTACAAGGCTTCACGTGAACCTTCAGGTTTCTTGGTTAAAGCTTTGTTTGATTTATGTCTGTCACAACACCATGTTTTATACTCGTGGAAGGCAGAGACACCAAAGCCTCACCTTTTAGCTGTGCCGCTGGAAACCTTGAATGCCTTTATTTTATTGTGTGTCAGTGAAGAATCAAGGCATCCATGCTGCCTTTTGGAGACAAGGCAGGAAATTAGGAGTCTGTTTTCTTGGTGGAAGAAAAAAGAGCACACAAGGAAGAATATATGGAACTTTAAAAAGTTGAGAGAGGCGTGAAAAGATTGGAATCATTTGATCATTCAGCCTTGATGAAAGATCTCTTCCAGTTACTCAGCTCTCCTGTGATGGAGCAGTGTCTTCACATGCTCTGTGTGGAGATCTGCAGACACTTCCCTGCAGGTCAGCTTTGTTCTGTGCTGTCACCATAAACCACAGAATGCTACAACCTTCCTCAAAACAGAAATTCTGGAAATGGGATGCTTTGAACTGCCAAATAAGACACAAACTCTTCTTTCTTCCCAAGTACAAGTGTGTTCTTGCTGAATTAAATATATCCTTTCATCTCATGTAGAATATTTCCATTCCAAGTGTTAGACCTGAAGGAGTGATGCTTTCAGCTTGTCAGGGGCAGACCAGGGTGTGTGTCCTTGACTGACAGTGAGGGCGACTGCAGAAGCCTTCATTACCAATAAGATCTTCCTGTAATTGTTCAACATCCCTGCAATTGGTGTTGGCAGTTGTAAATAGCATTGCCATGGCAATTAATCCTAGAATTCTGGGGCCTTTGGCAAAAGACTTTAGGTGGCTACTTAGTTAAATGTGGTATTTGCATGGGTTTTGTACAGTGTGGTTCGTGTGTAGCCTGGTGGACAGGCCAGGAGTAACCTGGGGGAACAGGTATCAGACATGAGCCAATTAACCTGCTTGGATGGAAGGAGCCTGAAATTTGCAGAATGGACTTGTCCCATTTTGTGTGTGTGATATTCTATTTCGCCCTTGATGGGTATGTGGATACCAGCTCCTGTCCCTCACATTTATTTTCTCCTGAGTTGCCTTCTCCACCCTGTAGTTAACTTGCCAATACTCTGATCTACACCACATTCCCTTCATGGTGTGAGACTTCCATGGCTGCAGCAGTGCCTCTGCATGAGTCAATCACAGCAGCTCTTGTCAGCAAAGTCTGTGCTGGTGTCCTTTGTGAGCCACATATGTTTAGCCCCTGCTCAGTGCTGTCTGCTTGGCTGTGGATCTGAGCTGCTGGAAACTAGGCCAGCCACGGCCTGAAATAGCAGGGCTCCAGCTTTCCTGCAGGGAGGGCTGTGCTTGGGTGTACGTTTTAACATCAGGCTGTGGGTGGCAATGGTGCTGGAGGAAAGGTGCCTGTTTCCAGGAGATGTGTGCTGCCACTTCCCTTTGATATGGCTTGGAAGCACCTCCCGGTGCAAACCCACAGCCCCAGAGCAGCCCAGGGGACGCTCCCTGCGTGCAGCTGCTTCATGAAGATAAAATCTCCAATTAGCTGGTTGAAGGCCCAGCCCTTACAGGAGGTTGTCTCTGTGTGTCTCCTTTCCACAGCCGGCCAGGGCAGTTTTCCAGCAGCAAGTACGGACACTCCGTGCCCATCCCAGTCCCCACACAAATCCACAACTACCGTCGGATCGAGCAGAACCTGCAGTCTCCCAATCCATGCTCCTCTCCCCGGTAAGTGCTGGGGCTGGGACGAGGGGATCTGTAAACAAACTGCTTTTTACTTTGCTTTCTGTACCTGTATAAATTTCCCTGTGTGTTGGGCTTTCCCCCTCGCTGTTGTGTTTGGAGTGTTTTTGTGGTGGTGTTGAGATTTATTTGTTAGCACTGTAAATTTTGCTTGGGTGTTTTATGTGAGAAAGCTCCTGTCAGCTCAGAGAGAAGGCTGAGCCACTTTGAGTCTGACAGCTTTTCCCATGCCAGCTATGGATTGGGTGTCCAAGTGTCCAAGCAGAGGGAGCCATCCATCTGGCAGATGCCTTTTTAAAAGGAAAATTTGAGATAAACAACTAAAATGGATGGGGCTACAGAACCTACCTGACTTTACCTTAATTGGTTCCTGTAGCCAGTCATGCCATAGATGATGTGTTGTGCACAAGCTGCATATTAATGTGGTTATGCAGCCAGGACTGAGTAAATCATGAGCAATTTATGCCTGTGAGGCAGAGCATGTTTTCTGAAGGCTGTCAGGAAGACCCTGACGCCAAGTCTGCAGCAGACAGCTGACCTTCTGAGTTCAGAGGTGATGCCTGGTATGTTCAAGACATGTAGGGCTTCTATCTCTTCCCACACAGGATTTCTGGTTGGCAGCAGTAGCCCAGGTCACAGACTGATGGGAAGGAGACCAGTACAGGATCTTAAAGAGCTTGTGCAGCAGGGGCACTCAAATAGAAGTGTCTAGGATGTGTCATGTCTTTTTTTGGATGAGTTGTGTTGGTATCTGGATTAGTTAAAGTTTAGATTTTGAAAGTAGGGTAATACCTACATCAGCCTAAGTTTGGGCTTCGGCCAGCCTAATTCAGGGTAAGGCTTATTTGAAGTGGACCCAGAAGCAGAGACACGATATGCTGATATATCAGGGACAGGGATTAACAGAAGGATTGGTTTGTGCCACTTACTTTAATACTGTTTTTTGTTCACTTCCTCGAGTGTGTGGCAGATTTTGTGGTAAACTCTGTCCTGTTTCCTACATGCCTTGTGTTTTTGACAGCAAAACTTGTGGACACTGTTGGTTTTGGACCTCATAAGAGTCCTGGCTATCCCTGTGAGAAGGTGCTGTGCCAACCCCAGACCTGGTGATGGGCTGCTGAGCTGAGGCTCACAGCCCACAGCTGCAGTCAGGGAGCAAACTGCCCTGTTTTGCTCCTTTTAGTCACCCCTGTGTAATGCTGAGATTGGCATGTCCCTGCACAGGAACTCGAGGAATGGGCCCAATCAAGGTGACTCACAGGCTGCTTTTAGCATCTTCTCAGCATCTCTGGCGTCATGTTTTTTTCTGCCCCAGGAAGCCATACTTATCTCTGGCCATCACTTCCTCTAATCAGCAGGTTCAGTAGACACCCTTCAGGAATGGCAGGAGAAAACTCCACCAGGCATTTAGTGTGTGATTGCACTTTTCCATCGGGTGTATCAAGCAGGCCCTTGCTGCCAAGTGCCCCATCACGTTTGCTGAGTCATTTGGTCACGTACACTCTCGTGTCTGAGAAATGTCCCCCTGTCACCTGCCTGGCTGCTGTGTGCCTGTGAGCTGTGGTTGTGGACAGATGGGTGGCTTGGTGAGGTGCTAATTAGGTGTCTGTACCTCTGGCCACATCACCTGTCCTGCTGGTCTGCTGGCTTACCTTGGGTCTCCTAGGGTGGCATTTGACATTCCACATCTTCTAGCAGCAGCAGTCACCTGGTGGCTTTCTTCTGCAAGTTCCTGATAGATAAAATTCAGCCTTCTGCATGGCTCATGGTCTGGAGAATTAAAAACATGGAAGGGCAATACTTTCTGCCACTGAAAATCTAGATATCTTCTCACCTTTTTCTTTGGAAATTCATTTTGCTTCAGGGCCAGGCACTTGATGAGCATTAGCCTCTGAATCTGATGCAACCTGAAGAGAAGTGATTTTTAGGTTAAAATTTTCAAGTATTTCCTTTTTTTCCAAACATGTGATTATAGCATGGATTTACTTGTCTGTGGAATGTGGTAACACATTGAATAGGGGCAGGGAAGGTGGCAGATCAACTCCTCAACTATCTCAACCACTAAAATAGATTTTTTCAAAAATTTATTTATTTTCTGAAATGTGGCATAAAATGAAATATACACCTAGAAGTGTTGCTGAGTAGTTTTGCTGACAGTTCATCAGGATGATTCTGTGATTCTGCCATTCCTGGCACTGCTGAAACCCATATCCTTTGTTCCTTCTGGTCAGATACATGAGGACAGCTAAATGCAGCATCCCTGGCAGAGGAGGCAGGATACCTCAGTGACAGCATCTTTCAGTGGCTCAAGCATGGAGGGGTTTTTTTCAGCATAGTCATTGATTCCTGTCCAGAAAACCACCTACTGGTTGAGACTTATGTTCTTTTAATAAGAGAAAAAATGTTTCCAAATTGAGAATAGAATGAAGGACTTGATGAAAAGTCTGTATTCTTGTATAGAGGAGTGTAATGGGAATCTTGGTGAAGGAGCCTGCAGAGGCAGAATGGCATTGCTGTTTAGGTTGTGTGTTCTTAATGGTGGTGAAAAGAGTAACATACTGAGAAATAATTAATTAATATGCAATAATGCCGTCTCTCTCCAGACTGATGGTGTGGATGTACTCACTTTCCCACTAGTTTCCTCTTCTGTTTCATTTTAGCACTGAGTAATACTCAAGGTTCCTGCGTGTGTGGGCTTTACAAATTTATTTTAACTCACTAAGTTGAGGCTTCACAAGGAGTTGAGAGCGTTTAGACACTCAATTCTGACTGTCCAGCCCAAAAACCCAAATTCCTCTGGGTAGTTGTGAAGTGTTTCAGATCTGACAGCCACACTCTGTTGTGTTTTGCCCTGTAGCTTCTGATTTGAGTCCAAGCTGTGTTGCAGAGCAGTGCCTTGGCACATTTCACTTCAGCACTGAGCACAGAGCTTTCTGCCTAAAGGCTGCTCTGACTGAAGGGCAAGTGGCTCAGCACAGGAGGCACACTTGAATAAAGCCCTCTCAGGGCATTCTAGAGACACTGCCTACAATAAATATCTTGGACATGGCACGATAGGAAACTGTGTCTTGGTCAGGATTGATGTAGATACCTGAAAGCATCTAAAGTATCTCTGAAAAGTGACTGTGCTGCTTACAGCTAAGCTAACCTTGATTGTTCTTTTCTTTTATTTGAATTGAAACTCTTGAGAACAAGGATTATCACCTTAATCTGTATTGGTGGAGTCCTAGAACAGTGGGATTTTGATCCAGGATGAGCAGTCATGAAGCTGTGCTTCTGTGGGAGTAGCTGTGTGTGTGTTGGGTGATGCTGTTCTCCTTCTCTTTTGTGCTGGCTCTCGAGTAACCTGTGTGCTGCTCTTGTTTCCTCTAAGGTCTGGTGCAGTCCGGAGGTCCAGCAGTACAAGTCCTCTTGGTTTTCCCAAAACTGGTGCTTCCCCTCCTTATCCTGGAGAGCATGGATCTGTGCCCAGCACTAAAAAGCTCTCCTTTGGTGGTGCCAAGCCGTTTATGCCATCACCACAAGGTAAGATGTCAGCTGGCACATTGCTGTCCCAAAAAAAATCACTTGCCTCTTCCTGTGAAGTGAGGGGTTTGACCAGCTGTAGCTGCCAGGTAGTGGAGAGTTCAGATTGTTGTGTTCCCCTGTGGTTCTTCTCCACAGATTATTTGACAAGTGTTTTGGCCTCAGTAAAATGGAGAGAAAAATACCTGTTAGCCCCAGGAGAGGCAAGCTTTGCTTTGGTGCCTGCATCAAACATTTTGCTGCCCTCAGAAGAGGGCTTCTGTAAGTGCAAAGTATCTTTTTACTGGCTTGGGTTGGGGTTAGAACAAATGTAAGCCAATTATCATCAAAGCAAAATTCTGACCAGCTTTGAAAGGGCTTGAACTTCCAGACTGAAAAGTTTTGACTGAATATCTGGTAGCCTGATCTAGATGCTAAGAAGCAATTCAAGTGGAAAGGGACAAGAGAAAACCCAGTGTGCAGTGGATGCAATTTGCTGTTTTCAGTGAAAGAACAGACTGATATAATGAGCTGTTCTATATCCCCAGTGTCTCCAATCCTGTATTTATAAGTCTCTGCTTGTGGCGAAATACAGAATATTCATATTCTATTCCTCTGAACTAATATCATTACAAAGTCAGACTAAAACTTGCTAAGCTAATACCAGGCAGAGCTTTTATTACCTCCTTTTACAGGAGTTGAGGATCTTCTCACCACACAGCTAGGGCTGAGAAGATGGAAGAGATAACTGGCATCTTTCTATAAGCAGGTGGTACATAGTGCTGTTCTTGCCTATGGAAACTTAATACTGAATGAACTTCTTTTTATTGCATTCCCTCACAGTTGGAACAATCCCAGAGCAGCCCAGCCAGACTGTTATCCCATCTTCTCTTGGAGCAGAAGTGAGAAGCCGTGTTCCTGTTGCTGGTGCGTTGCTCCTTACCTTCCTTCATTATTCCTATAGATAAAGCCAGAACTGTAGTCTCAGGGCATTCTAGGTTGGATTGGTTGCTTCAGCAGCTTCTCTGGCTTGGCCAGCCAGGATCTGTGTGCTGGTGGGAGTTGGGGTTGATCCATTCACATCCTGTCAGCCAGCATCTTCCAGTGCTGACAGACCCTGTGTTGTAAAACCTCAGATTTGGGACTTTGAAGCCAATGGATGGAATGAAGGAAAAGCATCTCAAAACCTCCAACACCCCCTCTGCTAAGGGGCCTGTGTGATGTGTAGTTTCCTTGCTGCTGAGCTCTGACAGTCATGGTCTGTGTCTCTGAAAGGGCAGCAATGAAGGAAAGGAGCTGCCCTTTTTTTTTCCCTGTTCTTCATATCTCATCCTCCCACAGACTCAAAACCTGCCCAGGCCTGGCAGTGCTGTGGCTCTGCTCAGTGCCATCCTTAGCCGTGGAAGGTTTTGATCTGCAGCTGTTGGAGCTGTGGATGCTGGGATCAGGCTGTCTCTCTCTGTTAGAACCAGACAGTGATGTGCTTTGTCACTCTGTGCCCTTCAGGTTCCTCGGCACCCGAGCAGTCTCCTCGAGGGATGGGCTCCCGGCTCCACAGTGCTCCCAACCTGTCGGATTTGCATTCCTGCAGGCAGAAGATAACCAAGCAGCACTCTGATCCTCTTGTTGCTCACTTTGGTCATACCCCAGTCAGCCAGCCCCTGCAGATTCATGGCTTGCAGCACTGCCGGCAGCTCCGGTCCTCCCCAAAGCTCTCCGAGTTCATGCAGAGAAGCCCTTTGCCAACGATAATGGGCTCCCCTACAAAGGTATACCCAGGAGTCTGCTTCTGGGCCTCTCACACCTTGATCTCCTGGGTGATTTGGGGATGAGCTGCTGCATGAGCAGATAACTCTGACCTGGATTTATCAGCACTTGCTTCTGTGCTGTGAAGGCTGAGCAGTGATCTGTGTGAAATGGGGTGGTGTCCTACTTCCCGTGGGCAGCTCTGGCTGGGCTCAGTGCTCAGCAGCTGAGCAGGGGCTGGGAGCAGGCAGGGAAGGAGCTGCCCTGGTGGCCGGAGCACACGGTGCCAGGGGCACACGAGGACCTGGCTGTGACACAGGCGTGTGTCCAGCAGGAATCCCTGCAGAGGCAGCAGCCAGGGACAGCCCTGTGCCTCATGGAGAGCAGGCACTGTGACATTTGCTCTGCTTACAAAATTCTCAGCAGTTTGTTGTCCTTTCGTTTTAGCCTTTCTGGGATTAAGGACAAATAACTGTTCGGGGTGATTTCTACCTGTATTTCAGGCAGGTTGTTAAACAGTTTAATTTTGATAAACAAATAGGGACCAAGAACCTTACTTCTTCATTTTAAAGACAGATCTCTGTTCTTTCTGTTCTTCTTAGGCTGTGTCCCCATTTGAGTTTCCCAAAACCCCAAGTTCCCAGAATCTCCTCACCCTCTTGGCCCATCAGGGGGTCATGGTGACTCCAACACGGAACAAGACCTTGCCAGATCTGAAGGAGATGGGTCATTTCCACTGCCAGCAAACTGGGTTGGGATTGAGGCCTGTGGAAGAGATCAAGGGCAGGTGAGCTGGAGTCTGCTTCATACAGTGGTGCTTCAGTCCTCAATACAGGACAGATGGGGAAAATTTGAAAACTTCAGCTAATGCTGAAGTTGTGAGGCATCTGTAAATGTGTAGTTATCTGCTAGCCTTTGGATTGCAAGCAGATATGGTGCAGATTTTAAAAGTCTTCCTCTCCAGGGGCAGGCCATGGCCTGTATTTTTAAAAATGAAATATTATCTGCAGCTTCACACGATGTTTAGTGTGCAGAGTTTCATCAAGTGGGGATGCAGGATTTTGTTACCAGACAAGCAGTCCCTCAGATGCTTGGTTTGCTCTCTGTGGGGCCTGTCATGGAGGGGGGGCTGTTCTGGGTGCTCCTCCTACATCAAACAGTGGGCACATCTCTTCAGAAGAGAGATCTGTTGGAAAGCCACTTGCTGGCTGTCATGAGCACTGCAGGATAGAAAGTCACTGCTGCTGTTAAGTTTTTCTTGCATGCCTCTCTGTGCACTGCAGCTTTCCCCAGTGTTCTGGAGGGATCCTCTGATATTAATTTTCATACCTTTCAACAAAAACAATTTGTGTTGTATTAATGTAGTGAGGACTTGCATTACTGCAGTTAATCATGATAGTTTTGTGCATTCTACAAGTAGCAGGAGGTGCTTGAGATGCTCTGTTGAAAGAGTGGTTTTTTTCAGCTCCAGCCTGTTTACTGTGTCATGTTAAGTGGCTGTGGACCAGGAATGGCACAAAGAAGTGAAGTTAGCTGACACCTTGCACCTGTTGACTTTCAGCATCACGTTGTATGTACTCTTTTTAGATCTCTGAGCACAGGCAGGCTCACTGACCTGCTTCTGAAGGCAGCCTTTGGGGCACAGATCTCGGAAGCTGGCAGCAGCGACAGCCTGAACAATGAGAAGCCAATGGAAATTGCAGGTAGGTGGGGAGGCCAGGCAGATCTGGCAGGATGTCCTGGGCTGGGGTTTGCCTACACCCCTCCTGCAGATGGGAGGCTGCTTTGCCGGTGGCTCTTGGCACAGGAAGCGAGTGCCGTGTGTGGGGAGTGCAGTGGTGTTGGCTTTCCCTGCTCTGTGGGCTGTGTGTGCTGTGTAACTGCTGGATAGTGGTGTGGTTTTTGTAGGCAGGGCTTCCTCTTCTGGCCCCTTCTGAGTGCGATAACCTGTGGAAGTGGTGGCTTGGTGCCAGGCAGCTGAGTGTGAATGGCTCTGCAGGGGTGGGTGTTGTGGGCGTGCAGCTCAGGCAGCGAGGAGGGAGAGCAGCTGCAGCAGTGGCTGGCACTGCCCAGGCTCTGTCCTGTGGCCCGTGTTGCTGGGGTTGCCTCACTGGCCTGTGCTGGTACCCTCGGTGTCCCAGGAGAGTCTGCAGGAACACCCCCGCCGGGCAAGGCACCCGTGCTCTGAGTAACCTTCCTGTAATGCCAGTCTGCACCTTTCAACTGTCTCCCCAGCTCCCTCAGGTGCTTACGGAGGGACCCTGCACTCTGGTGCCCGGGCTGGGGGCTCTGCCAGCCCATCCCCAGTGATTTTTACTGTCGGATCCCCTCCCAGTGGAACAACCCCCCCACAGACCACGAGGACCAGGATGTTTTCAGGTAAAGGGCCAATACCTGCCTGTTCCAGTGGGAATGCCTGGGGGCAGAGAGGTGTGTTGCATTCCTTGCTGCTGAGCACTGGTGATGGCAGAAGGCTGCTCAGGGCAATCTGTAGAGCTCAGCTGGTCTCAGCACCTTTGAGGTTCTTGTGCTGGCTCCTGCCAACCCCAGTTATTGCTGCTAACTGTTTGCACTGGCATTAGTGCCAGAGAGTGGTTTTCCAGTTCTGTAAGAGACAGACAAACTTGTACTTTATTGCTCTCTGCTTCAGGAATAGTGCTGCAGCTGTTCACAGAACCACTGTTGCTGACAGGTCAACAAATGTAAAGATTGTGTTGTGCTCTGATGGTTCTCCCTGTGGGTTTTGGATGAGCTATAAAAGATGAGTGTGGCTATCCGTGCCCAACAATTCCAGTGCACAAGGACTGCTGGGAAAGGGCCAGGATGGCTCTGTGTGCAAAACCATTAGTGGGGTTACCTGTGCTCTGAGCTGCTTAGGTAGGAGATGGGGAAATGCACTCCTGCTTGACAGATACTCCTTGTAAGACACCCACCAGTGCTCTGGCCTTGTCAGCCAGCAGTTGAGGCTGTTGTAATTGGCCCTTTTGGGATAGAGTGTCTGGGAGCTGGAGTCTGTGTTCAGTTTAAGAAAGTACTTGGACGCATTTTGATTTGCATATTTGGCTTGTTTGGTTTTTTTTGTCTTGGCTGTTCCTCATCTGAATGCACTTGACTCTATTGTTCTCAATTACTGCAGGGAAAGTTTGGATGTGACCATGAATAAGATGCTGGACTGTGATGGGGGGACGTGTGGGCTTAGTTCCTGTGTATAACTTGAATTTCCATCCTAAATGAAACCACTCGTGTCTTTGATTGCCTGGCAGGTTGGAACCACAATTCTTTCTTTGTCTCATTTATTTGGAGGGGGAGCTTTAAGACTCTTAAAAAGTTTGTGAGGGGCTGTAGCACAGTGGGGTTACTGTCCTGGCTGCAGCCTCCAGCTACTACCGCAGTCTGATGGATAGAGGATTCAGGCTTCCTGTATTGCTTTTGCAGGAATAATGGCAATCTGGAAGCATATCCAAGCACCAGATTTTAGCAGGTTGATCCTCGGGTGCTCAAGGGTCTGCTCAACAGTCAGGATGTCAGATGGAGGCCTGAAATGGGAGGCTGTTGAAAGTGAACCTACAACACACACACAGTGTTAGATCAAGGTGAACAAAGCAGTGCTGTAGGACAAGTTTTGTTTATTAGGCCTGTGCAGGAACTCCTCATGTTGTAGTCAATGAACAAAGTTAATGGTGGAAAGGGGAGATTTGCAAGCTGAAACTTTTCACCCCAAGTGCTTGGACAAGCCATGAGTAAGGACAGTTCTAAAGGCAGAGCTTTTCTGTGAGTCATCATAACAATTTCTGCAAACAGCTTCTTGGAATTACAGGGCATCCAGAATGAAATGTTGTAGGTACTCTCCTCTCCTGTCTCTGAGAGAACTGGAAATACTCTGCCCTGTCTTTGATGATCCACTTAGCTTTGAAGCATCGCTGCCAACATGGAGAAAGCTTTGGAAGGAAAGGAGGCTGTGCCTCTCTACAGATCAGTTGTGCATTATTATATTGCTGAGCCTTTTGAAAGGAGGGTAGGGCAGTAAATTGAACCTGTGGTTAGAAGAGAAACATCTTCCTTTAAAGGGCCAGTGACAGTGGAAAATACCACCTGGGTAGAATTAGCAGAGTGTTGGAGCTGGTACTGACATCCCCCACAGACAGAGTTGTCCCCCTTTGTGGCAGTGTGCCAGGGGTGGGAAGCCCCCTGGAAGTGGTGAATGTCCTGTGAATACTCTGAGACAAAAACTCCTTTGTGCTCCTAGGGTGGATTCAGTGGTCAAAAAGGGGAGAAGCTGATGGTGAGGAAATCGTCTGATGGACACCACACCTACAGGGTCTCCAGACCCTTGGGATTAGGGTCTCGACTCAGCTGGTCACTCATTCTCTGCCTAGTCTCTTATTTATAAATAGGGGAAAGCAAAAGAGCAGGGATGTAATGGAAAGCTCTTCTGGCTTGCATACAGGATGTTCTAGAACCATCACTTACCAGAGTGCTCATTCAGTGAGAGTGACAGCAAACAGGCAGGGAGCCAGGGTTCAAACTGTGCTGTTCCTTGCTGGGGGAGTTGGCTATGACAGTGTATGATAAAGATCAGCCCAAGATGCTGTGGCAGGATTCAGAAAGGGTTTAGCCAAGAAAAGGGAGAAGAATTTCTTCTGAATTGTGTCCATAAATGATCGTTGTTCTGGAAGGTGCTTTAAATATGCCTGAGCTGGTGAGCTGGTCTGCCTGAGTCACTAAGTCACTAAGTGGGGAGTGATTATTCTGTGTCCAGAGTCCTTGCATCTTCCTCCAAAGTACCTCTTGCTGGCTTCTGTCACATCCAGGATCCTGAATCCTACAGAATTGTCCTCTCTCCTGTGTGAGGAATGTCTGCCTGTCCTGCCTTTAATACCTCCAGTTAATTCCTTTGTCTGTTTTTCTTCACAGTGGGGTCTTCCAGCTCTCTCAGTTCTGGAGGTTCCTTCAGCGGGAGGCACTTGGCAGTGGGAGCTGCTGGGGAGGCTCTGGAGGGCCCCTCGAGTCTCCGGTACACTTTTGCTGATCCCATCACCGCCAACCTGGAAGGTGCTGTTACATTTGAGGCACCAGAGCTGCCCGAAGAGACACTCATGGAGGTGGGTATATCCCAGGGGCAAAGCACAGGGGAATAAAAGTAAAGCAAATCCAGACAACTCCATGCTTGTAGTCAAGAGGGTTGCTTCCAAAGGCAGAGCAAACGGTTTCCAGGAGAGCAAGGCTCAATGCAGTGCTTTAGCACCAAGCCCTTTAGTCCATGACACAGCCCATGACTGGGGTTAAAATTCCCTGTTTCCAAAGCTGACATTTGGGCCTCTCTGTTTTTAAAAGGCTCAGCTTTAGTCCTGGCTGCCCTGAGAGCGTGAGTAGCTCAGGGTGTCAGGTGCCTGCCTGGTGCACTCGGGGAGTGATGCAGTCTCTGCTGAAAGGACCTGAAAACAAAGTAAACCTGACACTTCTGTTCCTGCTGGGGGTGGGGGGACGCCGTGTTCTGCACCAGAACAGCTGAACCAGATTGTGAAACTGAAAGGCTGCCAGGCTCCCCTTCTCTGCAGGCTGAAGCAGAGCAAATGCTGTTATAGCTGAGATATATTTGAAATGTAGGTCAGGCTGCCCATTTGCAGTGGAGGTGGGAGGCAGATCCAGTCACGCTTTTGGCTCTGCTTGTGATACCTCCTTGGGCTGTCTGGGACTGGAGAAGACTCTTTGTGTCTGACACTTGCTGGTGCTGCTGAAAACCCCAAGATATCAACAGAGATATGCACACTCTGTTTTAAGGATGTGGGTTTGCTCTTCTGCTTCAGATTTTGTTGAGCTCATTTTTTCTGTCAGTTCTGCATTGGATTGCATTTATTGGCTTCATTACCTGTAAAGCCACAGGACAAGGGCTTCCAGCAATGACTTGATCACAATAGCAGTCAGTTTAACTGAGCACCCTACCTGTGTGAGGTGACAGAAGTTTGGGGCCCTGCCAGCTGCCACCACTTCACAGACACTGGTCTGAAGAGAAGTGTCCTAAGGAAGTATCAGTTGATCTTGGAATAGCACTCAGCTTCTCTGTCTGTAATGAGTCATTTGGCTTCAGTCCATTGTTTCTGCTGAGCACAGTAATCCATTTGCATGTCACAAAACCTTTACAGCAGATTTCAAGACCCTTTTGTGCTCTGTGGATTTGGCCAGAATAAAAACCTGGCAGGTTGTCTGATTTCTGCTCATTTTTCAGGGCACTGAAGTCTTACTGTTCAAGTGCCCTTGTTTATCTTGAACAGCGCTGCTGCGTTCAGATGGGGGGTTCTTCCATCTTTTGGAAAAGTTTCTTTAGGTGCAGACAAGACATACTGGAGGCTGGGGTTTAGTTTCTTTTGCAGTGCTCTAAAAACAATACAGAGATGGCTGTGGAAGACTTGTGATGGCAAATGAGGCTATAAATGCCAGCACAGTTAACAGAAGCTGCCTGTAGGCAGAGGAAGGACTGTCTGTTGGTTAGAGATAGGAGGCTGAGACCTGCAAGATCTCAGCAGTTTCCTGCTTTGCCACAAACTTCTTGTATGACTTGGTAATTACTTAATCTCCAAGTTCCTCCTCTGCTTTTAAAGAAAATTGAGGAGGATGGAGATAACACTTCCTCATCATACTGGACTGTCCAGGTGGCTAGGTAGTGGGAGGAGAGATTCATATTCCAGATAGTCAAAGCTGCCTGAGCAGCCAAGTGCCTGAGCCAGTAAAGGAAAGAAAGAAGCTCTCAGATCTTGAGCGTGGGGGTTCTGTTAAATTCATGTAAGAAACATCCTTACCAGCCCCCTTTGAGAGAACTGAGCCTGTGAATCTTTGAAGACCAAGCAGGTTACCCACTTCTCAACAGAAAGTACAAACAACAGAGTTGGCATTTGATTCAGTCAGCAATTCACTTTGCAGACCCACAAGCATTCAGTTTTTCCACAAATACTATCTTCCCAGAACTGGCTGCAGTGACTTAAGCAATGCAGCTTCCCAGAAGTGGGATAATCCCCTTTGATCTGTAATAGCAGAGGAAAAACTACTCTGAAATGACTGCAGCAGTTGGTGTGAGCACTTCCCTCACCAGCTGGACAGGAGTTGCAGATAAAAGGTTGTCCTTGCTGTCTTCTCAGAGAACCTCACCCAGGGCTCACTGCACTGTACTGGGAGGGGATGTAGGGTGGGAGACACTTTGTTTGCAGTTTTCTATGGTGTAGGAGGTTGTCATTCTCATGAAATCCACATTGGCATTGCTGTAGTGGGAACAAGAGCTGTGCCCGTGGTGCAGATGGTCTCTCCTCCTTCCTGGCTAACTTTTGAAAGAATCCCACAGAGCTGGGATCCTTCTTGGGAAGGGAGCTTGTCATGTTAGAGTAAGTCTCACCAGCTTCTCCAGGGAGCTGTCTAGAAATTTCTGGCCTGGGGCTGTTGTTTGCTGCTGTTACTGTGGAAGAGGGACCAGTGCAGGCTCCAGGCTGAGTTTGGCCCAAAGCAGAGGTGCAACAGGGGGTGAGGTGTTGTTTCTGGGAGCTGGGGTGGGTTGCTGGCACAGCTCAGATGAGCAGCTTTCCCTGTAACCCCCCCCTTGGCATCCCTTCAACAGCAAGAGCACACGGACATCCTGCGCAGCCTGCGCTTCACGCTGGCCTTCGTGCACTACGTGATGGAAATTGCTGCTCTGAAGGGCAGCTCCAGTGACATGAGCAGCTCGGTGACATCTGAGTACCAGCTCCAGGAGAGCGTGGTGGCCGACCAGATCAGCCTCCTGAGC
Source organism: Monarcha castaneiventris obscurior (assembly GCA_026261815.1). Classification (NCBI taxonomy): domain Eukaryota; kingdom Metazoa; phylum Chordata; class Aves; order Passeriformes; family Monarchidae; genus Monarcha; species Monarcha castaneiventris. The sequence continues at coordinate 5,735,763 of JAMPIT010000485.1, forward strand.
CGGGAGTGGAGGTAAGGACGGGCAGAGCTGCCCAGCTCCCAGGGGTGCTGTCCCACCCTGTCACTCCCACCCCACACATCCTTGTGTACCCACAGTCCTTGGGGACATGGAGCTGCTGTCACACTGCTCTGTCTGCACTGCACTGCTTTCTTTGCAGCTATGCAGAGCAGCTCGTGCTGTACCTGAAAGTGGCGGAGCTTCTGTCCTCGGGGCTGCAGATGGCCATAGAGCAGATCAAAGCTGGCAAGCTGTGCCTCTCCTCCACTGTCAAGCAAGGTAAGGGGCTGCTGCACTCGTGGGGCAAAGGACTCACCTGGAATGGAACTATTAAAAGTGTGTCACACAGGGTATGGAGGGGGTGAAGTGAGTGTGAACCCCACTGGGGTGGTGGGAGCTCATTTGTAATTGTCCCCTTGTACAGCCAGATCTTTATTCACACTGAGAACGTTCCTCTCTTCACCTTGACTTTGTCTCAGAGCTACTGTCTTGCTCCTGTGAGACTCTTCAGCACTAATTGTGAGAGAGGGATGTATCTTATCTGATTCCTTGTATATCTCTGTCTCAGTTGCTTATTTGTACTTGATGTAAGCCCAGCTTAATTACACAGTGCATGTCCTAGGAAGTGCTTACTCGGCAAAAGAGACTTGTCCTGGCAGTGATGATTTTTCAAGTGAAACAAAAACACAGGAAGTGAAGTACTGGTAATGCCAGAGTCACTTCTTTGCTGGTGTTACAGCCTTACATTTGCATCTGGCTGGCTGTGGTGAGATCTGACTGTGAGTCAGTGATCAGAAAAAATAATTTTAAAACTCCCATTGTAACATTACTGAGGGAGCTTTTTGAAGCACTTGAAATACTTGACCCACCAGCCACCTGGTGAGGTTTGTCTTTGCAAGTATTTGTGCTGCCTTGGGATGGGGTGTAAAAAAATGGATGTTAAATATGATGAGCACACATACGTTGTAGCAGGCTGTGGGGAGCAAAATACACCAGATTTAGCTACACATCTTCCACAAGTTCAGGCTAACATGAAAGTTGTCATAACCCAAATAAATCACTCATTTTCAGAGCAGATTGCAGCTTCTAGATTTGTAGTGTCATTTGTCCTTCAGTGTGTGGGAATCAGGCAAGGCTGGCTTGTCTTGTTTCCTGCAGCGTGAGGATTTTCAAATGCGTGTGTAGGAGTTAGTACTCATCAGATGTTGGTGGGAGTTTGTGTTCACCTGTGTAGATCATGCCATGTAGCTAGGGAGACTCAGCCGTGGCATCCCTTGCAGTTTTGGATTGTTACTTAGTCTCTCAGAGTCATATTTGATTCCTGATTCTCTATTCTGTAACCTTCCCATATGAGCTGCCGTGGTTCAGGAAAGGAGTGGCCTTTCACAGGCATCCGTGTCTTTTCTTAGTGGGACAGCAGAGTCCCAGGAGAGATTCCCTTGCTTAGTCAGTGCTGCTGATGCACACTCCAAGAGCTCCCACGTGTGAGCCAAGCACTCCTTCACAGCACATCACCACCCATCAAGCAGCAGAAGCTCTGTATCTGCTGCTGCTGGTAGTGTGTGAGACATCCTGTGTGGAACAAACTGCTCCTGCCTTGTGACAGCTGAGGGAAACAAAAATAGACCTGGCCTCAGGTGAACCAGACGTGTGTAGGAGTTGCCATGTGCAGGCTTATAACTGGTGAAGGTGACAGAGGAAAGGGACAAAACCCTCTTGGTGCAGGGCTTTCCTGCCAGTCTCTTGGTTTGAACATAACCCTGTTGTCTCCAGGTTAATCCTTCGGGGTCCTGCACGTGGAGATGGGGAGGCACAGGGAGAACTGGAAGTCGTGCCTAAAGCATTTCTTTTGTTTACTGTAGTTGTGAAGAAGCTGAACGAGCTTTACAAATCCAGTGTATCCTCCTGCCACTGCCTCAACATGAGACTGCAGAGGTTCTTCTTGGACAAACAGAAGCTCATGGATCGGATCAACAGCATCACTGCAGAGAAGCTCATCTTCAGCTATGCTGTGCAAATGGTAAAAACCTCACAGTGCCTGGGACTGGGGTTAGCACAGAGCAATGTTGGGCATTGATGGTTCCTGCTGGTGGCCTTAGCAGGTGGTTTTCCTCATGATGCTCCCCTCTGGAGGCTGGGCAAGTGGGCTGTCCATGCAGCTGAGGGGCTGTGCTGGGAAAGCTGGATCTGCTCTGGGAGTAAGCTCTTGGCACTGGGTTGTTGCCCTCAGGTGCAGTCTGCAGCCCTGGATGAGATGTTCCACCACAGAGAGGACTGTGCACAGAGGTACCACAAGGCTCTGCTGCTAATGGAGGGGCTCCTGAACATCATCACTGAACAGGGGGACATAGAAAACATCAGTAAATGTGAGTATTTGGTGACTTCCTGGTTTTTTTCCCCAGCTAGAACATGTGGGCTTTTTAGCTGCATGATCAGAAATTTCAGCTCCCAGCACCATTTTTTCCTTTGGCTACATCTTGGTGGACATATTAGAAATCTCTCAGCTTGTTACACCTCCTCACAGCCTGGCCTCCTGCTTTTCCAACAGAAAAACTTAGAAATGCAGGTCCCTGTTCCGAGCCACATTTTGAGAGCTTCCCATGCAGAGCAATTGCCAGCACTTTGTTGGAACTTTTGATGTGTGAAAGAACTCGCTGAAGGAAGTGTTTTGGCAGCAGCAGGGGCCTGGGGTTGGTTTCCAGCCGGAACCAGCCCTTTGAACAGAGCACTTGGGAACATGAACCTGCAGTGGCTGCAGGGCAGAGGTGGCTGGTCAGCACAGCAAGGGCTCCTTCCAGCACATCTCTGAACCAGGACTGCTCACCTGCCTGGTTCCCCAGCCCCGAGCCTGGCTGGGAAGGCAGCAGACACAGACTCCTCTCATCAGCAAGTGCTTGCTGTAGCAGTGAAAGCTGAGCTCTGACCTGTGTGCTGTTGCTGGGCCTCCTCTCCCAGGGACTCTGCTACACTGAGCTGTCCCCTCCCATGCTCTCCCTGTCTCCTGAGGAGTGCTACTCTCCATCTGGAGGGGAAAGGGCTGACTGCTCTGAGCGTGCTTTCCCTGCACTTATGGCCAGGGTTTAATCACCTCTGTCACCTCTCCCTGTGGGCAGTGGGAAGAGGGGATGGGGAATGACCATCATCTGTAGGAGCAGCTTGGCTTGGCCTGGGCTCTGCTCCACCACAGCTGTCCCAGCCCAGCTGCAGTAGTCCCAGCAGTGTCCCTGTGGCCACAGGAGGGGCCACAGCTGGCAGACCATGTGCCTGTCCCCTCTGCTGGCCACTCACTGCCTGCCTCGGGCCAGCATGCAGAGCACTGGATGGCTCTAGTTGTCCGTGGATAGGTAATGAGGGAAGAGATCTCTGGCTCCCAGGCAATCAGTCAGTTAATTATCACCAACTTTCACAGCTGACAGGAGGCTCACTGAAGGAGAGCAAAGGGAAATGGGGAGGTGGTGTGTGGTAAAAAAAAACTGGAGGGCTAAGTGAATAGGGAATACTAAGTAGTTTCTCTTGTGCTGTTTCTTACCAAAGCTAGATCCCATCTTTTGATCCAGAGATACAGTTAATGCATGTAATAGATTTCTTTTCCCAGTTGTTATCCTGGTATTGCAAGTTCCAGCTTCCAGATTGAGCTGTTCTCTGATAGGCTGTAGTGGGTGTGTGTTTCATTTTAGATCTCAGGTCAATGATTACGTATTTCTGAAAAGTAAAATGATGAACCTAGGAATACAGCAAGTGTTCCTGTGAGAGGCGTGAATTCCACCAAACATTTTGCTTTGAAAGATTCTTGGGCTCAGGTGAGGAGAACATGGCACTGATGATGCTGGGTGGGCTGTCTCCCAGTGTAAGCCAAGGCAAATGGCACTGGAGACCCTGAGTCATTTTACCTACTGGCAAAAGCTGCTCCAATAACTGGAAGTGAATAAATTCTTCCTGAAGGATGGTGATCCTTTGTCACATCTTGATACCTCTGTTAGAACTGCTGCCTCCCAGCTTTCACTGTCAGATCTCTGACTGTTCAACCTATTGACCTGTCCCTTCCCAGCAGAGTGTTTCTGGTCAGGTCATCACTGGCCTGATTGGTACCTGGTAATGACTCTCAAAGTGCTGCTTAGATTTGTTGAAATTCTGTCTGTTTTTCCTCCTTTGCTCAATCTCCAGTCATGATCTTTATATTGCCAGGAAAGAGAGAAGCTGACTGCCTGTGCTGTTTTTTTTCCTCAGGTAAGCTGTGCATCGAGCGCAGGCTGTCAGCTCTGCTGTCGGGGTTCTGTGCCTGATCTCAGTGGTGGTGTCCTTCACACACCTCGCCCCAGCTGATCGCTTTATTCCCAACAGCCTGTGCTGTGGTGGGAAACGATTCTGGCAGTAGGACACCTGGAGGATGAACTGCTCACTGTTCTGTATTTGGACGTTTTGGGAAGTTGTTCCACAGACTCAGATTCCTTTGTGGGGACGTGTGACTGCAGCAAGCACAAATACTTCCCTGCCCAAAGGCCTGGGCGAAGACATAGCTGATGTGGAAAGGTCTCCCTCGTTGTCAGAGGGGGCAAAGGATAGAAGTCTGCTTCTTCCCAGCACTTTGAAGGACAAGACTGCTGCCTATCCCTCTTGCTTAAGAACAGGGTATTCCAGTGCTGTGTCCATTGCAGGCAATGGATGTGCTGAAACTGCTGGCTTCAGTTGATGTCCGAGTGTGTCATTCAGACATAAAGGCCAGTTTGTGTACTTTCCTCTTCCCAGCTGAGAGCCAGGCATCTTCAAGCTCCCTGGCAACTGGAGGCTCCCCTCCACTCTGTCCTTTGTCCTTTCTCGTGTTTATGCCTTGGAGTGCTTGGAGAGGAGGGAGTTGGCGTTGTGAAGTAGCTCCCACCTCTACAGACTTGCTGAGTGAGGCAGAGGACGTGCGGCTGCTGGGAAGCTTGGAAATCCCATGGCTGCTGTGTGGGCTCCCTGTCTGCCTGCCTGGATGGGCAAACAACACAGGGAAAGGGACTGTGCAGGAAACAGGAGGACAACAGAAAGCATCACACCCCTGTGTTCGTAAGAAGCCAAAATGAATCCGTTCCTCCCTTGGTCCCCAGGCTCGGTGGGATCAATGTGAAAGACTCCTGGCTGTTGGGCTCGGCCTGTACCTACCTGGAGGAAGCACTAGCGCTGTCCTGCTTTCAGCTGTTGGCTCAATAACCCCTTTCCTGGAGCCCCCCAAACTGAAAACACTAGCTTTGTGAATCAAAGGAGCACTTTACACACTATGGGAACTTTGAGAAGTTGACTTTGCATCACACAACAACCCAGGAACATCACGACTGTTAGGAATGCTGTTCTTTTTATTCCTTTCCTTGCTTCCTGGTTGTTTTATTGCACTACGTGTGTGCGTATATTAATATGTATTCCTAAGAGTGAATATATATTGATATTGATATGGTTTGTGTGTAACTGTACGTATTTAACTGTACTGTATCTCGTGAGTGTGAGGCAAAGAGCACTGCAGAGTCTGTGCTGTTCCTCCTCCACACCAGGCAAAGCTGACTTGCAGTCTGGCAGTACCAAGATTTGTTTTTTATTTAAATGTTCTTTTAAGGACAGTCATTACAAAGCTCCGTGCTTTTTAAGAGCTGAAGAACAGGCGTTAGGATCCCACACACTTGGAAATGCATTTTATAAGAAGTTTTATTTGCTGCTTTGTTTTTGTTTGTTGGGGTTTTTTTTTATAAAGAAATCTCGTCGCGTTCAGTTTTATGTTGAGCATTTCTTTCAAAGAGACTCTGTAGCCAAATGTGACTGCGGGTGCGAGTGGCTGGAGTTCTGGTTGAGGCTTCGGGTGCTGTGAGCATGTGTGTGAGAGGGGAGCTGCCCGCCTTCCATCTGTCTGTGAGAGCATGAGTGTGACGTTCCAGAGTCGTGGCAGTATTGTGGTAGCGCTGGGCAGAAAAGCAGCTTTGAAAGCAACTCGAAACCTCAGGCTTAGTTTTTGGGGATCTAAAAATATTTTGCACATGGTGGTTAAGTCCTCATTGCTTTTTTTTTCCTCTCAAGATTGGCACGTTCAGTGTGATATTTTACAAGGGTTTCAGGAGCAACTTCATGGGCTTTGGAGCTGGCACCACGTTGGGCAGCATGAGTGTTTCTGTTTGCAGAGCAGAAATGCCAATAAAGAAATTTAAAAATATTTCCAATTGCCCCGACCAGGGAAGCTTAAGTGTAGCTTTCACAAATGCTTCAGTATTTGGCTCACAGCCTGCTGCTTCTGTGGCCGTTTGTGCTTGTGCCTGGGGAAAAAAAAGGAGAAAAAAAAAGAAGACAGAAACAACCAACCTCCCCCAGCCTGTTGTGGACAGAAATGCCGAGGAGACCCAGACTGCTTCTGCCAGGCTTTGGGCAGCTGTGCAAAGGGCTACGCTGCAGGCGGGAGCGCTGGGAGGCAGCACGGAAGCACCAAGCCAGGACTGACTCTGCAATAGCAACCCCTGCACCCCGGAGCCTCCCGGCACAGCACCGGGGGCTCCTGCCCAGGAGGGGCCCAGCCCGGGATCCACGTCTCTGCCCTAGTGAGCCGTGTGTGTGGCAAGCTCAGCACTAACCTTCCAGCTGTACTTAATTACTTGAATGTATCAAAATCGTCCACATTCAATGTATACAAGTATATATTGCTCCAAAAAAAAAAAAAAAAATTGTGGTTTACAGACCTACAACCGGTATATATGTATGTGTTTGTGTATATACATGCAAGGCTGTGTGTGTGTATGTGTGTGCATGGGTAGAGATACACACACAAACACAAACGTGTATATATATGTTTTTTCTCTCAATACTTGAAACTTAGCCACTGTGCTTGAATGAAAAAAAAAAAAAAAAGAAAAAACCAACAAAAACCCCACACAAAATAACCCCAAAAATAGGGGAGGAAAAAAAAAAGAAAAAGAAAAATCTGACAGGTGATTTAGGTGATTTATTTTGCCATCACTTTGGTGACTTTCTTTTTTATCTAACTGCATGTAGCGTGAAACCAACTTTTTTGGTGAAAAATATTTATTGCTTTGTAGACAATAAGGTATGCAAAAAAAAGGAAAAAAAAAAAGAAAGAAAACACCCCAAAAACCAACCCCCAGCCATTGCCGAAGTTGCTAGTGTAGTCCACCTGCTATTGTCATGGCTTTGTTGCTGTTTCAGCATTTGTGTCTGGCGTCTTTAATAGATTTCAAGAAACCTCAGTCTAATTACACGTACCTTCAGGTTTGTGAGAGCGTATGATGATGTTCTTTATAAGGTAATGCTTGATACTTTGTCAACATTTTTTATTTGTGTTTTGTGTGACTTTTTTTTGGCTTTAAATTGTACAACACAAATTTAAGACAATAAAATTGATTTGAAGTTGTTAGTGGCCTGTTTTCAGTCCTTTATAATTCCAGTTCATGTGGCATCTGAGTGAGGTCTTTATAACACGTGTGGTTCTACCAGCCTTGACTTTTGGGGCAAAAAAGGGCTGTTGCCCCCTTATCACAGCCACCTTGCCTGAATCCACACGAAATCTCTGAATTTGGGAAAAGTAGAAGCCAATTGCTGGGTGGGAGCTGTAATTGCTGGTTTCTCTGTCCATGTTACCTGTCCTGTCCTCCTGCAGTGGTTAGGAACTGTCACAGGTTGATAGCAGACCCCTCCCCAGCCAGGTGGATGCTTAAATTCCATCTGTATCTCAGTATTTGCAGGATCATACTGTCAGAGTCAGCAAGCTTGTTGCTGAACAAGAAAGGGGCTTAAAGGTGAAGTGTGATATTATAATAAGATGTGTTTGTACTCATTGCAGTTTTGAACAGAGCAGGCACATGGCTTAGAATTCCCTTGCCCACGTAGCTTTGCAAAAAGTCACTGAGCATGGCAAAAGGGACAGTGAGGATGCTGAGAGTTTTGGTCCTGTGCATGACGAGCCCCTGCTCTGTCTGGATTGGAATGCTCTAGGAGGAAAAGCTAAGCCCTGCATCTGGGATGTGGGAGAGGTGCTGAATTTATTAGTCCAGTCCTTCCATTCTTGCAGAAATTGCAGCAACACAGCTGTAAACTTTCATGAGCCAAATACTGTGTAATTCCACCCAACATTTTCCAAAACATGCTGAACTCTGTGTGTTACTGTTGCCCGTGAGCATCACTGGGGAAAGTCCTGCCCACCAGTCCCTGTGTGATGCAGCATCACCCTGCAGTTACTGCACAGTGTTGTGGTTTTGTAAGAAAAAATCTTATTTCAAAATCATCATTTACCGTGAGCTGGAATTGTTTCTTTTCTTGCTCTGCCCTGTTTATAACCTCTGTTTCCTGCCCCTGCCTTTCCCACACCAGGGAATTGCCCTGTGAGAACAGTCCTGCCTGGAAACGCTGGGCTCTTGTTGATGCTGACTCACATGCAGGGACAGATCCCTTCTCCCTGCAGAGCTGCAGCACCACCAGTGCTGGGGACAACTCTGAGAAACCACAGTTCTGTGTGGTGAAAATGTGGTGGCACAACCTGGGCAAGACCCCACAGCAACCCTTGGAAAGCTAAATAATTAAAAATGCTGCTGTTCCTTAAAGTTTGACAGCTCAGCACACTTGGGTGTTTTTTGAGGCTTTGGGGGCTTTTCTTCATTGGTTTTGGTTTTTTTAAAATTTTTTCCCACTTGTGGAAAAACATTGTGTACGTTTGTTCCCTGCGGCATGGGGTAGCAGTAGAATATATAAATGTAAAGGTTTCTGATTCTGGGGGTGAGGGAGGGGGTTTCTTTTGAAGCTGCCCATGAAGAATTTCAAAAGTTCAGGTGCAAACACTGTAGCCGAACAAAAGAGGGACCACTGTGTGTGTCACATGCCTGTGTGGATAGAGACCTCTCTGCTGAATGCATGGGACTCTCACAGGCAGCAGAGCAGAGGGGGAAAGTGCTAGCTGGGAAAACTTCAACAACAGAAATACAGTCTCTTCTAAAAGCACTGAACCATGGGACCTGAACAGTTCAAAAGCACCAGTGGAAATTGCACAACTTTCTAGATGTTGGCTGTGACGTCATGCTGCTGTTGATTCTAGGAGAAAACAAACCCGAGCAATTCTTCCAGGGCATTTGGCTTTGTTCCCACATTTTATATTTAGTTGTTGGTAAGTACGTCAGCAAAACACACTCATTCAGCTCTGAAAGATCAGAGGTGACAGTGACATCAAGGAAGCAGAAACGGGTGGGTGTGCATTGAACCAAGGCGATACAAAGACCAATTATTCTGCTTCCAGCTCTTTTAAAGCTTTATTTCACGAGGAGTTAACTCCTTCACAGCACATTTCAGCATTCTGGTGTTTAACTTGATGTTGGCTTCTCTGCAGTGGCCCACTGTGCCTGGTCACCTCACACCCCAGGGAGGGTTTTTGCTGAAGGAGGGGAAGGGTTGTGTGCAGGGAGACAATGCCCTGGCGTAGCTCTGCAGGGCAGGAGCTAATGCTTCTCCAGAGAAATGCTAGCATTGGATTTATTTAGATTTATTGCCATAAATGTAGCACTGAGCATGGGTGCCATTCCCTGGGTGAGGAATAGCACGTAGTGCAGGGATACAAACTTCCCTGGGACATTTCTTTCTAAAAACAGCCTTTTTAGGGACAATAGAGTCAGAACCACCCCCCCTCCTGGGAGCTGGAACCTGGCAAGGGATTTGAATGCTTTCAGAAAACATGTTAAATAGTGTATTTCAAAGAAGGAGCTGAAGCAAATGTCAAACACAGGTTTCCCCTTACCATGGACAGAAGATAACTGAGTTCCCAAATGTGGACAATTTTTGTTCATGTTTCTAGCTAATGCCCAATACACAACTGCAGGGGAGGAGCAGAATAAGGTGCTCTTTGTCCCTTGAGTTCAGCATGTCACCAGTTCCCAACATGGATGTAAATGGCTTTTAATCACCATGTTTGGCATCTCCTGATCTTCTAGTGCTGTGCAGCAAAGCCCTTAAACTCACTGAAGATCAGCTTAGCAGGTTTTTTCTTCCCTTTAACAGAAAACAGTTGGAAAAAAGTGTCTTTCAAAACACAGTGTTTCCTTGGAGCCCTTTTTATTGATTTAAAAGGAATTTCATTTCTCTGTGAATTGAAAGCAAATCCTCTTGAAGTAAATATCTCCTTTTTCAAAGCAGGCCTTGGGGGGGAAGGTGAGGAAGTTGCCGGGGTGGCATTGCCACAGCAGAGCAGGACCAGGCTGCTCAGGGAGGGGACAACCTTCTGCAGTGGGGCCACGGGCCCTGCTCTGACAGCCCGCAGTGTCCCCAGGCTGGGAGGAGAGGGAGCTGCGTGCCAGAGGCGCCTGGCAGGGGACAGCTGTGGAGCCAGGGCTGTGGATGCTCCCAGGACGGGCAGGGAGGTGCCGGTTCGCGTTGCCAGAGCCCCATCTGCAGGCGGCCGCCGCCCGGGCACCCCGCGCAATTTGGGGTGAAGAGTGACACTGACATCGTTACGAGAATTAAATTAACTGCCTCAAAAAACACGGCAAACGCCCGTCCTGCAGCCATGCTGCTCCACACTCGACAAAGGTCAGTTGTCTGTGAGGCCCCAGATGGTTGGTACCCAGAGAGTTTTGACGATGCTGGTTTTAGTGCTGAGCGAACTCAAGACCTCCTTGAGCGTCTGCCTTCCCATCCTTGAGGGTCTGACTCCCCCGGAACGCACCAGCAGCAGCAACTCTGACAAGTGACTTCGGTTTCTCCTTGCTTTTGGTAGCAAGATAAAATAGATAAATTATATATAGGTGTTTCAAGATAAAAACATAAGTCTAAAAAAGGAAGAGGCATTATGTGCTGTGGCGGGTTAAGAGCACAGCTTGTGCTGCCTGTTTTGAAGCTTCTTGGCTGCTCTTAGAACGGGTAAGGAACTGGGATACCAAAACTTTTTTCCTTATGGGATATCCATGCAAGTCCTTCTTCTATCCCATCACTGTTTTCCATATTGCCTTCTTCCCTCTCTCAAATTTACTGAAATGAGCCAAACTCAGAAATCAGGGCAGGCAAGGAGGAGGAAGGGATGTGGTGGACAGACAGTGTGATTGCATAAGCTCCACTTCCTAAGGAAATGAGGCAAAAAAAGATTCAGACACCCTGCTTGCAGTGATAGAGAAATTTGTATTCCTGTTTCTTTTGGCAGCAGCACTGCACTGTGACGGGCCATCTTTTATCACTTCTCTAAACAAAGTGCAGCTGGGACCCTGTGATAAATCTTGCCTTTGCTCCATCCTGCTCCTGAAATAACTCAGAAGTGTCAGTTCAAAAAAAGGACGTGCTGCATTTCTTCCCCTTATTAGCTGAAATAACAAGCCTGTGATAATCTGGCCTGCTTGGAAGTGTCAACCCTTCCATATTCCATCTGAATGGACAAATGGAGCTCTCCTACACTAATCTCGCAGCATGCCAGGGAACCCACGTCCTCACTGGATAGCTCCATCCTACAGAGCACCGGGGAAAAAACCATTCCAGGTGCATTTGGCTTTTTGGGAGGCACATGCTGTGGCTGGGTAAGTGCTCCTGTTGTGCTCAGCTTACCCACGAAGTGCATCACTACAGATAAAACTGGCCGCACAAAACATGAGCAAGAGGACTGCCTGAGCAAACCGGCTGGAGGAAAACCTGATGGGAAGTGGGACTAGAGAGGCACATGCTTGACACTGGCACGGACAGAAGGTGTGTGGAAAAGGGATTCAATGTGACATCCCTCTGGGAAAGGAACCGTGAGCTTTTACTGCAGACCCGTGTACCTTGTGAACTATTCCCTCTCCCTTGTGTCCTCACCTCACTGGGACTGCAGTGCTGTCAATGCCTGTTTGCCCACGGGTAAGGAAAAACGGGCTGCTTTACTTACACAGCCACCATGTACCACCGGAATATAGTTGTTAGCTTGCCTTTTCCCCTGCTTTTCCTTGATTTAACAATCTGACAGACTTTTTGCGTGAAAGCCCGTGTGCGGCATGCGGGGCTGAGCAGGGCAATACCCCACCATGGTCACTGCCAGCACCGGAGCAGGGCGAGCGCTCCAGGCTGGGAATCCCGGAGCAGACCTGGCTCTACATGCCCTCCCTTTTCACTCTCAGAGGGAGATCAGGGAAGGGCTCGGTTTGCTGTACGGAGCCCGCCCCGCTGCCCTCACAGCGCTGCCCTCACGGCGCTGCCCCTCACGGCGCTGCCCCTCACGGCGCTGCCCTCACGGCGCTGCCCTCAGCGCTGCCCCTCACGGTGCTGCCCCTCACAGCGCTGCCCCTCACAGCGCTGCCCTCACGGCGCTGCCCCTCACGGCGCTGCCCCTCACGGCGCTGCCCTCACGGCGCTGCCCTCAGCGCTGCCCCTCACGGCGCTGCCCCTCACAGCGCTGCCCCTCACAGCGCTGCCCTCACGGCGCTGCCCTCACGGCGCTGCCCTCAACGCTGCCCCTCACAGCGCTGCCCCTCACGGCGCTGCTCCTCACAGCGCTGCCCCTCACGGTGCTGCCCCTCACAGCGCTGCCCCTCACAGCGCTGCCCTCACAGCGCTGCCCTCATCAGGGCTGCCCTCACAGCGCTGCCCCTCACGGCGCTGCCCTCATCAGGGCTGCCCTCACAGCGCTGCCCTCACAGTGGTGCCCCTCACGGCGCTGCCCTCACAGCGCTGCACCTCACGGCGCTGCCTTTGCAGCACTGTCTCTCACAGCGCTGCCCTCATCAGCGCTGCCCTCACAGCGCCCCGCTGCCTTCGCCCTTCCCGCCGTGTCCCCGCGCGGCCGCCGTACCCGGCGCGTGTGTGTGTCCCGCGCGGCGGCGTCGCTCCGCAGCGCCCGCGTAAGTGGCGGCGGTGGCGGCGGCGGCGGGCGCGGGGCTGAGGGCGGCGGGCGCGGCCTCTCCCGCCCGGCGGATCCGGGGACGATGCTGCGGTGGGGGCTCAGGGTCGTGAGCTGCGGCCTCTCCGCCCCGGGGAGCGCGGCGTGCGCCGGGCCGTGGCGGCGGCAGCGCAGCGTGGGTACCGCCGGGCCCTGCCCCAGCCCGCCCTGCTCTGGGGACGGGCCGGGTGGGCCCATCGGCACTCGCCCTGCCGGGCCGGGTGGGCCCATCGGCACTCGCCCTGCCGGCCTTCCCAGCCGTCCCGCCGGGTGTCCGGGCAGCGCAGGCCCTGCCTCCCTTCTCCAGGGAATGGTGACACGGGCTAGGGGGGGAACAGCGGTGGTCGCCCTTACTGCCTCCGACTTGTTCGTGTGCTGTCCCTTTCTGGGCCCCGAGGGATGGAGCTGTCGCTTTCTGCCCGAGGTTCATGCCGTTCATGCTCATCCCACCTGCGGTTGTTTCCCTGCAGATCCTTACAATGGCTGAGGATTTAAAAGCAGCGGTTGCCAGCCAGACAAAGAGACTCAGCAGCAGCGAGGTGGTTCAAAGGCTGGAAGAAAACGGGCATCAAAACAAAAGGTTGAAGAGCAGTGCAGATGAGGAAGATGCAGAGGATCAGAATAAGAAATCACCCAAAAGGAAGATTGTGCTGTTGATGGCATATTCTGGGAAAGGCTACCATGGGATGCAAGTATGTAGTTTGGCAAAGCAACATATCCTGCTTATTTTTTGTTTTGGAGTCTGTTAGGTTTATAACTGTAGTCACAGTGCCTGGGTAGGGAAACAGTTGAGCATTTGCAGTGTGAAAAGCTGGGGCACGAACAGTGCATGAATGGATTCAAATGGCTTGGTAGTAACTTAATTTTAAAAAGTCAGTGGTGTGTCTCTGATGATTGTAGGGACTGTGCTTTGTCATAGCACCAGACCTGCCCGTGCAGAGTGGTCTGTGGCACAGAGCTGGCAGCGAGAGGGTGATCCTGCTCCATCTGCTGCTCCTCTCCACGTACTGCAAGCTCCATACACTTAAGGAATACTTCAGAAGCTCCAAGGAATGACTGACGATCTTGCACACAGACAGGGAAGGGAGCCTTTCATGCTTATACATCAAAGGAGGTTTGTTCACCAGCAGTAAACCTCATGCTTACAGGCACATCAGGTGAACTGAGCAAAAGAACCCAATCTAATTTCTAGAAGCAGAATTTGCAGAGGCTGGGTTTGGAGCAGCAGCTGTTAACTTGCAGGCCCTGGAACAGTATTTCATTGATGCTGTTTCATGCAGTTGAAGGAATTGTCAAAAGACTCCAGAAGCGTTGCACAGTGAAATTAGAAATGAGCTGCTTTTTGCTGTAACTAAGAATGATGTTTCATTAACACTCCCTGGTAAAATACAGTTAGTTTTGTTAGGGAATGGCAGTGCCCTTTAGGCTGCGAAGGGAAGACTGTTAAAGAATTTCACAACAATGTGTGATTAACACATTTGCCATCTTCTGTTACCCAATTATTACTATTTGTTCTATTCCTTATTTTTCCTGCATATTTCCTCTTAGAGAAACGTGGGATCTTCACAGTTCAAGACAATTGAAGATGACTTAGTCTCTGCCCTTGTGCAGTCAGGATGCATCCCAGAAAACCACGGGGAAGATATGAAGAAGATGTCTTTCCAGCGGTGTGCTCGAACAGATAAGGTACATTGTGCTCTCCTGAACTCTGGGGTTTGCACACCACTGCTACTGGGATGGACTGGAAAAGCCTTGTCCAGAGGGAGATCCAGCAGCAAGTGCTACTCACAGCAAATGTGGCTTGAAACTTCTCTTTTTGTCGACTGTTAAACTAAAGTACAAGCAAATAAACTTGTTATTCAGCTATTTCAATTCTGCAGGTGCTATCCCAGAGCTTCCAAAGTACATAATGATGTAGGTTTTTGTGTTTTATGGTTTTTACAGGGTGTGTCTGCAGCTGGGCAGATTGTGTCGCTGAAGGTCAGGCTAATAGATGACATCTTAGAAAAGATCAATAATCATCTTCCTTCTCACATCAGAATTCTGGGTAAGAATACTGAAATGGGCAGAGAAAATGGTTTCAAGAGAAGCTTTTTCCTGCAGAAGGTCTCTCCCTTACCATTATAATTTTACCTATAAGTGGTTTAGTTTAACATGCTTCTGTTAGCTTGAAATTGGTGTTCTCTTAAATCTATTTTTTGTTTGTATTTTACTTAAATATTCTTGTTGGTAGGAGTGAGATCACAATCAATCTGTAACCTACTGATTGAAAAATGTAATGTCACTTTTAAATCCAGGCCTGAAGAGAGTCACTGGGGGATTCAACTCCAAGAACAAATGTGATGCCAGAACCTACTCTTATATGCTGCCAACATTTGCCTTCGCCCATAAGGACCAGGATGTGCAGGAGGAGCTTTATAGGCTGGACACAGAGACCCTTGAAAGGGTCAATAAACTGCTGGCCTGCTACAAAGGGACACACAACTTCCACAACTTCACATCCCAGAAGGGCCCCAGGGACCCCAGTGCCAAGCGGTACATCATGGAGATGTACTGTGGAGAGCCCTTTGTCAGGGAAAATATGGAATTTGCAGTGATCAAAGTGAAAGGTCAGAGTTTCATGATGCACCAGATCAGGAAGATGATTGGGCTGGTGATAGCAATTGTGAAAGGTTACGCTGCTGAGTCCGTCATGGAACGCAGCTGGGGAGAGGAGAAGGTCGACGTCCCCAAAGCCCCAGGACTTGGGCTGGTTTTGGAGAAAGTACACTTTGAGAAATACAACAGGCGTTTTGGGAATGATGGGTTGCATGAGCCGCTGGAGTGGACAGAGGAGGAGGAGAAGATTGCTGTTTTCAAAGAGCAGTACATCTATCCTACCATTATCAACACAGAAAGGGAGGAGAAATCCATGGCAAACTGGCTAAACACCCTCCCCATTCACGACTTCAACTCGTCTGCTGTTGAGATGCAAACTAACAACAAAAATTCAAAGGTAATGACTGAAGCCATTATTTTACAAGTGGAAGCTGTCAAGTTGAAACGTCTCTTCCCTTGGTAACATTTTTGTTTTCCATGAATGTGCTGTGGAAGATGACAGTCATCTGGAGTGTGAAATGTGTATAATCTTTTCTGTCTTTGTGCACTTGATGATAGTGGAATGAATTGTACAAAGAATTGTTTTTGCAGGGTTTTACTGGGAGCAGTTGATGAGGGAGGAAGGAAAGCTTTAAGCACAAGCAATTTGCATAATTATAAACTGGCAACAAATTGGGACACATTGCCAATCTTTGGGGGTGTAAGTTTTAGGTTTGCTTTAAATACCTGCTGGCTTTTCGTATTCTCTGATTTGGGGCTAATTCTCATTTTGTGCAATTCCCTGTTACCAGATAAGGTTTGGGATCAGGGAAATTTAGGACCAGCTCTTTTAAATAAATCTGCTATGAGCTCAAAATAGGCCATCAGAACAGCTACTGAATAACTGGGATATTGTGGAATTGAATTTGTGCCAGCAGGAATTCGTGTGAGCTGTAAGGTGCAATACAACAGAGATGTAGAACACATTTTTACCAAAATGGAAATTTCAGTAGTGCAACTCAGAAGAAAATAATGACCTTTTTTCATTTAACAGAGTCCTTAAAATTAGCTTTATTTTGTGTAGCAAGTGGAGAATATTAGGTTTAATTATGTCTCTACCTTTTTTTTGCGTGAGTTCAGGAATTTCAACGTGTAATATAAAACTTACAGCCTCCTTGAACAGCACAAGCAAGATACCATAAATTTCTCAGGGTTATTTTTTCTGAATTTTGGAGCTGAGGGAGGGGTGTTTGTGACAGGAGGTCATGGCAAAAGCCACGTTATCTTGCTTAAATGAGACCCACAGAGAATTTGTGGCTCGGAGTCCTTTACTTGGTGATGTTGGCAGGATTTGGTGCTGCCAGGTTCCCAATCCCTGACATATTCCTGGCAGGATGCAGGTTCTGCTCCCTGCAGATAGACCCGACCAAGTTTGGGTTTGGCATCACAGTTAGCACAGGCTGTGTGGGAAGGATAAATAAGGCATGACATGACAGACTCTGCTGAGATTTTGCAGGCTGTTTGCACTTCAGTGAGCTGTGCTTGCTGGTATGAAGTCAACTGTGTGAGTGTCTCGGAATTTGTTTTGTAGTGGGATATTAAACTGCCAGTGTTAAATCTGTGGGATTTGGTGTTTTCAGCAAGGGGTGGTGAGGGAAAGAAAAAGGAGTAACTACAGACATGTGGTCTATAGACATACACCATGCTAGCTTCTCTTTATAAAAATGCTTTGGTATCAGTCATATCAGTTAAAATACTTGCTTCAAAAAAATACATAAACCTCCCAAATTAATTGCACCATACTGACCTGCTCCTGAAGGAGTGGCTGCCAGAGAAGGTCTCTGACTTCAGTTTCCTTATAAGTTTCTAACATTTGTAGTTTTTCTTTAGTACTACTTTGTGCAACTGACTTCACTTTTAAACAAGTATTAGTGAGCCCTGGCTTATCTGCAGTACAGGTTGGACAGACAAAATTCTCAAATCTGGCTTTAGGCAATGTAACAAAGGTACCTTTTGAGGGACTTGCATGAAAATCCAGTTAACTTGTCTCACCTGCATTTATTTTAAATATCTGCATTTCATGTTGCTATCCCACTTTTATCTTTCCCACATACTGTGGGTTGTAATTATGGAGTTGTAAATGTAAGTGAGAAGAAATTTCCTCTGCTGGTAATTGTAATCCAATGTGCTTTTTTTTGCTACAAGAAAGCATCATTTACCACCAGAAATTTACTACAGTAGATGGGTATAAGACATGAAGTTGGGATCCAGGACTATTTTCTTACCCTTCTTGAGAGGTTTGAAGTCAGTACCTTTGATTTAGGTCGGTCTGTGGATGTAAATGCAGCACTGATAAACCATTTCCTATTTTGCTTTGCAGAAGAGCAGCGATCTCGAAGGCAGTGATGGTTGTGGAGATGATTCCGACTGAGCCAGCAAGTGGCTGGATGTGGGACCCTTGCTGCTTGCACTTCCCTTTTTCTACAAAAAAGTGGCCTTTCTAAATCCAGGAATCCAGTGAAACAGGAGTTTGGGTGCTTGCAGAACGAGAACTGGGTGCCCAGGAGAAACTGGGTGGGGAAGACAGTGCAGCAGAAAAAACAGCAGCTTTTTATACCACTGATTGATTCACCTGACTGATATACTTGAAAACAGTGTAGTGAGAAAGCAGCTTTCTAAAAGAATCTTGAAATGCAGGATATCATAACTGCTATTTGAATAATGTTTTTACTATGTTTACTTGGAAAATAGTATTTTAAATAAGTATAATCTCTACATAAAGATGGGGCAAGTCATTTTAATATACTCTTTTTTATTATTAAGTTACAACTTCATGAGCTTTTGGGGTTTTTTTTAATCATTTATCTTTGCTTAAACTGAATCTCTAAACACCATTAAGCTTATTTTCCATGTTATCCATGGTTTTCCTATGGAATAACATGCATGACCCTGAGATTAACTCAAGTAGTTAGAGCGTGGTGCTAAAAATGCCAGGGTTGTGGATTCAATCCCTTCATGGACCATTCTCTTAAAGAGTTGGACTCAGTGATCCTTGTGGGTCCCTTCCAGCTCAGAATACTCTGATTTACAAACAATGGGTTAGGAGCTCGTTACCATGCTGACTGCTGTGAACTCTTTTGGTTTTGAAACAAATCTCTGTTGTTTTCTAGAGCTTTTCAGGTCTATAAGAAATTATTCTCTACTCAGTGAGAGGGCTTCAGTTTGGAATGTGGGCTGAACCATACATTCCAAGATGAGACCTTTTCTGTGGGAGGTGTCATCCTCCCAGCATTGCCCTCGTGCTTGGGCAGGTTCAGGGATATAAATCCACAGCACCACGTGTAGTTGGGCCTTCTCTGCCCGAGGTGTAACTCAGAAATCATCTTGAGCCATCTGCAGGGTCCGGAGTTGAATCGACTTGGCATGTGTGAAAGAAATGGTGCTGAGTTCTTCTGGGCTTTAATCAGGCCTGGATGTGTGAACTCGTCAATCCCATCGAGCTGCTCAGAGCAGAGAATGTGTGCAATGATATGGGAAGCACATGTCTGAGCACTGCCATCCTCTGGGAATCGATTTTAATTTTCTGTGTTTTCAGGAATTGTGTACTCTGGAGTTCGTGCTCCTCCTTCCCATCAGTGGTTTAACTTCTGGTTCTTGTTTCCAACTCTCTGTGGAGGTGGCAGAAGAAATTACACCCTCCTGCCTCACCAGCCTGCAGAACACTACTGAGGGGTTGGAACAAGACTCCAAGCATTTGGATATTGGCACGAGTGCTTGATAAACTTCCCTGGCTGAGTCTGTGTGGAGTCTTGCTTTGTAATATGGGACTTACTGAAAATGAAGACCCAACTTTTTGTTCTCACATTTAGTGGTTTTTGGCCAAAGCCTTTTAATTTTATGGTTCCTTGTGGAATTATTATTTTGGTTTTGCAGGTTTTTTTTTGGGTTGGTGGGGATTTTGGGGGATTTATTTGGGGCACAGCTGCCCTTTAAAAAAGGATTTCCATGTTCATTTTATCTGCATTTTCTTTAGAGCTTTTTATTTTATCCTGAAGGCCTTGCTCTGTTTTATGAGAGCAAGTGTGTAGAAGTGCTCTGGAGAGGGTCTCTGCCTGGATTTTTATTTATATCCCTTGCTGGTCCATACTATTGACCTACTCTGCATTATCTTCTGCTCCATTTTCTCTGCCTTTCAAGCTGAAAAAAAAAAATTACCTTTATCTGCTTATAATAAAGGCACCAAAGCTGTGATATCTACCGCAGTTGAAATCAAGGAGAAAATTTATTTGGTGAGAGAAAAAGAAACAACATTAATAACAATAATACCAACAATAATAATAATAATACCAACTACTTACGGGTCGCGGCTCCCCGCTCTGTGCGGATGGAACCGCCCTGGGGGTGCTCCCCCCGCGGTGAGAGGCGAATGGTATCGCCCAGCGCCCGGAGGGGCGGGGCCGGCAGGGGGCGGGGCGAGGGGCGGCCGTGAGGGGGCGCTGCGGCAGCGCGCGGCGGGCGCGGGGCGTGAGGGGAGCGCGGGGGCGGGCCCGGGGGTCGGGGGGTGTGCGGGGATGGCAGGGGTGTGCAGAGCGGGTCAGAGTGTGCGGGGATGGTAGGGGTGTGCGGGGATGGCAGGGGTGTGCAGAGCGGGTCAGGGTGTGCGGGGATGGTAGGGGTGTGCGGGGATGGCAGGGGTGTGCAGAGCGGGTCAGGGTGTGTGGGGACGGTGCAGGGTGTGCGGGGATGGCAGGGGTGTGCAGAGCGGGTCAGGGTGTGCGGGGATGGTGCAGGGTGTGCGGGGATGGCAGGGGTGTGCAGAGCGGGTCAGGGTGTGTGGGGATGGCACCGGGTGTGCGGGGATGGTGCAGGGCGTGCGGGGGTGGCACAGGGTGTGCGGAGCGGGTCGGGGTGCGCAGAGCGGGTCAGGCTGTGCGGGGCCGGTGCCGGGTGTGCGGGACGTCACAGGGCTGTGCGGGGACACTACGGGGGTGGTACAAGGTGTGCGGAGCAGGTCAGGCTGTGCGGGGCTGGTGCAGGGTGTGCAGAGCGGATCAAGCTGTGCGGGGATGGTGCAGGGTGTGCGGGGGTGGCACAGGCTGTACGGGGATGGTAGGGGTGTGCGGGGATTGTGCAGGCTGTGCGGGGATGGTAGGGGTGTGCGGGGATGGTGCAGGCTGTGCGGGGATGGTAGGGGTGTGCAGAGGGGGTGAGGCTGTGCGGGGACGGCACCAGGGAATGCGGAGCGGGGACAGGGGACACCCGTCGGCGGCGGAAGGTTCGTGCCGGTGCGGAGAAGCGGGACACGCAGCGATGTGAGGGGCCGGGGCACCGCGCTGCCAGCGCTGTCGGTGCTGCCGAGCCCCGCGTTAGCGCTTGCTCTGTGCCGAGGCAGCGGTGACACCCCGCGCACCGGGCTGTGATGTCCTTTGCAGCACGGACCATCCCGCCCCTCTGCTTTATGAAACGGGAGGTCTGGACTTGGGAGGAGTGACACCAGACATCACCCTTCTGTCACAGCTTCCGTCATCTCCCGTGCGTGTGACAGCGCCGGCCTCTCTCCGTGACTGCAGCCCATGAGTCCCTGGGCTGGAGAAAGCCTAAAGCCTGACCATCCTGCGTCTTCTTCAAAGTACAAACATACCCAGTCCACACCCAGGATCTCTCCGGGTCTGACTGCTAGAGATAAAGCAACTGGATAAATCTATTGGGATGATAAAGAATTCAAGTGGTTAATTTGGGTTAAAAGGTCAGTGACCATTGAGATCGACTCCCTTTATAGCTGTGCAGGAAGCAATTCTGCAACCATAAAACCCATTCCTTAGCAAAATAAAGGGAATGTAAAATTTAAATCAGAGGAAAGAGTGGATAGAGCTTTGGAAGTGGTAGTCCAATGCACCGTTGTGTTGATAATAAGATACTTTATTAGGTTAACTTTATTTCAGTTCCAAAATAGTACTTCACAGAGAGTCTCATAATTAGTTCTGACAGCAATTAGGAAAAAAAGTCATGAACTTTAAAATAATGCTGGTACATCTAGTGCATACATTAATGACTTATGATTAAGTGTAAGTTTTAAGCTTTGTAATTAAAGATAATTGCTTTAATGAGCTTTTCTGTAATTCTAGCATTATATCTAATACCAATTGTTACACGTTTTAAAAACCCTCTGGAGAAACTCCTAGAGATCCCAGTAAGTGCTGCACATCTCATTTTTCATGCATTGGGTTTAAATTTGTACCCTCTGAGCCTAATTTGTTGCTTTCCTTAATTAATGTTGTTGCATGAAATTTTTCCCTTTTGGTCATTTGATACCCTGATAGAGACTGGTTGTGTAGTTGTCAACTCTCTGCAGGATGTTGTTAGCAAAGATCTTGTCAGGTTGAAGAGTGGATAAGTACATCCTAGACTGCCATGCTGATTGAGTCACATCTTCAGAGCTTGCAGGCAGGCAGGTGTATTGGTGTGTGGTGGAAAGTTGATTTCACGAGCTATGTAACAGGCTGTATTGCCACTTTCTTTGGTTCTCTTTGCCATTTCATTGTTTTCTTTACTGCAATTTTTATAAGTCTCTCTGCAGGTAGAATGCCTCCTGTCCCTCAAGTGGCTCAGCAGATTAGCCAGGAGGAAAACCAACAGCAAAATGGACCAAATTTGTCAAGTTTGCTTAATTCCTTACCCGCTCCACAGAGCAGGAACCCAGCTCTGCCCCAGCAGGTGCAACCAGCAGGATGGAATAAGAGCCATGTGCTTGTGGTCCCAGCTCCAGTTCCCTCACAACAACAGGTATCACATTTGTATGTTATCTTGCATGGGGAGTGTTGACCTTTGTGTTTTGTGTGGAGACTTTGTGGATGGCAGAAATTTTTACTCTAGCCTGGGGAGAAAGGGAAAAATAATTCCAGTAGATTTTGCAGATGACTTTGCCAAGCCTGATAATTTGCTTCAGGTAGCCCAGCTGGGTATGAATCCTTCTTTACAATAAAACTTTGTGTTCATTTAAATTTAGAATGCTCTGTGGATACCTGTGTCTCTCATTTGGTTTTAATTAGTGCTGCAGATACACATGATTTTTCTTGAAGAAAGGAAAGGGGTGAGAAGGAATCAGATATGTTCTCTAGGGAAGTAGCATTTGTTCTTGTAATGAAATCCTAGAAGTAGATTTAATTAAACAGAATCCATTATTTTAAATTTTTATGTGCTGTTTTAGAATAAGGGGGGGAGGGGTAATGACAATGAAAATTTGTGCTGCTTGTGCTGACTCGTCAGCAGTTGCAGGATGCTTACATGTGTTAATAAAAGTGCCAGAAACGAAATGTATTTTTATATGAACTTTTTAGAGAATTTTGGCCATCTGCCATCTGGCAGAGTATTTAAATTCTGTCAATTTCTCACTGAATCAGCCCTGCACTTCCGATGAGATCTAGGGGTACTATATTTTAGGAGGAAAACCAAAAGTTCTCAGGATTGAGTACCACTGCATCCCGAGTTTCTCTGCTGATTTCTCCTATTGCTGCTGCCTCACAAAGTCCTTCAGAGACTTTACATAAAGCTGCAAAAAATGCATTATTCATTATCTTTTAATAAGGTTCAACTTCAAACACCATGGAATGTTTCCAAGGACTGAATAATCATTTCTATTGATTATCCATGTAACATTTCAACAGTTTTCCCAGTGTCTGTCTTGGTCTTGTCTTGTGCAGTAGGAAACATAAGTTTAATTATGTTTACTTGAAGGAAAATGAAATTCTTCAGTGAATAACAGCACTGAGGAAAGAAGGTTTATGGTCTCTGAAACAAACTCCATGAAGTCCCACAGCACAAATCACACCATGATTATCTTTTGGAAGAAATGCAGTGGATGGCAACTGATTTTTTCCAAGAAGATGAAAGATGGTAACTTCCAAGAGAGTAATGTGAAATTGATATTTTCAATCAGAAAATTTTCATGGTTAGGATGTGATCGCTGAGAATCTGTGAGTTTGGGGTTGCCTCTGCACTGTTTGTGAACTTTAAACAGTACTCCTAAAGGGATTGCAATTATTTTCTTTCTTTAGAAATATGCTTTTTAGATAGAATTGAGTAAAAAATTAAAATAATTTTATGGTTTGATTTTAGGGTTAATGTGTCAAAGTGGGAATAGATGGGTCTGGAACACCAGTTCTACAAAGGCAAATGTTTTAATTACAAGCATTGAATTAACTGCAGAGCCTGTCACTTGAGGGTGCTGCCCTGCTCGTGACTCCTGGTAACATGAGCAGAATGCTCTATTTCCATGGTGTGGGTTGTTGGAACCTTTTAAAGTAACGGCAGCTGCTCTCTGCAAAGTCACATGACACGTGGCTCTTCCACATTCCCCTTTAATTCTGCCATCAGCTGTGAGCTTCTTAAACATTCTCAGATACTGTGGTATTATTACCATTACTTTTTTTTTAACTGCAGCTGAATAGTAGTAAAATGTTTCTTTACTTTGTGTTTTTTTGGTTTTTTTCTTTTACTATAACTTAAGCACACAGACTGGTCTCTCTTTGATGTGATTGGAATGGAAAACCAAATTACTTGCTATGAAGCACAAATTTTGCCAGAGCTGAAGGTAACTGGAAAGTTTATTGAAGAGATCTACTGCTCCCCTTGATCATCCAGACTTAAGCCAGGGAAACTCAAACTAAATAGGTATGTAGTGTTCAAGTGATTGATTTATTTTTTATTAATTTTTTTTTAAGTAACAGGTGAAAACGGGTCATATTTGTGAGGAGTGAGAGGGTTTGTTCAGAATTATTTGTTTCTTTTGTTATCCTTTTTTTCCAAACTTATCACTGCCAAAGACTGTATGCCAGTGTTCTGAGGGAAAGAGGAGGGCTTCTTATTCCTTAATAGTTATTTTCATTTATGAAGGCTCAGTTTTGATCTTTTCTGCCACACTCAAGAGTTGAAGTCACTTGTGGTTTTGATCAAACACTGAAAATTACTTCTGGAGTAGAGTTTCCTAAGCAGAAGAATTAAATTTTCTCCTTCTAGTTAATTTTAACATGTACTTACAAAATACCTAAAGAAGATTTTTGGGGGGCAGAGGGGAGGGCAGGGGGAGGAAAAGATGTTAAATTTTGAGCTCGTTTGTTTTTTGCTCTTGAGTCTTCCCTCAGAAGAGAAGTTGGGAGGCTCCAGTTTTGAGTCTAGGAGCAAATGTAATTCTGCTGTAGAGCAATGTGGAGTTACATTTTACAGTAAACTAGCCTGATATAAGCAGAGTATGGTTAGTGAAGCCCAAGACAGATTGTGTGACACGTGGCTGTGACAGGTGACAAGGAGGATTGTCCTGCACTAGTGTTATTAGGCCCTTCTGCCAGGAGGGAGCACTGGCAGTTAATGTAATTAAGGAATTTAAAGGGATAGCTGAAGTATATACATAAAACAGAAAAAGAACTCATCCTTTTGCTGTTTAGACATCTTTGGATTCCTGGAAATAATGTGCACAAAATAGTTATTGTGAAGTCAGCTCTTAAAACTGCAGTGTTTGTGAAACCATACCCATAAGTAAGGCTTTGCTCTGTTAAGAAGTTTGACCCTTATTAGCATCTTTTGGGAAGTTCTCTTGCTGTCTCCAGGCTCCAAAGATGATTAAGGGATATGGGAGTTCTGTTATGCCCCTTCCACATAATCCTTCAGAGATGACTGGTGCATCAGAGCATTTGGTGTGCTTGAATTTTACAGTACAGTGTGTTTCTTCTGCTTGTTGAGAGAAGCAGAATCCCTCCTGCCATATGCTCTTCAGCTGGGTACCTCTTTCAGCTCAGATTACTGACTAAAAATAATATTTTTGCCAGTAGGCATAGAGTAGGAAAGCAGATTTATTTTTCATCACAATACCAAAGCTAACATTTGTCCCTGTATCACAAGTGTTAGCTTTTCTCCTGCTCTCTTCTCTTTTCATAGTCATTCATAGAATTCTTGCATGAACTAAATTATCCTTATTTTCAACTTTGTTTTTTGCATAAGCAAAATAGATTCAGAAAAGAATTTTGAATTTAAAGGATATACCAGAAGAAAAAAGACAACTAAAGGAACACCTGGACAAACTATACTTCTGGAATGAGCGTCGTTGTTCCAGAACCCCCCTGTATGGCAGAGACCTGTTGGAAACTTGCTCTTGGATCAGTGAAAGAAAAATCTCTCAGCATTGCTCTGCCAGGATTAACAAGTGGTGCTGGACTGGCTTTGCAAATCGCCTTCCATATTCCAGCACTGCAGAGGTTCTAAGGATCCGTTGCAGGAACTCATTTTGACACTGAAGCAGCAACAGATTGCCCTGAAGGATGTTATGACCAGGTAATTGAGACAAATCCATGTGTAGTCCTTGCATGGATTTGATGGGTGTGTGCTACCCTCTGAAGAGAGTATTTAAGTGAGCAACTGTAAAATCCTAACTGCTAGATAAGCTGCTTTGTTTTATCCTTTTTGCAGGCTACATTCCTTTATGCTGAACCTATTTGCATCTCAGATGTATAATTTTGGATCATTCTAGGATCTGAAACTCTCAGTAGTTCCATGGCAACTGTTATTAGTTATATAACAATTCTACTTTATTTTGACATATCTTGTATTTGTTGTGTTAATACTGACAGAAAAAAAGTAGGAGGTGTAGTAAGCTTATCTTGGTAACTTTAGGGATAGTGGCAATTTCCTCTTCAGTGTTTTTGCATTTACTTGATGTCAACATAAAACTTCTTGTCCTGATTTACTTTCTATTACCTTTCACCAGGTACTTTGTGCTTCTTTGCAAATATTACTGATTTTGAATAGTTAATAGCCCAAGCCATTAAAAATTAGTATAATGAAGTTTTGATTTGTTTTACAGAGATCTGTGTATGTTGCCAGCTGTAGCTGTTGTTACTCCATGTTTGCAAGGAGCAAATCCTCCTTCCACATGTACCTGTGGAATGAAACTCTTGCAGTTCAGTCTCAAGGAACAGAGATGATGCAGCATGATTCAGGTATTAAACACCCACCACTGGTTACTCCTGTGTGCAGGGGCTTTCTCTAATTGTGAGTGTGACCTGCAGAACCTTCAGGTTCTCATTTCATAACCAGGCAAGCTGGAAGCTCTGGCTGGCCTGCTTTGGAAGCTGAAAGCAGAGGGAGAGCAGGTACTGATTTTGATACAGGTGATTGCAATGCTCGACATCCTGGAGCTTTTCCTGAACTTCCATTTCCTCATGTGAGTGAGAGTTAGTGAGTGGTGCTCACAGCTGGCATTATCTGGTAAGAGGATCTCTTACTCAAGCTAGGAGTGAAGAGATGCTCATAGTGGGAGGGAAAATGCTAAAGGGAAGTCTAATACATTTGCAAGATTCATTTGCATAATTTCCTTACTTATTGAAGCAAATTATGTATGGAGCTGTAGCACAAATATGTAATTATATATGAAATATGTCCATCATATTACTATTTGATGAGGCATCTAGGGTGTTTCCAAGGAGTATGCCACTAGTTATCCTACATTTATGAGCAATTTGTGCTTCAAATGCAGATGTTTCATTTCACAATAGCCATTTGATTAAATGTTTTTGCTTTCATTATCTGTAGCTATTTACATTGTTAGTACTTTAAGTGTAGTTGGTGTTTTCATGTTGGCAGTTCCTCAGCCTTACTCCAGGGGCTTTTATTTTTCATAGAGTGCCCTGGCATTGCCTGAGGATAAATTGAAAGTATGCTCCTTTCCCTCCCCAGTAAGATTCTCTGTATCCTCTGGGGCCTACAATTTGAGCAAACATTAACAATATAGTTAAGTTTTTCTTATTTTTTATTCCAAATTGCATTGTTATGCTTTCTGTCAGATGCAGTATAAAACATAAAAGAATACTTTGCCTTAAAGCAACACAGGGCAGCACAACAGAAGGGATTTGATTTAGACAATAGACAAGAAAAGTGATGGAGCACGTACAGGAATAACAATTCAGGTGTGCTTAGTCATAGGACATGATGTGATTACTGTAACAGATCTTTAGATTTTTATCTGGCTGACTGCACCATAAATTAACAGCTTTAATGGTAGACAGATTAATTATGAATTGTGTAGATCTGTAATGTGGGCAGTCAGATAACTTAAAATGTTTGCATGCTTAATGTAGGTTGGGGAAGTAACAAGAAAGCAATTTTTCCAACCTTCTCACTCTGTTAAGAAAAGTTTGTTTAGAGATTTATCCTTTATTAATGTGAATTTGTACCTAAGTTGCTTGTTTCCCCGTTTTAGGAATTCATAAATAAACTTCAACCAAGGCAAGTGATTCTTCTGTGCTATCCTTTCTTCCCACCCTCCTTCCACAGGTGTCAGTCACACAGATGTGATTATTGTTGTCTTCTGTGACATTGATTTAGATCTGCTGATGGACATAAAGACTAAGGGATGGTGTGATAAAATTGCAACAGGCAGAGATACCCACATATACAGGTGACTTTCATGCTAAGAAATAGTTACTGGTGTTTTAAAATCAAAAATAGAGAGAAGATGGTTTGGGGTGAAACTAGGATGTTGGGTTGAGGTCATCCTTCTAGTTTAAGTAACTTGGGTCTCTTAAGATCCCTTCAAAGATTATATAATACTTTTTCCCTTCAGATTAGAGGGAAAATGGAAATCATGTCCTTTCTACACTGCCTCTTCTGTTCCTGGCTTTCCCTCCCACTTCCATCTAAGAAACCATCTGGACTTCTGTGTTGGGACAGCCAAAATAAATGTGGGTGTTTTCAGCTCTTGATAAACAAGAAATGTCATTCTTGATTATCAGTGGATTTCAGATCCACCAGTGATGAAACTCTGTTTGTGTAGTTCTAAGATGTACTTGAAAGCTTCTCCTGAGTGACTGTTTCTTTTCTTGGAAGGATTTGCTGAGAGCACAAGGAGTGTAATGGGTTTCTTTGTCTTACAGGCTTGTAAATGGTAATTCTGTTGAAGAGAGGCTGTTGAAAAAGAGTATTAAACATCTGATTCAAGAACTGGCTGCTCAGGGAGGCGATTGTTCCACAGACTTTTTATCTCAGGTACTGTAACATTAAGAATCTGAGCAGTTGTTATTTAATGACACATTGAAAAAAAGTGTGTTACTAGATTGGAGTCAGAATTCTGAACAGATAATGATGTATTTGTTTCTAGGCTTGTTTGGGAACCAGTGATATATGTTCACAATTAAATTCAGTAGAAATCCTGAATTGTCAGCTCATATAAAAAACCAGAAGGTAACAATATCTAGTAATAAAACTTTGCTTGTTCCAATGATAATGTTACCCTTCTACTGGCATTGTTTTAATCAATCAAAAGCAACATCTCCTGCAGCAAAAGCTGTCAAATACATCTGTCATCTGACTTTCTAAACTTGATTTTAGGATGACTAAAATTTTTTTTGACATCATGTTTTATCTCATTGAATACTTCAAAACATGTTTCCATAAGGTTCTTTGCTCTGAATATGGAAAAGAGGATTCTGTAACATTTACAGAAGAGAGACTGTCTGAGCTAAGAAATGATGTAGATTGAGAGTTGTATGACACAGGGAACACCATGGTTCCTACTCAGTTAGAACAGCTGGCCAGCTTGGTGGACCAGGTATGGGGATTTCTCTTGTTTTATGTAAACCTTTAGAAAAATTTGGTAGTTATTTCCTGTACAACAACCAAGTGGCTTCTGCAAAGTACCTTGTTTTCGATCCATTTACATCAAACAGTTCTGTGCACATTTAAATACTGAAACACTCATGGCAGGTAATTTGAGCTTGTTGATAGATCTGTTCTTGTTCTGAGACATTTAAGCTACCAAATGTTCTCTTGAGGGTTGTGAAGTGCATTGAACTAAATCGTATCTTGTGTTGTAAAACTGTTTGACAGTCCTGTGCTTTGCCAGGTATTTGCATTTTTTTCTTAAAGGTCTTGGATCATGTCAGCGATGTGGTTAACTCTTGTAACTACGTTTATCACTCTCCGAAGCAAAATTGTTACATAAAAACCAATGCAGCTCCAGAGGGAAAGGTCAGTTTAAGTTGAAACATGCTTGCATTGTGAGGACTTGGGGGCTTCTGGGGTCTTTTATTTATTTATTTTTTAATTCCTCATTGCTATTACAGTACTACGTGAGTGTTTCTAAGCAGAAACATAACTATATTTTAGAATTTTGAATAGCTTGGTATACAAGCAAATGTTAGTAAATACCTTTTCCTGACAGTATGACTAATATAGGTTGTATTTATTACATTTCCATACACTTAGCAATATAAATTTCCCCAATGTTATGACAATATTACCTTGGATGTATCATTTTTCACTAACAGTATGTTAAAAATAAGGGAGGGGGAAGCTGTTTATTTTAACTTTTAAGTGGCAGGATATGAATTGTCTTCAGTCAAGACTATTGATAACTATGAATTTTGAGACAGGGTACTTTTGATTATGTATTTTTGGTACCTAAGCCTTCACTTTGTGTTTATCCCAGAACACAGGTGGTCATTCTCTTCGTGTTAGACAAGCTTTTGCTAAAGACCAGAATTCTGAGCATACTTAAATCTGTATGAATCACTTTGAGTTGATGACAATGACTACTAGAAAAAGAAGTTCCTCAAATAGGTTTCTGTAGGTTTAATTCTACTGTCAGTATTTTTTCCCAGATTTAACAGTAAATCACTATGGTGACCTGATTGGTGATTTTTTTTTTTTCTCTTAAGCATGAATGTATTTCGCGGGGGCCTTTCTCTTGACAAAGGCTCTATGATGACGTTTTAGCCCTAAGGTAAAGTAGTGTGTTTACTGTCCAAGAATCAAACCAGTGCTCGTGCTGATATAAAGAAAAGCTTTAAGTGCTTCAGTATTGCTCCGTGTGATGTACCAGGAGCTCTTCCTCATGTCCGGGTGGAACCTCCCGAGCATCTGTGTGTGCCCGCTGTCTCTCCTCCTGTAACCCGGCACCACCGAGCAGAGCCCGGGCGTGCTCTGAGCCTCCCTGCAGGCACCGACAGACAGGGACGGGGTCCCCTCCCAGCCGCCTCCTCTCGAGGCAGGACAGCCGCAGCTCCCTCAGCCTTTCCCCGTCAGAGAGCTGCTCCAGCTCCTTCAGCACCTTTGTTCCCCCGGCCGGCCCCGCTCCAGCCGCTCCCGCTCTCTCCTGTCCTGAGGGGTACAAACCCCGCGAGCTGCAACTGCGGATTTTTGCACCGTGCCTTGAAGAGAAGCGCCAGCCCCGCTCCCTGCGCGGACAGAAACTTCCCTTCCCTTCCCTCAGCCCTTACCCTCCCCTGCCTCACTGCAATAAATAAAACTTTCCGCCCTGTGGCCGAGCGCGTTCCTATCGCGACAGGAGCCGCGGGCAGCCTCCCTCACGCGCGCAGGCGCGTTGCTGGCGCAGGCGCGGGGCGGCCGCTGGGTGCCGGCGCAGGCGCGGCGGGACGCGGTTTGTCTCCTGCCGGCGCTGGTAGCGGCGCCCCCGCCCGCGCTTCCTGCCCGCAGCGAATGGAACCCGCGGCGCCCGCGGTAAGTGCGGCCCGCGGGGCCCGCCCGGGCCCGGCTGCGCGCCCCGCTCCGCCCCGCGCGGCCCCCGCCGGCCCCGCCGCCGCACCGGGGGTGGCTGCGGAGGGAAGGGCCCGCCCGGCGCGGGGCGGGGGACGCGGAGCGGGCAGGGCCGGGCCGGGGGAGCGCGGCCCCGGCGGGGGGAGCCCCGGGCCGGGGGGAGTCCTCAGGGAGCGGCGGCGGCGGCGGGGCCGGGGTTCGCCCCTGGTCGGGCGGGCCCGCCGCCCTGCTCGCACACAATAGGCGATCCCTGCTTCGGGACCTCCCTTATCGGCCTGTAATTAATTAAGTGTTTTCACTGGAGCCATAAGTGTTAGTGAGGTGCGAGTAATTAAAATAATAAGACCTTGTTGCTGGTGGTATCGTTCGAATCTTAATTATTTGGTATCGGCGCTGTGAAATGACCACAATACCTGGAAGAATTGCAGTATTGTTAAATCTTTTGGAAAAGGGGCCTGTAAGGAGTGCAGTTTTTCCCCCTTCCCGCTCTGCTCAGGGAGAGCTCGCTTAGGTTTAAGCTCCGGGGAGTGGGAGAGGCGAGAGCCGCCGGGATAAGCGCCGGTGCGGGAGAGGCAGAGCCGGCGGGATGAGCCCCGGAGAGGCAGAGGGAGAACCGCCGGGATGATCCCGGTGATGGAGAGGCAGAGGGAGAGCCGCGGGGATGAGCCCCGGTGCGGGAGAGGCAGAGGGAGAGCCGCAGGGATGAGCCCCGGTGCGGGAGAGGGAGAGCCGCGGGGATGAGCCCCGGTGATGGAGAGGCAGAGGGAGAGCCGCGGGGATGAGCCCCGGTGATGGAGAGGCAGAGGGAGAGCCGCAGGGATGAGCCCGGTGATGGAGAGGCGGCCCCCGCCCGCAGGAGCCCTTGTACCGGCTGCGCTCCCCGGTGCCCCCGGCACGGGAGGTCCTGGGCTTTCGGCCCCCTGTCGCTGCTGGTACGCGTGTGACAGCGCTGCTTTGCTCCACCTTCCCGGACAGCCGCCTCTTTCCCGGGGCAAGGAAGGGAAAATCTCCGTCCCCAGGGCTTGGGCAGATGGCTGCAGATAGCGCAGGACAGGGAGCGGAGGGTTGTGATGTGTTCCCTGCCTGGGCAGCGGAGAAGGGGGAGAGCCGGCAGCACTCGCTGCATCCCGCTGCATCCCGAGCTTCCCAGTAGTGCTGCCGTGCCGCTGTGCTGCTGCCTGTTGCCACTTGCGACCAACTTGGAGTTTGGAACACAAAGGAGTGGCAGCATATTTGTGTATGTTTGGCCTGAAATGCTGAAAATGAAAGTGTTGCTTTCAAAATAGGAGAGAGATTTTGAAAGGAGCAAAAAACCATCAGGTTTCATTTTCTCTTGCTGCTGTTTCTGTGTGAATCCCAGCCTTGAATCTACCTGTCAGTGCATGTCATTGGAATTTTTGTCTGTGATTGAAATACAAAACCAGAACGTTTTTGGATTTCTGGGTAGCTTGACTCAATAAACAGCGTTTAAAATAAAATGCAAATTTAGTTCATTTTCATCTCTTTATGTGTTCTGAAGGAAAGAGAAGGGAAAGTTAAGCATCAAGTACAGTAGTTTTACATACATTTAGATGGTTTGGCCTTCAGTAGCTAGAACAATAAAGTTGAATAGTCTGTCCATTTCCATATTTTTAGTTACTGTTGAAACAATGGGCTAAATGTTTTAAGCAGTTATGTTTACAAGAACTTTGTATTAAGAGTTAAAAACACCAAAGTGCTGGGAATAATGAACACAAAAAAAAAAAAAAGACTAGATGTCTTTGATACTGGAGGCTGTTGTTTCTTGAAGTTCCACAGCAAGGGAAAAAGTCCTGTTTGGATTTTTTTATTATTTGAAGTCATTCTGCCTAGCTAAGGAGAACATAGCATTTATAAAACTACTCAACAGCATTATTAGCTAGAGAAATTTATGAGGATTTAAGTGAGCTTTTGTTGTGCTGGGGGTTTTGGATAATTTGAAACGTTTTAAGTAACTGCAAAACCACGATAACAGAGTTCTTACAACAAGGTAATCTTTCTAGTTGTAACTAAAGAGTTTCAGTTGCAGAAGAGTTTTTACTTTCCCTGAATTTCTGTTTTTGTGTATTTCTTTAGAGTATCCTGTAAAACCTTAGATCAGTGAGAATGCACCATGGCAATGGTCCTCAGAATGCCCAGCGCCAGCTCCAGAGATCCAGGTCCTTCACAGGCAGCGAGGGAGAAGAACAACAGGCAAATTTACCCCAGTCCCCCGCTGCCTCTTTTGCACCTTCTGCGAGTCCCTCTGCGCCGCAGTCCCCCAGTTACCAAATCCAGCAGTTTATCATGAGCCGGAGCCCCGTGGCCGGGCAGAACGTGAACATCACCCTGCAGAACGTGGGCCCGGTGGCCTCGGGCAACCAGCAGATAACGCTCACCCCGCTGCCGCTTCCCAACCCGACGTCCCCGAGCTTTCAGTTCAGCCCCCAGCAGAGGCGCTTTGAGCATGGATCCCCCTCCTACATCCAGGTCACCTCTCCCCTGCCTCAGCAGGTGCAGTCCCAGAGCCCCACCCAGCCCAACCCGGTGCCGGTGCAGGCGCTGCCCAGCGTCCGGGCAGGCACTCCCGGCCCGGGCCTGGGCATGTGCAGCCAGAGCCCCACCAGAGGGTTTGTGGATGCGAGCGTGCTGGTGAGGCAGATCAGCCTGAGCCCTTCCAACGGCGGGCACTTTGTGTACCAGGAAGGACCGGGAATTGCACAGATTGCTCAAGGAGCTGCTGCACAAGTGCAGCTCCCATCGTCCGGGGCGCCGGGCACGGTGAGGGAGCGCAGGCTTTCGCAGCCCCACTCGCAGTCTGGGGGCACCATCCACCACCTCGGGCCTCAGAGCCCCGTGGCCAGCGGGGCAAATATGCAATCTTTGACCAGCCCGGGCCACATCACAACAACCAGCTTGCCACCCCAGATCAGCAATATTATCCAGGGGCAACTTATGCAACAGCAGCAGCAAGTGCTTCAAGGGCAGCAGCTGAGTAGACCCATTGGATTTGACAGGACTTCTGGTGGATTGATAGCAGGAGTTGGAGGAGCAAGTGCGTTTGGAATGACATCACCTCCTCCTCCCACAAGTCCGTCTCGGGCCACTGTGCCACAGGGGCTGTCGAGTCTTCCTCTCACTCCTGCAGCTAGCACAGCAGTGAAAAAACAACCCAAAAAGTTGGAGGAGATTCCTCCTGCCAACCAAGAAACTGCTCAAATGAGAAAACTGTGTTTGGATCATCACCACAAGCAGATGGAAATTCTTAAGGAAACTTTTAAAGAATGTTTGATTGAACTGTTTTTCCTGCAACATCTTCAAGGGAATATGATGGACTTTTTAGCTTTTAAGAAGAAACATTGTGTTCCTCTGCAAGCATACCTGAGGCAAAATGACTTGGATCTGGAGGAGGAAGAAGAGGAAGAGCAATCTGAGGTCATCAATGATGAGGTAAGAAACTTTTTTGTAATAAAATCATAGATGAAGTTGTAGCACTGGGATTGTGGAGTATTAAAAAATGTGACAGTATATGAAAATCATTTTTTCTTGATGAAGTATGGCAGTTTTTCATAAACTAGTTGGCCTGAGAAAATGAAGTTCTGCTGGGTAGTGTGATTTGATGGGTCGGTTTGAGTGTGCTGTTAGACTTACGGATTTAAAATAAAAGAATAGAGAGGTGAAAGGAGCTTTCACTGTCCTGGTTAGTTGCACATGAAGATGCTATTAGTGTGGAAATGGTTTTAAGCTCTCAGAATGGTTATAATTAGGAATCATAGTTTGAATTTCACTTGAATAGACTTGGACAAACCAGAAAAGAATGAGCAAAAGCATTACAAGAGGTTAGCTTGACTCATTTGACTTCTAACCATAGATGTTACTGAAGTTCAGTATTGCTGCAGCCAACAAAAAAAGTGAATTTATCTAATTAGTGAGAAAGAATGTGTAAGGGTCCAGAGTTACGCTTTAGGTTATTTAGGCTGCCCTGGAGCTCTGTGTATGAGCTGCTGTCTAAAGAATTAACAACCAGCACTTACAGACTGGACACTGCCAAGTTCACTTTGTTCCTTATGCAAAGATTTAAATGAGTAACTAGCTTGAATTCACTGTTTATTAATGGCAAAGAACTTGAAAGAAGCTTGCCACAAACAGGTGCTGTGCAGCTTTTCCTGCATATTTGTACCCATCTGTGGGTGCTGGAGCACTGGTCTGGTGCAGAGCCTGCCCACAAGCCAACATGGCAAGTGGTTGCAGCAGGGTAAATAGGACTTAGGCCCCTGCACCACCTCGCACTCATAAGTATCTTCTAAAATTCCTGAAAATATCTATGGGTATGTGGTTGCCAGTTTGTAGAAGAACCAATATTATGTAAAGAACCTCGTGTTGCTTTGAATACCTTTTGGAAATGAGTGCCTTCAGTGAAATTTGATGACTCTTAGGTATGAGTCACTAGCAATCGTACCTTCACTTGGAATTTGTGGGAAGTTTTAGAGGAATAATGGCTGAAGTTTATTTTATTCATTGCTTTGTTGTCTAAACTTTTTAGTTAGGAAAAATATATTTCTGCTTGTGACAGTTATTGACAATTTTGAAGGAATAATTTCTTTTTATAGTAACATAAAAGCTAGCCTGTTACTGTAATTTATTGACAATGGATATTCAGTATTTTTGTTTCACCTAGTTTGTGTTTTGTCAAATTGTTTAGGTGTTCTTGTTGGGTTGCGTGTTTGTCAGCTGAAATAACCAGGTATTTTTAACTACCATCTGTGCACTTTGAGGGATCTTTAGTGGGTGTGAATGGTACAGGTTCATTGAAGTCAGTGGTGCTGCTACACTTTAAATGAGTTGAGGCTCTAGCCCTCGGTGTTTTGGGTTGAGAATTTGCTGTACTTCGCTGCCTTCTCGTGGTGGATCCTCTTTTGTTTGTGGAAGCTGCTTGTCCCTGTAACTGCTGGAGGATTTTGCAAAGTGCAACAGCAAAAGTCTTAATGTGTTTTCAAGTGATGAATCCTTCTGAAAGATTAAGACATCTTTTGAGTATGTTCTTTCTTTGTATTTTTTTTGTTGTCTTCTGTTTTATTTCCCCCTCCCCCTCTTTCTCACTTTCTGCTAAAGCAGCACGCTTCATCTCTTGCCTGGAAGGTTGATCTCTTTGGGAATTCAAGGGGAGAGTGAATGGTGGCTGTGCTCATTGCTTAAATAAATGTTGAAGCTCTCTTACGTTCAAACTGTCTGTCATGCTAATTTGTTGTCCGTTAGCAGCAGCAATCATTAAATTTAAAACACACTTTTATGTTAACTGGATTTAAGAAAACATTTCCAGTGACGAGAAGTCACAATAAACAGTCAAGGCTGTGCTCTGTTCTGCTATAAAAAGTAAGACAGAACTCTAAAAATGGGCTGTGCTCAAAACAAGCTGCACTGATGGTGGTTTAGTTATTATCCCCTCTTCAGTGAGGTGCCATCAGTACCAAAGGAGTGTGTTGAACAGTTAAAAAAAAGAAAAACTTTTAAAAAGAAAATGATTCTCCCTTCTTTTTTTTTTTCCAAAATATTTCTCTCAGGTAAAGGTTGTGACAGGAAAGGATGGGCAGACTGGTACTCCTGTCGCTATAGCAACCCAGCTTCCTCCAAATGTTTCTGCTGCTTTTTCATCCCAGCAGCAACCATTTCAGGTACTTTTCAATGGTTCTAAAATGTAGTTTCATCCCAGATTTTTTTTCTTCATTCAGATTTGATATTTCTTAGATGAATTAGAATTTTCCCAAGAGCCCATCCCTTATCATCTAAACAAAACCAAAAAACCTTTGCAGTCTTCAAATGCATCAGTATAACTGAAGCCTTGAGGAAGTTAAAGCTTTGTCTCCAGGTTGCTGGCTTATTGCATTAACTTTCAGCTTGAATGTTTTCACTTTGGTTTGTTTGTCTTTTGTATCCCTAATGCATTTGGTTCATTTGTGCATTCTGCGTAGTGATAATATGGATTCTTTGTCTGTGGCATTGTAATTGTGGATTTCTTCTAAAATTCTTTTCTTTTTTTTTTTCCCCCTTATGTATTAAAGGTTTTAAATGTGGCTACAGAAGGTTTTGGATTTGCCTTCCCTGAAATGTGTTAAACAACAATACTAATCCTCTGACACAATTTGTTTTAAATAATTAACTGCTTTCCATTAGCTCTGCCGTAAATGTTGGGAAGAAGAAACAGAAGTACTTATTTTTATTATAAAAGTCCTTTTTAACAATTTTTTCTTTTTTCATGAGGAATGCTGAAGAAAGCCAAGAAATAAACGTGATAATCAGTTAAAATTTTTGTGTATCAGTGATGATGCAACTTTCCAGTTCACTGTGGTTTTATGCAGCTGCCTTCAACTCTGACATCACCTCATACATACCCTGAGAAGTAATATACCCTAATTCCATCAGCACCTAAAATATTTACCTTTTAGCTCAATGATCTGCTTAGCACGTGTTGCAGGGTGAATTACTCTGCTGTACCACAGCTGCTGTACAGCCTGTGCAGCCTTCATCTGGGCTTTGGAAATGGGAAGTTAAATGAAATACAAGCTGGGTTGTGTTCCTGCATGTAACAAATGGGATGTTCCCTGTGGTATTGTACAAAGGAGTTGTGTAGTGAAGGGGATTGCACTGAGGTCTCTTCCTTATGGCCAGTACTGACATGTCTTGGAAGTCTGCTTAGGTAGTCAGGCTTCACTTAAGCTGTTTAAAATACCTAATATTATATCAAGTTATTTATTGTAGTGATTAGGGTTATCATCAAGCTGGAGCTGCAGCAGTGATGATACTTTCGAAGGTGTTGTACCATTTCAGACCAGTTTCAGAGAAACTGGTTCATGCTAAAAACGTACAAAACTCTGTGTGACAATGACCTTTTAGCACAAACTGCTAACAGAAAGTGGCATTTCTTTCCATCAGTCTTGCTCTTTGCAACTGTTTATGGAGAAATAATGTGTCCCAATCAGCATCACCATTCAAATCCCAGGGCATAAGCGCAGCACTCAGAGTGATTATTGTGTGCGTGCTGCATAATCATGACCTCGGGAGAGCTACATTATTTTAATTAAAGTTGGGACAGTTTTAGTCTAATATTAGTGGTATGTGACTGCAATTTATAAAGACATAACATGTCTGCTCTCTGAAGAGTCTGACCTAAATTACACGGTGATAATGCAGACAGCTGGGAGGCATATTCCTAAGAAAATGTCAGTCAAAAAATCCTAAAGTAGAGATACAGCCTGAAACTCTGAGTATGCAGTCATCCAGAGGGAGAGTGCAGGTGACATAAATGGCATTTAATGTGGAGTTTGAAGAATGTGCTTTCTTAAACTGATGTCCCAGAAGCATCTGATGCAAATGGGACATAAACTGAATTTGTTAGTCAATTCAGCAGCATTTACAAAATCAGTTCTTGTGGTTTATTTTGAAAATTCTGTAAATGCCCAGATCTGTGATGCTCTGCCAGGCACTGGCTTTTGGACCTGAAATATGCTGCATGTCTGCCTCGTGAGAAGACAAATATTTGAAAACTTAATCCCTATTGAGTGTGAAATGGCAGTGAACCGTGAATATGAGTCAGAGATTCTTAAAGCCAAAATTTACATCTTAAGGCTGTGGCTGTATTGCTGAAGTGGCCACAAATGCCCTCAGAGCAGCAAAGAGATTAAGTGTTATTAATTCATAGCTATTGATTGAGTCTGAGGGGCATGAGATATATTCAGCTCAAAAAGGAGCACTTGAAACCCAGTCATTGTAGGTGATGCTGACTGTGATTATTAATACCATGCAGTGAAGCACTAAAGGTGCAGAATGTAACTGCTGTGATTTATTTCAATATGGACTGGTGTTTACCTCCATGGGTTTAATTTACATTGGTAAAATTTCAGTTAAAATCGGAAGAAAATACCTGCAAATAAAGTAAAAGATTCTTATGGGAAATTAATGTCTTTGTATGTTGTCCTAAAAAATTTTCACAGTTGCAAACCCTTACTGTATCTCAACACGTTTAAGGCTCTCACCATCAGAAAATTACACTTTGAGAACTAGAGTGCTAAATGAATTCATTTCCTAGGATGCAGAGACTGCCATACATAAAGTCTGTGTTTGTATTTTCTGATGGAATCTCTTGAGACGTTTTTTGGGATAGTCCTTATTTTTCTCATATTAAGTTTCATAGTAGAATATTTGGTACAACATGGCCAAATATTGAGGAGAATTTAAAAATGACTTGGAAACTCACTGAAAGGAATTGGACTTGCACAGACTCTGATGGATATTAATAAGTACTTGCCAGTATGCTGAGGCCCAAAGAGCATGAAAATTGTCATATACATACATTTGTTTGCTTCAGTAATCCTGTACATGAGCCTGTCACCTGTGTTTGATGCTGAAAGGATTCTCTGGGATATGTTCTTGCCATCATTGCCAATATTAAATGTGATTTAAAAATAAAGTTTGAATGCGCTGTGTAATCTTACTGAAGCGAAATTCCAGCTTGCTGAATCAGAGCCCAGTGATTCCTTTTGCATCTCAATATCAAAAATGCTCTTCCAGGCTTGTTAATTCATAGTTTGTGTGCTGTTTATCCTCAGACAAAACGGATAGTAATTTCTGGTGAACTCTTATGTCACCTTGGCCTTACGGCAATATTGTTTCTCCTCACTGAGTTTATTCATGAAACTCATTTTGTCAGCTGTGCAAACAGGGACAAGTCCAGCATCTGGAAACCTGTAACTGGAACTTGAGTAACTTGGCTGAGGTTATTTATTCCATCTTCCCAGCTTTTTCCTGAAATATTTCAACAGTAACTCTCACAAAGCTCTATCCTGAGAGTGAGAGTGGTAGAGACTCAAATAAGCTTAAACTGTTTCCAGGATGAGGATGAATTTGTGTGTTACTGATGTTCCACACAGATGTACTACACTAATGAAAATTTCCATTAATTAAAAAAAAAAAGCAACAAAAAATGCTGGGCAAGTTTATTTTTTACATATCCCATTTTCCTGAGTTTGGTATCACTTAACAAAATGTAGGTGTGCATTATATATAACCAACTTCATCACTGTAAAATTTAAACTCAACGAAGAGTATCTGTGCATTGTGGACAACTAAAACTTCATAGCAGATACTGAATGAGTCTTGTTTCCTTTGTTGTACAGCTGTTCTGAAGGACTCGTTCTGTGCTGGCTTCCTTAGATCCCTTTGTAAATTCTCTCCTGGTGTTAGACCATCTGCAGATTGAATTTCTGTGATTTGTTTTCTTTTCCCTGTAGCAAACGCATACAGGGACTCCAGGGACGGGGACTGTGAGCACCATAGAGATTGAAGCTTTTAAGAGACAGCAGCAGGCCCTTGCACCAGCAGGTATGTTCCACAGGCACAATTCCACTTCAGTTCTCTTTTCTTTCCTTTCCAAGCAGTGATTGGAGCCCACTGTTCTGTAACTCTTGAAATACATTTTTGCCTCACCTTGGGAATCGCCAGATCCTTAGGACTGTCTACTGTGACTGGTGCTGTGGGAAGAGTGCACTCCACTCCCAGTAGATAGGCCAGGATTTGGCAGGCATGGAGACATGGTTAGGTTGATTGTTCTGGCTGAGAAGATTGGAGATGGCCAACTTGAAGTCAGAGGGACTCTGCCCCTGGAGCATGTTCTTCATAAATGCTACACATGTACAGTAGTCGTAGCTTTCGGAGCTGATGTTGGAATCATGTGTAGTAGTTTGCTTTGTAAAATTGAACCCATTCCATTATACCATGCCATAAATGGAATTTGAATATCACAGATTCGTCTAAGAGACCACGAATTGAAGTGGGCCGTCATGGGATGGTTTTTCAGCACCCGGGTGTGGCTTCAGGAGTTCCTCTTCAACAGCTAATGCCAACGGCACAAGGTACTGTGTCACCACATGCCAGCTGCACATTAATTTAACAAGGAGATGTTGGTGATGGGACTAGAAACTTGGGCTTCCGGCCTGCCAAGATCCTAATCCCACCACACACTTCTCCATGTAAATTAATACTTGGTATGCAATGCCTGGTTTGTTTAAGGAGCTGAGTGACGGGCTCCAAAGGTGCATGTGGGCATGGAAATACGTCACAGGTGCTGATGCAAAATGGCCAATCTGAGAATTCTGGAACTGAGCCAATGATCTATGAAAAGGAAACCACCCAATTGGAACATCATGACAAATTTTTATTCATTAGTCATGCCAAGCTTTAGAATACGTGTTAGAGTGAATGTGTTAAGAACTAAGTAGTATTTAGGCTTGATGCTATTTTTTTAGGTTAAATTCCATTAGCTCACTAGTCCTTTTTTTTGAGTATACAACATTTAGAAGACCTATAATGACATGCTCTTTTATAGTTGCTGTGCTCCAAATTTTAGTTACAGTCCTGTGCATGAAGTACCTTGTTGTTTATTGTAATGGTGATTTATTTTGTGATTGTGATGTGGTATTTTCAAGTGATGGTGTCTTGTGGCAAAGTAAGTAACAAAACCACTCTATCCGCAGTTGATTTCCTCCTTAAATCAACGGAGAGCGTTGACCATTTTAATCTCATCCGTGCCGTGTCTCTGTTGCCCTGCAGGTGGAATGCCTCCCACTCCCCAGACGGTGCAGCTGACGGGGCAGAAGCAGAGCCAGCAGCAGTACGACCCCTCCAAGGGCCCTCCGGTGCAGAACGCAGCCAGCCTGCACACACCGCCGCCGCAGCTGCCGGCACGGCTGCAGCCCGCCAGCGTCCCCCTGGCCTCGCTCCCGGCCGCCCTGCAGCTCCCACAGCAGCAGCAGCCGCCGCTCGGGGAGCCTCCGGCACAGCCCCAGATCCAGGTGAAGATCCAGCCCCAGAGCGTGCCCCTGGCGGCCGCTCCGCTCCCGGCGCCGCTGCAGCAGCCGGTGCCACCAGCAATCCACGTGCAAGGACAGGCGCCCAGCCAAGTGTCGCAGCCTCAGGCTACAGCACAGCAGCAGGTATGGGAGTGTTGGTGGGATGCTTCTGAACATCAAATCCGTATGATATTGCATAAGCCCTTTATTGTTTACATTAGACTATGCTTAAGCACTTTGCAGCTGTTGTTCACGTGATCACGCACTACTTGATTGGTCCCTCTGTGTTGTCCATGTGTCCAGCATGCACCTTTCAGAAAACCTGATTGGTCTTAGTCCAGGATGGTACAGTCCTTCTTTATCTGCTTTCTTGCTGTCTTGTTACTTCATTTTCCAACGTCTTCTCTCACAGTTTAGCACTGCTTACATTCCAGTGGCCTTGACGAATTCTTGAGGGCTCTGATAAGGGTAACTGAAGATAACTTGGCTGGGGCACCCTGACAGGATTCGAGTGCCTTATAACAGTGGGGTGGCAATATGTTTGTTCCCTTGGCCAGTAAAATCTAAGAATGCTGTCTTCATTTTTTAATTCCACTGGGCACTTAAATCCTTTCCTTGTAAAAATGCAGGTGTACGTTTGTTATTAAATTAAAGTCTCCATTATGTTCTGCTGTAGTGTAGACTAAGTATTGAATCCTCAACTCATCAGTAACCAGTGTGTTTCTTGGGCAGACTGTGACTCTGACACGACCATCTGCAGATCCTGCTCAGAATTCTCAGCGTCTTGCAGCAAATCCACTGCCACCTACCTCATCCATCGCTCCAGCAGCGATCCCAGGCACAACACCGCCTTCTCCATACCCAGTGCAAACAAACAGGACCTCTCCAGCAACCACCAAGTCCCTGTCTCCTATTGCATCCAAGCCTCCTGGCTTAGCAGTAGCAGCAGCAGCACCTAAAACACAAAGTCCAGCTCAGAATGCAGCAGTGTTGCCACAGGAAAACTCTCAAGACAAGCTGGCTGAGCAAGTAAAGCTGGTAAGATATTTTCTGTGTCATGCTTTTACACCTTTTCTTTTCCTGTCAGTTAGTTTAATGAAGTGGGAGCAATTGCTGTTTTCCTATGATTCTGCAACTTCACGTGCATTTTGCAGCTTCATTGTCATTCTGTGTACTTCTTTTCAAGGAAAATCAAATCCATCAGCGGATAGCAGAACTGAGAAAGGAAGGTTTGTGGTCCCCCAGGCGACTGCCTAAACTCCAAGAGGCTCCAAGACCAAAGTCCCACTGGGATTATTTGCTGGAAGAAATGCAATGGATGGCAACTGATTTTGCCCAAGAGAGAAAGTGGAAGATGGCAACTGCTAAGAAGGTACTTAAAAAACATTTTTTTAGCTCAGAACAATCAATGTTGATGTCACTCAGTTTGTTAGCAAAGCTGTTGAGATATCTTTTGCTGCAGATAGAAGTGATGGAAAGATGAGGCACTAACTTTTACCTTTAAGAAGTCATGTTGTCACTTTTGGATATGTCATCTGAGACAGACTGGATAATTGTACAGATTGTGGATGCAAATAACAGTTTGTGGATTTTATTCCTCTGGAAATCAAGTAGCTTGTTTAGGGACCCACTCAATATGTTGACTGGGTTATATTTAAATAAAAGATAGAGTTGTCATGCCTGTCTCACAAATGAGTTATTTCCTCTCAATGAAGAGTAAATACAGAATTTTGTAAATAACTTCCATTGGGTGTGGTTGTCTGTCTAGTTCTTTATTCTTAATCTCAGAGAAAAATAAGAGTGAAGACAGCAGTGAGAACATGGTAGAGAACTGTTTCCATAGGGAAAGAGAGCAGCACAGCAGGAATACAGTAGTGGAATGAAAACTCGTATGGTGTGAGATGAAATATATAAAATCTGTTAATTTACAATGAGCAAGGGTTTTCTATGGATACCTGCAACGTTGCATCTTTTTTTGATACATTTATGACCAGTTTAGGGTAATGAAGAAAGCAACTGAAGTTCATTAGTTTAAATTGCCATGTTGTTTTCTACTGTGTGTTCTGAAATGATGGAAACTCAGCAGCAAAGTATTTAAATAAGTGTGTTGTTGTGTACTATAAACATCTGCATTTTGAATATAATTTAAATCTGGATTTCCATTTGTGGCCAATGGTAGGTTTTTAAGAATAGGAGAAACAGGAAGGGCAAATGTGAAATGATCCTTCCCCTGGCACTATGCTTCAAACTTCTGGAAGTCAATGTTTTAGGGACCTCCTGAGCTAAAGGTTGCAATCAAGTCAGTCTTAACAGCCATTGACTGATCTTTCACTCATGTATGTACACTCTTTTTGAACTCATTTTAGCTTTGGTCTCTGACATTTTGTGGTGTGATTTCTGTGACTTCATATGTGCTGTCTGAAAAAAAAGTTTTCTTTTGTGTGTTTGCTGCTAATTTCAGTGGATTTTTTTTCTAATTTTTGTATTCGGAGAGTGATTCAAGAGTTTCCTACTTGATTGCTTAGTTATAGTTGTTGTATTTTTTTTTCTTTGAGTTTCATGTCTGTTG
This sequence comes from Monarcha castaneiventris obscurior, assembly GCA_026261815.1. Taxonomy (NCBI): domain Eukaryota; kingdom Metazoa; phylum Chordata; class Aves; order Passeriformes; family Monarchidae; genus Monarcha; species Monarcha castaneiventris. The sequence goes on from JAMPIT010000485.1 coordinate 5,780,125, forward strand.
CTTTACTGGCATGGTAAGAATTAGAAATGTTGGAGGTAAGTGCTATGTGTGTAAAGCTGTGGTCAACATCTGGCTGCTGATAACCACTATAATGTTAAGAAATGCAGTGACATGTATTTTGAGTTAACCTAATCCAGTATTTCATGGCATTTTAGATGGTAAGAACTGTGGCTCGTTATCATGAAGAAAAGAAACTTAATGAAGAGAGAGCTAAAAGGGAAGAACAGAACAAACTGAGGAGGATTGCAGCATCCATTGCTAGAGAAATAGAGTATTTCTGGTCTAACATTGAGCAGGTGAAGTACCCACTCACTAAGACTTGTGCAATTTGTGCTGGTTTTCTCATCTTCAGTAGTTTATGTGTAAAATAAAAATGCTTTATTAGACTTGCTTTACATTTCAGGTTGTTGAAATTAAACTGCAAATTGAATTTCAAGAGAAAAGGAAAAAAGCTTTGAATTTAAAGAGATTTTCAAGGAAAGGTAATTGTATTCCATTTCATAAGAAATACGGTCTGAATTCTGATGTTATTGTTTTATGTACTTTCACTCAGTGCAGGTTAATCTCATTGGCAATGAAATTGTGAGTTGCTAATAATAGATTGTGAATAGACCTGAATGATGAGTTATGGGGTTTTTATGTTTTTGTGCTATATTTTGTTTATAATTCTTGTGTTTTGCTTTGAATACATTTAAAAATTCGTGTAAGAAATGTAAAATTGCTAAGTGATGAATGCATGCATCAAGTGTAATAATTTTCCAGGTAAGGATACAAAAGAAGACCTTTATTTGGAAAAAGAAAGTGAAATGGTAAGCCTTTCTGTTTTTTGAAAAACCCATCAGATAAGTTTAAAAGTGACCACATATGTGAAAAAGTTTTGGTAAAGGTGAATTTTTTTTTAAGTACATGGTGATCCTAAGTAGATTTCACTGTAGTTACTGACAACTGAATATTCAGTCACAAGCACAAGCTTTTTTTTTTTCTGGTTAGGAAGGGAAATGGGTTATGGTTGATACATGGCTTTAGTGGCTGTGAATCATTCATTCTGAGTTTGAAGACCAAAAATCTGTACGAATTAATTGCCAGACCTGGGCAGGAGTTTCATCTGCAGTAGCCAGGGCTAGACTTTGTGTGGCATGAAACATGTTTTCAGGTGTTCAGCAGAGATTTGTCTGCTGAGGGATGAAGGTGTATCTTACAGAATGGATCAAACTGAATGAAGCTTGGATATCTTTTTCCCTGGATGAAATGTATGCAAGGAATCCTTGGCTGTGTTTGTGCAATTGGAAAAAAATGGACAAGGGATGTGAGGCCCTGAGCCATCTGTCGTGGCACAGCTGATGCCCATGTGCTGAAATACTCCCCCTCTACCGAGCAGAATGCCTACATCTGAATTTCCTGCTAGGAACAAGCCTTAGCATGTGTTATCAGCCAAACTGTGGCCCAGCACTGGCTGTGAGAGTTAATTGGCACAGGCTAAACAATTCTACAGAGTGCACTGGACAGCTGAGGTAATTGTAGGCCTGTGCCATATCCCTGTTTGATTGACTAGTGAAAACATTTAGTCCTTGAGCCAAGCTAGGTCAAAGTTTTGTACCTCAGCTGGACCTGAATGATTTGACCCATGAGCACTGGAAGTGGCTGTCTGCACCCTCCCATCAATTCAGAAACAGTTTTTGTTTTTACATGACCAGGGAAGTGCTAATAGGTGTTAACTGTCTATCAGCAAACACTTTTGGGACTGCAAGGCATGTTTTGTTGTCTTTAAAAAACAGCCAAAGCCACCTGCTTATCTTTGTTTTCTATGATTTTAAATATTATAATTATTTAATGCTAGGGGGGTTCATCATCTGGAAGGAAAAGAAAGGCAAGCACGTCTTTGACTGATGAGGAAGGTAAGTCACTTCTCAAAATATTGCATCCATAGCATAGTACATAAGTTGGGTATTAAACCCACAGGTTTTCAGTCTGTTAATTTATAGGGACAGTGCTTTTCACAAACCAAATACCAACCTTCATCTATTTCTTAGAGAGATTAGATAGTCAATTAAATATAAATTATCCCTAAAAGAGCTTCAGTGAAAATTTGAAAACAACATTTTCCTTGAAATTATACGGCCATCATTATTGGTGAATTTTAATTCTTTCTGTCCTCATTCCTTCGTTTATCAAGCCTTACTAATGAAGTTCTTTGGAAGATTTTAGACTGACATACCCATCTGCTTTGGGTCCTTTCTTTTGATAACAACTCCATCATGTTTCTGACAAAGGAACCCTACTGTTTAAAACTACAGAACAACCTGTGGTGAACATTGTCAATCAACACTTAACTGCCTTTTGTCCTGAGGCAGAAGTGCTTCTCTCCTTATCACTTACCTTTTAAGCACTACATATAGTTGCTTTCAGATTATCTTATTTTCCATACGTGTTTAATTCTTTTTAAGTCTTGCAGACATAGAATATTCTCTGCTTGTTCACTTCAGGGGTCTGTAATGACAAGCTTCCTGAATTATTATATAATTTGAATTCCAAGATTTGCATTTGTTTTTCTTGTAGTTGAAGATGAAGAAGAAACAATTGAAGAGCAAGAAGCTAAAGAAGGAAACATAAACCATCAAACTGAATTGTCTAATCTAGCCAAAGAAGGTGGGCATGTGGCTTGATTCTTTTCTGGGCTGGGCTCTGAAACAACAGCTGGAAACACACAGCAGTTGTGTTTGTAAAGAGGATTGGAGGTGGGAAATTGAATGTATTCAGATGTTCAGTCCTGTGTAGTCTGTACTTAAGTTTTTTCTGTTTGGAAAGCTGCAGCAGTTTATGGGATGATTATGGACATTGATACTTTATAAAGCAGTCCTAGTTATCACACAAGGTGGCTTGAGAAAAGTAGTTCTCTAGTGAAGCACTGCATTAAAACCTTACACCAGGACTCTCAACCTGAGTTCTAGGAGTGCATGATAAACACTTAAAACCAGGGTTTTATCAGATGGAACAGGGAACATTTTATCATCTGCTGTCTTGAGTATCTCAGAAGGGTTTTGTGACTGACTTGCTAGGTCCAAAAGGGTCCCTAAGTGCTGATCTTGAAGGGGAGGTATAAATATTTGAAGATAAGGGGCTTTTAGGGACAGTGCTCTGGCTAGCAGCTCTCTCTCATTAGCAATGTAATTGCTGTGCTGAGCTTGATGTGTGCAAAGTACCCCACAGAGATGTGTCACTTACCCTGGTAAAAGCAGATTTTTAGGGGCAGGCTGCCCATTAGGCTGAGCCTGCCTGGCAATTAACATGCAGTTTCCAAATCTGTTTGTTTGGTCTGTTTGGCAGCTTAGTGGCTGCAGTGAACTGGCCAGTTGGAGGGATTATAACCCTTGGCCAGTCAGCCAAGTTCCTAATGGGAGTGTTTGCTGATTGATTGGCCACTGCCAGCGTGTACATTCCTACTTTACCAGCTCAGACAAGGGATGCTGGAGTTACTGGTTAGAGGAGCTGAGGTACAACTCAGTTTTGAAACTTTTGAAGTCTTGCATTGTCTTCCAACCACTCAGCTGGATTTGATGCCTGTACCTTCCCAGCTGGGGGTTTACTAAGGGTTGTAGGATGTGTTTGTAGTACAGTAAAAAGCAAGGTGTGAGAGCAAACTGCTTGGTGTAGTGCCAAATGTTCTCTGTAATTGAGGTTATTAAATAAATACTGCCATCATTCAGCTCTGATGATAATTACCTCTGAAGTTAACTTCTGATTAGAGAACTGGCTTTATGCAATTGTGAAGAATGTAATGAGATAAAAATCAATAGTATCTATTGTTTCAAGTTTTGGTATTATTAAACTTACATCCTTTAATGACGTTCAGCTGAATTGCCTCTGGAAGATCTGGTAAAGATGTATGAAGGTGCCTTTGCAGAAAATTTTCACTGGCCCCAGCCAAAGCCTGACAGTGAAGAGGAGAGCAGTGAGGAAGGTAAATTACTTTTTGTTCAGAAGTTGTGCTGATTTACAAGGTGAAATAAGTTGCTTGGCTCTTCAGGACTCTGTGAAAAGACATTTTGTTCTAGGGGAAAAGACATATTGTGTGAATCATTTAAAATTTCTCAGTTCTTGAAAAGAGGGCAGTGTTTGCCTGTCTTAAAGTGAAGGTATGTGAGGTTTTCAAGAACAATACTGAGCCTTAGAAGAGCCTCTCTACACTGAATTAAACAGCACACTTCATAGGTAGCTATAATTACCCCTCTGTTCTGTACTAAGGTGATGATAGGTCTACATACTTGAAGACAGGTTTTAAGTAGTATGATAGGACCTCCCTAGAAGCTGTGAAAAGCTAATGGTCATGTTAGCCTAGCTAGTGTGAATGTCCAGAACATGTGCATGAACCTCAGCTTAGGCTATTTGCATTTTACCTGAACTAGCTTGAAAATCATAGAATTCCTTTTAAAAGTTAGCTGCCTCCTTTAGACCATGTCCAAATCCTGGTTATCTCAGTTCCTTTGTGTAACTGCTACTGAACTTTGTTAGATGCCACTCTAATTTTCCTCTCTCTCCTAGAAATGGAAGACCATATGTCTGATAGGGAAAGTCCCCAGAAAGAAGTTGTGCTCATAGATTCCCTTCTCAGCATTGACCAGTACAAGGGCATGGACAGATCGAGTCCTCCCAAGAAGCACATGAGAGACATAGCAGAAGTTGCTGCTGCAGCAGAGATGTTGTTACCTAAAGGGAGCTCCAGGATAACAACAGCAGTAAGAATCTCTATTTTCTGCTACTCTGTGTGCTGATGTTTACATAAAGAATGTTTTTTTCTTCATTATTTTGTAGCTTTTAGCAAGAAATTGCTATTTTTTTTTTCAAGTTACCTATAGAATGTTTATGCTTTATTCCATGCTCTGTGAATTTAACTCAGGAAAAAATATCAAATTATTCACATTACAGGTAAAATACAACACTCCATCACTGTTGTATGGGTCTCTCAGAGAATATCAGAAGATTGGGCTGGACTGGTTGGCAAAGCTATACAGAAAGAATCTCAATGGCATCCTGGCAGATGAGGCTGGGCTTGGAAAAACAGTGCAAATTATTGCCTTTTTTGCCCATTTGGCTTGTAATGAAGGTAAGTTCATTTGGCTAACAGTTTTACACAGGTACTGGGCCAGCATTATCTTTGTGAATTGTAGCCTAGGGTCACTTTTTTTTTCTTACTGAACCATATCAGGCTTTAGTTAATGATAGGAGTAAGATTATGTCAGAATAACTTTCTCATACTTTGTGACACAGTAGTGTCTGATCGATCTGTTACTCTCTAGAGAGTCTTCTGAATACTTGTAAATTCTTACTAGAATAGAAAAGCCTTACAAATTGTTTAATGACCAGGAGCAGATTAATCATTAGAATACCTCTGTTATTGGATCTCATTTTTAATGATTAATTTAGTGCAACACACTTAAAAAATCAAGGGAGACTATAAGGCCTGTGCATTGTAAGGAGTCTCTTTCCAGTGTTAACTGCTGTGTTTGCCCTTCTGTAGGGAACTGGGGCCCTCACCTTGTTGTTGTCCGGAGCTGTAACATACTGAAATGGGAGCTGGAATTGAAACGCTGGTGCCCGGGGTTGAAAATACTTCTCTACTTTGGGAGCCAAAGAGAACTTAGGGCAAAAAGACAGGTGCTGTGTTCTGCAACTCTTACACTGTTGCCTAAGACCTTTAACCTGTATTTATCTGTGTGTTCCTTCCATGGTGGTGTGATATGAGGAGTTTTAACACACTTCAAGTTGGTTTACAAAGAGATTCACACCTAATGGTTCTGGATTTTCAAAGGCATTTTTTAAACCCTTTGGCATTGAGCAATCCTTGAAATACTTCACCTACTTTCTGAACTGACAATAATTCAAAGACCAAGACTTTCTTTTATAATGTGTTGGGTTGTAGTGTCTTTTTTAATGAAGAAGTAGCTGGTTGTAAGATATTTGAGAGTTCTGCCTTAACTTTTCTGTCTCATCCTTTCTTTCCTTTTCTGTAGGAATGGACAGAACCCAACAGCTTCAATGTGTGTATCACTTCCTACAAGCAGCTGTTCAAAGGCCACACAGCATTTATGAAAATGCGATGGAAGTACTTAATAGTAGATGAGATGCAGCAAATAAAGAATATGACTGAGAAGCACTGGGAGGCACTTTTCAGTCTTCGCAGGTACAGAGCAGAGAATTGATTTCCTGCTGGCAGTGGGTTTTTCTCTTTTCATGTGACACAGTTCCCTTATTAACAGAAAACTGATTTAAAAAAACCTCTTTTGACTTGGCTTGGCCAAATTCCTGAGCAATGTGCACTTATAGAGAGATACCTTTATTTGAAACATTCAGGATTCAGAGAAATGCTTGAGTTCTTTTTGTTTACACTATCGTGACACTGAAATTCTTCTGTGCTGATATTCTGTGCTCCCAAACAGATCCCCTGATGTTCTGATACTCTGCAATGAAGAAGCTAGTTTGGTGGTATATTCAAGGTTGAAAAGATACTTTATCCTAGGTTTAATTTCATGATTCTTCTGTGTATCTGACAAACATAAAGGCATAGTGATCAGTCAGTTAAAAATCTTCTTTTGTTCACAGCCAGCATCGTTTGCTTCTGATAGACACTCCTTTGCATAACACATTGATGGAGCTGTGGACCATGGTACATTTTTTGATTCCGGGAATCTCCAGACCTTACCTAGATTTTCCAGTAAAAGCACCTAATGAGGAGAACCAGGATTATTGCCATAAACTGGTCATCAGGTTGCACAGAGTATGTTGTCATTTTTTCTCATGTGTCCTACTGCAGTAGTAATGCTGTTGAGGAGAGGGGGAATAAAAATACGTGGTTCAGATCAGAATTTATGTCCTTTCTTAACACTTTGTTCAGTTTAGACAGAAAATCCTACTGAAAGCAAGGGGTTCTGCTACCAGAAGAGCCTGGAGATTTCTTTTAAAAATAATACAGGGCTCAGATTTTGAAGCATGACATGTAGAAATTAAAGAACAAATTAATGTCTGTACAACTGTGTGCATAGCAGTATGATTAGATATAGCATATGCAGTTTATCACATCAAATCTGTTAGGTGTGGATAAGTTTAGCTTCCTGTTGTAAACTCTTGGAAGTAAGAATTCTTTTCCTCTCAATTCTGAAATGTTTCAGATGATTCAACCGTTTATTTTGCGGAGATCAAAGAGAGATGTTGAAAAGCAGCTCACAAAGAAATACGAACACGTGCTCAAGTGCCGCCTGTCCAGTCGACAAAAAGCCATGTATGAGGATGTCATATTACAGCCAGGGTAAGGGCTTGAAACAGTAAGTATAAAATGCTGTCACTTTTAGTGCTTAAGCAAGTACATAAATGATTGTCATGGTGGGAAATGTTTTAGTGTTTCTCTGAAATTTTCCATTATGACCCGGGAATAGAATGTGATTGCATTATAGACTGGAATTACAGCTGGTGATGCTATGGCCTTGTGAAAAACATGCATTTACCTCTGGAACCTAAGAATGGAGTTATGATGGTCAGGTCTGCTGCTGCAGTGTTTTAGCATTTTTCTGTAATGTACTTCTTCATTTTTTTAAAGCCCAGGGTTTTTCCTCACCACCTCCCTGCCAGTGGTAATTGACAGGTGCAGGGGTGAAACAGAAACAAAGGAGGGAGAGGATAGGGAGCTGGATAGGCTGTATTTGATTGTAGGGCAGCACTGAGTCTTTAAGTTTCACTTTTCCAAATTTACTTGTGGTACAGTGCTGCTTAAAATACTGCAGAAGCCTTTGGTGAAATCTAAACTTGTTTTAAGACTTTTGCATAACATACTGCATTGCTCATTCCCACCTTGCTGATTTAGGGACATTTCCATATAAGCTGCACATAAATCAATGTCTTTCTGTATAATTTATTTGGTAGAACCCAGGAAGCCCTCAAAAGTGGACACTTCATCAGTGTCCTGCACGTCCTGATGCAGCTGCAGCGGATTTGTAACCACCCTGATCTGATAAACCCCCGGCTTTCGAGCTCCTCTTACGTATCAGAAACACTGGAATACAGAACAGCCTCTCTGGTGCTGCGAGCCCTGGAAAGGGATATTTGGAAGGTCAGTAGAAAAGGGTTTTTTCCTCTCTTAGTGCCCTGGCACAATTTCAGTATTTACTATTGTTTTCTTATATGCCATAAGTCTACCTGAAGTTTATAAATAGAAGGAATTCACTCTTCCATAACTGTGCCTACCAAGTGTGTTCTTGCTGCATCTCTTTTTTTTGTCATAGTGGTTTGAACTTTTCAAGTGGTTTGTAAACAGGAATTTTTCATGAACTACTTGGTCAAAGAGAAATTAGCTTTGCTTTCATCATGCTCATGTTTGCAGGAATTTTCCAACACTGAAGTCACTCTGGGTAGAGCTGTGCTTATTTATGGCATTCTGCAATTTCCTTTTTGCTTTCAGTAGCTGAAGGAAAGCAAGATTTACTCTTTTTTCACATAAGAGTGAACATTCTGTTACAGTGACTAAAATAGTACCCTTCTGTCAATCCATTTGAAGTACCATTATTTCTGTTATTGTTAAACAAATGATCCCACTCCTTGAGATGATAAAAAATATAATTAAAAGATATATGAGTAATGGAGCAGCTGAAGTTTTTTGTTTGATTTTATTTCCAGCCTTCATATTTTTCTACTCCTAAATTATAGTTTGGCATTTAAGCTTGATAGTTAACCTTCAAAGAGTCCTATTTAATTCTTTGGAAACATGATATATGAAGAATTGTTAAGTGTGCCTTGCTTTGATTTCCAAAAGTGGCTAATGATGTCAGCTCTTTATCTTCTAATGCTTAAAACGGGACTGTCAGTTTAAGATTTATTTCCAACTTTTAGGGACAGTTTTGGCTAATAATTAATAGTTTATTTCTCAAACTTACACTATTTCAAGTTAAAAAGTAAATATATATAAATTTAGTTCAACACTTAACATAAAGAGGACTTAACTGTTTGGGTCATCACATAAAACAAACTTAATTTTCTGAAATCCCTAGGAATCGGACCTGTCTCTTTTTGATCTCATTGGAATGGAAGACAAAATGACTCATTATGAAGCACAAATGTTGCCAAAACAAAAGGTTACCAGAAAGTTGATTGAAGAAATCTACAGCTCCCCTCCACCACCGGCGAGGCCCAACCCAGTGAAGCTCAAACCAAGCAGGTGTGTGCACCTGCACTCCTAAGCTAGAATTACAGCAGCAAAACGTGGTTCTGTTGCAATCTTTACTGAGTTCTCTCTGCATCTCTGCTAATGTGATTCACACAAAAGCTCAGGCTTACCTTTGCATTTCATTATTCTCTTGCTTTCTTGTTTACCTCTGAAAGTAAGAATTTTTGGTTTTTGAGGCATGCAATTCCATTCGAAGTTTGTTAATGGATTTCCCATAGTCCTTACTTCACCAGCAGATGAGCTTTGTTCTCGGATCTTGTTTATGGCAATTGAGTGTTGTTTTGCAAAATCAGCATGAGGGTAATTCAAGACTTAGTTGGGCCTATAGTGTCAGCTGTGGTCTCACTGTTACGTAAGAGACATAGGAAGCCTTATAGCAGTGAATTTTTTCAAAATATTTCTCTCCTAGTGAAGTAGTGTTTTCAAAGTAATGTGGAACTGTTTTTCTAATGCAAGGGAGCTGCCTGATGACCTGCAGCATATTGATGCCTCTCTAGAGGTTATATGGGAGCCTTTTTCTTCAGATATGTTCAGATATCTTTTTCCAGATATTGACCTAGCCTCTTTAAGATGTTTGCTGTAATTCTGAAGCATCATGCATTAAACTGGGTGTATGACAATGAAAGTTTTCTTTCTTGGATTTAGCAAAATCACTTTGTGCAATGTTTACTCAGGAAGTTTGTGAAGTGATGAGTCTTGCCAGCTTCAGCCATGTGCAAGAAAGAGATTAGCATCTGACAGGATCACTTTATATGTTCCTCTGGTGACAGAGTTTGTTTCTAAAGGCCAAACTATGACCTTCCTGCAGCCTTTGACTTTTGCTGTTCTTGTCAGGTTGTTCCAGCCCGTTCAGTATGGGCAGAAGCCTGAGGGCAGGACTGTGGTTTTCCCAAGCACTCAGGTGCAGCGAACGGTGACCACGGCCACGGTGACTCAGCAGGGACAAGTGCGAGGCAGATCCCCCATTGCCACGGTGTCTTCAAATCAAGGTAAGGGAGTCAGTGCCACCTTGGTCACCTGCACCTCTGCATAGACAGGTACAAGTTAGTCTGTTTAATAGCACTCCTTTTCCCTCTAGCTTAATGGTCTAGAATACTAATGGCTTAAAAATACCAACAGACTAATTGCCAGTAAAATTCCCGGCTAGTTTTTACAGTATGACCTGCCAGTGTAATGCAAAACTAAGCTTTGTGTAACCTGTTAGCATATGGAATAAATATGCCACAGTTGGTATTTAAACCCCGAAGACGTGTAATATTCTGTCAAAGATGGGATTGTACAGTGCTTCTCTGTATTTATTTAGCCTTTAAACAATGCTTTCCAAGTAGTTAATGTTGTAAAAATAGGATGGAGTAAGAGGTGTGGCTAGAAATCCCAGTCTGTAAGGACAAAGCCGTTCTTGTAGCCGTTTGATTATCCTGTCGGAAGGTTTCTTTTTAATGCAGGTTGTTTAAAAGAGCGGAGTTAAAACCTCTAACAGCTTGCACAAACAACCCTTATTGATTGCAGCTGCAGCAGCACAGTTTCAGACAACTCAGGCTTCCACCAGTGCTCCAAGACACCAGCCCGCAGTGACCTTCACCACAGCAACTAGCGCAGCCAACCCTGTGAAACCGCGGGGCCAGACCTCTGCGCCGGCCCCGCAGCCGGGCCAGCCCCAGCCACAGCCACAGCCACAGCCACAGCCACAGCCCCCCCCGCACACCATCCAACAGAGTGTGCTGCCTCAGAGGCTCGTACTGACCTCTCAGGCCCAGGCACGGTTGCCTAGTAAGTGGCCTCCCCTTTCAAGGTTTCTCCCACCTTTGTACTACGATGAGGTTAAGTTACTAGGCACCCTAAAATGTGTACAGAAATCGTTGTTTTTTTTTCACTCTTCTGATTAGCCTTGCTCAGTACGTTGCTTATGACCAAGGAAAATCGAAAATTGGATAAGAAACAATAGAATTGCTGTGGACATACATTAGTGGTGTCAACTTAATCTCCTATTTCTGCATGTTTCTTCTGCTGGCAAGACTTCCTTCAGACCAAATGTTTTAGCTCTCTCCTAATTATTCCTTTCATGTTAAACACTAATCCATCTGCTAAAGGCCTCTCTGGCAGAGAGGAGCGTCGCCACTGTTAGGCAGAGAAAAGCGATGAGGCTTTGCTTTAAGGTTGTATGTGCACTGCCTATTAGCATGTGTAGAGAGTACTGAGCACTGATGTATTAATTTTATCTCTGGGGTAATGCACTGCCTTTACAAAAGCTGAATTTTCACACCAATATTTTTTCAATATCGTAAAACTTAACGCTGAAATGCCTCTAACCTTTCTGCATTTAAATCACAAAAAGCTTGGTCCTTGCCACTTCAAAGCTTTTTGGTTTGTCTAAATGCAGATCGCTTGATATAAATCATGTTTCGTCAGCAAATTTCAAATGTGTATTTACTGTGCCACACATATGAATATTTTAATTTCTTCCTTGAACCTTCCTTCATGCTGTTGAAAAGGCAGTGAAAATCACTTTAATGTCTATACTTGTTCTGTTACAAAGTGTCACATGAGTTTTCAGGTAGCTCTTAACTTTTTTGCTAATGAAAGAGGTAATTTCTAAAATGTTGATGTTCTTACCCTTTAAACAATCAGCTTCTTTCCAGTTTGTCCAACAAATATAGAAAGCAATACCTGCTTAACTTTTATATGACACTTTTGATGCACTAAGTATAATTATGCATGGAAGGCGCTTCAGCACCAGTTTACTAACCAAAATATAGAATCATGAATATTGAAAAACTTGCCTACCACTTTGATATTTTTTAATGCCTGTTTCCCTCCTTAACAGGTGGTGAGGTAGTAAAAATAGCCCAGCTGGCTTCTATAGCAGGAGCACAAGGCAGGATCGCTCAGCCAGAGACCCCAGTGACTCTGCAGTTCCAAGGGAACAAGTTCACTTTATCACACAGTCAGCTCCGCCAGCTCACTGCAGGGCAGCCCCTGCAGTTGCAAGGTACTTACTTCAACACAGGCAGTTTTCCGTTATTCAGAATGTTCATGTTTTGATATGGCCACCACGTTCCTTGTTGCTGTATGTTGTGGAGATTATTCCATCCCCAGTGGTTATACTGCCCTGCTCTTCCTATTTTCTGTGTGAGACAGGGGTGCCGAGGTCGCTCTGGTTTGAAAGATAAATGCCTATCAAATCAAAGACATGGTTACCTTCTTTTTCTGTATTGTATTTCAAAAATGTTATTATTTGATTTGTTTTCACACCCATGCAGTGCAGCTAAAGTAAGGTGAGGCATTATTTGATATAAACTCCCTGCTGAGCAGAAACAGACTGAGAACATTCTTGGTTTGTTCTGAAAATGTGTAAATAATACTTCAACATTGGCCTGCTGCTGAATTTTGACCCAGCTATTCCCTGAGCTGAATTCTCTACCTACAATATATTTTGTTCTCAAATATGCCTTGCTGGTGGCGTGTATTGCCAAATTTAGGAGAATCTGCATATCTTGATTCTCCGTGGCCAACAAAATAAATAGAGGGAATGTAAAGTGAAGATTTTTTTTGTTTGATTGGATTTTGTCCAAATTCTGTATAAATGCTTAGATTAGAATGCTACCCCTATGACATGAAACTCCTCTTCAGCTATGAATATTTGGGTGCTTCCCTCCTTTTTAGCAGATTGGTGTAATGAACGTGTCTGGTGAAATTGAACATAGTTTGAAGTCGTATTGATCAGCTTGCAACAGTAATAGATTCTGCTAGAGAACACTAATTCTTTTTCACTCTCTCCACCCTAATGTGTTTTAAAATCCTCCACTGCAGGAAGTGTCCTTCAGATTGTGTCAGCCCCTGGGCAGCAGTACCTGAGGCCTCAGGGCCCTGTGGTCATGCAGACAGTTTCCCAAGCAGGAACTGTGCAGAACGCCCTGAATGCTTTAGGAAACCAGCACCAGGCAGGTGTCCCAACTTCCACTGCAGTCACACAGCAAGGTGGGTTTTCCAGCCTGAAGAAATGTCTCTGTCTAAATATTCAGTTGCTAAAATCACATTCATCTGTAACTCCCAGATTGTTGCAGGTCATAATTCTGTAAGTCGAGTTCAGAAGTGGGTAAACTATGAGGCAAATTCTTCCAGTTTGTACTTGATGTGTGGTGGAGTTTTAAGAAAATTTTTAGTACAAAGTTGGGAGAGCATGTAACTTAAGTATAGATTTTTCTTTTGCCAGTTTCGCCTTCAGTCAAATTTTTGTGGGAAGAAGTAAATTTGAAATACTTAGTTAATTTTTGCAAGCAAAAACCAAGGGTGATTATTTTTTATACTGGCAGAGAATGTCCAGTAATTCTCTGCATTTTCCCACATTGATTTTGCTTTTATCTAATTTCTTTCACTTCTCCAGCTGATCAAGCTAAAATTTTCCATTTCTCTCTGTGAATGTTCCTTAGGTATTTGGTGCCTTACTGGAAATGTGGTCAGTTTCTTGCTTAAAAACACAACCAAGATGTTGATCAAAAATCATAGAGAAATTAAAGCATTTACAACAAAGCAGCAGATTATTTAATGAAGATGAATATAACGCTAGGAGTTCACTCCCTGAAAATGGCCATCTGCTGTAATTTTCTTGGGATATAAACCATTCCTTCAAAATGGTGTGATGTTACAGTGTAGTTAACTGTTTGGGAAAATGTCTGCTAACAGTTGAATTCACAAGAATGCTACTGAGATTCCATCATATGATTTCACCAATTTGTAGATACACTGAATTGATGTGTTTTCTGAAAAATCTTAGATGTTCTGCTTGTGATAAGTTAAAATAATCTTTTCCTTAATTAGAACATTTTCTATTGTGGTCATGTTAACATTTTCTAAATGTTAACATGTATTGCACCATACATGACATTTTGAATAAAGTACAAATGCAGCACAGCACTTTGCTGTGTACAAAATTACATTGATTTATCTTGGATTTTTGTGAGAACAGTGTAAATATCTGTCAGAGAGCTGATGTATAACAAAGTACAAATTTGCAATACCCAATGGACATTTAGACTAAAAATTTGTCTGCAGCATTTGTGTTACAGCTATGAAATGTCTACTTATTGAAAATAATAAATGAGAGCAATTTTCAGAAGAATAAATATATAAACACAAGGTTTATCCTCAGTTTGTATTCCAGGTAGAGCTACAGTGACTAACTTGCCATCTGGTGACATGGGAGCAGTGTTAAAACCAGCACCTTTGCATGGACAGTCACAGGTACTCAATTTTTATTTTCTTGTGGAAACACAGCTTTTCAGACTCAATCGTAAGTCCGTGTAATAGTTGGAAGCTTTAATTTTCAGAACTGGAATCAATTAAAAACTTTGATGATTCCAGAGTAGGTAAATATCCCAACTTCTGTCCATGTTTCAGGTTGACAGAGCTGATGCATTTTCATTTGTAATCCATAGCTAAAATAAATTCTGGTGTATAAAAGCAGCTGACAGCTTTCTTGTGCTGTGATAGACAGATTCTTGTAACTATAATATATTTAAATTATGCAGTAATGCATAAATAAAGAAATCATAAGTTCTTTATTGTGTTTTAAACAATGGCAATTGGGCAAACTTTTATAGATTTCTAATCTTAACAGGCAACTTACAAAGCATAGGGAAACATCAAGAATATATTAAAAGCTATGAAAATGTACCTTTAAAAAGCAAGAAGATACTAAACTAAGGTAGAATCAGTTCTTTAATCTGAATTGAATTCAGCTGTAGTCTTCAGATTTTATCTGAAATGTATACCTGTAGTAATTGGTCTAAGTAGTAGTTCTACTCGAGGATCTATACTCTGATCCTCACAGTTTCATTCTAAAGAACCTCAAATCCCTCATTTATCGTGATGAGCAGCAGCTGTGGTTTTTAATCCCCTTTTCTTGGTGAAGGAGACGTTTGAGGAGAAGAACCGGCTCTTGAAGGAGCGCCTGGACAGGATCTTCTGCAGCAACGAGCGCCGCTGCTGGCGGGCGCCGATGTACGGCCGGGACGTGCTGAGGGTTTGCTCCCTGGCTGGGGACACAAAGGCCTCCCAGCTGCCTTCCAGTGAGGCCAGCAGCTGGAGGTGGGCTGGCTTTGTCAACTGCTGCCTTTCCTCAAGTGCCTCCGCAGGCCCGAGTAACCCCTTGCGGGAAATGATGCTGGGTTTGGTTCAGCAACAGGAGTCTGTCAAGGATCTTGTTAACAGGTAATGTGTGACTCTGCCTCACATCTGGTTATTTCTAAAACACTTTTCAAAAAGGCTTAAATTTCTCTTGATGAGCGTATTTGGTTTAGATTAGTTTATTTAGCAGTAAGCAACCTGCAGCATGAAAGTAAAAATAAGCCACATCTGTTTCCTTTGGATCTTTATAATAAGTGTTTTCAGTGTCCCTTTCCTAATTTCAAGCCCAAATTCAGCTGACCATACTTAGGCTTACATTCTTACACTTTGGGTTTACTTGAATAGGTACCTCTTGGACCCAGCTAACAAGAGTTAAGACCCAGAGATACAGGCAGAAGCTAGTTTAGCTAAGACTGACTTTTATTGCTGTGCCTATGATTATTGATAATCAATTTATGTGTTGCTTTTAAATCGGAATTCCTTGTTTTGATGCTTTTCACAGAGCTCTCTTCGTGTTGCCAGCTGCAGTTGCTGCTCCCCCATGTTTGTATGTTGCAAATCCTCCCCCTTCATACAGTCACAGACTGAAACTCCTTAAGCACAGCCTGAGGCAGAAGGCAGCTCCACACATGCATCAGTTGCAACAGCTGACAACTCCTCACTTGCTGCAGTTCCCTGACCTCCGGCTGGTGCAGTATGACTCAGGTAAAGGACATTTGCTGACAATATTTCAGTAATTTCCTGTGTCACATGAGTGGAATTTCTATATTGTCTTGGGGCGGCATATATAAAACTCATTATTGTTTTTTCTGTTCGAATTACAGGAAAATTAGAAGCTCTTGCTGTCTTGCTTCAGAAGTTGAAATCTGAAGGGCGCCGTGTGCTGATTTTGTCACAGATGATTCTGATGCTGGACATACTGGAGTTGTTCCTGAACTTCCATTTCCTCACATTTGTGAGGATTGATGAATATGCCAACCAGGAGCAACGGCAGGTAAGTGTGCCCTTCCAGCTGCCCACTGCTGCAGCAATATGTGCTGCCCAGGGAAAGGAAATCTGCCTCGTTTTGTACTCAGTTTGAACCACTTGACTTGTTTTTATCTGGTTTTTTTTTTATGAGGCTGTAGTGAATTTGGTTTGACATTTTATTTTGGTGTGTGGTTTATTTAGTCCTTGCTTTTATTCTGTTTATGTAGGAGCTGATGAAAATTTTCAACAGGGACAAGCGCATTTTCTGTGCCATCCTTTCCTCTCACAGCCGTTCCACGGGAGTCAATCTTGTCGAGGCAGACACTGTTGTGTTCTATGACAATGATCTGAACCCAGTGATGGATGCAAAAGCTCAGGAATGGTGTGACAGAATTGGGAGATGTAAAGATATCCATATATACAGGTGATGGTGACAGTCAACGTCTGCTTTTTAACATGTTTTAATGTAAGGTTATTTCAGACAGTGCTGCCCTGTGTGACTGGGGATAAAGTGGAAACAGTGCTGAAAACCACCTCCCTTCAATAAAAAAGAGGCCAGGGTATCCTATGAAAAAGTGTGGGGGGGTTTAACACTAAATGTAAAGAATGAATCATACCTGCATGGGTTTTGACTGTTAGTCTACATGGAATTTTATAACTTTTCCTTTATATAGATTTTTTAAAATTACATAAATTATTAAAAGAAAGCTCTGAAGTAGAGGTGGTAGTGTGTTTTTTTCTGGGCCTGCACCATAACTAAAAAAACTCCCACAAATTATCACATTTTAAGAGTTTTAGTGTTATTCTCTAAGGACAATTTATCTTTCTGTTTCTGAAAGCTGTTTTGGAAATGACTTACCAGATTTCTATTTTTTTTTCCTTTTTTTTTTTTAGGCTTGTCAGTGGTAATTCTGTAGAAGAGAAACTTTTGAAAAATGGCACAAAGGACTTGATCAGAGAAGTAGCTGCTCAGGGAAATGACTATTCAATGGCCTTTTTAACACAGGTAAGTTAATATTCAGAATGCATTGAAACACCTGTGTCTCAGTGTTTAATAAAGTCAAGCATCTGCGTTGGAGTGTTTAGTAGCAGTTTAGTAGAAGTCTGTCTGGGCTAGAATTAATAAGGAAGCATATTGGATTTCATGATTGCTTGAACTCTCAGTGTTGGGGCCACATTCTCTAAAATACCATCCATCTGTTTTGCTCTGTTATTTGCATAGTGATGCACAGCTATCACCCATGACTTAAGATATTGTGGTTTCTTCACCCTGCTGCAAAATTTTGCAGAGCTTGTAAGGATGAAGGTCTCAACGGCTTTAAAATGTGAAATAAGAAGTCTGGGTGTTTAGAGAGATAGGCTCTCAATTGCTGCTCAGAAGATACATGAGACAGTGACTGCACTGGTGAAGCCAGACCATCCCAGCTGGCACTCCCAGTATAGAAAAAAAATAGAGTGCTCCAGTAACTGAATGTATTTCTGTTTTTTCCTTCTATTT
Source organism: Monarcha castaneiventris obscurior (assembly GCA_026261815.1). Classification (NCBI taxonomy): domain Eukaryota; kingdom Metazoa; phylum Chordata; class Aves; order Passeriformes; family Monarchidae; genus Monarcha; species Monarcha castaneiventris. The sequence continues at coordinate 5,797,926 of JAMPIT010000485.1, forward strand.
ACCAAGCAAACAATTCAGGAATTGTTTGAGGTTCATTCTCCTATGGAGGATTCTGGATTTAGAGTGAAAGCAGAAGAATTTGTAGTACTTTCTCAAGAGCCGTCTCCAGCAGAAAATATTTCACCTAAAGTTGCAAGACCATTCATAGAGGTAATGATTAACACATACATTAAAAATACATCTGTGAAACATTAGTACTAAACAGCTGACTAATCTTGTTTTATTTGGGTAAATTCTGCCTCTTTTTCTGATAGTTTTATGCTCTTCTGTCATTTGTGACAGAACTTTCAAAAGCCCAAAGCTGAGTGTTATACTTTCTGGGACTGTTTCTCTTGCTGCAGCAGAGACTAAGTCCAAAAATTTGTGTTGCATTTCAGTGAACTCCTTATGGAGTTTCTTTCCATGTTTTTGAATTCTTAACTATTTTTAAAATGTATCTTTCTGAAAGGCCCTTAACAGCATTGAACGAGAGGATGAGGAGTCAAATGATCACATTCAAGAAATAGGATCTGAGTCAAGAATTGAACCTTTAATCTCAGAGCTCTGCGAGACGAAATACAATGAAGAGCCCTCCCAGCTGCAGGAGTTAGTTGCTGTTGTGGATCAGGTACCATGACTTCCCTTGAATATCTGGCTAAAAAGTAGTGTTTAGTTCAAATGTTTCAATTTCTTTGCAGTTTGGCCTTAAAGCAACTTTGTTGTCTATGCCATTAAATGGAATGGAGATCTCTGACTGATATAAGATGTTAAGATGAGTTTTAAGGAGAGCTTTGATACTTCATGTAACACTTACTTTATTATCCATAAAGTAACATTTTTTCACTTTGATCCTTCCCTCAGCTGACTCCAATTGAGAAGTATGCTTTGAATTATCTGGAGCTCTTCCACGGTTCAGTTGATGACAATGAGCCACGGTTGAGTGAGGTAAAACAAATCTTTCTTTCCCATGTTATTCTGTCACAGAACAACATTTATTATCTTTTCAATATGAAATGGAAGTTTCTCCAGTGATGTGGAATATATTGTAGGCACTTCTGTGATCTTTTCTTGCTGTACCTTATGAACAGCATAATGTCTTACAGAGAGCTTATTATTTTGGGATTCTCTGGTTTAAGCAGGTGTCAGTTCTTAATTTCTTTTTTATAAAATGGGAATTGCTTTCAGCCCGGCTCAGCAAATATTTGTTGTACTCCATTGATAGCGAGGGAAAAAATTTCATTAATTTCAGTGAGCCTGTGTTCTGCTTGTCTTCATTGTTTAACTGAAATTCTTTGATTGCTTTATATTGATGGTTTAAAAACCCTCAACAAAGGCCAAGGAAGATTTTCTAAATGATTGTGAAAGCATCTGTTAAGAAATCGCTGTAAGTTTCTTGTGCCTGAAAATGGCAAAGTTCAAGGCGTTTAGCCATAAAATTACAAATTGATGATTTCTAATTCAGTGTCTGTTACTGTATAAAGTTTCTAAGGAGTCTGACTTTCATCTAGATGGAACTGAAAACTGCAAAGAAAGCCTGGGAAGTCCAGCATATGAAGGAGTTAAAGGAAAGAGAGCAAAAAATGCTTTGGGAGGATGAAGAGGAACTTCTAACCTACACTCGGGAGGATGCATACAACAAAGTAATTGCTGATGAGTCTTGTTTTTCTTATTAGTGTATTTCTTAAAAGTTACTCTGAGAATACCTTTTACTTTCAGACTTCAGTTGGATCATTTGAATTGTGTTCTCTTTTTGCTGTGTAGGAATATGTCTATGAAGGTCCTGATGGACAAACTGAAATTATGCCAGTAAGTAAAAGTAGCACCAGGCACCCTAAATAGGCTTTTTATTTTATGAAACATAAAGATCAGTGGAGAGTTAACGTTGCAATAACTACAAATTTTGTTCTGTGCAGCTCTGGACTCCTCCTACTCCACCTCAGGATGACAATGATATCTACATAGATTCTGTCATGTGCCTGATGTATGATACCACCCCTATTCCAGAGTCTAAATTGCCTCCAGTGTACGTCAGGAAGGAGCGTAAACGACACAAAACAGATCCGTCTGGTGAGTGTTTCCTCAAAACTGTCCTGAGATTTATTGCTGGTAGTTTAAAAAATTGGGGTTTTTCATACCTTCTACATATCTGGTCCAGTAAAGATCAAATTGGCAGGTTTGAAGAGATGGAAATTTTTGTCTCACCATGGCCTTGAAGCAGTGGAATCACTGGAAAGCCCACTTCTTATGGTGTGTCTTCTTTTTAGACATAAAAGTGTTCTTAAAAGGACGATTTTAGAAAGCAGACATTCCATTTTGTGAGTTAGGACAGGACTGGTCTTACTTTATAACATGCTCTGTGTAGTTCCTGACTGTGCTTTTCAGAGGCAGATGAGGAGTACCCTGTACACGTTGGAGCATTTTGCAGCTGTGGAATCAAAGAATGATAGTATCTGTTCACCAATAATGCTTTATTTTTTGTCTGAGCAGCAGGTAGAAAGAAGAAGCAACGTCATGGGGAGACAGTTATCCCACCTCGGTCACTCTTTGATCGAGCAACTCCAGGAATGCTGAAAATGCGCCGAGAGGGCAAAGAGCAAAAGAAGAACATCTTGTTGAAACAACAGACACAGTTTGCAAAGCCTTTGCCAACTCTTGTCAAACCAGCAACTGAGGCTGGACAGGATAATCCAGAGTGGTTGATCAGCGAAGACTGGGCACTTTTGCAGGTCAGATGATACCTGCAGCTTCTGTTGTCATTCTGTTTTTATTCCTGCACTTTATCTCTTCAAGGTTATTTCTAATTCTTAATGGCATTTTGATGACATAACTCGGAACAGATTGCCTGTCATTTGTGCTCCTCTAAGGAGAAATTAAAGGCTAAACTACAAAATGTATAATTAAGTCCTTCTGTTGTTTTAGAAACCACTTACTATTATTCAGATTAGTTGTGCTGCCTGGACACTGGATAATGCAGCTAAGGTTCCTCCCACCTTTGAGAGGAAGCAGCACTTGAATAGCAGCTCTCTGTGCCTCTCATACCAATCTCCAAGTGTTTTTCCTTGCACATCAATCTGCATAATGGCACCTTATGCTTGTTTATTCTCTGTGCCTGTAGGTGAACACAGAGCCTTAGCCCTGAGCTGTCCCACTGTAGTAATGCTGTGTGGGCACACACAGATAAAGGAAGGTTTGGAAGATGGCAACGACTTGTCACTGAAGCTTTTGTACCTTTCTGTGTTGCAGGCAGTGAAGCAGCTGCTGGAGCTCCCTTTAAACCTTGCAGTTGTGTCCCCAGCACACACTCCCAACTGGGACCTGGTTAGCGACGTTGTTAACTCCTGCAGCAGAGTCTATCGCTCGCCCAAGCAGTGCCGCAACAGATACGAGAATGTCATAATCCCAAGGGAGGAGGGAAAGGTGAGTTCACGTAGAATGATGCGTCCTTTTTTTACCTTAAGTTGTAGAGTTTTTTTTTTCCTTATCTCCATAAACACTTGTTTTTTGTTAAATGTTTCAACAGTGTAAATAAATAACTTTTAAAAGACTTTTTAAATTATTCTCATCAGGATTTCCACTTATTTTATGTGATTTCTTTGAAAAGAAAAAGCACCTGAACAAAATCTTCCACAAAAGATCATCTAACTTTCCTTCTTATTTTACAGCTAATGTACGAAGCTAATCCTAAAAAGAAGACAAAAAGTATTTATAAGGTGTGCATTGGTATTCTTTCAAAATCAAATCTAGACACTGTGGTATTTAGCAGCAATGGAGGTGGGCAGATAATTCATATGAGATCCATGTTGAGTGTTACTTGAGTTCTGAAACATCAATTAAAATTCCAAATTTATTTTTCCTTTCTTAGTTGATACAGTGGATTGACACCAGACTTCAGCTTTTGGATTTGATAGATAAATTTTAGATCATGCAAGACGTTTGTGATTTCACTTAAACTGTAGTTGGCATTTTTCCACCAAACAACCACCATGTATCTTGTCCTGATGGTACTTAAGATCTGTAAGAATGAACTTCATGCTAGAGTCTAAGTGGATTACAAATATATAGTGAATTTGATGCCTGAAACACCTTTTAGTAAATGAGGACGATAGGACGCTACAGAAACAAAACCAAATTCCATGACTGTGAACACCTTCTTCCAAACCACACAGCAATTTAGTGACAGAGTTGGGTGGAGAATCCAGACCTTCTGGCTGTAGTCCCGTTCTCTGACTGCTAAGGAGGTTTGTCCCTGACTGGCAGTTTCTGCTTAGGAGAAGCCAAATGTTAGAGTGGCATGGTGTGTGGATGTTAACCTAGCTTTGTTGGGAGAGCAGTGCAGTGATGGTTTTGTTTTATTATCTTACGTGTGCGCTACGCATAACTGTAAACTAATGGGCTCTTGGTTTGGGTACTGAATTAAACTTGCAAAATCTAAACTAAAGCAAAGATTCTTTTTCAAATTAGAGTTTGCCATTTTGTACGTCCCCAAGTGCTGATGCCAGTGTGACCGTGAGAGCTGCTCCTTATTTTGCTTTTTCTTTATATATTTCCCATAGAGTTTTGTGTGACAGTAAGTTATCAGTGGCACGAGGCAGGAACCAGTCTGTGATAGATATGTTGGAGTATGTTTTTAAATAATCTACGAGCGCGCCTTGTGTTTAAACATAGACAAAGTTGGGTGTGTTTGCAATTGAAAGTTGGTTTGTTTTCTTTTTTTAGACTAAAAACAGTCGCCCACTTCGTACCAATCAGATCTATGCTCAAGATGAGGGTGCAACCCACACACAGCTTTATACTAATCATTTTGAGATGATGAAAATGATTGCAGGGAAAAGAAGTCCACCTATCAAACCTCTGTAAGTTTACCTGGGATCATTTGATCTCCCTGTCACCACGGATCTCCTAGAAACTGTGTTCTGAATGGATCTCAAAACCCAGAATCTGTTTCTCTGTTCTTGAGTCTCTCTCTGTGTTCTGCGTTATTGCAAACACCTCCATATTTTATGCATTTGGGTCTCACTGCAGGAATTTGCTCTTTGTCATTAAGAGCAGAACAGTGCTCAGTTGGGGTTTTTTTAATCTACTTTATATCCATTTGCCTGATTTGTAAACAATTTGGTGTCTGCTGTTTAGTGGTACATTCTTTTCTATGTATCTTCCTGCAGTTTTTCTGTATTTATGTAATATTTGCTCTGAGCCTTTCTTAAGTATCTGTCTGTATGCAAGCTCCAGTACTGATGGGAATATCTTGAAAACTTCGCCACAACTGCAGTGTTATATGCTAAAGATGTGAAATTAAATATTGGTTTTAAGGTTTTTCTGTCTCCAGTAATACAGTTTTGCTTAATTTCAGGCTTGGCATGAATCCTTTCCAGAAGAATCCAAAGCATGCATCAGTGCTTGCAGAAAGGTGAGCACTCCCCATCTTGAAGAATATATAAATTGCATAAAAGTGAACTTTTTTCCCCCTTTTTTTTAGGTTTCAGTTATTTTTAAATATTGTGTGTTCTGTCTTATTATTGTTTCTAGTGGAATCAACTATGATAAGCCCCTCCCTCCGATCCAAGTCGCGTCCCTCCGAGCAGAGCGCATTGCCAAAGAGAAGAAGGTATGGTCCCATCTCTGCTGCACAAATGACTGAAGTAATTCAAAAATTAGGCAACAGATGAGCTGTGAGCAAAACTGCCTCCTGGGAGAAGTTTGGCAGTACAGTAGATGTTATGAGCAGCACATTGTTTATGTACAGGGGTTTAGATAACCAAGGCCCAAAGTGGGACCTTTCCTTGGGTCTGTTGTCACACTCAGACCCATTAAACATTGAGGAGCATCTTTTTGCAAAAGATACTGAAACATGTAAAAATCTTGTTTTATTCTTGACCATTCTGTAGCCTCATTTCTTATGTAATTTAGAAAGAGCTACTCATCCTTGCTTGTGGATGGTAAGTTGCTTGTTGTGCTATGCTCTGAGCCATAAAACCATGGCTGAAGCTTGTAGTTTGAAATGAATCAGGTTGTGTAACGTGGACTTGGAGAGTGAAGGTGGCTTTGTGGGCTATCTCTGGTTAGAATTTAAGGGGTTTTGTCATTAGAATTAAAGAGGTTTTGTCTGTTGCTTTTATTTGCTTTAAAAAAACACACATCCTGCTTGTTCCATGCTTGAAGACTGAAGGTGCCCTTTGCCTTGCAGGCGCTGGCAGAGCAGCAGAGGGCCCAGCAGCAGACGGGCCCCCAGCCCCAGCAGCCCCAGGCGGGCCAGCAGCCCCCCCAGCAGCCCCCCGTGCAGCAGGCCCAGGCCCAGCCACAGCCACAGCCACAGGCACAGGTAGTTCAGCAGCCACAGGCAGTGGTGCAGACTGCAGTCACTACTGTGGCCAACACAGCAGTATTGGTAAGAAAGGGAGAGCTCAGTGCCTTTGATGTAGTAACTTCAGTTCTTCTGTGTGTGCTGTATTTGTGTCGTGCTTTCTCTGGAAAGTGAGGAATTTTAGGTCAGTATCGTGAGATAAAAGATATTTTTTTCTTGTTTTCTTTCCCTGGTTATGCTAGGCATCTTCTAGTTTCCTGATTTATTAAGACTGTTTGCACCGTTGTAGCAACAGGTCTTGGCATTCTGAGGTGGAAAAACACCATGCAAAGATGGTTTTTCCTTTTTCACTTTAGACTTTAATGAAGTCTGAGTGAATAGATTTACACAGTCAATGAGAAGTATTTTTACAGAGAACTTGCAGAATACAGAGAATAGAAGAGAATGTAGGTGTAAGAACTACTCAGTTAAAGAACTTAGAAACCAAAGATTTTTTAACCTTTGCAAGGCAAGTGAAATGATGCATCCTACAGGAAATACCATGATGGTTTTACTGCAAATTTTTGCAAATTTTTCATGTTTTCCTTTAATCTAGAGTCTGTTGGAATGAATCTGATGACTGGTCTGAGGTTTTTGTATTTAGAGCCGAGCCAGTTGCATAGTGATGTGTGCAGGCAGTGGTGGTTTTACTTTGCTTGTTGAAGGGCAAGAGAACAGCAACTTTTTCAGAAAGACACAGAGGATGTGTTCTGACCCACGAGCACTGCTGTGTATGAAGTGCTCAGGGATGTTCCTGTGTGAGTGCTTGTCTGTGGTGTGCCAGAGGAAGATACTGCTCCCTTCTTCTGCTACCAGGGGTGTCCAGTACACACTTGGCTGGTCTACAGTTGCTCATTACTGAGGCAGAATGTTGATACACACATTAGTTGTTGTGATCTGTAGTCAATGAACAGCTGCAGAAATCTCTGTGTGTTGCATTGCATTTTTCCTATTTTGTCACTTCTGGAAAACAGCACTGTGTTAAGCAGCATGGTAGAGTAAACAGTGCTCAGTTTCCTTTTATTGTTTTTCTGAACTGTTACCTTAATTGTCTTCTAATTAGGCGGGCACCATCAAAACAGCAGTGACGGGGACGAGCATCCAGACTGGTAAGGAGACTTTATAATTGGGCCTTGGAGGTGATGGGACATGGGGATTTTCACTTTCAGAATCTCACATTTAATCCTGTCTTGCTTTCAGCTACAGTGAGTGGAAATGTCATTGTGAACACTGTTGCTGGGGTCCCTGCTGCTACCTTCCAGCCCATCAATAAACGTCTGGCCTCACCTGTTATACCTGGGACATTGACTGTGAGTAGATCCTGTCACTGGTTGTGTTCCTGGGCTGATCTAGGTTGCATGTTTCATCAGCACATCTGTTCCTTCTTCAGCTTTCCATGTTGTCAGAAATTCGGCTTCTTGCAAATTTCATGTGCATCATGGGGCTCTTCATCAAACCCCTCTCTCTTATCAAAACATCAGAACACACTGGAATGGTTTATCAGAAAAAAATGCTTAATACTGTTAAAAGTGGTTTATAGGCAAGAGCTGCTAAAAGCCATGTATCGTCATTAACAGTTTCAGCCTGTAACTGTTTTGTGCTTTATTAATTATGAACTTTATTATTATGTTAATGGTTTAAGACTATGGACGATAAAGCAAAATATTGAAAGGCACTAAAATCAAATGTCTCTAATGGAGTGAAGGTAATCAGCCTGTTGGAACAAGATTTTACCACATGCTGATTTTAAGATGCATCCAAACGGACCTGTTAGTTAGACAGATTTGTGCCTTTTTCTCTTTCACATTTTTTCTGTTTGTTCATAAAATCGCCTGGTCCGTTTCTAGGAGTTTCCATAGCTGTAGATGAGGCAGGGGAATGGAGCAGTGACTGCTGTGTTGCCTTGCAGACCTCGGGGGGCACGGCCACTGCCCAGGTGGTGCACAGCCAGCCCCGAGCGGCCGCAGCGCCCGCGGCGTCCAGTGAGCTGGTGACCATCGCCTCCACGCAGGGCGTGCGCGCCGTGACATCGGTGACAGCTTCAGCCGTGGTCACCACCAACCTAACGCCTGTGCAGAGCCAGACAAGGTCTCTGGTGACCCAGGTTACACCAGGTAATCATCCTGTGTTTAGGGACTTCTTGCAGTAGTGCATAAAGGGCCCCAGAATTCGTGTAGGTTGTTTGACCACCACACCCCGCAGTATTGGAAGTCTGGAACACAGTTAAACAGGGCTGTGAGTTTTAACTTGCTTTATTGTTGGTGCTCGGATTATGTTTTTCTCCTGTGTTTCTGGATAAAGTGTTGCAATAGAGAGCTTGGCCTGTAGGCATTGCAATCTAAAAATATTATTAACAATCTAGCAGTAAAATACTAGAATTGACTGTCTTGACTAAAAACCATTGTGAAGAAAGGCCTGTGTATTTTATGATCTACTCTGCTTTTACATCATGCTCATGATAACGTGTTCTTATATGTAGTAAATTCACAAAGTGTACTGGAGCAGAAAAATAAGCATTTAACAGCTCGACTTCTCAGGTGAAATTAATGAACTAAACTGAATGTTGAAAAGTTTTCTTCTGAGCATTTTGTCTTTTCTTTATTCACAGCTACACCAACAGTCCAGCTGTCAGGCAAAACCATCACCCCTGCTCACTTCCAGCTTCTGAGGCAACAGCAGCAGCAGGCTGCTCAGGTGCAGGTCCCACAGATCCAGGCTCAGGCACAAGCCCAGTCTCCTGGTCAAATAAAAACTGTAGGGAAATTGTCACAGGTGAGGAAATACTCATGAAATAACGTGGCACATTGCTCTCATTGTTACTGTAAGCTTCCTTAGCAGTGTGTGTTGTGCCCTGTTTTCTTGGGCTAGAGTGAGATGTATTTCTCTCTTAAATTTCATCCTACTAAAATGTCATGCAGGCAGTGAGTCTGACAGCACTTTCAGTAGTAGAGTAGGGCAGGATGGAAAGCACTTACTGCTACACGCTGGAAGCCATTGTGTAAAAGAGTTATATTTTAGCTACTTAATCTTAGCTCTAGTCTGGTACAGAATGTTTCTCCTTTTAAGCGTTTCCATTTTTCTCCTGTAATGTAAATGGTTGGAAATGATGGAAGTGTGTGATTTTTGCAGGAGCAGCTGATCAAGTTGCAGAAGCAGAAGCTGCAGCTCCCCCAGCAGCAGGCAGCACAGCAGACACAGCAAGGGGCACAGCAGCAAACAGCACAAGTGCAAGTGCAGCAGCAGCAGCAGACTCAGCAGCTCACTGCTGTGACAGCCCCCCGTCCTGGCGCAGTGCTCACGGGCACTACAGTGACCAACCTGCAAGTGGCTCGCCTGGTGAGTTGGCTTTGACTTGGCAGAAACAGTCTCAAACATCTCTTGGCTGGTTTAAGTGAACTGGGCACTGATCTTTCACACTCATGAGTGTCCTTTGCATTGCTTAGGCAGTTCAGAAGGAACAGCTGTAACATAAACAGCTTTCTATTGCATTTACCAGTTGATACGACCTCTGAATTGTGTCACTGTACAGGAGCCATTACATTCAGAAATATTTACAGCTATCACTTTATAATTACCTGTTACATGCAGCAAATCTCTCTGTGCTGGTACAATAATCTTCATTCCTTACTGCTTAGACTCGTGTTCCTGCTTCCCAGCTCCAAGCACAAGGACAGATCCAGGCCCAAACTCCACAAGCAGCACAGGTTGCTCTGGCAAAGCCTCCAGTGGTGTCTGTTCCAGCTGCTGTTGTGTCATCTGCAGGAGTCACCACACTCCCCGTGACTGTTGCAGGCATTAGTGTTGCCATTGGGCAGCCACAGAAAGCAGCAGGTATGTGAATGCAAGTTGGAAACAGGGAGAATTGTATTTCATAGCAGTCTCCTATAACACAGAAAGATTCTTTTTTTCCTGCAGGAAGGTTATTGTTGGAACACAAAGCTAGCTTACTCGTGCCCTTAGGCAACAAATTTTCTCCACTGAAAAATCATATGTCTTATTCCCATTAAAATCAGTGGGTTGTTAGTGCTCAAAGCTGTGCAGATATATAAGTCTATAAAAAGCAGAATCTGTGTTTGCAAACTGTGAGTACAGGGACAAAGCAATAAACTGAAGACTCTTACAGTTCTAATTATTTCTGTAATTTTCAGGAGGCCAGACAGTAGTTGCACAGCCACTGCATGTCCAGCAGCTGCTAAAACTCAAGCACCACCAAGCAGCACAGCAGCAGAAAGCCATCCAGCCCCAGGTTGCACAAGGACAAGCTACTGTGCAGCAAAAGGTACTATTGTCTGCTCTCCCATTAGGTTATGCAGTGCTTCTGTAGCTGTAAAGCTTTGACTCTGGATTACCAGGATGCTCCTAGAGAGTCAGTGAGGATTTCTAGGGGTGAATCTTAAGTATATCTAGAGAGAATAGGTTCTCAGGTGTTTTCATTTTTCTGTAAAGTGGTTGGTTGGTTGGTAGTTTTTAGTAAATGCATTGTTGTGTGAGTGTTATGTGTAAGAGAGAACCTTTTAGTTAAATACTTTAATTCTCAATACTTGTGTAAATGCATGGAAGCTTTTTTGTTAAATACTTTAATTCTCCCTACTTGTGTAAATGCATGAAAGCTTTCATCTAGTGCTCATTTTGTTATTGCTAATCCTGGGAGAATTTTTTTTTCAATAATTAAATGTAATTAAACTTGCTATCTACATACATATTCTTTAAAATATGGGTATCTTTCATAGTCATTGATGCCTTTTTTTCTCTTCTGCAGATAAATGCCCAGCAGGTTACAGTCCAGACCCAACAGCAGACTTCACAGCAGCAAAAAGTAACTTATGCTACACAGCCTGCCATTAAAACACAGTTCTTAACGACTCCAATTTCCCAAACCCAGAAACCAGGTGGAACCCAGCAAGTGCAGGCCCAGATTCAGGTACAGGTAACACAGGTTTGCACCTTTAAACTGCACTGGGACTGGAGAATTGTAAAGATGACAGGTGAGGTAGAATTCAGCACCCACTCATTTTAATTCTAGTCAAACGTTCATTTAAATTGACTTTATAATAAAATTCATTGGTGCTTAATATGTGGTCTTACAGCAGCTCAGAGGAACTATGAGCTGTAAGTTCACCTTTCCTCTTGAAATAAAATGAGTCACTCCTTTTTGTTAGGCAAGGGATTCCATACTGTGTTTACTAAGGAAAATTCAGCCAGAGCTTTTCCTGTTTCTGGTGCTGCCTCACAGCCTAATTTCTGGCAGCCAAGAGTAGGTGACAACTCACATATTTTCTTTTCTGTGTAACTGCATCAGTCTAAGCAAGGAAAAAGAAGGGGGTTAGGAATTGGAAGCCTTACTCTTTCAAAGGTATATCCCAGATAATTTAACCCATTAGAACTTGTGTGCTTTCCTTCAATTTTGTAGGTACTTAGGAGGAAATGAGTATGTTGTAGTTAAAATTGAAAATATGACTTCTCTTCCTCCCCTAGCTAAGTTCTTCAGTTCAAAAATTTAAAATGTTTCACAAACATTCAGCTTCACTGAAAATGCCAGGCTGCAACTTATCCTGAGCAGGCCTTTGGAAAGGTTTTCCCTTGGTAGAAGTTTTGCTAGGTGTGGTGTTTTGCTGCTATCAGCAGCTTTTTATTTTGATCCAATCTTTCCTTATTTCATGTCACTGCAGGTTGCAAAACTCCCACAAGTGGTCCAGCAACAGGCTACTGTTGCCAACATTCAGCAGATGGTTTCTGTTTCCCAACAGGTAGGTTTTGCTCTTGTCAAATATAGCACTAGAAACATGCTCTTAAAAAAGCTCATTTTTTTGAATGAGAGTATTTTGCACTTTATGTGTGGCATAGGTAGTATTTTTAAAGGATATAACAAGTGCCTTTCTATAAAAATAAGTCTTGAATCAGCTGAGGTATATTTTCTAGTCTAAAACTTTGGTAGATGTAGCAATGCTTGTTCATCTCTGTAGATAAACTGAGGAACAGATTTTAAAAAACGTTTTCTAGAGCTGAAAGGATTTAAAAAAATTGGTTTCTGGTGATGTATAGTCAATATAGCAAATAATCGAACTAATGAGCACCATCTGAGCTTTTTCTACAAAACCTAGGACAAATTGAAGGTTCCAAGTTGTTTTGTTTCAGTTCATAGAGCTGTGCCAAGTGCTCTGTAAAAGTCAGAGCAGTGTGGTAGCTGTTCCAAATGTGTGCTGGTAACAGACGGGGCTCGGGCAGGAGAAGGTCAGATGGTTTGGTTCCCCTCCCCTAACGACCAAACAGTTTAATTAACACTGTTTAGAACAATGTCATCCAGATCATTAGCAACAGGCATAACTTAGGCAGTTGATTGGCAGGAATGGTTTAACTTTGGAGGGTGGATGGAGTTCTTGCCTTTGGTGCACAAAATTCTGGGCCATTCGACTCTTAATCTGCCACAGTTTACAGTGCAGTGTTTTAGTGCAGAATAAAATCTGTGAGTGTTTATCTTAAAATGGTGATAAAGTGGTGTAAGCTGTCTGATAACCACCTCAGATGTGAATGCTTCAAGGGCAAAGCAGACAGCAGGGAGTAGAAACCTCATCAGTCAACACAAGCTGAGTTGCCCTCTGTAGTCAGGAAGAGCTCCTAGATTATTTTCAAAAATCATCAATGGTGGCCTAACTGTGGGACTGTTGGAGTCTATGGCAAAAAGACAAATAGTTTCCCTCCCATGTACACCAGTGACTTCAGTGGCAGCAGGTTTAGGCCATGATAAATATTTTTAAAACTATGGTCTTTATGTGTATGTGGCTTTCTTTTTACCTGCATTCTTAGTGCTTCCCAGTGGATTCCTTTTGGATCATTCAAGAGTTAATTTTTTCCTTGGAGAAGCCCTTGCTTGGCTTCTGCATTGGACAGAGGCAGCTGAAGCTGCTCAGTTTTCATTACCTTGTTCTCTGAACAAGGAGATGTTGATTTTTTTTTTTCTCCCTTGCTCTGGGTAGAGCTATGAAAATTAGAGTTCTGGATGGAGTTCAAACTATTCTACCCTAGGCAGGCAATAGAGACTGGCAGCTGTAGTCTGAAAGAGTAATGGCAGAGACTGGTGGGAAGCCTCAGTGGCTTATTTCTTGTCACAGCATTGGGTGCATTTTAACCTCTTTGGTCCTCCAGCTGTCCCTCTGTTCTTTTCCCTGTTCTTTCACTTCTGCAGTACAGGAGTTTTCCTGTATATCTGGTAGGGTGTCTATACCTTTCATCTGCCTTCTGAATGTATCTTGTCCTTGGATTTGCATTGCAGAGACCTGAGTTACAGGCATCTTGGCTCTCAGTTCTGATTTATAAGGCTCTAGAAAATGGGACAGAATGGTGTTTCTCAATGAAACCACAGAGCCTATGTTCCCAGAATCTTTGTCTGAGATGTTTGTCAGTAGCAAATACCTAAATAAGTAGGATTCCTTCAGTAGAGTAGAAGTGTAATGAATGCTCAGTTTAATGCCAAACTATCCTTCTGTAACTGCCTTTTCATCCTGATGTCTAGGTACAAGCTCAGCCCCAAACTGTGACCCTTTCTCAGACGACAGCAGGTCAACAGCAGGTTCAGGTGATCCCTGCAACCACTGCTACTGCTCAGGTCGTGCAGCAGAAGCTGATACAGCAGCAGGTGGTGACCACAGCATCTCCCCAGGTTCAGGCTCCAGGTGTACAGAACCCAGCCCAGACACCAGCAACACCTGAAGCCCAGAGTCAGCAAGCAAAAGTACAAATGAGGACACCAACTGTCAGATTAAAGGCACCCACTAAACCAAGTTGAACTCTTGCAATAACAGGGAAACACAGTATTTTGTGTTTGCTGAGACAAGTGAGAAGCTACTCCAAACATCCAAATGAAGACAAAACACCTCTATTTTTTTTTTTTTTGTAGCAGGTTTCTTGCTGGTGAACATTTAAACATGGAAACTCACATGTAACTTCAGTGTATTAGCAACTGTTTAGCACTCAAACTCTGTACAAAGATGCATTCTGCCTGTATTCTCTGTGCTCATTCAAACCAGATAAAGCAAGCATTACTTAAATTCTGCCCAGCTTCTCAAAAGTGAAATGGTGATCTGCCATAATGTCAGTAAAATCCACCTGTGTTGAATGCCACACTTGGCTGTGGGAATATGCAGCTCCTTGCTGCAGTTCAGTGTGTGCTCAGTACCCACAGTGAAGCCACACAAAGAACCAGCTGTGGCTGATACAACACAGTATTTTCCATCTGTACAAAAGCTCTGTGTTGTTCTTCCCTGTGGTAAATACTCCTGGAAGATCTAACACAGACTTGAAGTGCTCCCTGCAAAGTTTAGCCAATAAATGTGAAAACCTGTAAGTATATGTAATTAAAAAGGAAAAAAAAAAGTTTCATTCTCCATTTTTGTAAGTCTTTTAAAATGTTTGTTAGTAGTTTTTGTGTACAGTTTACTGAATCACCCAACCTGTGTGCTCATTCTCATACTTCACTTTAAAATAATGGGTATTTTAGGCATGAGCTGAGTAAATACTGTGTTGATAGTAGATGTGTATTAAAGTGTAGCCCTTTTTTTTTTTGTAAAAGAATTGTTCAGTAGATACACCTAAACAGATGATCCATAGCTGTTTCTCATGGGACTTCTGTCACAAAAATTCTCCAGCTGATAAAATCTAATCTCTCAGTTTCATTCTGCTCTTGCAACATGTTTAAATGTTCAGTACTTTTTACACGGCTTTCAGCTTGGGGGGTGGGGGGCTGGGGGAAGGGGAGAATAGTGAAATTAAATCTAAGACTTAATTCTTCAACTGTGTAAAGAGTAAGATCTAACTTTTGTACTATTCTTTTACTAAAGCTAACGATGAATGTATCTTCAGGTGGGTATTTTGGATGTGAATAGAGCGTGGCCTCTTCCTCCAAATCAGTTTGCCTTATTGTTATGGAGAAGAAAAAGCAAAAAGCTGCATAGAACTGTGGGGGGTTCTTTACTTTTCTTGCATACAATGAATAACAGACTTTGCAAACAGCACTGAATGAGGAATCAAAAAGCCCATGGTGGCTTGAAGGGATTTATTTTACTTTGGCCATAAAACTGCACAACATGTAAAATCCAGACAAAATTACAACATTCCTTTTCTGAGATGGTTTTAAAATTATTTTTCCATTCTGTGATCATTTACTCTTTTACGAGGGGAGCCTGTTTAAGGGCACGAAAAGCATATATTTTGTTTTTACCTCTGTATGTCCACACTTGGTACTTGGCAGTACACATGGCTTAAACAAGAAAGAATTCTCAGCCAGCTCCTCTGTGTTAGTTGTGATAGGTACAGCCCATTCTGTTCAGATCACACATGTAAACATTGGCTCAGGCAGCGTTCCTGTTGTTTTTTTTTTTTTTTTATTTTATACCTCTGTTGTCCTGCATCCTTTTTTTCTCGGTCTACAAATATAAGGGCATTTTTGGTTTTTTTAAGCTGTTTTTGCATGCAGTAGTATTCTCCTGACCCTGCTAACCACTGGCATGTGCCATGCCCTAAACTTTACGGCCAGCCAGGGAGCTGGCATTGCTGCCAGCGGAGTAGTTTAAAATGCAGAGCAAATGCAGTGGTAATGGATAGTGACACTGTGTACAGTAGAGCCTTGCTCATCCAAAAATATTGCTTAGTTAGCCCCAGTTTTAAGTGTTTAGCTTTTATGATGTGCATGAAAGTCGGGGTGGGGGGGAACAGATCCAGCAGTGGGAGAGCTGTTGGCTGCATCGTTGTGCTGGTCTGATTTGGTGTCTAAAGAGGCGATTGTTTCTTGTTTAGGTCAGTTGATGAAGATAAAAAGTCACCTTTTTTTTCCTTCGAATTATTATTTTTTTTCCTTTCGATGTGTCTTTTCTCCCACGAGTGTGTTAGGAAGTCAATCTGTACATAAGTGATGAGCATTTGTACTCGACCCAGTAGGATGATAAGGAATAGTGCTGTATCCTACCTGAAGGTGTAATAAAGTGTACATTTTTATACCGCCGCCTCGCCCTGCCTTCTGTACGGGGGGAGGAGGAGGGCGGCTTGGGGCGGGTTACCCGGGGAGGGGCGGTGGTGGGAGGGAGGACGGACGGATCCCGGCCCCTATCCCCGGCCCCGGCCCCGGCCCCGCCTGCGGGCGGAGCGGCCGCGGCTCCTCCTCTCTGCTCCCGCCTCTCCCTCAGCATGGCGCGGGAGGCCGCGCTCGCCGCCTGCCTGGAGGCCGTGCTGGGCAGCCGCTCCAGCGCCAACCGCGTCTTCGAGCTGCTGGAGCCGCTGGCGGTGCGGGCCGGGCCGGGCAGAGCCGGGATGAGCCGGGAGGGGGGAGCGGGCTGAGGGAGGGCAGCGCGGCCGGGCCGGGGGGAGCGGGCTGAGGGAGGGCAGCGGGGCCGGGCCGGGCCGGGAGGAGCGGGCTGAGGGAGGGCAGCGGGGCCGGGGAGGGGAGCGGGCTGAGGGAGGGCAGCGGGGCCGGGGGAAGCGGGCTGAGGGAGGGCAGCGGGGCCGGGGGAAGCGGGCTGAGGGAGGGCAGCGCGGCCGGGCCGCCGGTCTAACACGCTGCTGCTCCCCAGGGCCAGGAGGAGCCGGAGGACATCGTGAGCGCCGCCAGGACCTGCAGCCGGCTGTTCGGGGCGCTGCTGGAGCGGCGGGAGCTGTTCGTGGGGCCGCTGCCCGAGCAGGACGCCTCTCTGGCCGGTGAGCGCGGAGCGGGGCCCCGCGGCGCTGCCCTGGACAGGCGCGGCCCTGCCCGAGCCCAGCCTGTTGCTGTGTCTCTCTCACAGAGAATTACAGCGCTGAGGACAAGTACAGGATATGGATGAGGCACCGCTACAAGGACTGCGTGGGCTGCCTGGGGGAGCTCATGGGGCACGACGCGTTCCAGGTCAAGGTAGGTCCTGAGCCCGCTGGTGACCCGTGGGTTTACGGTGGGGTCGGTTCCTTGAGGTTATCGCCCCATATTTCAGTGTGGGTGGACAGGCAGTGCTGTCGGACAGCACTGGTGCTCTGGCTCACCAGCTGCCAGCAGCAAGCATGCAGCTTTCTCAGGGAATAATATCTTAGCTCATTCTTCCTCCTTTTGAATGTTGCCTCCTTTGGGTCTGACCCCTGGTGTTCTTGTTTAGGTGGGGTTTTTTTTGTGATGTTGCTGTCTTTTTTTTAAAGGAATTGGCACTCTGCACGCTCATGAAGTTTGTCGAATTGGAGGCACAATATCCATTGATCAAAATAGAGTGGAAGGGAACTTTAACTTTTCCTTGTGACCTTCTTAAGGTAAGCTGCAGAACGGAAAAGTCCCTCCTGTCAGTGAGCTGATGGCACGTGAACTCATGTCCCCTCAGCCACCTCACTCTCTGCTCCAGTGGAGACTGACTTGCTGCTTTCCTTTCCAAACCCTTTGTTAGGTAGTTGTTGATGGTTTGCTTCCCATCAACGAGGACACCTCGCTCCTGATCTCACGCTTTCAGGAGTACATGGAGTACGACGATGTGCGGTACTTTGTCATGAAGGCTGTCACTGCCAGCATCGGGCAAGTCATGCAAAAGACAAAGGAGGTAACAAATTGTTACTGGTCAGGTGGCTCTGGATGAGCTGCTCTGGGTTGTGTATCTTGTGGGTGAAGCAAGGAGGGATTAGTGGTGTATGGAAATATCTGGAGGCCAGAGAAAGGAGCGTGCCCTCTGAAGGCATTGATTTTTTTTCTTATGTGTGTCAGTATGCCAAGACTGGCTTTACTCTGAAATGGAAAGTATTTTAGTACATACTGGTGTTCTTTCTGGTCTAAGCTCTAGCTTCTGTTTCACCCAAATCTCTACAGCTTGGGTGACACACAGAGAACTTTTAATTCTCTTTACTCTGGTGCAGAGGAAGAATCTGTTTCCTTTACTGGATCCACCAGTTTGTTAAACCAGAATTAGTACAGAGTTTTGTGTTGGATAAACAAGTAATAATGAGTTAAATGCACCAATAGAGAATATACCAGCATGTATTAGATAAACAAGTAATAATGAGTTAAATGCACCAATAGAGAATATACCAGCATGTAGTTCAGTCATCAACATTTTCTCTTTCCTAAATATATCCAGTACTTGGAAACAGGGCAATATTGAAGCCCAGCATCCTGCTGTCTGTTGTGGAACTTGTTTCATGTTTGTTAATATGCTTTTTTTTCTCAGAGGCCGCTGCCTTTTTACCAGCAGAACGTATTTTCCCTCATCTCACCCATTAACATGCCAAACAAAGAGTCTGAGATGGTCAAATTTATGGTCAAACAAGGTTAGTAAACTCTGCATGATGAACTGTGTATGAAAAGGAAAATCAGGTTTAAGATTTTTAGTGTAAAGTGTAAAAACTTTATTATTGTTTGCTGATGAAGAATATCTGCTTCTTTGATCACTTGATTCTAAACAGTGTTAAAAATCCACATTACTCAGTCTATAGAGGGGTCTGTCATGTATTAAGATAAGTACTTCAGCCAAAATTTTTAGCATAAATAAAGGTCGTCTTCAATTTTTTAAACATCCGTTTCAAGTTCAACATCTGTTTTCCCTTTCTTCTTAGATAACCGTGAGGAGTTGAAACTTTCAAAGCTGCAGGTAACTGTTCATTTGGTGCATTAGAATTGAACTTTTATCTGCTTGAAATAGAGCTTTGTCTTTAACTCACTGTTTGCAATTCTGTTTTAAGGCACACAGGCAGGTGTTTGAAAGAATGTGGCTGACTTTTTTGAAGCACAAGGTGAGTGTTACTTCTGCCACTGATCTGCATCATTCTTTAATTTAAGGATTGCTGTTTCTTAACAACTGTGTCCAGCCTTGCATGGAGCTGCTGGTAGGACCCCAGTTTGGAATGTTGGATGAGAACAGCCCAGTGATCATTTCTGTTGGATCACTCTGCTGAGAAACATGACCTCATATTTGGCCTGTTTCTTCTCCTTACTCTCAGCCTTTTTTCCCCACCTTAAGCACATGTGCCCATAAGGGTGACCTGCAGCACAACAACCTCTGCTCACAAGCTGAAGCTTCCCCGGCCTTTCTCCTGGTGATTTTCCCCATCTGAGTAATGACGCTGTTAGTTGTGAGCACCTGCTTCTTGAATGAACTTAGTTGGTGTCACTTGTAAACTCTCCTATTTGGGAGCTTGCTGCTGCAAGCTGTTCTGTATTGTCCTGGCACATTCCCTTCTGCTTGTGCATTGCCTTTTTAGCCACAGGTTGCTGCTGCTCTCCGAGTTCTCCCTTCAGTGCTTGTTTCACTGGGTGGTTTTGTCCTTCACAGCTGCCCACTGGCCTTTACAAAAAGGTTCTTGTCATTCTGCATGACTCTGTCCTGCCTTACATGAACGAGCCCACTCTCATGATGGACTTCTTGACAGTGGCTTATGGCATAGGTGAGTGAGAACAGCTTTTTATCCTTGGTGGTACCTGCAATGTGGGACAGATGGACTTGGAAGCTCTGCTGGGTGCAGCACCATGGCCTGGATGATGGAATACATGCACTTTTGGCTGGGGTGGAGCTAAGGAGCTAGGGTGAACTCCATTGTCCCTGAAAGTGAGATGATTTTACCTGTGTTTGTCAGTGTGATTGCTCCTTGTGTGTAAGGAAAATCATATTTAAGGCTTTGGGAAGAGTAGAATACTGGAGTGATTTATTTTAAATACAGAGTTCAGCCAGTGCTGCTGATACCTGGGCTGCATCCACAGGTTCCTACAGAAATGTCCTTTCTGAGCAGACCTTTGTTGCTTTGTTGCTTGTGGCTTTGTTGAGGAATTAAAACAGCACATTTATGTGTCTCAGGCATTGGCCATTTGTTCTGCCAAACTACAGCTTAATCCTTGTAAGAAACTCAGGAGCCTCTGTAAGGGTGTAGGTGAAATTATTTCACCTTCCAGCCATCACACTGGCTCTAATTTCAGGTTCTCAGTTTTGTGTTCCTTCTGGGAAGATGTTATTATAGAAAAAATTTGAGGATGATTTTTTTCCTAATTATTTTAATGTGTTGATATCTGCCTGCCTTCTTACAGGTGGAGCAATCAGTCTTCTAGCCCTAAATGGGTTATTTATTCTGATTCATCAGCATAATCTGTAAGTAAAAAGACAATTTTGTTTAAAGGAACATGGGGTTTTGTGTTTATGTCTTCATGTAAGAGGAACTGAAATGGATTCACCACACCTTCAGGCTTTGAAATTGAGAAAGCCAAACTGCACAAGAGGCTCAGCTGTTTGGATGCTGGGCTTTTTTTGGCTGTGTGATTTCTTCTACAACTGAGCCTAAATATCCTCTTTTCTAGACTGTGGTTGCTCAGCACTTAAAAATCCATTTCCATTGATCTGATTACAGAGTGAAGCCATAGTCTTTGGCGTCCCTTTCACTGCATCCTGTACCATTTGCAGTCGGTGGACATGGCTTCACCCCCTGAAGATGGCTGGGCACTGCAGGAGCCATAAATTCACCTTGTAGTTTGTTTTCAGGTGGAGACTGTAGAGGGAAGCCTAAGAGAGCTGAACAGAGCACAGCAGTGGGCTGGGGTGGTCTTAATGAAAGCACAAAAACATTGAGACACAGTTCCTCTGTACACCACTAATGCATGTTGTATTTTTCCTTTTTTTCAACAGGGAGTATCCTGACTTTTACAAAAAGCTGTACAGTCTGTTAGACCCTTCCATCTATCACGTGAAGTACCGAGCTCGCTTTTTCCACCTGACTGATCTGTTTTTGTCTTCATCGTAAGTAGCATCTTTATTATGTATGCTCACATATTTTCTTCCTGCTTTTCTGTTCTTGAACAGTCTCCCACATGTCTGGATATAATGTATTCAGTGTGCCTGCTGCATTAGATACATTTTTACAGAGAAAACCGAATCCAAGAGTGTTACCGTAGTGGCGTGTAATTTTTCATGTGCTATTTTTGAAGATTTGCCTCACAGCCATAGATTTTCAGAAAGGGAGAATTGCAGTTAGTTATCAGAGTTTGAGCTGCAAGTGCTTATGGATGTGTTTTTGATCTCTGTTCCACTTTGGCTGAAAGTGATGAATTTTCTGTCTTGTCTTTGTAAATATGGAAAAGTGAAATTTGCAGGCTTTTTATAGATTATAAAGCTGTTGATAAATGGATGGCTTTTTGCAGACATAAAGCACTGAAATGTGAAGTGTTTGACAGCCTGTCTTGATGCTGTCAGTTCATTGTACACAGGGAAGAAACTGGATAGGCAGGTGGTCATACAGTTGCCATCATATGTTATAAAATAAGCCAACAGTAACACCACACTAGGCTCTTAATATCCAACCCCTTGTATTCCTGGTGTACTTTGGAGAGAGTGACAAGACCTGTGGGGTAACTTTGTTGAGCCTTGCAGGTGTAGTGAAGTCTGAGTGACTGAAAATTGTCATCTTTTCTCCTGACTCTTCTGACGTGAAGAAGGTGCCTAAATGAGCTGATTGCTGTTGGAAATTTGCGTTTTTACCATCAGAAAAAAAAAAAAAAGAATTATGCTGCACATTTACACTGCACAGCAGCTTTATGTTCCCATTAACAGCTGCAGTGCTTGGAAGTGTTACGTAAATTTAACACCATGGCCTGTGTATTAATTAAACCCACAAAACAATGGCAGAAGAATATAACTGAGGTTGCCTGGCCAAGCACTCAGAAGTTTATAAAAGGACTGAATAAAGTTTGCTGTGTACAGGGGCTGTGCTTGGCACAATGGTGCCACATGTCAGGATTGAATCTCGCAGTGATCTGAGATTATTCATGCATTGAATGTAAATTCCCCCAAAAATTTGTTCCAGAGAGCACATAAGACCCTATACTGCCGCTTAAAAGCAAGATTCCTAAAGCTTCTCTTCAGTCTGTACCAGAAAAAGTCTGAAGAGCCCCCTGATCTCTAACCTGAGGTGCTGTTGGGGTGGCTGAGGCTGCTGGCTCCCTGCCAGGGCTGTAACTCCCTCGTGTCCCTCATCCCCAGGCACTTGCCAGCGTACCTGGTGGCAGCATTCATCAAGAGGCTGGCCCGGCTGGCCCTCACAGCCCCTCCCGAGGCTCTCCTCATGATCATCCCCTTCATCTGTAACCTCTTCCGGAGGCACCCCGCCTGCAGGCTGCTGGTGCACAGACCAGGAGGGCCAGCAGGTAAGAGGGGAGTTGTGTTATGCCTTTAGGCAGCATAAAGAGCAGCATTCCTGTGGAGGAAGAGGGGAAATCCCAATTCTGAGGTTTGGAAGGATCCCTCTGTCCTGTCCCTTGAGTTTGTGGAAGGTCAGCAGGCTGCTGCTGTCAGTCCAAATGCCCTACTTCCTGTGCTTCTTAAAAGTAACGTGGTTCTGTAGTGCTGCCAGCAGTGACTCTTGGGTTGTGCTGGGATGTGTCAGCTTGTTCCTGGACCATAAATGACTTGGGAAGGAGCAGCTCTGGCTGTAGCACTGGTCCTCTGTTCCCTTTGGGTTTACATTCATCACACAGGAGGTGTTAGCTCTGTATCTCCTATTTCCTTAGATATGTCAGAAGATCCATATGTTATGGAGGAGGAGGAGCCATCTCAAAGCAGGGCTTTGGAGAGCTCTCTCTGGGAGATTCAGGTATGTCATCCCAAAATGGGCATCTGAGTCTGGTGTGGGTCTCTTCCACCCTTGCTGCTTCCTTGACACATGTTGGCAGTGGGCAGCCCCTCTCACAAGAACTTGCTTGACATATGTCTTGCAAGTGAGATGAGTTCTTTTACTCTGCATCCTTTTCTGTCCTAGCAAAGGATTCCATACACTGGAGAAATTGTATATGCGAATTAGTGGGAGGCTTGTGAGCACACATTTGAGCTTGCAGTTCACAGCTGAAACAGATTAAATTGCTGTAGATGTACCAGGCTTCTCATTTGCTTTGGAGGGGAGAGAGGAACTTGCTAAGCACCGATGGAAGTTAAGTAGAGCCAGGTTATCCTCTAGAAGTGGACGAGGGGGTTGTGTAGGGGGCTGAAGCAGCAACAAGAATGATTGCAGGAGCTGGAATCCTGGGGAGCTGGAGCTTGGATGAGGCAGGAGAGCACTGTGAGGTAGCAGAGTTGGGTTATGCAGTGTAGGCATGCCCTGTGGATGAATCTGTCTTGAGCTGGGTGTGACCATGTGAGAGGAGCCTTTGACATGCTTGAAAGATGCCCGAAATGAGGATTTATTGAAGCTCTGTACTAGCACATTGCAGTGAACTTGGCTCTGATGGAATTTGGTGTTCACCAAAGGTCTGACCAACAAGGGGCAGACACCTGTGTGGGAATGCAGATGGGTGTGTGTTACCCTGCACTTAGTAGATTAGCTCCTGTTTTGCTTCTTCAGTCTCTCCAGAACCATTATCACCCAGATGTGGCCAAGGCAGCTGCTGTCCTGAACCAGTCCCTGTCGGAAATGGAGGATGACATATCAGGGCTCCTGGAGCTCTCAGCTTATGAGGTAATGCTGCTGTGCCTTTGTGAGTGACTGGAACCAGAGGAAAGGAGATTCTGGATGCAGCAGCCATGTCCTGTTCATCTGAGTTGCTGCTGGGGAGGGAGCTGCACTGACTTGGTTACCCAGAACCAGGGCAAACCAGGAAAATGGTCTGTTAAATAACAGAACTTGAGCAACAGTAGTGACAGGGCTGGCTTTTATTTGAAGGGTTTATTTGCTGGATCTTTTAAGACTTTAGAGTGAGCAGTTTTACTGGGGTGAAAAGCTTGTAATGAGTTTTGACAATATTTTCTGGTTTTTATTTTGTAGCTTTTTGATAAAGAAGTAAAGAAAAAGGCTGTTGATGTGCCCCTGGAGTTTGAACAAGTTCGAGGTTTGTTTGGGAAGAAAAATGATATTTTTGCGGAGCACTTCAGTTTAGACTGATGCCATCTCTTATCAAAACACATCTGTCAGCAGTCAGATCTTAAGGACATGCACAAAGCTCCCATGTGCTCAGCAGCCCTTCCCTGTGAGGAGAGCTGGACTGTTTGGCAGAGCTGCAACTGTCTTGCCACTGCCTGTGGATGGACTTGGCTGTGTTTGTCACACTTGCAAATTGCCACTTGGTATTTGGAAGGGATTTTTCCTCGGAGCAAGGGTTTCTGGACTTGTTCCTGAGTGGGGTCCCAGCCCTTCCCCCAGAACTGCTGGTACTGGCTGTGACCAGGGGCTGCATCAACAGACATCTCGCTGCTGTTCCACGGGACTGAGGGAAATTGCAGTCTCTGACTGCTCTTATTTTTCAAATGTGTTACTTTTATATGAGAGCTGACAGCCTGTTTGTAATAAATGTCTTCAATATGTAAGTGTAAACACCTGATGTATTATAATTATATTTTTATATGCATTTTTAAGCTCATCTTCAGAGGGATGTTTATCTTCCTTTTACTCAGCACTCCCACGTTCAAGGCATTGAGACTGGCTTGTCCAACAACTCAGAGGATGCTGAGTAAATCCATCTATGAAATGCTGCTGGTGTTCCTTCATGTACATCCATCTCATGCTCTAAGGTTGCTGGATTCCAAATGCTCGTGAGCTTTGGAAGTGAACATAATCCCGGTGCCTGCTGTAGCCAGGGAGGCCAGCTGATGTGCAGTGGGAGGCTAATCCTTGAGTTTTGCTTCAGAATGATAAGCAGCGTGGTGTGGTTTTGCTTGCAGCCTGCATGTGTTTTAGGAGCTCTGGCCAGAGTGTATCCAGGGGCTAATGACTTTCTAACTCCACTGCTACTGGATGCTTTTGTTAATTTGGATTTTTTATACACTCCAGAAGTCATGCAAAAATTCTATTTGATAGGATTCCCCCCAAGGTTTTAAGTTTGAGATAAACTCATTATTAATAACACAGACAAACTCAGGACTTTTTTAAAACTAATTTTCAAAAACTTAATGTTACCTCTTTAGATTTAAACTCTGCTTGCATAATTTGAAATCTTACTTTGTGGAAAAATAAATTACAGTCAAGAAAGCGAAGGCCAAGAAATCCAATTTCTGGCAGCCAAGTCTGGTTAAGTCAAGGAACACTGCAGCTGTCTTGGAGACAGTGAAGTGTTACATTTTCTTCATCCAGTTTTTTTCATGCTTTCCATACAGTGGACATGTCCTCACAGCATAGAGCTCTACATCTTTTTTTTCCCTTTCTGATGCTTTTGAATTCAAGTGAGGGGTTTCTGGAGATTGATATTTTTCCTCTTTATCTTTGGAAGTCTCTTTCTTTGTTCTCTGGTGAAAAGGCAATGCTGCCTCCTCCCTGGCCAGCCTGCTTTTATTCTTTCTTTGACTTCTGGTATCTGAGGTAGATAGGCAGAATGGCTGAGATGTAACTTTCAACTCGAGAGACCTCAGTTCAGGTTCTCCCAAGCCTTGTGTTTCAGCTCTAAGATGTATCTCCCTGTGTCATGGGGTGTTGTCTGTATGTGTTTGGTAAACATCTCAAAGTGCTCTGCAGTAGCAATGAGGACCACATGGTTCACTTTGAAAGAAGTAAGTCAGTGTATCATCTTTCAGATGAAATTAATATATTTACAAGAATGCATGCCTGTGTTGAATGGCTTTCTTGGCATATTTTTGTTTTATTTAGGTTGGCCCGGGTTATATCTGTCTGTAATTGCTGGTGAGCAGTGTCATTCACATCTGTCATCATTTTGACCCTCAGGAGTGTTGGGTTCTTTTTGAAAGCACAGGTATTAAACCACTTGGGCATGGGGCAAGTCCAGGTCTCAAGGTGCTGAAAATGAGGGATTTTGGTTGGGTTCTTCTGTGTGGATAGAGGATAAACACAGTGTCAACAAGGGCTGTGTGACCTGTGTGCCTGCCTGTCCCTCTGGGGTGTCCTGGCACCAAACAGGGACACCCTGCACATGGGGCAGATGGAGTTGGTGGGGAATATTGGAAAGCAGCAGCTCCTGCCTTGTGGTGTGGCCTTCTGCTGCCTGTGGGCAGAACCTTCTAGCTGAGACCAAATGACCACAGGCTGTAGCATTATCCAAGCACCAGGAAAAGGGGTGCCACTGGAACAGGGTGCTTTTCAGCAGGAGGACTGCAAAGGCACCAGCATCTCCAGTGTTGCAATGAGCAGTGACTGGATTGGAGCAGGATGCAATTTACATTTTCCAGAGCATTCCCAGTGCCCCCTGTGCTGCCCGTGGCAGCTCCTGCTGACACCGAGGTGGAAGCTCAGGCTGACACAGGGTGTTTACAGATTCCTCAGCACATTGCAGTGCTGAGCTGGAAATGCTGCTGTTAGTGCTTTACTTGAAGTGTGTGCAGCTGACCTGGAGTGACTTAATTATTTTGTGATGATGCCTGGCAGTCCCAGCACAGTCCCACTGTGCTTGGTGCACACAATCAAACCACAGACAGCTCAGAGGAGCTTACAGCTGAGAGCCTGGGTGCACTTCAGACAAGCCTTGAAGGTCTTCCAGAGACTTCATCCCCCAGCTCTGATGCTGCACTTACCTGAGCAGCATTTTTAAACCAGCTCTTAGGTGGAGATAGCTTTAAGCCCCTGCCTGTCCTTGGAAAAACATTCCACCTGGTCTTTCATCAAGCTTTTATCTTTCAACTTTTACCCCTTTCCCCTCAATAGGAGGCATCAGGAAAAAAAATCAGCAGTTATAAATATTAAAAGTTTCATCTGCACAGAGTGAACAACCCTTATCAGGCTGCTCACCTGCTGCTGCTCCTGCTCTACAGGTCTCCACAGACTGTAGATTATAGATGCTTTAATCATGGGGTGTATTAACTGGAAGGCCAGATTGAAGTACCAGGCAGAGAGTGCATAAGTCACTCCTGTTATTATTTGATTTTTATCAGATGTGGGGAGGAGGGAGAGGGCTATTCTGGTTTTTTGTTGTTGTTGTTGGGCTATTTCAGTGAGAATAAAAGATAGTTTTATGAAAACATTGATATAACCCTGCAGCCTCCCCACCCATCACTGCCTTGGTTCCCCACCGGAGGGCAACGGTAAGGTCTCTGTTTCAATGGACTGCCCTTGGTTTATTTTCCTGAGCTTCCACTCAAAGTCATCCCAGCCTGGCTGCAAAATAGAGCTGTTTATCAGGAGCATGATGTGATTTATCTGGGGAGTCAAAGGTTGAGGTGGCTACGATGTTTGTTAATCAGCTTAGATCCTTACTTTTAAGATATTCATCGGGAGACGAGGGAAGTGCAAATTTACATCTGTAAATGACTGCTGCTATTAGCATTAAGGTGGTTTCATATCCATGAGATAGGGAGAGCTACAGTGCAGCAATAACCCCTCTGTTTTCCACTACCTAATTTTGAAAAACAAGCTCTCAGTTAATTTACAGCCCTGCTCAGGTAAAAAGGGCTGCAGGATCTTGGTTCAATTGACACCAGCCTTTTCCAGCACTATCACAATCAATGTTCATTAACTGAAGCCTATTGGATTTGGAGATTTACTGCTATTAATAAGCCAAGAGTCTATCTTTGTGTAGTTTATGAAGGAAGTTTGAGACCTGCTAATAAAAAGAGTTGCTTTTCTGCAGTTTCTTTGCCCTGTCCCTGGGCCCTACTTGCACCTCTAAAAAGAGAGTTCTGGAGCATGTGAGTAGAGCCAAAAGAGATAAAAACAGAGTGAAACTGCCTTCCTCTTCCAGAGAAATAAACCCCAGCAGACAGGAGGCTCTGGTTGATGGTGCATGCAGAGATGTGAACGTCATCTCTGTCCTAACAGAGTTAAAAGCTGCAGACTCCATGTCCTGCTGGTTATCCCCATTTTGTTGATAAATGCACAGAGTGAACCTTATCAAAACGAGCAGGCTGCAGGCCTGCTAATGGAGCTGTGCTTGTGCTGAAGATAATTGATGCCTCAATAACGCCATGCGTTATCCAGGGCGGTGGAGCGGTGTGTGAGGAGAAGCATCAATCACGGGTGCTCGTGTTTAACTTTTATCAAATATGTACGTGGGTGGCAAGGTGCATCCTTGGGCTGCTCCTGGGGAAAGAGTGTTGGGCTCTGAGCTGCAAAGTGAGTGAATCACCGCATCCCTTTTCTTACATCAGTTTCCTGCAGACTGGGAGAGTGAGGATTTACATTTCAGTCGCCTCGGCTGGAGATGCCGCGTGCTGCGGTGTTGGGAGCAGAGGTCTGATGGCCGAGAGCTGCAGTTCCCAGGCGGGAGAGAGCCTTGCTGGTGGTCAGTGTCACAGCTGCGCTGTGCTTCTCGCAATGATGCCAGTCCCGTCTCACCCGGGTGGCAGAGGCGGAGAGGGGCTGCGGTGCGGGCTCGGTGCGATGGATGAAAGCGGCTGCCCCGGCTCTGCCCGCTCCCGCTGCCCCGTGGCCAGCGAAGCGGGGCCGGTGGCCACTAGAGGACGGTGCAGACCGGGCGGCGGTGCCCGCTGTGCTGCCGCGGCTCCGCGGGGCTCTGTGCCAGTGCCGGAGTTTGCTTCCTCACACCTCCTCTACATGGACCTCTTCCCGCAGCTCCGCTGGGAATGCCGGTGCCCCCGGGCCGAGCATCGCCCCAGGGATGTGTGACCGCGCAGGAGAGCAAATCCCGCAGCGACCCAAGGCTCCGTGCGGGTCAGGGGCACCGGCTGCCCGAGGAACGGATCCCACAGTGCCATGGGGATGGTGGCTTTGCAGGGCTGAGGATGATGGAAAGAGGGAAAAACAGAAATCCCAGAGCAGCCGGCTGTGGTGTGGAGTGAGGGGACTGCGAGGAGGTCAGAGGGGTGACCTGAGCCAGATCCTCTGTCCCTCGCTGGGGCTGCCTGGCTGTGTCCCTGCAGGCGCTGTGAAGGGGGGCAGGGGATGATCACGCTCCTTTTGAATGGACAGTGCCAATCCCATGTCGCTGTTCTCACCGAGGACGAGTAGAGAAACGACACAGAGTCCAGGCTCAGGGATAAATGGAAGCGATTTAATAATTTTTCCGAAGGCTTTTACATGTTAGTTCGCAAAAGTGTGTTAAATGGCATAAGGTAATTGGTCTTTTGGCCATCCACCCCTTGAGGCGACTGGCCAAGTTCTAAGGCACCCATTTCTAAATATTTATCTAGTTAGAACCATAACAATACTGCAAAACAACAGGTGCAAGAACTTTACAAAACGGTAGCATTGTTTAAAATAATCTGCATGGGAAAGACAGAGCTCTCACAAAATGCTGCAGAGAGCTGAAGAAATTCCCTGCTGAAGCTTTTTCAGCATCCATAATCCTTCCTCCCAGCGCTGCCCTGAGAGGCTGTGATGGGGCAGGCTCCAGCCGTTCCCGGGTGTGGGTGCCCCGTGTGTGACCGAGGGCAGTGTCTGAGCCCTGGCAGTGAGCTCCGTGCTGGCTGACCCTGCTCTGCTGGGGGAACAGCCTTCCCCTACTTCTCCCCAGGGTAGCCACATACGGCCTTTCATCCTTACCTTTTTAAGCATGTCCTAAAAATTTTCAGTCCCAGTTTAGGAAAATAGTCTGATTCAGGATAGCATTTAGGTATTTATGTGCTTTAAACCTCTTGTCAGGTGAAATGTAAATTTGTGCATTAGAGCACTTGACTGTCTCCAACACTCCCCTGAATTTCTCACTGAGGAACTCGGCTGCAAAACGCCCATGAGAGGATGTCTGAGCAACACCCTAACAGGGCAAAGCTTGCAGCCCTGAGCACCAGGCTTGCTCTGAGAGCTCCCTTCAACCTACACAGCAATTCCACCTCCAAAAACCTTATGGCAAGACAAAGGACTCGGTGCAATCATGCAGGAAACCTGCTGGAGAGGCTCTGTCCCCAGAGCTGCTGGTTGTGTAGGAACCCCTTTATCCCTCTGTAATGCATCATAAAGGCTCTCTTGATATAGTTTTTACTGCACATAGCAAAACAGATTTGGATTCTGTTTCCGTTTTAGCTGATTCTAACACCATTCATCATTGCTGTATCTTAGCAGGGTCTTACTTTGATAATAGGACTCCAAGCAGTGATGAAATAAAGTGAGATTAAAATAACTAGATAATAAAGTTCCAGATTAATCTGAAACTATGGTAAATCTTTCAGGGCAGTAGAAAGGCAATACCTAAGCTGCACGGACTCAGTGTTCAGTAAATGACTGTGATAAAATGTGTTGATCCACATTATAGTTTTATGTCTGTTTAGGTCTAATAACCATAACTATAGTTCAGCTGCAGTTTGGCACCTAAAAGAATCTCCTTTGAATTTATAATTTGTTGCATGTCTTTTGTTCAGCTTTTAAAGTCTTCAAATAGTAAAAAAAAAAATTATAGGTGATGGGTATTGACTCAGCACAGGGGCTGCTAAGAAAATGGAAAGGACAGATTCTCCTGCTGGGAGCTCTTTGGTTGCCTTGATTCAGCGTGGGACCCCTGCAATCCTGATGTCAGAGTGTAGCTGTAAAGCAGAGGGAGGTGGGGGGGGTCACAGGGCTCTGCTGGTGCCAAATCAGAGGCTGCTGAATCCCCTTTGCCCTGTCTCCCACACACAGAGCTGGGTATCCCAGGTTTTATGGCCCTGCAGCTGGGCTCTTGTCCCTTCATGGCAATCTCATGGCCCAATCAGCCTTCTGGCCTCTAATCCCATGAGGTGACCTTTGGCTTTTGGTTGAGGGCTTGTCATGGCTCCATCAAGAGTGGATTCAGGCCAGGGAAGGTGAACACAGCATTGGGAACCAGGGGCTGCCCAGGCCCTGGGCTCAGCTCAGGCTGCCTGTGCTCAGCCTTGCACAAGAGCTGCAGTTCTGAATCCCTGCAGCAGCAATTTGGGCTGCAGCTCCTCCTCAGGCACAGCTTCTGGTGCAGGAGGAGAGGCCTGCTGCTCTCACCCTGCTGAGCTCACAGACCAGGCTTGCAAACCTGGGACTGAATTGCTTGCTGAACAAATTGCAGATCATGTTGCTTCACAGAACCAATGGTGTTTTTGTATTCTTCGGATTTACTGTTCATTCTTTCAGTTCAGATCAGTGATCCAGCACATGGCTCTGTTAGTGTATTGATTAGTCCAGAATCCCATCTGCCACTTCACTGTGAGGTGTTGTAAAGCTTTCAGGAAGCCCTGAAACATTTCCGAAGGAATCTCAGAGCCTCGTGCTTTCTGTGCGAGTAGAAGGTACAGGAGGAGGAAGGTTACTGGGGCAGGCTTTTAAAAGGAAGAGTGGAAATTATTTAGCAGGCTGATCCAGCCAGGAATCCCCCTCAGCTTGGGTCACCTCAGCCCTCTTGTTGCTGGAGTTTTGCTCAATGAGATGAAGCCTCTGCAATGGCAGAGTGGCACAGCACGTGCTGGGCTCTCCCATTTGCAGAATGTCTGTCGTGCTAAGCCCATCCCTTTCCCATTCCATGGCTCTGGCATACAGCAGCTCTAGAGCAGGGACCTGTGTGTTCCTTGAGGCCCAGCAGGGAAACCTGAGCATTGCCAAAAAAACCCCAGGAGCCTTGTACAGGCCTTGAGCCGGGATGGAAGGGAGGATCAGACTGCAGAGCTGGCTCACAAAGGGGTTTTTCTCCACCCAGGCAGGAGTGGGAGGATGCGCCACAAGAAAGGGCACAGCAGAAACGTCACATGCAGAGCTTTGAATAGCTTGAGTGACATTAATGGAGAGGACTTTTGTTCCCCCTGCCCTGCACTGCTGCAGATCACTGACTCTCCTCCTCTGGGATGCACCTGATGGGTGTTGGGGCTGCTCCTAAGAGCCCAAACATCAGGGATAGACAGACTGATGGACAGGGCTGTCATCAGTCTCCCAGTCAGGTGTGTGGGGCTAAGGCACAGTGGTCAAATCCTTCTCCCCAGTGGAACATCCCTCTCCAAGGACCCCCTTTCTCTCCAGCCTCAGAGCTGCATTTCAACCCTTCTGAACCGGCTGATGTTAAGAGAAGGAGACTTTGAATTTTGAACATGCAAGAAATTGCCCCTGTAGGCTTGAATTACTTATAGAGTATAAATGATGCCTGAATGTTAATGCACGTTCCAGCACGCACATTCCAGAGGGGATGATAACTTCACTAAGCACAGCCACGCTGCACCAGAGATGAATTCAGCCCGGGGTGTTTGCTGGCAGACACACCACCATCCATCCCTGCTTATTCACCCCAAACCCTCAAGTTTGTGTCGACTTGTGAGCCAGGAGGACTCCAGAAGAGAGGCAAGGAGTAGGAAATAACAAAGATACGTCTGTACATCAGACAGGTAAATTGCTCCCTCAGAAGAAGAGATCCTGAGGGTTGGCAAATCACTGGCAAGTAGAGCAGCAGGCTGGAGCTGGAGAAAGTCACTGGCAGGTGAGAGGATGAAGCCTGGAAGGCTGCTGTCACACAGACCAGCAGGACCAGGGTCTCCAGTGATCCAGGACTAATCCTGCCCCTGCCTGCCACAGGCCAGAGCAGTGGTGGGTACAGCGTGGCTGGGAAGGGAAGGTTGATTTGCCTGGCAGAATGTGCATTTTAATTGCTCATTTTCTTGCCTTTTATATGTGATTTGATTGTGAATGATGTTTTCTGCATTTGTAATTAGAGGGTAGAGCAGATGGCGAGGTTTTGTCTGAAGTGATGTAGCCGTTGAAGTAACTCATACTCCTGGCTGGTGATTTCCTAGGAAGGGAGTGCTGTGACATGAAGATATCCTGGGATTTGCTCTAAGAGAGACCCACTTCCTAAACAGTCTGGGACAGAGCTTCAGATTACAGAAACCAGCACTGTCCCACTGGAATCAGCATCCAGGCTGGTTTACACCATCTGTGAAACTGATCACTGGGGAGAAACTATTTTTCCCTTAGACCAAGAAGTGCCTGCTCTCAGACTGTGCCTGCAGTGAGCTGTGCTGTGTTTATTTACCTGTGACACATGCCACAGCCAGCCCACAAAGTGTCAGTGGGGTTTGCTTGTGGGTCTGAAAGGGACTGAATGGTGAAAGCTGCTCAGTGCTTGACAGAGACTGTGAGCACTGGATTTTCCAGGAGGCAGAGGAGGAGGATGGTGAGCTGGATCTGGGGGCTTTCCAGCCTTTCCAGCTTCACCCTCTGAGGCTTTGGCTGCCCACACCCTGCCACAGCCTGCTGGGGCACAGGGTGCAGGCAGAGCATTCTGCACAGCCAGCCCATCCACGGGGGACAGATCTTCACAGCCTTGGGAGATGCCCAGCTCTGCCTTGTCTTCACATCCTGCACTGGGAGGCAGTGTTTAGTAATTCAAAACTTCCCAAAGTTACAAAGCTGAACTTTGGGAAAGAAAACTTGGAAAGTTGTGGGAGTTCCCTGAAGGGTGACATCACTTTGTACCTCTCTGTGTCAACCAGACACTTCACTCATCAGCTTCCCACTTGGTTGGTGACTTGCAGTGAAAATGTTGGACTAGAGTCTCAAAACAGAGTGGATCCTGACTATATTTTCAGAAAAGAGAGAAAATCCTTCCTAGAAAGTTGCTTAAATACGCTTTAGCCTTTCATCCATGTCTTCTTTTATCAGCCACAAGCTTTCAGTGAAATGCCAGTAGGCAGAGCTGAGAGCTCAGCTAACAAACAGCTCCCAAAATAAGCTGTTCTGCCACCTTCTAGCCTCCCACCTTGGAAAGATGAGGTGTTTCCCATCCCACTGCCGTTCTCCACGCAGTCAGACCTTCTGCTTCCCTTTAGAAATCCTCAGCACAGTGTGAGTCTGGCTAATGAGGCTCAGGAAATGCTGACACTCAGTTCCTTTCTGAAGGACAGTTGTTGATGGCATTCATTTATGATAAATGGAAG
Source organism: Monarcha castaneiventris obscurior (assembly GCA_026261815.1). Classification (NCBI taxonomy): domain Eukaryota; kingdom Metazoa; phylum Chordata; class Aves; order Passeriformes; family Monarchidae; genus Monarcha; species Monarcha castaneiventris. The sequence goes on from JAMPIT010000485.1 coordinate 5,831,898, forward strand.
AGTTATGGAGTGTCACCCACGCTGGCTCTGGGGGGCACCTGCTGAAATGCAGGTGGGTGAGCATCTCACAGCCCTGGCCTGCCTGTCCCACTTTCTAGGAATGCTGCTCCTTAGGCAGTGCCAGCCCTGTGTGGGATGGCACAGGGCAGTGCAATTTAAGGTGAGCTTCAGGCTCCGACTGCAGAAATCCCTGAGGATCTGGGTTGCTCCACAGAAGCACCAGAACCATCTCAGTGTGTCCTGACCTCCCTGCAGGCCCTTAGCTCTAACCTGGCCCCTGCCCCTCACTCTGGAGGCAGCGCTGATGCATGAAGGAGCACTGAGAATGTCCCATAACAAATCAAACCTACTTATAGGGATGTGTGCCTGCTCTGACAGAGATCTGGGAGGAGGGATGGGAGGTTTCCAAAGGGAGTTTGCTGGCTCTGGTGGCTGCAGTCAGATGGTTTGATAGCATCCTTCATCTTCTGGAGGGGGGCAGTTTCTTACCTCTTCTCTCGGGCTGGCGCTTGTAAACACTCACAGATTTTTATTTTTACTCCTTAATACAGCAACACTGTGAGCTCTCCCATTTGTAAAATCTACCTGAAGAGAAAAAAAGGAAATATATTTACAAATGCACTCGCAGGCACACACATATCATTTAAGACAACAAATAACTAGGAAAGAAGAGGCAGTAGTAATTCACTCTCGTTTTTCCTCTGATATTTTTAAACGCCTCAAGTTTTCCTCTTATGGTTTACGACGTTATCATGCTCCTGTCTAAACTACCACCTTAAAATACATTCTACATGGTTATTTTCTCCATAAAATCCTGACAATAATAATTTCCCCTCTACTCCTACTTGCACTGTAATTTTGCATCTGCCAAGCCATCCACACCTATTTGATGGCCAGCAAATTGCAGCCATGCAGGAACCTGCCATCCCCGACCATCACTCGTAGGTCACATTGCTCCACTCCAGTGATGAATTCCCTGAGCTGGCAGAGGTGGGCTTGGATCACCTCCCATCACCAGCAAGGACTGGAGGATGTCAAGAGGCTCATTTAATGAATTGTGTCATATCAATGAATTGTTTCAATATCAAGGGTGCTGCCCAGGGCCAGCTCATGCTGGTGACCTCGGACAGGGCCTGGCTAATGCTGGTGTGATGGCACATGCCAGCTGATCCCAGGTGCCCCTTGCGGTGTTTTGCAGCCCACATGGCTGCCAAATGTGCCATGATGGAGCTGCAGCAGCAGCTTGTGCCCGGCCAGGCTGGTTCTTGCCCTGCTCCCTCCTCCAGCTGTCACTGCACTGATCCCTGGGCAGGGATTTGGGCCAGGAGCTGCCCTGACCAGAGCTGTGCTGGGGCTGCCTTTCAGCTGAAACAGAAACCATTTAATGCAACTGTGCTTTTCTGAGAGCCTTCTGCCTGAGCTCCAGTGAGTGCCCAGGAGCTGCAGCCCTCTCTGAGCAGCAGCTCCTGCCCATCCCAGGTGGACCAGAGGATGGAATGCAGACCTTGAGGAGGAGCAGGTTGGTACCCAAAGTTTTGTAATCTGTGCTTAGTAAAACCAGAGGTTTCTTGGGGAAAAATTCATCATCTGTTGTAACCTGGTGGGTGTTTCTTCCCATACCTTTGGAAAGCTTTGCTGCATTAACCCTGTCCTGGTTAGATTTGAAGCAAAGGCTTTGCTCTCTGTTACTGCTCTTGCCAACTCATTTGTGGCAAGGAAAGAAACCCCGGGAGTATTGCCAAAGCATGAGAACATCCTCACAGAGCCTGACACTGCTACTGCATGATATCATTTCTCCTCTAGGTTGTTCCAGCTCATCTGAGATAAGGGCAGGATTACTTTTTGGGTTTTTTGTTTGTTTGCTTAGGTTTCAGTTTGATTTTTATTTTGAACTTTCAGCTTACTGCATGGAACATTTTTGGATCATCTCAGGTGCTATCTGGTCTTATCTCCAAAGCACACTGCTGAAAACAGTCAGGGAGTGGGTCTGGCTTAAGCAGGAATTAAGTGGCTCACTGGATTTTGAGATAGAAAATGTGTGGCGTCCTGCTGCTTGCATATATCATTTGCTTTGTCCAAAAGTTGCTTCAGTCTAGTCCAGTGCAAACAGAAATTCATCTGCTTAGTTCAAAAGTTTTCCAGGTAGCCCATTTGCTGTGTGCAGTGACACCCTGCATCCATGCACTAATGCCTTGCCCAGCAGTTTAATGGTTAATAAAAATAATAATAATAATAATAATAATGATGATGATGATGATGATTATGGTTGTGCCAGCCTTTACAGAAGAAGGGAGGGTGAGCAGGGGAAATGCAGACACTGGTTTGCCCCGGTCTAGGACCCTCACTTCTTCTTGCACTCTGGTGGAAATCAGGAGTGGTTGATATTGCTCCTCCCTTGCTGCCTCATGGCTGAGGTGGTTATTCTGTGCAAGCAGAAGAGGAGGAAGAAGAGAAATAGGAGGGCAGGAGCCCTGTTTGCCCCAGTGCTGAGGATTTTAACAGCGAGTCAGCCCCGACTTGCAGAGGAGCTCAGGGAAGAGGGGCTGTGGGGTTCAAACCTCCCTGTTCCACAGCCATTTGTTTGTTTGCTGGGTTAGGAGGGGAAGGTGACTCTGGGTGGGTGTAAAGCAGCTCACAGGAGCAGGGAAGGGGCAAGGGCATCTGTTGAGAAGGATAATGGACTGTTTGGAGCACGATGTGGGGATCTGGGTGTTAAAGCTTTGTCTCAGATTAACTTCACCTGAGCTTGCAGAACTGAACTGAGCGAGGTTTTCTGCCTCATTTTGCCCTTGAAATGCTGATCCAAGGAGAAAACCTGGCTGCTGCACACTTCAGACCATGCTCTGCTCTTGGAGGCTCCTCATTCCTGTTCTTTCTGGGACAGGCCGTCCATCACCCCACAGGACCCTTCCACTTTTCCCTCTCTTTCCCTCCTTCTATCTGTTTTCAGAAAGAACTATTCCAGTAATAGCTAAATCACACACCAGTGAAGTTTATCAGTAGTTTGGAAGTGATATTAGTAACATATTTGCTACAAAGTCAGTGAGGGGAAGTACATTAGCTCATGGATGAAAATGTGTATTTTTTTCCCTTTGCTGCCTAGTTAGCTCTTAAATTTCTCTTAAAATTAAGTTGACATGGAACAGCAGAGACACCCAGTTTCTTTCTCTTTTTTTCCTCTTTCCCTTTATTATATATATTACATTTATACATAATAGATACAGTAGATATAGAATATGCAGTATTTATATATAACAATACATAGGTAATATTTATATAGACATATAATATATATAATAATGGAATATATTAAAATAGTATAAATATAACATAAATATTAATATAATATATAAATAATAATATAATATTAATTAAGAATAAGACCAAGACTATCATCTTCCTCTAATCAAAGATAATTTTCAAAGGAAATGCTGCAGTTTTATCTTAGGAGTGTAAGTCCAAAGACCAGCACAAGAAGCAGAGGTAACAGAAAAAAGAGATACAGCAGGTTGGGGTTTTGCTGTTTTTTAAATTTCTTTCTTAGCATGGCAATAGCATTTGCATTTAATTTTTCTGCTATGAACACTTGTACTTGTCACTATTTAACAAGCATATTAGCAATGAAAAATGTGAATAAAAAAGAAATACAGTGCAACCACATCGCAATTATCCCATTCTCTCTATAATGATACGTCTTGAGGAGTTCCCCATGCAGTGCTCATTTCAAAAACTAATTATAGCAACTGCATTACAAACTGCACCGTTGGTGTCTGCTGCCTCCACATGCAGCAGATGAGTGTAATTGTTCCATCCTGGAGCTGACCTGGAAGAGAGTGCTGCATTAATGGGGGAGAGGAGCAGTCACACAGAGGCAGGGAGGGCTGGTCCTACAGCAGATATTTTTCAAGAGTATTGTCATGACAACTGAGTCAAGGAATTCCTTTTCCTGCCTTTGTTGCAGCTGTTGTTAGGTGAGGATTGAACGGTGGCATTCAATTTATGTTTAATTTCTGTCCATGCTGTGGATGAGCTCCATTTCATGCCCTGCACTTGATAGAGGTGCTGTCAATGTGAGCACTTGGCATGTCACTGTGTCTGAGCAGCTTTCTCCAAACGGTCTGGAGGAAAGAGTCAGCGTTGGTTTGCCTGCTGTTGTTTTATTTTTGATGGGTTTTTTACCCTGTCGATGGAGGTGTCCTGGCACAGCTTTGGCCACAGTGTGGGATGGGCAGGGGCTGTGGTGAGGGTGGTGCTGGCAGCAGTGTGGGTGCTGCAGGAGCAGGTCACACTGTCGGGGTCTGTGCAGGAGCCAGGATAAACACACACTGTGCAGGTCACTTCAGAGGGCCAGTGAAGCACCCTGGTACCAGTGCTAAGTGACCCTGTAGCTGGAAAGGTGGTGCCCAAACCGATTGGAAAGGTGGGAAGGAAGGACAAAGACACAGCTTTTATTTGTGCCAACAAGCCCATGTGTCATCACTCTGTAGCATCATCCTTGCCCACAGGCAACCTCTGTACTCTGTCTCCTTTTTAAAGTGTTGGCTTATTTATTTATTTACATTTTGTCTGAGGCTTTGTTCTGATCAGCTGGCAGGGCAGGGCAGTGTGGCCTTTGCTTCCCCATGAGCTTGCTGACTGTGCTGGGGCTATTCCTGGTTCACAAGCATCCCAGTGACCACGAGAACCACGGGAGCATCTGCAGTGCCAGCTGCACTGCCAGCCCTGCATGGCACTGAGATGGCTCCCTGGCAGCTCTGCACTTCACTGTGCAGTGACAAAGGGTCATGTACAGAAAGGGAGTTTGTTTACAAAAGAAAAACTGAGGTGGAGATCATAGTTTGTGCCAATCCCACCCAAACCTGGAATTCAGAAATCAGGAGCAGGACTTGTTTGCAGCTCATGTTGCTTTGGTCATGGGGGAGGCACTTCTTCAGATCTCTGCTCCTTGCTAGGATATCAGGATCCTTTGCTCACCAGGGGTATTGAAGCTCTGGAGAGTTTGTTTGCACTGAGAACTTTGCTCCCACCCACAGAGAGATCAGGAACTTTGAATGTCTGCAGGGACTGGCAGCGCTCAGCACTGTGCTGTATGAGGCCTTGAAAAGGCAAGGAAAAATGAGGCAGAAAATGCCTTTCTTAGCCTGGGAAAAATGGTTGGATTACTGCAAGGGTAGAGCATAAGCCCCAGACACAAAGCAGAGGCACGAGAGAGGAAGAGCAGCAGTGGGGTTGCTGTCTGAGTGCTGGAGTGATGTGTCCTGGGAGCACCTCTGATCCTGCAGCCCCAAGCCAAACACCCCCAAAGGCCCCACAGCATCCTTAGTTTTGGAGAAGATCTGTCCAAACCAATGTGTACAGGCAGATTAAGGGTAAATCCAAAGAAGTAGGTGACAGAGGCACAGAGCAGCAGCTCCTGCACTCAGTGGGGTGTTCTTCAGGGTGTGCTGCTTTCATCCCACTGTCACTGCTGTAAATAACCTCGAGCTCCTTCCAGGCTATGCCTCACCTCTGGCAACATCCTCCCAGGAAAAATCCAGAATTACTGCAGCTCCTCTTTCCATTAAATGTATCCATGCTCCCAGTCTGATGCACAATGGTCTGTTTTTTCCTCTTTTAAAACTTATCTTCTTTGTTTTGAAAATAAAAATTAACTTGCTGCTCATCTTCCATTTCCTTTTCATGCTCTGAGCAGTGAGTAATTAGAGCTGCATCACACTGGAGAAATTACAACAATATAATGTTTCTATAGTAAAATCTGCATAAGTATAATATCTTTGAAAAATAACAAGCTGCTCTAAGAGAAATTAATTATCCCATTGGGATGGTCATTATGCTGAAACAAAAGCTCTCAGTTTTCTTTGCCCACTTGCATTTTGGGCATTTCTTTCATTTTAAGTACTGGCCACATATTCCATGCCTTTTCACTGTGGCTGGAACATAAATAATAACATGTTTAAAGCAGTGCAAAGTCTGTCTTGGAACCTATTACAGATATGACAAGAATATTAAACAACTTTAAAATTAAGTCAAAGTGCATTTTGCAAATCTGTGGTGGTGGCTATATATCATTACTGTTCTTCAAGCCAGTTCAGCCACATTTTCCTTGGCTATTTTTATTTTGTGAGTTGCTGCTTCTTTGAGGAACGTGGCTGCATTTATCACAATAAGCATTTATTATCATCATATTCTCTACCCAGGCACAAAACTGTATTTAAGAGAGATTTTTTCCCCAAAGGGGATGGTACTGCTGTGCATGGTATATCTCTGTATTTGAGAAACCCCCTCTCCCCAGCACCCAAAACCTATCATCAACTCTTGCATGTGACTGCAATAGCTTTTGCAGTCAAGGTGAATTACAAGGATTCCTGCTGAATCCCTGGCAGATACAAATACCTAGTTATCCTTGGCTTTCCTGCTGAACCTAATCAAAGATATTGTTTATTAAAATCCTATTGTCTCCACAGTGAGGAACAAGGACAAGTTGCTCTGGAGTGATTTAATACTTCCAGCAGTTCTGTGTAAAGATTTATTATGGCCAGGAGAAAGAGCAAATACAAAATGCCCGAGTCATTACTTTTAATTTGCCACTTCTTTAAAAACATGTGTACACAAGGCTAAAACCTTCTCTACAGTTCGGTGTGACCTCTTATCAGCCAGGGGAACAAACCAAAGCATAAACCCTCACCCCTTCCTTCAAACAGAGGAAGGACATGAAGATTTAGCCTTGAATTTAAAGGCAGACCACACTGCTTCTGCTTAGCCTAGTGGTTTTCAGAGTTTTGAGACTAGAAACTGTAAAAAAAAAAAGAAGTTATTAGTTTCGAGGATTAAAATTACCAGTTCAGATTATCCAGTTGTACCTGTGGTTCTCTCTGAGGTGATGCATTGGAGGGGATGATGCTGCCTGCAGAGGGGCTCAGCCCTGCAGTCAGGTCTGAAGCTTTACCCCACACCTGGGTCACAGCAAGAGCCCTTTGTGCAGGGCCACAGAAACTGAACTCATTCAAAGTGGGATGTACATTTTTTTCCAAGTAATGAGCTTTTCTTTGTGATCCAATTTTATTGAGGTTTCAGGGACTGTATCATAAGTAAAGCACAAAGATAAATGAGTGAGCACAATTAATAAATGCTACTACCCAGCTCTCTGAGCTTTTAAACTGCTTATCTAATCCTATGTAATCTTTATTCACAGCATTGAAAGTACCACATTACAACAGTTGTAATCAATTAGGAAAATGGCTTTAATGGTTTAAAGAAGGTAAAAGGCAACGTGTGCTTTTCCAGGCTGCCCGTGCTCAGGTGAAGGGAGCTCTGGCTTAGCAGCTCTGCTGAGGACCAGCACTAAGCCTGAAAGAGGATCTGTGAAGGAAAGCTGCTGCCTTCCCTCCCCTGTGATACGGGAGCCCAAATCCAGGGGAGAGATGGGAGAAGAGAGCACCAACACACTATTCCACAATGATCCAATGGGATTTCACTATCTCCCATGGCTGCTTTTTCTGCAGCCTGTTAAATCACAGCAGTCAGGGGCTCAGCCCAAAATCATCTTATCCTTAATTATCCCACAAGTCCTGGTTGGAACAGCTTCTTATTATGAGAAAGGAGTTCTACCTCTGACATTTTAATATTTCCAGTCTTTCTGTTCCCAGCTCCTTTCTTTGTCACTGCTAAAGCCATGAAATTTACATTTTAAAAAAAGCCAACCACGTAATCAGTCATGTCTTGGCAGGCTTGGCCATAGGCTCCACACTCTGCTGAGTGCCAGGGAAGGACAATATTGATCTGAAGGAAGTTCCAAGCCTGCCCTCACAGCAGGAGCCTGGCAGTCCTGGGACTGCACCCAGGGAGTCCAGCCATTCCTGATGGTGCCTCTTCACTTTGAGCCTGACATTCCCTCTTTTCACTATCTTTTAATTTGCACATAACTCTTGTGGTGAGATACTTTTGGTTTGGGTTTCATGTGTCTGCTAATTGGATTTAACGGTGTTTCCCCAACTAATTTTCACCAGCAAGCTGCACAGGGCTGGCTTCTGCCTGACTTGTTCCCAGCTGCCATTCCCCTACTCCAGGCCTCCTGCACAGGGAGCAAAAATGAAAGCAACAGCCCCAAAGCTCACATCTTCTCTGCCTTCCTGCTGCTGCTTCTGCAATTAACAACTCAGATTTCTGTGAGCACACGGATATTTATTTGTCCCAGGCTTTCAGCTGCAAGAGAAGATCTCTCTTATTGTTGGAAAAACAAAAAGACAGGTCTAAATAAAAAAAAAAAAATCTCTAAGTGTAACAAACAATGCATTCATTCCCCAATGAGGATCTCCCCTTCCCCATAGGTGAGGAGTCTGGAGCTGTCACAGGCAGCTGATGAGTGATGCTCTGCCTGGTCCAAGGGGCTGCCTCTCCCTCAGTCCTTCTAAAGGCTGAAATTTTACATGGTCTTTCAGGTAAAAGAAAAGGAAAGTTGTTGCTTTGATTATGTTTTATCTTTTTGTCCTGAAAAGTTGCTTTGAAAGCAGCTTGCACAGCTGGTCTATGGACACCTTTCTCCTGTAATTCTGCTGTGACCTTTTCACCATCCTTCCACAAGTAACTGGGAAAAAAAAAAAAAAAAAAGAAAAAACCCCAAATCCAAACAAAAGGATTATAAACAGATATTTTCTTTTTTCTAACTTCAGAGAGTGTGGGGTTTTTTTTCCTCACAAAACATGTCCTTGCTTTACAGGCTTCAAATCTGACAGAATCAGAACAAATGGTCAGAGCCATGGCAGCAGAAAGCTTTGGGCTGAGCACCAGAGAGGTGCAGTCTCAAACCAGTTTGCACTAATGAGCAATAAATTTTTTACCTGTGGAAAAGGTCACACTTGAATTTCTATCTGGTGTTAAGACTCCCTGGAGAAGTGACAGATATCTGTTGGGACAGGAGTTGAAGGAAGAATATGAATATGAAGAGGAAAAATGAAAAAAACCCAAACAATCCAACCCTGAAAATGAAGTGGAATTTTTTGGCCAAATAGAAATGTATTAAAATCTTCACTACTGATGCAATTTTGAACACGAGCTTACAAGGAGTTTAAGGACACTTTCCAGATGTGACGGAACTATATAATGCCTTTTTGGTCAGATCTGGAAGCTTTGAAATACCTTGGAAAAGAAGAGCTTGTGAATGGTATTTCATTCTCCTAAAAAAGTGAAAAAGTTATATAATAAAAGCTTCCTAGTATCACCTGCTTTTCTAAGAGCATTTTTTTTCCTCACTGGGTGTATTTTCACATGCCATGTAAAAGCATTCCAGTTCCAAGATTGCTACATTTTTGCAGAAATACACACCTGACCTCCATTCCATGCTTTCTAAAAGTTCACTGTCCCAAATCTATTATGTGCCTCTAAGCCAAGCTCCAAGCTCTGGAGATGACACAGTCACTGGTATGGATAATTTGGCTCCTAAATGTTTGCTTTGAGCAGTTTCTTAAATGTCATTCCTTGCAGTACACAGAGCAGGCAATAAACAATAAAATTATTCACCTTGAAGAAGCCATCTGCAGTCTTTAAGGACATCACCAGTTTTTTTCTTGCTGTGAATGGTCCTCTGGGATGCTGTAAGTGTCATTTCAGCGCTGTGTTTCCCATCATCTCCGTGCCAGCCTCATTCTGCTTTAGAAACAAAAGTGATGATGGGCAAATTAAGAGGAAATTCCACTCTCTATTAGCTCCTATATTTCATTTATTTCTGTAACTGTCTAACTCAGCGCTTGGCATTGGGAATTCTTATTTGGGGGCAGGATCAGGACACTCCATGCCTGGAAGGAGCAGTGCTGTGGGTGCAGCAGGGTGACCCAGCTGCAGGCTCTGAGGGAGCTCTGACCTGTGGGATGTGCTCAGCACAGGAGCCTGTGATGCTCAGCTGCAGCAGAGAGAGGTTATGCTTCACCCAGGCACATCTGTCACCACTTTTCTCCCGTTTTTCTCATGGATGGAGCAGTTGTTGTCATTTTCAATGGAACCTCAGCTCCCTTCACCCTCCTCCTCCTGTGCCAGCAATATTTCTGCTGCCTGCTTTGAGCTGTTCCTCTGCAAGGGTGACACCCCTGACAGCAGCAGTGCATTCCTGTGCACAGGGACATCCATCACAGCCTAAAGAGGGCTGGTCTCTGGCTCCCTCAGCCAGCCATCCTCAGGGAAAGGCAGGCAGAGCTGCTCCCTCTGGCCTCTTTCCTGCTCTGCACAAAGCTTTTGTTCTTTTACTGAGTTTTAAACAAAAAGCCCGCTAATGCCCCTTAAAACTCCATCCCCACTCCAGAGGAAGAACCTGAGGCTGGAGATAGAAGTTATGGAAAACACTGAAGGAATGTCCATCTCAAAGAAGGCTCTCACTGTCCAGGACATCAGATTATGGGTGGTGAAATCCACCTGCATCTACCCCCAGAATGAAGCTGCTCCTGGCACAGCCCTTGGCATGGACAGGCTCCAGACAGGGTGATGCTGCTGGGCTGGGGGATGGAGCCCAATTAAAACTCCAATAAGAGCCTGTTTTACTGAGAGAACAAAGGTTGAGAGCTTCATTTGGAATGGGCTGGGAGAAATAATGTGGTTTTTTTTTTTTTTTAAATAAGGCTTCATTGTTTTAAATGCTGTATTGTTCAGGATGTGCCAGCTTCCCCCTAATGAAAGCCTTCAAGAGCCAATCCTTGATGTAATGGTCTCTGCCTTGCAGGGTTCAACCTTAGTTTCAAGGTTGTGAGGTTTATTTCTGGAGGCTAAATTTACTCTATAAAATCTTTGCAAAACCTAGCTAATGTAATGAAAAAGCAATCAAACTTTAAGAAAGAGCCATTGCAACAGAGACAACCCACCATTATTAATCCAGCTAAAACCAAAGGCTAAGGTCTGTCAGCCTTAAAAATGAAATTAATTCCTTCTTAGCTCTACAGCCTTTAATTATTTTCACCAATCGATGAGTTATAAAAATATAAAGAAAAAATTTCAAACTAAACCAGAGCTGCTTTTAAAATGAAATGAAATAAAAGCACAGTAAAAGCAGCCCAAGTTTGGAGTGACACTGGTTTTGCTGCTGTGGTTTCTGATGTCAGAGCACTCTGTGATGGGATTATTTCTCCATGCCTCACGATCCATCCATTATTGTACCCATATTGTAGACTTCATGTCACAGTCAACAATAAAAAACACCCTTGGCAACCTCCATTACCTCCTGCAGTTAATTTGCGTTCTCGCAAAGTGCTTATATTTACTATGAGTGATAATCATAAATATGCATGAGACCCTAAGTGAGGGAGAATGTGCTTAGGAGCTAATACAGCGGGAGGTTTGCCTAGAAGAGATGTCAAAATCAGTTCACTTTTGTTATATATGAGTAATTTAATTTCCTCTACAGTGTTATTAGGGCAAGAAAGAAGTAACATTCTTTGGCGTAATTGAAGCAAATCCTGGCAAGACAAGAGGATAACAAAGCTTTTCCATCTCATCATGTCAAACTCTTGCCTTCTATTCAGTGCACACAGACGGGTTCTTTGTCCTGAATTAAATTATCCAGTTGAGTTTATTAACTTCTGATGTCCCATGACCTTCAGCATATTTACTGCTGGATCTTTAAAACTGTGTCTCTAATTTACTCCTTCACAACAGACCTCGTTTTTGTGTCAGATCAGAAACACTGGGGGCATTCAACCCTTTCTCAGGTCTTGAGTTTCAGCAGCAGCATCCCTTGTTAAACCCTGGAGCATGGAGCATTTCCACTGCTCCCTAACAGAGTATAAACCAAACAGCCAAGGAGTCCTGGGACTGGGAAGGAGATGTGGGAAGTCAGTTCTTTCCTCTCCCCACTCTCCCTGGCGCAGCAGAGCGATGCTCAAAGGCATCGAGGTTGCAGCCCAGGGAGGCCAAAGCCACTGAGAGCTGTGGAACAAACCTGCTGCTGCTGCCTCTCAGGGGTGGGTGACTTAAGCAAAATTTAATTGATTTCAGGCTGTAGTATTCTCCAAAGGATAAACTGGACCTTTTTCAAAAGAACACATGAATCACAGGAAAATCAGTTATCTGTGGGTGAGCAGGGCCACGATGGCTGAGCCCCTTGATATTTTTTCAGTATTTCCAACCCTGCATTGCAACTCAGAGCAAATCCTTTGACTCCAGAGCTTGGTGGCCATGTCCCAGGGGTTGGGTTTCCCAGCCCTGCACTGCAGGCACTGACTGATAGCCACCCAGCAAAGTTTCCCAGTTTCCCAAGTGCCCCTGTAAATCTCACAGACCCAAGCTTGCTTGGGGACATCTCAATGTCCCATATTGAGTTACCCATATTTGGCCTAAATGGGAGCTGGAGTTGTCCAACAACCAGCTCACACCTGATCCCAAAACAGGTAAATTTTATGTACGAACAGCAATTCCATGTGGGGATGTGGGACAGGTGAATGCTTGTGTCCATCCCTCTGCTGTTTTTCTCCTTTGGTAGGAGGGGTGTGAGCTCCCATGCTGGGTGTCTGTGTGATCCCCAGCTCTCAAGCCATGAGGAAATTATGGGAAAAACAGAGCATTGAGGAAAATGATGGATTCCTCCTCTCCCCACGCCTTTCTGAAAGGTACTTTAGCTCTTCTTTAGTGGCAGGTAGGGACGCAGCAAAGGGACATTTCTCCCTTGCTCTCTAACTCAAGGGATACAGATGATCTCTAGCCTGCCTCTGGGTCAGTCCAAAGGCATGGATATATATTTCCAGACCTATAAACTGATGCAAGACTTGCCTTGGATATTTATTTGATACATACCAAAATACTGGCATGATCCAGCATGGCAAAGGCACATCTCACTCTTGCTAACCCTGAGTGACATTCAGCTCTCCTGCTACTGCCATCCCTCTTACCTCACCTGTAAATCAGGAATAAATGCTATTTATGCACCTGGGTGAAGCATTTGAGAGCATCAGAGGAGAGGTACCGTGCATGTGGCTGTGTTACTAGGTCTGCTCATACAGGGAAAAGTAAAATGACAACACATAAGCAATTTGCAACAACTCCTTTTAGCACTGTGTAGCCTGGGAAGGTCATTATGCGCAGTTGCTCCAGAGAGAGAAAGCTCCCCTGCTCTGAGCAGAGCTTGCCTGAAGGAGAAATATTCCATACACCAGGCTCAGGCAAGCCTCAGCTCACAGATCAGCTTATCTTGGCTGTGCACAAGTTACCCTTTTCTCACACGGCATTTAAACACTCTTCAACTTGTACATTCCTGAATATGTGAGATAAAAACAAGCCATTGCAGGATGAACCTCAGTTCCCTAAACCTCCCCAAACAGGAATGGAATGGATAGAAGCAAAAAGAAGGAGATATTTCCCAGGTGTATGGGGTGGAGCCACATATTTGTTGCAGATGTTTTATGTCTCATTTATCATATTCTTCTACTCTTGGCTTGTTTTTAATTATTCTCTTGAAATATTGTTGCTACATAGCTGAATTGTGGGACTGTTTAATTGAGAAAGGTGGTAAAGAGGAGTCGTTCCTGGAAGAAAGTAGTAGATAAATAGCAGCAAAAATAAAATAAAATTGAATATCAGCAAGTAAAGCGAGGTTTTCTAAAATTTCTTACAGTGATAAATCAATGACAAACTCCTTCATATCCAAAGAAGGGTAAGTCATGGAAATTAGGAGTAACATGTTACCTTTTCTTGGACTTCATGGATGATCTACCTTTAGGTATTAGACATTATCCAGGCGTTCAGGAGAATTCAATCCTTTAGCCTTTGGACAGAGACAGTTTGCTGTCCCCTCACCCTCGAGCACAGTGATAGGGATCACTTCCCCACAGGATATTGAACTGAGCCAGGGAGCTCACCCCACATTTAACAAAGGAGAGTCAGGAGGTACCTGGAGCCACCTGGGTCCATCAATAATGTCTCAGTTTAAAACACATTCCCTGGCAAGTTAAAAAAGAAAGGAAGATGAATTCTACCCTGTCTGCTGTGCCCCATATTGGTGCCAAAATTGCCGTGTCCTCACTGTGCTCCACGTATCCAACCTGAAACTCACCTCTAGGAAAACGTTTAGAGCACAGCCAGAGCTTCTTGTTGGACTTAATCAAGGTGGGAAGAACACTGCACTGTGCTTCTGTGATGTGCATATAAATTGATGTGGTGATTCCGAGGTTTTTAAGGCTAGAAGGAAATATGATCATCTGATCTGACCTCCTGAACCACCTCAGGTCACCCACAGGTTGTAGGAGCTGTCTGATGTTGGAGGAGTGAGGCAAAGGCTCCATCTGTGATTTTACCCCACTGTAGACCATTGTTGGTGGAACTGAAATGGAAACCCTTGAACTCCGTCAGATGGGGAATAGAAAGCTGTTTTCTGGCTGGTGTAGGCAAAATTAAGCATTAAGCTAAGCCATAGATGAAGTTATTGTTGCATTCATTGTGAGGGCTGCTATGACAACAGATGAATGCTGCAGGTAATTTAATTACATTTCTGTCAGCCCCTGTGCCTTTCAGGAGACAATGCAGAAGCCGGCAGCATTTTCTTTTAATACTGCTGGTGGCACAGAAAATGTCAAATTCTCCTCCAGAGGGCCTAACGAGAGCATTTCACTTGAGTAATGAAACGTTATTTAGGTATCTTGAAGGGTCCCTGTTTTTTTCCCAGCATTTCCAACTCCATGAGTGTTCCCTTCACTCTGCTCACAAGGCTGCACCACACACCTAGAGCTGAATCCTGACACAAGCTTTCTGCACAGCTGCCCACCCACCCCACAAACCCTGATTTTTTCACCCAGAGGTGACCCTCCATATCCCCTTCCTGCTTCTCTGCCTTTCCTGGGTGTTTTTGGAAACCACCACTCCTTTGGCTGCACTAATGGGAAAAAGTATCAGTGGGTGGAGGTGAGAAAATTCCCTTTTTCCTCTGATCATGAGCTGTGCAGCAGGGAGAGGGAAACAACTGCTTTAAGGACAAGGTATTGACTTACAGAACAGAGAGAAGTTAATAGATATTGACTCCCACTTGCTTCAAGTAGGTCACACAGTGCAGGATTGTGTTGCACAGACACTGAGGGTTGGGAGTAGGGAATTCTTGTCACAAGGACCAACATTTTAAATGTTGTTATGTGTGTGCCATTCCCTCACCCTGAGGGACAGTATTTTCCTATACACAAGCCCAGATTTCTGCAGAGCTGGGTGAAAGCCTGCTCTGATGGACTGCATTGACTTCAGTGGGCACTGTTGGAGCTCAGCATGACTGGAAAAGTGATCTGTGTCTTACCAAGGCTGGATCCAAGATCATTAAAATAATCTTATAATTTACATTAATTAAAGTAGGAACATGGCAATTATCTATTGTTAATCTGAGGAAACTGTCTGAGGAGCAATCCTTCCATGCCAGGGTATAAACTCAGTTGCCATGTAATTAAGTCATAGCTACAGCAGCACTGAACAAATGTGCAACAAGATTCAGATAATACCTTAATGTGATAAGAAATACCCAGGCATTTAGCTGGCATTGAGGAAATTAGCCACACCAAATTAGATATCAATGAACACATTTGCTACCATGTCAGTTACCATTCTGGGTATAAATTGAGTATAAATTGAAACCTAATCAATTATTTCTACGGAGCTCTTGCATAAACTCAGATTGGGAATTGAAAAAATACTGTTATTTTATAATGTTATAAATGTTATTCTGTAGGGATGTGTTTTATGACACTGCCAAAGATGAAATGATGACAACACTGCCTTCTCCCCTGTACTTCCCTGGAACAAAGAAAGAAAGGTGGAGTAAGAGCAAGCCCCAGTTTAAAGTCAACACTGAAGGTAATTGGCAAAGCACTGAAATCTTGGGCCACCTGGCCTTTTCCTCAACTCCTGAATAGCTTTGTGCCCTGATTTCTCCTTTGGCATGTGGAGGTTATGATACTTTCACTGTAAGGAGCTTTGAAATGCCTCTTGATGGAGAACTCTACCAAATGACAAGGATGTACCCAAATCAATAAAGCCCACAGGCTTTCCTCATCACCTTCCTCTCAGCATACTCAAGGAGGAATTTCTTGGAAGTTCTAATAAAAGCTCTTATTGCCCAGTGTCTCCATCCTGAGGCACTGAGGGGACTCTCCTAAGGATGCACTCCAGGATCAGTGAGCTCGTTCCCACGTGTGTTGCAGTCCTTTACAATCCCACAGAAGCATCTAACCCACTAGATTATTCCATCTTCCCTCAAACACAGTGTGCTCCATGCCCATGTGATCATCTCCTAGCATCCCTACAAGATCAGGACCCATTTTCAGATGAGTTTCTCAAAAATGCCCAAATTGCCTTTTAACATCTTACCACCACCTCCCTCTCCCTGTGAGGCACAGCCTCTCGCTCTGACTGTCAGTTCCTACATGATTATTCAGAGTGCCTTTATTCATCCTTCAGAGATCACTGTCTGGCATCTTCCAACCACCAATTTCTCTCAGGGTCTGTGTTTTTCTCCGCTGAAAAGGAAATATTTTGGTATGTGCATCCAGCCCTGCTGCTCAGACAGTTTAATGAATCCATCAATAAAGCACCGACCAGCGAAGGAGAGGGACGTGCACGGTCATTAGGATCCATCATTAGCATTTTGCACACCACCACAAGCTTTTGTACATGAGCAATTAATACAGCAATGAATACCACAATAAGCTGCAGAAACCTCACTGAGGCTGGGAAGTGTAAACAGTGCCCTCCACTTAAAATAATTGTGAGAATATTTTAAGAACCTCCACGGAAAGGAACAGCTGAAGCTCCTGCTGCAGGCACAAAAAGCCACCCCTAGACATGATGGAGAAACCTTCCACCATCTTAAAAAGAAGCCATCTGAGGGAGTCAGAACAAATGCTGGCCGTGTATCACTTTGTGAAGCAAATATCTGGAGCATCCTTCCAGATCCATATGCCACCAGCCCACCTAAACGTAAATGTTAGGTTTAGAGAAGTGTAAACGGGGCGTTTACTCCAGTCAACTTATCCCCAGACATGAGCTAGAGCATCAACTGGTTTATTCTGGCTGCATAAAGAAGGACAGGTGATACCCAATGTGTTGGTACACAATTAACTCACAAAGAATTCCTGAGTACTCTTGAATGATGCGTTGAGTTTTTGCAAGGAAAATGTTTCTCTCTGTATTTTTGACTTGGCATTACAAACCCTAGTGCTGGATTTACTGTCCTGGAAGACCCTGGCTGGACATAAGTGTGATAGTAATATGGGAATGTCCTGTATGGCCAGAGACAGGGCCTGGCTCTGTAGGATCTGTCCCACACGGAGTCAGAATCCTTGCACTCATTTCAAACCTTTGCCCTTGGATACAATTTTTAACACCTCACAAGGTTAAGTTTGCCCAAGGAAAGCACAGGCAGAAAGAGTCCTCTCCCACAGTTTTTGTGTACACACTAGTTTCCAGCAACTTTGTTAATAACACATTGCCCATGCAAATTAATTCAGCTTAGAGAAACAAGTCCTGATGATTATAAAATGCTGCAATCACAGTATTGCTTCCGGCCAGCTGAGAGTAAATTCATCAAGCATTTGTTATTTAAAGCTGCTGTGGTGATAAATGCTTGCCTTCATTTATGATTGTACACCAAGACAGAGAGAAAATGGAATACATAAAAATGACTGCATGATGGGAATCCCAACAGAAACCACCCGAAACAAAGGCGGGGAGATGGAATCTCTTTCATGACCAGCTGAACGATGCTGATATGCAGCCACTCGTCCTCCTGTAACGAGGTTCTGCTAAAACAAAAGCAGCAACAAACACCAGTTTTGCTCAGACAGAAGCACTGAGTGTGTTCTCGTTGGCTGGATCTGATAAAAGCCTTATTATGCCAAGGTCAAGGGCAGGGGTGCACTGGTGTCTCTCCTGCCCAGAACTACACACAGAGCAGCTGTTATGATTACAGATGCTCCCTCTATGTGTGCAGAGAATATAAAGAGGAGGATAAACCCCTCTGAGGTTTTGATAACAGCCCTGCTGCTGCTGTGGACCTTTGCTCTGTATATGACATTACAGTAAAAACAAAAGGAAAATGAATCCAACAGTAAATACCCACAATTACACTGCACTAATTGTTTTAATGGGTTTTTGTGGAGTCAACATTTCAGGCAGTGCTGTCCATGCAGAGCAAGCAATTAACTCCATTGGTATTCAGAGTAATGGCAATTAAATACAATGAACTGTTCTACTAATGAATGTGTTGAGAGCAGTGCAAGTCAGGGAGAGTTAGCTGTAACTTTTAATTCGATGAGCTCTGCCCAGCTGCCTCCTGGCAAGTAGCTGATGGCAAGTCGATCAAGCTGATGATCATGGCAAGTCTCAAAAGCATCTCAGGGTGGGGGAATTGCAGAACATGGTCAGTGGCTGTTTTCCCACATTTGCTGTCAGGCCTGACTTTGTCCTGTGGCAGCCACAGAATCTCTCACCAGCAGGATGCTGGTAGTAGCAGCAGTGACCTGTGGCTGATTGGCTTTGTGAGTATCTTTCCACCAGATGAGACAGTAAACGAGTCCTTGTGCAGCGTGGGGACGTGCAGCATCCTGTAACAGGTCCCCTGGGCAATGCTTTATGAATTCCATCTGCACTGTCCATGGGCAGCAAGGAAATGCTCCTCTGGACTGGGCTGGCACATCAGAGAGTCCTGGTCCCAGGTGGAGAGAAAAAAGAAGATCTAAGGACAAGAGGAAACAGAAAACACTTGGCTACAAACCTCTTGGTAACCTGTGTTTGCTAGACCACTGTTGTCATTTATCCTAGGATAACATCTTAGAAAAAGGAGCTGAGTTCCCATCTACGGCTCTATAAGGAAATTATAAAGCAGCTATCTATTTTTTCATTAAAATTAAATAATTGAATCTGTCCAGATTCATGTACTTTCCCCCCATGAGATATCCAGGAGAATTAAGTTTCAATTGACTTTCCAGACCTTGGTTATCATAGGAAGCTTTTAAAAAATCGGGACATTTGGCAATTTGAAATTCAAATAGGTTTCAGTCAATATGTTTACTACTGCTAGACAGGCATCTTTGTCCCCGGGGTGTTTAATGCCTCAATAAGTAATTGGTCCTTTCATCTTTTATAGGCACAGAGTGAAGAGTTTATGGCTCATACAGTGAATTGTCAATACAAAGGATCTTTGCATCAGTTTTAAATAACCCAGCTCCCAGCTCCATTAAATCCTGTTTAAAATTCCCCCCTCCCTCCACACACCCACAACCAGCCTTGAAGCACTTCCTCCCTCCCCTGATTTCCATGGCATCTTTAAAGGCAGCTCTGCTTCACTCACCAAGCCCAGACACAGGCAAGAAAGGGAGGTGAACATGAAGAATAAGAACCCAACAGACTGAAATTCTAAGGATTTCCAGGAAAGCTCTTATTACATCTTTATCTATTAGGTCTGAAATTCAAAGTAGCCAGTGCACCCATATCCACAGATTCCTCTTTGGAGACAGGGATACAACAATATCTCTTTTGCATGAGTATTTTCATGTGAAGGTATCTTAGGAAGCTACAGGTACAGGAGCAGTGCTGTCTGCAAAGCTGAACTGAAATCAGAATTTGTGTTTTCCATGAAACTGTCACATTCTCATCTTCTTTTGCATTGGTTTGTGTTTGTTTTTGGTTGTTTTTCCTTGTTTGCTTTTTTTTTTTTTTCATATGGTACTGCCTCCCAATTGAGGATGTGGAGGAAGCCTAATAGCAAAATTTGCATCTGGGTTTTGGGCTGTGAAGAGCTGTAGGATGTGCAGTTCAGGCTATGTTTCTAATTCAGTCAATCTAAAAAGGTTTTGGGAAGTCCCATTTCTTGAGGCCTTCAACCCAAAGGGCTGCCATGTGATTCTGGTCAGCCAATGCTGCTTCTGAACCACAGAGATTTTCCCTGAGTCAATGCACAAGAAAATATCGAGCCTTTTCACAAAGGATCTACTCCATTACCCCTGTCCTGGCATCTCCAGAGATAATGAAACAACAGAATGTGCAGTATTGAATGAACACCTTCTCCCTCAGCTCAGCCCTCCACCATCCCCTCAGCTCCATTTATCTCTCTCCCTGTGGCCTGTAGGGTGGAGCAGCTGCAATATTGGATCAGCAAATATCCTGTGAGTATTCCTTAGAGTTGTGTTGCAACCTCTTATATTTAGTGGGTGTGCTCTCTGTGACACGGAGCATTTTGTCATGATCTGGACGTGACTTAGGAGGCTGGACATTTGTGCTGAGGTCTGCAGCCAGAGGAGAAAGCAGTGTGTAATTTAAGGACAAATGCAGGTAAACTGAATTTACCCACTTGCAGTATGCAGAGCTTTCCTCTATATATGTCAAAGCTGGAATTTCACAGTCTTTTTCAAAGTTGAAGTTTCAGAGCTTTTTTATTTCCCACTATGCGAATACTGATGAAGGAAGTCTTCCCAGATTCAGATCAGAAACCTTCACTGCTGTTAATTGCTCATTTTTATTGCATATGCCTTTATTGAATTTAATTAAACTTGGCCCACAAGCTTTGCCTGTGCTATAATGAATAATAGTTAATGGTCCATTCCTCATCACTTTTCAGTCAAAGGATGCCTTAATGCTCTACAAAACATATTGCATGTAGGTAAGATTTCTTCACCCAGCTGGGAAAGAGTCATCTCATGGTGCCTGGTAGCAAATCCTCAGCAGTGCAAAGAAACTCCCCCTCACCTCAGAGTTGACTAGGCAGGCACCAGGTGCACTGAAATGGCCCTCGACTGGGGATTAGTGAAGTGGCTGCACTGATTGATATCACAATCTGGCAAACTGCTTGCAAAAACAGATTTGTGTTCTGTGAATGGAGAAACAACCCAGCGTTACTTTTCCTTATTGGAATGGCAGCATGTCCTCTTGGCAATGAGAGATCAAATGCATCTACAAGTAGCAACTTTCTTATCCCCTTAGTCTGTAAAGCCAGTCAAAATCAGAGCCCAAGCTGATCAGGATGAAAAAAGCCTTCTCTTCTGTTAGTCATTTTTTTCTCATTTCTGTTAGTCATATTTGCTCAGCCCTCAGAGGAATGGATAGAATATAAAACAATTTCCAAAGGAACAGTCCTTGTACCAGCAAAAATATTACAATGAGATGTTTAGAAACTTTGCTAGGTGTTTGGCCAGTTGGCGACCCCACTCTGGGGCTGTGGCAGCTCTTACCCTCTGCTTTCTGAGCAGTCACACTGTGTTTATCCTCATGGGCTCCTACTGCTCGTGGTGCTGCAATTCTGCATCAGCTTCCCGTGGCTGGGCATGAGAAATGTCTTCTCCTAGGATTAGACAAGGCAAAATTAATTAATAGATAAGGGTCCTCACAGTGGAGACTGATTTGCTTTCTTATGCAAAAAGCATTGCAGATTAAAAACTGGAACTAAACAACTCACAGAAACCTGAAACTGCTGGAGAAGGGGGTGCTTTCATCTTTCGAAGCTGAGGGAGACCCTCACCTGCAATCAGGATTGCAAAATTTCCCAGTCCAGCCTGGCCACTAATCACTCCCTTTGCTTCATTCAAAGCAGCACAAAGGGAAATTTCCTTCCCTGATCAGGACTGTGGAGAAGGCAATCACTTCCATTTGCATTCAATCAGATGTTTGTTCCCCATGACAGAAGAGCACGAAGACTACTTGAAAAGCACCAAAGAAGTGCTGTGCCATTTCACTAATTAAACCCACCCTCCTGCTCTAAAATTGATGAATAACGACACAACTTGACTCATAATCCCTTTGCCTTCTATTATTTACTCTTTTTTAACAGTGATTTATGGGAAGGTAGTGCTTTCATTATTCTTGTTAATTACCTCTGTTCTCTACTTCAGCTTGTAGAATGTAATTGCCTGAAACATAAATCTAGTCTTGCCACCAATGTTCACACATCATTAATATTATTCCGGCCATTCCTATAAAATCTTTATAAAACATAATTACACATGTGCCATTAAGTGCCACGTTGTGTTGAAGATGCACTAAGCATTTTCTGAGGACTAAACTGGTTGTGTGTGTCAAACTTCCCTGTTTGTGCTGTGTGTTTGTGCTTCCCCAAGGAAAAAAAGAAAGCAGACAATATTAATTGGTCAGTGACTGTAGATCCAACTAACAGCCCCCAGAAGCCCAAGCCCTGCTAAGAGGCTGCTGACACTTCTGCAATGAGGAAACAGAGGCAGCTCGATGAACAATGAGTTCTCCTCCACTCTCCAGCCCTAGAAACAATAATTTCATTGGATTCAACAACGATTACTAGGCAAGAGGGCAGAAGATGAATGCAGCAGCTACTCGCTTGAGTGATTATCAGGTTTCTTTTTATGTGTAGGTAATCCCCAAACAAATTATTTTCATCCTCTCTGCACCTGATACTTCGAGTCAGATGAACGGCGAATCACAGAGATCACACTGTAATTTTTTAGTATTGCTTATGATTATATGTAAGGAAAAATCTATTAGAATGAGAGGAAATGCATTATCCCCAGTTTATTGTTGACATGATATTAGCTCAGTATTTGTCAGGTTTTGGGTAGTGAACAAGTTTATACGCAGCACTGCATCTCTCCAGCAAAACACTCAGCTACATGAACAGCAGTAATATCCCAGCTGAGCCTGGTGAGAAACATCTTTATTATCTCTCTCAACAACAAAACCAACCAAAAAACCCCAATTCATTTCTCCCAGATTCATCTACTGTGTTATTACCTAAGTGTGCTTTTGGAAGTACTGGATCAGCTAATGGAAGCCCTTCAGCCAACAACTATTATCAAGCGTATTTCCATTAACTTCCATTCCCCACAATCATAGAAAGGACAGCCTATAAAACACTGCAATTGCATTTACAATTGTTAATTACTGTAAATTCAGTGTTTGAGATAAGAGCATTTGCTCCCTCCAGGTTTCCTACCTGATGGATCGTGGCTATTACAGCTCTTATTTGGATTTGTGGTGATGAGGCCCTGCCTTACACCAGTGTGCAAGATCCAAATCAGACCTTCCCAGCACTACAGCCCTGTCAGGGTCAGGACTTTGATAATTCAAATGACAGTGCAGATCTGAGAGGCACAGGCCAGAGAAAAGCAACAGGGTGAAGTCTGATAAATGAAATCAAGACACTTTCTCTGTCTTTTTCTATTCTTTAGTTGGCTACAAGGAAAAATATTTCCTGTGTGACCCCACCTGGGGTAATGGCATTCTTAATAATGCATTTTATCAGAGGAAAGCTTTGTAACTTGGTTACTTTGGAGGAGGGAGCATGGAAACGGGATAAGAAATATGAATCTTTAAATCAGTTTTGTGAATCTATGCCAGACTGGGGCAGGGAGCATGAAAGAGGTAAGTCAAAGGCCATATTCACCACCAATTATGGGTCCCACAATTAGGCAGCTTATTTTTTTTTTTTTCCCCAAGGAAACATTTATTTCTTAAAATCAAGTCTGTCTGATATAAGTCATAGAGGTAAACCAAGTCCTGGGACTTCTGAATGCAGATGTACTACAAAGGTGCATGTGCTTTCTGGAGATTTCAGGCTTGAGAAGAGTGGATAAATCCCACTCCAGTCCTAACTTAAATCTCTAGAAGTGACTCCCCAGCCTAAAGTAGTAACCCATAGGGTCAACCATGAGGCAGTCAATCCCATTTTTGGCTAGTTTTGTAGGAAAAGTTGACTGACTTGCTTCTTGGCAATGTACTTTTCTCCATTTAGACATCTGAGATGTCTGCTGAAAGCTAAAATACTGCCCTGGTGGTTGAAGCCTTGCATTTAGGAAGTGCATCCCTGTGTCTCCTGCCTCCTGACCTCCCCACCAACATAGATTTGGAATACAAGCATCCAGCGTGGATGGTCAGCAAGGGAGGTTGTACCACCAGGGACTCCTTCCAGTCATCCACTGAATATATTTTCATGCCAAGCAGGTCCCTCTGCAAGTGATTTAATTAAAACTTCTGAATTAATAAGCTTATCCTTCATTAGTAGTCAGAGTAATAAAAGCAGCATGGAATTTCTCTTTAATGAAGCAAAACATACCAAAAAAGCACAGAAGAAGGTGAAGAAGCAACTGTAAGTCTGTGAGCTGCTTTTGCTGCTGTTGGTGCATCATTATGATGACTACCAGGCAACTGCTGTGTGTGTTCTAGGGAGGGAAGAAAGACTGAAAAAAGGAGTGTGTCAGAAATAATGGAATCAACTTTGGAAGTTAAAAATACGGGGATGACAGGAGCACACTGGGATCTGGTGCTGCTCAGTGCTCTTATAAACCAAAGCACCTCAGGTATGCAGAGGTGGTTAGTGTGAGGCACCTAATTATTTACCAGGTGTGCAGTGGAGCAGATTAACCAAAACCATTTTTCTCTTTGTCTTTGTGAGGAAAAGTCATAAAAACATGGAGATTCCCAGACATGGCAGATGCTGAGACCAGATCACAAGGTTGTGCATCAGGGTCACCTTTAAT
Source organism: Monarcha castaneiventris obscurior (assembly GCA_026261815.1). Taxonomy (NCBI): domain Eukaryota; kingdom Metazoa; phylum Chordata; class Aves; order Passeriformes; family Monarchidae; genus Monarcha; species Monarcha castaneiventris. The sequence goes on from JAMPIT010000485.1 coordinate 5,856,335, forward strand.
TCTGGGTGCATCACACACCACTAAATACCTTTTGCCTTTTCTTAAAGTTTTCTGTTGTTTCATAGTTTTGCCTAAGTTTTACAATCTCCTGTTACAAACCCAACGTGATTGCATCTCCTGCACAGTTGGGGGTTCCTGAAGCTGGTTTTCTAAAGAAAATGTATTTTCTATCCATTGCCTCCATGAGCCTCCCTACCGAGAAGAGTTTATGCTTAGCTACACTAAGGACATAATAAATGCAAAAGAAAAGGAGGTAAAGTGAGGATTTAAAGATCTGTATCAAATTTTATCACTGGAAGGTCTGGCAATGAACACAACCCTATTTTTGTTCTGTTTAGCGCATTTTGGAGTTTATTTTTCACAGAAACCTCCACATCCACCTAAGGAATATTTTTGGTTTTTGTTTCAAGTACATAAATGGGTGAACTGGTCAGACTCTAATTGTGCCTGAAAGGCTGCAGCTGACACACACTGGAGACTTAATTATGTAGTGTGTGGCTCCATCTGTCAGCTGCAATATCTTTTGTTACCAAGGATCAGGCTGCCATAGAAGATGACGTGACAGATTCAATTTACTTTCACAAGGATAAGAGTTATGTGGGCATTTGAATGATGCTGGAAATGAGAACTACATTTACACTCCTTGGGAAGAAATTGACATGCTTTGTACAGCAGAGTTTGTCCAAAACATGAAGCTGAGATTGAATGGGTGGCAGTCAACGTGGAGCTGAAAACCAGGAAACAATTAATTAAAATATCATTAAATGGAGGATAGACTTACACAAACCTGCCTGAGTGAAAATGCACCCCTACACATGCAGAAAACTTCTGAAGAGTGCTTTTGTGTTAAATTCATGTAAACAGAAGTTGTGCTAAAATTCAAGCACTTTTATAGAAAATTCGAGAGCAAAATGCAAAGATCATGAAATTCCATTTGGGAGGGAGAGAGGATAAAGTTTTCCCCTAGGACAGGGATTTTTGACCTTTTTCAACCTATTTCCTATAAATATTTTTCTAGGCTGATGCAGATTACTCTAAAATTCTTTAAACATGATGGCTGTAAGGTTCTCTTTCCTTCCTTCCCTTGTAGACAGCTCACAGACCACACAGTGAGGTACACAGAATGTTCTCATAATTTTCCTTAATACACACCTCTCTCATTGCAGTTTATGAAGCCCAAACAGACAACATGGGAAGAAGCAAAGCAACCAATAGCAACATGATGGCATGTTTACCACGAGAAAATACAGAAGAGTGAAAAATATACTATAAGGGATCTTGTTATTTGCTCTAAAGTGAAGCCTTGTTAATTAGGAAATGCTTTTCACAACTGATTTAATTTGAAATTGGAGAGGACCCCCTTTCATTTGCTTATAGGCTGTGATATATTTCAACTGATGAACAACACCAACATTATTTTTAGCAAGCTATACATTCATCACAGAGCGATGCATCTGGCAGTCTAACCTGCCATTAAGTCAGTAGGCAATAAACAGTTTTGAAAAACTCCCTATATTTGTCAGCTTTTGAATTAAACGGTTGCCCAATTACCCCTAAAATTGTTATAATCTTAGTTTTAGGTGAAAAGCTTTTATTGAAATTCTACTAGTTATCTTCCATAAATGTTAGTCATAAACAACACCACTAAATCATAAAAATATAACAGCTTGTGATTAATCTGGAAACAGACTCATATTCAGTTCTAAATGTTCTCTCATCCCAGCACCCGACAAGGACTGATAAATTGAATTAGCTTACTTAGTGTGAGTTTGCTGCGAGCTTGCTTGTAAACCTCCCCAGAATTTCTATTTCAGCATCCTGGCAGAAGTGTGAAAATTCCAACTCCAAATCAGATTTTCAGAAAATGGCACCAGTTTGTGAGGATCTTACAGAATCCTCTATGTGAGCTCCCCTGAACACGTCTAACACTCACACTGGACTCTGTGCCTATGCAGGTTTTACTTCCCAAAGGCCAAAATAACCTGATGCCAAGTAAACCATGATTTCTCTATAACTGCATCCTATGTTAAGCCCACCCATTCTGATCAAACTGAATCTCTTACCCTACTCTGTGTTTAGGTTTTCAGTGTGAGCTGCAGCCATGAACAAACAGGAGACATGAGCACAAGGGATGGCCACAAAGACAATGCTCTGGGCTTGTGACAGCTGCAGCTCAGAGCCAGGATGAGTAAAACCTGACCTCATGAACTCCAACAAACATATGTGGATGCATTTTCCATACTAATTTGTGCTATGCAACTATTAAAATACATCCCTTCCTCTGCAACAATTAATCCACATCCACTCCCTGTTTGACAAACTGTAACTGGAGCTGAAGCTGAGCAAGGACTAATACTGGTTAATGAGAATTCACTAAACACTGATTGGAATATTGCTCTTATTTGCAGCCTAACTTCAGAGCTGCTGAAGGAATGAAGCAAATCTAACCCATAAAACCAGGGCACCAGTGCTGCTGGCTGAGAAAGGAATGGCTGAAGGGAGGATGCTGCTGGAGCAGCTGCAGAAATCTGCTCTCCAGAGGCCCTGGCAGGGAGGTGCCCAGAGGGCCAGGGCTCAGGGGGCTGCCTGTGGCCCTGGGCTGCTCCCAGCTCCCTCCTGGCAGCCTCTGAGCCGTGCTGGGGATGAGCCATTCCCTGCAGAGATGTGCCAGCTGACAGAGCCAGCCTGTGGAGCTAACACCAGCCAGCTGGCTGCAACACTGGCATGAAGGTGCTTTTATTTCATCCCCGTGTTTATTTTCTCAAACCCCTCCCCTGTGCATCCTTGCTAGCAGAAACCCCCAAGGCAGCCTCAGGGCTGGTGGGAACAGAGCAGTGGGAGATGCTGGAGGATCCCAACGGGAAAAGTGGGAGCTGCTCTACAGAGTTTTGTTCAACAGCCACACAGGCACCTTAACACCTTTCACATGCAGACAACGTTCCTCGCCTCCCAAATGCACAAATCAAGCAGAAAAAACCTCCAGACCTTTCAATTAAATCCCATCTAACTGACACCACAGGAGGCTTTTGACCAATGCAGAGAACTGAGATATGTTTCACTTCAGTAAAATGGGTAAATAGTTTCTGCAGCACACCAGAAAAATGTAGAAGACATGCAAACTTTAAGCTACCATTTGGCATTAAATACTTGTAAAAGCCTTTTTTCCTTAGATTAATATCTCATGTTTATCTGCACTATACATTTTGGAGACATGGTGAAAATTGCTTATTTCTAATAAAATGTAGCAACAGTACCCTGAGGAAAAATTACTGTGTTATGAGATATTTTTCCCCTCTACCACAGCCAATTTAGTTTTCATTTAAAATTCAATAACTGCATCATACTCGGAATCTTCCATGACTGTCATAATGACTTTGAACAAAAAGTGTGCTGTAAACAAGGAAGATTAGAAAGACATTATTGAGGTAATTTCTCCCCAAGTTTCTCTCACACAGACACGGATACAGAAAATGGATGCAACAGTTAGTGTGAATATGATTTAGAAATAAGCAGGAGAAAGTAAGCACTTCGTTCTGCAGATACTTTGGTAATAAAAGCATTACTGCCCCCATTTTATTTGAGACATATTTTACTGCTGGGTGGAAGGGAGCACTTTGTTGTTTTCTCACTGAAACGTCAACGTAAGTGAAGAAGACAAACAGTATAATATTGTTAGGAAAATGCTGCCTACTTGCTGTAACATCTTCTTTCCTTGTGTCTCTATAAGGGGCTCTGACAGCAGTGCTGGGATGGATCTGCTGGGCAGGGGCTGCTGCTCCACACTCTCCATCCTGCACCCCGTTGCTCTGTCAGTAGCAAAATTTCAGGAGGAAAGGCAGAAAGAAAAGCCTTCCCCATTTCTCTTTGCCAGGTGAGTGGCTTGTACAGCCCCCTCACCTTTTAAGAACCTGCTCCTCCCTTCTCTCTCCAGGGCTGCACAGCTACAAACACCTGGGTAGCTCCTTCTCCCCAAAGAAGGATGAGTGCTCTTATTTAACAGAAGCATGCAAAGTCAATTAAAAAAATTCTGGTCAGATTCTTTGCCTCTTGACTAATCTAATCAATGGATTTTAAAATGCTGATAGCAAATTTCTAGGGCTTGCCAGGTAATTAAACCAGAGGAGGTCTCTGTAGGCCAAACCCCAATCACATTTATACCAGACAGTCTTACTCATGTTCTGCAGACACAGGATCATGTTAACACCATTGACTTTCTCCCCTTTTCATTCATCAACATTTATATTCCAGGAATTGATAGGCCATCTGCAAGCAGAGGTGGCTTTTCACATAGCTATGGCATAGATGTCTTCAAAAATTACAGGGATCTTTGGAAAAATGGACTATGAAGAGCAAACAGAACTTTCAGAAAGTAAAGCAAACTCCTGTAAGTGAGCAAGAAAGTACTGGTGTGTTCTCTGACACACACAGGGTAAGAACCAGTCTCTCATTGAGAGAGTTTTTTTTTGACTCTCCTCAAAAAATAATCTATTACACATATTTTCCATATCTCTGTGGTGGGATGGTCTCTATCAGTCTCAAAGAATTGGTTCACTCTCTGTTCAGTGCAGAGCTGGATCTGTTATTTGCTACAAACACTTGTCCCTTGTCCTCAGTTTTGAGGAAGGTAGGAAACAAAAGATGGATTCTGCTTCATCCTCATGCCTTGCTTTTGTGCAAGAGGAAAACAATTGTGAGTACTTTCCTACAGCCTGGCCACGCCACGCTGATTCAACAGTTGGTATTATGAGATAAAAGGATGCTGTTCAGACTGATTAATCAAACCCCCTTATACTTGCCAAAGCCTAATTATTCTTTGATCTACATTAATGACTTCAGAAAGCATAGCACACCTGGTGGGAGTTCTCAGTGGGGAGCATTTTAGACTAAAAGAAAAACTCCTCCCTGTGTCACAAAAACCTAATTTGCTTATATCAGTAGAATCAATTGCTTTATACAGAACTGTGTCTCCCACAGGTACTGTTGGTTGTGTCGAAAGATAACGTAGGCAGCTTTTACTTCTATTTTATTAAAATGCTATTGTTTGACAAATAGCAAACTCCAGCTCAGGGTGACTTGAAAAACCACATTGTTATCACAAACTATGGCTATCTGCAGCTTTTTATTGAACAGCCTGGCTGTAACTCATGCGAGCACAGAGACCTTATCTCATGGTTTCTGCATTCTCTGGGAGATGAGTGAGTGGCTCATGCCCCAATTTAAAACTCAGCAAGAGATTAATTTACAATCCAGATCCAGAAGCACTCACATGGATAAGGATGACACAGCATCACAAAAGAAAAAAAAATTTCTGAATAAAGCAATTCACCCCAGCTCTACTTGATTTAAAAAAACCCCCGACATTGAGACAACTAAAACATTGAAAGCACAAGGTCTGTGCTTGTGCACTGGGAATTTACTGCATCAAGTAAGTGAGTCTTTATGATCATCAAACAGGGTCAACAGAAACACCTAAATATGACAGAATTTTCTCTAGCAAATCTACCTGGAACTGCATCAATTTCTAACAGAAATTCTAAGATTGGCATGAGTGACACACAAACAAAGAGGTGTATGTGAGCACCACAGACTCAATAATAGAACAGAGGCTGAAAGAACTGCATTTGCAGCCAGAACAAGTTATGATAAACTGATAATGCCCACAGGGGTCTTGTTTTGATCTCTTCCATGGTGCTGAGGATAATCTTGGGAAGAAGATACATCCTTTGCTTTACAAGGAATATATGCTCAAATCCCAAAGCCGGGAATACAATTTCCTGAGCATTTGTGGATGAGGCCACATTGACAACCCTCTACATTTTGAGAAGCTGATACTCTTTACTGAAGAATTTAACAAAGGAAACGAAGAACAACTTTTATATCAGAAGGCAGTGCCTCAAAACAGGTGTTGTCTATGCAGAACTCAGAGGAAGCGAAGAAACCAACAATCTGGTGTTTCCCTGGGTATATGAATATTTGAGAGGCCTGGAATAAATTAGTGCTGGAGTTTTGCAACAAAATGACAGGCATGAGTTGTGTTTGCCAGATAATCTTGGAACGTATCAGTTTCACAGCATCACACGGAGAAGAGGAGCAAATCTGTGTGGTACCAACTGTTGGCCAAAGCAGAACACATCCCCCAAGGTTCCTGCACTTCATTTTAGGCCCTCTGAATTTTCATGCCCTGGGCACAACCTGTTCAAGGCACCCATGGGCCACGCTCTGTGGCAGCCAGGAGAAAACACAGCATCTGGAAGAGATGTTTGTTGTAAACAACATTTTCCAACCACATCCATGAGGCACCTGAGTACCTGCACAAACCATTTTGCATGGAGCAGCCACGAGTCTCACCCTGTGTCTTGGGGTGACTCTATGATATGTATCCCCTATCACGGCTCTATGCCAAAAACTTAATTTTGTGCCTTTAAACTGAGCTTGAGAGGGGAGGAAAAAAAAAAAAAAAAATGAATTTTTCAAAGCAAGTTCCCAAGGACACACAGATAGAGACTGCTCTGCTTTCTCCAGCGGCTGCAGGAGCATGGGGGGAGCTCCCTGCCTGTCTCTTCAGCCAGTTTTTTTGGGGGTTTTTTTCTTCTTTTTTTTACTCCGGCGTGTTTCCTGGGACTTTAGTGAGGTTTTTTATTTCTTTTTTTCTCTTCTGGACTGTTTCAACAACATCAGAACACATCAGGAGAACTTTTCTTCAGGCCCGGAGGGGGCCTAAGGCCACCTCCCACAGCAGCTCCGAGAAGGAGGGACCACACCTACAAGAGGACTCTAATTTCTTCCCAGGTTTTCTTGTTATAGTGAGAGGTTTTGCGATTTAGTATTGTTGTCTTTTTCCTGTGTGTTTGTTAATAAATAGGTTTTATCTCTTTCACTTTCCTTCGAGGAATTCCTTTCCCGAACCTGGTGGGGGGAAGGGTAGTCGTGACCTGCCTTTCTCCCAGAGGATATATTGCTAGATTTTGGCCAAAACTGGCACACCCTGCCAGCCCAATTCAGGGGAGCAAGGCTTTAGCTGACATCCATCTATCAACGGGACTCCACTTGTAAGAGCAGACATCCCTGCCCTGTTATGTTTGCTTTGTACTATCATTTTCTTCTCATCAAGAAACAAACTCAATTATACTTTTCCCTGCTCCAGGCGTAACTAATCAGCAGGCAACTCCCCCAGTAAGCCCAGCCATTTCAAACACCTCCTCACACACGCAGATATCTCAAATAAGAAGTGTTACTTCTATACCCCTCAAGGGGTGAAGGCGCAGTCATTAATCTTTCTTTCATCTCACAGAATGCTAATAAAACAATCACCTCCCTATCCCTGAATTGGGTAGGTCCTAATTAACATGCTAATTGGGCAGATCTTCCCTAATGAGTCCCAAACCTCAGCAGTAATATGTTATTTAGATAGAAAAGAGTTATCTAAAAGATAGGTAGAATTAAAAAACTGGCAAGACAGAGCAGAGTTTGGATAGGCAAAATACTGACACAGACCTTTCTGCTGTGAGAATTAAAATTCTCCACCTGTCTATGCTACAGATCACAGATCCAGCACCTTGCAACTTTCAGAGCAAGAATTATTTTGAAGGTAATATACAGCTGTAATAAAAAATACTATTCATACAGAGAGAAAAACCATATGAGTAACAGTGACTTTTAAAATACATTGTTAATTCTGTTCATTTTAATATCTAAATAAATATGGCTTTTATTATCTGACACATAAATGTACAAGTTGTTTTGCAAACCCAGCAATGCCAGCAGCTCTGGCACTTTGTATTCATGAGCAACTTCAAGGTGGATAGTTCAAATCTTAATGGAATTAGTCCACTGGGGCTGGTATTGTGTTTATGCAGTTAGAGGCTCAATATAATCAAATTTCTCAAAGAGAGCATTTTCTCTCTTCCGAAAATAGGACTCAATAATAATTTAAATCCCACATTAAGCTAAAATGAAAATATTGGCAGATGCCATAAAAGTCATTGTTCTGAAGTTTCCTTTCATGCACAGCTCGTAGGTAAAAGAAGAGTTCTTCTAGCAAGAAATTAGGTTTGAATCTTATAAAAAAAATCTTTGATGTGTATTTCTTGAAATATCCACTGCAGGAGTCCCTGCAAGCCTAGCCTTGCCCTGCTGCAGCTCCAGTGAGCACCAAAGTGTTCTGAAAATCAGCATTTATGTACAACCCACACACGCAGCCAGGACAGCCTCACACCCCAGGCTTGTGTCAGGGAGGACAAACTCTGTCAGGACTCCACAGCAGCAGCTCACCCTGGTCCAGGCAACTGAGACAAACCTGAACCTCAAGCCCTAAACTGGAAAACCTCAGAGGAAAAACATAATTTTTTTCCTTCCTTATGCTTTCAGAGCACCAAAAATAAGAAATACTGGCATTGGGACACCATGGTATTACTTCGTACAACTTTCTGGACTTTAGCTCTGTTAAAAAAGCCATGAAAAGGAGTCAAAACATTTCACTGAGATATTTTGTTTTCTCATGCAGAACAGTTTTTCATTAAAAGGTTTTTTTTATGAACTGCCAAAAGCTAAAATGGAATGTTTTTTGTCCTGAGTTCTGCTATTCTTTCCAGTTTTGGTTTTTATGGCCCTTGTTCATAAAAACAAGATTCTGTCCTCTCCCCCCTCCTCATTTTACAATGTCTACAAGTGAAAAATAATATATCCAACTATTCATATGTTTTTCCTGCATATGAGATAGGGACAGGCAACGTAATTGTCATTACCCATGGCTCTGACAGGCCAAGAAAAAATGAGTACAGCTGAGCTTTCAAGAGTTCAGGCCCTGATTTCCCAGATCTCCTCTCACTTCTGAAGGCCCATTTGATGAAGAATTTGCTGGTTTCATTTACTGGCAACTGCAGTACAAGTAGTGGCTTTAGATGTGCTGTCAAAAGTCCTGGTAGGGGGTCAACATCCTACTCCACTAAAGTCAACAAAGCACTGACTTAAGCAAAGCCCCTGAGCTCCTCTGGCACCACACTGCTGCTCTTGCCTTCACATCAGGCAGTTTATAACACACATTTAGGTAAAATACAGAGCAAGAGGCATCAGTCTGAACAGGTAAGACAGTCTCAGTGATATAAAATACAGCCTGAAAGAATCCATCCCTTTTTTGTGCATGCAGGACTGAAGTGCACGGGGTCACAAAGACACATCACTTTTCATATCCATTGTTTTGAACAATATCAGGTGCTCCTTTAGGAGGCATTGACAGAAAACAACATTACAGTGAAATCACAGCAGCGTGCCTGGGGCTCACCTCTGTTTGTTGTTGGTGTTGTCATGTGGCATCAGGGGGCTGGAGAGTCCTTGGGTCAAAAGTGCTGCATTACAGAGCAGATTTTCATTTCACAGCAAGGTCTTATGGAACATTCTCAGCCCTGCCTGATCAAGGTGTTCTTGTGAGCACACAGAACTCTTTTACAGCACCATTAAAAGGCACCTACTTATGGTGTCTTCATTCATCAACAGATAAGGGGCCTGCCAGTGATGGCAATCCTGGATGGTATTTACAATAAAAATAAGTCTCACCCCTGGCTGAATTTGTAAAGCTGACCCATGCTCCACCCAGGCATCAGGCACTGGATATTTTGCCATGTGGCTGGATAGGAACAAGAGACAGCTTTGTACATGTATTTATTTATCTATAAATACCTGTAACTGCATAGACACACTGTTCTTTCTGCTATAGAACCTCTTCAGAAGAGAACAGTAATACTTCTGTGTACCTCACCATGGCAATGAACTGCAGAAGCTGGGCTTGAGGGAAAGGCAGAAAAGGCTCTCAGACAGAGGCTGAAAAGTAATGTAGCCAAACAGCTTTAGGGTGAGGTATCTTGCAGGGAGGGTTTTTCTGACAGAAACACATTTCCCTCAGCTGTATTCACATCTTCTGCATGCTCACATCATGGTTCAGTGATAAAATTTATCCATCTTAGACCAAACCTGCTGCAGCTGTTAGACACAGAGCACTGACCCACTATGACTTTGCCGTGCTGATTCCAATGTTTTAGAGAAAGAGTTGACAGGCTCAGTTTTCACTGTCAGGGTCATGTACCAGGTGTCTGAAGCACTTCAACATTTTCTGAGATCCCATACCATCTTCAACTACCAGAAAATAAACGTAAGCTCCTTATTTCACATTTAGAGATGCAACTGCATGTCCATGCTTGATCTGCTTCAAATCCACGTGGCTAGATGGTCCCACAAGAGCACGAATTTGGTATAAAGACGAGAGCATAACCCCCTCAGCCTTTGCTGCAACAGTTCCAGGATGTATTGCCCTGGGGCAAAGCCTCTGGTCTAAGCAGGGGGCAGGGGAGTTCCCAAAGTGGCAGCAGAAGCCATTCTTGGAGATGTGGAGGCAAAATCGTGGTGAGCAGATGTGACCTGAAACCCAAAGGTGCTGCAGGCTGTGCTAAGGTTGGGCCACTTACACAAATACACTTTAGCTAATGTGGACTGTGAAGTGTTTGAAAGGCTCTTTTTGGAAACATACCCTTTTGCTCATTGCTTCAGATTTGCTTTTCTCCCTTTTGTCTTCTTTGGGTGTTTTTCAGAAACCAGCTTTAACAGAAAGAACTTTCAGCTGCCTGGAAAGAACGAAACAAAGAGAGGAAACTTTTGATTTATAACCTTTTCTAAACAACACAAAAACCATGTAAAACATCCCCTGATGAGACCTGGGTCATGATGCCACCCCTGCTCAACTGAAGGTGAAATGGTTCTAGGTGAGCTCAAAGAGAGCTCGAGAGAGAAAAGGCTGTTGAGCCAGCTTGGTCTTTTTGAGATGACCTGTTTATTGAAGTTGCTGTGTGGAGCGTAATAGATCAGTGGGTTTTGAAAATTTGCTAAAGGATGTGTGGGCTGAAAGCATTAAGGCTATGTAAATGGAAATTTTCTTTCTAAGGAGTGAAATATGCAGATTTTGCTCATTGCTTCCACATAAGCGAGTGACCAAATGAAGAGAAAACTGATCAAGAAAAATGTATGCATAATAAAAATGTGTACATGCTTCATCTAAAATTCATTGCCTCCAAAGCCTCACCATATAATTACTTAATCTTGAGCAGCTGCATGCACAATAAAATTTGCTTGCACTAGGTCTGAACAGAATTAATTTTTCCTGAGGATTGTAACATAACCAATACCCTCCAACTGTTCAGCAAGTGGCAACTGAAAACACCACTGAAGTAACTTGAATTAAAAAGAACCTACTCAAACCAGATTGATTCTGAGCTGACATTTGCTGGGTTTAATCATGTACTTCATTGTATAGCATCAAGAGCCTGAAGAAAAAACAGAGCTACTGCACACAAAAGTTCATTAATGAATCAGATCCGATCCCTGCATTGCTCTGCTCAACAAACATGAGAGGATTTATGTCACAGCTGAAATATTTCATTCCTGCTGTGAGCTCAGGAAATTGGGGCCCCAGGCAGGAGATTTTAGAGGTTGTGCCTATTGCCATGTCGTAGTTTCCTTAGGTTCCCAGAACCTCTGCAGGTAGGTCAAAGGGCTGGGGTCTCAGGAAGGGTTTGGGGACATTGTGCCTCGGTGTGGAAGGAAAGGGAAAGACTCAGCAATTTTTTTGGAGCAGAACTTGAAAGGAAAGATTCAGTCCACCCTGTCCTTTCAGTAAAATCACTTCTATGCTGACAGCAGGATTTGTTTCAACATGCCTCATTCTTAAAATATCTGATCCCATCAAATTCCCTTGAATAATGTTTATTACTGGGTGCCCTGCCCTGAAGTGGGAGCTGCAGGCAGTGAAGTGACCAGACTGATTGCTGTCCTGGAGCACTGCTGTCCTTTAACCTGTGTCCTCCCCAGCCCTCCTGCAATGCTGCTGCTCCAAGGAATTCCCTGAGCACCAGTAAATTATTCTAACAGCACTCTGCTTGCTGCCTGTACAAACCACACAGCAGGTGACTGACTTGGTTGCACTGGAGTTAAGAGAAGGTCTCCCACTGGCTGGATCAGACATCAGGGAGGTGCATGGAAAATTCAAAGTCCCAGTCTTGTAAATTTTAAAGTTTAAATTTGTGAATTTAAAAATTTACTCCAGTAAGAGGAGCTGCTTGCCAGACATTCAGCTCCCATGGTGAACAAGGGGCTGAGGGATGTTCTGAATTTACTATGGATAGCTCTTCCTTGCAGCACCAGGCTGCCACTGCCGTGCTCAGCTACGAAATAACAGAAGTTTTACACTAATCACAGGACCAAAAGCTGCCTTTCCCCTCCCCATAACCCAAATGAGTTCAAAATGCTTGGGATGACAGCTGATGATGGCCACAGACAGACAAGGAGGGTAGTGGCCCATGTAGTTTTGTAATTAAGCTAGGTTTGCAAAGTTTTTATTTTGGAGAAAAAAACCCATCAGGATCTCTTATAATTGGAAATGAAACTAAATGAATGCCACTGCCTTTATTCTGGCAGCTGAGTTCCAGTAATGCTTAGCAATTGCTGTGTTTGTAATGTAAATTTACTACTGTCGCTGCACTGAAATAGATTTCTTCTTTTTCCCTTCTCATCAAAGTAAAAAATTTTCTCCAGCTGCTGCTGATCAAGAACTTGGAGAACATTACCCAGACTATTAGTATTCAGCACACACTGCCAGGTGCACAAATAACTCACTAGCATCTCTCTCAACCCAGTTAATTGAATCACGGCTTGATTAGGTTCAACAGACGATACAAAATATTTTCCAAGTTTGAAAAGTTCGACCTACCTTGGATGAGTAAAGAGTGATAAGGGACACCTCCACAAGAAAAATCAGCTTTGCCTGTCTCCTCTGAATCCATGCTCACTTTTGTGAGCACTCTGGTTTTAATTTGCTTCCTTCTTCCTATTCCTGTTAGTGCTGGAAGACAAATGAGCTACCAGGTACCACAAAAGGTCAAGAGACAGAGCAAGAGAAATTTTAGCATAACTAGATTTTCTCATCCAGTGCATGATTCTGCAGCACACAGATGGGATTTCTGCTCTGGTTGTGCTCTCTCACAAGACTGCCACAGCTCCATGGGATGCTGGGGAAGGTTTGAGCTGTGGAGCCCCACGGGTCCATCCAGCTGCGGGTCCTGCCTCCCCCAGCAGGCATCAGGGAGCACCACTCCTGCAGGCTGCAGTGTCTCAGTCCAGAGAACAATGCTGTGCTCCAGAATGAGAAGCACAGATACCCCCAAAGACAAGGAGAGTTGTTGGTTTGCCTGCTGAATTCAGCTGGAAAGGAAATAACTGCAAGGGAAATGAGAGAATGTTACAGGTGAGAGGACCTTTGCTGCTGTGTGGAAATGCCAGATTTTCATAATGGAACCCCCCCTTTTTTTTTAATGGGAACAGAGTCCTTGTGCTCCTAATTGCCCAAGGGGTTTGTGTATTTGCCAGAAGAAGCACAGGAATCAGCTAGAACAGTGGCTGTGCCAGATAAACACACTTCTGCTGTGCCTTCAGCTTGCTTTTCTCTTGCCTCAGCTGACATTTTCCCTGCTTGCCAAGCAGGGGTGACCCAGAGAATCCCTCCCAGTCCAAATCTTGGGATGTAGTCCCATCTCCAGCACAGCTGAAGCAGCACTGAGCCAGTGAAAGGAGAATTGCAGAATCCTTGCCATGGTAGCCAAATCTGGGGTGTTTGAGAGGTGTTGCCTGGAAAAGAGCAGAAGGTCCAAGGGGACACAGCAGGGCTGCACTGTCAGCACCACAGCACTGACAGCTTTCCAATTCCTTGGTGACCTGGCACACAACAATTGGGATGAAGGCACCTGGAGGCTCATGTGAAGGTTTGGGCCAACACATGCATTTCCAGCCTGGCTCTGTGCTCAGGTTTGACCCCTCAGCCCTGTCATTGCTGCCTATTTCCCCACCTATCACCCTCCTGCCCCTTTTCTGGATTGCAACTGGACAAGATTCACAGTGGTTCTAAATCACTACACACCTCCACTAAAACTCACAGGGCTCTGCACAACCAGGCTCTCATTCAGAAACGTCCAGAGATTTTTATTATTTTGTAAAATATTAGGCATTACATGGCAGGGATGAATTTGACTAATTCTGACAGAGATGGAGCTCCATTCATTAGCATCTCCATAATATTTTCAATTTCCTTGTTCACTGAAAATTGATGTTTCCTAAATATTCACTGAGGTTACTTCCGTAACAGACATCAGGCTCAAATAATTGTCAATCCACTCAAACTCTATTTAATAACCTCTGGAGTAGAGCTTTCTCTTCCAAATCGGGCTCTGTTTTGGGCAAACTTCAGTGAAGAACAGGCCAGCTCTTAGCATCTAGCTTTGTTGTGTTAACTGCCATGTGGAAAAAGAAAAGGCCCATCCCCTAGAAAACAAAATACAAATCAAGAATTAAGAGCTTTCAGCTGCATTCAGTTGTCAAACAGGCTCTGGAGTATTAACAGATGGAAACAGTGCATATTTTGGTGTGATAAAAACAGAGAAGAGTGAGGATGCAGAGTTAGGCATCAGATTCTGAATTAAATCCTGGTTTTATGTGCTTGACAGAGGTGTGCTTTATTACAGCATGACTCTCACCTGCACAGATACACTTCAGGGTCTGTCAGCATTTTCCAGGCTGTTTTGCAGAGGGGGAAGGAGGGCTGAGCTGTAACCCAGCTGTAACCATCCTTCCCAGTCACTGGTTTGGCACACAAGGTCTCCTGTGGGAACAGGAGTGTTTGTTCTGCTAATTATTCTTCCAACTGGTTTGACTTTTTTATTTCAAAGGAGAGGTTGGAAGGAAAAGTATGTGCAGGTCAAGTTTTCCACTATTTCAGATAATTTCTCATGGCTTGAGATATTTTGGCTTTTAGAAGTAAGCACAGAACCTGGATGAGATGCTAAATACTGAAAACTGAGAATATGCCCCTTCAGGTAATTGATTCTAACCCTTCCCAGGAAAGACCTTTAGGTTGCAGGCTACAAGGTAAGGACTAATTTGGATTCCTTCAGATCCCAAAGGTGTCAGTGTGTACCAGTTTGGTTTGGATCACTGCTGACTCAAAGTCAGACATCTTTGCAAACAGCACACTTGTTTTCACTGTTTTTCAGGCAGGCTGGAAGCAAGGAAGTAAATAAATATAACGCTTCTATCAGCAACAGTACTCCTGCAAATTTTCAAAATGAATATGGTAATTGGAAATTGTTAAAAATTGATAAACACATGTGAGTGAAAAGGAACTGCTGTGAGGCAATTTAAACAGAGAAACCACGGAGCAAAGAAAAAGCAGCAATAGAAATTGTTTTGGCACATAAGCAAGTTTTTTTCTTAAAAAGTGTATGCACACACAAAACCAGAAGATATGGGAGAAAGAGAGTTGGAAAATATTTGCACCAAGGGACATGTAAGATTCATCCAGGCTTCTCTTTGGAATCAGAAGGTAAGGGAAGAGTAATAATTTACCACTGGCAGGGAACTGGTTTTGATTCCATCAGTTATGCTTATGCTGAACTTGGAAGAAGTTTTGATGGAAGACTTTAGCTTGAATTATCAGGAACCTCAGAATAAGAGGTCTGATCCTGCCACATCTGTGAGTTTGCCTGAGAGCTGGACATTTCTGTACATCCAGGTTAGGGAGCTGCTCTGCAGAGAGTCCTTACCTACGACAGCTTGCACTCACAAACAGAAATTGCAGCCAAAAATTGGCATGTCAAACTCTAGGGTATCTAAAGATAAAGCAAATAATTGTTAAAATAATAAATAAAAATTTTTAACACATGAGATTAAATTAGGTATAAGGATTTAAAGAAAACTCTGCTGACTGCAGCACATAGAGATCTTATAAAGAAAAGTCTGTCCTAATTGTGAATTCAGAATTTTGGTGAGAAACTGCCACTAAGCTTTTGTCAGAAATTTGGCATGTGCAGACAAAAGAAAAAAGAGAGGACATAGCTAAAGGGAAAACTCAACCACCCCTATCACCTGCAGTTATAAAAGTCAAGGCCAGAGTCTGATTTTCCCTGAGAACCAAATACTTCTGGCAAGGTACTTAGGCCACCTGGGAAGAATCTTGAAATAGTCTGAAGCCTCAGCAAATGATGTTGTGCATCTTGAAACCCTGGAGGGTCCTTCTCTAGACACTGATGTGGTGTGGGGAGATCCATTTCACCATGATTCTCCTTAGAGGACAGTGGTCTAAGGACCCCAAACTGTAGGCAGATGGCTATTCATTTCTTCTTAAAAGCTGGAGGTTTACAAACACTTTGCAACCCTTCTGGGTAGGTGTCATTTTTTGTCTTCTTTGACTGCCATGAGGTCCCACAATATTTACAGCAGCTCTGCAATATCTCAGTAACTTTTCCAAGATGCAGCAAGTTTCTCCATCTGTCACACTTTATGTATCCATAAGGAGTCTCCTGAAGAAAAGACACTCTCGAATTTCTCTGCTCAGAACCACCCTGACTTAAATACCAAACACATCCTTCAGAAACTGCACAAACCTGCTTGTTTACATTTGTAAGGATGTATTTATGCCAGAAGTTCCTTTGGACTCTGATTCCATATGTGATTGTGCTCATCCTTTAACAGCATTTTCAGACTTTTAATTGAATGTGTTTAATCCATTGAGAGGAGAGTTTTATTCAGAAAAGGCACTGCTCTTCCAAAATAGGAAAAAAACAACTCACAGAGCCAATTAGGAGCCAATTATGGCTTGACATTCAAACTTTTCATCTTATTCTACACTTTCTTGAGAATAAATCTGGGTTCACCTCTTTCTCCTTCCCTTAGAGCCATCCTTTACCCAAGGCCATTTGAGAGAGATAATTCAATGAAGGGTGAGACAACACTTGCCTGAATAAAGACACTGTTTGAGCCTGCTGCAGATGCACATGGAGAGCTTTCATCCCACCCCCTCTCTCCTGTGCTGCCACAGCTCTTCCATCAGCTGCTGTCACTTTGCTAAGGCACACGAAGCTGGAGCCATCTGCTTGCTTCAATTAATTACAACTTGCTCCTGAGATTTCTGCTGGGACTCTCCTTTTGCAGGCGTGCTGAAATAAGAGCTGCAAGCATCAGGGGAATTGACCACGCTGTCCCATCTTTTAAACGAGAATAAAAGGAGATGTCCTTCCTAAATAAGAAAAAATGTATCATTTCAGCTCCCTCAGAAGTGGCTGGAGATGTCTTTGTCTGCAAATGACTTTACCACTTGCACAAATAAGGCTGGGAAAGGCTGCAGTGTCAAGAATAGTTGAATTTTCAGCTACTTGCTCTTTAATAAATAATGACAGGCTGCACTTGGAGTTCAGCAAAGAAACTCCATTGCCTTTCTCCTGCCAGGACATCTAATGCATAATTACAGGATTGGACACAAAGTTTCCTGACACAGCAAGGTTAGTGCAGTCATGCACTTGAAAAGACGACCCAGTGAAATTCAGGGTCGACAGCTGATAAGTATTAAACTGCTCAGGTGTTATGTACTTGGGTTTTGAGCTGCTCCATTTGCCTGCTTACTGGAGATGTGTTATGGGGAAACTGGCCATGAACACAGCGACTTTGGGGGCTCACTGTAAAAGAGAAATATTCATAAACCTGATAGGGAGAATTTTCTAAATACCTAAGTTGAACAATAGAAATATAATTTGCCAATATTGAAGCAAAACTTCTGGCTTACAGCCTAAGAAATACCATCTTATCTCTCATTTGTCCTCTCCTCCCAAATACACATGGTTAAGGAAGGTCATGAAGCAAAAAACCCCCTCACCCCTACATGAATGCTCATGTAAGCATAGGATGTTACAGTTATCACAAAATTACTGAATCATTTGCCTATTTATTTCCAAATCATTGAAGTAAAATTTCCATTGTCTTCTACTTCCTCTGAATTGCTCTGTGACCAGATCCTGGAATGTCATTACCTTGTCACCAGCCTTACGACCTGCTCTGAGCACAGCTTGACATTGCAGCATAAAGAACCAACCAGAATTTTGCTGGATTATTCCCAAATTCACTAAAACCTCCTTCTCATCAGCTGCAATGTGGGGCTAAACAGTAAAGAGGAGGCTCAGTTTAACTGCTTCAGTGTTGCTTCGAGTAAGC
Organism: Monarcha castaneiventris obscurior; assembly: GCA_026261815.1. Lineage (NCBI taxonomy): Eukaryota > Metazoa > Chordata > Aves > Passeriformes > Monarchidae > Monarcha > Monarcha castaneiventris. The sequence goes on from JAMPIT010000485.1 coordinate 5,874,407, forward strand.
CAGTCAGCAGCTCCTTAGGGTTCCTAAGAGATTCACCCTTCCTCCCCAGGAGAATTCTATGCACTTGTTTATCTTAGACTAACATCTGCTGGCTCATCCCAAACACAAAGAGAAATCTAAAAGGCAAATCGAATCTGCAAAGTGTTTCAGATTTGTGTCTGTCCCTGGCTCCCAGCCCCTGCCACAGAAGAAATGAGTGACAATGCCCTGTGCTCGAGGGGAGCACTGGGGTTGCAGGGTGGGGTGAGAGCAGCTTCATTAGCAGCTCTGCTGCTGCCAGGAAAAGCCCCAGTGTCTCTCTTAGTTTAGTCTGCATGGGGTAAGAAACCAGAATGGAAATCAGTGTAACCTGCTCCTTTCACTCTGCCTCTGAGAGAGCCACAGCCTCCTCCACCAGCAAAACCTGGGAGCTGTTGCTCTGAAATGCAGAGTTAGGAAATTCGAAAACTTCTGGGGAGGACTGACACAGTTTATTCTTTTCTGCCTTTTGTTCAAAATATGTACAGGCATCTGAAGTCTAAAGGGTCATAAAAGTCACTGAACAAGTGCCACTTTAAGAGATCAACTGCAAATAAAGGGACATATATCCAGCTGTTAAAATGATGCAGCCCATAAATGCCAAGAAAGAGTGAGTGTTTATAAGAGCTGTACATCTGCTGCTTCTCCCTCTCCTTCCTATCCTTTCTGGATGCCCTTCAGAGGGTTCCTTCTTGTAAAAAAAGGAAAGGGGAAAGGGGGGAAAAGATGTGAATGAAGAGCTTTAAATCAGAAACACAGGCTGTGAACTCCTTTTTGATAGAGAGCTGTGAGTCTGACAGTTCACTAGCCTGAAACCTGAGTTGTCTCTCCCACTCCCAGCACAAAAAGAAGGAGATGGCAGGTTGCAGAGTTAGCACATTAAAGTCCCTTCTTAATCTATTCTTGCCAAGCAGCTGATTTTGGGTGAACTTGCTGACAGCTCTGTAAACCTTTCTAGACTAATCTCTGCCAGTGACTGACATTCACAAGGGTTAGATGGTCAGATTACAACCTTGGGCTGGAACTCCTTCACAGATTCTCAAATTCAATAATCTACTGCGAACAATTTAATTAGAGAATCATCTCCAGTCAGTTGAACAAGGATGTTTGTCCCACTAAGTTCTAGAATTCACTTTTCTTCAATAAATCAGGGAATTTATTCTCCCTGTCATCTACTTGTTATTTGCTTGGCTTATATATTTCAGCAAGTGCTTTAAGAACACTTGCTGTTAAAAAATTTAGGTGGTGAATAAATATGCCAGTTTCTTATTTCTTAAGCCTCACTGATGCCAGGGACCAGATATTAAAGGCAACACTTCTGCTGAGTTCTCACCACCAGAATTATACATTCACATTGTTGTCGGAGGGCTTAGCACTGGATTGAATCAGTTCAGTGCTCTTAGCACATCATCCCTTTAAACATCTGTAAATGAATAAAGCATATTTGATGAAAATCTGTCATGCACTAGTCATCTGCATTAGCAGGTTTTAGAATTTTAATGAGAATCATGTTAGGCTTTAATAATAATAAAGAGCCCAACTTTGCCCACATGGAACATAGGGGGACGTTTTTTGCACACAGATTAAATGTATGAACTAGACAGCAGAGCTTGCATCAGGGACGGTGAAGAAAAAACATCCATGGTCTAGAAATAATTCACAGGATACAAAGAACATAAGGATCAAGGAAGGAGAATTAATAAAAAGTATGTACAAGGAAATGAATGTACACTGGATTTATTCATATTCCTATTGAAAAGAGAAGAAGTAGTAATCTTTTTTCAGGGAGACCAGCCCTCACTGAAGTCCCTAAAGCTATATAATGTATTATATATAATGTATATATAATTATATATATAATATATAAAGCTATATGAAGTCCCTATACCTAAAGCTGGGTACACCTGAATATAAGACTGGGGCTGACTTCAGCCAAAATAGACATGTAGGAATTACTTTTTGGGAAAAGGCAACTCTGTGGTGGCCAAGGAATTATCCTCGTCTTAGAACCTGTTGATTCTCTTCCCAGTCTCTTTGGATTTATTTCCTGATAATTGTGGGTCCCAGAAAAATACCCCTCATTAGTAGTAACATCTTAATGAGTCAGACTCTGGGAAAAAAAAATTAAACCAGACCCCCAGGAGATTTTATCAAGAGCATAAGGTGAATATTAGTGACCTGTCCCCTCTTTAACCAATCACAAAATATCCATGGGCTCGAGCAGTGGGTCAAAACAGAACCACAAATATCTCTGAAGTCAGTCAAACAGTGGGATGCTTTTCATGTTCTCCTTTCCTCTGGGGTCAGTCAGAAAGACAAACAGCAGCCCACTGTCAGCAGAAAACAATCCTTTGATGGAGCTACACCGGCTGCAAGAGCTTTGCCCAGCACGTGCCTTTGCAGAGTAACGTCAGCCACCCTCTGAATTCGTGCTTCCACCTGTGGAAAACAGCATTGAAAGGTTTGCTTCACTACAGAGCAGACAATGAACTGTAATTTAAGAACCTGTCTGGCTAAACAAGGCTTGCTAGAAATGAAAAATGACATTCCTGATACAAGGTAATTACTGTAGTTCCAGCCATCCAGTCAGGAGCAAGGTATAAGGGAATGCTTCCTGCATTTCATTTCCTATGAAATCACAGGTATTAATTAACTTGACTTTTCAAAAAGGTGCTGCCTTTGACATTTGTACAAATGCAGATTTTACAGAGGTTTGTGACCATCTGTTTCTTGAAAATATACTCTGATTTCTGTGACCTGACTGAATGGCCATGCAGTGCAGCATTTAACTGCTGAGAAATAGAATGGGTTTTTTTTCTTCCTTCATCCCAGATATTTAGCAGCTGTATTAATGGAACAAACCCTGGTTCAGATAAGTCTGCTGACTTTTCAGCAGCAGTAACAATTTCTGTGGACATTAGCCAGGGGAAGTAAATAAGGAGCAGATTAAGAGCTCATGACCATGCTGGTTTTGTGATTAGAAAGTAGGGGAGGTGAGTTAAATGATCAGGTTTAGGTGCATCTTCATTTGAATAATGAAGCACCAGGAAAATGGTAATGCAATACAAGATTGGCAAACCACGGATATTTTTTCCTCCTCAAATCCTAACATTTTCCAAAACAAAAGCCTCCCCTAGGATGACAGTGAGGCTGGAAAATCTGCCTGTGGGTTCTGCTCTTCCCAGAACCTGGAAGGCAACATCTTTCTAAGAAATACTAATACTAAGAATTGAGTTCTGAAATATGAAAAAATAAAGTCTGCTATTTCAGTTCATGTTTTATCCCAAGCCAGGTTTTCATCTAATTATCATTACACAAAAGCAGCTTGGTCCTCCCCCTAAGGTCAGGGCAGCAGCTTTGCCACATCCCCACGGGCAGCAGGTGCCACCCACTTCTGAATGTGAGCACAGCTCCCCTCACAGACTGGCACATCCCCCTCACATCAGCTGCTGCACCTCTGCTTCAAATCGTCTGCTTTCTGTAAGCAGGAAAATGCCTTCATCCATCCTGCCCTGAGCATCCCTGGATGAGATGGTAAATTTCAAATCTGTGCTGTGGTAGCCTTAATTCATCACTGGCACGAGGCCTCCAGAGATGCAGTGTGAGCTGATCCAGTGCCACCACTGCTGACAGATGTCAGGGGCAGCAGCCAGGTGCCCACACCCTGAAGGTCCTCGCTGCACATAACTGAGTATTCCCCTGCCTCTCATTAGTGTTCCTCACCATTCTCATTTTTGATCTTTCCACCATACTTACAAGCGCCTGGCTGTTAATAAGCACTGTCACTGCAGTTATTATGTTTCAGATAAATACATTGCAGTAATTAATAGAGAGTAACAATGTGATTTTAAAGATATTGACTATGCCCCAGTATGAAAAATGACTTGACTGTCACTGCCAGCTCAGCTAGTCCTCCATTAGATTAAACGTGCAGTTCGTGTGGGGAATCATACAGAAATCCCTCATCAGTAAAATTATATTCATTAGCCTGCAGTTTAGAAATGAAGCTGGTAAACCAACTTTATCTGCTCTCTGTGGGGTGAAGAGACTTTTGATAACAGCTTTTTAATTAGATGAGGCTCCTTAGCATCAGCATGCAGATAAGTGGAACTGCATGAATTACCTATACTTTGTAGAAGTAGATCTTTTGATTTGGAATACAACAACAACAAAAAGATTTTAACATCAAAAGTACTGGGGACAAGGCTGCTTGTGAGTAATAGCATCTGTATAAATTATTGCAGGAGCAGCTGCAGCAGAGATGAATGCCTGTAAAAATGAGCCTACTGAAAGAAGTCTCTTCACATCAAAACCCAGAAAAATCCAGTGCCAAGTGAATATTAAAACTTCCAGCCGGTTCCCACTCGGATAAGAGCTGCCTCACACTCACTTTTGCTTGTGGGACCTTGATTATAAAACATTTATCACATTTTCATCCCTTGTTAAATGATTTCTTCCAGGGGAGTTCTCTATTGGCAAGCATATCTAGTGATTCCATATGCCAAGCAGGCAGGAAAAACTGCAGGAGAATGGAAAGGCTGAATATTTCATTCAGTCCCTGGTTGCACAGGTTTATGCTTCTGGGGCACTCAGCAGAAGATACAAGGTTTAAATAAAGCTATTTCCAAGAAAATGGCTGCTAAGCTTCTCCCTTTGAACCAGCAACTCACAGAACTTCTCAGGTGGGAAGGAACCCAGAGCAAAGCTCAGTGATTCCCACAGGAGCCCTGAAACTGGACTCCTGAGAAAACTCTCCTTCTCACATCAAGTTTTATTCACACCCGAGGCTCAAGGCTTTCTCAGATGCCCCACATCCTCTCTTTGCTGCTTTCTGTGTAGAGACAGGAGGAAAAAACAAGGTATGGGTCAACAAGATGCCTGCAAAGTCACCCATGGGAGTAGGAAAGGATCCTGCTCTTTGCCTCCAAGTTTTGACAGAAGATTGGTTTCCATGTTGGCTTTGAGCCTCCTGCTTGCCCAGGATGCTGGATAGGGAAATACCTGAGCTGTATTTGAGCTGTACCAGTCCCATGGGAGAAGCTGAAAAGTGGGATAGCTCGGGTCTGATCCTCATCTTGCTATTCTAGAGTTACACTGTGGAGACTTGCTGCAGGAAAAAATCAAGTGTGCCAAATTCCCAGGAGCTCTTTGTGTCCTCTCAGCAGGCACTCAGGAGCAGGGTCTCTCTCCTGGGCTTGCAGCCCTTTCTCCTGCTGAGGTTCAGATCCATCAACACGCTTCCTGCAGAGGATTCCACCTCTCTCAGAGCACAGCTCTGCTCCCTCCTGAGGCAGGGAAAGCCTCCTGCCACACGGCTCTTCACTGAGGCTGCTCCTGTCATCATCAAGTTCTTTTGAAAATCCTGTAATACTCCCCTGTCTGCTCAACACTGAATTTTGTGGGGAAAGGTCTTGCCTGGGTTTGGAATAATTGTGGGCGGAGAGGAGGCGAGCAGAGGAGCACTCACACCTTGCTGAACAAAGACAGTTAGTTTACATACCACACAGCAGCACTGTAATTTAAATGATGTCAAATGTAGCTCTTAGGAACTCTCTGCTCCAAGAAATAAACTTCCAGACAGTTTTAATACCATTCAGTTGTCAAACAAAGTAGTAATTTACATAATAGCATACTACTGTGTCTGAAAGTCCCAACTCTTCCATAAGGCTCCTTGGCATAACACTTCTGCCTCCAGGAATATTTACATTATTTTATTCAGCACAATGCAGCTCTGTGGGTCCCAGTGGAGTGAGCTCTACCAAATGTATTTTCCTTGAAAATATGGAAGCCTTTTGTGCTTTTTTGACAGAAGAAACTCGATCACCTGGTCTCAGAAGATTTGCAGAAGCTCACTCTTGGCTCCAGCACACACCAAAGCTCCTGCTGCCAGCTCAGTTATGGAAATGGCTCTCATGCATTCTCAAGCTTCTCAGCAAAGGAGAGGTAATGAGCAGAGATGGGAATAATTAAATCCCAAATTTGATTCCTATTTCACAGACTGATTCTACTTTGTAATCCACATCCCCTTGTGCCTCCAAATGCACTGTGGCTAAAGATGTTTTTGTTCAAGCAGTCAACAGGGAGGTGACAGCACTGACCACATCTGGCCCCAGCTGGCAGGGGACACAGCAGGGCAGCCACACCCCAAACACCTGGCTTTTATTACAGTATCAAGTAATCTGATTAACATCTGCATTCCAAACATCCTTAAGCTCTTCTCAGGCTTTTTTCTCCAGCAGCATAATGTGAAGAAAAAGAATTAAAAAAGAAAAAGAGTGCCTGGGAGAGAGCTGAAATCCCCCTGGGTTTGGGGAGCAGGATTTGCACCCACACTGTCACTGCTGGTTCAAGGGCAATGTGAGCCCAGGAGCCTGGTGCAGGCAGTGTGGGAGAACCTCTGCTGCCCTGAACCAGGGTGGCTTACAGATGGAGTAAAACCTGAGGAACTCAGGGACAAGAGGAGATTGTAGGACCTGCAGTGACTTTCTGAAGGTCCCACATTCTTTTTGCATGAATCTCAAGGGCCTTGTCACTGCAGCCCATTTTAAGTCTCGAAAGAATTGTGTTTGTTATTCAAAATGATATTACTTCCTTTCAAGTGAATTTTTGCACCATGACATTTTGTATCTGAACCCACTTTTTCCACACAAAAGCTACTAAGTTCCTAAGAGCAAAACCTATTTGAGAGATGACAAGATAGGTTGTCTGGAGTTTTACAACAGGATCTTCTATTTTGGCAGGTGTATGACCTCCAAACTGCTCTGGACAGTGCAATTTCCAGGAACCTCAACTAACCTGAGTTTCAAGGGTAGGCTGCTGCATTTGCCACTTCTGCAATGTATTATGTCAGGAAAAATACAGTGATCCTAATCACAGTTTTCCATCACAGAGAACAGAACAAGGGAGATATAAACCAAAATGCTTTGCCGTGCAGAATGGATTTTGAATATATATATTGAATAGTATAACTATGCCAATAACCTCAGTGACTGATCTTAAGGTCAAAAAATAAAATATCCGTCTCACAGGTGTAGGACACCACCCTCATATGGTAGAGCAGCTTTACAAAATACATTCAAGTTTGCTGTGTTTCAGCCACTTTTTTGTTCTCTTGGCTGCAAGTTCTGATTGTGGGATCATCCAGCCAGCCACAGAGCTTCCCTTTTCACTTGAGCATTACATTAGGACGACTCCATCCCAATTCCCCCCCAAAAGCTACATTTCAGCTTGTGAAAAACCATCTAGAACTCTTCTCCAATTGTGTGTGCACATGGTTGGCCAAGAACAGCTCCACTGTAGAATTACAGCTCAGCCATCTCGGTGTTTACTTTGATGAAAATCTAATCCTTGTTCTTGCCTCAGCAGGGCTGTCTTGGCTCAGTCTCTCTGCTCTGATAACCTTGCTCAGCACACAAGTAGCTGCAGCTCACAACTTTCCAGTGTGTGTGTGTTGTTTTGTTAGGTATATGCTGAGCATTTTAAAAAGTGCTGCAGTCATTAATGAACAGAATTTCAATTTACTACTGTCTAGCCATGTAAATGTGGGGGCTTTTTAATTCTCTGCTGTTAAAACCCTTAGTCCTGATGTTTCATATTGGTTCAAGGTATTATAACTACTGGTCTTACATGTAGAATGTTATTTTACAGTATTACATCTTGCTCAAGTCAGTCTTCAGTTAAAGAAGCTGAAGCTAAAGTCCTCAATCTGAAGTTAAATGAAGTAATAGTTTAATTTTCTTCACTGCATAGGCATATAACCAACTTCAGGAAAAAGACATCTGAAAATGCCCAAAGGTTTTCAAAGCCAGGATAAATAAAGCCAAGAAGACAAAAGAAAAGACATCTGTTACAAGACTCAAACAACCCTGAACACCAGGAATACTAAAATATTTCAGCCCCTGTCCCTTCAATTCATCCATTACTGTCAGAACAGTGCTCTAAATAGTACAAATATTTATTTCCCATTTTGATAACTCTAGAAGAGCTCATTGCATTTAGCACTGAGGAGACACAGACTAAGAGATCCCTTGAAAGTGAATTGAACTTGTGTCTCCAGGTGCTAAATCTCTCCCATATCCTGGCATGGATTATCCATGCAAATAGGCGGCAAGAATCCACTCCTAAGTAAATCATCTCATTTTGGGTGAAGTTCTCTCTTTTCAGGGGAGCATTTGCCACTTCTGCAATGTATTATGTATTATGTATTTATTTTAGTATGACACAACTTCTTTCCTTTTCCTCCTTTCTGCTCTACTTTCCTCAGAAAGGTGGGAGGTCACAATGGCACTCAGACTGCAGTTTCCTGGATAAGCTTTTGCATATGAAAAACAGGGATTTAGAATTCACAGTCTTAGTACATCAGAATGTACTAGTGTCAGAATACCCTGTAGGAAAAAACCTCTAACATAATTTCAAGTTTTTTAGCACTTTCTTACATATCCACACTATATACTGTAGTAATGTTCTTTTTCTCTTTTTTTCTGTCTCTTAGAGTTTGTGGAGATGGCAAAGGTGAAACTGATGCAATTATCAAATAAAAATTGTGGTTTAGATATTTTGCAAGGTTGCCTAAACCTTGGAATAGCTGATGCTTTGGTAGAGACAGAAACAGATGAATCAACACGCAGTCATTTTTCAGAGAGTTCAGCTATGAATTGGTGATTAACCTTTGGAACATATCATGAGGGAAAGAGGCTGATTCTCCCTCTCATTGCCTTCAAATCAAAGCTGCTCATCTTCTATAGCCCAGACCAAGCTACCCTGCTCAGCACAGGACTCTCTGTCTGAAATTCTTCATCCCATTCTCTGTAGCACAAGAGACCACATAAGCATATAATCTTTTCCAGCTGAAACTCTGCCAGCCAGGGAATATCATTTCCAGTGCCCACAAACCACTATTTTAGTGTCCAGCTCACAACCTCATTTCATCTTTCTTTAATACTGCGTGGAGAAATTGCAGTGTGTTGGTATTGCCACATTCTAAGCTCCTGGAAACAGTGCACTTGTCCTGAATTCTGAAATTTCCTCATGCTTCTTGTCAAATTGGATAGAGAACAACTTCTCCTAAGTGGGAATCATTCAATGGGTAATCAAAGAGAACCAGCACTGAGCAGGCGTAGAACACAATCGTGGGAGCAACATCCAACATGGGCAGAAAGCACTTCCCATGCCCTGTAAGTGGAGAGAACACTATTTATGAGTGATAAATTGATCATATTTCTTATTGGCATTTTTTGATTTTTGGTCTTCATGGAAATACAACGGAGACTTGAGATCTGTAATGAAGTCTGAGGACTTGCCCTTCATACAGTGAATTTTATAAAAGGGGAAAAGTGAATTTTGTAAGAGGGAAAAGTAAATTTGATGTCAAAATAATTCTCCAGAGTTGATGAAAATGACATATTTTCACCCCAGTCTCAATTAAGATTGTTCACTCTTTCTGAAACAAAGATTAAACCTGCAGAATTCTTCATTAGATGGCTAACCATAGTGCATGTGGTCATGTGAGTCTGTCCAGAAATGCACTTGCATGCTGCTCTAGGCAGTGCTATTGTTTATTTTGCGAAAAAAAAAAAAAAAAAGATACAGCAAATACCCCTGGCATACCTTTTATAACAAAATCAGTCTTCTGGGACAGAAGTCAGTGAAGGATTTGCTTTGTACTTGACCTCAGAGAAGGACATTTGACTTTTGAGTAACCATACTAGAAAACCAGGTTAAGAGAAGAACTTTAATGAGAACCAGATGCTGTATCTGAACTGAATTTTCATGAGTTCATGAATTATAGAAACCCCAGGGGCAGAGGTGGTATCAAATTTATAATTCAATTTCAGTTGCTATTTCAAAGTCCTATTCCAGCATGTAGAGATCCAGGGGGAATCTGAACAACTTTTGTGAGGAGTTCTTTTTGTTACATTTGAATACCAAATAATTCACTGATTTTCTTCACACCTCAGAAACATCTAGGTCTGATTCTTCCTCAGTTATCACAGCAGGTAGTCTCATATCCAAACACCCTTAATCTGGGTAGATGTCACGTTTCACCAGGGTATGCACGGTTAAAGAATTTGCAGGGCAGCTGAAAAACAACTTGTCTTTGAAATCATGCTTAGCCTTGCTTGAAACTTCTCCCAGCTTTGCTGGATGCTTTAAAAAATGCAGTCAGCCTACAAAATATTAAATAAAGGCAGGCACTAAACAGCATTTTCATGCCTTTAGTAGAAGATTTAGAAAAACCATTGCACTCCCATTATTTTAAAGATGCTGTTGGTAACTGCAGCAGGTGGAAAAGGCTTTTTCTGCCTGTAAAATTTGTGCTGTGTAATTTTGCTTCACTTAAACAAGAGAGTGTGTGCACACAGAAACAAAACGTGAAGTTCTGAGCTTATTTATCTTTCCTCTTGCTTGGTGAACTGATACTGAAAGTGGCTGTTTGCAGGGAGCCCTTTTATTCAAAGGCCAGGGAGGTACTGGAGGAAAGCAGGAGCCCATCTGACAGCTCCATTTTGCTGCTGCTCTGCCTCAGGTGCTGCTGGTTGAGGAGCAAAGGCAGCAGCATGCAGCAGATGGCCTGACCTGCCCCAGTACACTATGGAACACACAGTGCTGTGCATCTGCACAAATCACTTCCAACCTCAGCCCTCTCAAGCTCAGATCTGTCTCCTAAATTACTTATTTCTCAGAACAAGCTTAATAATAACGTAGGGAAGAATTTGGTTTTGTGGTGAAGAGGGGTTTAGCAAAGTTAACAGGGTGCCTACAAGCTTTGCTGGGGCTCTTCAGCACAGAGGTGAACGTTCTGCTGCTCTGTTAATGGGTATGGGCAGTTCATCATCAGGCATGAACCAGCTGTCATGAATAAAATCTCTGCAATCTACCAATTTCTAGACATATAATCTGGGCTGTGGACAAAAGTACTACCTTCTGGACCCGGTGGTAGGAGCACAAGATGTTGCAGTTTACTTTGGTTTTGTTTTGCTGAGAAACTGGCATTCTTGTTGTTTGGATCAACCCTAATGAAACATCTGCTAGATTTTAATTAAAATAAAATGGAATGCAGTTTCCTGAACAGGTGGAAGCAGAACATGATATACCATAGAGCTGAAATCCCTCCATGTGTTCAGAGACTTTGCAGAGTCCCAGCTATGGCATCCATAAAGCAGCGATGGAGTGTGTCAAGAACATTTTGATTGTGCACACGAGTCTGGTTAAAAAGGCATCTACTTAGTCAGGGAACAGCAGAAAGATAATATTCAAGCAGCCCTACATTAAACCCAGGTAATGACTGGTGTAATGGTTTCTTGCTTCTGATGTACTACATGGTGCTATTTTCCAGTTGTGACAATTTGGACTACTCAGATCGTTCACAGTAAAACCTTAGACATCAAAACAGCAGCCAGACATCAAAATACATGGAGCACATAAGGACTGGGATATTAAAAAAATCCCAAGCCCACCAAAACCCTGATTACTGCTCCTGTCCCCATTCTTTGCTGCAAAGAGCCACCCCGAGAGGTTGTGCACCTCGAGCCAGCTGCCAACAGAGTGAGGCAGGATTAGCTGCTTTGGTTCATATTTTGTTTAGGCATAGAAGAGAGGTGGTGCTCTTCAATAGTCTGCTGCCTCCTGAACTTGGCACGAGGGTAGGAACCACCATCTGCATGTGGAAGGAAAGGGAAGGTAATGAAGAGTCAGAGTCATGCTCCACACGATCCCAGTCTGGCATTAGAGAGAAAGGAGGTGATTCTGAAATGTGCCTGCTAAGTGCCCAGTGGAAGAGACAGTCCTGGTGCTATCATTTATGGACAATTTAAGTTTTCAATGGCATAAGTGAGCTTAGTGAGGTAGAAAACCCGGCCCTTTGCCAAGGAATGCTTAATACTGATTGCTTTAAATTAGGTCTGTCCTTTAAGTGTTGGCTTTTTATGCATTTACTGTCAGTGAGCCTGTAAGTGTTCATCTATTATTACTTTGATGAGTACTTTCTTCTAAAACTGTAGTTCCAGAACTAACTAAATAACTAACTAAATATCACACATGAAGTTGGAAAACCTTTCTCATTTCTCTCTGAAGAAATATGTCATGAACTTTTCCTGCTGCAACCAAACTACTGCAGAGATCCTTAGTGTGCTCCATGCTCATCAGCAGATAGAAGCTATTTAGTGCATGGGTATTTAGCTTTAATAAACTTTTCAGTCTATCAGGTTGAAACAGTTCAATATTATAAAATACTCATGCAAGAGTTGCTTTCTATACACAAACATCCACTAGTTTCTGAGATGTGACACATAAAGCGTTTCTGATTTTTGCTTTCAAGATATTAAAAGTCTTCTAAGGACTAATGGTTTATAAAATTTCAGTTCAGTATCAAAGAATAGGGGAAAGCACATAGCATGCTGCATTTAAAGGAGCTCTTCATTTCAAATAACTGCCAGGATTGCAATTGTGTACAGTAAAAGATAACATATGGAGCTGGAAGTTTGACCTGCAAGCCCCCTGCTAGCTCTGCTTGCTCTGTGCTTTGTACAGTGGGTTGATTACTGGTTATCTCCTGTGAAACAAGGACTTGTCTGACGTGCTCAACTCTGTAATTTGTAAAATGCCTCGAGTTTGTGCTTTGATTTAGAAAATGAAACAGCAGTGGTATAAAAACACAGAAAACTTGAGTAAAGTTTTGCTTCCCAAGGGATGCCATCCAGGGCACTGCTCCCAGGCAGTGGGTCGTGATGCCTAATGAGGCACAAGCCTGACAGAAGTTGGTAATTGAAACAATTTCAGAACTGTAAAAATGGTCTGGAGACAGCAGAGCATTAAAAAGGAAGGATGACCTTGGTCTGAGCCAGGTCCTTACCTAATCCAAACCCGTGCTGTCCTATCTAAGGGCAAGGAAGTCACCAGACCTAATTAATTATAACAGATAATTGAGCATGTTTAAAAACATCTGTCTGTGGTGTTTCAGTCCATGAGATAATCCAGAAACAAAGCACTTGGAAGGTGGGTTGGTTCTGACCTCCCATTTTGAGGGCTATTTCCATAACTTTTCTTGCAAAAACTTCACTTCCCAGATGGAGTTTTGGGCTGAGTCAGGATTTTTGGACACATTTCCTCAACAAAGCAGGCTGCTCCAGCGAAGCCCTTGCATAGTTTAAAGCCATGCTTTCTTTCACTCTCTCTTTGCCATCTACATTTGTACCTCACATCTTCCCTGGCAGCTACGGGGATTGATTTTCTACTGGTTCAGATGCACAAAGTAGTGCTTGATATGGAAAATCTGTTTCACAAGTCTGTTTGTTTTTCAAATCAGTTTGTGCTGTCCCAAAATGTGAGTGATACACATTTTAACATGCCACAGTTTATTTTTGAGTGTGAATCCCATTCCACATTGAACAAGAGAAGTGTCTCAAGGAACCTTACAAACAGTGATGAAGGATGAAGCTGCTGTGATGGGAATATAGTTCGTAGATAAGTATTTTTAAAGATCTGGGCCTGTGTGATCCAGGTCCCTCAATGCCCTGACCCACCTGCCTTTGCCACACTCGTGTGCTTTGTACAACCACTGTGTTAAACCTTTGCTGCAACACAGAAAAAAAGGCAGGAAGATATTTTTTTCCCCTTTGTGGTCATTTGCTATTTGTTTTCTGAAGCCAAAAGCTCAAGAACACAAAGAATCAGGTAAAATAATAGTCATGGGGGCAAGAGAGGAAAGGCAGGGAAGTCCAACAAATAATTAGACTTTTTGTGATGTGATAGATGACTCAGAGTTTTTGTAGAAGTGAAAGCAAACACACCTTATATTGCACAGGAACAGACATGGGTCTGGTTCATATTAGAAAAGCAGTTGGCCTAGGTTTACAACAATGGGCAGAAATAGGAACAAAGATGGAAAAAAGTGGAATATTGGGTCTGAATTCACTTTTATGGCAGTTGCATGATCCAAGTTCTTCAGGTAACACCTATAAAGTAGAACGACGACCTGAGGCTTTGCAAAGCAGCCTGAATTTTGGATTTTATTATGTATCATTAAAGTGTATAAACCATTTAATCACAAAGGCACCCACGGCTCTGGTCTGGAAGAAGAAGTAATTGCTACCTCTCATCACACAAACGTGCAAGCTACTCCTGTGTGGGGCTTCCATCAGCAACCACAGATGCTTCAAAGAAAGCCAGAGAAACTCCACAGCAGGCAATTATACAATACTCTAGTGGAGATAAAAGTACTTTCTAACACAGTTAATGCCTTTTTTGCCCAGAAGCCTGATAATCTGTATTGCACCAAACCCGTTTTCTGTGTAACTGAAGAAGGATTTGGCATTTAAATGTGAAAACATAAGGCAAGTTGTGTCATCAGTGCTGCAGATAAAAGGGTTGTGCATTTGCACAGGTTGCATCTCTCCAAGCTCTACAGGAGATTACAGGGATAGCAAATCCAACTGGCACCATTCTCAGTGTAAGAAGAGACTTATCTGGGAGACCACTGAGCATGGTTTTCTTGTTTGAGGTTTACAGATATAACCATACTTGCATTGTGAGTTTAAATATTTATATTATTTGTAACACAGGCAAGCAGATGCCTCTGGCTCTTTGCTGTGTGAACTCTGGCAAGGCAGTAACTTCTCAAGTACCTTCTAAAACAGATTAATTCCTCTGCTGGGACACTCATGGCAAGCAGCAGGGAGCACTAAATTTAACACAACTTTTAGCATCAACAGGATGTGCTTCTGAATGCACATTGCTTCCATTCTGTAATTTTGGTCTCCCAAGTACTTTAGATTAAAGGTCTTGCCAGGTTAAGAGAAGAAAACTTCTGGCTCTCTGGTGCAGGGGGGGAAAAACCCCCCCAGTTTTGGACTCTATTTGAATACAAAGGGTTTCTCTATGGGCAAGTTCTGGGGTTTGTGGAAAGCACGAAAGGCTGGGAATGTTTCAAAAGTCAGGGATTAAGTTTACTCAGTAAGACTGAAGTGGTTTAGGATACTCTGTCAGTGAAGATTTGATTCTCTTTTCTCACCAGCTTTAATAATGACAGTAAAATGAATCCCCAGTGTGCCTTGTCACTGACCTATCAGGCAAGTTTAATAAGGTTTCCTCTTAAATATTATATTGCACAGGGCCTTGAGACATCTTTTCCTATTTGTAACCTGTCCCAGTCTGGGCTAACCCTTTTATACTTTGCTTCCAGTCCCATTGTTTTCTTCCCAGAGATATAAACTTGGATTCTGGAACTCAGGAGCTCAGGTAGCTCCTGCCTCCCCCAGTGAGCTCAGGGTGAGCTTTACTTACACCACTGCTTCCCAGCAGTGGTGTAAAAAAAAACCCCAAATCTCTTCAACACTTGAAATTCCCAAGCATAGCACTTTATTTTACTAAACCAGAACAGATTGGCCTACTTTTTTTACATCCTAGTAATTGTCCATTAATAAATCCTACTTCTGCTCAGCCTTATCCTGCAGTTAGCCATCACCAGCAAGATCAAATCCAAAATTGCTCCCAGGAGGGCAATAAGAAGGAAGAGAGCTTTTGCCCTTGGCAGGTGTCAGCGATAATGGTGAGTGGTGGTTGCTGACCCACATCCATCTCAGAAACACAGGAGCTAAAGCAAGCCTCGAGTGCCAGCACTTTGTTCTGCCTTTCTGCCCCAGCCTCTTCACAGGAATTGCAATACCACCGGTTTGGAATTAGAGGGGGGTTTTAGAGCCCCCTTTTAGAGGTGGGGGAGCCAGGGAAACTGTGCTGTGTAAGTAAGCAAGCCAACAGCTCCTGGGCCAGCCAGTCACTGACCATTCGTGGCTGTAGAGAGGAGCAAGGGAAGAGGACACACCAGCCTAACAACTGGGGCAGAAAATCCCTTCCCACCGAGCCATGGCTGGAATTGTTCACAAGCCCTCTCGTGGTGCTCCCTGCCAGCTGCACTCCAGAGGTGTCAAGTCACTGCAAAGATGCAGAACAGAAGCTCTGCCTACAAAACAGGAGCTCAGGGAAGACAGCACTTGGCTTGATCTAACCCAGAGCCTCTGTGGCTTTCTCTTCTGTGGTGTGGGGAGAGCAATGGTTACAGGAGCAGCACATCCCTGCCCCATCCTAACCCTGAGTACCCTGCTCCCCAAGGGATGAGCGAGTCCTTTTTAAATATTATTATCCAGCAGCTATTTAAAAGTTTGCTTTGTTTACAACTCTCTTCTCTTTCCTTATCCTCCCTTGAGCAAACAATTTTTTCTCTTCATTTGTTTTCACCAGCTTTCAAAACAAAACCTTTAAAAGGGCACCTCGACCTCCACATTTGTGCTGGCTTTTCCAAATCTATTTAGACAAACTGATTTCAGGTTCCGTGAGGACAAATCAATTTTAGTCAACAGACAACTTAATTTTAGACTGAATTTCTGAAGAAGACCCAGAATAACCCCAATTTAAAATAAACCATTTTTCCCTGAGATAGTAGAGAGCTTGTATGAAAATGGTTAAATACCACACATTCACAGAAGCAAAGTCTCCATCCCATTCTCAGTATGCCACTAGAATTTCAATCTAAATTGCTGAGAGTCCAGAAGAAAAGTTACAAATCAAGGTCCAACTGGGAAAGTTTAGCTCTTTTATTTCCAAGCTGAAAGATGGTAATAAAGAGATAACATTTGCTTCAGGGAAAAAGCTTTGGAACAAGTGTCGCCCATTTGATCAATGTGCTGTCTACTTTGTCTGCCTCTCCTCCTTTAAAAGGCTAATAAAAAATTATTTCTTTAGAGACTGCACACCATGATAAGTGCAACAGAGCTGCAGACCTCTAGTGAATGTGCTTATCAGCCACTTCCAAAGGGCATGGAAATAAACAACTCCTGACTTCATCAGCAGATTGGGAAAAATTCAAGCCCTGAACGTGCCAGGTATTGCAGGCAGTGGAGCTGAGTCTGTCTGAGGGCTCCCAGGGCTAGCACAGCACCAGCTATTCCAGCTAGAGATATGCAGTGTAGCAACACCTAGATTAGCTTCTAAATATAGTTCCCTCCACCTCCAAACAGATTCTGCAGCTCCTGTGTGCTCAGGTGAATGCACCCAGCAAGAGCAGCTGGTTCCTGGCACGAGGTTTGCCCTTCTTGGGTTCTGATCTCTGTCTCCAGCTCGCTGCTGCTTTCTGTTCACAATGGCATTTTCCATTATTTTACTCCAGAGTATCTACAATCATTGTCTCACATTTATATCCAGAGAGGAGACAAAGAACCCATGAAAAATTAAAGTGTCTGATGCTCCCAAAGATGATCTTAAATTATGAAGCTTTCCCAGAGCAAGCACCATATTTGCTGTGGCACTGGAGCTCACAGGATACTTCCCCTAGAAAATATCACACAACATGCACTTAAACTAAAGGTCATGCTGAACTAAATAAGAAAAATGAGCAAAGATGATCAGAGACCAGTACTCTGGCCACCACACAAAGGACTCTTGTGCTGAACACTGCTGTATTTATGTGCTTCTTTTCCCACCAGTGAATGTCACCATTCCTAAGCAGAACAGCTTAGCAGCAAGCTCCAGGCACCCATTTCCATTTAATTGCTGGATGAGAGAAGGAGAGAGCAGAAAAAAAAACCATAGAAAATGAAAGTAGGAAGTGATTGTTTCTCAAAAATCAAGGTACAAGAGGGCAATCAAGCCCCACAAACACACACATGCTGCTGTCAGCCCCACAGCTGCTCCTTTTGGTGCCTCATGCTCTCAATCATTCTCTTCACATATTCTCTAAAAGACATAACTCTGCTTCACATTTGTGTTTATTTTTCAAGCTCTATTTGCCTTAAATGAGTTCTAGCAAACTGATCTTGGGATCACACAATAACTAGGCTAGGACTCAGAAAACAGGTTTATGATTTATTAACCACTGATCGTGCTCCCTCAGCTTCACTGCTCACATGTCCCCAGCCCTAGAATTTGGCATTTGTCCTGTGGTGTCAATCAGGACGCTCCCCAGGGGCTCTGTGAAGAAGAGTGATGTTTTGCATTTTGGAGTGTTAAGGGAGAACAAGTAGAAATGATGGACACAGTCTCTCTTTGTCATCCATCAGCAGAATGTTGTGGCAGGAGTCCTCTCTGTGCATTTCACCCCATGCAAGTGCTTGCAGTGCTGTGCTCTTCCCTGAATCCCAACAAAACCAGAAAACTCAGCAATCAGAAGCCCCAGCCACCCACCTCAGCTGCAAAACCAAACCTCCCTCTACTTAATTTCAGTCCTAGCCAGTAAACCCGGCTCCTTTTTCAGTGCTAAAACATGGCTTTAAGGGCTGAACCCGACAATGCCTGCATTCTAAAGGGTCTCCCTGCCTCTCTTTGGATGAAATAAAACCGTCAGTCCTTCAGCTGATGGTTAATTGAAATGGGTTAGGCTGCACAGGGCTCTGCTGAGGCAGAGTCAGCTGTGCTTTAAGCACTGCAGGGAGCAGGGCAAGGCTGGGAGGAGATGTTTTATGGGGCAGTGCTAATGGATCCACACCGACCTTGCTGATCCCACAGCTGCTTTGGGATTGCTGTAACCCTGGGATAGCTGTTACTGCTCACACACCGGCTCAGAACTCATCTTACTAAAATAGAAAACTGTCCACCAAGCCATCATGTTCTTCTTTGGGGAGGATACAGGGCTTTGGATAGTTTATTTTTTTTTTTAAGTATCAGAAGACTGTAGTGCATCAATGGGCAAGAATTCCTGCCTGCAAAGGCTCTGTAAGGAAACAATGGCACTTTGCAGATATGCCTGTACAAATGTGTCACAGATTAACTCCTTTTGTTGATCTTTGCTATCCAGCTCTCCACAAATGACCTACAACTGCTCCTGAAACAGCATGTTTTGGAAGTGCTGCGTTATTACAGGAGCTTGATTAGGGCTTATTGAAACTAATGGAAAAGTTGCCACTGACAGCTTCTTTTTGCTGGGTCAGTTTCAAATGTTTTCACAATAAACCTGCCCATTTGCATAGCCCAGTGTCTAGTTTTGGAAGATTGCTTTTGGGGCAAGCAATAATCAGCAGACCTCAATATTTCACAAAATCTGGTGAGTAAAACTGGTAGTTAAATGCCTTTACAAAAAGCCCCTAGTGCCATTTAGTTCTTACAATGGGGAAATTGGTTCTTTCTTGGCAATGAAAAACAGAAGAGAAAAAGACCTTATAAGACTACAGTCAAAAATACAAAATACACCCTTGGCAGGAGTTGCAAAGCAGACAGTTTTTCAGACAATGAATATAAGCACCAGTTCAGAATGCAAGTAGCTACAGAAAAATCAATGCAAGGGCTGAACACTTCTCTTGACACTTTTCCTTTTCTGAATGGCTCTCATAAATTAGTTTTTTAGCTTCTTGGAGTGCTTTGCTTCATAAAAGATTTAGCACTGTCTGGATCCAGCATTGTAGTCACTCCCCAAAAGATAATGTACTTGCTCATCCCAAGAAGAATTATATAGAAAGCAAATTAAAAAATGCAACATATATCAAATCAAGGAGAGTTGGTCTCAAATATTAATACCTCATGTCTTAAAGGTACAAAATTATAAAAACACTCCTTATAGGCAATTGAAAAAGCAGCAACTTGGCAAGCAATTAAGAAAACTGAGGCCCTGGTTTATAGGTTTGCTTGAGGTGGTTCAGCAGAAGAATGAGGTTCCTATTCCATGGAGTACATAAATGGGTGCATAAACCTCATGGTTTCTAACTGGATGCAGCCCTTGTTTCTGTGTTTTGCATCATGAAGGTGTCCCAGAGCTGAACAAGAATTTTTGGGTAGGGCCTCCAACTTTAGAGATCATGAATCTGGATTAGAGCAAAAGTTTCATGTTTAAAGCAAATTCTTTAGAGGGGAGCCTCGGAAATGTCACATTTTCAGTTTTACTTGTACTGAGTTCTGCTCCTCTGCTAACAGCTCCTAGGCCACAGAGCCAGAGGTGTCAGAGCCAATGTGGGAACTTTCCCTCTCAGAGCACAATTTAATGAACAAATCATGTCCCTCCACTTAGATTTGACAACTGGTGATGAAAAGTTCACCCACTGAAAGTATCTCTACCAGTACTTCCCCAGCCCTACCTGGGCAGAGTGTGATTAAACTCCAATAAAAATTTGTCAGGTTCCCTGAAAAATGGCATGATGGAAATAGAGTTTAATTCCAGAAGACATTATTTTGTCCAATTGCTAGTACAACACAGGCACAGAATTTTATTCAGTTACCCTTTCCGTGGCCAAATGAATTCTGTTCACTTAAATCTAAATCAAAGCTGTCCAGACAGGCCACAGTGTCTCAAAGGCTTGAAAAGAGGCAGAAGTCACTTATTATTTAGCAACTTGTTCCAATTGGTAATTATGCTCAGCTTTTAAAATAAAAGTATATATCCCATCTTAAATTTATTTGGATTTCTTCTTAGCTCTTTGGCCTTTCAAGCTCACTTGAAAAGAATGAAATCCATCCAAAAGCCAGGAAAAAATTCAAAATTTTGGTATCCAGTCTTGGGAGATCATAATAGTGGGACACTTCTGGGCAGTGAAAGTGGTCTTGGTTCCCTTTTTTGTAGTCACCAGCAATTTGTAAATCTCATCAGGGACTGCAAGCAACACATTTGCTGAGTAAGGCTTCCTAAAATACCTTTTCCCAGCTGGAGTGCTTCCAGGCAAGTGTCAGCACAAGTCTGTTAGTCGGTGCCACACCACCACTGACCTCAAACTAAATTCACTTCTTCCCCCCTCAGTCAATAGCCCTGGATGAACACAGCAAGGGATTCTGGCTTGCACAACGTAATGCAAATAAACAACTTCATTTTAGCCAGGGCTGAGCTGCCCGTGCTCCTCCCTTCTCCTATTTGTCCTTTGTGATGGCTGAAGTTTTTTGTCTTGCCATGGATAAGTCTCCTCTGCTTTTACAAGCATCTCTCATTTTAAAAGACTGTGATTTTACTCCTCTCCTTCAGGCATCTTCACTACAGGGAAGTTAAAAAAACCCCAACAACAAAAACCATAGTGCAGTGTGCCAGTCAATAGTGAAATTATGAGAAGTGTAATCTACTCTTCCCACCCTAATGAGCTGATGAGTAAATAACTGTCAGGCCATTGCACTGAGCTATTGATCAGGGCTTCCCACAGAGCTGAGGCACTGCAGAGGTACCTGCTGCTAACCAGCAGGGATCGATACAGGAAAC
The DNA here is from genome assembly GCA_026261815.1 of Monarcha castaneiventris obscurior. NCBI lineage: Eukaryota > Metazoa > Chordata > Aves > Passeriformes > Monarchidae > Monarcha > Monarcha castaneiventris. The sequence goes on from JAMPIT010000485.1 coordinate 5,895,579, forward strand.
TTCTGAAAACAATAATGAAAGGTTTCAGGCTCTTTATGCAGGTTCTCTCGTGTGCTGGGGCAGCAGATCTGCACTGCTGGATCAATTTTCCCTGTTAGATCACACCTCCCACGCTGCCTCCTGCCTTTCACCTTGGAGAGGTTAAACTTGTTCTTTAAACGTGCAGTACAGGGGCACAAAGGGCTGAGCAGGGAGAAGGGCAGCTTGTGGCAGAGAGTAAAGCTGAGGTAACTTCACCTGCAGTGAGGGCTCCAGAGAAATTTCCCCAGAAACTCCAGCTTTGCCTTCTCTCCCCTGCCCAACACAGCCATGGCATCACACATTGGCTTCCTGCTCTGCCAAGGGCCAAGCTCTCAAACTGCTTTACTTCCAAAAGCTTTGGAGGGGCTCCTCCACCAAGTCTCATCCTGGGCCACTCCTCCTCCATTTTCCACACTCCCTTCATTTAGTGTCTCATTTCAGGGCAGGACTCTTATATTCTGATGCATGTTTCCTTTTTTTTTTTAACCTTTCTTTTCAAGTATCAGTTGAAAAGTTTTCTCCCCTTCTAGACCTCGAAGTATAAAATTTTCTGGCCTCTGATCCTATTATTCTCTTGGATGGTCCAATTTTCTCAAGATTTATCAGAGCTTCTGCTTTTTTCCTCACCTCTTCTCCTTGAAGCCAGGTACAGATGTCAGACTTGAATGTCAATTCTGAAGTTTCCTTTTTATCTTCCTATAAAATTACATTTAATTTGAACTCTTATAATATTTATTCAAGTCCATTTACAAACATTAAAAAGAGAAGGTAACATTTACTTTTTTAATGAAGAAGAGTTCAGTTTACACAGCTCCTCTTTTAAAGCATTAGAGAATCTGAACAATTGCAAAGATTTTATTTCATTTGGTCATCTGAAAAAGAGTCCAATTCAGGGAAGTTTTTATAAACTGTAAAAATAATCCCCTAAGATTCAAATCTCTCATGATTAATTCACAAACAGCTCTAACTCAAATTTCAGGTGGAGAGAACCAGCTCCAGATAAATGAGTGACTACTAGATATCATATCTAAATTAACAACATATGGAAGCCCCATCCTCCTTCCCACAGAGATGAGAGTCTGTAAACACAAACCACGAGCTTGGTTTTTATTTATGTATTGTGTCTCATTGAGAGCAATCCTGAAATAAAAATAGTCTTCTTTCTGTGGACTGCTATTTTCACTCTCTATAATAGCAAACTGACCACAAATAAAAATCAGCTTTTCTATCAGATAATGAGCTATGTACTATTTTAAAAATACTTTTGGGTAGTATTTTTCAAATGGAAAAATTCAAGAAAACATTTGTTTCTTGCCAAAAAACCAACACGGTATTTGTGTAACATGGATGACTTTTGCTTGCATAGAGAGCTCTGATGCACAGCATGTTTTCAAAAAATTAGGTACTAAGTTTTCAAAATCAGCACAAGCTTCCACCTTGACATCTTTTCCTGTGACAGAAAAAAGTTTCAGATCATCAGAGTTCTCTGCAGGACCAAAGCTGCATTTGGTGATTTGCTGTAAGAATTCTTTAAGGCATGCACTGCTTCACCATTAGTGCCCTGTTTTTCCAGCCTTCATGGTATGCTCTGAATATTTGGCTTCCTCACATACCTCAGAAGGACATCATTGCAACAGTTATTTTAAGTAATGTCAACCTTTTCTTGCTCAAGCTTGATAATTAAAGCTAAAAAGGGAAAGTAGATTGGACAGGACATTGTATCCCTTCTTTTTACAGTGCCCAAACTCATTTTATTTCAGGAGGGTACCTGCAGCAGATGGGTACCTGCCTCCATTAAAATGCAGCAGAGGAAAGTTTAGGAATGATCAAGGGGACACACTGAGGTCTTCATGTTAAATAAACAACAGAACTTGATGTACAGCTAAGAAAACAGAGAGGGAGCAGAAAGCTTAGACAAGAGATCACAGAGGATAAATTATCAAACAGAAGACCTTGAAGCAAAGCATATTTTGTTCATTTCAATAAAGAACATAAGATTACACAGAAGAAGATGGAAGAAGATTATTACTTTCTCCTCTGACAGATTGATGTTCGTGTCTCTTTTAAAATTTCTTTTTATATAGCTGTACTACAATCAATTCCCTCTTTACCCTCCACTCCCAGGCTGTAGATCTCAAGCCCCAGAAGCTGGAGTGCAGTTGAAGTTACTCAGTCAGGAGATACTGTCAGCTATGACATTAAGGAAAAAAAAAGAAAATAAGAAACCTGGAGACTACGAAGTCTTTAGAATGAGCAATGGACAACACAGCATAATGCACTGAAAGCTATTTCGTACAACCAGTATCTATCAGCTAAATTTTATATAAATAACTTGCAAAAAGTAAAAAAAAAAAAAAAATTATTTCTTCTTAAGAAACAATTTATTGCAATCTAGACTCCCAACCTCATTTGAGCCAGTAAAAAAGCAGAAAATACTGTGGTATGGATCCTAGTAACCTTGAGCATTGGCTATAAGGGCTCATTTCTAAGATTTGGGTTCGTGGACTAAGTGGAGAGATCTAATCATGCAGGGTGTGATCTCTGGGTCCACTAATTGAAGAGAAACACACCCACACTTCAGTGAAAACAAAGATGATATATGAATGCAGAGGATGGGAGATACCATGAAAAATACCAGCCTCTCCTCTGATATATAAAGCAGTAAAAACAAAAAAGTAAAAGCTAGTGATCAACCTGGAGCTTGCTCAACATCAGAATCTCACCAGGTTTCTCCCCACTTTCATTTGTGAGGGTCACCTTCCTCACAAAGCACATTTCAGAGTCCCTGTGAAAGTGATAATCAATAATTCCAGGACAAAAGATGGAAGATGGTAAAGTTCTCTTCCCATCACCTTGGGAAATGGTGCTAATAGACAAAGAAGAGCTGTGATAAGTCTGCAATCACAAAAGGATAATCTCCCTGTCAAACAGAATGCCAGCAGATATCAGAATACTAATCAAGGAAAAGCTTTTCTGGTGCTCCTGGATGTGACTGGCATTGCACTGTTGATGTCTGGAGTACAATGGTTTTGCTGCCATAAATCTGGAGGGGCCATGTGTTTTCATGCACTTAGGATCCAAGACAGGTTGGATTTTGCCTAAGAGCTCACGCATAGCATCGTAACTGCATTTCCAAAAATTGGATATGCAGGATAGAACAAAAAAGACCCCTCTGTATTTGAGGCTTGGGCTGCCATATGCCAATCCTATAGCTGGTGCTGGTAGCCAGCACTAATCAGAGCTACAAGATGGCAGATTAGAAAAAAAATAAAGGAAACCTACATGCAGGCACTTCATCTGACAGCGTGTAATTAGGCTGAGAAATTCATTGGCCACTGGATGCTCATTAAGGCTGAAACAATCCATCAAAGCTGAAGAGGGAGTGGGCATCAGACAGTTCTGCAATGAGGGCAGGTGACCCCAAAGCTTCAAAGGACCACTAAATCTTCACTTCCTGGTCTTAAGCCAATTTTTTTCCTGGTGACTAGACATTAGGACAAAAGCTTTAAGGCAGGGGAGAGGCAGCACAGGGTATTGCTCCTCCTGGCATGGGAAGGAGCTTTCTTCTGGATTCCCATGTTACAGGTTGGGATAGGAGTCGAGTAGGTTACTAGCAGGGTGTAGCAACTAAATGGAGGCACAACCTGGCCATTGCCACGTCCACAAATAATTCCCAGAGATTCCTGTTGACACACTCTGCCATTGTTCACAGCAAGCACTGGCTGCTGCTCCACCAGGCACAGGAACAGCCCATATCCTGCATTCCCTGTGGGACAGGCAGGTTTGAAGCACAGTTTCTGCCTTCCCATGCCCAGCACAAGAGCCCACAATGTCTTTTGCAGCCTCCATGACCCCATGTAGGCAGTGCAAGTTCAGCCTGTGCTAAACCAAAGCTGTGAATCGAGGCAATGAGATCTCTTCCTTGCTTTCCCCCAGGCACTATTGTAGGCTCCTTTCCAACTGGAGGGATCACAGGAGAGGAAAGGTTGGTGGGCTTCTTTCTTGCAGAACTGGCCACAGTCCAGACCCAGGCATCTGCTAGAGAGCTCACTGATGCTCTTTTATAGCAGATTTGGCCAGTAAACCTGGTAACAGCTGCACGAGCTGTGCCTGTGATCCATACAATTAATTTGCAAGCCTGTCATTGTTCATCACTAGATGACAGCAATGCACTTCTGTGCAAGCCTTGAACTGTTACTGGGAGCACCACTCCAAGCAGCCTCTTGTGGCTCTGTGACCTGTTTCCATGTGGTAATCACAGCTCCACCAGAAAATGGGAAGAGGATGCACTTGGAGAGATAACTCTGCATTCATGAGGTGCCACAGTCCCAAAGGAAGAGGAGGAACCAGTTCAGGAAAATACAGGATAAAACAAACAGTGCTGGAGCTCAGGATTTATCCCAAAGAAGAGACTGAAACAATGGCTCTCCTCAGGATTTATCCCAAAGAAGAGACTGAAACAATGGCTCTCCTCAGGATTTATCCCAAAGAAGAGACTGAAACAATGGCTCTCCTCAGGATTTATCCTAAAGAAGAGACTGAAACAATGGCTCTCCTCAGGATTTATCCCAAAGAAGAGACTGAAACAATGGCTCTCCTCCTCCCATCACCACAGGGACAGAGGAACGTGTCATGCACGACTTCCCTACATCCACCTTGCACAAGTTCTGCTGCAATACAGGGCAGAGACATGGAAAGAGAAGCTTCTAACCACGGGATTCAATTTAACTCTCCCTGCCAGGGATACACATGCTGGCTGCAGAAAAGGGGTACCACAGGAGGAGTGAAACCATGGAGATGGGGATGGAGGAAGAAGGAAAACAAGTTCAAAACCCCAAGTAAATCAAACAGACTGGATGCATGACCAATTCACAAGCAAACACTGCCTCAGCTGGAGCAAGCATTATTTAATCCCCCAATCTCCATAGGAAGGCAGCCTATAAATTTAGTTGCATACATATATATGTACACCCACATTCACATAAATCCTTGTGTGAGAACAAGGAGCATGAATATCTGCAGCTTCAGTAATTCCTTGCTCTTCTGGCAAGAGAAGAATAATTTCTTGTTATTTATGTCTATGATAAGCCATTTATTTGCACACAGTTTTTTCATACTGCCCTTTTTTCCTCCTCACCTGAAATTTTGCCTTGGCTGTATCAAGTTTTTCGCTTATGATAATTATTTTAATTCTGAAGTAAACTTCAGGGTAGACAGTTTATATAGAATATAAATGAAGCCCTTGACCACTTGAGGTCATTAGACACTCCATGACAAGAGAATTATTTATGAGCAAGAAAAGTTAGTTTTCTCTAGCTTCAAGGAATAAGTGGATCCCTGGTAAGGGGAAAAAAAAAACTCACAAAAACCAACCAAACAGAATATTCACCAACCCTCCCCCACCAAATAAAAAGAAACAAACAAAAGCACCACCACCCTCCCCAAACCAAAACCGACACAGCAAAAAAAACCAAACCAAACCAAACCAAACCAAACCAAACCAAACCAAACCAAACCAAAACAAAACAAACCCAAAAAATAATCTCGAGCCCTGCTGTAAAGGTTCAATCGAGAAAAAGGAAAGACTTGTTGCATTGCTTTTGAAATAACAGTTTCTCTGGACTATCCACTCGCAGGTGTCAGGGAACCAAGCCCTGTTTCTCTCTCACTTTAGTATAATAATCTATGGTTATTTCCTTCTGGAGGGGGATCATCAGCTAACAAGCTGGTCATTTTGTCCTAGTGGAAACCATCAGCCAGAATTGCTCATCTTGCATAAAATATCTTTATTGAGTTCTCATTACTACAAGAAGAAAATCTTCCTAAAAGAGCTTATTAAAGGAAACTGCCAGTTCAGAAATTCACCTTCATGACTCTCATAAAAGTCCCTCTTTTTTTCACAGAGGTGAGAGAAGTGGAGAAAGTAATAAACATACAAGAAATATTAATGTAATGAGTATTGATGACTGACTGGGAAGAAAAAAAAAAGCCATTTTCAGCCCCAAAGTTCCTTGAAAGGTCTATGAGGACCCAGTCTGACTTCCCACTAGGCAAGATCTGTATGTACAGACACCAGAAGGCACAGAGGGAAAAAACAGTGGCTGCTCCAGGAGCTAAATGCCCTATGTTATTTTGGCTTCAATTTGTCTAGCTAGATGAAAGAGAAGCGGGCTGTTTTTTTCAAGAGAAGTAGAATAGGTCACCAGAAGTTGAATCCTTGAACTTTTTGGCAAAGCAATGAGAATTATTTTCTGTAGAAGGAGTGTCTTGGGGTGACTGGTTCAACCCACTACAATGGAGAGGTCTTACAATGGATATCATCCTGGAATTGTCCCACCCTCTTCAAAGCTAACCTAATTAGCTCTTCACTAAATGAACCCAGATGGCCCTAAAGTCATGGTATCTTTTCAAACTGAACACTTTCCTCTGGTTTTATGATTGTGCACAACTTGCATTCTTTTGTCCAATGTGGGAATACAGGACCCCTGAACAACAAACCAACTTGATTACACAGGAATCCATTTATTGTTTACATTTCTTCATTCTTATGCATTTCTGTAAGTGTCATTCACGCGTTCACGCATGACCCGATTGGACTCTCCATATTGTCCCCACACCCTGCATGCACCCCTCAGGTTCCCTGATTGGTTCTAGTCCAGGATGGTTCAGTCCCTCTTTATCTGCTTTCTTGCTGCCTTGTTATTCTGTCTTCCAACGTCTTCTTTCCCAATTTAGCACTTCTTGCATTCCTCAGGCCCTGATAAGGGTAACTGCACACAACTTGGCTGGGGCCCCTCTGCCAGGATTCTCATGCCTTACAAGAGTCCATCAGTGCAGCATGTGATCCAGCAGACCTGTGCTTAACTGCAGAACCGCCTCGTGCTTTTTGTGCACTTCCATTCTCCCTCCTCTTGCAAACTTCCCTGCCTCGTGTTCACTCCCTTCCCCCTCAGCAGCTACCTGTGCCCCTTAGCCCAGCTGCTGGTCTGCAGGAAATCTCTTTTCCAGCAAGTGTGACACTTATTCCCACAGCACATCCGGTATCTTGTATCTTGGAACACAAAGTTTCTTAAGAAAACAGGAGCCAGTGTCACTGTGCTTAAAGGATGCTGATGGTTGGTAGGGGACTGGCTGCTCCCTGTAATGAAAGGGAATGTGGAACCAGCCTCAACTTTTGCAGCTCTTCAGGGAAGCGTTGTTGTTTTCCCTCTTTAAATAAATTTCGAGCAGACGACAGGTGAACTCCAACTGCAACTCCCTCTGTAGGCAATAAAGCATCTGATGGGATTTCTGCACATCTGTGAGTGAAGTGATATGGATTAATCAACATACATCATCATCTACATGGAACGTACTAAAGCCTCCCTTGGACTGCTGTGCAAGTACATCCTCTTGACATTATTTTGGTATTCATATCTCAGCCTTTATTAGTTCCTCATCTTTTGGGGTGATGGATGAAGATTAGAAAAAACAAATCTCAGTGAAGAGTTTTCCTTTGAAAAATATTTGCTCCAACCTTGCACACTGTACATCAGGGCTGATAAAACCAGATTAACTTTCTCCATTGGTTTTCATTCACAGGATGTTAGGGAAAACTGGCTAGTCATTCCTTGGCATTTTCCACCTCCACAATTCCAAATGGAAAACATGTAAAACTGACATTTCTCTTTGGGGAAAGGGTTTGCTTTATCATAAAAATCTCTTTGTAATTAGTAGAAAGTTCTTTTTAACTTATAACTGGAGTTTGGAAAAATGTGATTGCACATTAGTTTTGACAATATGAAAATGCAAAACTGAGATACTCTGAAATGGTTAAAATTTACAAAACAATGCCTTCCAAATATCATTGGGGTGGGAAGGAAATTCAGCAAACATCAGGTTGTGATTTGTAAGTTTGCAAAGATACGGTTTTTACCCTGTAGAATATATTTAAATAAAAACATATCAAAGATCACAGAACTATAGAGGAAGTAGTGTTTGTCTCAACATAAACATAATTTGATTCAATCATAGGAATACTGGAAATATTGATTTATGCATCACTCTTTAAAACTTTGGCTTTAACAACATCTCCCACTGGGTCTTGAGACAGTCTGGCAAGTTTTGAATGATTTGCTTCAAAGAATAGCAGCCTGTTCTTTGGTGTCACATGAGCTTTCCTGTCTCAGACTGATTTCAGCCAACTTTCTCTAAAATTCAGTTTTGTCAAAAAAACCAGCCAAACTGAAACACTCAATTTAAACCATGATATAATAGTAAGTCTTCAAATTCCAGTCTAAATTTATCCAGAGCCAGTTTTTACATGATTTACTGTTTTCTTATCAACACCATTCTCCAGCTCAAATAGCTATTTCTTATTTTTGTAGGTCCTTCTAGATGCATCTTCTGCACCTTAAAATTACTTTTCATCCTACCTGGCTAAACAAATGGGCCTATTCATCAACTTATCCTCCAAAATGTTCCCAATTATGAACGTGGTTCAAATGCCAGATCAAATCTTTCTAAATAAACCGCCTCATAAATCTTTGTGGGTAAACATCTGTCAGGCACCTAAGTAAACTGAAGGAAAAAGGAGACTCGTGGCCAGGCAGGTACTTGCTGTACTCAATTTCTCTTCATGGGCTCATCCCCCTGGTTTCCTGCAGCTTGGCAGAGGCAGGAAGCACATTTGCAGCAGCCAGCTCTGACTGCATTTGGGAAGGTTTGCTAATGCCCTTTCTGTGGCTCTGTGAGGACACAGAACAAAGTCACAACAGAGATGTTGTAAGGCAGACACAAGTACCTGATCAAATGCCACCAGCAGCAGGACATGCTCAATAACAAGGATATGCCAGAGAGAAGAATGCCCAAGTGCAAACCTAGCCATGATTAGAGTGACTAAAAGAGCTGCTAAAGGTGTGTAACCCTGTCACAGAGCAGCCAAGCCCTAACAAAGAGAGCTCAGAGTTTAATTTCTTCAGGCACTGCACTGCAGCAAGGGCTGCAGGTGCCAGAGCAGCCAGAGCTGCCAGTGCTGGAGAGGAGCTACTGGACACAGCAAACTGATTCAGCTTTTACACCACTCCCTCAGCCAATTCTCACGTGCACTTTTCTGCTTAAATTAACAGCATGATGAGGAAGGACTTGCATCCTGGCAGGCAGGATTGCAGTTTGCTGGTATCACTTGACAGAGAAGAACAAAGAAAAGGGCATTAGGGAATCTCACAGGCCACTAGAAACCTGCTGCTCCACCTCAGAAGCTTGCTTCCATTACACTGCAAGCAATTACAATTCACATCTCTATTGCTTGTCAGCTACAGAATAAAACAGGGCATCTTTAGCAGCAACAATGTGCTCTAATTAGAATTTTGAAAGAAATTACTTGCTTAAGAGCTCACTCAACACTATTAGGAATACACATAACTTTTTGTTATAGAACAGGAGTGTTTTGGTAGGACCAGGGTCTTTCAATTAAATTTCTCCCTGCATCCTGACAGTGTAATGTTGATTTAACACTGTGCCTGTCAATTATCTTAGAATGGTAATTCTGTCTTCCAGCTGGGGAATAAAACTTTAATAAAAATATTTATGGAACATATGATTTTTCTTAATGATGCCTAAGTTGGGCAGGCTCAACTTACAGTAGCTAAGCAAAATGCCACCCAAAACAATTACAATCAATTCTTTTCAATCTATCAGCAGTCAGACTTGAAGCATTAACGAATGCCAAACTGGGAGCACTTACAGCAAAGTCACTGAAATTAAACCAGCATAAGGGAAAAGAAGTACTAATCAGCAATCTGAAAGGACTACTCTGCAACTGCTTGGACATCTGCACTCTTAATGCCTTATGCTGCTTTGCTTAGGTCTTTTTGAATCAAATATTCAAAAAGTCACTGTTTGGCAATTCCAGGAAAGTGACATTTAAAAGTGTGGTCAGGGGAAATAAAGTGAAATACAACAGACAAGGCTCAGCAAAGAGCCCATTCATCTTTCACAAATGAGCAGGTGGAGAAACCAGGGCAGACTTACAAAAACAGACAAAGGAGGAACCAACTGAGCAAACCAAGAACATATGGTCCAGAGATGCCATTGCACCATCTGCCTCCATTTGGGATGGAAATGGCAGAGATGGGAGTAAATCCATCTTTTGAGCAGTGGCTGGACAGCCCCTCATTCCACAGGGAATGCAGCTCCCTGAAACAAGACATCCCAGGATGTTATTCTTGTTTACTTATGAAAAGCTTATGTTTTAACTTTTGGCTGCTCTCATCTAAAGCCTTTCCATCTTGCTTCCATCCAAGTTGCACATCTCACAAAACAACTGGCAGCCCTAAAATCAGGAATAACTTGCTGGAACAACTGAAGTAATCTTTGCAGTTGGCTGAAAGTCAGCTGTGACCGTTACCATATTCACAGAAATGTCGACTGAAAAAACCCCAAAACAAACTAAAAATGAGTTTCATCAGCAGTAACATGTTTACAACTTGAATGTTTTTATTTATCCAGGAACCAGCAAAGAAAATCAGCGAAAGGATGAAATGAAAGCTGTTCCCCCAGGGCTGAGGATGTTTTAGAGGTAGATTATCTCCAGCTTTCTCCGTAGGAGAAGCTAAAGATGATAGCCAAGCCTGATAACATATCCCTATTTTGCAAAGTGGAAATACTCATCAAAAAACTTTTTCAAAAGAACAGCATTTACTTGGCAGCTAATCAAGCAAGAACTACTGTTTTTCTCAAGGAATGACCAATCCATTGTTGCAATGTCAGCTTGTGTTTGAGGAATACACCACAGGACATCAATGCAGATGTGCAGGCATGCAAACTATTCTATCTGACAACTGTCATCTTCAATTGCTCTTTTCCTGCCTCCCTCAGCCTTCTTGTCTTAACCTGTTGTAGTGAATTCTAAAATCCCCCTTGGGATCCTGCCATGGTGTAACAGTTCCTGGCAAAAAGGGATTCCAGCCCATCTCAATTAGATCTGTGACTTGGTGCAGTCATCACACAATTGCACAGGAGCAGCTGGAAGGAGTGAAAGTAGTATAAAACACACAGGCACAAGGGCAGCCCAGAGACACGTTTCTGTGCATTTGTAAGCTGTATTGCTGTAAATTAAAAATTATATTTAACATTACTCCTGAGTTTTTAGCCAGCAAGCAAGTTCAGCACAATCTCACCCAGAGATATTGAAAGAGGCAGCAGTGCTTCCATTTGCTTCTAAAACCGAACGAGGACTCAGCTCTGATACAATAGGAGCACACATGGACTAGAAACAGAGACCAGGCAGCTACTGTAGCACTGAACTCATCTCAAACTCCTGTGAAAACTGCACTGGGAGCTGAAACAACATTAATCCATTTTCAAGCGCTTGGAAATCAATCAATAGATTTGTACTATTGGCAAGGAAGGCTCAGCCCACATCTTCTGAAAGAGCTCCTGATTTGCTTTGGAGAATAGCAGCTTTGTCTTTTAAGGAGAAAATTTTGTTTAGCTGTAAGTCCAAGGAATTCTCTCTGAGGAAACAGATCAGCCTGATCTTCAGCCAGATGTCTGCCACTAAAAGACAAATGGGCACTTCCTCTCTATGGAGGTCATTGTTCTTCCTGGAGACTTAGGAAGGTCTCAACTGAAAGATAGCTCAGTTTTAGTTCAGTTTTAGCAGGTGATGCAATTCAGGTGCTTCTTGCAGTGTAACCTGGCCCACACAGGCCTTGAGGAGTCAGAGCACCTTTGCTGGAAGAATTTTAAGTACCCTTACAGTTATTGCAAGTATGAGCCAGAAAGCTGCTGCATAAACATCCCCCAATGCCAGTGGGAAAATATATGATACACTAAACTGTCTTGAATCCCAGGAGACAGGAAAATGCAAGAAGCTTTAAGCAGCATTTAATTCTCTTTCCTTCACACCTGAATTGCCTATTCTATGTAAGAATAGATTGCTACTTTCCCAGTTTCTTCACAATAAATCTTCATAACAATCTGATCGATACACGACCCTTGTGCCCTTGCAATCAACTTTGCCAATAGTTGCAGATGCATGATCAATGCCTGTATTTAAGCCTTTCCCATTTTGCTGTTAGTTACACATGTAGCACACCCGATCACTCGTGTTTACAGTACAATAAACAGGTTACTGATGTAAACTTCACACACACCTGTCCCTACAGGACCTCAGTTTTCCCTGGGAAAGGTGAGGGCTTTATAACTGAGGAATATTTTTGTCTTCACAACTGTCAAAACAAGTAGATTCCATGAAAGAATCACTCCATGTGATTTTATTTCAGAATTAAATCAGAACAACAGAAAGATTGTGAGACTGTACAGTAATTAAAGTCATTAAAAGCTTTCAAACTCTTCTTTTCTACATTTTCCTATTTTGCCTTGGTCACCAGAATGTTGCAGTTACTCTGCTTTAAGTGGCACATCCCAGTGCTCATTTATACACACCCACTGCCCACTGACACATTTACAGGTGTGATATTCTCTGCCTTTTTTTGACTCAATAAACCCCACCATAAATTGGCTTATTCTGTCTTAGTTAAGGCAAATCTGCTTTACGGTTATCACAGACAGCAACATTTAATTACCCACCTGAATTTATTCATTTTCATTTAGGCCTGCTGCACCTCCAGCACTCTGTGACTGATGTGGTCCAGGAAGTCATTTGCTCTAAAGAAGAGTAAGAGTCCTTGGCATTTGTGAGGCAGTTATCACCATCAGGAGCTTTCACTGAAATCACAGGGCAAACTGCTCCTTACAACTGCAATTCATACCAAGCCTAATTTCCAACATGATGTAAATTCAATGTATCATGTTGGACTGTAGAAGAATACATTTGCCTGTCTGGTTTCAAGGTTCATCTTCATTAGGACTTAAACTCCACAGTTAGCTACAATAAATCAGCTCTACCAAAACAAGGCTCTGGTAGCAGCAGGTTTCCAGTCTTTGTTTCAAATCATTTCTACCTGTAATTAATGCTTCATCATTGTCCTTGAGGGAGAGCATCTGTTTTCACAGATCATGCTAATGCTTGGTTAAATACAACCATCTTTACTGTTCCCCAAAACATATTTGGCAGATCTTAAAAACAGATTGTATCAGATTTTTCAGGAGGTTTTTACAACCGCTTTCCTAGACGCTTTATCATTCCCTTTGCAGATCTCAAGCAATGTTTTTTCTCTTTTCATTAACTGACAAGGAAATTCCATCCTGCTTCCACTGCCTGGAGACAGAGCTGCAGTATAGACCATTATCATTATTATGTTATCATTATTCTCAATTACACTGAGCTACAGTCACAAACTGTGCATGATATGACTGTTAGCAACCCACCTATTAGTACTGAGGAAAGTTAAGGGTGAAGCTAATTAGTAAAGGGATACCAAAACTTTCAAAAAGCATGCATTTCTCAGTGTAAGAGTTTCAAGCCCATTCTGTCCTTGAACACAGACCTTTGTCTACAGACACAATGCAGAAAGGGCAGTAACTCCAACCTCAGTTTGCTTAACCACTTCCTTTCCTTATCAGCGCAGCTCAGCTGCGGAGACAAAACTCATGGTCAGTGATCAGGTTTGATAAGAGACTTGGGTGCTTTTTTTTTGTGGTTGTATTTCTTCTCTTACTACAAATTACTGATCTTTTCCCTGATCTCTACCATTTCACCACAAAGCACGAAAGACACACCATGGTCTAACAGGGCAGTCCCATGCAACATCAGCAAAAAACACAGATTATTTTCCCACTCCTGTGCAGGGAAGCAGCAGCTGGGACACTCCAATCTTATGGCACCTGGCTAAGCTCTCATGAGCCCGAGGGGGAGCACAAATGGCAGGTCAGGCTCTAACTCACCCTCTGCAGTTACAGCTGCCTGGGCTTCAGGGGCTCACAGCACCTTCCTGCTCTCCCTGTGCTGGGGGCAATAAACAGGAGGGATGTAACAGCTGTGGGGTGTAATTCCTGCATCCATCCTAAACCTGAGAGCACATCATAAAAATCTCATTCATTAACACAAATCACAAGTACTCGCTTGCTCCACTGCAGGTAGAATAAGGCTGGCTCAGAATTTCATCCCTCTAATGGTTAAAAACCACTTTTTAGCTGTACCTTACTTAGAGAAGCACTGGGAATTAATAAACACCACACTGATCTTCACTGTTACAGATCTGAACTAACAAAAGACATTTAACTGCTGATACCCCATGTTTCTGGGACACACTTAACACCCACTTCCCATCATTTCACTCCACAGGTTGTGGTACTTTCAAGTAAGGTTGCAGCACCAGCACCTTCAGAAAGTTCCCAGCTTAGACAGATCATAAGAATGTAATATACTTGAGGTGTTTTAGTCTCATGTAGGATTAAAAAGAGAATAGACTCCAGGAACTGTTGGTTAGGGCATTCAGGGTTGAGCCAACACAAATCCATTGTCAAGACAGAAATTATGTTTTAACTGCAAAGTGAAAGAGGATAACTCTAATCATCAGAGATTACAAAGGCAACAGTCTTAGAATCAAATAATCATACTGCCAGCAGAACCATTTTATGTAAAGTATAAGTATAGCTCATGATAGAGTTTGATAAATAGCACCTCATTAACAGAGACTCAAGGAGCCAGAGGTTAGTGGGAGTTTGAGTCCAGCCAGATTTGTAACAACATTTTCAAATTAAACCATTCATTTAGAACAGCCAGACAAACCAAAAGCTGAGTTTTACAGTTCCTGAACATTTGTTACCCTAATCAGGTACCAGCCATCATTTTCTCCCCAGAATACTGCAAAAAGAATGATTTTCCCTCTCCCTCTTTCCCATCCATACAATTGTCTGGCATTTTCAGGTAAAAGCTTTAATTGTCAGTGCGTGGAAAGCATAACAATGGGGGAATTTGCACATCTGATGTTCCTTAAACGGGAAGCAAACCTTGCAATCCAATTAGCTGCCTTTCATGGTAACCCTTATTTCTAACCTTGGGTGAAACTCTTTCATGTAAACCACTTTGTGCTCTGAGCTCCCACTGTGCCTGGCATTTATTTGTCACTGTCAAAAAAAAAAATACCATAAACTAACATGTTTTAACACTGAAAGTTAAAAAATAAGGGTATTACAAATGCAGCTAACAACTGTAACAGCATTCACAATCCCATTCCAAGCTTCTATTGGATTAGTCATTGTAGACTTCGTACAGACAAGGATAATTGAGCAATCATATGACAGGGATTTCTGTTAGGGAAGAGTCTGCTATGAATTCAGACACCCAAAAAAGAGCAGGAGCAAGGTAAGAAGATTCCAAATCATCCCAGTAAGAGAGCAAAAAAAAAGCACCAAATGATCTCCCACCAGTGGTCCACCTCCATCAGACAGAGTGACAAGTTCCTGCTCTGGAGCCTCGAACTGTTTTGTCCAACCCATTGAGCAAAAAGTGACAGCATTTAACTGTAAGAGTATAGAGGAAGGAGAATGTTAAACTGTTGTCTCCTAACAATGGAATTCAACTGATTATTACTTCAGAAATGGTGAAAGCAATTTCTGTTTCATTCTTTCAGAAATTCCCATCTGCCTCCGAGTGACACCAACCTGCAGGCGAACTCGTCTGAAACCTCTGAGGCAGTGAAAGAGACTGCACAGACAACAGACACTGGGAGCTGCAAAGCTCCTCACTGTTTTTTCTGAAAGGCTCCACATGACAAGGATCACATGCAGTACTCACACATCAAAGAGTGCCCCAGCACCAGGCACACGTTTTAAAGCTTACTGCAGCACATAAATACCACCTACCTCCCATCCTGCTATCTTAACTTTGGCTTGAGGCTTTGAATCCACATCAGAAGTTACCTGTTACTTTGATTCAAACAAAGCAGTAAGGGCATGTGTATTTTGCTGTCATCACATAAAATAATCCTTAGCCTTTTATCAAATTAGACTTGTTATATTGTAAGACTGAGTGATCCTTAGAGAAGGAATAAGCTTTTTTCCTCCCCTCATGTATCTATAGACAGGTGACACGTCAGGTTAATATTTGGTGCAGAATTAGGTCCTAAAAAGATGAATTGCAAAAGCCAACAAGTAAAACGTAAAATAAACAAAATAATAGACCAGGCAAAAAAATTATAAGGGAAAACAAAATTCTCACAGCCCTTATGAACTTATCTGTACAACTTTCCCTATAGAAGAACTATTCAGTCCTCTGAGCAGCTGACAAAAGTTGCCTCAAAAGCAGTCAGCAACTCAATTTTTTTATTCCTGGAAGTACTTCATATTACATTTTTTTTACTTCTGTGAGACAAAGTCAAGAGAGCTCTTACCTACAGCAAGAACAGAACAAAAATAAATTCCCTTTCTCTGTAATTTCAGAAGGCTTCTCTAAACTCTTAACAGACTTGAAAAACACAGAGCAGCACAACCACTATTCAACCACCATCCTTTTGTATTGCTAAAGGCACCTGTTTACCAGATGCTAATTGAGCTTAATCAGACATCAGTTAGGAGAAATTGCATTTTCACCTTTTCAGATCAAAATCCTCAGTAGCTGTAACTTGTCCAATTACCCTCTTCTTACTAGAGAAGAAGCTGCCTGTTTGAAGTTACCTTCTGCCTTGCTGACCATTTCAATTTGTGACACCCAGTTTGCTACCTGCATTTGTTGACTTGTCTGCTGCAGTTACAGAATTATCTGTGTACAGTTTCTCTAGTAAATTCTTCCTGGTTAGTATTTTATGAGCAGAATAAACATATTCTTGAAGTAGCTCACGATTTTGCTAAAATACTCTGTTAAATCAAAAGTAATTTTTCTAATTAAAATGCCTTTTTTAATTAGGATACTTCCTCTTCGTAGGCAAATCCTTCTATTCTTTTTAAGCATGAAAAGGAGTTCTTAACAGTGTATATGGTCTCATAATATTCTTATATTCCTTCTCAGCTATTTAGCAACATTCTTCTTGTCTACAGTTCATTTGCCTGCACTTTATCAAAACTGCAGTGGAAGCTGGCCTGCTGCTATACCAACCCCGATTCTCTTTCTTGTCTCATAAAATAATAAATAATATTAAAAAAGAAAAGAAAACAAAGTGAGAGTTTTGTTTTATGAAGCCATCCAAGTTTTAAATTTTCCATTTTCACAAATAAAAATACATCCAGTTCTGGAATAAATAAAAATTAGCTCATTATTATAAAGATAAATTAACTGTAAGTGAATAATGCTGATATCATGGGTACCTGATGTGCAATAATTTAGTCATTGAAGAACTGTAAGCCAGACAATTTGCATTAGAATGGTTAAGTACTTTAATTCAATTATGGAATTACTATTGGGTGATTAAAGACTGAGAACAAATAACAAATAAGTCTGAGTTCATTTTATTTATCTACTAGCTACTAACTACATGACTTAGCAAGATTGGCAGTTTAATTATACTTGTCCCTAGGGGAATTTATCTGGTATTGCTAAAGGTAAATATGTACAGGAATTCACTAAGGAGTGACCTTGCCTTTCTAGGAATGGTTTGGGAATGGGAAGGAAGGCCTTGTATAAGGTCTTTTTTCAAAATCATTGGGGCAAAAGTCTTTCATGAACTTCAGGTTATAAAACCAAGAAGAAATATCCCCACACTCTCACTTGGGACTTCTATAAATTAATTCATAGAAAACTGGATGAAACACAGAACAAAATAAAAATTGGGCCATAAATCTGTGGCTGGCTTCTCACTCAACATGAGATTACAAACGAGGAATGAATGCCTTGCTTGTGTGCAAGGTTTTAGATCTAAGTGAAAAGTCTTTGCTATCTGTTGGGCACCTGCCTTGGTCAAGTAGGTATTTAGTGAGGTTCCAGGTTCCTCCTCTGGAAAAAGAGGATTTCCTTGCAGTTAGACATGCAGAATCATAAACAGGGAACTCATGCTCCTTTAGGCTCCTTCCAGGCCCTAAACATTCCTTGACCATCCTCACTCTTGGAGAAAAACACAAGTTGGGAGTTACTATATTCTACAGACAGGCCAAATATTAAAAATCTCTTTATTTAATGTACTCATCCTCTCATTTGTCCCTTTGGCACTCCAAGGTGATTGTTAATGAAAGCCACAATTCTGCAAAGTATTGTTAAATCTGCTTAATGGGCAGCAATTTGCATTGACCGTGCATGTGTGGTGTGAACACTCACACAAATCCTCCAACACCACAAAGTTATTGTTCAAGTCTTGGATTACAGTTGTGCTTTTTGGCATGCTGAAGACCACTTGGCAATGGCTGGGAAGCTGGAGTGTTTTGATCACTAATTATAACCCTGCCATAATTGCATTACTGGGCTATTGACTTCTCCCTCACCCCATCTCTTTAACTGAGTCTGCCATTACAGCCCTGATAGATTTTAAGAGTTTTTTGGGGCAGCTGCTGTTCTATAAATGCTCTGTACAGCACAAGCTATGATGGACCTGACTCCTCTAGTCACACAACAAACTAAACAATGAAAACGCAGAATTTTTAATAACAGTAATCATTAGCACAGAGCTGTGTCCCAAGGATAAAACATGGGCTAATGTGTATGTGCATTCACACCTGGCACTCACAGTATTTTCCATTAAAAAACATTGGCAATTTAAATATTTCTGGTCATTTGCTCTTATTGTACCAATTACATTTCTAATTCCTCCCAGGCTCTTCCAAGAAAATGATTTAACACACAGTGCAGATCTTCCATGTAAAAAGGACCAGATTTTTTTAATTATAGTCATTTCAAAGGATCTAATAGCAATAAGGTTCCCATAAATGTTCAGAATCTAACAAGCTTCATAGCACTTTGCAAGGAGTAGCAATCATTCAGCAGAAATGTTAGAATGCCCTTTATTCCCTTTCTCCATTTCCCAGCAAGCATCCCAGGAGAATCATGAGTTTTAAATTTGCTCAGGCATGAAGGGATTGTGCTCCCCTTGAGCCTTTGTATTATGATAATGCATACATAAAGGTAAGTTTTATTAATTGGAGATCTATCCACAGGGGTTATTGCAACAAAGAAGGCAGGGGAAAGGGAACAGAAAGGAAGAAGGAATGACCCTACTGTGCAATGATTCCAAGATCCAAATTCAATCCTGATACACTCCCCTTTGAGCCTGCACCTCTTTACTTGTGCACTGATTTAATGTGAACTGTTCCAGGCAGCACTAACTTTTTACAACTCACTCCAATTTATCGTCTTTTTAGAAAAATCAATACTCCAAACTCACCTTTGTACTTATCTTAAGAATTGCTCCCAGGCAAGATTGGAATTCATTACTGTAGCCTTTGCATAAAAGTACTGTGAGTTCATGCTCTGTGCCTTCCTAACAGCTCTCTCAGCCTTCTTAACACCAGGAGCACAGATGTGATAGATTTCTCAGTATTTTCCTCATTGCTGTCAAATTACACCATATTTCACTCTTTCTTATTTGTGTCTTATATCTGTGACTCCTCTCATTATTGCTTTCTTCCCAGTTCTTCCCACATTTTAATAGCTGAGGGATATTCCAGGAAGTTTCGATGGTGCCAGACTCCTTCTCCCAAGCACAAACGTGAGTAACCTGTTGCCCAACCTTTCCCCCACCCCCAAAGATTCCGAGCTGTCGAGGTGAGCATCTGCACTTTGGGAAACAAAAGCCTCCATGACAAATACCCTCTTGCTTTCATATCAGCTAACCAGGCTTTAGAGGGAAGGTAGAAAATAAAATGTGGTGTCAAAGCTGCTCTGCTGCTCCATCACTCACCTGCTCTGAGAGCCAGCAAACTCTTGCTCTGAAGACAATCTGTGAGCTCTGATTTGCTAGAGGGAATGTCATTGTGAAAATGCTCCATATTTGCCAGAGTAAATTAAAAAGGCACCTGCATCGAGCAGATTGACCTAATTATGCTGTCATGGATTTGTAGTGATTTCAAGTGAGACACCCAGAGAGCCCCTCAGGGCAGAGGCCAGTCCAAAGACAATAAATATTGCAAAGAGCCCTGTCGTGTATCAGCACACTTGAAGAGGGGAGAAGGAAACAGCTGGCACAGGTTGGGGATATACAAATCAGCCTTCAGACATATTTGGACAGGTTAGAGACGTTCATTAGGTAGCAGGAAAAGATTGAACTTCAAGGGAAAATAAGCAGGTTTTGTAATTTTTAATAGCTAAATTCAGTGTTCTATTAAAAAATCACAGCAATAGCAAAATTCCTCCTAAACCATGACTACTTGTCTCAAATTTTAGTTTGGTATGAAAAGCTAAAGTGTGGCATTCAGGCAAAGCTGAAAGAAAATTTGTTTCCAGTTTTTCAGCCACCAAACATAAAAAACCACATTATTTGCTTGGATTTTCTCTTGTCCTACAGAAGTCAAGATACCAAATAGTCTAAAAAGATCTCTTTATACCTTATTTCATATCAATTCAATGGAAGGGCAAATAGCATGATCAATAAAACTGAAATGCTTTAAAGTTTCTGCAGCTTTTTGAGTCGTTGCTTCTGTCTCTGATGCTTAAGCAGAGCCTTTTCACAGCTAAAAATTGAAACACTTGAGGGGCTCTTCCCTCCGTTTTCTGCTGGAGACTGATTCTCTTTTGAGCTAAAGGGCACAAGCAGAGTGTAGCTAAAATAAACTTCGTAGGATCTGATAGCTGACAGCTGCAGTTTTTAAGATGAGGTTTGACAGGCATTGGAAAAGCATCCAGTGACTTCAGGAAATTCAAGCAGAATCAAAGGAGGCATGAAATGGGCCTCACTCTTCCATCCTGCTCTGTGCCTGGCCCATATGTTTTGGATATTCCCAAGGCTGGCTCTGGGCAGAGAATGCCCTGGGCAGCCAACAACTTTTGCTCATCAAGCTGCAGGAAAGGGAACTGGGCACTTCACAGATCCCTGTTCTGCAGGAATTGAGCAGACTTGGTCCCCTCCCTCCGTTATGTTCTTAGGGCATTCTGTGCCTTGGAAATAAAACTCTGTGTTGTACAGCATATGAGGGCTGGTAAATAAATCTGACAGCACCGAGCAGAGCTCGAATCAGGGATGTCTGTCTCATTGCACTATCAGCCTGGCAAAGATACTGATTTTCATATCATGCTGACACACATTTGTCACAATGGCATCCTGATCTCCAGTACATTCACCTGGTCACAAAGCAAAGCCTTTGTGTTTAACCTCATGTCTCCATTTAGCAACACCCTAGCAATCCAGCTGGAATGGAATTATCCACAAGTTTTCATCGAGCCCTCCCATACCTGTCACATATCAGAAAAAGAATAATTTATTAACAAAGGGCTTGCACAGTTGATGTCTTCTCAGGTAGCTCCAACCCTGCTGGCCCTCCGAGTTACCTCAATGCTCCAGCAGAAAACAATAAGCAACATTCTATTTCCTAACCTGACAAGTAAGGGCAAATTGACTTAGAAAGTTTAATTACTTTTTAAAAAAAAAATACTTATGGCATTGGTTGCTACAGCAACACATTCTCATTAGATGGCTCAGAAATGGCAGCATTGAAGAAACAGCCTGTCTTTGTAACTGCTAGTCCCACAATAAAATATGATTATTAACTGTAAATGCTTTTTTCCTGTTTAGAACTACAAATGCAACAGCCAGGGATTGCTTTTTG
The DNA here is from genome assembly GCA_026261815.1 of Monarcha castaneiventris obscurior. Lineage (NCBI taxonomy): Eukaryota > Metazoa > Chordata > Aves > Passeriformes > Monarchidae > Monarcha > Monarcha castaneiventris. Next base: position 5,917,170 of record JAMPIT010000485.1, read on the forward strand.
CATGTACTGCTATGGAAATTTGTGTGCTTATAGTCCTGTGAGCTGCTGCTGAGGCAGTGGGAAAGAATAAACTCTGTTTGTGTAGCATATGACAAAAATGATGGGTGGGTTTGGAGAATTGGGAACAGCTTACCATTGTACAGTTTGATTACTCAGAGAAATATTCATATGAATGTCCTGGTCTTAGTCTTTTCTTAAAGCTTGCTTAAAGCAATTTATACAAAGCAACCAGGGACTGCAAATGCTTTAGGGAGGGAAGTGGTAAAGCAAACCAACCACTGGATAGGCAGCCTGGAGCACAAGTTGTTGCCAAAGGACAAGGCAAGGTCCAATATTCTCTCATGAATGTGGAATCCTCACTTGATTCTCCAAGTCCTCCTCTTCTGGCTCTTCACATTCCTTCTCTCCTTTTCTCTCAGGGGTAAAGCTGAGGTTAAAAAATGTATCCTGGGATAATAATCTTGGAAACCACTGACAAAGTGATGCACTGTCTCAACATAAGCACTTCCTTTTTGTTTGAATATTTTATCACTTAGTTGTTAATACAGATTTTTAGAGAAGAAAAATCCTACAGTTCCTCTTCCATCATATCAGCTCTGCCCTTCAACAAACTTGATAGGTATACATGAAGCATAACTCAATTCTCAATTTTCCCTTTCTTGCTCTTCTTTCATTTTCTTCCCCCCCCCCCCCCGCCTCCCTGTCCCCCAATATGCAGCTGGTATATTTTTGCTGGCTTAAATTAGGTCTTAATTCATGCCACCTAACCCTTGTTTACTCCAGAACATTTAATTTCGAGGAAACAGAACTTTCCAGGTGATAACAACCATGGTGAGCAATGAGTTTTTTAATAGCATCTGTACTGCTTCTTTTTAGAACAATTGCAAAAGAAAACCAAGAACAGATCTGACCTGCAAAAACCAAAACAGAGTAATGTTATCTTCTGCAAAACAGTTTCAGAAGAAAAGAAATATTTATGTTAAATCAAATGTATTTTTAACCTTCTAAATTAAGTATTTTTACATGGCATAATAGGGAAGCACAGTATTTTCTTCCTTACTCTTGACAAGATAAAAAGATACAACTAACCCAAGTTTAATATTACAGTCCTCTCTTCCAACTAACATTTCCCAAAATGATATTTTGCTGTTAAAAATTCATCTGATAATGCTGATGCCTTGCCCTTATCAAACAACACACTGGGATTTAACTCAGCTGAAAGATTTTCCTGTGCTGTTATCCCTGGATATTTGTATTGTAATAACCAAATGAAAGAAAACATGTATAATGAATATATGGCACAAGTTTCCCCCCAGCCTCCAGAAGTGCAAAACACAGCATTTTATAAGGATTTTTTTAGCTTCTCCATTTTTATTTCAAAGCCTTGAAATTACTTCATAAATTTTATACTTTTTCCCCCACTTCACTGTGGACATACACCAGGAAAAAGCAGTAGGACAAGGTTAAGGAGGAGTTTTCCACAGGACCTGGTGACTTGAGCCTGTCTAATGGCATCAACAAAGGGATGAGTGGACTGAAATTTCTAGAGCCCAGCCTGCAGTTTCTGCAGCACAGAGCAGCTGTTCCAGTGCAATTTATGCTCAGCTTCTACCAACTGCTGCTCCTCACGAAGGGACTGCAGTAAATCAGCACCTCCAAAGCAGCCAATTTGCACCAGAGGGGAAAGACAGTCTCAACATTTGTGTATTGTTAACATCCTGCTATAATGAGCTGCATAAAGAAAGATTGATGCATCAATTACATTTTGGGCTGATTTGCAAGGAATAAATCATCTCGTATCAGCTGGACCAGTGCCAGCAGACCACAGCAAGGTACAGTAGCACCTAGCCACGACTCTTCAGCAGCTGTCCATCAACCAACACCTATTTAAAGTCTCTTTAAGTTATTCATTAGGGTTTGATAACTTTTGTCTGTCCCAGGCAAAGAGCAGGTCCCAGAAATGGTGTGGTGTTGTCACACTGCTTCTCACCTCTGTTTTCACCTGGGCTGACTGGGGCTAGATCACAGTGACATATGGACCATGCCTGACATTTACCTCCTGGAAATCAATAGGGATGGTATTAAGGATCTATCCAGAATGGCAGAAAAACTCAGGAGATGGAAGAATAAAAGGAAAATATGTGGGGGTCACAGCTGGGTATCAGAGCTGGGCCACCCAGAGGTCAAGCAGATCCCTTGCCCAAAGGAGCCCCGGAGTGAAAATTTACAAGCACAGTTCAAACACAACAAAGTAAGCAGAGGAACTGTGACACAGGGATTTCAACAAAAAACCTGTCAGGACCCTATTTCTTTTCAGCTGGTAATGCTTCAAGGTGTGGAAATAATTGAGAAATTTTATGTCATATTGTTTAAATATAAAATCTGGATTGTTCATGACAATTTGTAAAATTACAGAGCAGAAGAAAGTAATATTTGGTTTAAGATTAGACAGTTGGAAGAAAAAAAATCCCTGAATTTTATTGTATTGATTTTGCTTATTGATATCATCAAGATCCTTTAGCTTTTTCTAAAGGAAAAAAACCCACTACTTGCAGCTGAGTACTGGGGTTTGGAAGCATGAGCTTTGCTTTTGTTCTGTTAATATATTTCTGCAAAGCTCTAAGAGAGTGTGCCTGCAGGTGCAGATTTTGCAAGCAAACAAAATAAACATTTTCAAGTGTTTTTCAGAAGCTGACCTGCGAATTCTAACGGTGAGAACACATTCAAGGTATAAAGTTATCCCCCACATTAACAGCTTTGAAATATTCTCCACTATCAATTTGGAAAAAAAAAAAATCCTGACCGTGTATACAACAGCAACATGTGGAAGGCATTACTCTCCTATTTGTCATCCAGCATTTAGAAGAAACCTCTTTGGGTTTTGCTTTTTATGAAGACTAGGAAAGAGCTTGTCATACCAGCACAGTGGAGAAAACACAAATGGGTATTGGATTGTTCCTTTAATGCAAAGGATGAGAAGGTAGTCATGCAATATTTATTACTGAAGGGCAGAGGAAGCAATCAATAATGGTTTCCCATGTGGGCCATTTTTCTCATCACTTTATAGAACAAATCCAGGTCTCTGAATACGTGAAGCATGGAAAAAACTCACCCCTGCCATCAAGGCCATTGTTAAGACTCCTCTGCTTCTCCTGCCCTGCTTTGCAGTCCGAACTCTTGCACTGGTTTCTGTTTTGCCTAGCAGATATCATTTACCCTGAAGCAGAGCCATGTACAGGCTTCTGAATTTCACCAGTGAAAAGGCCTATATAGAAAAAGGTATCAATGCTCAATAGCTTGGGTTAAAAAAGAAAAACAAACCCAAACAAATAAAAAAATCCCACCTAAACCATGACTTGCAAGTTGGGAATAGTCAGTCTTTCTTACCTACATTAATCTCCTTACCTGCTACTTCTCATTCTTTCCCTACTTCTCTCTGTCCTCAAATCCAGGTAGAGTTATTCCTGGTGCTAACAAAATTCACCAGCTTTTATTCCAAATTTAAAACAGGGGGAAGGAAGATCTAGGAAAAGAGATGAAAACACCCAAACAGGGACAATAAGAGGTAATTATCCTTCATATTCATTAATGACTGGGATCCTTAAAGAACTGGAATTTATTTGTATGGGTTTCATAGCATGCACCGTACTTTAAAAAATATCAAAAAAAGAAATTATGGCACATTTTGAACTTAAGTCTTAATGATAATTCATTAATAAAAATGCCATCCGGGAGCAATTAATTATTTGACAGCTACAGGAAAGGAGAGATACATCCAGGCTGCCTGCAGTTAAACAAACAGTTGCTCTCACCCTCAGAATGTGTAGCAAACTAAACCCCCAGGTTTCAGAGTTTAGCAAAATCTCTAGCTTTTCTTAGTTAATGAAAAATAACATTTGGCAAAATGTCATAAGTTTGCTTTATACTGCTGTTTTGAGGATTACAACAATAGAGGTATTTTCTCGAAGTGTCAACTTAATTAATTTCACAGTTCTTCTTGTATTTTCCTTTATTGCCAGCAGCCTTTGTACTTGAGCAAACACAGAACTCCTAGAACAGAAAAAGTGTTAATTTTTCTAGTTTTTAAAGAAGCAAGTGAGCAAACTTTCATTTCAAATGCCTAAAAGAAAGACTGGCATTATTTTTCACTCACACGCATGAGCTGAATCTAGTTTGATCACAGCTCTAGAAATTTTCAGGTCTGAACAATACTTCTAACACCTTGACTCAATAAGGATCTTCCTGTCAGCATTTTCTTTTGTTTGCAAGGTCAAGGTGAGGACAAAGCCTGTTTCCCTGAACCTGTTTACCTTTTCTGTGATTAAATGCAACACTACACAGCAAGAAAGTGGAGTGGAGAAGAGCAGATACCCGGCCACATATCATTAAACAGCCCTTGCAGGAGACAGGCAGTGACCAGCAGTCACCTCCTCCAAAGTGACCACCCCAAGCTCTGGTTCTGCTGCTCCAGAGCCCATGGGACTCAAAACCCACCCAATCACTCCTGAGCAAACCTTTTTCCTCCTTATTGCACCTCCAACACACCACAGAAAAAAACCCAGCTTGCAGTTCTGTTACAACTGGAATTATCTTCAGCACAGTAAGATGAAGTTATTATTTATTTATTCCCTGGCAGTGTAGGTGGATAATTAGCCTGTAATTTGAGGTTTCCTAGGCATGACAGCCTGCTCTGATAGCTGCCCCTGGTCCTGATTAAATCTCTGCCTTGGATCCTCCAGCAGCACCTCATGTGAGAGAATTCCAGGCTCTGCCAGTATCAGGTTGTAGTCTCAAAGTCTGAAACCCCTCATGAATGTTTGAGGAGAGGGAAGAATTTTAGGAAGAATTTTATTTTATTTTATGAAGATTTCTCTGACTATGGTTGCTTGGCATCCAAAGAACCTGTAAGAACACAGACGTCACTACAGGGGAATGAAAGGGATATTACACCTGAGACTTTAAAATAGCATTGGAACAGAGACATGCACAGGCTCCGGAAAGGAAAACAAATATATCTGAGTGCTAGAAAAGGAAAAGTGAGTTCAGTGCATGAAGTGTATTAAGACTGCTCTAGCCCACACCCCATGGAGAATACACAGGAGCTGTTATGATGAACCCAGTCTGTGCCCACATGTTCTGCTTCCTGCACCACAGTGCCCAGCTTCCCACGTGTCCCGAGCTGAGCCAGACAGCTTTGTGCTGCCAGCTCTGCCTCCAGGGATGGATGGGCTGTGCAGGATCCTCCAGCTTTCCCAGTGAGCAGCTCAGAGCATCCCTGAGCCTCTTCATGGACACTGCTGGGCGTTGGCTGCAGACAGCGCTCATTAATGCTACCCCTTTTGGGGTGTACGTGGGACTGTTCCTCCATCCCCTCAGGAAAAGACCTATATCCCATGCCTCTGAGGTCTGAGGTGTCTGGGAATTCATATATCCCATCCCTCTGAGGTCTGAGACACCTGGGAGCTCATATATCCCATTCCCCTAAGGTCTGAGGTGTCTGGGACCTCATATATCCCATCCCTCTGAGGTCTGAGGTGTCTGGGAGCTCATATATCCCATCCCTCTGAGGTCTGAGGTGTCTGGGAGCTCATATATCCCATCCCTCTGAGGTCTGAGGTGGCTGGGAGCTCCTGCTTTCCCGGCCTTCCTCCAGAAGTCTCCCAGTGGGATCTGTTCCAGGCCTCCATCCCCGCAGGCAGCAGACATCAGGGAGGGCACACCAAGCTCCCCCTGACAGGGACACAGTGACAGTGGCTGTGTCCCAGCTAAGGGCAGCTCCCAGGCAGCCCATGGCCCCTTCATGGGGAGGAGAAGGCCTTGGCAGCCTCTTGCTTGAGGCCTGGTCACTGAGGGCTTGTGCTGCCCCGGTGGGGTTCCAGCCATGCCCCCATCCTCGTGGCAGGGCCCTGTGTGTCCCACCCCAGGGCAGCAGGATGGAGCTGTGCCCGGGGTTAGTGAGGTGTCATCTCTGCACAGGGTGGCAGTGCCGGTTTCTGCCCGCGGCGCCCAGATTTGTTCACTCCTCGTGAGATCGGCACGTCTTCTACACAGTGCTGGGAAAGGTCACGGCTCTCTGGAGTCTGCAAGGCTGCACTGCTGTCCCCTTCATCCCTGAGTCACTAAATGCCACTTAGCTGAGCAGCCTCGGGCAACAAATTAAAGCCTGTGGGATGAAATGGACCAACATCTCAGATGCAAGGAGTGGGGGTTCTGTGCAGATATTTATTTAAGGTTTTTCTGCTCCCATAGAGCCCTTACTGATTCTTTCTCCAGGCTGCTTCTCCTCTTGTTCCCATTTTCTTACTGATGGTGCTCTGCTGTGAGCTGTCCCAAGTGCCAGGTGATGAGCATTCAAGGAGAGGGAGAACTGAACACGCTCAAAACATGCTCAAAACAAGGAAGAAAAGGGGTGTCTGGCCACTGCTGATGCCACTAGGCTCCAGAGGAGACTACTACTACTTTTTTAGAATTCACAATATCTTCAGAGTGTATTTGGACATGTCCAGAAGTGGTAGAGGAAGGCAGCTGTGTTATTTATCTGAGATCTCCCAGGTCTCAGATAAAGAGACCTGGTCTTGCTGGTCAAAGGGAGAGTTATGAGATTATAATCTGCATCAAGGGTGCAAATGCAAGTCAAGCAGATCAGCTGAGGTCCAACTCACCACGAGCAAGTAGTTAAATATTTTTGTGAATCTGAACCTAAATAAAGACCCACAGGCCTTTCAGCATCCTCACAGCACAGGAGATGCAGGACAGCTGTTCTCACCTTCTCTGTGTCCCAAGCTTGCTCATACAGGGACCAAAGAACTTACCTTGGGTGCCACCAAGGGACAGAGGGATTCTGGCAAGCACATTTCCTAAATCCCTCTGTGGATATAGATTTGATAAAGGCATCCTTGACAAAGACTGGCTTCTGGAGGCCAGTCCAACACCTTGATCCATAGATGTTGAATAGATGTCACCCCAAACTCCCATCCCAAAATATCACCTCTCAACATCTTAATAAACACACTTTTTTCTTTCCTTGGACTGACCCCTTACTACATTTCAGGGGCTAGCTTGCAGAGGACAGGTCATTTGCTAACACATGAATCATTATTGCTCTGAGCCTCTGAGCTAGCATTTTTATGAGCATATTTCAAAATGTATTTGATTGCTGTTAGAAATCATTTCAGTTCACGCTCGACAACCAGGCCAACCTAAGCCAATATGCTCTGCCTGGCACTGTGGAAGGATGTTGTGAGAATTTAATTACTAACTGCAAGTTACTGTGCATATGGCAGATTTTAAATGTACTCTTTTTTTTTTTTTTTTTGCCTCCAAGATAAAACCCCCCAGTTGTTTAACTCCAGCTTATTAAGATTTCTATCTAGCATTTCTGATAAAATTGTTTCAGATTGTGCATCCTACAGAGAACAGCATGCTGCCTTTTCCTATCCATGAGCTGCTTGCAGGTCATAAATGCCATCCAAGCCAAAGTGAGTCCTGTTTGCCCTTCTGTAAGCCTGAGCTGAATGTTAGAGATTAGATTTACTTCATTGCCTTCATGTAAGAAAGCTTTTGGAAAAACATTTGTTTTATGTGATAAAATACAACAAAACATCGCTAGACCAGAACTTCTTAGTTCTGGCAGCAAGAGACTCACCTTGGGGAATGAAGGGAGGCAGGGATGGATGGTGGAGGTGTAGACTTTAAAAACACATTTAAAATAGTTTTTGCTTGTCATCTCCTTTTCCACTATAATGATGGTGCTGATGCTCTTCTACTGTTTGGCCTCTGTGTGACATAAAAGCTCTGTGATATCTCTCACACTGATATTTACACACTGAGTAAGTCAGAACCTTATCTTGAATCAGATTTCAGCAGCACATTAACAAGAGGAGGAGGAGGAGGAGGAGGAGGAGGAGTTTTCAGAATGTCTCATTAATATATAAATGATATGTATATATGGCACATTAAACCCACAGGTTTTCATGAAGTCCTCAGGCCTGGCACAAATTAACTGATTAGGAGCCTCATTTTTCTAAGCAGCCAGTATTTTTCTACTTGAGCTGAATCTTCAGCTGGTGTATGAAAGAAGAATTCTCTGAGATGTGATGATGCTGTGTGCACTTGCCTCAGACTAAATTTATCACCCATGCATTTATCAATGCATTTCAAAGGAAAAGAAAGAAAGACAACCTAAAGGTTTACTGTTTTGACCTGCACTCAGGCAAAGAACTTAAAAATTTACTTCAAAACCATTAGAATTGTAAGGTCCTGAATGGGTTTAATAGTTACACAGAGTTATAAAGAAGGAGAAAAGCCTTGTGTCACCCTGGCCTGATGGCTGGCAAAAAGGGTCTCTGATTCAGACCTAAGAAAGGCGATTTGGCTCCAGGATCAAACATGAAGCAGGCTTCTGAGAGATGAAAAGTGTCGTGACTTTTTTTCCAGAAGGCTGAACACAACACAAATCCCTCACTGCCCCTCAGGAGCCCACTGAAGCTTTGAACTTCATTTCTTTTCAGAAAAAGAAGGCATAATGCATATCCTGGGCCTCAGCATTATGATAGCTTGAGACTGTGAGGGAAAAACACGGCTTGGACATGCTAGGATGTATTCTGAGTATTTTAAACAAAAACTCCAACAGGGTTATCATTCCAATGTACCTTTCCAAAGAAAAAAAAGAAACCTTTTCAAAATACCTGTGTCACTTTAATGAGCCTACACTCTGCTCTCAAGAGTGACTCAAAATGACTTACACCATCTAAAAAGAGAAAAAGTGGAGCAAAAGTTATTTAGGTTCAGATTTATAAAAATATTTAACTACTCACTTGTGGTGAGTTGGACCTCAGCAGATCTGCTTGACTTGCATTTGCACTTTTGATGCAGATTATAATCTCATAACTCTCCCTTTGACCAGCAAGACCAGAACATCCAGCATCTGTCTAGCCTTGACCTCCTCTGCAGGGTGAGAGTGGCCAGATCAGCCCCTCACCCAGAAACATCCTGAGAAACCCCAACATCTTGCTAACTGCTTTTTAATCCAAAACAATCAGCTTTGCAATGAAAATAGCAGTTTCTTCAGTTTAAACACATCATTCTGGTGTTTAATTTCCTCCTTTTTGATGATAGGTGGCACCAGTTTCTGCTCAGAATGCCAGTGCTTGAAGTACACGGAGGATTTCAATAGGTTTTGGCAAATATTTCACTGCTAACACACCACAGCACTGACCTGTGTGTTTTGGAGCTCTGTCAACAGATTAGGCAGATTTCACTGTAATAAACTGCAAAAGCAGAAAAATCTTTCCTGAATCCTGATTATAATCTCTTTATTAAAGCTCGGTTTTTCATGTAAAGAGCCCAAGGCTTTATCACCAGGTGAATTGCTGTGTGTCAGTTCACGCTTTCCAGGTTGCACAGCACAGCTCAGTCTTTCCTTAACCCTCACTTTTCCAGTTCAAGGAAATCCTGATGTGCCTTGTCCTTCCCTTCCCATCCCATTACTGTAACTCTGAGTTCCTCAAGAACTTTTCCTGCCAGCTGGGCCCACCCAAAGCCTGCATCTTAGAGGCTGCACTGTCAGCAAGACAGAGGCAATCAGGAAGCTCTTCTTGGCTTTTCTAAAATAAATAATGTTGTACACATGGTCCAGTGAATGTCACATCACTTTGCTGGTTGCAGCCTTACCCCTAAGTCCTGTAAATGACAGAATTTTGTTAGTTAGAAAGCTGGTTTTTTCCAGTACAGGTCATCGACACCAGTAACACACCTGAAAGAAGATACACATTAGGGATAACTTGATAGAAAAAAGATGGAGCCTAAAAGGAAAGTTGTAGGATATGGTGAAGCAGTAAAAGTGAGCTTATGGTAAGAAGAATGAAGTACAGAAAGACCTGGCACTAAATTTACATGAGTTTTGTTTACTGGTTTTTAGGATTATAGCTAGTTTCAGACACTGAAATAAACTCTTGGATTAATTCACAGGTTAGGAATGTTTCACAAATTCTAGCATAAAGAAAGGGGGTTTTGTTTGTTTGCTTGCTATTGCCTCAACATTACAGACAGAAAAATACCCCTGCCCTTGCCTCCTTGCTTTAAATTCCAGTAATGAGTCAGGATGCAAAGGAAAGTCTAACCTGTGAAGGTGCTCAACTACATTACAGTAACAACAGACAGCCAAAACAAAACAAAACAATGACCAAGCCACTGTAGGCTGAAAAATCATTATCACTGCCACTCAGTGCTCAGTTACAGGCACATATTAATGATTCACAGTCGATTCATGAAGATTTATTGAACAAAACGGTGGCTACATCCACAGAATAGATTCTTCACGGTGAAAAATCTGATGCTTAGGGTAACTTCTGCAGTGCAAATATTGTCAGATGCAGAACTGCTGACAAAATATTTATACAAACCTAATTTTGCTGTATGCTATTCACAAAACATTCATTCTAGCAAGCATATGGTACCTTTAAAGGTGATGTTTCTTCTTCCAAGAAATGCTGGCTTGATTACAATAGGCAGTTGGGCCTACAGAATGCCTTGGATTGAAACACAGCAGTGTTTCTACACAGAGCCCTCAGCGTGGAGTTACAAAGAAATGCAAAAGAATGCAAACACTGGAGCTAAATTTGCCAAGGCTCTATCAGGCCATTTCCTCTGAGGCTGGTGGTGTTGTCACCCACCTGAAGACTACAGCCAACTCTACCTCCTCTGGGAAAACCAGGGAATCAATGGCTATTCTTCCACTTAGGCAGTCACTGTCCTTGCAGAAATTGGGAAGGAAAAAGCTTGGGCACTCAGGTCTCACCCAGGTGATTCAGCTGAGGGGTGTAAGAGAGTCAGGAACATGGCCACGTTTCCCATCCTGGATTTTAACCCTGGGTGCCCCACAGCCTCCTCCCCACAGGAGCCGCAGGGCAGGGAAGAACGAAAGAAGGGGTTGGATCCTTTCTCAGATGCTCTGTTCTCCTTGATCACAAATTGCAAGCTTTGTCATCCACACTGCAGAAAGAGCCTGGCTGAGATCCAAAATCAATGTACCAGCAATGTATGTTTTATCCCACTGAGCAGCTCAGGAACCCGACGGGCTCTCACCCTGCTATCACCCAGCACAAGAGATGACACAGAGCATCTGCTTGTACAGCTACAAACTTGCTTGCTGGTGACACAAAAAAAGCACGACAGCCAGTTCAGAAATATATTTTAAAACAGGATGACAGAGGTCAAACTAAGAAGGGTGTTAAAAAAGACTTGGCAGCAGTTATTCACAGCTTTTCACCAGCAGAGAACTACAGGGCATCCTATGGAATGAGAGGCTGTGGTACTGACTAGCAGCAATTGTGCTATTTATTACAGCAGGGTGTTGTGAGATGCAGAGCTCTAAGTGGATTGGATACATACAGGCCCATTGTCCTCATTAAATCTAATGGTTGGGAGGGTGTGTAGAGCCTCTGGCTTGGGAAGGCCTTACCCTGAGAAATTAGGGGGAGATAGATGGTGAAAGGATCGTTCTACATTATCCCTGTGTCCTATTTCATTCTTCTAAACACCAATTATTGGCTGTTTTCAGTGACAAGATGCTGGGCTATAGAGGTGACAGTATTCTGTATTGTTACCAATTCAGTTTTGGATGTGCACCCTCAGGGCCAAGTCTCTTACAAGTGTGTGGTGACTACCTTTCAGAACTTATTATGTGCAATTTAAATTTTAAAATGCCCATATGCTTTGTTATTCTAGTTTTCCTTTGTGTGAATCTTTGAATTTTAATACACGTGCCCAAATGTACAATGATAAAACATGCAGCTCATGTCAGCAGTAAAATGCATAGTAATTTATTAACTTTTCCAGTGTGAATACAAATTGATTTGATGATGCGCCACATAATGAAAAATTATTTGCAGTCACAACTTGCATTCTAGTTGCTGCAATTCTTTTTTTAATTAAACATTACAAAGAGTTTGAAAACTGCACAACACTTGTTGATGGCCAATAGGAAACTCTAATACTTTGAAAAGTAATCAATGCTTCTACATGTCTTTGAAGAAACTCTTGATTCAGAAATTATGTTTTTCAAAAGCAGGTTGCCACATATTGTTCACTGGGTATTTGTAAGCATTCGTGGCCAAAACCCATTGTTTTTATTTAGGACAACCCCTGAACTCAATACCTTTTAGTTACGTGTCATTAATGCTTTTGCAATATAAGTCACTGTATTTTGTGAAGCCATTCTGAAATCCATGATAATGAACTAAAGAGGTCACTGTAGTTTGGAATTCTTTCCAAAGGGAATTTTGAGTATTAAGTTTACTGTGGTGGCATCCAGATCTAGAGACATGTGAACACCTCATCATTCCTTGGTTTCTGTCCAGCCTCTTAGCTACGTCTTCTAATTTGCAACACCATCTTTTATCTGTGGTATGACCTCTACCATTGACTTGGATCAGCACTAAGAAGCAGGCAGTCAAAATAGCAGCAGGCAGAAATAGAACATCATTGTTAGAAACACCTTCAAGCAAGTGAATTCTGGTAGTTGTTCTTCCTCCCAAAGCCTCTCATGAAAAACCAAAGGTATTTGTGTCCTAACTGAATAGTAATATGCCAAATTCCCTCTGAACTACAACTTTCATTGCAGTTCTTCTTATAACCCAACTCCCTGGATCCCAAAACAGGCCATAATGCACTTTTGTATGGCTGTTAATGAACCATTTCAAATGAACACTGGATACTGAAGGAATTACATGCTGTGTAATTGATCTAAAGAACAGATTAGGACTGGTGCTATTTCATTAAATCTTATTAGCTCTGGCTTAAGTACTTAAAATTGCAGCTGTCCTGTGTCAGATAGATTACACCCCTTGTCGCATGGCAAGTGAAATTTTCATCTACTAGATCACAGTTTTTAAAAAGGAACAGGCTGATGAAAAGGAATATAAATGAAGGACCATGAAGGCTCCATCTTCAGACACACTGAGCCCCAAATTATTCATTCAACTGAGGGAAATGCTTCAACACTTTCAAAATAAGTATGAAGACCTGTTGTTTGTTTCCATATTTTGGTCTTAGATTACTTCTAGGGAACCTGAGTTTGGCTTTTTGGATGTGGAACAGCCCTGAAGAGTTCTGGTGGGTGAACACAATACAGATCTTGTATGATTGCAGGGGAATCTAGTGAGTCCTTACAAAACACCAACTTTTTCTCTTGGTTCCCTCTCCCTGGACCTTAGCATGCCTCAGGAACCAGCAGTAAGGCTAGAGAATAGTTCTGGCTAAGGAACAAATAAATTCAACCAAAGCAAAATTAAATTCAGCTTGGAAAACAGTTTGTAGCTCTCAAAGGAGAAAGGGCTTTTTTTAACCACAGGACTCAAGCTAATTTTTAGGGACCCTGACATACTTTAAAAAGTGTATTTTTCCTGGCTTGCCTTTGACAACAGTGTGCTAGACTTGATGCTCTTTCTTACCTTCTATTCTTTTGTCCTATGACCCAGTATTTAGCTCCATAATCTCCTGAATCAAACAAAAGAGCATCTGCAGCCTTTGAACTGAATTTTCTCTGCAAGGCACATTACACTACACTGAATACTTTTCATGAGATCTAGAATGCTGCACTGTGGGAAACAAGCCTGAAAATGTGAACACCATTAAGCAGGATTTCAGATTATACTAAGGGGTGAAATACTGACAAAAGAACCATAGACTTTGGTTAAAACAGATAATACTCAAGGCTTTTTTTATTATTATTCCTTTGATGAGAGAATATTTAAGACCCTCTCACATGCAGAGTCACCATGTTAGTACCACAGCCAAGGCAGTGGTTCATACAGATAAAGATTAAAGTAAAATTAATCCAACAGATGTGTTTTGCAAATATAAGAAATTGTTCCAGCAAATCTTAAAAAAATGACAATCACATAAAATAACAACTCCACCTTTTAAGAGTTATTTGATTTCTTTTATATTATTATGTAAATCTCAAAGCTATTTATTTACCACAAAAACCTGTTTTCCTTCTTATACCCTAAGTGTGGTTCTTGCAAGCCTCCTGCAGCTGGTGGCCTTGGCACTCAAACCTGCCAGGACTGACCACTCTCAGACAGTGTGGCCACGGTCAAATGTTCTGCACTGAGCAGCAAAATTCCAAGACAAACAATTCTCTTTCATCACGATGGTGTCAGAGTGAAGGTTGGAAATCTCCCTTGAAATCTTTGCCAGTGAACACAGATCTATCTGGTTGTCTCAGCTTCAAAGCTCCTAAACTGCACATGCAAGACCTCTTTTAGAAGAGGAGATTTAAAACCTCATGTTCCTCTAAATCTCACCTGGTAAAACCATCTTTTCCTTTTTTTGCTTTCTCACCTCCCTCAAGGAGTAAAACTCCATCAGAGCAAACAAAAGGAGAATACAGCCTTCATACCATTTAAAAGGTGGAAATTGTATTTGGAGAGAAGATGAAAACTCACTCACAAACTCACTCTTGTACAAAGCCTTCAACACCTGCTCCATAGATGGTAAATATAATTTTAAATTGTCTGATAAGTTAACATAAGGAGGTTAAATGTAGGACAGCTGTTCCCAATCTATATTTAGCCTGAAGCTTCCTACATGTTTTGGACCTGCAGGAAGGCCTGAAAATTGAGATTGTCCGTGATTTTATCCAGTATTGCTCGATTTATTAAAGATGCTATTCTCCCTGCAGGTCTTATAACACTGTTCAAAAGGTTCCGTTCGACTTACCAAAACCATGGAATTTTAAGCATTTCTGTATCTAGAATCTCACCCAGAATTATTCTTTTTTGTATGTTCATGTGTAACCTGGTCCATGTGACATGAATAAAGATCAGCAATTAGCCACAAGTAAACTCCAGGAGAATTTGCTTTGTATTGCATCTTGCACACTCTATTTCAAGAATAAAAGTGGGGCAAAATATAGTGGTATGCTTTCTAAATACTAACCAAGAGTTGACAAGAACTGATGGATTTTGCATGTTAAAAGTAAATATTTTATTACATATCATGCCCTTGAAAAATTAACTTTGTTTCCATTCAGTTTTGTTCAGCATGCCTTGAAATAGGAATGGCAAAAACTATTCAAGGAACAGATCACCAAGATTCACGGTACCACAGTGACTGCAATTACCTATTTTCCTGGCTCAGTAAAACAAAACAATTTTTAAAAAATAATAACTATAAAATATTAAACAGTGAAATTAACAGATACCACCTATATCTCCCCTTCAGTACGACTGAAATCATCTGTACTGAAAAGCTGTGTGCCACAGAGCCACATCCAAAACCCCCTGATGACAGTGGTCATCAATTCTGACAGGTTTTTGGATAAGACCTTGTCACTGCTCTGTCCACATGCACAGATCCTGCATGAACCACTGGATACCTTATTAAAATCAGGTTCACAAAGATGCCGCCAATGGGTCAGCTACAGTAAAATATTTATATTTCAGAGCAATAGTATTTATATATGCTCCCTACCTCTTGCTCTAATTTGCCTTCTTAGGCTTGTGTTTGTTTTTCAAATGCTGAAAAGACTTTGTTGGTTTGTTCAGGAAATTTGTCTAGATGGTGCTCACAGAGTGTATTTGCTCACATTTGACATTTTCACAGGGTGGGAAACCAAATGAAAGATTAAAGTTTTTAAGCTCCACAGATGGCACCTAAGCCAGTCAACTTATTTCCAGAATTAGGAGTATCCTTGTTCCAGGCAGTCTCTGGAACAACACAACAGTGACCTGCAGGACAGAGACCCACACACACTCAGGGTTTTGGGGCCAGCTGAGGCCTCCTGAAATCCATCCATCTGCCAGTGCATTTACAGCCTCAGAAGAGCCAAATATCCAAGTGCTAAATTGTGATGCCTCTACAGCCAACAAACATAAAACGTGGCAACAGAACGGAGCATGTGGCTATTTTACCTATTCAACATTTACCTGTGTCTAACTAGAAGAGGTCTCTAAAATGCTGCTTTCCAGCAGCTCAAAGGTTGAGAACCACCTGTAAACATTTGCGGAACAGTCTCTTTCTAGAAACAGAGACTCCTAAACAAACAACCTTGAAATGTATCATATATTATAATATATTTCCAGTGTTATTTACAGATCTTCTTGTTTAGTACAACGAACCAGACATGCTGAAAACGTAGGATTTTTCCAGTCCTCTTTTATACGAAGTACAATAAAAAAGGCACATAATTATTCACCATAGGAGTTGTGCACCGGTCCAAAACTTAAAGCTAAAAAGCTACCCATCAGAGAACTCTCTTTATGAGGCAGTATTGGGATGTCTCCTTTAAACTCAGCATAGAAAGATCTGTCCATCAATTCCTCCAGGAGAGCTGAAGGAATCCACTTTCCTGTTGAGTTCTGATCTTCCCAAGATTTCCAAATCGACAGAAAATGCTCATTAAGCTTCCCACATCATCTGCTGGAGCAAGGAAGAGTCAAACACGACATGTGAGTGTCTGCTTTTCTTTTTCTTCTTTCTTTCCTTGGAATGCCCAACTATAGAGGACTCTTGAGACCCAAGACCTGTTCACACTAATTTGCTTGAAGACAAATGCCTCACAAGATATGGCACACTGAGCAATGGACAACAGCAGGAGAGGCAGCTCAGCCCCACAGTCAGTGTCGACCATGTTTGATCCAGTTTCTAATCATCCATTTCTGCCCCGAGCACCTTTGTACAACTAATCTGAGCCCAAAATTTGCATCCTTTGACATTTCCACTTCTAGACAACGGCCAGTGTCTCTGCTGATGATTGGACCATTCTGGGGGAAAAAAAAGAAGGAAAAACAAAAAGGATTAGAGGAAAGAACACATTAAAAAAGCCTAGATCTGTGAATCCTTAAAAAACATTATGAAATCCATGGAAATTTCTGTATATATCAAGTGAGAAATGCCCCAGAAAGTGCTAGAAATTCCTATGAGAAGCTAGCTAATACATACAAAGTACCAACACAATTCCTTGATAACTGTAGATTTAGGAATTTCTGGGAAAATCCCCCCAAATCACTAGAAAATCTTTAAAAAGCACTAGTGAATCCCAGAAGCCAAAGAAACTGGAAATCCCAGAAACTGTAATAATGCTTTTGAAAGTCTTAAAAATGATTTGAAGATTCTAGATCTAAAGGAAAAAAAAGCCTATAAAGGTGCTAGAAAAATTCCAGGAAAGTTCTAGACGCAAAAAATCCTGGACAGTAAACAATTACAAGCATATTCTTGATTTTCAGGACAGAAATTGAGAATATTCCAAGACAGGATAAGTAAAAATTCCTAGAAAGCATACTCCAAAATTTCTAGTAATTATGAAAGAATATTCCTGGGTAGCATGCCATCTATGGAAAACATATTTGACTATTTTTAAAAGGCAAATGGGAGAATTCCTAGTACAGCCCTTTAACGACCTCCTTGTTTTTTATGGAATACCCTCCAGACCATCACTCCTCTCCAGTTTATCTCTACAAGGCTTCCTGAGCTCTTCCACACCTGTGTGAAATCCCAGAACCTCTGTGCTGGCCTCAGGACGTCTTCACACTTCTTGAGGGTGGGTGTCCTGCCCTTCCCGTCATCCACCAGGCATTTGGAGTCGGGCAGGAACGCGGTGGAGCCCAGAGGCCCCAGCTGCAGGACCCCTTCTGAGCTGTAGCGGACGAGCTGGGGAAGAAAGGAAAGTTCTGAGGTGGTGAGGAGCCCTTTGTCCTGCTGCACCTTGGGTCTGGCACACGTTGCTCAAGGGCAAAGCTCGGGAACCTTGTGGGTAAAACCTAGAACACAACAGTTCCTTCTCCCACACTTCTGCTCCCCACCACTCCCCACCCACTATTTCACTGCAAAAAGGGCAATCAAGAAAGTGAAGTAATCAATATGTAAATCATGCCCACTCAGCAGGAGTTGATTTAACAAGGACACAATGTCAATTTTGTCGTGCAGTTTGTTCTTGAGAGCTCTGTTCGAGGCTATTGATAGCAACAAGTCTAATTAGTTTTTGTAAATAAACGTTACTGAAAAAATCCAACCATGCAACCAATATCCAAAAATATGAGTGGAAAAAAAGAAACCATGAGGGAAATGGCAGCAAATCTGCTAACATATGCTTCAGGCCTACATAATAAAGAATGACACTCTGGTATTTCAGTTCTGTGTGAAGCACATTAAAGCGAAAATGCACGATGCTAATTTGGCAGCAGGCCAATACGTCAAATCAGACTTATCTACTTCTCATTTCTGTGCTTAAACCCAGAGTCATTAAACCAGCATAATATTTTGCCCTTCTTACTCTGAAAGTGCAACAGCCAGGTGCCAAAAGACTGCAGAGTGGAGTCAGCTACGTGGCTCGTGTGCTGTGAGTCTGGATGCTGCAGGGTGAGGATCTGAGCCACCACAGAAATGCAATTACCACCCAGGAAATTCACTGCCTGTCTGGGCCTATTGCTGTTATGTGGCTGAAATTACTTAACATGAAAGGGAAGGAAGGTCAGAAGTTCCTGCCATTTATTGCATGTCACTGACCAGTGTGTGAGATATCATTAAGAGTCAATCAAAAAAAACTCAAATTAGAGTCTGGCTTTCGACTGCCATCCTTATTAACCTCAGAAGAACCATTTCTTGCTGGTGGTAAAAAGAGCATGGTCTACTTGCTCCCAGACCAGATGCTCTTTGACGTAGTGTGTGTTCATTTTCCCACCTGCCACTTCTGTTCAGAGCAGCCATGTGAAGCACAGAGGTAGAATGGAGCCTACATCAGAGAGAGCAGAGAGATAACCACATGGGGATGTTCTGGGTATGAAGAGTGCCTTTGTCATGGCACAGTCTGTACACACTAAATCAAGACACTTTTGGGGGTTTTTTACACTCTGAGCTTAGGAGGGACGTATGTGGAAGAAGCTCAAGCAAGCAACGTAATTCAAATTATGAATGAACCTTCCAGGTCAGACAAATTAACTTTGTTTTTTCACATAAAAAAGAAGCTGGGGAAAAAAATCCAAAACAAACACAACATCATTCTCCCTCTCCCCTTTTTTTTTTTTAAATAAAACCTGACTGTATATTTCACACTTCTATTTAAAGGGTTTTCAGCAGAGTTCAAATGAACTGCAGGTATGGCTGAAACACTGACCAGAAAATGTATTCATCTTGCAGTCTATATTATCTCTCTGTAGTCCCAAAACACCACCCCACAAGCTTGTTGGCTTTGCCTTATGTAGATAATCAGAAGCACTGTTTATAATGGGCTATCTGCTCTGTAGGATAGGTTCAATTTTCCCTGTGGTTTGAGATGAGCAGCGTTTTCTGTACTGGTATTAAAATGGTCTAAACCATTCTCTGCCATCAGAATCTCAGTAGCCAGAGTTCCATGTGCTCTGCACCACAGTGGCTGTGTACTTGGGACAGACTTTGTCACAGAGCAGCCTGCCAAAGCAGGAAGCACCAGCTCTGCTCAGGCTTTAGAAGTGGAAGGTGCATGAACTCTATTCTGAACTATCTGCAGTATTGAAAGTGGCAGCTGTGTTACAGCTCAGCAGGGTCAGGGATGGCTTGGTGCAGGAAACTTACGTGTGCAATCTCGAGACAAATGGAACAGCATGGGCTTAATTTCCTGAATCTGCACTTTCTGTCAAGTTTTTATGGCTGTGCCAACAGTCATGAAAATTTAGGCTTATTCTGCAATAAAATAGAATTCTAAAAAAAAATCTACCCACAAAGAATTATCTCAGTTCAGACCATATTACACAGTAAAGCTGTAGTGCATGCTTCTGCAAAATCAGAACAGAAATTAAGGTTCAAGAAACTACTATGTGATTAATAACATCTCCCTCCAAAGAATTCCTATCTTAACTTCCGAAAGACAACATAAACTGAAAATAAAATAAGCATTAAAATAAGTTGCTTATTACTACAGGCTAGAAAGCAGGAACTGGGATACAGGTCAATGAAAATGATACCTTCTGTGTTCAAACTTCATCTTAAGTGTCACTTACATATCCACAAAGAAATGATCCCTGAATTTGTGTTAGGATTGTAGGCATGATACATCATGTCAAATCCATTCCTGGTGCCAACCAGCCAAAATCAAATGACAAAGTCCCCTTTATTAAGAAATATTAAATCTTATTAATTTAAAAAAACCCCCATATCTGTGCAGGTTTTGATGAGCTGAGTATCCACATACTCCAAATTGCAAGCTGCAGAACAGAAGCAAACTTTTACACATCACATGGGGCTGGACCTTCACTCAGTTTTTCTCTTTTATCTGGGAAGAGCTGAAGGATTCTCATAACTGACACTGAAGCCAAGTGCTCTATTAAACACCCAAGATCTAATCCTGACACCATCTGCTATAGTGATGTAAGATAGGATAGTTTTCCTTCAACATCCAGAAATCTGAGCAGAATGCAAAAGATGTCAAAGGTTGTTTATCAAAGCCACCATAGCCAGATCAAAAATACTCAGTGCTGCTGCCAATGGAACATGATCCTCCAGGAGTGACAATGCAGTAAGAAAATGGCAGTTTTAACTGGAGGATTTGACTTCAAGAATACCCATTCCTGCTAATTTCCAGTCAAGTGAAAAAAGCACCAAATGATTACAGGTAATTGTTTGTAGGAGACATTTACTAGGATGGGCCTGGTAGCTTTCCACACTCAGTTTAACCTCTCTCTCTCACTCTTGCTCTCCAGGCCAAAGGAAATCTTTAATGGTCCCTCAGTTCTGCAGGTTAAGGCACAGGAACTGAAACAGAGAGTGATGCAGGAATCCCAAACTCCCTACATCTCCAGAAGACCTGTCCCCTCAAGGCAGACAGATCACAAGGTACCAAACTTCCATGTTTGCTCCAGAATCCCACCCACCTCTTCCTGCAAGTGGAGAAACTACCTGTTCCTCCACCCTGCTGCCCTGCATGCAAGCCTGGGCAGCAACAGCTCTGCCCAGCAAAATGTTAAATATCTGTCCTCTAGCAACAGTTTAAGTGAGCCTTTCATCTCCTCTCATTCCGTGTGTTTGTGTAGCTGCAAGCCCCGGGAATCTGAGCACGGAGCTCTCCCTTCCTCCTGGCTGATCTCAATGCAGAGGGAGTTCTCTCTTTCCCAGCTGCACTGCCTCCCCTTTCTCTGCTGTGAAAGGGAAGGGAGGAGGGTGGAGAAGGAGGCTGCTCACCGTGGCTCTTCTACCCCAAGATGCCATTTCATTAAGTTCTCCTCTCTTTCACATACCATAAAACCAGCTCCACATCACAGCATTCGAGACACTGAATATTTCCACTGGGGCTGTGTAAGCGCTCTCAAAACCTGCACGTCCTATAACCATTCTAAGAAGCTTCCAGAACAACACATTCCACTTCTGGGGATGTTGCATCTGTCCTCACAACCCCATTTTTTTTTTTTTTTAATTTATTTTACAACAAAAGGATATAATTTAGTGCTATAGCACCACTGGGCTTTGCAGCTGATTGTATAATGGAAGCCACACACAGAGGCAAAGCAGTTCAAGACTCCAAATATATTCCTTTCTTTATGAATCTTCTGTAGCCCTGGACTGTTTCTCCCAGCACTATTTGCAAACAGTTTTTTCCCTGAAAGCCATTAGACTCAAACTTCAGGTCCAATGAACATATATAAAAAGGATACTACTTTTCTGTGAAATAGGTTTTGAAATCGACTTAGACTGATGCAAAACCTTGTCTGGATATTCTAGCTGTTAGCTTACAATGACTTAGCTCAAGTCAAACTCATTAAACTGAATTGATGTAAACTCAGGTTAAATGCATTCCAGAGCATCTGTTAAAGAGCTTGTCCCTGTTTGAATAAAGAAATTTAAAAGCTGATGTCATTACAGAGATGTGATTTATCATGGTGAAAACTGATCTTGAAAATACACAAAGGGAAAGGCATTTTGTTCATGGAACAGTCACAGTGGAGTGGTTTTATTTTGCCACTGTAATGCAGGACAATATCCAAGGGAAGCAGAAGGGTAAGACATGGAGAAAAAGAACATTTTATCACAGATGGACAGTAATCTTACCCCTAACTCAGCTTTCTTTTAACACTCGCCTGGCTTGTGTGGGTTTCAGTGGAATCAGGTGTACACTAAGATCACTGGTAAGGTGCTTGTCAGGATTGAAGAGTATGAAAAACAAACAGGGCTGTAGCTGAATGGGGAGAGGCTTTCACTGTGGTAGGACACATGAACACCAGTGATAACCCAACTGGGGAAAGTGAATTCCATATTTATATTAATTTATATTCAGTAGGCATGTACAAATAAACCAAATCTGAGCTCAGGAGGGGTATTTTATGTCCTATGCTTGAGATGAAAAATGTCAAAAATGGAAAGCTAAATGCAGCAGACAACTATGCTCACCCAGGCTGATTAGAAGAGGGGCTTTAAAAATGTTTATTTAATATATTAAAACGCTTGCTGTCAACACCTTTCATGCTATGTGCTTGAATATCCTTGATTAGGGTTTGTGCAGCTGTGGTTCTCACACTGAATTAATTTTGTAAATTGTGGTGAGATGACAGAAGTTTTCCAGCTGTGTAATCATTAATTAACTTGGCTGCATTTGAGTGGCTCCAACCCATGCTTGTCGGTGAAACACTCAACTTAGATAAAACATCACCTCTGCCTTCACTTGGTGTATCTTGCAGGATGAAAACTCTTTTCCTGTTTTTTGTTGGTTGGTTTGTTTGTTTTAAAGGGAAATGGAAAGTGCTGCGGGATGATTTGACAAATTAACTTTTTGTCTTTCCCATACTTTGACACACGGAATACTTTGGATCTTAAGGGTTTGAAAAGAGGGACTTTCTCTTCTTATGTGTTTGTACAGGGCTAGTAACAAAGGGGCTCTAGCTTGTGGCTGCAATGTGAAGCCTAAAGCCAACTTTTCAGGCTTTTCCAGAAAGCTCACATATACAGGACACTGAAGACCTGTAGGATTTAACTGGTCAGTACCTAATTTCAAGTTTCTAGGCAGTAAATACTTTGTGTATTCCTGAAGAATACTGTGAAGTATCAAATTTCTTTAAAAGGGAAAATATCTGGGTATTTTTGTGCACTCTTCTTGCATTAGGGTAAGTAATTTAATGAAGAGCTTGGTAGGGCCATTTAAGAAGTATGTGTGCCATACTGTACAATGTGTTCTTTGTGTTTTCCAGAAAATTCATTACCAAATCCAAAATCACCTGAGGATGGTGTTATTTCAATTTAAACCCAAGCTACCCAGGGCTTGCTGCAGGAAATGGACTATCAGACTCACCAGCAGGGTTGAAGGATTACAGGTATGTACCTACATCTTCCCACTGGCACTTGGTCAGAGCTGGTTGCTAAAAGCTGAGCTACTTTATACCCCACATTAGTCAGGAGAAGCTGGGCATGTTGTACCTTCAAAGAAATTCACTGTAACTTATGCCCTCATTTATTTTCTTCCAGAAGTCAAAGCCTGCTCTGTGAAACAGGAATCATGGAGGCAAACAAGTAGGTTAAGGACTTAAATTGCAAAATAAATTACAGTCAGAACCATTTACTTCATTAGTCTTCTAAGTGCTAGCACACTGATAGAGATTAGATGTTGCTAAGGGACTTTCTGGAAGGACTTAAATTTGCAACTTTCTGTTCAGATTAGAATGGAGCGAGAGACTGAACTCTCTCTGAGTGCCTTAACATCTCTAACAAGAGTCTTCTTGAAAAGCTAATTTACATCTAATTAAGCAATGCTATTTTGTTACCTTATTCAAAGGCTGCTCCTTCCACCTCTGCTAGGAGAGTGTCAGTCATATACTCCATAATGATCCTGCCAAAGGTGGACATGATGCCAGCAGGAATTACTGTCTATCTCACTTTGCCTCTGTGGTGATGCATGAGCCAGGACTCCCAATCAATATGTGTGTGACTGAACCTCAGATAATTGTTAAGCCTGATAAGGTCAGAGTTTATTTAACCATGAGAATGTTCATTAACATAGTTTTGATTTAGATGTTACTTCAAAAGAAACTAGAACTGCATTTCAGAAGAAGCTCAAGTCCTGGATTTAAATAATATCCAACTTGTATTTAAAAAACAGGTAACATCACTACAAGCATGGAAAGAAGAAATGTCATTTTAAAATCTTCAGACATCTGTAAGAAAATAATAATATGCACAGAGACATTAAAAAAAAGAAATATTTTAGAAAGGAAATATTTTAGAAAAGTCTTAACTTAGAGGATATTCTTAATTCCCTTTGAAGTTGATGTTTAATATGTGCTTAACTTTTTGCCTTCTCAGGGAATCAAATCAGCAGCTTGCTAAATAATTTCTGCCCAGGAGCCTGTTGGACCAAGGAACAGTTAAATTAAAGAGGTACCCTGAATAAGTAATGTCATAACAAGAAGAACTGCTCACTCCCACAGACTACCTAAATTAATTAATCTTCAGTGGATCCCTGTTATTTAAACAAAATAATGTGATTCCTCTGTTTTCCTAACTGGCAGCATTGAAGTGTAGATTCACATGCTGGACAACCTTGGAAAAGGCACCCAACAAGACTGGAGTAAAGCCAGACATTTGCCTTTGCTCAGGAATTATACTGCCAAACACAACTCACATATACCAAATCACTCTTTGTTTCTTCTGAATATTCTCTAAGTTGAAGGTTTCTCGTTAATTATGGGATGTTCACCATTTACCTGGGAGGACATTCCATGGCATGGATAAAGGATGGCTTTGTCATCCTCCTCAGCCCCCTGGTCCAAGCAGTAGCCACTGGCTTTGCTGTTCCGCACCTGTAACCAGAGCAGAGTGAACACAGGAGAGTTGGAAATTAATCCTGATTTTAGTCCAGTCCAGCTAAATCTCAGCTGTGAACAAGTACTGTGTAAAACTGCTCTCTGAGAGACACATGCTCCTCCTTCAGCTATGACAGGACACCACCAGTGAATCTGCTCCAGGAAAAGACATTATTTGGACAACCTGCTGTCTTCACAGACTTTGGGGCAGAGATATATTTTCAGCAATTACGCAGGGATCAGAACTTCATAAAATCTACCCTAAGAAACCCAGGCCAAGTTTTGCTCTAAATTGCCATTGTGCAAACATAAATTTTGACCCTGTATGTTGAGAATGTGGCCTTACAAACAGGACAGGACCTTCCCAGGACTGGTGTTGGATGTGACATGCTTTTGTTTCTTGCTATTGCTTCTATAAAACCAAAAAAGCATGTGAAAAAATTTTATTTGAACTGAAAATATAGTACATTGTTATGTACAGAAGTGACATAAAGCACATTTTATGAAAGGGCACAGGTTCAGAGATCCAAGGCAGTAAAAAATTCCTGTGCCTCCCCAGACACGGAGAATTTACAAGTCTATAAAAACTGGGATGGAGCTCTTGTTAAAATCCAGACCTTTCTCTTGAGGTTGGAAACATTACACACATATTTTGGACATAGAGAAATTTTAGGAATATCATAAACAAGAAGTTATTTAGATAGACACTTCAAAAGACTCGACAGGCAAGTTTTGCTTTAGACTGTGAAGTACCTGTCTGGCCACCCCCATAATATAGTAACAGCTGCTGCATAAGGTGCTAGAAAAAAAATCAGTATATAATCCTTCATATTACAGTGTACAAGCATAACAGGGAATCCAATTGGATAAGGGGGCTCACAAACAACCAAATTTCAGGAGGTTTATTTTATGGCTTGGGTGCTATAAAGGCTAAAGAAGATGAGGACAGCTTTATGAGAAGGCCTTAAAAAAATGGGAATTGAGTCACTAGGAAATATATTTTTACTACTGTTTCAATCTGTTTCACATCTACTCAATACATTTATTTTCTTTGAAACTCACAAAAATCCAGACGTCTTTTCCTCCAGGAAAACAACCAGAAGAGAAAGTATTTAATAACAAGCTCGGTGTCATTTAGGATGAAGCCTAAAGTAAGACTGAAAGGGATCTAGGCTGGTTTATACCAGCTAAATGGCTGGCATGGCTCTATTTTATTTAAACTGTTAAAGAAATAGATATTTCCATCACTGAACTTCCTCTTTGACTCAAGAACCTTCTATGTGACAGCTCAAGAGGAACAAACTTTGTTTTAGAGCCCAGCTTGCTCAGGGTCTGGTATAATTGACACAACATTGGCACTTCTGCCAATGTTCTTCACTGTTAACAACGTGCTCAGAGCTGACAGATACCAACAGCTCCTCTTGAATTTGCTCAATGTCTTTTCTCAGCTCCTGATGGGGATAGTTATATTAGGATGCAAAGTGATATTATGCAATAAAATTTTGTATCAGTGTCTCAAGTGCCTGACTGATTTTTATATGAAGTCAATCAAATGGCAGAGAAAGGAACAGTGTCTATTTAGCTGCCTTGTGGGAAAATACATTGCCTTTGGATTTAATTGCCATTCATGTAGACAACTGTTTTAGCTCTGCTGACCACTGATGTTTCCTTCATGATGTCTGTGGCATCTTATTTGGGAAGATGATTGCCTCAAACTTCTGTGTCAGTATTTTAAAGTGAGAGCCAAGGAGGTTGTGTGCCATTGTTGTGGATGACTTCACCAGCTCCACACCAATGAAAGGAATGGAGCTCCTCAAAGCCACCCTCCTTGGTGTGATTAAAAGGAGGGGAGGGCATTTTTGCTGCCACTGCCGTGCTGATTTGTGATTGCTGTGCACATGCTGATGCCCAGCACTGAGGGGAGAGGACTGCTCGAATGCAGGCACCATGTGCTTCCAAAGAAGACACACTGTACCTCTCCGTAGGTGACTGTGTTGTTGTACACCCTCATCTCAGGGTACACGTTCTCCAAGTACCACTTAAAGCTCCGGCACTGCAGTCGCTGTCGCAGAGCAATTCTTTCAGAAACGTCTCCAAAGTCAACCCCGGGGTTCTGCAAAGCAGAAAACGAATAAAGAAATCTCACTGCACTGATTTTATGGTTGCTGTCTTTACTGAAATCAAACTGGAGTTCATTTTGTATACCAAGCTGTATTTCCCTCTTTTCCTTCTTTTGTTGTAAGTAGCAGCTCATCAAACAGCTGCTGTTGAGTGTAGACAATAAATATTAATGAAAGCCAGTGGAAAAAGAACCATAAAGAACAAGCAAAAACCAAAAATAAATCAAAATAATAAGAATACAATAAGAATGTTGTTACTTGCAGCAGTTCTAAGTATTTGCAATTAATCCTGAAGCCTTTACTTTCAGAGCCATTTAGAATTTAGGCAGTAATTCTGATCAAAAATATGGCAGCTTGGTCATGTTTTACTCTAGTAAGAGATTTGAGTATTCAGTAATGTAAATGATGTCAGAACAGACCTGTTAAAACTTCAAAGCAAAGCTGCTCAGAAAGTCATTAAGTTCCACTAAGCATTCATATAGACCAGCATTCAGATTTTACTAGAATTGGAGCTCATTTGCAGACTTGAGCCATAGAATGCAGTTAAACTCAAAACCTTTATAATTCTACTTCAGAATTTAATTTATGTTTAAATACAAATCCCATGAAAGTCACAGGCTGGAAGATTGAAGTTAATATGACCAAAGTCAGCCATTTAAAACTGGTGGGTCCTGACTTAGAGTCTGTTGATTTAAAGTGTTATAAATCATCACAGTTCAACATTAATACAGTAAGAGTTACCTCATCCAAACCCCTCTTCTGACACTGTATTAATCAAATGGACTGAAACTGGGGAGTTTTGCATGGATCTCTCTGAAGTGCCTTGTGCTTTTCCTCCAGAAGAATATCTGTACATTTTACAGATTGTTTCTAATGCAGGGTTACAAGACAACAGCAAATCTTAGCTCAGGGTTTATTAAGATCCCCAACAGATGCCTGGTTTTCAGGAGAGAATACAAGTGTAATACTGAACAGGTTTTGCTATTTGCCACATAAAGAGTTTGCTGTGCTCACTGCTGCTTGCTGATGCACGTTCTGTCAGGAGCCCTCAGTGCAGCATCCATTCAAATGAACATTAATTTACGTACTACTTGAGGCTGTGTGGAAGGAGAGCAATCCTCTGAGGCACTCAGTGCAATAAATCATTCAATGTAACATTCCTTTATCACTAAAATTGTCGAGGAATAAATCATAAGTGGGGATGTACCAAGTATTTGGTTAGCAAAAATAAAGCTACACTGAGCTGCTGCTGAAGCTTATAGGAACATGGTCTTGCAGGTGTGCCCAAGACCATCTGCTGATCTAGATACACATTATGCACATTTCTTAATAACCTGCGAGTTGTGAAAAAGATGGTGGGAGTTATAAAAGAGTTAATTTGGATCTGTTTTGTGGAATGGGAAAATGCACGTATGTTACTTGCCTCTTTTCTGCCCTATTTAAAATGAAGCAATACAGGGCCCTTTTTGCAGTATTGTTCCTACAGAGCACAAGAGCAGCAAAGTGAGCAGCTATGAAAATGCTGTGCTCACCCTCTGTGCCAGCTGCAGTCACCACGGGCAGGTTACAGTGTGATGGTGCAAGAATCAGGTGTCCACAGGATTTACTTTGTGGACATATTCTTTTTAACCACCTAGCAAGGTTTCTAGTTCCCCTGCAGAAGGTTTTTGTGATGGCTTGCAGTACTTCTGTCATCTGTATGGAATGCTACAGCGAATAATATCATGAACACTAACGCTTCCTTTTCCTGAGAGATAATAGGCTTATTTTTATGATGCACATTTTATCAATCAATCAATTTATTTTATGGAAAGAAAATTTTAATGTTCAGTACTTCTGCTGATTTTATGTCTTTTATTGTAGATGTGCCTGGTTTTTTTTTTAAAGCTCTGCTGTATAGCTCAGCACAGAAAACTGCATCAAAAAGTAATCTCAGAGAGATTAAAGGGAATCATGTTTTGGTGTAAATGCTTATTTAAATATCATCTTTTCTCGGAATTCATTTGCAGATGTCATCAAGCAAGTAAATTTGCAGAGGTTAGTTTTTCATCTCCTAATTGAAAACTGACCATTTTAGCAAGTGTTTTTTATGTGTGCAGACAGGGCCAAAATGCCCCTGAAATCTTTAATGGACACTGCTCCATCTTCCTCCTACAGATACAGAAATCTTGTGTGGAAAAAGTTATGCAGTGTTGCCTTTTGTTAAGGCAAAATCATTCTCTGCAATTACCTCTCATGCCAAAAGAAGTCACCAAAAACACATCTCAGAGATCTTGCACAGAGTGTCCAACACTGAACAGCAGTGAGTGAATTTAGACCTCTGAGGATATCTGACATATTCAGACATCCCATGGACGAGGAGGAAACATTGCTCCTCAAGGTATGTGTATTTCAAAAATTGTAAGAGGAAAGAACAAAAATGGGGTTTCACATATTAATTGGCTACCACAGTATGAGTAGATGTTTAGGACAGACTAAATCTAATAAAGTCTTTGACAAGACGCCCATGACCCTGATGAACTCCAGGTCATAACTGAATATTCCCAAAGACACTGCTGGGTTTGTGAATTTTCCTGTTCTGATAGGAACATTCCTCTTTCTACTTGCTTCAGTCAGCTCTGGGCAAACCCCTGCTGTAAGGCTAATTAAACCACCATTACCTACAGATCAGTGTTTGCTACCCCTCAGCTGCTCTCCCTGTGTCCCTTCACAGGAATAACTTGGGTGCAAACACAGCTAGGGAACACAGCAACAGCTTCCACCTGGCTGGGATATAACATACAGCTCTTCTCTGCAAGAATGATACTCAGTGCAGATGCAGCATGTGACAGAACAAAGTGATAAACTGAACCGAGAGTTTATCTAATATTTATAATACATGGATTCCTAGAGACCCCCACATGCCATCTACAATTCCTATGTGCAATGAGAAGCAGAACGTGCCCATGCTGCACCTCTCAGCCTGTGGACAATAAAGCTGTTTAATGTGGGATTCTTTTATTGCATACTTTGTTTTTTATGCTGGTGAGGTCTACTGAGTCTCACGATGAATGATGATATTTATTTATGGGCATTTCTGCCATCCCCACCGTTGTAGCATATGAACACCTCAGAGTTTAACGGCGCCCCAAATTAACGACTTCTGGGGGAGCACATAAACCCAAGACATTTTGCTCAGGTTAAATTATAAATCTGTGTCACTGCATACAACAATCTGGACTGAGTGCACAACTAAACTTAGACGGAGGGAGCAAGCTCTCATGGCTGAAGTCTCCATGCTGAGCATGCACCAAAGCGCTTTCCCTGAGCTTAGCCCACTTTGTGCTCCTCACCTCGAAGAGCTTGTCAGGAACAACCGTTCTAACCTTAATAACAACCTGATCTTCCAATCTGTGTTTCTGCCCCTGCTCAGGACAGAGTGTGACCTGTACTTACTGCCATGGGGATGTTCCAGGCCATGTAAACGTGTGACTTGAAGTCATCCATCCAGACCTCGGCGGCGCGCAGGGCGTTGCGCTTTGCATAGTAGTCGATGTCGTTGTTGTAGGGCTTCTTGGTGCGCTCGATGTGCGCCACACGGGAGCAGGGCAGCACCTCCATGCTGCCCCCGCACTGCCACACCTGCAGGAGGCACAGAGAACAACCTCTATTTCCCCTTCTGAGGCAGTACAAGTGCTTCTTTTCACGTGCTGTGCGTGGAGTGTTTGCTGTTTGGAGCTGAGGGCTATTGGACAGTTCAGGAGGATCGCCCAGTTTTCCTCTCTCTGCGCACTGCAGCTGAGTTGGAGGGGAATGCAGATGGCTGCCTTAGGTACACAAGTTTAGAAGCCATAAAGAGACAAGTCCTTCACCATAATATCCCTGTTCTTGGGACCATTAGGCAGAGGACAAATTGTGAGGTGGTAACCTCTGCCCTGGATGCTGTTTTAACCTAGTGTTTGTTACTGAAACTTCACCAGAAATCAGCTGTGTCATCTGTCTGTGTCTGACACATGAATGGGGTACTGGAAAGGGCCCTGAGGTCACCCCAGAGCCTTCTCTTCTCCAGACTAAACATCCTCAACTCTCTCAGACCATCTCCACAGGAGAGGTGCTCCAGACCTTTCATCATCTTATCTCTCTACCCCTGAGCTGGTGAAGAGGCATAAAATGGGCTGAGTGGAGACTGTATCAGCCAGTCTGGCCAGATACCACTGTACCCACACTGTGCAATTTTCTCCCTGTTGGTTATTTACTGTCTGAACTCCACGGCAGGGGACAGTGAGGACTTGTCTCTTTGCATCAGCGAGATCTGGAGTGATGCAGAGTGAGTGAGGCTTATGGATCCAGCTCCCTCAGCTCTGCACCGAGTAGCAGAGTCTAGCTGAAGTAAATAAAAGATAGTAAAATATAAACAGTAATTCAGTACTTTCCAAGGTTGCCTTTTACTGAGAATAAAAGCACATTTCCATACAAGATGGATTCCAGAACTATACTGGGGCAGTTCTCCACCTAACCTGCCTTCTCAAGGACAAAGATGAAGTGCTTGGGAAGGGGCAAATAAAATCTTCTCTGCTCTGGCTTTTATTTTTTTTAAGACTTTGTTAGGTAATATTTACTTGCTGCTTTCCAAACAGTTCTGTAGTAAATCTCTGGCCACTGGAATTTACATTTGATAAATGGAATACACTGAAAAACACACTGCTCATAAATTTGGACTGACAGGTGCTGAGGGTTTCCAGTGTAAAGGGGAAGTGCTACAAAAAGAAAAAAAAAAAAAAAAAAAGGAAAGGAATTAATTGATTTTCACGATCAGAAGGAGAAATGAGCAGTACACTTTAGTATACTGCTATTTGCCCAACCCAGCCTGGAAGCCAGCTATTTCATGCACAGCACATTTTTCTTTCTATTGATATGCCTAATGACCTTGTAACTCTTATTTATGTATTTTGGTACCAAGGGCAAGTACATTATCTGAGTGACAGATTTATTTCCTTTGAATGCCAGTGCTCACAAAAACCTGAAAAGGAAACAGTATTAAACTGCAACATTAAAGAAAACAGTTCAGCTCATCTGTAAATTCAACACAAACAGTTATTTATCAGTGATAAATTCCCCACGGATGAAATCCACAGGGAACACAGACACCTGGCTTTGAAGGAAACACAACCAAAAAAAGGCAGCAGCAGCCTCAGGCCAGATAACTCTCACCCTGCTGGATCCTGGTGCTCAGCTCTCAGCATGGGTCTGGCTGTGGTGTGACTGCCCCATCCATAATCCCTTGGGCTGCTTTCCACTGATGTTCAGTCACTTCTTCCCTTTCCCCTCAGCCCCATTTTGCTCCTTAAAGAAGCAAGATCTGCTGAAGATGTGGAAGGAAGGAAGGGAACAGCCAGGAAATCCTCCAAGGAAGTTTTTCTTCCTTACAAGATGTTAAAAGTCACCCCAGACAACTTGGTTTTTTCTGGGAATATGTAATTTTACCACCAGCAGGGCATCTTTCCCTGGTTAAGGATGGGATTTCCAATCCCAGTGAAAGAGAACTGGATGCAGAGCACAGGGGGCAAGGAGTCAGATGGTTGTGGATCACCAGGCGTACATCACAGTGCCACTATTTCTCCACATCCCAGACAAATGTCACAGCTGCTCAGCTGTGGGTCATTTCTTTCCAGGCCAGTCAAGGTCTCCTGTTTCACTTCATGAAGATTAGCTGCTGTTCAGTGGAGCACAGACACGACTCAGTATCCCCACACCCTTTCAGCACATGGCTAAGAACAGAGTAAAGATCTTGTCTCCTTCCCTTCCAGTAATGACTTAAACTTCCACTGAATAGAAGAGTTTCTGTAGTATAATCAAGTATGTGCATCCAAAACTGGGCAAGATCCAAGCAGTTAAGAGCCATCATGTGAGATTTGGATGAGTACTTGAGACTTGGGCTTGAAGGAGGAGGATGGGAGGTTCAGCAGCACCTTCTCCTCTCTGGACACAGAGATGAAAGGCATGTGTGATGCAGAAAACCACTGCCTGCCTGCTTCTAACAAAGGGTGAAAGAATGAGGAAGGTTTTATTGTATGAGTCAGGTAAGAGAGAGGTGAGTCAGTGGCTGATCCTGAAATTGGTTGATTCCCCTCCTCTTTTCATTCTCAAAACTGTACTTAATGACCCATTTTAACAGCAGCAAACAACACATTTCTTTCCACATCAAACTATGAAATTATGCCAGGAAAATAATTACATGCCTCTGTAAAGCATTTATCAAGCAGGATCCTTAAAGTGCCTTACTGGGGGAAGCAAACTATTTCTAACTGTGAGCATAAAACGATGCCCAAGGCCCTCCAAAGCGACGCACTTCAGGCAATCAGAGAAAACTGACTTCCATATCTATGGCTTATCTTCTGGGATAACAACACATTTCCAGCCCAAGTTATTCCTCTCAAACAGAGCTGCCAACATTAAATGTGTGTCTCAAGGTTCATTTACTGAAAAGGTGGAAGTGTTCAGTCTCTGAGCTGCTCCCCACAAGGGTGCACATCACTGAAAATCCCACTCTGCCTTCTTTTCCCCCATGGAGAGACAAATCTCTTGGAGGAAATTTGGTTTTGGCTTCACAGCATGCACTCCTCAAACCTGTACTGTGGGGCAACAGCCCAGGCTCCACAGAAGGTCAGGAGCAGCAGCAAAGCAAAGTGTGTTCTCCTTGACTTGGTGCAGCTGAGCAGCCCAGGGACTCGGCTTTGCCTCTCTGAGCATCACACTGTGCAACGTTTTAAGACATGATCAAGTAATTCCAAGAGACACTCAATTTATTTGCTAATTGTAGCTAATTTCTAATTTCAGCACTGCTCTTTAGGCTGCTATAAACAAAACTGATAGCAATTTAAATGTTACCATAGCCGTGTTACCTTAGCATTTTTACTGCTAATTATCTCAATCAACTTTTCTATAAACAGACATATTAAGTATTGAGAAGAAGAAGTACCCACATCAGGAGTAAATTACAAACTGAGTGATAATGTTTGTGGCTTGCACTATAATGATTTACTGACACTAATTATTAGCTATTCCTGTAGACCTGAGGTGTGGCTGTCCTACAGGAAAGTGTTTATTTATGCAGCAGCCAGCTGGACATCACATTCTATGCACCAGAGAAACTCTGAGATGAGGCCGTGTCTTGTCTGCCATAGCCTCAACTGTGCATCAGCAAAGTTCCCTGAAGGCAGGGTATGTTATTTAGAAAGGCTAATAATGTTCCAAGCTTTAATTCTTGCCAAACAGGAACAAATTTTCCGAGGAAATGCATTTTCCCACAAGTACTTTCTGCTGAAGGTTGAAACTACCATCTTTACCAGGGTTTAAAAAAATTAAAGTTAAAAGAGTTAAACAAGCCTGGCCACCACTGAGTAGGATGTGGAGCTGGCCAGGCTGTTGGGCTAATCAATTCCTAAATCTTGGCAATACATATAGAGAGAACATTGCTGATGTGCTCTGCTGCTCTGCAGGTGAGACCTGTTTCCAACAGCATCATGTCCTGCAGAGTCAATGTCAGAGCTCAGAAATATCCTGGGATTCAATATTTGCCATTTCTAGTATTTTTAATATTATTCCTGGCATTTAATATTTGCCATTGGCAAGAGAGTGGCTGCAGCTCCCAAGAGGCTCTCACTGATTATAGGGAAGGCTCTTCCCTCTCCGTGGACTTGGTGCTCTGTAAATTGAATATCACATTATTTTGTACACTGAAGTGACTGCACAGGGTTATTTAATTTGGTACAGATGATCTCACTAAAAGCAAAATCAATAGGTAAAAATAAAAATGGCACCACAGTGTGAAGGAAAAGCTGGGGAGACAGTTTTAACTTTGAAAACTTAGACTGGAAGTAAAGATTGTGATCCTTAAGAACTTTGTACCTTGCTGTGAATTTTGCCATTTCAACACCCTGGTGCTCAGTGAGAGAGAAAAAGAAAAGCCTTGGATTGTCTGTTACAAGTATTTTTTCCATCAAACACACCTTTGATTTAAGCAGCTGGAGGGATGAGGTATCCCAGAACATGTAATAGTGGAAAGGACACTTCAGTTTGTGTGGGATTTGCTTCCAAATACCACCCTTTGCTAGCACTTTCCTACCCTCTTCACAGACACACCAGTTCCATCCATTCCTCTCAACACCACGAGTTTATAGATGACAAATTGACACAGTCTGTGCCTTAATTAGACCTCCCTGGATGGGGGAGATTTGTTAAAGTTTTTGCCAGGAGTCTAAGAGATGAACAGGACCTTCAGCCTTCTCTGCTTTCAGATAGTTGTTTATTAAGTCTTATCAGAGAAACAGAGTCACTGACGTGACCCAGACACAGCACAGAGCAGAGAATGCAGGAGAAAGCCAAATTATCAAGATTTCACAGCCCTTTTAAGGGTAAATCACCCAATGAAAACTTAAAACGAAAGATATTTTTACTTTTCCACCAATGTTCAGTAAATCACTTTGTCACGTAGACAGGAACTGCGGAATTCTTTATCCAATCACCTTAAACTGCAGAACATGGAGTACTAGGAGGAGAAGATCTTAAAAAACAACAATCCTCCATTTTGATGATTTTACTTTTTATCTATTTACTATACTAACAAACCTAAAACCTCTGAATTTTCACCCTGTGACAATCTTACATAATATTCTATCACCTAGTTCACACCAGTGTGGATTTTAGCTCTTCCCAGAGGGTAGGCAATTTTCTCCCTGGACGAAGGTCAAAAACTGTGTTGTCCAGGGGGGTAGAATCCTTTAAAACAGGCAGAGAAATATTCTCTGCACTCTGGATTCCAACAACAAATCAACTCCAATGGAGTTGACCTAGGCATTTGCAACGTGTTGGTCTCCATCTCTTTTAAAACCTGCTGACTTTTCCAGTAAAGCTGGGGTTAGTCCAGCTTCTCTAATGATACAGAACACAGAAAAATTCATGAAATTTTCAGTACCCTGAGGCTTTGAGCCCATTTTTCCTAGTCAGCAACCTCTCTGGGGGTGTCACTGCACAACGTGCACGGGTGTTGTAGCACCTTTGTGCTTTATCTCCTTCCAAGAACTTGTGGACATTTCCGTGGTCCTTTCCTGAGAGGAATAATCAGAGTCTGCATCTTCCAGCAGCAACAAAATGGAAGGAACTGGCTTCAAAACCCACCTGTGGCAGCAGGGTCCCTCATTTCTGATACACCCAGCAGAGGATGGGCACTTGTGCCATGGCCCTGCCAGCAGCAGCACTTCACACGTGGGTGTTCTGCACATCCTGAAACAAAACCCCTGTGCTGGAACAGGGCTCTGATGTTCCATGGAGCAGTTCTGGACTCCACCTGAGCAGCACTTCACAGAAGCAGCCTTTCAGATTTCCAACTTTCTTTTCTGAGTGAAGGCAGCAGAAGAGATGGAGGAATTTTTAAAGCAGCTCAGATATCCCTGTTTTAGGATATTACAGCGTGGGAATTCTTAAAAGTCAGGGATCTCAGGTTTTCTTTGATTTTCAAGGCAAAGCCTACCAGAAATGGATGTCTTCTAGACAACGGATGTCTTCTAGACTGCCTACACACTGCTACAGCAGGATTGGAAAAGATTTTTCTATGATGAAAGAATCTCCACATGTTTCAGAAATTTTGTTGACCTAAATTTTCAAGAATAACATAAATTTTAAATGTTTTAATTGGTTGAAACACAAGCTCTTTGTTACTGCCACCTGTGTTTCCCACAAAGGTTTTTCTGAAACTGGGTAACTGATGATTTTCAGAATATCTGCTTGGTGTTGAAAGCTTTTTAAATGTAAGATTTTATATATACGTTTCAATCTGAAAGGTCAGTTTAAACTGAAAACACAAACCTTTGTTGCAAAAATAGAAAAACGCAATCTTTTGACAACATTTAAACCAGGTATTTGTTCCCATTTAGAAGTTTTGCCAAAGTGCAGTGTGTTCAAAAGAAATATTTTTTGTTTAATTTATTGGCTGGATCTGACAGATGGATCAAATTGTGGTTTTTTGAGGTGACAAAAGTCTGATTTCTGACAGAAGTTGCAACACCTGAAGGGCAGGAGGACATGTAGTAAATTCTCAACAGCAGGCAGCACTGAGCCCTCTTCAGCCCCTTGAACACCAGGGTGTAAAATAAAATCCATGTGTAGTGCAGGTACAGGAAAATTCCTACTCTGGTGAAGTCAAACAGAAAGGTAATTCTTAATTCTTAAATACCTGCACAGGAAGAGGATGCTGTAGTTTCAGCTTCTCTCTCCACTCAGCCTTGAACCAACAAGGTCTAAATCAGAAGTCATTCTTTAAAGCATATTTGAAAGATGACAATAAAATCCTTTCCCATCTGAAACATGGGAGCTCTGTACTTATCCTCCAGCCCTTAAGGGATGTGCCAACTCTTCTAGTGCCCACACTAGAAACAAAAAATTAACATTAATATAGCACACTTAGTGTTCTTGCATCTCTGATATTGACAATTTACTCAGTTCACAGAAAACTGATTTTCCAAAGTAATTTATAGCCTGACATTTTCTTGTTTTCTAATAGAGTTTTATGGATATTTTCTCTTCCACGTATTCTCAGAGCTGCCTAGATAGTCATATTTAATCAGCTGTGCTAGATAAAGTGCTCTCTCTCTGTTTTTCACTTCACATAGGAAGCTGTTAGAGACTGGGGAGCTGTCATAATCAAACACATCATATGGAAAAATTAATCACATGGTCTCGTTTTGTTCATCAACTGCATTTTTATCATCATCTTTAAAGGCAGCCATAATTATGGTTTAAAAAAGTCTCAACTGTCATTTCTCAAAATAGCCTGTGCTATTTAATGGTGTACTTATAGAGCAAAAACCCTTCCACGCTGGGACAAACCAGCTTACACCACAGACACTTTTAGCTGCCAAAAAGAGACTTTTGGAAAAAAGGAAGAAATCACATCTCAAGATCCACAGATCTTTGTTTTGTCAGAGGTTTCAGGATAAACTGACCTATGCTTTCAAATTACAGGACCCAAAAGGGTCCTTGGTCGACAGATCCTGACACTGACTTGGTGACAATCCTTCCTTTTTGCTCTCAACTCCTGCTCAAAGCAGTTTGCAAATAATCTGCTCACAGCAGATGTAGAGGGAGTGTGGCAAAACCTCAAACATGAAAGCTAATTCTGTTATTAGGAGTCTTCTTATCCTAAGTGTGTCAATACCACCCCTTACTCTTGCTGCCCCGGAAGGCTGGGAACACAAAGCAGTGCTTTTGGACTGATGATTTCGGGGGGTTGAATTTCACCTGGGGCTCTTGTCATGTTTTTTTCCTGGCTCAAACAGCAAGAACTTAATTTGAAGAGAGAAGCAGAGATAGGGAGGCAAGAGTAGATGTAGCCATACAAGTTGTCAGGATATGTTTGGCTCCAGTATTATTGCTTTATGATTATTATTTTTATCAATATTTCAATTGTCCCAGTGAAGAATACTTGGAATTTTGCTGCTTTTCCTAGAACTATTACAATAGAGTTCAAGGGTGTGCTGCAAGATCCTTCTGCAGAGTCATTTAATGTGAATTTCATAGCAGACTCAAAATGATACCTTTTCTTTATAGAAAAGTAAACCAATTTTTTCATAGGTACTTGATTAGCCTTCAAAATTTGTTAGAATTTAGCTTTTTTTTTCTAATACTTTGTTAGTTTGACCTCTTAGCTTTGATCCCTTGGGGTATTCTGGTATTTACAGAAGAACTGCTTTCAGAAAAAGAAAGGCAGTGGAACAATAACATTCTCACAATGAGACACTCAACACATGCATGTTTTATATTTGTCTGGTGGCTCTTCAGTGGCAATTTTAGAGGCTGTCCTTCACATGTTTCTTAGAGGTTACGCAGAACCTCAAGCCAGTTAAGATCTCAGATGTGACAACAGCGAGAAGATAAAACCCTTCTCTTAACCCTCTTACAGAAGGAAATAGATAAGCATGAAGAAATTGAAACATGTTCTAGAGAAACACTCAGCAACTGCTATCTTGCTGTAAAGATAAACTTTGTGTGTAAAGAAGTAGGGCTGATAAATTAATCAACTGGCTGCTATGCAAGGGAGCAGATAGGATTTAAAATGATATTAAAAATGCCCCATATGCTTTAACCACTAATCCGATCTCCACAAAGCCATATTTTGCACAACTTTTACAAAGGGTAATGCACCTTTGAAAAAAGCATATCTGGGGAAGAAGCTGATGATTCGATGTGGGAAGCAGATCTCCCTTCTGCAAGGAAAATTCCAGACTCTCTGAAATGTCTTGCTGATGGGAGATGGAAATTGCAAAAGCCCTTCAGAGCCAGAAGAGCAGCCTGACCCTGCTCAGCCAGGATGCCCTGTGCCACACTGCTGGGCTTTCCACACACACTTCAAATGGCAAAGAATAAAATACCCCACACTCCAAAAGGTGGTGGTGGTTGAGGAATTCTTCAGGGGAGTTCAGCCAGTGCAGGGATGCTGGACAAAGCCCCCCTACTGCAGTCTCCCTGACATCACTGCTCAGGGAGGGCAGCAGGGTCTGATGGGCAAGGAATCAGTGAGGAATGGGAGGAGGGAAACAGGACAGCCTAAGAGCAGGGCTTTAATTTCCAAAGGCTTGCTTTTCTTAGGAAATTAATGAATGTTGGCGCCTCGAAATGCTCCAGGAGATGTTAACAGCTCCTATCATGTAAATGACAGGCACAGGAAAGAGACTGCTTTGAGGCAAACCCTCAAACTTCATAGACTAGAGATAATAACTCTATTTTCTCTGAATTCTCCTCAAGTCTGAAAGAGGCTGCAGATTTCTTCTGGTCTAATACCATATATGTTGTGTTTTGCAAGCACAAATCATTTTTTCCTCTCTAAAGTAAATGAAATTTGGTATCTCTAATGTAGTTTGCTAATTGTCCCAGGCAGATGCTTCTCATAACATATTCTTTAAGAATGGATTTGATGAGAATAATTTTCTGCTTTCTTACAAATTTTCCCCAACCAACTTTTTCCCAAACCAACAGAATCACTGTCAGTCATTTCTGTAAATACGTCAGCACAGATACTGTTTGTACTGTAACTGTTAAAATTCAACAAATTGGCCTTGGAAAAATACAATCTGTATGGGATAAATCCAACAGCATCAAAGACTAGCCCGTTATTCCTGTTCCTCACATCCCCTTCATGTGATTGCTTTAGGTTGTTTCTCCTCACTTATCCCAATGGACCACAGAGAAAATCTCCCTCTAAATTCAAAAAGCCCAGCAAGGGATAAAGTCTTATGTACACTCAGCTTACAAGAGAAAATCTGCAGCTGAGCTCCTGCAACATTTAAGTTCTTAGGAAAATACCCCTTTTGCCAGACAGTGCTTTATTAACCTGCACCAAACCACCAGGCAATGCTGCCTGGTCAGCCCAGCAGCAGCTTCTGCAACACAGTCCACAGAAAATGCTTCAAAGAGGCTCAAGATTCAATCAGCTGAGCACAGCAGCAATCTCCAAACCACGTTTAATCTCTGTCAGATGCCAGGGGCAGATCAGCAAGGATACCTTAGGGCAGAGCAGGGATGCCTTGCTTGACATACAGGTGTTCACATGACCACAGAAATCTCTTGAAGAGCACTAAACAAACCCTCCAGCAGCTTCTCCCTTCAATTGTTACCGAAGCTAAGCCAGGGTGGAAGTAAAAAGTAAAAGTTGTTCAACTTTTTTCCTCCCCAAAGTGAGTTCTCAGCTTTCTTGTGCAATACCAGTAGTTCACACTTCTAGCCTTTTGCTAATAATACTTACTGTGTGCTCAGCCTTCAGTAAGAAGGCTGAAAAATGATAAAATGCTTCCTGACATTTTAGCTGAGACCACAGGGAGGAAGAATAAAGAGTGGAATTTATTGATGCTTCAATTAGAATAAAATCATTCTTGAATAAGAAAATATTGAAACAGACTGACTAATGAAGTGATCACAAAGGGTCTTTTCAAAGGACCCTAAGTGGAGTCATCCTCATTTGTTTTCTCTTTCCAGAGCAGACCCTTAAATGATCTTTGCATATTGTCTACACTAAATCCTGCAGGGTTGCTATTTCATTTTAAAGAAAAAAGCTTTTAGGCTGCAAGGGATTCATTCAGTGAGAGCTATTATGCTTATTGTGGCTATGCTGCAGAGCCAAGGGATTTACTATATGCTCATTAGATCCTGCTTTGTTCCAAAACAATCTTTTACGATGCAAATTTCAGCATGCTGATCTACTTAGAATAACATCTTCCAAAAAAAAAAAAAAACAACCAAAAAAAGGCTATTAAAGTAAAAGCTTCTTCCAAGGCAGGAACGCTACAAACTCAGATCAATTCCTAATATTTTAGCCCACGAAAACATCTGGTGTCTCAGCTTAAATTCAGCTTTGAACATGGGTTACAAGAAGCCCCAAGGACTCGGTGTTGGGGGCACACAGCAGTACCATGGGTGGTTACACAGAGCTTAGAGGCCACCTGATGAAGCCATCACAGATGAGGCACATTTGTCACTTGGCTGCTTGGTGGCTGAAGCACAGAAGGTTTGATTTGTTCAAGCCTTGGCACCTGAGGCATCCAGGCAGCAGAGAAGCCTCACCAGCAGAGATGTTCACCAGGACCTCTAAGGAAGATGCACAAGATGAGAGGTGTGAGTTCCCCACAGCCCTGCTCCATAACAATCTCCAGGGCAGTGCTGACAGAAAAAAAAAAGAAATAAAGCAAGGCAAAAATGGGAAAAATGGCAGAAATGAGCAAAACCACTGTCCTCATGCTGGATGCTTGGCACTCAGGGTGCTGTGGCTGTTTCCATCTCTTGTTAGTGCTCTTTAAACCCTCACCTGGCAGCTGTGACCTGCACATGGACTGAGGATGAGGGGGGCACTCCTGTTTTTCAAAGCATTAATTCCATCTTGTTCCTCCTGCGTGACCTTCCTCAGGGAGCGGTTGTAGGAACGCAGAACGATGAATATTATCATCCAGGAGATCTACCTGATAGCTCTTCCTTAATAGTTCTATAAATCTTGCTAAGTCTTAGTGCTTTACGTGTACAGCAGAGGTAATCCTGCTGCAAGGAGTAGTGTGAGCTCATCCCTCACATGCACAGAGTCTAGTGGCACCACAGTAAAGCATTCTCTCCTGTGCCCTGAACAGCACAACTCAAACTGCAGCTAGAATTTACGCTGAAAACTGATCTATAAGAGGATAATTAATAAAATATCTGAGGTGAGCAATAAGAAAAAGATCAGTTCGTCAGTAGAAGTACTAACAAATCATTACAGTAATCCCAGGCAGCCCTTCCCACACACATGTTCTAAAGCAGCAAACTAAACATGCAATTTATACTTAAAAACCTCATAAATCATCACCTGTTTATAATGGACAAGTTCAGCTGGAGCCCCTGCTCACTAAAACAACACATGATCACTGAATTCAGCTGATGTCCTGTTTTACACAGGAAGTGCCAAAAACTCAATAAACATAGATGCAGATGTGTGTGAGCATGGCTTTCCCTGGGAATGCTTATTTACTTGGGATGGCAAACCTGTGATTAATATTCTCCTCCCAGAGCTATGGGAAGGTGCCAAAGGAGGGGCAATGCCCATAAACGACAGGAACAGGATATTTGAAACAGTCTGAAGCGTGAAAAACGCCTCGGCCTACACTGCACTCTCACCCAGGCACCAGCAGCCTTGGCAGCTACCTGAGCTGCAAAAAGAACATGAAAAGATGCAAAATCCCCTCTGGTGAGTCTTTTACAACATCCTTTGACTTTACCTTTCCTACTACCAGACAGCAGATGTCTGGAACGGTCTTTGGATACGGCAGAGAAAATGCAAAATGGCAGAGAAATGGAACTTTTAGAGAAGTGCTATTATGTCCTAGTGATTCACTCTGCTTAAATGCTTTATTGCTGCTATTAATGGACAGATATTAGCATTAATCACAGGCTGTGAAGTGACTGACAAACTAAGCTGTTTTGTACATCACCTAAAGAGCTGGTAAGGGGATGCAATTTGGGTAAAACACAAAAGAAAAAGGCTGTTTATGATTTTGATGGACAGATCCCTAAAGATCTCCACATTCCAGGACTGCAAAGTAGGCTGTCACATCTGTAGATTCTTTGCCTCTCCAGGGAAATTTGAAGTGAGGTGTAGCACCAGACACAGCCTTTTACTGGCTCTTTTCATTTCATTTCTTCAAGACCACTTACTCCCATTTACAAAGATTTAGATTAGCGTTTGCTTTAGTTGGCAAATTCTTTTGTTTGGTGGATTTTCTTTTTGTTTGTTTGTTGTGTTGCATAATGAAACCAACAGCAGTTTATCAATGATGACATTGAAAAGACTTTGCTAGGCATGTTTTTATTCTTTGAATTACCTAGGCCACATTCCATCTAGCATGAGGATGTGAAAACACACACACGAATTTGGCACTATTTCTCCCAAGAGCTAAAAGTGTCCTCACAACTGAACTCTGCAAATATTAGCTTCAGCTTATTGGGAAGATAGTGTCCCATATTATAAAAGTGCTGAGCAAATAAGTGATGTCCTTTGTTTGCAAGAGATTTCTAGAAGTTAAATATACAGAGATACAGATACGGTTTCAAACTGAACCAAAACTGTTCATTGGAATTTCAAGGTGTTTGATAACTCAAAGTAGGAATGGAAGTTCATTTCAGATCCAGCAAAGTATTTTGTTTCAACAACATCTGGAAATAACCTTTTTGAGGACGCAATGTAATGGCTTCTCCTTTCTCAACACATGAAATTGGATATATTTCCTTGCCAAACCTGTATTCTTTCTCAGATAAATTATTTGGCAAATTAATGTCCCATTATAGACAAAAAGATCATTAGTTTATTACAAAGAAGGCATTAACATT
The DNA here is from genome assembly GCA_026261815.1 of Monarcha castaneiventris obscurior. Lineage (NCBI taxonomy): Eukaryota > Metazoa > Chordata > Aves > Passeriformes > Monarchidae > Monarcha > Monarcha castaneiventris. The sequence goes on from JAMPIT010000485.1 coordinate 5,960,926, forward strand.
TACCTTTTGCCTTTTCACAGCTTCCCTAATTAAGTCATTAATCACCATTCTTCACTTGTATCAGCACAAAACTGACCTTAAAAGCAGATGTGAGCAGAAAAATACTGCATTAGAATAAATACAGAACTTACATAGTGACCCACAGCATTTTATGTTACCAGACAGTGTCTATACTTTTACTTCAGAATATCCACTTCAACCTCAGCTTGGCTAAAATAAATAAATAAAAACAACTCCTCTGTTCCTCCAGTAATTTTTTGTTTCTGTAGAATGGCAGTAATCATTAAATGCTACTTTGCTTCATTGAAGTCTGAATTTCCAAGAACTGAGAGAGACAGTGCCACAGGGTTAAGTAATTCTTCCATCACATGGCTGATGTGTTCTGTCCCTGCTGGGTCACAAGTGCTCTTCGTTTACTGAGCTCCAGGTTTCATCCAACTATTTATTTATGGAGCCTTTGTTGTAAACATTCTGGGCTGCCAAAGAAATAATCAAGAGTCTTTCCTATTCAACCTAAATACAATTCTGTTAAAAAAAACCCTTTTCTAGTAAAATGGGATGGATGATTAAAAAACCCAAACCAACAAAACAATTACAAGTGCTGCATTGCTTTATAATCTATAAAAAAATTTGAAAAGAATATAGCTTTACATCATTTTTATGAAGGCGCTTTTCTGGACTTGCAGTTCATTTAATTTTGCCCTGGAGCACGCCTGCTGTGAGTAACGTGGAATACAACCTGCTTGTCTGTCCTCTTGTCTCTAAATAATCTCTTTCCATCTCCTCTCAGAGTCGGGCTGTCACAAGCAGCTAATACCTCTACAGAGATAAAATAAGACAAAAGCAATAACCACAGTCAAGGCCCCCAGGGATTTCTTCACTAGCTCTAACTACAGTGTCCACTCTATCAAAATCCTGCCCTGTTGCCCTGTGTCAATGTTTACATGCTCTGCTGCTTCTACCACTCGCGTTTTCAGAGGGATTCCAGCCTTATCATCTGCTCTGTCAGGTGATGGCAACAACTCTTTCCTTTCCCCATTTCCCCCGTTTCTGTCACCTTCTGCCAGCCAGCTCTGGTAACAGCCTCTGCCCTGTGATTGCACTGAGAGCTGAGCAGTTCCAGTTTTACATGAAGTGTTTAAAAGAATAATTCAAGTACCCCATACCACAGCAGCAGAAAAGGCCTCGTGGCTGCTTGTGTCCCACTGCTCAGACTAAACTGGAGGTTGGTTGGTTTATTTTGGCTGGGCCAAGACCTTATCCCAGAGGTGTTTGTGCCAGTCCTGGTTCAGTCCCCCTGCCCTCCATACTCCCCCAGCCCTGCTGCTTCAGCTGGTTGTGCAAGTGCCCTGTAAGTTGGGTAAATTATAATGCAAAATGATACAGTCTAGTTTAAACACTTAAATAATAAGATATTGCATTGTATTAACAGATTTGGGAAGGCTAAGCATGCACTGAGGTTTAAGCAAATGGTAATCTCTGTTTCAGAATGAAGATGAAGAGGAGGCCATATTTGTCATAGCTTTGCTGGAAACAAACTGCCCAACTATAATTTATGTTGGCATGGACCTGTTAAAGTGTAAATTTCAGTTTTTTAAAAGAGCAGTACAGTGGCTGTTAATGGAAGCCTCAATTCCATCCAGATGCTACACATGCAGTTTGAAATACCAGGAGCATTTCACCCTCTGAAAGATGGACATGGACAGGAACAAATATTTCCTCCCATCTGCCACAGAAAAAAAAATTGAATATACAAAAATAGAATGCCTTATTAAAAGTCAAATCTGAGCCTACAGCAGAGTCAGAAAAAATGAACTCAGTTTCCCAATTTTTGGAAATCTTTAGGCAAAAAATCATCCTAACACAGCCAGCCATGGTGAGTCTCTGGGCTCTGCATGGCACAGAGAGAGAGCTGTTACTCAGTAGCACATCTCTGCAGGATTTCTACCTAGGGAACATCAGTTCTGCTCAGTGTTTCAAAATTAGTGTTCAACCCAGCCTTTCTCACCTTTCTGATTTTGAAGAGAAATCCCCCTTGGTGCTCTGACAGGAGCTGAGAAGCACAGGCAGCCCCGGGTGAGGCAGGACAGGGCCCTGTGGACACACAGCCTGTCCATGAGCTTCCAGGGTGCCCAGAGGTGCTCATGGGGCACTGCAGGGCATCGAAAGGGGCAGCCAGACAGCACCAAAATCCCTGCAGGTAAACCTGTCCCATGTCTGCTCTCGTCAAAGTGCTCAAACTTGCTTAAACTTGTGCCAACAGACCAAGAAAAAGTCCTTGTCCTCCTCTGACAAATTGTGTATTTCAGTAGCGTTCCCCCTAAATAGCAGAAGTGTGTTTTTAAACCTCAAAAATGTGCAATAGAGTGAGATGTAAGAAGTCCAATCTATTTTCTGAGAGAAGTTCAAGAGACAGTTTAATAAGCAGCTGCATGGGAAGAAATTCCTGGTTGCAGCTCTTTAATGTAGCAGAAGAAGATATAATGAAAGCTAATAATTGGTAGATAATGCTAGAGAAATTCTGACTTCAAAATAAATTGGAGCTTTTTAAACAACAAAGATAATTAAACATTGAACAGCTTGCTGGCCCACTGTGGCAAATTCCCTACCACTTTGAGGGTTTTTGCAGTCAGAGAAGGCATCTTCTAAAACCTACCAAAAAACTCACACAGAAATGATGGGGCTTTCTGTGTAAGACACTGGGTCAGGATCTTGGCCCTTCGTTAGCCAGATTAATTAAAGAAGCCTGATAGAAGTTCAGGAATTTAACCTTGTATATCAAATTCACAAAACATTAAGGAGGAAGAAAATACCACATCTCAAAAGAAAGTCCAAAAACTGGCAAACTTCTCCAATGTTTATAAATTACATAAAACTTTCATGTATTAAAAATTAATCAGGAAAGCTTCCTAGACTGGGCTAAATTCAGCCTAATGATCCTTTGATGTAGAATTAGAATGTCTTCAAACAATATTTCTTTCCTCAAATTTCTCATGCTACAATTACTGTAGTTACAGGGCAAGAGATATAGGTGGAGATTAACAACTCCTTCATGAGCTCAAAAATAATGAATGCCCAGTGCATCAGTTTCTGGTAATCCAAGATGCAAAAGAACAGCGTCTTCCTCTGCTTGTCATGACTAAGGTTGTGCAGCAATCCAAAAGTTATCAAGGAGAGCAAACTTGCTGCACTTGTGAGCAGTACAGTCATGGTTTTATATTAATAAACACAAGAGTAGGCAGCAAGTAACAGCTATTACCAAACAGGAGTAACCATGGCCAGGACTGAGCATGCTGTGTGACAACACCTCAGAAGCAAATGTTCTGTAAATGTCTTTGCTGAGTAGAAAGTGGGAACTTTATTTTTAAGCTAACCCTTGCAACAGTTGTCATTTGATGTTAGGTGAAAAAAAAAAGGCAAAAAAAGCTAGCAGCAGAGTTACTGGGAAGAAGGCAGGTGAAGTGAGGTGCTCTGTTGGAATCCAAGGCACGCCTCTGGCTGCCCTGGGAGCTCAGAGCATGCCTTGGGCTGCCCTGGGAGGTCAGGAGCCCCAGCAAGGGGGTCCCAGACCCTGGCAAGAAGCCCAGAATGGCACCGGCTTTGGCCTCAGCCCATGGGGAAAGTTACCAACACTGCCAGAATCATTGCAAGCCACAAGGGTGTGAAAATGAGTAGTGGTTTAGTGTTTTACAAGGTAAAAAAGTACATTTTAGGGTTTTTAATATGAGGATGAAGGGTTTAAGATGGAGGATTTTGGACATTGCCCTGTTCTCCTTCTTCTTCTCCTTCTCCTTCTCCTCCATCTTCTCTGGTGGTGGTGGCACAAAATGATTGGTGGAATGAAAAAGAGGTAGAAATGACGTGTCTAGAATAGGTGCAAATGAATTGGTACAGAACAGTAACTAATAAATCCGTTGTGAAGAATGGTTGGATGATGGAAAGGGCACAGAAAGGCCGGGACAGCCCAGGACTGGGCAGTGCCCGCTCGGACTCGGCTGCATCAGATGTGCGGCCGGAGCTGAGAGCTGGCAGAGAGAAGGAGAAATAAACAACCTGAAACAACATCTGCAGGCGTTTCTCATCTGCTGGGGCTCGAGGTAAAGCTTCCCAGAGGTGAAGATAAAGAACCTGTATTTGTGCAGAGTTCCTAACTCCCACAGTGCTCCTAAATTGCCTTCTCTAACCAGCAGATGAAAGGCACCTCCCAGCCTGTCAGGGTGACTGCTCAGGACTGCCAGGGACTCCGAGGTGTCTCTGCAGGGCAGTCCCAAGGCAGATGTCAGGACTTTCCTTGTGTCCCTGTGTGGATTATTTCAACTTGGGCCTTACTTCCAAACTGCTTTCCATTTTTAACCATGAGACTGCATTTTGCCTTTGCCTGCTGACACAAGGAAAAAGTGTGAGGAGAAATCATTTATATCCCTTGAGATCATTAGGAAATCCCTTCCTGCCTTGGCTGCTGCTGCTGCAGAACGGCCTTACTGAGGGCAGGAAAGCAATTTGCAATTGCCTGTAGTTCCAGATCCAGCCAAGCACTTGACTGCTTGCCTAACTGCACAGCTCTGTGTTATTCCATTGACTGGAGCAGGACCACTCACACGGTTAAAATTAAATGCCTGGTTAAGTGCCTTGTAGGTTTTTGGCTTGTTAACAATTCACCGCCAATACCTCAACCTGCTTAGGCTGTCTCTCCTTCTCACTGCAGTGCTTCTCTGGAGTTTAAAAGCTCCTTTTAACTCCAAGTTGAACAAGTAAATGTGCTCCTGAAAACACCCATGAGGAGAGCTACTGAAGAACCTGCTATCTTTCCAACTTATGTAATTTTTTATAACAGAGCTGTACATCACACTTATCTCATTAGCAGTTGTCTCCTCAGGCAGTACATACCGTGTGGGTGGGTTTTCCTTTTTTTGATTTACCTAGGAAGCCTTGCTGTCTCTAATTTCCCATGAATCTCATGAATTTCCACTGAAATCTTTATAGCTACAGTAGCCTGGGATGTAATGTTCTAAACCAATTTTATACCCAATAAAACAATTTAATACCTAATAAACTTTATGAAGAAAGTGGCACTAAGTAGTGCCTCTTGCTAATGAAATCAAGCCAAAAATGCTTGAGGGAGAAAAGCTCTGTGTCTGTGAGTAGCAGCCTTGGGTGTGTGCTGACACTTAGGACAGCAGAGACCTCACAAACCAACTGGTACAATCTGACTGCCCAGCCAGAGCTGGCAGAGCTGCAGCAAAGTGTTCATCAATAAACAATTACCAATCCTTGTCACAACAGACATAACTCCCTGAAGCGTTCTACTGCAGATAAGGAGGGAAAATCAAAATGCACTGAGGTCCAGAGAGGGGGCAAGGAGAGCTCCTGTCTCTGTCCCACTGACAGGTTTGCTTTGGGTGAGCTTCCCAAAGGCACAGACTTGGCTCCCCCAGAACAGCGAGGCTGCAAAAGGCACAGAAACAGCCTCTCACCTTTCTAGTTCAGCTGAAGCCTGAAAGTGCTGGTATGTGAAAAATGAGAGTTAATCTTGCAAGAACGTTCTGGAGCACTCAGACTTTGACTACCAAAATTCTGGGAAGACATGATTTTTGGGTTTCATTTAAACTAAGAATAGTGTACGTAAACTCAGGATGAAACTGGCGTTTTTGAAAAACAGAACTTCACTTGGGAAAACAGTCTCATCATTTTGCTCCATAGAGCAGCATGTAACAGATCTAATCAAATAATTGTAACATGCTTCAGCTAGAAGGGTAAGGAAGAAAAACTGTGTGTAAAGGAAAAGAGGATGGGTCACAATAGCAGCAATGACTTATGAGGGTTATTTCTCACATCTGAAAGCCCAATAACTCACAAGTACCCCAGCCATAAGTGAATTATATGAGTCTTTTGTGCAAGTAAAATTTTCCATTATGTACCTAGTCTGATGCACTGTAACAATTTGTCTCTTTTCACAAAATCATAAGGAATATTTCCCAGAGAACATCAAGAGCCACAGAAAGTAAAAAGCTTCCTTGCCTGAGAAAATGCCCATACCTTGATCATCAACACTTCTCTACATTTAAAGCTGCCTCAGTGCTCTCCTTTGGATGCTCTCCAGGAAGTGTGCCCTGCAATTTATCACTGACATACCGTCTATATCTTCTGTTTCCTTCTCTTTCTTCCTCTGTTCCTATAACAAGACTGAACTGCACTTTCAGTTTGGCTGTTGTAAATTTACAATGACTGTGGGGAAGTTACTCTGAAACTGTACTGGCCTAAAGGCAGCAGCTGGCCATAAGAACAGCTTTTGTGATCCTCTCCTGTCACCTGATTTGTTATCACAACTGGACCTGGGAATCCTCTGTGATTTCAGCATATTAAAAAAAAAAAATAGCTAACTAATAACAAAACCAGTGGAATATTTCTGCAATTTTTCTTATGGACCTCTTGGAGTAGTTCAGATGCCATGCTCAGCTTTGTCGGGAGAGCCTTCACATTTCTAAACTTACCTTAAATAAAATGAACTTTAAAATGGAATTTCTACACTATTTTTATCTTATGGGGAAGTATTGTAGAGGGTGATCACGTGCTTTCAGGGGAACACTACAGATAATAGACTTTAACTTCATTTCTCAGCTGACACGTTCAGGGTTTGAAGAAAAAGTCCTCAATGTCATAGTGACTGTAGAGAAGTAGGGACCTCTGAGTGACCTCATTCTGGACAGAAAGCTGCTCCAGTTCTAACCTTTGACTGTTTCAAAGACTTATTCAAAACAGCAGTCCATGTTATCTAAACCAAACTGGCAGATGCTGGCCCGGTTTCTTCACTCCAGCTCTGGATACCACAGCTTGAAGAAACCAATCTGCAGCCCTGAGATAGTCTTGGCTGAGTATCAGAAGTCTGTGCTTTATACTGTGGTAACAAAAATTGCACATGTTCCCTCCTGGCTGTATTCTGCTCCATCATCCATTTCTTCATTTGGAAAAGAAAAATGAAGAAACAGATGGGTGCCCAGCCCTAAACACATGCGCAGTTTTAAGCATTTTCCCTGACCTGAGTGGGAAGTTAAAACTGTGCTCAAAAACCTCTATAATATGGGAGTGGAATTAAATCTGCCCTGGGTGCTCTTGCATCTTTGCGAGACGGATCTCTGTAATCATCTTCCACTTAATCAAAACACCACGCAGCAGAGCTGTGATTACACAATTTCAGATGACAAGTACCAGTCCTCATCATTTGTTTTGATGAATTCTGAGTTCACTACGAAGATAACATGGTTAATTTGTTATTCAGAAATGGCATTTAATCACTGAAGGACATTCTGAGTCTGACCAGGGGAAAACAAAACCCAACCCAACAACCAAAGTAACAATAATCAAACAATATTTGATAAATGTGATATGTTTTGAACAATTTTGTTTAAAGTGTTGAGCTTAGCAAAAGCAGGCTAAGTTAGCAAAAAATGTACTAATCAACAAATGGAACCCCCCTTCCCCCAATCCTGCCTTGTTTCACTTCTCTGATATTTCACATCTGCAAGTTGCTGCACAGGAGGCAGCTTTTTTTTCTTAAATTGCAGTCGTTTTGTATTCTGAACAAATTCACTTGCTCAGCAAGAGAAATGACATTAAACTGCTGACAAAATATACAAAGCAGAGCTGGTTTCAGATATTCATGCTTTAGACTGTGTCAAAAGCACTGCAAACATTAATATCAAACCATGACTACTTCTAATAGAAACTATGAAAGAAGCCAAAATAAAGTGTGTTTTCTAAAGCAAGAAGCTGAAAAAAACCCTGTCTCGGGATGATAAAGAGACAGTGGAAATTCAGGTACTGATTTCATGGGCATTAACTATGCATAATATACATATGTACGAAGACAGCATAACCTTGGGTAGGGCATTTTTGTAAGCCTCAGAAACAGAGCTGGCTGGAATCCTTGGTTCTGCCAAAAGCAGAATATTTGAATAAGACACCCCACACCTCAGTGTTCTCCATGTAAAGGTCAGGAAATAAAACTGCCTTCTGTTGAAGACACGAGTGAACCAGAAGCTGAAAAAATTACACAGCAATTAAAAGGTTGGGGTGGGTTTTTTTGTTTTGTTTTTAACAAAACAGCACTGGAGTTTTTAAATACTGACAATTTGCTCACACATATTTAGGCAGGACTTTCTGTGCTGACTTAGAGTGAGGGTCCTCCCGACATCCCTGGTTATTGATATGCCTCAGGTTGCATATGGCAGATTTGGGGCTCCTCAGAGCCAATGAATGCATCTCTTTTTAGCCTCCTGCAGTTATTTCCCAATTTAGCAACAGCAAGAAGATGCTGGCTGAGCAGGGTGACCCCCTTTGTGCTCCTCCCGACTCCAGCACACTGTGCAGCACATCACTGCTTCTGTTAGGTGGATCATCAGCAGTGGAAGGGCACACACCATTAAATATAATTGTGCCCTAACTGAAGTGTCATCTCTGAAATGGGGACTACTCCCAGCAATTTGATCAGGACACATATTAGGACAAACCAGTATTTTATGTCTGCAGTGGATGATATCTATACCAAGAATGAAGTGAATTGTTCTTCTTTAAGTCTTTGATCTTTAAGGGCAGCAATTTAAACCATTTATACACAGTGAACTTTGCAGTGCATACAGCTTTCATCCTTTTCAGCCATTTTCAGCCACAGAATAGGCCCTGGCCATACAAAGGTTAGCATTAGGGTGATTCTCTGCTTTCGTCAGTGTTTCCCTAAGCAAAATTAAAAATGGCATGAGCTTCTGGGAGAGGAAAGTTGACTCTCGAGTAGGTCCAGAAGAGTAAATTCAGTGAAGCTTGAAGGAGAAACTGTTTAGTCTCCAGTTGCCCTTGCCTTTTTGCAACCCTGGAAAGAACCAAAGCATTTACACCCCAGCTGCTTGGTGGTCCCCTGGGTAACCTTAGCACCTGGGGTAGAGGTTTGAGCACTCAGTTTGCTCCAAGTTATATTAGTCTGGCCCATCTGTTGGTGTGGAAAATGTACCTGCAAACACAGAATCACTCGGCTGTGCCATTAGTGAGGTGATTAGTGGCACTGGCACACTGTCAGGCAACTCTTGCACTCAGACAGAGAGAAACAAAATACATTTTCATCAGCTGAAATACAGAAACTGAACCTATAAACATAAAGCATCTGCTTTGTGAAAGTGAAAGAGGAGAAAAACCGAGAGAAGCATCATGGCTTGAAAATGATAAAAGCCCTTCTAAGAACCACACACTGTATTTGCTGAAATGTCTGCAGCATCATTTGTCAGTTATGAAATTTTAAAGTGAGGATCTGAAGGCACTGAAGATGGAGCATGTACATGACACTGCTCGATTTTTCGCTTTCTGAAAGCCTTGCAGTGCTTTTAGCACAAGAAAACCTCGACGTGGGGATCCCATTTGTGCCAGACACATTGTGGGCACTGACAGGCAGCAGTCAGGAAGGCTGATGAGTGCAATTAGCAGTCACAAGAGTGACAGCATTGGACATCAGACCGCATGTCAGGGCTTGCTGCTGAGAGGGGACCCAGGCTGCTCAAAGCCTCTGTCACAGGGACATCAGCACCTCCTACCAAGGTGCCTTCTTCTCTCATGACCACCTTAGTCTTGTCACACCATGGAACTGATGCTTCTACCAGCTGCTTTTCAAAACTCAGATAAATATGCAATGGATTCAGGAAAACAAGATCTGATATTTCTGTTGATGCTCCTTAAATGCAGCCCAGGGCTGTAAAATTTTACAGAAAACATCACTTTCATTTTCTTCAGCTGAATGATACAAAAGAAGTTTCACCCCTGCTGTAAAAAGATGCTGTAGTGATGTTATAACCATGTGGTTTAGGGATAAAAACAATTGTAGGAAGGTCTCTGAGCTCAAAAACTTCCTACTTTCTCTATGTACATGTCAGCTAATGAAACATTCTCTCTCAGTGGTTTCAGCTGTTGAATACATGACTCCCTGTCTGTTTTACCACCACTGTTTCCTTCTTGCACTGTAGTACTTTGGAAATCCAGTTTTGGACACACAGACCTTTGTACCTGGCACTTGGAAACAAAGATCCCATGAAACACCCTCTCTTCTCACCCAGTCACACATCTCAGCATCACAGGGTGACATCACAATGCAAACAGAGACATAAATACCACGAGTGGGAAGCCAGTCTCCTGCACAATAAAGACACCACATGGGAATTTAAACAAAAACTGTGGCTGAAAAACCTAAGAACAACTCAACTTTCTCGTTTTTCTGATATAACCTGAAGGATGCTTCAAAAGAGAAGAGTGGCAAAGTCCACAAGGAATGGCTGTAGCGATGTGGGTAAAGTATTTTGCTGCCTGAAAAAAAAGAAGTTTTAAAGAAAACAGAGCAAGAAAAAGGTTTTTGGAGAAAACTGCCACCAACTGACAAGAGTTTTGCCTGACAGAATTCAAAACACAGCCCTGCTCAGCCTATCTACTGAAAGGCAATGTTACAAAAAAATCCAGCTTTTGTGAAATTCTTCAGAAGACAAATTTGATGGTGAGCAGTTCCTTATTGTTCTGCAGTTCCAATAGCATAAAATACTAGAATCAAATGTTAAAAACCTTGTTTCTTAGGAATGCTTCTGTAATGTAAGGAGGTGTCTCTCATGAACCTGTCGCTTAAAATGATTGTGATCTTTCATCTTTGATGAGCTTTTAAAGCCAGCACCACTAAGTCAGAGGGGAGTAGCTTATCAAAGTCCAATCCTGTTTGGGCAGAGCTTTTGCAACTCCTTCAAGTCGTTCAGAAGGAACAAAGCAGAGGCAGCATTTGGTGATTGGAGTCACTGTGAAGAGCACAAGCTCCAGTTGTTCTGCTTTTCAGGAGGTGCACTGGCTCACACCATCACTGCTGGCAGTACAGCATCACACGAGGGCATCATTGCACTGTAAACACACGGAAAGGGAACCAGCTCCTGCCTCCAAGTACTCGCTGTCCTCTCAGACAAATGGAGAAAACAGATGAAACAAAGGCAGGAACTTCCCTAAAAGCTCAGTTTTTCTCAAAGGAAAGAGACAGCCATGGAGCTGCTGTAAGTATTTAATACCACTTCCCAGTCTGAAAAATAGATTTGGTGTTTCTTCCTTTCTCCCAGTCAGGATCCCCTTCCTCACTGTTGTTCATTTACAGTGGAGGACCACGTTGGTTTGAGCAGCTCCCTGCTGCTTTCTCACAAATTTCTCCGGGGTGTCTTTGTGAAAAATCAATGCTACAACACTTTTCAGATGTCACTGTTTGGTTTGAGGCACTCATTTTGCAGGCTAAGACAGACAGGACACCTCACAGCTCACCTGCACTCATCTCCTGCAGCAAAGCCCTTCAGTATGTGCTTAACTTTAACCAGGCACTCAGTTCCTGGTGACATCAAGTTGCACAAGTGCTTCACTGATGGCAAAGCCCCAAAGATGCAGTAAAAGTTTGGGTCTGCTTTGGGTGCACATCCCAAAGCTTCTCCAAGCTATTTAATGAAAAAGCAACATAAACACAAACCACTGTGTTCTCCTACCCAGCACATCAGGTTAGCAAATTTTAATATAAATGATTTTTTTCCATTATTTTAATGTGTGAATCCTGTTATTACCACATGTCAATCATCACACAGGCAAACAGGCTACAGGTGCCCTGACACACCGTTTAAGTTTTGGGAGCATGTTTCCCTGTCAGTCATTAAAATGACACAGTGGCTACACATATTTTGATACAAAATATTAAAAATCGCATAAACACAAGTATAATTTTAGGATATGGTTTATATATATATATATATATATATTTGGGATAGAGATACACACTCTTGGCATCTTTCCACAAAGTTTTTGCTTGAGGAAAGTGCCACAGTGCTAAGTTCCAGATCCTTCCAATGGAACAAACACCTCACCAAAAGTAACATCACAAGTATGAAATTAAGTTTGAGATGTGCTACAGTACTGTAAGCTCCCTGCAGAGAGGATCTGACAGACCTGCAGCCAAAGTGTTACCAGTGAAATTTTTAAGTGAAAAATCAATGGAATTTGGATATCCGGGTCATCAAACATCCTCTGGAAAATTTCACCCTTTTTATTGATCATTCCTTCAATCAGATGCACACCTAGCGTTATGAAGAAACAGAAGTGTGACTGCACATGTGCTTGGGAAGGGGAAGAGAAAGGGAAGGGCACTGAACTGCAAGCCAAAAAATATTTAATATTATAACTACTTTATTGCTTCCACTCGAGTTTTTGGGCTAGCAGTCAAGTCAGAAGGATTTACATTATCAGAAGACCTGGCTTTCATTTTTCTTCTGAATTGTCTCTATTGGCTGCACATCAAAATAAATATGTCTTGGGTACTTGACAGGGCAAAGAGCCAAGATTGCAGGTTCATGGAATGTTTTTTGTTGTTGTTTGTGGTTTGTTTGTTAGTTTTCTTAAGCTTCTTTTGGAAAGGTTTAGTGGTATTTATCTACTGCAAGCAAGTGGGCAGGGCTTACAAGAGAAGCTTTGTTCAGCAGGCTTTGGTGTCAGGGAGGCTTGCTGCCTTATTTGAGTACCTCTCCTTTGTGTAAGGGATTTGTTATTTGTTTGTTGTCAAGATGCCTCTGGGCATTAGCCCCCACTTCTTATAAAGAGATTATTTTTCTATTATTTTTCACGCTGTTCCCCTTCAGCAGCTTCAGCTGCTGTAATGCTCGAGGATGTTCCAACAGGCAGACAGATAATGCAGGGACACTGAAGGAATTTAATGTCGTGGCTTCAGATTTTCTTTCCTGACATAATTTTCCTTTGAAGTGGCTTTTCAGTCCCCAGATAGTGACTTCCCTTTCCTTTCCCTCTCCTAATTCCTGCTTCATCTCTACTTTAATACAATTTTTTAAGTGCTGCAGCTTCATTTGTGTCCACATGGCCCCATACTACTATAACCAGACCCTGCAAAATAAAGAAGGATCAAGAAACCTTCCCCTTCTGGCAAGGTTGACCCTTGGAAAATGAAAAGCCTCTTGGCATTTTGATGGAAGTCACAAGGATTTTATTTTCTCCAGAACAGCTAATTTTCTTCTTGAGCCACTTACCTGAGAGCTGACCCAGTTTCAGCAGCCAGGTCCAATTCCTGTGCTGGATCACACGGCCCTTCACAAAACCCAGTGTGTCTGGTCTTTAAAATGGGAAAGGGAGGTCACTCTGAACAGGAGGCTTAATTAGGAAATAAAACCCCAAGTCAGCAACACGGGAGATGCCATTAGGGTAATCTCAAGGCAAGATTATGGGGAAGAACAGGCACTCAGGGGAAGAATTAGTATTACAAGGTCCTATTTCACATCTCAGCAGGCACAAGGTCTGAACTTGACAGGTTTGTCCTCTGAGCAGGTGAAGGAGTGAATCCCATGCACGAAGCCTGAGTTCCAATGGCATAAGGCATTTCCAAGCTGTCAAAAAAACCCAGCACTAAATTCAAGCTGTTCTGATTCACTGGTACATGACTATAGAAATAGCGAGTCTGGCACCTTTCAGCTTTCTTCAGGATTGCAGCTCTAAAAGGACGATGCCTGGAAAAACATCAACAGCTTTCAGCTTGCTAAGGCAGAAACATTTCACACAAGGCTTTTTAACACGTTTGAGAAATAAATAAAATTTAAGTGCTACATGCCTCTGGATCCAGTACAGCTTCCTGGTTTATACCCTGAACTGGTGTGGACTGGCATCTCATTACCAATTTCAAGGGAACCACACTCATCTGTCAACTGAGAATGGACATAACCCCTTTATCACTGGCCATAACCAAGTTTTAGGATACATCCCAGAAGATAAAGAAAATGCAGTATCAGCAGGTTTACACAGGGCAGATAAATAAAAGCCTAAAGGAAGTGATGGGTAATAACTTGCACTAAGGGGTAGTAGAGATGCATGAAAAAGGAACATTAGATTGCTTCACAAAAATCAGACAGTAACACTGCTCAAAAAAAAGTTATCTTGAGATACTGCACTAAATCTAGTGATGAATGTGCTGATAACTCAATACTTAGCTTTGTGGCACCACTGTAAATCAGAGGCAATTTTTCAAAAGTCTGAATGTTGTTATTTCTAAGTCCATCTTCAGCTGAGGGTTCTCAGCTCTAATGGCAAGAACAAAATTTATAGTCCAGAACTTCGAGTTGATTCTCATGCTAGATGGAAGCTTGTCTCCAGAGGTTAGGCTAACATATTTCTTACTCTCACAGATGCTTGAAAGTTTTAAAGGAAGTCTGAGATTGCCAAAAAGGAGAATAAGATATAGCCTAGGACTTGGAGGAGAGATAAGAACCAAATTTTAAACACTTTGTTTTATGTCTTTGTCATGCAAATTCAACCTCCTGGAAAGGTTCTCTTTTTCTTCCCTACCAGACCAATATTTTAGAGTCCTCAGATATTCTTTTTCATGTCTCGTATATAAATTTATCCAGGAACAACAGTCACTGAGCCCAGATCTCTTCCACCAGCCCAACATGTGGCCCTAGCACAACAGAAAATCCTCTTAAGGGCTCAGTGGTGCAGGGCACAACATAAGACTTTTCCTTTTGATCCGGATACTTTAGGACTTCTCAACACAAAGATAACTAAGACTGGTTAATTAACAGATTTCAAAGTGAACGTATGCAATTAAACAAACATAGTGGGCTACTATGAAAGCTCTAACTGAGCTGGAAGTCTCTTTACATGGCAGATCTGGGTTAGCAGTCTAAGGCAACTTTGCACACAGATGTTCCCTTCACACTTTGAATTGATTCACTCTTTCTGAATCAAATCAGCAAGACATTAGTTTCTTTGACATCTTCACTGAAAGGATGTGTCAAATTCTGAAAACACTTTGAAATTTGTCACAGACATGTAAGTGAGAGAAGTGATTTAGTCTTCAGTGTTGACATGAATAAGTAGTTTAGTGCCACCCTTTTGAAACACTGAAGTGAAACACTGAGGAGTGAAAGGCATTTATGTCGGCTGGAGGAGCAATCTAAAGCAATCTAAAACTGGAGTTGGTAAACACAGAGACAACAGACAAGAAGGAAAACAACTTCACTGAGGATGCTTGGAACAAAGGCATAGAAAAGCCTTTCACACTTTGCCAGCCTACTGCATCCCATAGAGTGTCTTTTTTTAAATAAAATTAAACCCCCATGACAATGCAAACATAACTCAGCACTGACCACGGCTGCCCAGATTCCGGACAGTGGCTCACACACCTGACCAGACTGATGCCTTCTCCAGCCACCTAGAAACAGAGACTAGACAAGAATAAGGGAATAAAGATAGGTGTTTATTTGAAGGGCCTTCAAGGCACACCCTGGGGGAGCCAGAGGCTGCTTCCAAAAATGGACCCCAAGATGGACCCCAGGTCATGAGTTCTTCACACCTTTATAGGTTTGGTTCATTTGCATATCAGGGTTAATTCTCCAATTAAAGCCCCAGTTCAATGATGTAATTCCCTTCAGCTTGCTCCCCCCTTAGAGGCTTTGGGTTACACATTTTGGGCCTAGAAAAGCCTGGCTGTCCTTGAAGGCAAAGCCTGGAGAGGTTTTGTTATGTCTGCATGAGAGAGCAGAAATTACAGTCTACAAGGAACTTCAGAGTTACACTCTAAGCAGTACAGAAATTGTAAAATATAAAAGTTAAAACCTAAGGCATCAAGACCAGCTAGGCTGGAGCTATTGTCCATGCTTGCAAGAAGTGTGTAATGTACTACTGAAAATGTCACCTGCAAAGCAAGGTAACATGAGGCTCTGATTTCAATCTCATCACTGAAACCAACGACATGGATCTATTTAATAGGCTCAGCAGCCGTACAACCATCTTCTCCTGTTTGCACACGACAAGGAAGCGTCAGCCACTCGTGATAACCAGCTCTGTTCACATATCTGCATCATTCAATTAGCTTTTTCCCCCCTTTGTGAAAGAAGAACAGTGCAGATGACACAGCACATGCTGAGAAAATCCATTTAATGACTTTATGGGTATCTCACACTGGAAGAACTGGCAGATTGAGCCCAAGGTTTATATTGCAGGCTGACATCGACACTTCAAGCAGCCTTTTCTAACTCACCCATTGCCTTTCTAACCCTCTCTGAACGGGCTCAGTTACAGCAACAAAGGCTGCCACTGTGTGGTCAGTTTTTTGGTATTCAGGTAAACACAATACACGTTTTGTTCTTTATTCCCTTGCCTCAAAGGGGAAGCTGAAAAGCAAGTTGGTTCATCTTGTTGTAGTGATGACCTGGATGCAAGAAAAAATTCAGGCTTTATATGCATTTCTCCAATCCCACTACCTCTGAATGAGCAAACCCTAATGATCTGCATAGAAGCAAAGATGAAATAGAAACACAGGTAGGTGTGAATAAAGCAGAGAGGACTGAAAAAAACCTGATTATTTTTTCTTCTATATCACAGTGATTATTGAAGTGCACTTTTCAATAGAGAAAAACCAAATTACAGAGTGAATCAATGTTTCAAATCTGTCCCTTTTCAGATGAGGAAAAACAAATGCATATTTTAAATTACATTGATAATGTGTTCTTTCTTCTCATCAAGTTGATTTGCACAGCATTAAACACCTAATTAAAGCACAGCCACTGAACTGTTTCTCCGGAGGGCTGGGAATCAGGCAGGACAGGAGGGCAGAACTGAGTCTCAAACAGCTCCAGCACCCAGCTTTGCATCTGGCCTTTATCCCAAGCAGCTTTCACAGAGTGAATCACTGAGATATTCTGTCCATGCAGGGCACAGCTAAAATTCACCCCTCTGTGATAATTCTCTTCTGGTCCAAGCCCACGAGGCCAACAGAGTGCAATAAACAAATGTTAATGTGACTCATTCTTGCCAGTTAATTAATAGTTCTTCTCAGAAACCATTTAGTAAATTATTTGGATGATGCATAGTGCTTTGAAAGCATTTTGCAGTTACTATTAACACCATTCTCCCTTCCTATTCCACAGCTGGTTTTATTAATAGAATCTTTTCATAGACAAGGGCTGATCTGCAAAAATATTCACTAAAAGAACATCCAGAAATATGTTACATATAAGTTGTTCTGAATCCCTAACCTCTAACTAGCACAGCTGTTTTAGGAAGCCATCAGTTTGCTGGCTGAAGCTGAAGAGGAGGGTTGCTTTCAGGAACTCAGAGCTGACATTCCTGTGTGAGAAGCTGCTTGCTGTAACTTTCCTAACTTCCCATAAGACACCAGAGTTCCTAACAAGGAAAAATTCACCTGCTCCATCTCTTATTGAACTCTACCAAGTCTAATGGGCTCTACTGATTCATTTTCACTTAATTGGCTCTAAGATGCTACCTCATTATTAGTTCAGCTGCAGGCATTCACACCATCTTGGAAAGGTAAATTGGCCCCAAAACCAGGGAATTACTCCTTTAATTAGGTTGGATTGATCAGAAAGGCTACAAAGATCACCTGCACTAACTACAAATCAGCACACGTAGCCTGCCTAGAGTCAGGGAGTGACAAATGACCACAGAGGCCTTGTCTTGTGGCACCCAGTAGTGTGAGACCAAGCTCCAGGATGTTCCAGTAAGGCCATCCATCCAAGGGGCCACAGACTGCAATGAGGCTTAGCTGAAATTTGTTATTGTAATGAACTGAACCTTCTCAAAGTAGCAGATGCCAGGAGGGAAGGATGTTATATGGATTTCCAATACCAGCCAAACAGCCTCAATCTTGGAGCCAAAATTCTGTCACTCTGATGCTCCGTGGAGTGTCTTGTTTATGGACTTTCATTACTTACTGGGCTTTGTAAACCTCTCATTCCAGAGCTCCCCGTGGTAGCAGCAGCTTATCATCACTTGCCATCAGCTGTTGAGTATTATGTACATTAGTAAAGTTCCCCACAGAAACACAGAATAACAGAAACAGTTTAGTTTATTTTCCCCAGCAAGAAGAAAAATAAAAATCAAGATTCCTGCAGAAATAAGCTCCCGAATATATAAAAATTAATAACGAGGCAGTAAATGTTTCTGTGCCAAATGAGAGAGTGAGCAATGTAAAGTTCTTCATTATGCTGGTGCCTGGTTAACCTAATACACATTCTGGGAGGGATTTTAAAAATTGCTTAGTGCTCCTGTAAGTGTCCTTTTTCAATGACATCTGTTTCACAGTTGCTCAGGTGACTTTAAGGATTCTCCCTTTTTAGCACCCAACCTCTGCCATCAGACAGCTCTCAATAGGAGCTGAAACACGTAGTGGGGCATGCAGAAAATGCTGTTGTTTGGATGGTGCCAAAATGTATTTTAAGAAGATTCCTGTTGCTTTATTAATTTCAAGTTCTATTGAAAAACAGTCCTTAGTTACAATACAGATACCCCTGCTTGCAAAAGCTCATAAAGCAATCTTGGTTGTATGCAAAACATCTGTACTCTGTGAGCTGTTACGGCTATAAATCTGTATTATGCTTCTCTGCACACCAGTATTTATCTTTGTTGTTTAGTGCACCTCTGCACACTGGAGAATTCATTAGGAAAACGACACAGTCATGCAGTGTGGCTATAAATTAGTGTGCTGCTGCCTGAAGAAATGCTATTGATTTTGCATGGCTCTCCTGGATTTGCATGTTTGCCAGTTAGCTTAACCATAATGCCATCATGCATATCAAAAAATATCCTCAGGAGCTGAGCCTGCAGCGCAGCTAAAGGTACATTTTGGCAGAATGTGAAGCCTTCACAGAATGCCAGTGAGGAAAAAGGCCCCCAAACCAATCAACTAAGTGGCTTAGATTTAACCAAGCATGAAAAAAGTAAATAAAAGGAAAAAAAAGGACACTGCTACACCCTGGCAAAGGAAGGAAGCCCCTGCAGAACTGCTGAAATAGGGTTAACCAGGAGATGGAAGAGAGGAAAATACAAGGAGGAACTTGCAAACCTTGTTTTGTGCCATCCAAGGGCTGCAGAGGCCTTGGCACTTCCACCTGTGACAGGGACACCCCGTCTGTCATCACTCGGCTACAAAAGCTGTGAGTTGGCTTTGACTCGTTGGCAATCAATTATTGCAGGAGAGCCAATTGATCACATATCATGATTAGCCAGATAATTTGCTTCATATTTCCATTAGTGAGCCCAATGGGCATGATTAATTGCCGCAGGGGGTAGAATTTCAGCATGGCTAGTGGGGAACTTGCTTTGTAATATTGTGAATCCCATTACTGCTAATGGAAATTTAACAGCCAAATCCCCTGTGGATCACTTAGAAAAAATTACCCCTTAAGGTTAAAGGGGATTTCATTAATAGTATTCCAGGATGCTCTGATTTAAAAGTACTGTAAGCCTTTAGTATCACACAGAAAAATGCATCCCACTGTTTTTTGCATATCCCTCGTTATTATATCTATCACTTTACCCTTCTCAAATGGAATTTCAAAACACAGCTCAGCCTATTGAAATGTAAGGCACATTAAGGGTAAATTTTCTAAAAGTTATTCAAGGAGATTTATCTGCTAAATTCCTATTAATATTAATGGAATTGCTAGACACTACTCTGAAATTGCTAGACACTACTCTGAAAATGAAGCCCAACAGCAATTTATCAGGTTCTTTTGTTCTTGATGCCTACATACAGCAGAATGCACACCACATTCCAGCCCAGATTTGGGCTGGAAATCCAGATACCACATTGTCCCAGTTAATGGCATCTAATGCTTCATCTTGCACTAGTCTGAGATGGTGGCAGAGTCTTACAAATGACTGTCTGGGGCCAACACATGAATGTCACTTGAACCTAGCTAAAGGATATGTAGAAAAGTGTTAAGTTGTCACTCTGGAGGGTCTTACTGACTGCCAATCATTAAGAAACACTGGTGACAGAGTGCTCCTGTTGTTGGGCAGTCAAGCTGATAGAGAGTTGAGTTCCTCTGAAACACAAGGCTTATGCTCTCCAGAAGCCAAGGCCTGTTCAGATGGACGCCCAAAAGAGTCACCTCCTAAATACACGTGAAACAAAAGGATAGCTGCAAACATTAGACAGTGTGTCTCAGACTGCTGACACCAATCCTGCAGAGCAGATTTGGCCCCGTGAATGCCAGCAGTATTGCAGTGTGTGCATGGGCTCACTCATTTAACCTCCACCATGACCACTCAGTGAAAACACAGCTTTGCATGCAGGCAGCCAGTCTGTGCACATCTCTTTGATAAGGTGTTCAAACCATGTGGCACTGAACATCCACAGGAACTGGTTCCTAAGACACCCACCTGTAACATTTTACTGATGCAAACCAATAGAAATTCACAGGTGATTGCTTAAAAAAAATAAATAGTACTCTGATGTTGTGGTTCAAAGCGAGAGAAAAGACTGACTGGATCAGAACCTGTAAGCTGGCACAGTTAGTGTCAGCCACAGCTTGATGCCTCCACAGCCAAGTTTTTGGAAAAACCCCTGAGTAGTTTGGGAATACTCATGCACATAAGCTGAAACATCCAAATTAATCAACCAAATCAACCTATCTATGACATCAAGCAGTTATTAGCATCAAAACCACCCCTAAAACAATTTGGCTGCACTGGATATGAAGAGGGATGCACCTAGGCCAAATATCCAGGATTTAGTGATACAAGGCACTGTAAGAATTTAAAATTTGTTTTCTGTTCCACTTCTACACCCCACGACTGTGTTTGTACTAAACCCATGTCCATATTATGCAATCTGTTCCTCGTGCAGTGTGGGGCCTCAAGGTCTGTTTTCATCAAGTGGGAGGAAAGCAGCATTGGATTCTCATTAGCATGAGATAATCCCGAGCTACTTTGTCCAAATACCTGAGGGGAACGAGTGGATGGAAAGAAAGAAGGCAGCATCAAAAACAAGCAGCCACACAGAGAAAGAGAGACCAAAGGAGTAGAAGAGACAATCAGGCAAGAGATAACAGAGGTATAAGGGATACAGCACACAAACCCCAGAACAGGATTAGTTCTTGAGACCTTGAGGGTTTCAGAGACTTCTCCTTGTGCATCTGAGTTTGGCTCTCCTTTGAATCATTAATCAGATTCTATTTACCTTCACCTCTGTGTTAATTTCCTGAGGTCACTATTTCAAATGTTTCTTTCAAATGCATAACACCTCTAGAAGTCTTTACTCCACCATCTTTCTACAGTCAGAGGGGATGCCAAAAGAAAGCTCTATGATCAAAAAAGGTTAATTTCCCTACAAAACATAAGCCTCTTCTACTTTTCCTCTGAATTAATTTCTGTTCAAACTAAAACATTTCCTTTACATTCTCACTTCATATCACAGACAGGACACCTGGTTAGTTGTTCTTTCAATTAAAAAGGCAGCTATGTTTTTCTACCCTGGGTAATAGGTTTTCCCCTTCTCATCTAGTTTTGGTGTCTCCTGTTAGGCAAGAAACTCCTCAAAGCTCTAATGCTTCTCTTTGAACATCCATTGTGAAAGACATTTATGAGCTTTCCTGGGAGTTGCTAAGGTACTTAAGAGGTCTGGTGTCCACAGCAGCACTGAGCTCATAAGTCACTGGCACAGCTAGAGGAGAATGTGGAACATTAAGGCCTGGTGGAGCTGAGCCAGGAAGGGCGGAGGGAGGGATAGAAGAGTGATGAAATAGAATGAGATACGTTGGCAAGAGCAGGAGACAGAAGGTGGAGAGAAAGTCTAAAGACTTGCCAGAAATAAAGGATTTAAGACTGGGAGAAAAGCTGAACCAAGGTGGGTTGACTTTTCAACACCCCCCTTGCACAGCCCAAGATGATTCAGTCGTGGCCATTTGTCTCACACACTTCAGTGGCTCATCTCCACTATCCCCACAAAACACCTCCTTTGTTGCCAGCTCCGTGTGTGGATTGCAAAAGATATCCAAACCCCCAGGACTTCCCTAGAGAAGATTTCCTGAGTGCTGCTTGCATACCACACCTTCCTGCCAGGGCTGACAACTGAGCAAAGTCAAACACGTACCTCCCTCTGCATCTCATTTCCATGGTTCTCAGGCTAGGCCTGACACACAACCAGTGTGGTTGCATTTACACCTTCCTTAGCCCTGCTCTGGTTCTGTATGTTGAAACACTACCAGGCAGAACTGACAGCAGATCCCTGTTTACCCCAGAGACTGCGTTGTGGAAGCACCTAGAGATAAATAGGGATGGGGCTGACAGTCAGCACTTCACATCTAGACTCCAGAAAAAAACATCAGTGCCCCATGAGGTATGCAGAATGACAAAATTTTGTGTAAAGATCTACAAAAGCCATCTTAATAAGTGCAAGAATTTGCTATATTTTCATATAGAAACTGCCTTTGACATTTGACATGACAGGAAATGTTGCTCCAGTAAGATGGACAACAGGCTATGCTTAATTAAAACAGGCAGAGGGGATGGAAAGAGAGAGGAAGTAACTTACAGCACACTGGCACATCACTGCACCTTCCTGAAGAGATACTGGATAGGGATTAATGAGGAAAGAGAAAAATGAACCACATTTCCCTCAGCAATTATTTTTGCTGTGCTTCCTGCTGGAGACAACCACAAGTAACCTGTACGAGTGAAAGCACCTACAGTGCTACTGAGCAGAGACACAAGCCTGGGTCTGAATGCAGCTTTCCAAAATCACTTCCCACTTCTGCTGCAGCCCAGGGAACACCTCTGCACAACTCCAGAAGCAAAACACACTGACCCTCAAGTTAAAAAATGGCCTAGGGAGGAGCTGGGAAGGAGGAGGCAAGGCAAAGTTGGAAAGTTAATGGACTGATTCAGTTTATACCAGGTCTGGCTTAAACTGAGGGTGCTCACTGCAGAACATCAGGGCTTGGCTCCATGATCTATCACCCACAACTCCAACCCCTCCAGGGATGGGCCAGGTTCATTTCAAGCAGCTGGTACTGCCACAGGTAGTTTCCAAACTGACTCTACCAAGACTCCACCTCTTCTCTCAGGAGGTGCCTGGCAAAGCTTGGTTTGACACAGAATCATCATAGCCGTGCCCCATTCTGCTGCTCTGCCCCAGATCAGAAAAATAACAGATATTGTGAGTGGAAACAGGGAAGGCCTTTTGTAGGCATGCAAAAAACTATCCTTAATAATCTCTGCAGCCTTTTTGACTGAAGATCATTTGACTCTTATGAGCAAATCCCTCCACATTTCATTTGGCCCGTGTTCAAGAAGCCCCAGTTCTAGCAATACTAATGCTTCTCTCTTATCTATTTACTTCAACAGCTTTTTTTTTTCTGTGATTCCTAAGTCTGGCACAATACTTCCCTGGCCCTCAAAATATAATCTTCATTCTCCTCCCTATCGCTTTGTAAACATTTCTTTTTCTCTAATACCAGTAATCAGAAAAGCACACATTTTGAGGCTTGGAGACACCTGCCTGCATTGGCTAATCTTCCCAGAGCTCCTCTATGATTCCTAAAATCCTTCTTGCCAGGCAATTTGCTTCTTGCCACTCAGCACCATGGCTGACCCTCCTTTCTGTCACACACCCCATTTTCTCATCACCGTTCTTAACACCCTCCTTAGCATGGTCTGTGCAGGATTTCACCCATATGGTGAAGATCTTGTAATAGGAAAGGCCCTTTCTCTTCCCTAGCCTTTTCCATCTTGATCTCTGTCTACCTCACCTTATTTTTACATTGAAAAGGCATTTCTATACAAGTAAAAATTCTTTTTAGTAACTCCTTCCATTCTAACACTACACATGTATTGAAGATGTATCAGTTCATCACAGAACCCAACCATTTTGGCATATAAGCAACAGATTTGTAATAGTCTCTTTTAAATTATACATATGCTATTGATTATGTATATTAAAGGGACAATTTATGTGCAAAATTGTTGGCTGTATATTTATAGTTAAGACAATGGAGCTATGCAGAACACTCACAATGAAAATTTAAAATCCATTGAATTCAGACTGTTCTGCTTTCATTTTGTAAAATCGACTGAGGCAAACCCAGAGATTCTCTCTTTAATTCTCTTGCTACAAAATACAGCACATCCATACCTTTCTGCTTTTGGAGAGAAAAATGCTTCTGCATTTGAAATTGTGCATTTCAGATTAACTGTCCTATGAAGCTCAGTGTCTCAGCATAAATCCAAGTATTTCACAGAAGCCCTTGTGAGGAGAAATGGCCCAAAATGAGCACGAGCCCATGATCTCTACTTACATATAAATATGGATACACAGACTTATACACACAAACACACAGATGAGTTATCAAGATGGGGAGACAGAATGTGTGCATGATGCTGCAGAAAGAGGGCATGCTTAATTAAAGGATATCAGTAAAAGAACAAGTCTAAATGTCTGTGACAGGAAGTCTGGCTTTGTCATGTGTCTGATATTGGAGAGGATTACAATATTTGATCGCAGATTTAACAAAACTGAAAGTTCTTGGATGGAGATACATAAAATAGGATCAAATACCCCCACCCTATCCTCACATTCTTTTCACATGCTAATTTAGCATTCATATAATAAATATAATATAATAAAAGAGAAAAAATGCATAGTAAAAATAAAATTAACTAGCGATTGACATTGCTAATATTTATGCGTAATAGGGAAATTTAGCATCCCAGTTATGTTTTACAGGAAATCATAGGGAAGAAAGCATGTACTCTATGTTATGTGAGTTTCTCTGAATATCAGCATTGGTTTCTAAGTAAAAAGACCCTGCAGAGCCAAGATCTGACATGCAAAAGTCAGTTGTGGCTCGACACTGTTCAGCATAGAATGACAACATATCAAGAGCCACTTCCAACACCTTCTACTCCTGTTTTACTGTAGTTAGAGACCTGCTTGCTGTTTGTCCCCTCTTGGGACCCAGAAGGCCTGAGCCCAGGCCATTTTAACACCCCTGGAAGGGTGGAGAGGGCAGAGGGTGGGAAAGGCAGCCGAGCTCTCTCGCTTCACAACGCAGAGCAACCCAAACTCCTTCTGACAAAGGAAATCAATACGACAGGCGGAGACGTGCCCTGGCTTGGCACAGAATCTCAAACGAACAAAAGGCCTCCTCCTGCCTGAAGAGCACCCCCTGAGCACTGTATCAAAGCTCACCTCATTTAATGCAAGCATCTGCAGAGGGTATTTTCCCCTCCAGGCCTTCCACGTCCTTCTCTAACATTTACTGTTGGAGATCAGTAGTCTATACAATTTATCGCACCTGTCAAGGCTAATTTATTCATGCGATCTGGCAGTAATCAAAAAGACTGAGATCGATGTGCCAGCAAACCCTGACATTTATTCATATTTTAAAGTCCCATTTGACCTTGAACTGCAGCTAACTGGAGCTGAACTGTCAGCAGCTCTCTGAGGCTCAGGGGGTCTGGCAGATCGGCGCCTCTCGGCTAAAGACACGATGTCAGGGCAGCAGACGCTCGGGCCAGGAGCAGGAAAGGCTGAGCCACAGACAGAGGGGTGGGGAATTCAGCTCCATTCACAGCTCAGTGCTCACAGACCCACCAGGCTGCCCAGCACATGCACCAGTGCAGCTGGAGACTGCACAGTCCTGCAGTACAAGTGCTCAGCAGCCAGAGGATTTCTTGATGAGGGTAAGAAGGGTGAGGGAAGGGAGTGAGGAAGGAACATGCCATGTGTGTGCATGAACAGGACACCCTGCTTGTCCTCAGCAGAATGCTGCCAGACTGGCCCCAAGGGCTGTCCTTGGCAAGTTGAGGGGAGGCAGAGACAGAAAATGACACCACCTCCCCTCCCTGGGGAGCAGGGACAGCAGCAGTGACCTGGCCACAGAGGATTCATCAGAAACTCTGCAACTCACCAGGTACCTGCCAGCACAATGTGGCAACATCAGCTGGGAATAGAAAAGACAGATCTCAAGAGGATTGCTTTGAATGTGCTCTCACACTCCTACTCAGACCCAGGATTTAGGACTCACTCATTCCTTCTGAAGTCCATCCCCCTTGTCCTCTTTTTCACTCAGTCAGGCCCTAAAGGAACACAGGAATTTCAAGTAGAGTTCTTACAATGTATGCACATGCTGTAACCTCCAGTAATCATTTCAGGTTTTGAATGCAGACCAATTCGTAGAGAAACACAATAAAGTTTATTTTAAATAGTTTCAGCCTGGCTCTGCCAGCAAATGACTCTCAGACTTCCCATGAGGACATCTTTGGAGCCTTCTGCCTCAGCTTCCCCTTGGTTTAATGAGACCAAACTCATTTACCTGCTTCCTCAGAGTGTGCCAGGAATTACAGACAGGACATGCTCTGAGGTTATTGAATCATTTGTTTTTCTTCTGATAGGAAGATATTTGTGCAAATGACATTCTCTCAGAGACACAGAGTAAATCTAAGTGGCATTTTAGGTAGAAATATGCATTTACAGTTTTATCAAAACACGTGAATAGATTATTTTATCACAGTCAAAACACTTGACTACGTGATATGCAGTTGCACCCAAAACAGATTTTGCAAATATATTTTGTTGCTTCTCTGGGTTCTCCTTGGCTCTGTTTCTCATGCTATAAATTCTGTATGTCATATTAAGTATGATTTTTCAGTGAGATCTGCTTTTCCTAAGCCTAGAATACAAATAGAAATGACAGTTATGTCATTTTGTGTTTGTTTTTCCTCTCTTTTAAATAGCTAACACCTTTCCATTATGCTGAAAGAAAGCTACCAATGGAAAGCAATTGGCATCTTGACCAATGCTTTTGTGCACATTAAATATACGTCTAACACTGCCATGAAATCTAATCTGATGTTCATGGAAGAGAAACAATGACATATGAGGATGCAGAGGGAATTTATCTACGTGTATCTAGACTGGCTGCAGCATGCAAGCAGTGAAACTACACATGGAGCTGTGCTACAGTAAATGTGCTAATAAAGCTTTCCAGCCAACCTGCTTCCCTGTTTTTCCCATGCAGCAAGCAAAATGTAAGAGTATCTTGACATTTTGTGGCTATAAGTGTTTTAATGAAGTTTTTTTTCTGTCTGTTCCCTGTTCCATGGCCTGTTCTGGCTCCTCTGGGAGGAGGTGCCAGGCCTTACTCCTCTGGGAGCTCTTTGGGGGAGAAGCACCAACTGCACCTCTCACTGCTGCCTGATCTGCTGCTGCCTTCACAGAAAATGCTCTTTCAAGCACAGTGTTAAGCTGCCTTTTTTCCATGTGTTACACACACTGCAGATAATGATAAATTTGGCACCAAGGAGTGCACCTTTATCCAACAACACAGCTACATGCAGTATTCCTTCCCTGCTCCTGCTCCTCAGCTCAGAGGTACCTGTCACACAGGCCAGTTCAACATGCTTTGCCTTAATCAGGTGACACTGGTGCAAGGATAATTATTAGTCAGTTAGAGATTTCCTTAGCAGACCAGAAAATGTACAGCAAAAATATATCAAAAAAATCTTCCAGGCAGAATTAAAACTAAAGACAAGCAAACCTAAGCCCCACAATTCTCAACCCTCCAAACCCACAACTCTCAAAGATCAGCTCTGCTACCCTCATGCTCCCATGAAAAAAGCACTTCCATTTGCCAGTGGTGATGACTTCATGTTTAACATCATAAATAATGGTGGCCTCCACACTCCTGCACGGGTAACACCTCAGTACGTTTAAACATCTACAACCCCACCTCCAGAGCCTGCACTCAAGCCTGGAGGAGCCTATAAATCTGACAGCTCAGCCCTAAGGCTGGAAAGAACCTTCCCAAATGAAGTAATTTGCCCGGAGGCACCTGGGAAAACCAACACAACCACACACAGTAGCCCTGGGCACTGCCAAGGGAAGCAGCTTGGGCTGTGGCCCTCACATCCACTGGCTGCTCCTCCAGCACTTACCCTGGCTGCTGGGCTGGGGAACCACCACACAGGACACTGCTCCAAGCCAAATCTGTGCTCCAACTGCAGAAACCCAGACTGCAAGGACTCCTCCCATCTTAAGAGCCCTTTATATTTCCTAGAGATTCCTGATTAAACCTCTCATCCCCAGAAAAATGAGAACCAACCAGGGAGCTACTCAAAAAGTCAATTAGGAAACAGGCATCCCCTGCTCTGGGAACAGCTGGTATCCTGGATCACTTTCACACCTCGTTTTCTGGGTGGAAAAAGGATGCTTTCCACAAAACCGATTTTTCATCCTTTTTAATAGTTTTGAGAGAGATTCAAAATGGTTCCAGACAAACTCAAAGAACTCTTTTGCCAGGTGTGCTGGGACCAAACTAAAGACTGACAGCTGGGCACCTCTGGGTACAACATAGCCCAAGCCAGGCTTTCAGTAATCAGCATCAAAATTTAGAGTTCTACAGACCATTTGGAGTTCTGGATGAGCTGTTATTTTGCAACACAAAATATGTTGTATCTGAAAGTTTCTGACCAGCTGTAGCTCATCTCTAGTGTTTGGTTCAGACTCATCATTAGGCAAGTGAAACCTATTTCAATCTCAACACAATTAACACTCTTCTTCATTTCCCCTCTCTCTCTCTCTCATTCAGTTCACACTTGCCTCTGAGGAGGAACCCGTGTTAGATTTAGATCAAACCTGCAGGAAAGTAGCTGAGAAGAAAGTGGCAAAGACTAAAGGAAGCACTTGCTTTCCTCAGTTCTTTCGCTGTCGATCTCTTTCTGAAATTTCCAGCCCTGTGCTTTGATAATGTCCTGGTACATGAAAGAGTTTGTAACATAAAATGTTACACTCGATGGAGCATGATGTGATATTGGAGCCAAATGGCCAGATGCTCTTTTCTGAGCTATTTCCAATGCTCCCACTTTACAGAGTGTTTTTAAGGGTACTCACAAGCTCCACTCCTGTAGTGCACTGGCAATTTCATGCTAGAGCACCACTGTGCTGTGTCCTGATGAAACCATTGTTTTCCATGCTAGGTTAAAGTTATCCTCAATTTAATAAAAAGAAAAATAATGAAGAAAATAAGAAAGAAAATGAAAAAGGACAGCGTGGTTCAAAGAAATTGCAGACAGGCAGGGAGCTGGGTTCTGTCCCCCAAAACCAGGATCATACATCCTATTAAAAGTACAATTAAGACTATATTAATGATCTGGTCAGAGAAAAACCCAAGTAGTCTTAACTTCATCAACAGAACAGGCCCAGGGCCACATTTTAGCTGTTTGGCTTTGCTTTACACTCTTTGCACATCCTGTTCTTTCATGTGGGGGAAGACCCTTTACAGAGGGAACTCTCTGGTTTGAAATGTGCCTGAGGTCAGACATTTGAGCCCTGTCCCCAGTGCTGGTTATCACTGGAATCAGCCTGTCCTCATCTGCTTTCCCACCATCTTCCTGTTTGCTGGCAGCACTGGATCTGTTTTGGGGCAGGGATCTGCCCTCAGAGCCAGGATCAGAGTCCCTGGGACTGCTGACAGCTCCCTTGCAGTTGTTAACACAGTTCTTGCCCTCTGCAGCACACTGGGACTGGCCATGGCCCACTTTGGCCATGGGGAACCACCAGTGGTGACTCCAGGTGGCTTTGGACACCCCAGGGCTCAGCAGCCTGGGATTTAATGCCTGCATGAGCTCCTTCACTTGCCACGAAGCCCATCTCCTTTTCCAGACAGTGCATTTCTGCTGTACACAGATGTCAGGCCTAATCCCATCCTGCCTGAATCTGGGCAACTCCCGTGCAATCAGAAGATGCTGAACACTTGGATGTGCTGAGGACCTGGCTCATCACTTATGCACATCACCACAGAAGCAACTGCTCCAGTCCCTGCTCTGAAGAGGGAAGGGAGCTGTGAATTAATGTAATCCAGGCACCATGACTTCAGTCCTTTCATGATTTCTTAATGCTTGGCTTTACAAGCTTAGCATTCTTTCACCTTAGGAAATGCCTATAAAACAGCTAAATTAAACTGGAGATGGAAAAAGGGGACACCTTCACCTACACACTTTATCTGGAGGGTGAGACCTGGGAGATTTATCACTGAGATCTTTGCAACCTAAGCAGTGGGGCAACTTCCAATAACAGCAGATTACATCACTTACTAGGATTTTGCTTAGGCAGTATAGAACTGCTCAGAAATATTTTAATAGCATTTAACTTCATGCTGAAAATGCTGATTTATTGCACTCCAGTGTGAATAGGCATGTCTAAGGACAGAGCACACTACATTTTCAGATGTCAGCAATTGTGGGGTTTTGTTAACATCATTTAAGTGATTAAAGGACTTCAAACTAAAAGGCTTTAAGACTTTAAATTCAAAACTGAATTAATTTATACTAAAAATTACAGCTTGGGAAAGGTCAAAATAAAAATGAAGTATTTTCATATTCACCAAAATAAGATACTTTGATTAACCTCTATTTTTGCACAATTTTCACTTGTATTTTACCACAGCATGTGTGAAAAAATAGTGGAATTTTGAGTAACTCACCAGAACGGGGTTTCTGTTTAGCTTTAAGACTAGGGACCTGGCCTCATGAATCACACAGAGAAAAAGCATTGT
This sequence comes from Monarcha castaneiventris obscurior, assembly GCA_026261815.1. Classification (NCBI taxonomy): domain Eukaryota; kingdom Metazoa; phylum Chordata; class Aves; order Passeriformes; family Monarchidae; genus Monarcha; species Monarcha castaneiventris. Next base: position 5,991,318 of record JAMPIT010000485.1, read on the forward strand.
CCAGAATTCAGAATTAAAGTTTGCTATACATAAACCTTGTGACATTTTTATTACAGCATACCAGTCTGGAATCTGCATTTAAAACACTGACTGCTCAAAGGAATCTAAATCTCTTTAGCTAAAGGTAATAAAATGAGGTCAAAAATTCACTATTCAACAATCTACCATTAGCATTTCTGCTCAGAAAAAAATGTAGTTCATCTATTTTTAAAGAAAGTAAAGGCAGGGCATATAACGTAAGTTTGGAAAGTATAATGATTTGCTTGTGTATGGAAGTCCATTAGGTAACGAGCTTCATTTCCTCATGAAGAGATTTTGGTGCATCTGCATCATGATTTTTTTACAGTACACACAATATTGTGTAAGCCAGGGGTCTGCATTTCTGTTCACACAACCCATGGTTTCAGCCTGGCAGCCCAGCCTCCATCACCAATTAAATCACAACACCAGAGAGCACACGGGGTCTGAGCTGGATCCTGCTTTGGGTCAGCTCTGTTCAATCCTGATGAGCTGTGTGTTCCAGGGCCATGCCACTGACAGTGGCCACAAAACTGGCCCAAGTTACCTGGGGCACACCTGCTGATGCTGACACAGTGCTACTGAGAACAGAGCAGCCTGGCCTGTTGATGCTGGCCGTAAAAGAAAAGCAGTTTTACTTGAGGTTATTAATGTGGTGAGATATTTTTCTATTTAATTTGTTTGGACTCTTAATGGGGGAAGCAGAATTTAATTTCTGCTAGAGCATCCTTTAAAATAAACACTTGATCTCTTCCCACCCACCATTACAGCTGATGGGCACAAAGTAAAAAAGAACAGCAATTCATTCACCTTATCACTGGAGCACCAGAGGAAGCGAGGGATCCTTAGTGCAATGATTAATGACTCACTATAAAAAGATGCATCATAAACTGCTTGTATTAGGTTAAACCATAAACTAGGCTTTTAATGTTTATACGATCCCTTTCTAAATAATTAAGTGTGTCTGTGGCTCCCACTAGGAATGGAACTCACGTGGGGCTTGCAAACCATGCAGTTTCTTACTGGGTTGTAATTTGGGACCCTCACTTAAAGGGATCCTTGTCTTCCTCCTCATTCAAGCACTGTTTGTGTTTCTCTTCCTGTTGGGACACCTCTCTGTACCACAGGTCAGAAATCTACCCTGAATTTAGAGTGTCTTCTTCAGCCTGTGCTCATGAAGGGCAACTCACTCACGGAGGAGTCAGCCAAGACTGGATGCTGTAATTCCCTGTGTTTAGGTGCTAATAATAATTCCCATCAGCTTCAGTAGCTGGTTGGTGAACAGTGAGAGAACAGCACCATTTGTCCTAACAGAATTCCCCTGGATTTATCCACCTTGCAGTGAAACTGTCACCTTTGAAAAATACAGTACAAGATGACATTCTGTAAGCGTCCATCTATTTCCTTAAGCTCACAAGCCTGCAAATGTGTCCATCTCCCTTTCATTTCCCAGAACAGCTGGTGCTTTTTCTCAACCAAACCAGAATCTCCCTCTCCTGGCAAACAGACATTGGCTTCAGTGTAAAGTCACCTCATCAGAAGAATGTTGCAGCTCTAGCCACTGTGAAGTTTACACAAAAAATAACAGGAGTTTAGAAAAGAGCTGCAGAGCCCTAAATATTTTCAACAGGCATAGTAAGTAGCCCCAGTTTGTTGCTGCACTGCTTATTCAAAACAGAAAATCACTTAGGTTAATTATTTAAATATTTCCATCTATGGAATTTAGAAAAGGGCAAAGCCAGCTGTGAAATACCCAAGATCATGATTTTTTAATAAACAATAGATTTCATGGGAATTAGCTGGGTTATCAAACAATATCCTCCCAAATCAGCTCATTAGTTTCACTGAGTTTTCCTATTTCACTTTATTAAAACAATTTACACAAGGGTTCACTAGATGCAATGCAATCTATTTCAGACACTCCAAACCTAATCCCTTTCCTTTTAGCAGTAACATGATAATAGTTTGCAAAAATGTTTAAAAGGATTATTGTTACAGCTATTTCAAATAGGGACAGTTTTCAACCAAGCATGTGCCACCACTTTCCCTACGTCTTATTATTTATTATTATATTAATTTTTGTTCTTCACTTATTCATTCATTTATTCCTTCCTTTTTCTGTCTTTCACTGCTTTACACAAGCAGTCACAGCATCCCTCTGTGCAGGTGTGGGGGATGCAGCAAATATCCCTGCATGGGTCACTGCACCAGGCCTTTGGAAAGAAGTGATTTTTTTGCAATTTACTTGCGGGTTCTGGAGTTTAAAAAAACTACCAGCTTGGTAAATTCACAGTGGTTTTATAAATAGCCTGGAGAGAAGGGAGACGGTTCCTGTGCATTTTCATGCTGTTAGTTTCTGACAGCTCTGAAAGACACACAGGAGGGGATCACACACAGGATTTGCAAATTAGGAGGCAGACACTGTATATTACTTACCATGATGGATCCAGGCTGGAAACACAGAGTAACAGACCCATGCTATGGACACACAGCTTATTTCAGACTGAACAAACTCATACTCTTGTACTTTCATAAAACCTTTTCCAAACAGTAGGGTTAGTTTTTCTTATAGGGCAAAAAAACCCCCCCAACCAAAACAAAACCCAAAGAATGAGAGCTGGTTTCTAGATCTAAGATTTCTGCAGGCTTTAACAGGTTCCCTATCCCTGAAAACCTGTCTTTGCTCACTTCAAATCCTTGTCTCTTCAAGCAAGTGCCATTTCATAATCCTATTAAAACCTTTGCCTCTGTTTACCAGGAGCCCTAATCGGACTCAGCAAGTTCTCCTCGTCTAAGGAGGAGCGACAGCTTTCAGATTTCTTAGGAGGCTTATTCATCAACCACGCCAGGGTTTTGCCAGAGTGTTCAATCTATTCTGGGAGCAGCCATGTGGAAAAAGTTTCAAACAGCTCAAAGCCCTGCACAATGATAAAGGAAAGCTCACACAATCCTGGTAATAGCCTGACCCTCTTAAGGAAAATTGGATGATTTGTGGTAGCAGTTTTTCTGTCCCCTATGTGAATTCTGAACCTTAAAGTATAAGCAGTGTATTCACACAGTCCCATTACAAACCCCATCCCTCTTGCAATGCTGGAATAACAAATACACACCTATATGTGAAAATAAACTCTTGCTGCAGTGACCTTCCTCCTTAGTCCAGTGGTGTGAAGGAGTTTGTAGCCATTTTAGAAAAAAAAGAGTCAGATAAAGAATGGACTAATTTGATGTTCAATGTTTCACCATGAGCAGAATATATGCTTTAATGAGCACATTACATGCACCAGGGACATGTTACTGGGAAGCAGGGGATAAAGAGTGAAGGGAAAATAATTAAACAGTCAGCTTTATAATGAGGAAACTCTGTTCACGCAACATTAAGCAGCCTAATTTTCAAATGCTAAGCAAAGACATATTCCTTGGACTTCAGGAGGAATTGCTGGCAAGCACCCCCTTGAAAACAAGGGCAAGGGATCACAGGTATCAAACCTCCTATGGGTCCAGGGCACAGGGACTGATGTTCCAAAGTCATCTGTCCACACTTTGCACTGGCCTGTCCGACAGGATTGAATACCTGTACCCTGTAGTTCTTGTTCTACAAGGAGGATCCTTAGAGTTGTAAAACATCCCAGAATTCGTAATGTGTTTATGATGAACATTACAACTGACTTCTACCAGCCTGGCCTTAGTTTTCTGTAGGAATTGCATCTGTTAGACCACACATGCACAGTATCAGCTAAGGGCAACGAGCACATGGAGACTTAGAGTGGCTGTTTGCACGAGGAAAGAATTGGGAAAGGGGAAAATCTTTCTCATTGGGGTCAGACACTGACAGAATGAACCAATAAAGCATATTTCTGACTGTTATCAGTTCTCTCACGGCCCGTAAGGCCAGGAACATTCATTTACTGGCACTGTCACTTCCAGACAGTGTTGCAGCATCAATTACTCCAGCATGATAGCCCATCAGTCAGACAGCAGCTCTGCTGGGCCACAAGCTCCCCAGCACTCTCTGCAAACGGACACTGCACAAGGTCTGCTCTTTGTTACTCACTCTCATGCCTAACTCGATGTTTTCTCCTCCATAGACCTCCATTCCAGGGTCAAGCAAGCCAATCTCACCAAAATACTCTCGGTCCACCACAAAAGAGCATCCGATCATGGCTGGTGTCCTGCACAGAGAGATTAAAGCAAAAAATTAATTGGTTAGCTATTACAGACCCCACCTCATAACAAATTTACACAGATTAAACAGTTCTTAGTCTTCAAATTAACGTTTTAAATTTACCTATTAGCATCGATCACATGGCACTTGATGTATGCAAGAAATTCCAGTACTGCTCTCTTTGGTGCTGTGATTTCTGAACACTTTCTGTTGAATCATCCTCTAGTAAGAAGTGGTCTCAAGGCTCTACAAAAACCACCCAGGGTCCTCTAAACTCCTGGCCGGGCACTTCCATCCTGTGTTGATGCATACATTTATACACCAGGATCTTTGCATTTATAAATTCAAGTTATTTGATAAAATGCATTTTCCTTATTATACTTCCCAGAGCCAAGCCTGGAAACAGATTTGCCTAAAAAGCTGAGAGCTCTCCTGTACACAGGATGAGACATCTCCTATATACATCTCAATTTCACGTCTTGTATCACTGAAAAGCATATCTTGGGCTAACAAGGAATAAATTTGATCTAGAAACTGAAATAAAACGAGTACATAACAAAGGTAAGGAAATTCAGTACCTTTGCAATGAAATAAGCCTTGGAGGGAATATTTCAGGTGTATTAAGTTTTACCCATGATAAAAGAAGGAGAAGGAAGGAGATGGGGGGAAGAAACACACACCACCTTCTTAATTTTCCTTTTTGTGCATTTAAAGCTGAACACAGGCTTCACTGGATCAAGGCATCACTGCTTTGCAAAACTGAGATGCTAGTTTGGGCTTAGGCTCATTCTCTTTCCAGCCCTGCCTCCCCCACAAAAATCCTCTGGAGGCAGCTCCTTACAGCAGTAGGGTGCTCCCATGAGGACATCTCCTCCCTTTCTAATGAGGAACAGCACTGCCAGGCTTTGCAGACTGCTCTCAGGTGCTGGAATCTCTCTCTCTGGGGGATGGATTCCTGCAGCTGTCAGCTCTGTCCATTAAAACACTGAGTTGTTAATTGAATGGGGGTGGGAAATACATTTTAGATGCAACTACATAATCATCACTCACAGACGAATGCCACTGAGGACTGACTGTCTTTGCAACTCCCTCTCTCCCTTCTAGGGTTTATTTCTGCTCATTATATATATTCAAATATAGACTTCACAAACCTTCACGGCTTTTTCAGAAAAAAAAAACCGTTTTCAGGACTGAGCAACAACAGTAGCACAATGACAGAAGGAACCATCTCCAGCTTTTATAATTTTATATTGGACTACAGTGCCACACTGACATATTGCAAACACTTTTCAAAAAAAACTGCTTGAAAAAAGCTCAAGGCCCTCACTTGGTGCTAACACTGGGTTTTTCCAGTACCTGAAATACCCCAGTCCATCCACCACTTTTAGTGCAGTGCAGCAGACTCATTTTAAAAGCTAGAAATGGCTACCTGGGCAAAAGCAGCTGTGTTAGCACCTCCTACCCACTGCTCACTGCCCAAGGGGCAGCACTTGGGAAGGTGAGTGCCCTTAGCACTTCACAGCTTCAGAGCACAACATATTAACCTGCTTTATATACAACAACCTTTTCCTTTAATCATGCACCTTCTAGTAAAACAGCAATTAGAAGTGTATTGTTTTTTACCAACACCTCAAAGGTGTTGTGAAACTTAATTGATCTGTGGAATATTCTTTGACACAATGGAGGATGTTATAAGCACTAATTATAATCAACAGCAGCACTCAAAGGATAATGTGGGAAACACAGCAAAATGGGTTTTGCTGCTAAAAGCTTAAAATGCAGCCTAGAACTGTATTGATTCTGCACTGGAGTAAGATACAGCAGAATCAATTTGAGGGAATTACCTGATAGCACCGTTGTAGCAAGGGACACACGAGAGAAACACTGCTCTGGATAATGCCCTGGGGAAGGGGAGGAAGCACAGAGAGGTTTCTGGTGGTGAACTCTCCCTCCCTCCCTGCCTGTGGCAGCAGGAGAGAGGCCCTGTGTGGGGAGGGCAGTGCCTGCCATGGGATGGGCACAGGGAACAGGGGGCACGTTGGCCAGGGAAGAAAGGCACTTGCTGTCGGTGAGATCCCCTAAAATTCCAGCTAAAATTCCAGCAGGTGCTGACCCCCATTTCTCCAGCCAGGGGCATCCCTCTCCTCCCCTTCACAGACAGCTGAAGGGAGCTGCCTGGGGGGCTTCATCAAGAGCAAGTGAAGGAGACAGGGATGGGCACTAAGCTGACAGACTGCATGTGATACAGTCAGTCTTCCTCTGCCTTCTGCATCTGTCTCTCCTGCTTTAAGGTCACCATATATATATTTATATATTTATATATACATATGTGCACAATGCAATCAGGTCACATTTGAAACAGCTTCCTGAGCAGCCAACTCCAATTTCCAGGAAAACTGACAAATGCTCACAATAAATACATAAATTCAAACACAAATAGAACCATAAATAAACATATAAGCATAAATGTATATATACAGGCATAAGGAGAGAGACAAGGAGTTTCAAATGACACATCACACGTCTTATCTCTGAGCTTTCCACCTCTCCCAGCAGGATGTTTCTCTGATTCAGGTTCTTAAGCAGCACCTCAGCCCTGGTCTGACATCTAAGTGGGGAAACCTGCATGGTACCTGCATAAGTATTTCTATTTTTCTTACAACTCATGTCTTCTGCAAGAAGGAGTCACACCAGGCCTTGAGAATAGAACTCAAGGACAGATTTGCTGCTCAGGAGATACAGGGAAAAAAAATGACAAGATGACAAGCTAATGCTCAGCTAGAAAGGCAGAGCAAATATGGATGGAGAATAACTCTCTGATGCCCTATGGAAGTAAATTTTTTGGAACAGGCAGGACACCCATCAGAACGTGGACAAATAACGTAAAACTGCTCTGTTACAGGCTCCTGTGAACCAGAAACTGAAAAGATGGCCATAAGCATTCAGTGAACAGTCACCAGCTTTATTATTACCTGACAGCATGGTTTATCCTGAAAGACTTGGCTTCCTAAGCTCAGGTACACTGGTGGATTTCTCCCAGAGCAGTGAGGGCCCAGACTGGCTTCATTGGTATTGTTGCTGCGGACCAGCACAGGGCCTGACTTGCATGTGAGATGGGCACACACACCCCCAGATAGAGGAGGCAGCACAAAACCCTTCACTGGGGGCACATCAAACCCTGCTTTATGTCCATGAGCAAGGCACTGGCACTTTCTGGAGCGGCTGGTGCAGTGCATGTACACACACATCCCTACTGGTACCAGGCTATGGCATATTAAAGCAGTAAGTGAGAACATATGCAACAATGAAATGCACCACTGCTGCTGGAGGAAGATAAAATGGAAAGCTGTGCAGTGCTTGGCTGGGTGAGGCTGACTAATGACTCTAATGTTAGTGGCTGCTGATCAAGAAATCAAATGCAGAGCAGTCCATCATCACCACAGCAGGTGAGGGAGGACGACTCAGAGCCAGAGCTCAGAACACCAGAAACCTTCCTTGCTGTTCCAAAACCCAGAAAAAAAAAAAAATACAGCACGTATTAAAAACCCCAGCTTGTTTCAATGCACAGTCAAATTCATTAGAAGCCCTCTGAAATAGGATCCTTTGCTACACAGTTTGTTGCCAGATGATAAGGACGTTTTGGGGCAGCGTGCTCGCAGGAACACAAATGGAAAATGACGTGATGGACACAGCGTGTCAAAATAACAATCCTCATTTAAATCTTCACGTTACAGACATCTCACATCTCAAATGTCAAACATGTAAAATGGATTGCCTGCAGAAGCCAGCACAGGGAACATCAATTGTTCTGAAGTTCAGACTATTAACGTGGGGGGAAAAAAAGAACTGATTTTAAAGTGCATCAGAAATCTTTACAAAATCTGACACTTTGTTCTTGCTATTTCTTTACCTTTGTTAGCACTTCAAGGCCACGTCCCCTTTGTCACTTAGCTCACAACAGCTGGAGTGACATTTTATGGTGCACACTTGACATGACTGCCCATGAATGCCCCACTGGCGTGAGGGACAGTTCCTGCTCTTTCCCAGCAAGGCTCTGACTAGAATCACACCACTGTCAGTGTTCAAGAAATTAGAGGATCAGGCTTCAAATAGAAAAATTCTTAGGAAAGAACCACATCTGTTGTGCAGTCCCAGAAGAAAACAGGAATTGGACCCTGCTTTCCAAATGCCTCACCCAATTCTGCACATTGATGATATTTATTCATACAATGCAAACAAGAGAAATGCCAGGGCTCTGATCCTCACTGATACCAGGGTACACATGTTCTTTAATGCTGAAAATCTCTAATCCCTTTGGAGATCTGGCAGGAAGTATTCAGCTACACCAACCACAAAACCAGTCACAGGCTTATTTGTTACCAGTCTTTTCTTTCACAAAAAACACAGAGAGGCACAAACCAAACCCAACACTTGCTGAAGACAGTGTCAGAGAAAGCCTCAAGAGAGACAGTGTTAGCAAGGACTAAAAGAACTTGCAGTTTTCATGCTGATGAACAGCTTTGCAATCTTATGAATGCACTGGACAGACACATGGATTCAAACCCCATCAAAGTGCACCCATTTGCCTGTCTTGCAAAGTGCACTGAAACAGGAATCATGGTTGCAGAATGTGGTTTGGAAAGCTGGTTACAAAACCAAAATCTGTACCAAACTAACAGAGATTTTTTTTTTTTTTTAATTTAAAGTTTGCTCACTAGCCTGACTTTGCCTTCCTTTTGAAAACACACTTTAAATATTTCACAGCTACTAAGTTCCCATCATGAGTGCTTTAAAATCTCAGTTTTAAGGACAGATTTCCTGATTGTTTTCATCAATAACAATCACACAGTCACTCTTTCCATTACCATAATTACACTGGTTTATCACTTAAAAGCCACAAAATTGCATTGTACTTCCACGGGCAGGAACAACACAACAGCCAAAAGCTTTAGCAAATCCATCCAGCTGCCACAGCTTCAGAGGCCCCTCAGCAAGCAGTGCAGTGTGGCCATAAAGTGGCTGCTCTGCTCTCCCAGATCCCTGTCTTCAAAGAACTTGTGCCCAGGGAGACACAGAAGTGTCCACAGTTGGATGCGGATGTCTCTGCATTTTAGAATTTTAATTTGCGGAAGAGATGCTTAGGCAGCTGCAGTGTGTCAGTGCTGCTGATATTTGCCAGCAAGGGTTGGGTGCCCTCCTCCTTCTGCTGCTTGTCTCATCTGTCTCTGGGCAGTTTATGCACTGTGGAATGGGAGGGTTTCTTCACTCGGGTTCAGAATGAAATTGCTGCTCTTGCAGCTACTCATGTGCATCAGATTGTAACACTGTTCAGTGCTTGAGTTTGGATTTGTTCACTTCTGTACCAGCCCAGCTCAGTGCCAGCATGACACCAGCAAGAGCTTGAACATAAATCTGGGGAAAGTCCATGGTAAATCAGGCCCTTTATTACTGAGGTTTAACCTCTTAATTCAGTCTTATCTGTTTCTGTGATCATTGTCTCCAGAACAGAAGACACTCAAATACTGGAGCAACCCATGTGAAAATGACTGCAGTGATTTCACGTATAAACTGTGAATCATGAAGTGTGCAAAACCTTTCAGGAATGAAAGCTTTGGATGATTAATTTTCCTTTATCAATAAACTTTCTCAGGGCTGACTGAAACAGGTATAAAACATCTGCACTTTTAAAACAATGTGAGGCGAGCAGGGCGCGTTATCCAGGAAAACTGATTTCCTAAGTAATTACTTCCCTGCTTATTGAGGTTTCAAGCCAAGCAAAAGGTCAGTGATGATGGACTGTGCTGTCCTGTAGTAAATAAGGTTAATATTACTGTATAGCTCTGTTTTGCAGTCACAAGGCATGAGAATGAACCTAAGTACAACTTGCAACACTTGCTCAAATACAGATTAAAATATTACTCTGCATAAGGGAAGGATCCTGTGAGGTGGTCCCATACCACTGATCACTTAGAAATGGGATCAGTTTGTCAGTGTCTTTTCACTTCCAAAAGATCACTTGCATTTTTTCAGGTGGGTGTGTTGTTGGAAGCACCTGGATGAACTTTTCAGGATCTGACAACTCAAGCCTTGCACTGGAAGTACATCAGCTCCTCTGCCAGAGCCCACATTGGGACCATGCAGCAGGGTTTTAGCTTCCTTTAAGATGAAGCTGATATACATGAAAATGAAGATGACTTTAAGGTGGTAATTTGTGTCCTTCTTAAGCAGTCTTAAAAATAAGAGCATCCTAAAGTGCATACTTGGGCTTCATATGTTTTAGCATTTATTTCTAGAGTTGGTAACAACAGTACCCTTAACCCAGCACAATATGTCCCAGACGAGCTGTTAGACAAGTGTCTGCACTGGAGATGAAAGGCTAGGATATGTGAATTTTCAAATGAAGGGGAGAGAAAGCCCTTTACACATCAGTTCCAGTTTTCCCACTGTAACGATTCTCAGAAACACCTTCACAGTTCCTGTAACAGCATTTCCTCAGAATATTCCATTTCTGTAATGTAAAATGTTCCCTTAAAGGGAAAAGTAAATTGACACACTGACTACATGGTCTGGTGTAGTTTCATTTTAGAATTGAACTGATGCCTTCTCCAGCCACCTAGAAACAGAGACTAGACAAGAGTAAGGGAATAAAGGGTTGGTATTTATTTGAAGGGCCTTCAAGGTACATCCTGGGGGAGCCAGAGGCTGCTGCCAAAAAAAATGGACCCCAAGATGGACCCCAGGTCACGAGTTCTTCACACTTTTATAGGTTTGGTTCATTTGCATATCAGGGTTAATTCTCCAATTAAATCCCCAGTTTAATGATGTAATTCCCCTCAGCTTGCCCCCCCCCTTAGAGTCTTTGGTTTACACATTTTGGGCCTAGAAGAGCCTGGCTGTACTTGAAGGCAAAGCCTGGAGAGGCTTTGTTATGTCTGCCCAGCACGAGAGAGCAGAAATTACAGGCTACAAGGAACTTCAGAGTTACACTCTAAGCAGCACAGAATTTAAAAAATATAAAACTCAGGAAAACTCTGAACATGTGCAAAGTTCTCAAAAAATAAAAGAAAAAAAGAGCAACTCTCAAACACAGCTCTTACTGGTGCTCCTGGGAAGCTCTGGTTTGGGCTGATGGCTGAGACTGCTGCCCACAGAACAGGAGTGAAACCAGCCTCTTTGTAATCACACACACAATACCTTTGTTTCTCATGCACACAATGGGCCAGAGACCACTGGAAAATAAAATGTTAGATGAAAAGGATCCTGCTACCCTACTAAGGGACAGAAAACACACTTGAAGCACACACTCAGAGCAGAGCACTTGTGTACGTTGTGGGGCAGCTCTGAGAGGCAGCACATGCACCCACAGCTTTGCAGAGCCATCAGTTTCCTCCAGTCTCATTCTGTTAGTCCTGCACAAATCCTGCAGCCTCGTTCACCTAAACCCCCCCTCGGCAGACAGCCGAGGTGGAAACATGGCTGGGCCCAAAGTGATAGCACAGGGGTGTCAGAGACTGAAAATAGTTCATGCCTCAAACATTGATACAAAGTTTTGCTCATTATGAAGAAGCTACAAGTGAAGGAGCTTCTCTGAAGACTGGGACTTTGGACTGAAAGTCAAACTGCTGATTAGATAAAGGGAAACCCATTGTTCAATCATCTCAGGCTGAAGGAAAGGTATGCAAAAGGATGTCGCCAACTGCAACTGTCCCTGTCTGTGTTTGGGGTGGGGGGAGAGCACAGCTCACAGAAGCCAGGTTTACACAGACTCCCCTCAGCTGAGGGGGCAGGAGGAGGTGTTGGGTGCATGGTGTAACCTCTGGTGAGAGGCAATAAACACCCATCCTCCATTACACAAATGGGCCCAGCTGTGGGACCCCCAACCCCACAGGCCACATCCACGGGACTTTCACGTGAGGGGCTTGGCCCCACAGGACTGCAGGTGATGCACAGACCCAGAGGCTGCTGTGAGAGACTGCATCCCCCTCCTCCAGGGGACATGGATGGACATTCCTACCCAGCCTGAGCATATAAACCCACCAGATTCTGTGCTTCTTGAGGGGGACTTTCACCACCAAGACCAGCTGTAGAGGATCACCGGAACATCCTAGGATCCATGGAGTGGTGATATTTTCCTTATTCTGTCTCTGTCTCTCTTTCTGTCCCCCCCAACTATTTTCTACTTCTTTCTTTCTTTCTCTCCGTCTCTCTCTCTCTCATATTTACCATCAAATAAACCCTTACTATTGTCACTGGCATATGGTCTCGTTTGCACCTTAATTGGGACAGAAGAATTTCTAAGAACCATAAAACTAGATCTTAACAAGGGGAGATTTACCTGATGGGAGCTGACTCATCCCCTTTATCGAGCCAGTCCTGGGGTGGGATTATGTACATGCACCAGAGCCCCCAGTTGTAGCCGTGGGCGGCGTTGGCGTATTGCTGCACCTCGAAAGTGTTGTACTTGATGTTGTCGATGGCGGGCAGGATGATCCGCTTGCGATCCTCCTTGATCCGGGTGAGCGCGGGTTCCACCCTGAGAGCAAGGAAAACAGCACAGTGTTTTACAGCCGTCCAGTAATCCCAGGTCCTGCTCTGCAGGCTGATAAAATGAGGTTCTCTAATCCTGTGAGCGTGAGCCCAGCGAGATGGAAAGCCCACGGCGCGGCAGAGAGGGACAGGGAACAGATCCCAACCACTGCAGCTGGTGTGGGATACTGCACACAGCACCTGCATAGGAATTCTCACCTCTATGAGGCTGCACCAAAGTCTAACAACACAAAATTTGCCCAAACACTTATTCTGAGGCCTAGAGACTGTTAAATCATTTCACAATGGACAAATGCTAAGAGACACCATCACCAACAGCAGGTAAATGGTCTCCTACTGGCTGCACCACCAGGATTTCTGGTAGCAATTAGATACTGGCTGACACGGCCTGAAGAACTAAACACACACCAGGGGCTGCAAGAATTTGAAGGTTACTCAAAGATTTTAATCCTGTTTCCCAAGACTGACCCCCATCAGATCTAGTCTGAATGACAAATGTGGCTGCATTATGCCTTCTAAAACCTCTTTGGTGATGAGAAGATTTCAGGTGCCAGATGGTGCAAAAGCTGTGAACTGCAGGAAATGTTCCATCATTTCAAAGGCTTTAAAACATCAATGTGCTTCCCACAGAAGCTACATCCCAAAAGGAAAGTAAAAAGCTTCAGTGCAAACCCTCATTTCTGACCAAGGTAGTCTGAGTTTGCTCTGAATTTACAGAGAAGCTGATCCAAAGAGGTAGCAGACTTACATAAGGGTGGAAATTGTTCCTCAAAGCAGTATTAGAAAGAGCCACTGGTTCACTCCTTTGTAGGTGTGTTTCCCCTTGAAATGAGCTTTGAAGATTTTGCAGAGCTCTCACATGGATCTTTAAGGGAATGGCGGTTTGCTGCAACTCACAGAGGTAGGAGGATTTGAACACTGATCTTTTCTCATTTTTCTTTTGCTGTTGGTCAGAAGGCAATTGCTCCTTTGTGGTTTCAGTGTTGTTACCTTATATTTTGTTTGTTATATTGAGTTTGTTACCATGAATTTTCTTGTGTAGGCCAACAGAAGATACTGCACCTGATTCAGACTCTCAGTTCATGTGGGTTTTAGGCCACACTTGTTCACCCCCATAGAGCCAGTGTGACCTCCCAGATCTGGATAAGCCACTTCCATTATTAGTATGAGATTATATTTACGAGATTAAATGTTCTAAAAACCAGTGGGTGGATAGCAGAAAAACTCTTGCAAGTCCAACAAAGCAGGGACAAATGCAGAAAAGCTGAATCTGGTTTGTTCTTTACATCATGTTATCTCTGCTCATCAGCAGAGAAAATCATCAGCAGAAGAAAATATAGAAATATAGAAATATGGACATGTCATCACAAATTCAATGACTCCATGCATGGACACAGTAACCCTTGGGCATAAAGCTCTCCTACTCCCTTCTAGACTCTGAAACAAAGGATTTCAAAATACCAGACAACAGGAACAGGTGTCACTAAATGTTTGCCTGGAAGAAGAATCCTCCTCTTCAAGGTTGTAGTGGAAAAAAATAACCTTGGTGCGGATCACTGTCCATGAGGAGCATTTGCAGCAGAACCCTCGTCACAGAACTGCCTCTGAGCTCCTCTGCAATCCAAACACCTCCCTGGGAAGGGCTCCACTCCTGAAGCCCTTGGGCACAGCTTCCAAGGTTTGGTGTGAGGGGAGGTCCCAGAGCAGAGGGATGACACCCTCCAGTGAGACCTGGTGCACACGGCAGGACACGGCTGCACCAGTGACTCCCACAGCATGAGGAAATTTATGATGTTTGGGTCTGATTTCCAGATCTGCCCTGCAAAGCAGAAAAGCTGCTTGCATGCCTTCTGAAGCAGAAAGCTGTAAATGGGTTTCTTTTGTAAGAACCACTCACTCTGCCATTCACTACTGTCTGATTCTGGAAACAGGTCTTGGACAAACAAGGGATGACTGGGAGTTTTCCAAACTACTTTTATCTTTCTTGGTGGGAATTCTTTGGTCACCAAGTCCTCAGGTCCTCAATTAATGGCATATTTATGTTGATGCAAAGCAAAACTATCCCAGAGGTTCTGTGTCCCTTCTACATTTCCTCCTGGGGTGCTCATTTTGCAAGCATGTTACTTTGTAGGGTAGATAGAGATTGTGTAATGAAAAAGCTGAAAGGAGCTAAGGACTTCTCTCCCTTAATGTCAGATATTTGCAAGGGACCCCCCATACACATGGTAATTGCCTCAAACTTTCATTCTCAGCAGAGAAAGGCAGAGGCTGGAACTTTTATAGTCAAATGCTTCTCATAATAATGTAGACACTGAAACTGGGTGAGATAAATAATGTTCCAGAGGAGCCTATCTTGACTATAAAGGGAATTTAGCCTGCTACTTTGCTAGACATCTTAAAATTGGACTGCTGAAGTGTATCCCAAATAATGGTTAGAGAAAAAATGTGGAGAAAATATTCAACAGTCACACTGCTTTTCAGCCCTTAATCATATTTGGGATTGTGTTAATCCATTGCTTGAGTCTTAGAAATGCTAACCTGGGTCCTCATTTTATTCTTTACATGAAGAACAATCCACACACCAGCTATCACCACACTACTCCTGTCACTCTACACCTGAGGAACTTCTGTGTTTTCCCATTTGTGTGGCTCACATTTATTACCACCTGATGTGTTTTGCATCTGAACAGCACAAGGGGGGGATCTCTGGGGTGTAATACAACAGTTGTGGTCAAAATACATGATGAAATTCCATTAATCTCTATCAACCTATTCATGTGAAATCACAGATTCTGAACTTTCATGAAATCCAAGGCCTCTGTAAGCTGTCTATGATGGAAGTTCTGTTTAAGTCCCCTGCACTCAAGAAATGTAAATGTTTAAGATACTATTGCTTCCACAAGTGTTAATTTCTCTACCCTCAGGTTACAGACGAAGTCAAATGCCATGCCAGGGTTATGGTATGAAATGGGTATGAAAGTAACTGATGGAACTTCATCTTCTAAACCTCCCATCTCATCCATGGAGGTGGCTTCCTAGCTCTGCTGGTATCCACATGTGTGGAAATCACACCCCTGCATGTATTAGGAACAGGAAAGGTTCAGTATCTGGACAGACTGCACAGCTACCTAACTCCCAAAATATTTTCACACCACAAGTAAGAAAGTAGGCTCTGAGTCACAGATGGAAAGAGAAAATCCAGGGCAGAGCTGTTCTCTTAGCAAAAACCCAGAATGGAGAGCCTTTTAATTAAACATTGCATACCTGAGAGATTTCACAGCCTGTCCTGCCCTATAAAAGACAGCAGAGAGAGCAATGGGGTATTCAGAGGCTCAGCCCAAGCTCATCTCAGTGAGATCTGCAGGAACACTCAAATCCCAGATCTGCCAATGCCCTCCCACTGCCAACGCTGCTTGTGGGCTGTTTTTCTGCCTGCCAAGATCCCCAGGTAATGGCCAATAAAGAAGGACTATGAGCTAGAACAGGACTGGGCAATGGACTGTGTTTGCATTGCTTATCTTGAGTAATCCATGAAATATGAGGGGGTTTCATTGCTATTCAAGGCTAGCAAAGTCCAGCCTCGGAGTCAGTCTATAAGGCTGAGCTGAGCTGCACATTCATCAAATCCTTTGTCACCTTCCCTGGTTGCTCTGGCTTTATGTAATTGCTCCAGGTTTTTGAAAGGATTATGATTAAATCTTTCCTAAAAACTTCTAATTTTTTCCCTAATTTCAAGCTGCTACATTATTGTGTAGATTTACCCATCCTCTTTATAGACACCAGCATTCTTTCCGTGATTTTTTTCCCCACTTTATCTTGTTTTTTCTGCTGTCCATCTGCAGAAGTCAGGTGCTTCTGGCAGCTCACAGGACTGAAAGGATAAGAGGGGAAGAGGTTGCTGAAGTCCAAGTATGTCCAACACACAGAGCTGATGAGCTGCAATGTGTTGTTGGAGTATTTCCCTTCCACAAGGCCACCACTGGCAGCGAGGCAGGATTCAGCCCTGCCTGATCAGGTGCATAAGCCAGATGTGAATTTTGAGATCCATCTCCATTTTTCACACAGATCCAAAAGTATTAGGTTCCTAGCTGGCATCTGAGTCAAGGTACTTTATGGGCAGAGAGCAGCATGCATTGTTAACAAGTTATTTACTGAAGCAAGAGGGAAAGTTCTCCCAGGCATATTCGTAGACATGATGGATTTCAGTAAACTAAATATAATCAAAAGATTCTGCTTTATAGGCAGTGCTTCACATCATCCAGTGGGGCTTTTTTTCCACTTAATAAAAACCAAGCAGACAATTTGGACTGGAATTTGAGTGACATATGAAGTTCCTCTCCCTTCCATCCTCTCTAAAACTAGGTATTTGTCAGTGTCCTTCTCTCTCTCTGAATAGATTGGTGGTGAATGAATAAAACCAGAAGAGAAAGGACAGTAAATTTAGTTCTCTTATAGACTCCACTAGGCTAAAGGGTATTTTCACTTCAATTTTATTCACTTTGATTTGTCCAAGTCTGTTGAGCACATTGCTAAACAGCACATGCATTCAATGCTTTTGCCTACCAGTGGACAGATTTCTTCATTAACAGCAGATTTTCCAAGGTGTTGAGCACCCATGATGACTTTACTGGGAGTTCCAGAAATGCTGGTTCTGTGGGATTCAAAGAGTAAATGCTCCCAAGATAAACACTGGAGGTAGGGAAAGAGATGGAAGGCAGAATTTAAGCTGGAGTGCAGAATAAGCTTGTAAGAAGATTGAGAGCAAAGGCAGGGGCCATACTGTGATCACACAGGCCTCTCTAATCCCATTGTAAATCCATCTCTGAACATATATGCATTCTGTATTTAACACTGGCTTGATTCAGAGCAGCTCAACCCCCTGGGAAACCACAGCAAACAAAAACTCTGTGTTGTCTTACATCCTTATCAGATTGCTGGAGAATTCATGCCAAAGGGGAAGCCTGATTTTTCACAATGCTAAAAGGAACAGCTTCTTCCAGATAAAAAACCAGATAAAAAGAAGTTAGTAATGAGCTCCTCAGTGCACATGATTAAATAATTCACCTTTTAAAATATGTAAAAACACCTGCTGACTTCAAGCAGACTTTTAAAAAGGCACAACATCGGAATAAATGCACACAATCCAAGGGAATCCACATGCATGCTGCAGGCCAGATCCTCTGCTGCCCAACTCTGCCACTTCAATGGCCTTCACAACTTCAGGGATGCTTTACTAACATGCAGCATCTGAGAAGCAGATCTTACCTTCCAGCTCTTAATCAGAATGGCTGTACAAGGCATTTGTCAATAAATTCCTCCCTGCAGCCCAAATGTCACTTTTTCTAAATTTGTTCAAAAAGTAAATCCTTTCCTAAATGACAGGAATTGCATTGGGAAATGTCTCTCTAAATCTGCCCTATCCCAGGTGGGTATCCAAATACCCTGATCTCTGGGTTCTTTTGAGATAAACATGGTTGTCATTTTTTCTTCTCCACCATCACTATGCTACTTTTTACTCCAATAAAAAATGAAGAACTAACATTAAAAAAACTCCAACTTTCTTTTTCCTGCTTTCACAAATCAAAATTTCCTTTTCTTGCAAGAAGGGGAAGAGTCCTTATAAGACATAAATGAAAGACAACATGGTCTCATCTGCTAGATTTTATGGCTCAGTGGGTTTAACACTGTATCTTACTCTGGCTCTACCCCTGTCAGGTACCATGAAGTATAAACTTAACAGAGAAATGTAAGAAAAAAGAAACCTGTGTAAACTGAAAGCTTATTTTGCATGATTTTACATGCTACCTCACATTTCACTGACAATATACATTTATCAGATGCAGACAAGCAGATCTACTGACATACATAATTCTTCACTGAGGCCATCTGCGGAATATTTAATGTGGAATGCCTTTCCTGTAAATAAGTGTTAGAGAACTAAAAAAGAAATAAATTTCATTCTCCCTTCCTGGGTCTCTAAGAGAAGAGAGAACTTCCCCATATGTCCTGCCTGACATCTCTATCAGCATTCCCCTGTGCCCAGGGAAGTTTCAAACCCCCAGCCCCCAGCCAGAACGGAGGGAACGTGGCACCAACGCCTGCTGGAGAGTTAAAGATCAGCTCTTTGGCTGCCAAACCTCAATAGCTCTTTTCTGCACCACTGAAAAGCAATGAGGATGCTTCAGTGAACATTCTAGGTTGTTGAGGTAGATGAGTAGTTGAAGCTGCTTTTCTGGTACATCCTCTGTGTGTCTGCTGGCACGGTCCTGTGGAACACAAAGGCCCACATGGCTTGTGTTGCATGCTCCACTCAGATTCTATTGGTTCACTTTTGCTGTCTAAAACATGTATTCCATTAAGCTACCAAAATTATCCCAAGGCTTTGGATGAGGAAAAACTCCCCTGCTAAACACACATCCTCCTTTCCTTTTCATTTGGGTTTTCCAGGTCAGCCTTGGCCCTGTACCGGGGACGCTGCAATGAACCATGTCCTGAGCAGGAGTGATGTACTTGAACACTCCAGAGGGGAGAGGCTGCACAGGAGAAGGACTGCAAAGCTAATTTCACCTTCACCACTTCTCTCATTAGAAGGAAAGAGCCACCTGGACCTTGTCATGTCCCCGGACAGCCATCTGAGCTTGAACAGGGGGGACAGGTCACCTGTGGGTAGAGATTGGCTTCCAGTAAATTGCATTAAAATGTTACCAGGGAGCTCTCAGGAGGACAAAGACCCCGTGGTTTTACCCCAGAAAAGCACAACCACATCTCTTTTACAGAGTGCTTGGGATAACCAAAGTCAGTAGAAGATGAGGAGGAAATCAGCTTCCTTCCTCCTTTACACACCTCTTTGAGAATCAGTTGCTTATGGTCACCACAGCAAACTGCACCTTCCAGTTTAAAGCAGCATCTGCAAAGTATCATCCACAGGCCTAGGGATCTTGATCTCTAGCTCTTCTTAGTTCATTAAAACATCAGCTTTGTATGTTTTTAAAACACTGACAACTTCAGGGATAATCCATAATGATGGGATGTGTGTGACACAACCTGATGGATACTCAGCTTATATTTCATGTTCTCTTTCTCATGTCAGGCTCTGTCTGGTACGTTGAAATCTTTTGATTAAATCCTCTTACTTCACTGCTTCCTTATTGATACTCACCCTTTGTCTGGCAAAATTTTAATTACTACAGGGCTGCATAACTCCATTCAGTGCTCTGATAATACCGCTGTGATAGGAGCAAAAGCAATTCCTAAGATAGAATGCAACTATAATACTCTATCATTATGTCTTCTTTTATGGCTCCTAGCACCCTCTTTATGGCTGCTAATTTATTGTGGTTTCTGCCTTTCACGTACTGATTTCTGCTCTCCTTCACTCCATGTGTCCTTTTTCTCACCCAGAGAATTAACACCCTATCTCTGTAATCTCTTCCCTGCTCCCAGACATAATGTAGGGAAGGTCTCTTCTCCTTGTCATGTTATTCTTTCCCATCTCTCAAAGGCACGAGTGTATACAATGCTCTGCATGTTCTGCAACACAGTCAGCACCCAGGATGTGCTGCTCTGCTCTCAGTGTTACTGGGGGTGGCTTCAGGCACACTGGGTGGACCTAACCCAAAATTCAGAGCAAGAATGCTGAGATTTTCAGAGGACTGAAGGAAAACTGAACTAAACAAGCTTAAATGTACCCTGGGAGAGGAAAGGACAGGAGCTTTTCCTCCCTCTTGTTTCTGCTGGGTTGCTGACTCCCACTGACATGAAGTAACCATTAAAAACAGACCAGGTTCTACAGTGGGACAGGTAGAATTTTACATGTGAGCTGTACACATACATTACCCTGCAATTCTAATTTAAAATTCCATTTGAGAATGAATAGCAATGGCCTCCCTTTCAGGCAGTCCTCTCCACTTCCACTCTCACAGCAGCAGTATTGGCTCACACTACCAAAAGCCTTAAGGGGAACAGGTCAGTCGAAAATCACTGCTCTGAGATAACATATTTCTACACCTGAGAAGCCAAAAAGCAGCAATTAAGCACAGCAAAATAAATAATTCAATAGCTAATTTGACCTGCCAGGTTGTAGACTATTTTTTTATATCCTACCAGATTGTAATTTAGTTTAGAAGAAGTGTCCCTGGAGAGCAATGCTGTGAGAGCCCATAAAATGCTATAGTGCGATATCAGGCAAAAAGCCACCTGTAAATGGGCCACTATTGTTTAAAGAAGTTTTTTTTTGTTGTCAGCCCTGCATATTTCATGAGAAAGTGATGAAGTCCTTCTTTGATTCTTTATGAATTAATCTGCCAACTGATTAGGCAGGTAAAACAGCCATAGATTGGGAAACTAAATTGCACTGCAGGCACTTGACTTTTAGATGGAACACAAACCAAACAGAAAGCTAATGCTCTTTTCTGTGGTAAAGGAATTGGCTTCTTTTTAATTGCCTCACAAATAATCCATAGACAGCTTTTAGTGGGAGCAATCCGTGTGGCCTCTGAATACATAAATAAGCATTGAAAATGGGGGGAAATACTCATGCAAGGTGCAACTTAGTAGGAAAACAGAACAGCAGAGGTTTAACAAGAGACTCCCACCTGACTCCCGAGTTTGTAGGGCTGTGGAGTGAGGGCAGAGCTAACCTGGTAGGAAAAAATAGAGCAGTCCAGATGGAAGGACTTTAGTTCCTCCCAGTCAAAGGAGATGAGATGAAAATGGAGACGACAGGCAATCACATGTGCACAGGTGGGCAGAATTAAAACCAGGAGGAAGTGGGTGGAACAGGGCTTGAGATGGCTCTGAGCAGCCACAAAGGTGGAGTGGAACGAGAGGAGAAGCATCAGCAGGGAACACAGCGAGCCCACAGGTGCAGCTCTGAGGTGAAGGGATATGGGATGTTCCTGGTGCATGTTTGCTGGCCCCATTTAGCCACCGAGTGCCCCTCAGCAGGGGCAGAGCAGCCTCAGCAGAACAACTGAGACCCAAGTGCTCTGTTGGAAGGAGGGTGCACCAGGGAGGGGCAGGAAACACAAACTCCTTCTCTTGGATACACACACACACTCATTTACTGAGCAGTCCAGGTTCCTGCTATGCTGATTTCAACCCTTTCTGACATTAATGCAAAGCAGTACAGGAAAAAAAAAACAAACCCTAACAAACCCCAAAGCAACCACAAAGCCCTTTCCTGCTTACTGACACCACTGCTGAGCTTCCCTGGGTACAGTACATCAGTCAGATCTCGATGTCCTTATAAAATGATAACAAAATTATCCTCAAGCCTCAGAAAACTGCAGCTTGGGCAGGACAAGCACTGGGGACAGCACCCAGGGCATGCTCTCCCCTGTCCCTGATCAGGGTGATATTACCCTAGATGAATGTTTGAAAAGATTTGAAAGATCGACTTGCTTTAAAAGCAAATAAATAAATTAAAGCAGCTCTTGAGCTTCTAGAAAATTAACTACAGCTGCTGTTATAGTCTAACATAGTCCTAAGGAAAAAAAATGGGATGAACATAAAGCAGGTGCACTACAAGACTTATTTTATTGCACCTTCCATTTTATAAAGATATTCATGAACATATAAAAATAAACACTCTGCTCCTTTGCAATTAAGTTTCTCTCTAGTTGTAAGTACAGCTATTTTTAGTTTTAATTTGAGGATATCTCCCAGAATTGCAGAGCATAATCATTTCCACTATAACTCTGCATCATCATTATCAAATACTAGCCTATCTTTGGAAAATGCACGTTTTGCATGCTGAAGGTCCCAGCAGCCCTTTTGCAGCTGATGATACAGATCAGTTCCTACACTCCTGACTTCCAGTAATGCCAAATACTGGCCACCAAGTGGTGCTACAAAGGTTTATTCCAAATGCAGTTCTGGCCCATTAAACCAAAAGGGGATGGGGAAAGGCATGCTAATTTCAGGCCCTATTAAAATATTCAGACAATAATTTAATGTTTCCCTCAAATGTAAATGCAAGAAAATTTATGAGGAAATCAGATTGGTATTCAAATTTCTAAGAAGAAATCATAGAAAATGACAAGGAGGTAAAAAAAGCACTTGAAATCCTCTGGCCCAGAGCCTCCTTAATGGTGTCTCCCCATTTGACTGCTTTGGGATTTCACATCCATTGTGGTTCCAATTACTTCTCTCTCCACCGAGCTGCGCTAGACCAGGCACAGCAGCTTTTTTATGGATCTTGCAGGAGCCTGTCAGCAATGTTACAATAATCATGAACACAATTCAGGAGTAATTGCTGATGTGAGAACAGCAGCCTGCAGCCGCCTCGTCCCTGAGCTGAGCTGAGCACAGCCCTCCCACAGCCCCAGCATCGCTGCCCAGAGCCACTGCCCAGTGCCACTGCCCCTCTGAGAGCAGCCAGCACCCACCAGCCAATGTTGAACTCCACGTGGGCATCGAAGAACCCGACCACAGGAGAGGTTGCTGCTTTCCAGCCCTGGATCCTGGCTCGGATCAGCCCCTCCCGTTTGTTGTTGCGCACGATTTTCACCAGCCCCGGGTATCTCTTGTGGACGTACTGGTCCAGATTAAATTTCAGCTCAACTGCAGGACAGAAAAAACCAAACCACACAAACATTTAGCACGAGAAAGGCCCTGCAATGGTGTGTTCTACTCTTGTTCTGCAACAGAAAGGGAAAGGAATCCTTAAATACCCCAGAAGCCCAGGTCAGTCTCACAGACACAAACCCAGCACCACAGCTGAGGCATGGACCAGTCCCAGGGGTTTCAGCTCAGAGAAACTCCCTACACACCACAGACTTCCCAGGTTTAATGTGGCCTGATGGATTTGAGTGTAGTGTTGAAGAGGTAGTTTGTCTAAATATTTTTAAATAATTACTGTTCTTATTCTCTGATGATTTGCATTAGGTTACAACTGGCCTCTGGAAGAGCAATTCTGACCACAAGGAAGTGTAACATGTCAGTCTGGTGATTTTTTTTTCTGATTTATGCTGTTCAGCAAGAGTTTGAAAAATAACCTCAATGGATTTTGGGTCAAGAACTAATTCAGAACACAATTAATTTCCCTTTATTTTCAGTGTTTTCCCTTAAATATAATTAAGATTCTTCAATACCAGGCTTCTTTCTTTTTTAACTAAATGGATATTGAAGATCTCAAATAGACTTCTCTTTTGTTCATTTTCAGGCATTCAATCACAGATGGAGCAGAACTCATTCACCCTTTTTCAGCTTCATTTCAAGAGGCTCATAAACAGGCAAATTACCAAAATGGTCTCTATTTTTTTTTAAATCAATGTAGTTTGGTAATTCATTTACACTGAAACTTATTCATAAAGTGGCTTTTGCCCTAATATATTTATCAAGAAAACTAGTAGAAGCTTCCAGGACATTAGGAGCCTCATTTTTCTGATCTATATTAGACAATAGAATCATTATCATTGGAATCAAAGACTTGATAAATCTCCAGTTATTTAGAAGAGTGGCAGAGAAAAGCCTTTTAAGAGTTCACTGAGAAATGATGAGTTCACTTCTCCTCAGGATTGCCTTGCCTCAAACACTTTGCAATCTCACATAATTACTCCACAGGTTACACTGCCATAACTGAAATCTGAATTGCATAAACATTTTCTTAAATCTACAGGTTTTGGAGCTTATTTTTGTTTGAGTTATCTCTCCTCTCAGCTCTCCCTTCTCTTTGGGGATCTCGAAGAGTAAGAGCAACTTAAAACTGAAAGAACTTAAAGCTCTTGATCTGAGGAGGAAGTGCTAAATTTTAAGCTTATTGGAAATAAATATGATTTTAGAAGATGTATCGGTTCTAGAAGTCTAAGGTACAACAACGTTAAACACAACAACACTGCTAGTCCCTTGTATCCTGAGAATTCCTCAAACATGACTGTACTGTGAAACATGCTGATCAACAGCACCCTGTATGCTCACCAGTATTTTGATTTTAGATTAAATCATGAAGAAACAATGTGCTGCCATGTAAAAGAGCAGCAACTTTCTTTAGGGAGAATCTGTAGCCTCACTTTTCCTTGGGAGCAGAATTTAAACTTTTAGTCTATTAATGATGATACTCCTCTGGGTCTGAAAATTTGGAGAAAAGTGTCATATTAAGACTGCCTACACAAATGCCACCCATTCTGTGAGGGTTTCGATGAAATCAACAGGGTTTATCCACATAATGTTTATTTGTTATACAAACAGTCAATATTTACTCACAGCTTTGTGCAAATGGCTCAATCAAGCCTCTCACCAACAAACACATTTACACTGCACATCTAGAAATCCCACAGGGCAGGTACTCAGGGTGACAAAAGCTCACCGTTGTCGCTGTTGTCATCCACCAGGATGATTTCCTTGAGCAGGTGGGATGGGGTGTGGTTCACCACGCTGTGCACGGAGCGCAGGATGACAGAGAGAGCCTCGTTCACAAAGATAAACACCACCGAGATCTGGGGCAGGTCATCGGGGTAGGTCATCTGCTTGCACCTGGAGAGAAGAAAGACACAATTAAAACCCAAGCAGCCACCGGGAGGCAAAACAGACTGAAGAGCATCCTCTTCTCCTTGCTCTCCATCTGTGTAGGGATTTGCAGACTTTGCCATTTCTGACCCCAAGGAAAGATGTGGTGAAGGCTTGAAAGAATCAGCCTGGTCAGGAGGAGGAACCTCTCCATCAGCCCAGTATAAAACACAGGGTGTGTGCACATGGATTTGTAGCAGCTCTCATTCCCTGGAAGGTTAAAAACATCTCTTGAAAACCAAAGGAATATCGATGGCTCTGCTCAAAACCAGCCTGGAGAAGGCCTGCAATGCCACACCCTGGCTGTGCTCCCAGGGGAACCATCAGCAGCTCTGCTGGTAACTCACAACTGCATCTCATGCTTTTAAAACCAACATTCACTCGAGCAAATTTTGTATTTGCCCGTACAGAGAGCGCTTGCTGCCCTTTCTGACAGCACAGTTTGTGCAGCAATAACAGACACATGATGGCTGCTGTACAGGCCT
The DNA here is from genome assembly GCA_026261815.1 of Monarcha castaneiventris obscurior. NCBI lineage: Eukaryota > Metazoa > Chordata > Aves > Passeriformes > Monarchidae > Monarcha > Monarcha castaneiventris. Next base: position 6,017,037 of record JAMPIT010000485.1, read on the forward strand.
GCACTTGCACTTGAAATATCTGCAAACAGCTCTGCTCCCTCTGAGATGTTGCCTTGCTAGGCTGCTACATCCTGATTCACAATTTGCTTTTGTGCTGCTCATCGACACATGTATTTTACCACAGACCATTTTGAGAAGAGAAATTGAGGCCTGGAGAAGTCATACAGCACAGAGCAGAGCTCCTGCTTCCCAAGTCCTCGGCCCATGCCCCTCTGTAACACCACACTGCCTTATTACAGTGGAATTCTCTCCCATTAGCAAAGATTTAACTTTAAAAACTACCTACGTGTTCTCACAGTCAAAAGCCATTCAGAATTACCATAGCAATTACTGAACCTGCTCTCTGAAATACTGCTAATGATATCACAGAAAATGACTTCTCCTGCTCTTATCAAACTTTCTGACCTCTATGCTCATTACTTTGGCATAACAATCACTTTTTTCCCCACTATCAGCAGTCATGGGGATAGGGCAGGTGACAAATGCTTGACTGCTGAGTAACCTCTGGAAGTCAGTTATGAATTCTAGTAAAGTGTAATTGTTCATAATTCCTGATCCCAGCACTATTTGCTCAGAGACCTGAGCACTTGTCATTGATTCCAGTGTTACCATAGCTACTTACTGGCAGCTTGCTGGTGGCCTGTACCACACTGAGGACCACTGTGTAAAACTTCTGGCTAAGCAGCACTCTTACACAGCCTAAAAATAAGCCTGGAACAAGCAGAGAGGTTTTCAGGAGGGTATGAATGCTCTGACACAGCCCTCTTTTTTGAATTTCTTTTTTGAATTTCTTGTTTGAATTTCTTTTTTGAATGCAATTTTCCTCTTGAGCACACCGACGTATCAAAGAAGTCCATCAGGAATGCTTCAGTAACAGGAAAGAGCCATCAGCTAAAAACATGGACTTTGCAAGATTTCCCGTGATGAGGGACATCTTTTACCTGACAGCAAGTTTCTCTAGAATCTCCCTTGTATCAACACATCACAAACTGCACCTCAGGGAGTCAGACCCGTCCCCAGGGAGTGGGTGCACTGCTGGTGGAGGTGAGGCACAGAGCCCACCCCAGGCCATCCATCCTCGTGGGGTCCTGCAGCAGCACTCAGGGCTGGCAGGAAAGGAAGTGTGTAACCCATCTGGAGACAAAAAACGAGGTTGTGGCACAGGAGGAGGGATTACAGCAAGAATGAGAGGTCAGTCAAAGCACCTCTCACTGCAGAAGGGACAAGCAATTAAAGGAAAGGTGGGATCACCAGAGATGTCCAAAGCAGACAGGCATGTGTGGTAGGACCAAGGTTTCCTAGGAAAAGACAGGGAACCACTGGAATACCACAAGACCTTAGAGAATTAGGAATTTTGCTGAAATTCTCTGACTAAAAAGTATTTATTTTATTGGCAAGTGAACTGAAGCACCTGGGCACCCAGCCACATGTTCCTGGTCAGACTGACAGGGTGAGCATGAGCAGGACTAATTCCAGTGCTTTTCTGCCACCTTTCCACTTTCATTCTGAGGAAAAAAAAAATCTAATTCAGACTTTAAAACTAGCACACCTAAACCATAACCTCCTAATTTTTGATTTATTTGTTCTTCATCACATTAAATCAATGCATTATTGTCCCAAGTGTGACTCCGTGGCCTTGCTGGTTCAGAAGACTTTTCATGCCTTAGTTCTCAGTGATTATTTGCAATGTAGGGCATCAGGGACTGCTTTAGATAAAAAGCTGGTTTGAATTTCTTATTCCACCTGGATGAAGTCATCCCTATCACCTCTCACTGCAACCCTCTGTCAGGCAGTTCTCCCCTTTTTTTTTTTGCTATTAGCAGGACATAGTTGAAAAACTGCATTTTGGCTGCATTTGGAAAGAGCACTCCAAACCACATATATTGGAATATTTTTGGTAATGCCACTGCAACAGGAACACCTAGATGGGCAAAAGCAAAATCTCAGAATTTAGCAGCGGTTTAAAAGCTGTCATAAATTTATTTACTGCAGTGAGGATGAAGAACAGCAAAAGCAGCTGTCCAGCTGAGCACTTTCCAAAGCAGAGAAGTGATTTAAGGGTTTATTTCCTGCAGACTTCAAGTCAACCTTGAACTCCCAGCTCCTTAGGTCACTTCAGAAAATGAGATCGATGTGCTGAGGTAGTCAGGAGAAATTACCGGTCCACTAACAAACACTTCTGATGATGTTTGAGAGCATGAGCAATCCCAGCTGAGGTGTCTTTCCTTAAAAATCAGTGGGTGCTTAAGTGCTTTGCTGGATTGCCGCCCGAGTTCTTCCCAATGTGTTCTCTAATTAGACACCAGCCACAGCAATTTACAGTTAATACTTCCTTCATTCCAAGAAACTCTAACCAGAGCTTGACACTCCGAGCCAAACAGTGACATTAGCAAGTCTCAAACTGCCAAAGCAAACCCTTGACTGTCACCTCTCACCACCTTTGCTCAGCCAGGGGCTGACAATGGACCAAGTGCACTGCAGTGGGTCAGCCAGTGGTGCCTGTACACAAGGGACAGAAAATCAGTGTCAGAACACACAGAGTCCTCCTTGGAGCAGCCCTTCATGGCCCTGGAGCAAGGCAGCAGGGGACGGCTCATTACAGAGGAAAAAGGTAAGGCTGTAACAAACCTATTGACTTTCAATGAGCCAAAGGGATTCTTTGCAGGAAATGGTTGGAGCAGCGGCCTGGATGCAGAGGTTTCAGCAAGAAACCTATGAGCTAATGATGAAGCAGCTTAGCACAAGACTAGTCACTTTTATTATTTCTTTTGAGAAGAAAATTACCGGAATGCGAAGAAATCAAACTGTACAAAATGTATTAGCAAGGCACACCTTTATAATCCTTCAGCCTCACCTCCAACAGAACTGTAGTAAGAAATGTAGAAACCATCCCTTTTTCAGCCCTGATGCTGTGCAGTGAAGTGCCTGAGTGTTTAGAGCACCCGATGCTCTGCCAGGGAAGGGAGCTGGGTGCCAGCACAGCCTCCACTTCTCTGCACCAGGTCTGACCACAGAGTGAACTGTGGCAGCCAGGTGAGGGAGGACAATTACAGTAATTGATAGCTGAAACTTGGCCTCGTTAACATCCAGCACTCCTGAGTTCAGGAAGAATTCAGAGTGCACATTTGACCTCTGTGGTAGCTAACGATAGTCTGAGCTGGGCAGGCATAGCTTACATTTAATATCCTGGGATTTTAGATCAGCATTCTGAGCTGTCAGCAGGCCCCACAGCGTACAGGCAGCAGAGGAGCTCGGGTCTCCAGGGCACACAGGTACCTGGACAGGAACAGCCTGCTGGATGTGTGCAGGAGCAGGGATTCCAGCAGAGGCTGGCAGTGCCATGGCTGATCACTTCCATGGGCCAGCTGAGGATGGATTAGACCTGATAAGTGCAACAGCCCTTCAGGCACCTTTCATACAACACGCCAAGCATCAAACCTGGGGCATCCTGCTGTTGTCTTGGGAAAGGTCTTTTGAGTGTTCTCATTCTGTATTTGCTACTGCAGAGCTTGGCTGGCAACCCAGAGGTATTTCCTTTGTACATGACACAGAGCTTGATGTCAGATCATTTTTCTCTATTCTGGAGATGATTTTCGCTCATTCTTTCCCTTACATTGAACTGGTTCCTTAGAAGAACATTTCCCAGCCAGCCTCCTGAGCCCAGCTGTGAGCACTGTCTTGCAGGCATAAGAAAACAGGAAAAGCTCTTTGGTTGGCAGACCAGAACCTTGGAAAAAAAAATCATGTACTAACATAAAAAGGTCATAGATTAGAAACTGGGGCATGAGAAAACAAAAGGTACTCAGCTGCACATGAACCTGCTCATGGCAACATTGTAAGCTTGGAGGTAATAAAGGGAAGGAAATTTTCTTTTGTCTGAACCTTCATTCCCTGATAGATGCATTTAGTTTATTTGTATCTGATCCAAGAGAAACACATGAAGTTCTCTGTTTATCAGGTTGCTCTTACAGTCCATTTGGGTTGCACTATTTTTTGTGAAGGACTGACACTGCAGCCATGCAGGTAGTTCAGTGCATTACCAAAGAAAGAAAAATCTTTCCTGCTCTATTTCCCCTGCCCTTTTTTCCTGTCTGCAAACTTGCTAAACTCCAAAAATGAGTTTTGCTTGCAGACCTTAATATACTGAGTTTGGAAATGGATTAAGCAATGCATTTAGAGATTTCTGACAGCTTTACCCTTCAGGAAGAAATGCAAACAAAATTAAAGCTGCTTCATGAATCTTTAAAGTGTTTAATACAAGATATGTTTTTCCAATGAACTACTGGGATGGAGATGACTGAAGGTTTCTCTCCTTCACAAACTTGATGAAACTGCTGGGCATGAAGGAACATCTGCAATTCTGGCAAAAAAAACCCCTGCCCCAACATGTTCTGTACCTTAAAAGCTTCAGAACTATGTGCTCACGTTTTATAGCCACAGCAGGAGAAAGAGTTGGAACAGCTCCTTATTTGGTACATGATCAATGAAAGGCCAAAGATAAATATTAAAAAAGATTATTGAACTCTTGCTCTTTAATACTAACAAATACTACTTTTAATCACCAAGTCAATATGTATTTTGAGCCCTGTTAAACCAAAGGCTCAGACTAATCTTACCTACATGGTTACCTTCTAGCACCTAAATGCTGCTGTGACTTCTGTAGGCACAGACGATTTACCACAGCTAAATCATTAAATTTAGTGCCTAGCTCAATGCCCGATTTCTTTCTCCAGAAAGGCACTGAGGCTTTACAGCTAGTGCTGGATATAACAGTAACTTTTGAGCTGCAGAAATAAACTAACATTACCTTCCTGTTCCCCACTGGCACAACAGAGGAAACGTGACAAGCTGCAAATGTCTCCTTCTCCAGCACGGGATGCAGCTGCTGACCAGTCTGCAGCAACAGCAGTGACAGGCCACAAAACTGATTAGCTCCATGGATCATGAATCTGTCAGCCAGAGGCTCCAACTCCTTCCTAATTAATTCTCCTTCTCAACAGAAGATGTTAACTGTATTATGGCACAACATTTTCTTTCTATTGAGGGTGGATTTTCCTGCCCTATCCAAAAACCCAAATGGAACATTTTTGAGTTCAAGATATGCTCTTACTTTCTCGTCCTGTTTTTCAGCTCAGGGACAGCATTCCCTAAGAACACATAATATAAATACAACTGTGAACAAGAGAGCAGTGGGACAGAACACAGATGCTCTATGTACCTTGAGAAAAACAGCACAATGTATTTACAACTAAGGTAAAAAGAAAAGTGAGTCATTTTCAGAAAAAGCCTAGAAATTATGGTGATAGCAGAAGACACCTTCTTCTGTGTTCCTTATGGAACAGCCTCCATTTCCAAATATCCTACAGCAGAAAAGTCAATGCCTTCTCCTTCTTCCTGAATTTGTTTGGAGAAGTGCAGGTACCAGACACAGTGCACTTCTTGTTGGTGCTGTAAGTCAGAGGAAATCCACTAAAATAACCTGTTCTCCATCTTTCCTCATACACAGTGATGTTGATGATCATTTTCTCATAAAGTGAGATCTTAAATCTACTCCATACTGTGGGAATTCCCAGCAGCTTTTTTCACATGCTCCTTGACATATTTTTTCTTATTTTGCATCCAAAAGTCTAAGAAAGAAATCCCCCACACTCATCAGAAAGAAACCAGGCCAAGTCCTTGTACCTGAGCTAACCTCAAACACTTCCTGTATCAAGGAAAAATGTTCTTCCATGTCAGCCACAAATAAATTACTGCAATGTGCAATGAGTTTTCCAGAACACATCTGGTCATGGGAATTTCCCACATTCCCAGGCTGAACAATTGGATTTGATGTCTGTAGGGTTTGCAGACTGAAGAGCAGCAGCAGCCTTCCTAGAATAACTGTCTTTTATACTTTAGGACTCTCTCTTCACTGTCCTATTTCCTACAGGAAAGCCCACATTTACAGGAATTTCTGTCCTGTAATATTTCTAAGAAGGAGAGAGCCCTTTCAAGCTGGACACAGGTAGGTTAAAGCTCCCCATGAACTTTCACTAACACACATTGGACAAGTGTTTCCTGAGAATCACAGCTTTATTTTTTGTTCTTTATCCTTTCTTTTAAATTCCAGGCCAGTACAACTGTGACTAATTGCTCTGCACATAAAAGCCCAACACATGTTTGTGCCTTTTGTTTTATAACACACTTGCTCGATTTGGTTTAATTCCTCCTTTCCCTATGCCAAATTATTTTTATATTTATAGTAGGAAACCCTGAGAACTGTCAATCAGTGACTGATAGCACAATATAAATGCAGAATTAACATATGCAGCATGAAGACAACTCTACTTGTAAAGAATATTAACCCTTATATTTAAGATTATTAGACTCTTTAAAAGTAGCTGCTGCACACATAAAATAAGAGGCTTTGTATTTCAGTGAGCTGTTTCTGGTTTTCCTCAGGCAAACAATACCAGAAACATGCCATTATGTCTAATACCCTTATTGATTTATACATATAAAAATGCTAAAACTAGTTTCAATCACTTTTAAAACAAGCCACTTTATTAACATGAAAAATGGCTAAAAGCTCGTGCTCACATCCTTCCATAGTAAAAAGTCTCTGCCTTTTTTTTTTTTTTTTTTTTTGGTAACTTACCTTGAGTCACTAATATGTTTTGAAATACCATCTGTAAAAAATTTCCACTCTATCCCCCAGTGTGCCAGTCTGGATCTGCCTCTGGCTGTATGCATGCTGCATCACAAAGCATTAGGCTCATTGGAAATTAATGGAGAGGCTGAAATCTGCTTTCAAATGCTTTTCAAAAATCCCCAAAGAAAACAGATCCCCTGTGCAACTTTATTTTTAATGGTGCTGCACTTAAATTTAAGGAGGAGCTCAGCTAAGTTCCAAGTGACATGTATTCTGCCTCATTTTAGGTGATTAAAACAAATGGCTTGTTTAGTGATTCTCATGATTTTGCAAATCATCACCCCTGTTCCAGCTGGATTCTTAGCTTGCATCCTTTTGAAGTAAAAACTAGAGAAGAATTTTCTTTAAAAAAAGCCGTAAAGGCAGTCTTAGAAAATTCTGCTTTGAGATTGGAGAGCTCTTTGAAGTTAAGTGAAATATAAAAATTGGTGAAACTGATGAAGAGATTATTAAATAAAGGCCAAACTTTGTGTCAATTTGATTTGAAGTTCTTATCAGCAAAATACATTCAGGAAAACACTACCTTTTGTGCAACTTTTTTAAACTTCATTCTGGGAACCATGTTGTCTGTGGGGAACAGAGAACATACACTCTCATTTCTGCTTTGCCAAAACTAAGACCTCTTATTTCAAATAGGGAAGGTTGACAAAGAGCCATCCAGAAAGCCAGAAGATGTTTTCCAGGGTGCATTCACAAAATTGGCTGCTCCCCAGTGGCACCACTTCTTGCTGCTGCCACCAAGGGTCCTTGCTCTCCAGTGAGCCACGTGAAGCCATTTAGCTGCACTTCCAGCAGTGACTGTGAGCACACTTCCCTTTAAAGAAGTACTTTTCCACTCAAGGTGATGCATCAAGATCCCAGAAAAGGTTCTTTATGGCAAAGGAATAATTAATCCCAGCATGTCTGCAGGGAGTGAGATGGTAACAGCCCAGATATCCAACAGCAGGTATTGTATCTGAAGATACCACCTCCTCTGAAGCCTCTCCTATTGCCTACTGAGCCCGTACCAGACACAAGGGAAAAGCAGTGGAGTTGATGAAATCAAAGGAATTATTTTCAATAAATAATGCATAAGAGTAAACTCACCCTGTTCCATTTGCACAGAACAGTTTGCTGTACCCTTGAAGCTATTTGTTATTCAGATAATAATATGTAAATACCGGAAGTTATCCTTGACTATTAAAAAATGTACTGCAAGTATTTAATATTAAAAATTCCAGGTACTTTTGTTTAATTTTGATTATCTCTCTGCCTCAGCTGGTGTTGCTGGTGCTGGACAGAAGCTGAGTATCACAGCGTTACCTGGAAATGTAGGGCAATAAAAAAGTTTTCAAGGTAACTGCTGCAGAGCTCTTCATGAATTTCATTACGGGTTTGCTGTCACGCTGCAGTGTAGTGGTAAGGAGGAGAATAGAGGAATGCAATAATTTTCCACTATCACTTCAGCTAACAATGTTTTTTATGGTCTTGGGAGGATATACAACAACGTTTGGCAAACAATCCCTTCTTTAATGGGCTCCAGTGTATTTCACAGGAGACCAGCTTTAATCTTTGGTCAAATTCAGTTACACAGCAGAATGTTTCTTTCTACCTATGTACAAATACAGGATGGTTGGAGGAGTAAACCTCGAAATGGGAGGTCAGCCATAAAGTGAAAAAACCCACCCCACCACTGCCTGCCAAAACTGTAGTGAGAAGCTCTTTAATCTTGACTTGCCCCAGCTGCTGCAAGGCTGGTTGTAGCCCAGAAAGGTAATGCTCACCTGGTAATCACAGCACTTGGCTGAGGTGGTGCACAAGCTCATTTGACTAACCACCAATGGCCTCGAAATGTTTGAACAGTAGTCACGGGCTTCCTCTTACTTTAAATGATCAATTCCTATCAGAGTGAAAACAGAACCAAGTTTATGGTATGTGGGAAGAATTATGGTTCAAACAGAGCAGTGTTCCAAGAACAAATGCATAAAGAACATTGATTTAGCACTGAAAATGGGAGTATTAAATCCATGATGTTTAGATGCTTTATATGGGATTGAGGAGAGAGCCTGGTGGCAGCAGCAGAGTGTTTATAAAAGCCTGAGTCAGGCAGAGAGGACAAAGGAAGGTGCATGTGCTGTATGTGGGTAGGAAGCTGCCTGACAATCAGATGATGAAGCACATCCAAAGCTCTCAATGAGCTCTGGATCAGGATCCCATAAGATAAATCATTAGGTAACAGCAGTCACATCCTGAAGTGCAGATGGGACTTTACTCCTCTCTCCATCTCCCCCAGTGATACTTGCAGCATTGTTCTCTATGCATTGTAACTACTCCGTGAAATGTCCTATTCAAGCAAAGCACCTAGGCATGTCTTAACTTCACTGGGGTTATTCATACACTTAAAACTAGGAACATATTTAAGTGCTTCATTGGACTGGAGCCTAATTGCACTTTTATTGCTTTTGTTTAAATTAAAGGCTAGTTAGAGGTGAACAGCACAGTATTCGACAATTTCATGCACTTGGAAGTTAAATGTTAACAGCAGTTCCTTTCTAACTATTTATATAGCTTCAGTTTATATAACTTGAGAAAACTCTTGCATTTTTATTTAGCTTTGGTTACATTTAGAAATGAAAACGGTTTTTAAAAACCAGCCACATTTAGTGTCTAGCACACAGCTAACACCTAGAGCACACGCTTGGCAGCAGCAAAACAGTGCAATGTATGGGGATTTTTTATATTTATGAGCTCTTATCCTAATTCAAAAAAACCAGGTCAACATGTGCTTGCTTGTCACTCAGGCTGACAGAAATTAGGCACATGTCCTAGGCCAGGCAACGTACTTAAGTAAGGCTGTGACTCTGAGCAGGCCAAGGACACTCAGAGCCTTTTGCTGGCCCTGAGAAGATGTGGCCATTGCAGCACATCAGTGCTCCTGCACTGCTCCTGCCCAAACCAGCCTGCTGAGAAACTGCTTCCCTTTCCACTAGATGTTTGCTGGTATCTTTTCTATCTTTTCCACAGATCACAAGCATTTTAAATTCACATCCTCAGTGTTTGCAGACTTAAATTAATTTGCCACGATAGAGAAAGGCAGGAGAGAGTGCTCAGCACTGGGGGAACGGAGCATTGCCATGAACTGCGTGCCCAGCAGGCCGAGGTTCTGCTCACAGCCGTGCCCTTCCTCATCCCTCATCTGCAGGCACACACATCCAGCCAGCTCCTTCCAGGCTGTTTGCTCAGACCTGCACTGAGAGAAACTCTCCCCCCAGTGCTTCCATAGATTCCCAGGTCTGTCAGGCAAAGGAGTGGAGTGCTCCTCTCTGAGCAAACAGAACACAAATTCCCTGTCTCTTGGTACACGCGGGTTAATAACACCAAGGCAATAAGCCAATGGAGTAGCTGGAGGTCAAGCATTTGTTTTCAGGCAGTGTAGAAAATGCAGGAGCAAAGCTTCAATGTCATTTTTATCTTGAGTTTAATGTAAACTGCACCATGACCCTCTGGGAGAACTGTGTCCTAATGAAACATCCACGGCGGGGATGAAAGCTTACTCCAGTCGCTGAATGAGACAACTGCTCACTTTGTGGATGGAAATAACTGAAATTTATGCCTTTCCTCTGAAATTTTAGGGGTACAGACTAACTTAGCAACAACACCCCAGGGTATTTTAGTGCACTGTTTTAATTATGACTGCTGCTATTAATATTCCACCATTACTCAAGTCTGCAGTGCCGTGTCTGCCTGAGAGGTGTGTTTCATGCCACCCCAGAGGCCAGCCCACTGCTGGGGCCTTCACAAGACAAAACACATAAATGCACACTAACAGAAGTCTAGAAGTGTGGAATAAATAATATTCTCATCCCCTAGAGCAAAGAAGAAAATAAACTAATTAAGGACCTATTTGACAACCTGAAGGCATTTCACACAGGTAAAATGCAATTCCAGAAGGTTTTGTTTCCAGAAGCTGAGAAACAGGGAGCTTGTGCAGAAGTAATACACAGAGATGATATCTCCAGTAATTTAAAGCTGCCTAGTGCCTCACTGATAAATCCTGACACCACCTGAAATTGTGGGTGCACATCTTAGACCAAGCTCCTTTGGAGCTGCATTAGGCAAGGTGGCCTGGACTGACTGCGGTTTGTTTTTGAGACCACAGCAGAAGGTCTAGATGCAATGTAACAGAAGACAAGAACATTTCAGAAAGCTGGATGAAAAGAAAATAGAGTCCCCACTCTCCAGTATCACAAAACTTTCCAACAGCTTAACTGGCAGATGCTGTTTCAGAGAAACCAAACCTTGGAAAGCCTCTAGATCAAGCTAACCAAGACAGGGAGCTAACATTTGCCAGCCTGTATCTGTCAGGTACTTCTGGCTCTGGCTACTTTTAAGAGTCTCTCACTTTTATTAGCACTAAATTCACTCAAAACAGGAGACACAGGCAAAACAAGCACGAACTGACACTATTAAAATGAAACACTGCATCAACCTGGAGTTCACAATTCAGTTTTATTTCAGACAGAAGAGTAAATTGTCTGACATTTTGGCCTGTTCATGTTTTTATCACAAAGACACAAACAACAACAATAACTAGAAAACCTTGAGGTTATGTGACCTGAAACCTTGACTTTCCTATACTATGAAACCTATCCAAATAAAATAGGAATCAGAACTCGCTAATTTTTAAAGCTTCCTCAGGAAGACACCTGGAGATAACACACGCCTCACACTGTCAGCAGAACTAAATTTGCATACACTTTTAAAGAAAGAAATGGGAAACATTATTTCAAAGCATTAGAGTTCCTTCAAAGCCCTACAAAGAATCTCAGGTGTAGTGTAACAGAGATACATGCAAGGAAACATAAAAGGAAAAGAAATACCGCCCTGAATTCATTGCCTGTCTTGTTCTGTTACTTCTTTTTATCCTGTAATGTGATATCATGGAGTGTAACATAACATGACAGTTCAGAAATTTACAGGAATACCCTTTTCTCCCTGGAAGTGATAGCAGGCAACAACCAGCCATGGGCTCAGGGGAGGGCAATGAAAGAAATTCTAAAATGCCAGCACACAGCTGCATGTCCTGGCTGGATTGGAGCAGTGCTTCTGCACTACAGACATGCATTTACCTATGAAAGAACAGCTCACACAATTTGTAGACATCACCCTCCCATTGCTCTTCTTTAGGAGGAAATACTCTTTCTGCCACGGAAATATTGTGGCTTTCTGTTTTTAAGTTCAAGAAATTACTGCAGTCTCTAAAGCATACCTTAAAAGAGAAAAACACATGTTTAAGTTACCTGTGAATGTGCAGGTCCCATGAGACACATTTAGTCTGAGGACTGATAAGAAAAACGGAGGGATGCAAAACAGAGCATCTTTTATTTTCCCCCCAGCTGACCAGGCTGCCCATGTTGGCAGGTCATTCTTCAATGAGTGCTGCTAGTACAGAAATCCTGTCTTGTTTCTGCACACCTTGGAGCATGGAACACTTTGGGCTGGACTCACCTGAAATCCTATTTAAGCTGGCTGCCCTAGGTTCCTGAGGGAGGGACTTGCAGAGGACATTACACTCTGTACATGATAAGCAATGCTGCCATGGCATCTCCCTCGACTACACAGGCAGCCAAGTCGATCACCCTAAATTAGATATCTAATTTCTAGTCAGTGTTATGCAATAGGTAAAGTATTCATGTATTCAAGAGTACATTCTGGTGCAGACAAATTGCAGGGAATGGCTTCCAGTCTCACTGCATTTAAACACAACATTGCAATCAGTTATTTTTCATACTCCCTAGTTAATCAAATTCAGCCTTCACTAAATCCACATTTATTAGTGCTGACAGTCATGCAGAACTTGTCTTCAACAATTAGTATACACAAAGGCACTGCAAAAATGTAGAAGAGGAAAATTACTACATTTGAACATAAGGTGGCTTTTTGGAAAAGGTTGTTCATTTTTATGGCTCTTTTTAATTTAGCCTTTCTGCTGCTCCTTTCATCCCAGGGGTCAGTGTTAATAATCAAGACCTATGTTATACACTTTGCAGTATAATTAAAGTCACTACTTAATTGGAAAGCCTAGCCCTAAACAAAAGGGAATCAATAATGAATCTAATGGGAAAAGCCAGAGAAAACAGCTATCAAATATCAGAAATAACTGTGAGATACTGCCACGTGTCCAGCACTGCTGCTATGGAGACAGCCTGGAGTCCGGTGATAGGGAGGCTCTGCTCATGAGCCATGTCCTGCAAAAAACGGTGGTACTGGCCTCAAAAAGGGGATGGAAGGTTTCCCAATATTGTTTTTGTTATTACTGGGAAACAGAGTCACTGTGTTAACCTGTTTCTCAGTCAGTCTTCTCACTGGAGTAATTTAACATTGCACAACTAAATCTACAAAGGCCTAAAGGTGACCTGGGACTTGGGAGACAAAGGTTTGAGCCCACATTTTAACTAATCAATCGTTATTGGTGCAGAGCTCCAGCAGAGATTGGGAGAAGACCTGAAGTACCTTCATGAACAGGGTCAGGGCATGACTCCAGGACTCAGTGACAGCCACAGACTGGGCTAATACAGAGCACTGGGGTGTAGGTGCTGGAGGCACCTCTGACTCAGAGTTTTATTTCCCAGCCAAAGAAACAGGTGATTTTTTTCCTCTCCTTTGAGGGCTTTGCACAGTTCCAGTCTGAGCCCTTTACAGCCAAATAAGAAACATTTCCCAAAATGCAGTGATAAGCCCATGGCATACACAGGGATACACAAATAAGCACAGCTGGCCCAGAGGCAGCAGTGTGAGTCAATTTAGGTTGTCAGCTGATATCCCAAATGATCTGAGTCACAACTTCAACACCAAACGCTGAGGAGGAGCTGGTCAGAGCCCAGCTCACTGCAGAGGAAGCAGCTCAGGAATTTACTCAGTCCACACCAGTTCCTTCTCCTCTTGGGCAAGGCAAAAGTCAGCTGAAACTTGGCTCCATCTCCCTGGGGCTGCATCTCCAGTTGTTCATACAGATAATGGGCATGCAAAGGTGCTGTGTGTGGGGGGTTCACAGCCCGAGGAAAATGCCCAGCCCATGTAACTTGGCAAAGCTGCTCAGCAGCTACAGAAGTCCCAGAGCATGTGTACACACCCCCCTCTTTCACTGTGTTCAAAATCCACATCTGGACACTGATTGGGGATCTAATTAAAACACTTCAGTTCGTTTCATCTCTTACTGAATTTCCCTCCAATAAACAATCTTAATCTGTTGCCCAGAGGTAATTCTGTCTGCTCCATTTTCTGTCTGTGTTTTTCCTTCTCTCTGCTTCAATTTACGTCATATGTTCAGAGTGCCCAAAAAAAGGGATTTTTCAGAATTTCAGCATGGTTTTTTAGGTTGATCGAGAGTGGGTGCAAAAAAAAAAAAGTCAAATGCTTTCCTATAAAAAATAGGCCTGATTGAAATCAAAATATCATGCCTATACTTTGATTGTGAAACATTGTTCTGCTTAAAAAAATGAAATGCTTAATTTCAGCTAATGTTTCACTTTACTGTGACCTGATATTTAATCTGAAAGCATTGGAACAAGCTAGTAATGGAAAATTCATCATTTCAAGACTGATTTTCAAAATGGGAAGCTTAAGGTTTCATTGGTCTAAGCTCTTTGTTTAAACAAACATTTGACAGAAGATCTTCAGCCTAACACAAAATATTTTTAGGTGATTTTTTTTTTCACTTGTCATTTTCTGCTAATCAGAAATTCTGATTCCTGGAAAGCTCTGGATCTGTTCCACTTCAAATATTCCTCGTGAAGAAGCCCATTACACTGCACTCTGGTTACCCTGGAAAGAATCCTACGGGTCTGTTTTAATTAGGAGTTTCTCGTGTCATTTCTCTAAGTGGCTCAAAGAACACCCAGCGTTCCCAGAGGATCTGAAAAAGGGGTCATGAGGCAGAGCAAGCAGCAGAGGTGGGGAAAACCAAATAATCCCAGGCCTAGCCTTCTCCAGTGCACTGATCCAAAAGCTGATGCCCTTTGAAAGCCATCTGCCTTCATGCCCTGCTCCTGCAGTGACATCCAGCAGGGCTGGGCAGAGGAGCTGCCAGCCTCGGGCACCAACCACAGCACTGAGCCTCCTCCCAGCACAGGGAAACTGCAAGCACACACATGATGTGGCTCAAGAGAGCTGCTGCCTGATGGCCCAAGTATCACAGGGACTCCACAGAGATCTACCACCAAAAAAAAGGGTCAAAAGGAAAGGTGATCGCTCTGCCTTGGCCGACGGCTGGAGCTCAGGGGTCACTAAGGAGCATCTCTGACTGCAGGGCTGCTCTCCAGCTGCTGGCCTCGCTCGAGCTGCTGTTATTAAAGCTTTGAATGAACAAATCAGAGGTCTATTTACCAAGCCTGCCCCCTTGATAACACTATTTGATCAACTCCAGAATTCTCTTTGATAGGTAATTAAAAAACCCTTTCCTTAGGTATGGAGTGGATTGAACCATTAATTACACTTCACAGCCCCAGAGATGCAATTCTTTTGCTATTGTGAAATGTCTATAGCAAACCACAAAAATGCTTGCCTCCATAAAAGAACGGAATAAATGAAAGCAATTTCCTCGAGACCCAGATTTCTCTGCGTTTTATGGCTAAAGACTTGAGTTGCCACAGCATTAATAAGTTTGTTCTTTAGGGCTGGATTTTCTGAGTACAAACATCCCTGACCATAACACAAAGAAATATCTTCTTTAGCTGATAGAGCCAGCAGACTGAATCCATATATTAATATTACTGTTATCACTGAAGTGCCACAATGCACTCAGCATCCAGTTGCACAAAAAAAGATCAGTTAAATTAAAGATCCTCACCAAGCAGCGACAATTTTGTGTAAAAGCCAATTTAGCCATTATGGAAGCTCCAGGATCATATTAACTTTTCTCAAAAGTATGCATAATGCATGACAGCAAGTGGTTTTGACAAGTGCCTGAGTGTGTGTGAGTCTGTGTGTGTGGGGATGTGTCCTGCATGTAAAGAAGCCCCTGAAGTTATTTAAGTTGCAAAGTCAAGTGATAGAAAGATAGAAAATGCTGGATTTACAGGTGTTGCACCTGTTCAATTCAACCTCTTGCTATCCAGCCTGTGCATCAAAAAGAGCAGGGGAATTGATGTTATCCTGAGAGACAATGCCTGTGTTTGAAAGCATCTGGTTCGTTGACACTTCCCAATTTTCCAGCATGCTACACTCTAAAACAAACAGCTTTTGTAAGTTTGGGGGCCTTTCCCCCCGTCTTTGAATGACATTCCCTAATATGTTGGACTTTTTCTACTTTCCTTATCTTTGATAAAGTCAGAATTCACTGTCCCATGGGGCTCTAGCACCTCTGCCTTCATGCACGGCTGGGAAGGACTGAGTCTGATCCTTTGTTACTGGAGCAGAGGCCAATATTTTGTGCTGGAGCTGGCAGCAGTGCAGGCTGTTATTCCCCCAGAAGGGCAGGAGGATGAATTCTGGCAGCCTTTTGTAGCCACACAGGGAAACCTGTTCTCCTCTGCTCAGTGCCTGCAGGGGTTTAGGAGGCTGACTCCAGGAAGCGCAGAAACTCCACCAAAATCTCAGCTCGGTTTCTCCAGGTCTGGTTTTGACTCTTCAATCAAACATTGTCCCTTTGACATGATGGCAAGAAAGGCATGGACAGAGCCCAGCAGATTTCACAGCATTCCCAGGGGCAGGATTCAGGACTATTCTACACCTACACATATTGAGAGGGATAGCTGACACGAATACATGTTCTTATGCTTCCCCACACACAAAGTTCATTGGCATCAGTGGATTCTTTTCACCAAGTGCTCAGTTTTTTCAATCATGACACTCATTTATATATGGAAGAACATATATGGAAATTAATCCAATAACACTTCACCATCAAATAACACTTCTGGAGAACTACAGAGCAAGCTCTAGCTTAAGCCATGTGCTTCCAAAACAAAAATAACTTGTTCCTTACAAGAAAAGCTTCTTTTTCATCCATTGCATGGAGGAAATAAGATGTGTTAGTTAGGGCTTGAAGTCCTGCTAATACTTTGCTGCTGGGAAATCAGGACATCAAACATTCTGAGCTCTCTGCAACATATTTTCTACAGTGGTACAACCCTTAAAAAACTTCAAGTATTGTATTATTTATACATCTCTGATAGATTTTGAAATATCTCTGATATTGAGAAGAAAAAGCTGAGATATATTTATTATACCACGCTAGAATCAAACTACAATTTTGTAATTGTTGTGTGATTTGTAATCACAAGCAAGCTGTTTACTGCCATTGCCTCTATTTGGCACACAAACACAACACACACAAAATTTGCTCTTGTCTCCTGTACCAACGCAAATTCGGATCCTGAAGAAAAGATGTCTGAGCTAAAAGGAATATCTGCAGTGGCAGCAGCAGGTAGGAAAGCAGAACAAAATGTGAGAAAAGCATCTCGAGGGCAGCAGTACCCACCCAGGCTTGAGAGTTTGCTGCAGAGGAAGCACAGGGAGGTGACTCCAATTTAGGAGCCTTCATGGTCACGCTGGCTGACTGTGCACCTCTGTAGTGCAACACATTTTTTAATTTGCTGCATGGGGATGAAAGCATCTCCTGAAAAGCAATTAAACTGCCAAATGTTTATGAACCTATGCTTGCAGATGGAACGGAAGACTTATACTATCAGAATAAGATAGTGAACAACAGTAAGAGGGGAGTTCAAATGAACTAAAATACAGTATTTCTCATCAAGCTTGGAATGTTAAAAGTCCCAAGTTTGCATACTGAAATCATGTTTACTTTCATAAATTGTGCCTATGCAATGCAAACTTGAGTATAAATTCTCCCAGTTCATATCTTTAATACCTACTGGTGTGTGCAAATACATGGACTGAATATTTTAAATGGAAGCCAGAATGGAGAGAAAGTAGAGGTTAATACTTTGGGGATGAGAATTGAGGTAAGTGTTTTTATTCACAGGCTGGCCGTGGACTTTGTACATGGCCTTGGACATTGATTCTACCTCACTTCTCAATTTAAAAATGAAAAGCCCTCTCTTTTTAAAAATGAACAGTTCTGGGAATTACATGAATATAAATCACAAGCAAAGTGAGAAGTGCTCAGCAACGGAGAGGGAAGGGCAAGTCAGCACACAGAGAAGCTGGACAAGGAGGGTTTTTCAAAGCCTGAATCAAGCTCCGGGAGGTTCAGTTCTCTCCAAAACGTAATTAGAGCAGAGTGTCTAAACCAAACAGTCAAGCTCAGCTTTGGTATATGTCCTTCTTATTCTGGTGGCTGCGGGAGTTGGGTACTCCACACAAATGCTGGTTCTTATCTTCACCTCTGGGACACCTTACCCCGAGTCTGAGCAGATGAGAAACGCCTGCAGATGTTGTTTCAGGTTGTTTATTTCTCCTTATCTCTGCCAGCTCTCAGCTCCGGCCGCACATCTGATGCAGCCGAGTCCAAGCGGGCACTGCCCAGTCCTGGGCTGTCCCGGCCTTTTTGTGCCCTTTCCATCATCCAACCATTCTTCACAATGTATTTATTATTTACTATTCTATGCCAATTAATTTGCACCTATTCTAGACACGTCATTTCTACCTCTTTTTCATTCTACCAATCCTTTTGTGCCACCACCACCAGAGAAGATGGAGGAGAAGGAGAAGAAGAAGAACAGGGCAACACCCAAAATCCTCCATCTTAAACCCTGCATCCTCATATTAGAAATCCTAAAATCTGCTTTTTACCTTGTAAAATACTAAACCACTACTCATTTTTAACTTCTCTTGTTTTGCAATACCTCGCGCTGCGTCGGCAATCTTTCCCATGGACTAAAATCAAAGCCGGTGCCATTCTGGGCTTCTTGCCAGGGTCCAGGACCCCCGTGCCAGGGCTCCTGACCTCCCAGGGCAGCCAGAGGCGTGCCTTGGGTTCCAACAGGTGGCCCCAGAGCTGGATGCAGTTCCAGGTGGGGTCTCACAAGAGTGGAGCAGAGGGGCAGAATCCCCTCCCTTCCCTGCTGTCCATGGTGAGGGATGAGCCCAGGACACGTTTGCTTTCTGGACTCTGAGTGTGCTGGGCCATGTTGAGCTCTGTGTCAACCAACACCCCCATGTCCTCCTCTCCAGGGCTGCTCCCAATCCATCTAAGTGAGCAAAAGTCTTCATATACCAAGACCTTCTACCTTCTCCAAACTTTCACTCATTTTCCATAGCAAATTCAGTCTGAAGGACTTTCCGGTGACTCAGAAGCATCTAGAGACAAGTACATCAATTGCAGCATCTAGATCTAAGTAGAACCACCTCAGAAGTGTCAAAACATGACAAGGAAGGCAGTTCTCCCAGTAACTCAGACATTTAATCATGTGGCACGGCCTTCTGAGATACCCACAATGAGAGAATAGGAGAATGGCAAAAAGCTCATCTGAATGACGCATCAAAGCTTCCAAGTAAAACTGTGGGAGAGCATAATCTGAAGTGAAACATCACTGCCTTGCAAATGATCTCATGCCTCTGACAGCTGCTGAGCTGGATTCGAGCTCTGCAGCCTTTGCTTTTGCATTTCCTAGCAGAACACATCTCATTTATCCTCATCCCTCTGACCACAGCAGCAAAAACCAGCCAGGTCAAGCCTCACCGACCTTCATTTGGGAAATTTCCCTTTGGCTTTAAGGGTCTCTGGGCCAGATCTGATGCACAACTCCAATATTTGCATAACTACAGACTCCTTTTTCCCCAGCATAATCCCATGGTGGATTTTTATGATACGTCACGAGAGAAGGAGAGATGAGACCACTGAACAAGTCTGTGTACTTGCATCAAATGTGGTATCAAGGTAAACTGTTTTCTCTTTGCCACTTGTTACCTGGGTTTTCTTTTCCACAGCAAGGGTTTGAGAAAACAAACGCTGAGTCAATACTTCTGAGATCAGATTAATATATAACACAGCTAATGAAATTTCTAGTTAAGCTGAAGTTTTGTTTTTGGCAGCTTGAACTGCCTAAAATCCTAATTCAATTGCAATCTACTCACAGAGCACAGCTGTTTTGCTTGGCTAAACTTTTCTCACCACTTAATAAGATACTTTTTTATTTAACTTTCAGTTCTGCCTAGGAGCCCCAGTGGGTCTTTTAAAACAGAAGATTATTATTAGAAATTAATTAAGTATTCTTTTCAATTCTGTCTCCTGAGAGCAACTAGGCATTGTTGCTGATCTCCTCTGCATTAAGACATTACTGATTGTCATTCATGGGATGCCAGTGCGGGTGTCTCATCTGGAAAATATATAACTCCATAAATATGAAAGATCTGAAAGTTATTTAATACAAAATATAATAAATCAGTGCAAATAATAAACATGTAATTGCAATGTCAAGCATAGCACGGGCGTGTGAAGACTATAAACACTGGAATAAAAATAGACACACATTCCAGAGACAAAAAAAATCTTACTGCAATTACAGGACGCCGATGGATTGCACTTGGTCTGTGTTTCAGCACACTGCAAACCCTGACTAAACAATTCTAAAAATATCAAACGCAATTAAAGACAGCTGATTTGATAAGTTGGGGTTATTTTTAAGGGACTGGCGACTATAAAGTGCTGGGTGCACTGCCCCCCTCCCACTGCACGTGACTACAAGAAGCTCAGACTTGTAGCCACCTCTGAAGGCTTTTTCTAAATGAACCAAGCCCAATAAGCACCGATATCCTGGTGCAGTTTTTGATCTGAAGACTTGAATGTGCATATTAATGCACTACTGACAGAATTAGCTATGCATTTAATATGGCACTTCCTGCTTGAGATGGCAATGGTCTCCTCAATTTTCACTCAGCTCAGGGGTATCTGTACAAGTAACTGCTGTCCTGTTCCAACCAGGAAGAGATGTGAAGAGAAGAATGCCAGCATGGGTCAACAGAACAACAATCAATCTCTTACTCCCAATAATAATGCAGAATTCAACTTACTTTTTTGGTCTGTAGTCAGGGATGGACCTGTCCAGTGATATCCTGTCACTGAGCTGGGCATTGTAACCATATTCTTCATACTTAGTCTCTGATTCGTGGCTATCGTCTCTCAGGGTAGCAGCCATTCCCCCCTGGCCCAAGCCTCCTGGACCTTCAACTAATCCCATGGGCTTTGCCAGACCTAAATGAAATAGATACAAAAAAGGAAAAAAAAAAGAATTATTAATATAAAGGATATGGATAGAACCTCTTCTGTGACCACAGAATATTTCCAGGTAAATGAGATCTGACCTCCCAGGAAGCTCAGCTCTGAAACCCTCATGGCTCTGTGGAAATTATCCTCAGCTTTTCAAACCAGAGTCCAAGTCAACACATCTTGTAGTATCTGTGCGTAATGAGCAAACTATAAAGAATCAATTAGCAGCTTTCACGACTTCTTCTTTTTCCATAATGCCTAATTATTGTTAAGATAATTAAGAAAAAATTTTCCCCATAAGAACTGGAGGGTTTCCCCATGTAGCCCATTATAGCTTCACTCATTTTAAGGGAGAGATGTTATATTTCTACCACATGTGGGTGTGCCAGTTTAACTCCACATTAATGTCAGGTCTGTATCTGCTCTGTGACTCCAAGACCACTGCAGCTTTGGTCAAGGTTTGGTTCCCGTGCTGGGGACACAGCTATGGACTGGTCACCAGCTTCTGCTGGGTAGGAAATACAGGATAAATCTGATTTCACTGCCTGAGTCAACAGATGGGTCGTTTGGACTCAGCTGCACACCCTGCCCAGCCTGTTCCCACAAAGATGTGCTAAAACTATTTTAATGGAGCTGACACTGTCTCTCACCTGGGAATCACTCCAGATTTCCTCTGTACTTCACATCTGACAAATGAAATATGTAAGATACTCAGCTCTGTACAGCTCATAGCAGCAGAAAGTTTGGACACTTGGTAAATTGTCCAAACTTGATAAATTAGCCAGTCAACAATGCATTTACAGCTTTCATTCACTGGTCAACTCAAAAATAAAAGTAAAACAAAACTAAGCCAACATAAAAAATGTCCATATGATCACATTGCCAAGAACCTCTTCCATGGCAACAGGCATTTAATTTGGTGCTGAATTCCCATAAATAAGCTCCTCAAATATCCTGTGTTTAATGTCAAAGCTTTCCTTTCCAAAAGGCTCGCTATCGACAAGTCATTATAAGCGACAAAGCTATTTATAATAACCTTGGGAATACCACACAGGAATGTGAGACTCTCCCCCAAATAATTTACGACACCAAGTAAAGCAATTAGAGTTTGACCCGCTCAACATTTTTCAAATCCAGACTTTTTCAAGAGGAAAAGTCATTATTTCAACTAAATTATTAAAAAAGAAGGAGAGAAACTGCCAGCATTTGATAGCAACAAACACCAATGGCAGTACAAATGTGGGACTGGCTCCTCCAAGGGGCATTAAGGAGGGCGGTTCAGACCCTCACGAAGGAATTCTCTTGCACCTCACTGCTAACAATGTCCTTACTTGCTAGGGCTCCATCCCCATCTCTGTTTTATCACAGGACAAACCAGAGGACAGTGGGTCACTACTGGTCTGAAAGAGTCAAATTGTGCATTTTTACTGCAGCACTTACAACACAATCCTGTGCTAATCTAAAGTGCGACTATACAAACAAATTAACATCAAAGGGATGAGTACCTGCAGTACTCAGGAATTCTGCTACTGAATTTCAGACACTGCCTACAAAAATACATAAATACTGCAATCAGTGGTCCTGAGTCAGAACAGACCTTGCTTGTGTTCGTGCCTTTCACAGCTTCTTCATGCATCATCATGCACTGAAACATGACTAAAACGCAAGACTTGTCTCGATTTCAAACCACAGAAATTCTTCTAGCTTATTAAGTGAAGCACTTCAATCCATGTTCAGTATTTCTGAAAATATTTTAGGGAGCTTCATTCCGAAGAAAATGCTAACATTTGCCTTTTTGTTTTTCAGGATGAGAGGCTACTCGGCACTTTGACGTGCCTTTGGAGAAATTAGAACAGAGGGCTCTCCATGGCTGGCCTGACAATGACTCCTTGCTCAAGTAATTACAGAAATTACATGTCTGAGACTCTAAATCTCTCCCCATCCAAAAGGAAAAACACAGCAGCCTAATCTTCCTGCATGATACAGTCTTAGACTAAAGAGACAGCACCAGCAGTGATGCTGCAAGCTCTGCTTTACATGCCCAACACAGGGAATCTTAAAGGGGGCTCAGCTTCAGAGAAAAGTCAGCAGTTCCATCCAAAAAAAAAAAAAGTCTAATTATGCACTTTAAAAGTCAAAGCCCCAGAAAACTTGACAAAGCCTATGTCCTTAAAAGACCGTAATGTGGAAATTCATTTGATGACCATTTGGAATCATCTGGGCTAGGTTCTGATACAACATCAAAGCAAATTGAAGATGACTTCATTAAAATTAACTGACCTGCTTTAATGAAAGGGTCTCCAAGATGTGGTGTGCTCATTTGACTGGAAGCAACAATTTAATTCCAGTAGTTGAAAACTTTATTCTTCATACTACATGTTCTTGCAGTTTATGGAACAAAACACTTGAGTCTTTATGGCACAAGTAATGTGAGAATGAAACTGCCAACACACAGGAAGCATCAAGCACTTGGCTATTTTACTTCTGTGAGAAGCATTGAGACAGCCTGCCAAACCATGCATAATGACAATTATTTCGTATACCTTCTTCTAAATCTGATATTCTAGCTCTTTGTGCTGCTAATCTGATCTTGTTCTGAGAAGGAGTGATTGCATGTCTGACTTGCTCTCAGACCACATTGCTGTGAGGTTTCTTCTCCATTCCTTACCCAAATTGTAGCTTAGTCTGACTGACAGTTATTCCATCAATGCAGTAACATTGACCAGTCTACAGCAGCAATTAAATAAATGATATCACACTGCTTCCTTCTTCAAGAAGAAAACAAAAATGTCTCTAGAAATTCTTAGGAACAATGTGTGTTAGATGCAGCAATTACAGGCCGTGTTCCTCAATGCATGGTTAGTTAGCCAGACCCAATATAACCATGCCTCACATATTTGCATTGCCTTTTCCAACTGAAAGTTGATTTGCTGCTCCTTCAGCCAATGTCTCCTCAACAGAAAGCTTTTCCCCATCACCCTCTAAGCCAAGATGGTGACTTGCTAACCCCCAAATCCACAGGTCCTGCATTGGTCAGCCTTCTAGCAGAACAGAAAAGGAGTGACAGTTCAGCAGCATCCTCCCAAAAATAGGTTGTATTAAGCGATGGGATCAGGAGACAGGTGATGGGATGAGCATCCCCCAGTCTGGCTGAAGCAGAGGCTGCTGGTGAACACCCCCCAGCACATCCTCCAGGCCCTCATCTGAGAGCACTTTTCTGTTTTCTTCCTTTTTTGAAGCTTATTGCAGCCTTCCAGATCCTCCTCTTACCTTTGGGTTACTCACCTACAGTCCTAACTCACACCCATTTTTCCATGGCACACGAAGCCAATGAGGGCAAGGCACAGCACCTTTGCTGACAGCCAGAGCCAAGGACTGAGATCACGGGGCCAGCTCTGCAATGGGGATGTGCAGAAAGGGGATGCCCAGTGAGCAGCTATTTTTAAAGTTGTCTTTTCTTTTAAATTTCTAGACTAAAAATATCTGCAGCTGATACACTGGGAATGGTCATAGCCTATTCAACACTGCAGATGACAATGAGGTCACAAAGAATTAGTGTCTGTCATTCATTTCAAATTTATTGCTCTCACTGCAGAGATTTCTGTGTAGGACAGAAATTGTTGGGAGAATGGAGAGCAGAACAAACCAGCCTTAGTTCCTTAACCAGATTAATTACTCCACAGGATGCATAATTTTCTAGGAAGAAAAGAGAATTCTATTTTTCATCATAAACCCTGTCACAATGGGAAAAGTACTAAGGAGATTTACACGAGAAACTATGGCAAAAGCTAGATCAGATTATGGCTGTGATTATTTTACTATCATTTTTTCTTATTTGTAACACAATTACAGGCAGCTGTAAATCAGGTTCAGCCAAGGCTCTCAGACAAAATTAAACTTCTGATGAATCAAAATAAAAATAAGTGATTGAAAATAATAATAGATGGTCAGAACACAGACAGAACTGCTGCAAAATCTCTGAAATGCCCTTGCTGGCCTGTCTCAGCCCTGGCTTGAGAAGGGCTCCAAAGCCAGACCTCTGAGCTTTATCTACACTTAGATCATCTGCACATTTGAATAATTACAGGAAAGTATTTCAGTTTCTAGCACCTTAAAAGGAGGGGATAAAACATTTCCTTCTAAAAAACCCGGCATAGGTCAAAAAACCAAAGTCACCCAGCAGTTCTACCTGTGACTCCTGGAACACTTCTCTCTTTTAAACAGGAAACATAAAACTTATCAGCAAACCAGTTGTTTCCTTCCTTTTCCAATTATTACTTCTCAGCTGAAAATATCGCTGCATACCATGTAAGGAAACAAAAGTCTTTGGATCCTAGCTCAACCAAGAAAAAAGACTCGGGGACAATAGCAACTCCACATAGATTGACAAAGCTGACTTTCAGCATTTCCAGTTACAGCTTTGGAAAGAAAAGAAAAAAGTTCAGAGATTCTCCAACAGGTTCAGTAACAGCTTAAACAAGACTCAGCTTACAATGTCTTTTAAAGCTATTTTGATATCAAACCACCTGTTTAGAGGCAGGAAGTAGAGCAGTTCCAACTACTGAATCAGCCCTAATGCTTCCACCTTGAATTACTGTATTGTGCTAATTTTGTAATCTTGTTCTGTTGCAGCTAGAAACTTCAGGTGAAGGTGACAGCCTCAATGAATGGCATGTCTGTAGGCATGGAGTGAAGCACTGATCTTCTTCCTTCAGGAGCTGCATGTTAGAGAGAGGCAGATGCACAAGAAAAGCAGCTGGTTGGAGGAGGAGGAAGAAAAGTGCAATACAAGTGAGCCATTCAGCACTAAGCTAAAGGTCTCAGCTCACCAGCTGTTTATAACTTCATTTTAGTGAGCCCTGAAAATAACTATATGCTGAGAGTTTCTAAAAGAACACGCTCACACCAGAG
Organism: Monarcha castaneiventris obscurior; assembly: GCA_026261815.1. NCBI lineage: Eukaryota > Metazoa > Chordata > Aves > Passeriformes > Monarchidae > Monarcha > Monarcha castaneiventris. The sequence continues at coordinate 6,042,788 of JAMPIT010000485.1, forward strand.
AAAGGCTGGCTGGGGCAAACAGCCCCTCACCTCTCACACACACCCAGCACAGCCCCACAGACACAAATTCAGTGAATGCATTGGCAGTTCAGTGCATCAATATTAAACCTGAGAAAGTAAAAGCATTTTGCAGTTTCTAGAACGAGGATCAACAATATGCAGAAAAAAAATTTCTCATTTGGAACTATTTCACTATTTGGCAGTGTTTCAGCCAACTCTGCAAACGGTAGCATGCAGCAAAGGGAGTTGGTAGTGTCTAGCTCATGATTCAATCTAAATGTTAAACAGATCCTGGCCCTTAATTTCTGCATATCCCAACTTTCCATATCCCAAATCAACTTCTCCTACCATGACCCTGAAGCAAGCCTACATAATATGTAAGATTTACTGCCCAGAGAACTGATCTGAATTTTGCCCATATCAAAAGGTGCTCACTTTCTGAGCTAGAAGGAATGCTGAATGTGGAGGAGATTTATTTTACATACAGAAACATTCAGCAAATCACATCCCACAGGGATACAAGCTCCAACTTTTGGAAACTGGAGAGCAACAAACAAAACCCCATCTAATTTAAGTGACTCCAGCATTTCCATTTATCTGAAACCCAAAATACAGACTTAGTTTTTTATAGTTGTAGTCAAGTTTGCTGCATCCTTGCTTGAAAAGTTTATGTCCCCTGGTGCCTGGTATCAGCCCCAAGTATCTTTGCAGATATATCAGGGAAAAGACAAACAGCATCCTGCAGCTGATGGCTTGAAAAGGAAAAAAGTACAGCAACTTGTAAAGCTGAAGCAGCTCATGAGCAACTTTTTGGCTCTGAAAACAGGAGGTGCAGTGGCTTTGTAGCTTAACCTCATCTCAAGACCCCAATGGAAAGCCTGAGACCGTATTTCTCAGTCTTGATGCCCAGATGAGAGGCAATCCTCTAAGACATCCATCTGTGAGAAGAATGCTGAATGATGATGAGGGAAGAAGTGATTTGGCAGCTCTGCCTGTAAAGGAGCTGCTCCTTTTCCACCCACAGAAGCCACTCAGGCAGGGAGTGGAGGACCAGGAGCCTTGGAAATTATGTAGATTAGGACAAATTACCTGGAAAGAGGACTAATATCCAACCCCTTGTGTGCTTTGCCATATGTTTCTTCTTCAAAACAGGGACTTCTCCAGGTTGCAGAGAGCACTCTGAGACACAGCATATGAATATCTGTCAAGTGCTCAAAATACATTATATGGAAAATTCCATAAAGATGCCATGGGCTGTTCTCAGCATCTGGGCTGGAAGCTGACCCTTATTCCATCCTGCACACTCTGCTCCCACCATATTGATGCTTTAATCCTTAAATCCTACATGGTAAGTCCCACCAGGACAGGATTTGGCCAGAACAGTTTTTCCTTAGTGTTTCCATAGCATGTAGTCCAGAATTAGGACACCACTGCAGCAGATGCTACATGAGCCCAAAAAGACAGTTCCCACCCCAAAGAACTCACTATCAATGGAGACAAGAACCAGATGCAAGAAAGATAATGAAGGAAGAAGACATGAAGACAATACAACATGGTCAAGGTGTGTCTGAAATGATCCTTTTTGTAGAAAAGCTTGTGATAAAAGCTCCCTACTCATTCAGGTTATTTTGAGATGACAAAAGGTGGCAGTTCTGTGTCTGTAGAGGGAAGGATGGAGACCTCTGGTAAAGCTGCCCCATGCCAAATGCAAGATTCCTACTGCGTGATTTCATACTTTGAAGAAGAGGAGAGGAATAGCTGAGGAAATGAAAAGACTGAGGGCCAGGTGTAGGAGACAGGAGTAGCAGGACAAACTGTGTTAGTCATCTTGGCACAAAGTGGAGAGGGATCTAGTTCAGCAGTGCTGACAAAAGGCCTGCTGGGGACACAAAGGAACATGATGTCCTTGCAGAGCCACGTTCTCTCCAGATCTGCTGTTCAGTGGTGCAGCACACACACCACTGCCCTCTTACAGGCCTAATCTTTTGTTCCTTGGCTTCACAGAAACTGCAGCATTGCGTAGGCTACTGCCTCTCTAGACACAAAATTCATTAGTGCTTTTTAATTGGAAGAAATACTGTGTTTTTATGTACAGATATCTAATATCAAAAGTAATTGCTTTTATAGAACACTCATTTGGAGCTGGTTTCCCCTTGAGATGAGAAAATGTATTCTAATTACAACAGATAATTCAGGAGGAGATAAACAGATTGACGACTGGAAGGACCAAGAAATAGCAGCTGTACAGTCCATTGGAAATGAAGATAAAAGCTCATTTGTGAGGTAGGACACTGATCCCACATTTACAGAGAGGTGCCAGAGTTTTGCCAGAAATTTGATATAAACAAAAGTCGATTTCCTCCTTAAGCAAGGAAGAGCTATGTGATATATTTAGAGAGACAAAATAAAAAGCCCCTACCCCATGTGCATAATTTTAAATTATATGTGTGTAGGTCTGATTTTTTTAAAAAAATTCATTTTAATGATCAAAAAGATCACTCACAGAGAAAGATCACTTTGTTATCTTTCAATAAATAACAGATGCCACGATTCTTCTAGAAGTTTCAAAATCCCAGATGACTCGTGGTTTGTGTTGGTGAAACATAAAATGGATTTTTCTCTTCAGGGCTTTGGAGGAAAGCCAGAAAACTCCTCTGGTGATGGCATAATCTGGAGTTGAGGGGGAGGAGCTGAAATGTTGGTGTATCTGCCTGGCAGCCCACTGATATTAAAAGGAGACAAAATCTGAGTGTCATCAGTTTGGCACCTGTTCTCTGGCAGTGGCCAATACCTGAGGCTTCAGAGGAAATGAAACACAGATGATAAAGCACTTGGCCAATTAAACTCTGCACAGTCCCTGGAAGCAGAGCTCCTTTCTGAACCCCATAGGCAGGTAACTAAAGCCCTGAAGCATAATATTCGATTACCCTCATTATCTTAACTCAGACAGGTAGAAACGGGGCATAAAACTACCCAGTGTCCTTTAAAAGCCCAGCCACTAATATTAGATTCAATGGGCTCCTGCAGCAGTGAATTCTCTGGTACTGTCACGGCCAGAGTGTCACCGACTCACATGAAATGGATCATCTCTATCAATATATTAGATTTGCTTTAATTTTTCCAGGGAAACAGAGGTGAAAACTCCTGGGTAAAGTGATCATTAAAACAATAACAGAGCCATTCTAGAGGAAGAGAAAGGGACTTCTCCTTGAAAAGCTCCACGGTGCAAGAGCTAAAACTTTGTGGCTGTTTTAATTAGATTCAAGAACAAGCTGGTCCAGCCAAGTTAAAGGGCTTTCATTTCACAAATGAGGAAAATATCTTTTGAAAAGCAAGGAGTTTGCTTGTGTTAATCAAAGGTAGGGAAGGAAAGCAGCGGAGCACTGCAGGAAGGGAGTTGTGACCTGAGGTCTGGCAGGATGGAGCCCACAGCTGGAAAGCTGCTGTTCTATGCCATGACATTTCCTTGACCCTACAGAGCTGACTGCACACCTCTAACCATTAAAAATACAATACCCCTTTGACTTCTGATGCAATTCGGGATGAGAAGTCCCTGACTGCTCTATTCTCAGACCAGCTCCACTCCAACAGTCAATCCCACAGGCACAGGTTCCAAAAGGAAAAAAAAATTATCTTTAAACACAAGGAATAATAATAATAATAAAAAAATCTAATTTCAGGTCCTGTGCAGGTTTGTACTATTCCAGACTCCATTGTGTTGGTATTAAAATCCAAACTCATCAAAGGCTCTACCACATCTGACATTGCCCAACCTGCCAAATTACTGCCTTTCAGCCCAGGATTCACCCTAGGGTCTCTGTCCCAGAGGGGTTTTATCCAAGGTTAAGGAAGACTCTTCTCTCCTGCTCAAGGGTGTTTGGAGAGCCCCGACAAGGGCCAGACAAGCCCATCTCCTGCAGCATCATTTTGCAATCATGCTGCACATTATTTGCAGACACTCATATGCCTCCCTGCTCATTTACCTAAACAGCCTGCTATTAAATTAAACTAACATAATCACACAGATAGCTTTCCCAACAACAAAGTCATATAGAACACTTTGCCATTTGTATGGCTGAAAAGCTCCTAGTTGCTCAGCCCATTTTGCACAGCAGAGGATGGCAGCATTAAACCCAGACGTGGGAGCTGCTGGAACTCGGAGTCACATCGTGCTTGAAAGCGGATCTCGATTTTGCACTGTTGTGGAATTAGTCACTGAGTTCACCCCTGGCAGTGCAACCACAATAAAGAGCCAGTGTTAACAACTACAGACTTGCTGCCCACATCCACTGTTCTCCCTTCCGTGCTCCCAGAGTCACTGCTCACTCCCCTAATGGCCACGAGAGAGGGAAATTCTCTGCGAAAGTCCCCAGGTTTGTCAGAGCAGGGCTGCTTCTCTATCTGCTGCATCTCCACCTTATCATCAGACATCTCTCCTTGGGAATAGGTGGGAGAAGAGATCAGCTGCTACTGAGGATGTGAGATACCAAATATTTCCACCCAATCTCTTGAAAAACAGTTAATTTGGATATTGGTTTTCACAGGAGCCAGAGAGAGCCTTGATTCCTCCCCTTTTCTTTCAGTGTGGTATTGCCTTAAAAGCTCTGTGAAGGTGACATACTTTTTTTTTTTGCATCATTGCACACTGGTTTCAAAACACACTTATTTTCCTGACAGACTGTCTATTTTAGATCTGTAGATATGTGTATTTTTCTTGACCTGTCTTTGCATTCTTCCTTTTCAGGCACATCTTTGACACCTCACAGGGAGCTTGGCTTGGGAATTTGGTTGAGACAGAACTCTCATCTCTGCTTTTGCTCCTCTTTCCTCCCTTCACTTTATTTCCATATCTCATGTCAACAATACACCACAGATGTGTCTTGCTTGTCAGTGCCAGGCTGCAGTGCCTCCTTCCATCAACTTCTTAATGTGTGTATGATTTAATTTTCTGCCAGCAGGACAAGTCAGCTCAAAATCAAACACAGGACACATTTTAAATGGCAAAAATACAGTCCTGAATCCAGCATCTAAACCAAAATGCTTACAAATTATCAAATTATGGCAGGTTTGAAGCTAAAATGCATGAAGAAAGTTATTATGCAGAGTCCTCCTAATTGATGAGATGAAGTGACAGCCACATTTATAGCAGATATCTCCTAGAGGATGTGTCCAAATAAAGGTCTGAGTCTTTCCTGCTCACAGAGGAGGAATAGAAGGAGTCCACAGTGCTGAGAATCTTACTTGGTTTTGAAGTGCCTTGCTATTGTTCAAGGAAATGTTGAGTCTGGATTTGGTTTTGGCTGTAGAAAGGAAAGCTTTAGCTCTTGATATTCATAAAAGAAAGCCTATTTAGAAATGAAAGACATGATGTTGCATGGATAGCTTATAACATACAATTAATCAGGGATTTATCAAGGACAAATAAAAAGAATTAGGTACTGCATTCTCTGGGGGAAGCAAATCAAAGGATGAGATAGCTTTGCAAAAGAAAGGAGAAATGAAGATAAATAGCAATTGCCAATAAGTTTGAGAAAATAAAGATGTAATGTTAGGGAAAAAATATTGGCACAATGTTTTATTTAAAAGCGGTAATAAAAACATTGCTTACTTTGATTTCTGCCCTTTCTGGTTTATTGTTGATATAAAGATAAATTGACTCAGACTTCCAGGAGCGGGAAAGCTACAATCCACTACTACAGGCACTTTAAAAACCAGCCCTGCTGTAATAACTGATTCATTATTAACAAGATTGGCTTCATCGCGTGTGGGTATTTGTACGAATTGACTGTGACCCAGGGCTGGTTTGGGCCCTGACAAACCCACAGCAGGACCCCTGGGCATGCCTTGGAAAATGATGCATGTGGTAACAATGTGCTGCTTTGATCCACCCACAGAGCATGTTTAAATTACCACACATTACAGAATTCAGATCATATGTAAAGACAACGGCCAAGGTTTGGAGTTGTGGATCTACCTTCTTCACTTTACCTTCCTAATGCCACAGACTGCAATAGTGCTTATCTGGTTTCCACCAAGGCAATGTAAAAAGAAACTCAAGTTTTCAGAGATTAAATTTTTCTTTGAGCTTTTCTTTCCCTTATGCCAAAATTCCATGAAAGAATGAATGTCCCTGTCCCCTGATGTGTCTCTGGTTTGTACTTACAACTACATTACGAGGTGTTAAATTACACAGTAAAGAGAGAAATGAGGACAGTGATAGAAGGTGCCTTTACACAGGAGAAGATCATCCTTCAGTGGAGAGACTGGAATGAATCAAAATTTGAATTTCAGAAACCCGAGTTCCAAGTTTACAGCTTGGGCTCATCACTCCTCAAGGACACAAAGCAGACGCGCTCTCCGGTCACGCTTAAACTTCAGCTCACACCCACACTTCTCCTAAGCAGAAAGAGCTCCCAGCACCAAGTGGTGCCAGAGGAAGGCAGGGCTGAGCCCCCTGGGCCATGACTGGGATGTGATGAGATGAGCAGCAGGACGTGCGTCACGCTGGAGCACAGAGCACACGGGATCACTGCTCTGCTCATAATTTAATTATTCACTCACCACTGAAAGGCACTGAGACAGGCTAGTGGGACCCGAGTCTGCCATTGCAGCAGGCTGAAAATAAAGCAGGCTCTCCTGCAGTACTGGTGTAGTGTCAGGGAAATGTCACGCTGCTGTAGTTATTAACTGAAATAAGCAGGAAAGCAGAGAAAAAAAATGCTTGTGCTAACATATTGCCAATTAACAGAGCAAGCAAAGGAGTTCAATGTGGACATCTGAGTCTGGTTCCTTTAAAAGCTCAAAATTTAATTTTCGTGATTGTGTTTAAATAAGTAAAAACCCCATTTGTCGCCAATATGATTTTTAGCCTGGTTTGCTAAGAAAAAACATTTTGTGGGATCATGCTGTCTCCATTTGTCTATCAGTCTGCTTCCCTCTCTATACTCTCCCCTTGCTCTGCTTGTTAGATTTTGAGGACTGCTTCTAACTTCAGCCAAAGCTTGGCAGACAGTCAGAGGTCTCCAAAAATTACATTTCCTTGAGTGTCACAGAAGCTGACACGTGGGAAGAAAGTGCCATTAAAATGCTCCTCCTGAGAGAAGAGGCTTGGTGAAAGATCAAACACAAGAGACCTGTTGGAGCTGTTAGAGACCACCCAAGAATTCACTGGTGGGATGCCAACCCACAAGAAAGTCAGTTTTCCTTGTTTAGCTGCTCAGGGAGCCAAACACATATTTTTAGGATTAAATGTGTTAATTACTGGGTGTCGAGGTCTGTTGGATGCCAGGCAGTTACAGAGACCATTGATTAACAAGGTCACAAAGTTAACCTGAGGACACAGATAAGGGATGGGCAGTAGAGATGGGCTGTCACCCTAAATGAAGAGCAGAGGACAGCCCCCCTGGAAATGAAGGCCAGGTCTCCTGAGCCTGGGACTTGTATTTCCACAGCTCAAAATATTTTCTTGATCCCAGCACTGGAGCTGCTCCTTCTGCCCCCAGTTCCAGTTTCTGTGAGCTCACACACTCTGCTTCTTGTCAGGTGTTTGTGGCAAAGATGAGAACCAGGGTAAGTGATAAAAGATTGTGTTTTTTGGTCACAGATTAGGGGATTCCTAATGAAATAATGAGGTATGCGTGGGATCCCATTTAAAACTACTTTCTCATGTTAAAGAAAATTCACATGGAAATGCCTGACTTGCTAGATTAGGATTTCTTCCTTTGGAAAGGGAGAACACAGAAGTGAGGCACCATGACAGCAGGGCACCCCCCTCCATGCAGCTCTGTCTGTTTCCCCTGGAATTTATCAAGAAATTAATCCTTCTGATTGCTTATAGTAGGAGGGCTTTTCCCTCCCTACCATTGAAAGGAATGTAAAGCTAGATATGATCCCAAACCCACAAAGCCTCATGAGCAGAGAAGCAAACAGAACCTCTCTTTCTCTTCTTTAACAGGAAATTTTTCAGTTCAGTATCTGTCTAAACACTTTTGAAAATAATCAACCTCTAGTTTCACAACCATATGCTGAGGCACTGAGAACCCACAGGCATGCAGTATCACCCATCAAACAGATTAGAGGCATCTCCTTCCAGCTCAGGGACAAACCCAGAAGATCATACACTGATTTCTGCCTCTAAAATGAATTTCCACCCTGAAATATCATTTCACTTTATGACAGTACAATGTGTCTCAGCCTACCCTCACACAGAGCACTGCCTAGTCATGTCTAATTGGTGTTGATCCTGCATGAGCTGTCCTGTCCTTTGGGCCTGGCTCTGACTTTGCTACTCAGTGCCATCAGGAAGCCATGCAAGAGCTTCTCTCTCTCAAAACTGGTCTGCAATAAGTATCAACACTCCGTGTAAAGATGCTTTGTCAAACTGTGGTTTGGGCTTTCCCAGAGTGACCTGTCCTGCATGGTGCTGCCAAGGGGAGCTCCAGCTCTCCTAATAAGGGCTGGAGCAGCTGTGCCATGAGTTGGGCACAGACCCTGACCTCAGTTCACTCATCCCATGAGCGCTTCCCTCAACTATAAGCAACTGCAATAAAAAAAAATTTCACCCTGGCCTCATTCTTCCAGAGGCTCCACTGTGTCTCTACGACTCTGTTTGTGCTCCAGCTTCTTGTCAGCATGATTAAAGGCTGAGAGATGCCTAAACAAGTAGTCCTGTAACATATGCAAAAATCCTTCTGCAGTGATCAGCTCCTTCTCTGAGGGCTGCATCACTTAGCCCGTGTCCCTTGGCGTGCTGGGCTGCTCCATCCCAGCTTCAAAGTTAAGGCCACGTCTTTGTTCCCTCATAAATATTTCTCCTCCATTTGCGCACATCTTTTGTTCGCTCTTCCCATTGTGTAAAGAAGACTGAAAATTCTCACTTTGTGAATTTTTTAATGTGTGGCAGAAAGAGGGAGACAAAGAATCCAGTTATTAGGCAGATCAGGTTCAGAATGAATCACAGAAGAAATTCTTCCTTCCATGACCTCATCTGAGAGGGCTCTCTGCAGCCTGGCTTTGAGTTATGTGGGCCTGGAATGGGAACATAGCTGAGAATATGGGACCCATACCAAGCTGACTCTTTCAGGAAGCAGAAGGGTTTGCATATAACCCCACTGGATACAAGCATAAAAGCCAATTCCCTTCCAGAATTAATTTTCTGTTGAATGGAAACGCATTGAGCCAGATGGATCTATTTCAGGAGGAGGATCAGGCTGGCACAGGTCTAAAATCAAACATTATTGAGTTTGTGTGTTCAGAGCTGGAATAACTGAGGGTGAAGTGTTCAGTGCAGGTGCTAACACAGTCACATCTATGCCTAAAGGAGCACCCCAGGAAGGATGTGTTGAAGGATTTTGCCAAATATTAAATTGAAGAAATATGTGAAGTTTATAATTAATACCTGCAAACACTTTCACTGCTCCTTACAATACTAGCAGTGAACAAGCAAAAGACATTTTTCAACTGCTGAGAAAGTTGCAGCTTCTGGCAGATGCAGAAGTTCATTAAAGAGTGGTAGAAACAACTGGTCACCTGGAAGAAATAAACAAAGCAGGCTCTAGTGGAGAATTTGGCTGCCCACATCCCTGTGATGGTTTTTGAGTCAGCAGCCTAAATCCACAGGCCTGGGTCCTGAGGATTCTCCATGTGACACAGAAATTATGTAACAGAACTACCAAAAAAAAAGTGGTTTCCAAACCCCAGGCCAGCACAGGCTCACACCTAAGCCACCCAACCACCCATTTTTGCAAGCCAAACCAACTCATTGCTTGTGGACGTTGAAAGCATCAACTCTTTCAGCAGCTGGGCAGCTTAGCATTGGGCTGTTTAATAACTCCACCATGCTCAGCTCTCTCTCCCCTCACGCCCCACTCCCATCTGGTGCATGGAGCCACCTGCAATCCATCAGCAGGTTTTAGGATTAGCAGCTCCGTGCTGGAGAGCCTGATTTTCCTATCAGAGGTGTGAACAGTGCCTGCTCCCTGCTCTGCACCTGCAGTGCAGTGCTGGTAGCACACCCAGCACCCACCCCCAGCTCACACCAGAGCAGTGGGGTCAGCACTGGCCACCAGCTGAATTCTGCTCGTGGCAGACACCAGTGGGGCTGAGCTCTGCAGACACAGAACTTTGCAGCTATCAGTAGCCTCATTTTACACATGGCTGCATGACCAGAAATCTGTCTTACAAGGAATCTATGGAGCAACTGCAAATTTTCATCCTGAGGAAAACTAACCTTTGGGTTATACAATGCTATTTCAATTGGGGATATTTTTAGTCTTATCACTGCCTTCAGTTCAGCATGCACAGGAAAGAATACCACCAATCTTTTCCACAACACAAGGCTTGCTTGAAAATGAGTTAATATAACAAAAAATACATTTTTATTTACAAAAGCTGTTCATCCTAGAGGCATGTGAGAGCTGTAGAAAAAATAAACTCAATTTCTAAAAGGGCAGTAAGGCCCCATTGCCAAATAAAATACAAAACCAGCATAAAAAAATCCAAATGAAAAACAACCAATTAACCCTACCACCCCACCAAAAATGCTAGAGGAAAAAAAAAAAGAAGCAGCAAACTTCCCCAGTATTGCAGGAAAGGGCTTTCCAGCTGTCTTCATGGATATCTGCCAAGGAAAATGAGCTCCTATGCAACAAAACCCCTTTTTCTTTGCAAATGGTCCTGCAGTGCCTCTGGCAAGGAAGCCACGATGAAGAGCTAATCTGACCTGGTCTGAGAACTCCTTTCTGCAGAATGCAAACTGGAGCCAAAAAGCACCAACACAGAAACAACCAGAGCCCCCAGGAGTAGGAGTCAGAGGCAGGAACACAAAGTTCACCAGATCTCTACCAGAAAGAGGAATCTGCCCAAAACCTTCAAGGAGGAAGGATCCTGTTCCCAACCATACTGAAGTAGCACAGGGACACAGCAAGACTTCATCCTTTGTATGACATGTACATCACCACGATTACCAAATCTCCTGTTCATCCTGTGGCAAAAATGCCCTCAGTTGGCCAAATTTACTACTGGAGTCACTGTACTGATCACTACTGACTGTGCTGATGCTTCTGGATCAATAGCAAAGATTAATTTAGGCAACTGGTTTCAACAGGACTACGTGCAGGGGTGAGCTGAGGAGAATTTGAATCATTGCTGCAGTCATAAAAACCTCCTTGAGGCCGTCATCCCGTGCAGCCAGCAGTGTCTGTCACCCACACACTGCTCCAGCAGGGCTGGCAGCATCTGCACTTTGCTTAGAAAGCAGTGTCACTTTGGTACCTGGCTTGGATTCCCAACTCAACACAACTGCTGACTCAATCACAGACATGAATTCCGACAGTTCCCCAGGAACAAAACCCAGGAACACACTGGGAATCCCAGGGAGAGCAGCTCTGTGCTATGAATCCTGTGGCAGCAGAGCCCAGGGGCACACACAGGCCTTTACACCAGCAGCTTCTTTCCACAGACCTGCCTTGGCTCTGCACAGGGGAAGCAGTGCCAGGAATCTGCTGGGGGAGAGCAAGGCTTGAGCCAGTGCTGTGCCAGTTTACAGGGGCTGTTCAGCCCAGGGGAGATCCTGGGGGTGCAGCAGCCTCTTGGGCTGGTTGCTCTAACACACAGCCCAGGAGGTTGGGACTGAAGCAAAGGCACCCTAAAGGATCCCAGAGGCCAAGCACGTTCCTTTGTATGCTCATCCACCAAATGTGGGTTCAATGTGATTCCCAACACTGGAATTCCAAACATTATGCTGAGAAACAGATAATGCTCTCCTGTAGTATTTGGGCATCAAGTATCTCTGCCTGACAGAACCACTTTAAAGTAGCAGAAAGCTACTTAAAGAGAAGGTCTTTTAAAAACCTTTTCCTTGGGTTAGTTTTCTTCAGCATTGCCCATTCTCCCAGGATGACATGCAAATTACAGCTCATGTATTAAAAGTATAAATCAGACTGGTGGCACGTGAAAGTGCTTCTAGAGAATGGCTCCATAGGAGGTGGTGCAAGGCTTAAGATATTCAGAAATCTATATTCTCACCTTCTCTAAAAACGTTTTGCTCATTTACTTCAACAACTCTTCAGCCCCCAAGAGAACTCTGCGTCCACACTGCACATGATGACAAAGCAGAATCACTCTATTGTCTCCTCAGCTCTCTACCCTGCTGCTGCCCTCGGACTCTCCTTCAAAGCCAGTAATCAAGGGCATACTTGAAGGAAAAAAAAAACAAAACCAAAAAAAATTAGGCCTTTTGCCATTTGTCAGAGGTTCTCAAAACCAGCCCTTTTTTACTGTACTGTTTCAGTGCCTCAACAAGGATACAAACCAGCTCATGGCCCCAGGCTCATCCTTGGTTTGAGAGAAGATCCCTCAGAACAAGTCATCCAAGTAAATTAAAAACAAACACAGAATTGTTCAGAAATGAAATGGCCTGATGAGTGAAGTAAGAGGGGTAGGAAACTGGTGTGAGAGCTCCTCTGGAGCATCCATTCCACTGGATTTCCCACCAAAGGTGCTGCTGCACTTTCCATGCACAGCAATGAGTCCAGCTTAGCTAAACCAGGTGAAATAAAAACTTAGTGCAAAGAACTGCAAAGCTCAAGCCCCCTTCTGTTGCTGCGGGAGGAGAGCATCAAATCACAGGGATAAGACAGCAGAACTCAGCTCCAAAATATCACTTCCTTGGACATCTACAGACGTGCACATACACACAGAGCTTACTTCACTTGGACCTACACCAGATCACAGGTGTGACATCACTTCAAGAAATAACAATTTGAAAGCCCAACAGATCCAGCTCAGAAATAACTGAGAACCAAGGTTGTCACCTTCATCCCCAGCAGCACTACGTGTGTTTAAACTCAAAGTAACCCCAGCTAAATCAGAGGTCCCTAGATCAAGTTGCATCATGCTGCTTCCTGATGCTGCCTTCTGTTGCAGAAGTCAAGAAATCTTGGCTCAGGAAATGGCCTTACACTCTTTATCTCCTACAGGACTTTCTGAGTAACCAGCAAGTGCCAGTCGTGGTGCATCTTGTCTTCAAAACTGTCTGGGGAACCTAGATATTGCAGAACACCTGAAAGGATAAAAACTCTAGGGCAGACAGACAGTTTTTTAATCTGTTTGCATCTGCCCTGCTCTCCTAGAAATGGGTTTTGCCTCCACCTATGAGGCTTTCAGATATTCACAGCCATTTCCATGGCCCCACAGCTATGAGTTTTAGGAAAAGCAGACACATTCAATTAGTATTTGGCTGCTTTAGCTCTGTGCTCTCAGGAGAAGATGACTCTGGGTCACTGGGAGGATGTCTCTGGCTTTCGCTCTCAGGAACTGGAGGTGTCTTATTTCAGAGGACAGATTTGATCAATAGGACTACAACAAGGTTGGAAGCTGCTCTGCTGTTACTGGCTCTCTTCCTTCCTGTTATCCAGAACATCACAGGCTCTTTTTATTTTCTTCTTCTGTCTTTTTTTCTCTCCTTCAGTGTGTTGGTTTAGACTAAGTGAGGGTAATGACTACCAAGAGGAACCCCACAAACAACAACAACCATAATAAAAAAGTATGCCAAGTACGCTGAGAGAAACTGAGTGCCCATTAGTAAAGTTAGAGAGGAGCATTAAAAAAAGGCAGATTTGTTAAACATGACTCATTTATTTTCCTTCTTTTCATAAATCTTAGTATTTCCTTGGAGAAGTGCCACACATTCAGTGTCTGGAACCTCATCATTCTTAAATGGTGCTCTTGGTTTAACTGCTACCTGCCTTTATTTACTAAAACATCAAACAAACAAACAATAAAACCTCCTAAATCAAAAAACCAACTCCACCTCTCTCTATCAAGGGTATCAAGTTAAAGCCAGGTTTTGTAATCCTCTAAACCTGTGCAGTGGCTGTAGATGTGCAACCACCATGCTGCAGCTCTGCTCTGGGAAGATGACAGACCCATATTTGCTTTTCCAATTCCAGCTACATGTACAAGGAAATGGAAAGATACTGAACTGGAATACAGCTGAAAAGGCAACAAAAACACCATCAGTCAAAGGTTTTCTTTCTGCCTCTGTAAACATTGCTTTTAATCTCATATGGTACAAATGATTCAAGTTCCACACAAATGAGTCAATGATAAAATTACCACATTTTTTTTTCCTGTCAAAATAAGCTTTCTTCCCAGCTACAAAGGCAAAAAGCAGAAACATTACATAAAAAATAGTTACCACTCTATGAAACACAGAGTACAGGGAAAGGCTTTAAAATCACTGATGTGCTGCTAGAATTGATACTTTTTTTTGTATTTGTCAATATTTTTCAGAGCTGAGTGCAATTTTGCCTGTTTTACAAAAGACAGCTGCCCTCTTTTTTAACTAAACTTTTAGAACTTTTCTTCCTAAAGTGCCTAAATAGAGTAATATTATTTCAAATATTACCTTATATTTATATAGAGACTATCCAAATATTGGCTCATTATGTTTTCCTTGTTTTGGGGAATGAAATCTTGACCTTCCTGAAATTCAGTGACTGTGAATCCCCTCAGCTACATAAATCAAGACTAACACAACTAAAGCAGGTGTGATGGGGAAATCAGTCTTTTGGACTTGACCATCACTTTGCACTACAGCAGGTCAGGCCTGTAGCAATGGTGACTTACCCAAACTTGAGAAAATGACCCAGCACAACAGAAAATACTGTGTGGTAAACCAAGAAACGGCAGCCTAACTTATGAAAAAAAAAAAAAAAAAGGAAAAAAAAAGAAAAAGAAGAAGTTAGTATTTTTCACTCCTGCCTTCATGAGGCCCAACCTTGCATTTCTTTTAAAATGTCCTGAAAATGAGGCCACGTGAAGAGAAGGCCCTCACCAGGATAAGGAAAGCACAGGGCTGAGAGCAGAGCCCACAAGTGAGCAGATACTTCTGGAGATATTTATGCCAGCAGCAGACCATAACCACATAAAATAGGAACAGTTATAAAATGTGTGGCTATGAGAAGGTGCAGTTTCATTGGTACAAGGCTGCAGTCACCCTAAATGTGAGCTGTGCATGTGTGGCTTTACCTCTGTCCTCTGCCAAGGAGCTGCTCTTCAGCTGAGAGCTGCCAGCTGTAAAAGCTCCTTTTTGTCAAAGCTGATGTGGACATTCACATGACTCAACCTGTTCCCAACCCTTACTTTTAAATAGGGGAATTTGGACCCATTTTCAACCAGTCCCAAGCTTATGAAGAATAAACTGCCCTTTAAAAAATACTACTCTAACTTTTACCTATGCAGATTGCCAGGCTGAATTTTAAATGCAATCACTTGGCTTCCAGTGCACTCTAAAAATCAGGAGTCCCAGTCAGCATGAATCAGTACTCTGCACCCAGGACCTGCTATTTCCATCATTTTAAGCCTCTGTGCTGCAATTATGTGAATTGTCCACGTTTTCCCCCAGCCTCCTCCATGAAATGCATATGTAATGTAAACCCCATTTATCACACTGGAAATTGCTATTGCATTTAATCTTCCCACAAAGAGAGCAAAATCAAATTATGATGTGTAACGAATGATAACCTGTCAAATTCAAGGGAATTCTCCCAACTTATCCCTCTGCATCTAAAACACAACAGGTCAAAGGGGTCTAGTGTAGAAGACATGGGTAGGAAGACATGATGTGAGAATACATAATGAGAAGATGAAAGCTCTCTTAATCTTTGCAGATTGAATGAAATCTAATTACATGCTGTATTGATTGTTGTGTATTACTGGAAAGAGACAGTGAAAAGGGAAAAAGGCAATTAGACTGAAATTGTAGTCTGACCTTCAATTGCTTTTGGCATGAAAGGTTATGCTCTACTTGGGGCATCAAAAATTCTTTTTCCTCTATGGTGAATCATTAGCAACAGAGTTAGATGCAAAACTGATTAGGGGAAAAATTCAGTCAATTAAATATTTTTTTTAATGTTTCTCCTTTACCAAAAAAGTAAAGGCAAAGGAAGAAACTACCAAGGTGTTATCATTACGCCATTTAATGAATTGCTACCAAGTCTAGCTGGCATTAGTTCTGTGTTGAATGACAGTAAAATATACCCATCAATAGCAATACCACAGCAAAAAAAAAAAAAAAATAGATATATAGATTGCTCAACTACATCCATAATAACTCAGTTTTTCAAAAGAAACATTGTACCCAAGGTCAAGCATCAGGAGGTAACACAAAGTCTGACCAAGAAAATTCCACTGACACGTTTCATTGCTTTCCTTTCCCTTTACATGCTCCACTCATTTGCTTCCACCAAACCCAGCAGCAGCTGAGTGAAAAGAAAGCTTTCAGAAATACTATTTTTCCCAACTTGATAAAAAACCAGAGCACGAGCCAAATGAAAACCATTGTTTGGGTGTATGTCTGCACAACTCTGCAGGGAATCATGGCAATTCTCATTCATCCCATTCTAAAAACTTTTGATCTGCCAAAGATAATCACAAGGACCAGATTTCTCCTGGCTTTCGTGCGTGGTCCTCAGCGTTCTGCACCTCCACAGGCACTGTACTCACTGATTTCATTCAGACTGAAAAGTTAATGAGTTCTCAAGTGATCAGTTTTGGGTTGCCTCTTTATACATTTGTAATGTTACTGCCTGTGTTTATTTTCCTTGCAGAAGGTACACACTTCTCAATAACATTTCCTTGATTGTATGTAAACAAAAATGTGTGACAGAAACAAAATTCTGTGCAGCTGCAGGGCTGGTCTCTCACAGAGTGACTTTTTATTGCACTGGATCATCAACAGAGCCTCTAGAAAATCCAGGTAAGTCTGATGAGTTCAGGTCTCATCTGAATAGAAGAGGAAAATGAAATAAAAGAACACTGAGATGTCATTACCAAAAATATACTTAATAGGTAGCTCTAAATTTGCTGATGTCAAACAGAAAGAACCAAGAGCAGAAAACTGAAATACTGGGCTGGGCTGAGCTGCTGCAATGATAACATTGAGCTGGACTCAGCCTCCTGGTGCTTTGAGGGGTTCTGGGTACACAAGGAACTCGTATTCCTCCTGAATAAAATCTGTCTACCTGTGTCTGTCTCTCCACAGAGGAGTGACTTTGACCCACCTTATGAGAAAGTAACACCCAAGACAGCCTCAGTCGGCTCTCTAACCTTGTGATCAGGCAGCATGAACAGGACAGGCTCTGAGAACCTTACTCAACATTCAGATGAAGCTGCAGAGCTCCATGGAGCGTTTGTGTAACACCAGCCCTGCTGTGTGACACAGCACAGCCCTGTCAGACAGGCTCCCCTGAATCCCAGTGCTGCCACAGCAGCATTGTGCTCATTAATGGCATAAATAATGAGTCATGATATTAAAAACAGAATACCAGGGAGCTAAACCCAAACAGAGAGGCTTGATACTGATTTAACTTACAGCAATGCAACTCTGATCATTTCAGTGGAGCACCTCCTAATTTCTTAGGACTTTTTGCTTTTGTTGAAACAGGGTGGGAGGGAAAAAAGGTTTTTTCAGATTGATGATGACATAATTAATCTGTGATAATGTACCACTGTGTAATAAAAAAACCACCCACCAATGACATCAGAGAGAAATTAAAGGGAAATAAATAGGAAATTTGAACAGCTCAGCTGAAAAACTTTCTGTATTTTCCTGTGCAAGAACTTTCAGGAGAAGAAAACTGCCTGCAGTCTTTGATATGACCTGAAGAAGCAAGCACTAAGTTCAAGTAATTTCACTATGAAGTTCCACATCCAGTAAATGAAATTAAAGAAGATGAAGAAAATAGTTCCCAAAATAGAGGTTTACTTTACAGAGAACTTCCAGGCATTGCGTGCAATGGTGCCTGCCTAGCACGTTAAGGACTCTGCTGATTCTCCAGGGGATGCTATGCTGAGATGAACACAGCACAGGGAAATCCTACCCAAAGTCTCCCCTATGAACAACACCAAGAACAAATCCATTTTGGGCCAAAAAAAACCCCATTCATTGAGCTGCAATGAATATGTCGTGCGGAGCAATCGAATTTAGTTTGGGAACTTTGTGGCTTTGTGGAATTCACGAGAAGGATTTTCCTCTTAAATCCTACATTCTTCAAAACTTTTCCAAAATATGGTTAGAAAACACAGCTGTTGATGCTTTCTCTCTCATTCCTGAATGTGTGGGTTTGGGACTAACAGCCACACTCCACGTTCCCCTCTCTCTGCCCTGTTTATCCAGAAGAGAACATAAGGGGATGCCTGTTCTCTAACACTTGCTGGCACAAACTGCAGATTACCATAACAGCCCAACTTACTTAGATTTATACATTCATTCACAAAGTAGTAATAGGAAACATACTTTATGCTAACCGTCCTATTCATCTGCATTTTGAGACTACAGTAGCCTTTCTTAAATCAATGTTACAAGTTAAGATTTCCACAAGCAGCCCAGAAGCACATTTGCTCTACTTAAACATATTTACACTGAAATTTTATTTGGTGAGAAACACTAAATGTTACATTTATATTCTAATTTCATGCAGAAGTTCACTCCTTCAGCCTCTTCTTGTCCAGAGCACTGCTGTATTTAATCACATACTTATTTCTTTGATGTCTCACACTTAGAACTTTACAAATCTATGCAAATACAAATGCACTCGTTTTGAAGAATTAGTTTCTATATGAAATGTTATCTGTCCTATAACAACTTTGATGGCTTAGCCTGTTTTAACTACCATGGAAAGGTTCTTTGCTTACCTAGCAATATTTTTAAAGGCTGGTGAATTAGAATGGTAAGCCATAAAACGAATTAGTGGATGCTTCCCCTCCTCATCAATGACAATAACAAATTTAAGTGGCAAAATCATTAAGGAAACATATGTTTAAACAGACCACGAATAGTGCACAACGTAAGAACTCAGCAGAATGGTTTTAAAGGAGTTCTGAAACCAAGTATATGACTTCCAGCTATAACCTAACAGTGTATTTGCTATACAAACAACTTCCTATGCAGAGTTAACCCACCCAGGCAAACTGCACAACCTGGTAACAGTTCGCAGGGACTTCCTCTGATCCTGAAACCCCTGAACTGCAGCCTCCTTAACTTTGTATCTATTGAGGAAGTCCTGACTTTGGACCAAGAGTTGGCAGAGAGGAAAGGTGGTGATGGGAGGCTCAACAAACCCCTCCAGCAAAACCCCGCACCCTCTCTTCCCCTGGGTTTTCAGCACTTCGGCCCTGGGGTCAGTGAGATCGGTGCCCGGGCTCCCCTCCCCAGCGGGGGAACACTTTGGGGGCTCTGTCCAGCCTGCAGCACCCTTCCGGGGCACAGCACATCCCCTCCCCGCCTCTCGTACCATTGAGCTGGTTGTAGACCACTTCCTCCAGGTGGTCCAGGCGCTGCAGGATGGACTCCCTGTCGGCCAGGCTGCCCACCTTGGCGCCGCGGCTCCTGACCCGGCGGTCCGCGCTCCGGACGATCTGCACCAGCTCCTGGGAGCGGTCCTGGATCCTGCAGTACACGGAGAAGAGGATGATGCCCACGAAGACCAAGATGTTCACCGTCAACAAAGTTTTGATTTTCCGTGCCACCGCCATGGGAGCCGCGGGCGCGGTGGCGGGGGGCGCATCCAGGCGCGGCGAGCGGCGGCCCCGCGGCCACCCGGCGAGGAGCGCGCCCGGGGCGCGGAGCGGAGCCGGGGCAGCGGAGCCCCGAAGGCAGCGGAGCCGGGGGAGCGGAGCCGGGGGGAGCAGAGCTAACGGGAGCGGAGCCGGGGGGAGCAGAACCAACGGGAGCGGAGCTAACGGGAGAGGAGCCGGGGGAGCGGAGCCGAGGGAAAGGAGCTAACGGGAGCGGAGCTGAGGGGAGCGGAGCTGTCCTTCAGCACCGCCGCGCCGCTCCCCGCCCCGCGGGGCCCGCTCCGCGGCGGGCAGGGCGGCATGGAGCGGGGCCGGGCGCTGCTGCTCCGCCGAGCCGCCGCCGAGCCTCCTCCTCCTCCTGCTCCTGCTCCTCCTGGCTCCCGCTCCTCCGGCGGCTCCCGCTCGCCCGCCCTCGCTCGCTGTCCGCCGCCCCAAACGCAGAGCGCCGGTGCGGAGTGACGTGCTCCGGGGGATCTCATCTACATGCACACGGCGGAGCCGCCCCGCCTCGCCCGCGCCCTGCGGAGCGGCCCCGCCGCCGCCGCTGCTCGCCCGCGGAACGCGCCGGGGGCCATTTTATCGCCGCTGCGCACCTGGAGAGCGCCCGCCCTGCCCCAGCAGCGCTGCGGGCAGCTCCTGAGGCCGGCAGGACCAAGGTGTCCTTGGCTGTGGTGCAGCCCTGGAGGGGAGGGGATGCCCCACCCGTCTCAGCGGTGGGAAAGAGCTGAAACAAGTTGAGACGCTCCCAGCAAGAGGGAGAGCTCAGCTCCGTGGGTTTCGCAGCAGCCCGAGTACCACACTGGCCTGGGATCCCGCATGGAAATGACATGGCTGGGACCGCATCCACAGGCAAGAGAAGTTCTTGCCAAGCATCCATAGAAATATAGACTCACAGAAGAGTTTACGTTGGCAGAAATGTTTAAAAGCCCATCTGCTCCAAGGCCCCTGCCATGAGCAGGGACATCTTCAACTAGATCACGTTGCTCAGAGCTCTGTCTGAGCTGACCTCAAACATTTCCGGGGATGGGGCATCCACCAGCCCTCTGGGCAACTCATGCCAGCATTTTACCACCCTCATCATAAAACATTTATCCTTTATATCTAGTCCAAACTGATAATCTCTCAGGTCAAAACCATTAACTCTTTAATCTCAACACCTATAGGCATTAAATATGCCCTTTCAACAGCTTCTCCATTCATGTTCTCAGTGATCCTCCTTTTATATACTCATCTCATTTACAGGGTCACATACCATAGGACAGATCCTGGTTCTGGGATTTTTTTTCTTTTCATCCTTCCTTCTTGGTTTCAGGAGCTGTCAACAGCAAAAGTTACAACCTCCCTGAATTCATGGAAACTTAGCAAGTCCTGCTCAGGTTTTCCTGAGATATAAATTCTCCACTGCTGGTCCAACTTCTGACCCTCCTGCTGCTCAGCTTCTGCGAGGCCCATGAGGGTCCAGTTTCTCTGAGATGTGTTTCTGTCTTGGAGGAACTCTTCCCTTGTCTTTTGAGGATCACCAGTGAGACCTGCGTTGAGGAGATCAGCAAAGCAGAAAAAACCTAGACTGGAGTTTCATCATCATCTAATCTTAGCCCTGGAAGAAGATGCCACAAGTTTCTGCAGTGTCATCTCTTCCAAATAGGTGTGTGTCTATGGAAATATGTCCAGGATTTAGTTATTTCCTACATTACTGGATTCTTAAACACAAACAATGCCTTAGGTGGAGGATCAGATCTTTCACTCAAGGTGTAGCAAAACTCTCTTAGCCACTCAGCAGAAGCAGCTCAGAATCTGAAATTTTCCAGTGCTTTGATTATTTCAGTAGAATTTTTATTGCAAATCTCTCACAGCATTACATTTTCCTAGCAAATAACAATTTGGTTTAAGAAAATATTGAACTAATGCTCTAGTGCAGCTTATTGGATGGCTCCACAGCATTTAATATATTATAGCAACACCTGCTGGTCTTGATATGGTTAAGAATCTGTTACATCCATATTTCCATTATCAACCCCAAGTTCACAAGCTGGCCACAGGAATTCAGTTTGGATTCTGACACGAGTTTATAGTTTGTCCCAAGGCTTGTAAAACACCTTCGGCTTCCGCAGAGAATTTCTCAAGTTTTGATGAGGATTTTTTGCACCACTGCAATTTTAAACTGGCTTTCACAGATATGATTTCACCCATGACTGGCTTAGCTAAAGGAAACCACTTTTTGACCTAAGTAAATGTTCTTAAATGGTCAGCTTAAAATATTCTCATACTCTTCTGTACACACCACAGCCATGTTCACATGGCTGAAACCTCATGCAGTATCACTCAACAGCTAGCTGGTATAGCTCGCTGTTCCTTCAGACATCTAAAGCAAGTTGCAAAAGACATACTAGAGCTGACTGAAGGACAGCAGAAGTGTCTCTGGAAAAATTTCATGATCAAATGATGTATTTTATTTTTTTCTTGGAACCAAACAAAAAAGGCACTGAAGTATTTTCACACAAACAGCACTGAGCTGAAGCCACTGTTTCCTGCCTAAAAGGGTCAAGCTCCAGTTTTTCTTCCCATCCTACAAATGGAGACCATGGGAAGGCATGGATAGTTTGTTCCCAGCCCATGGAACAAGCCAGAGGCAATGCTGGGATCCCATTTGTCTTGGAGTGACTCTATGATGTGTATCCCCTATCACAGCTCTATGCCAAAAAAACCCCAACTAATTTTGTGCCTTTTTCTGTGCCTTTAAACTGAGCTTGAGAGGGAAGGAAAAAAAAAAAACCCCACCAAACAAACTTTTCAAAGTAGTTCCCAAGGACAGAGAGATTGAGACTCCTCTGCGTTCCCCAGCTGCAGGAGCACGGAGGGAGCACCCTTCATTTTGCTTCTTCAGCCAGCTCTTTGGGGTTTTTCTCCTTTCCTTTTCTCTGGTGTGGTTCCTGGGGCTTTGTGTTTTTTCTTTTTTTCTCTTCTGGACTGTTTCAACACCATCAGAACACATTGGGAGAATTTTCCTTCAGGCCCAGAGATGGCCTAAGGCCTGAGGCCTCACCCATCCAGCTCCGAGGAGGAGAGAGACCACACCTGCAGAAGGACTCTGAAATCTTCCCAGGTTTCTCTCCACTGCGAGAGATTTTATTATTTAGCATTATTATTCTTCTCCTGAGTGTTTGTTAAATAAATAGTTTTTATCTCTTTCACTTTCCTTCAAGGAAATTTCTTTTCCTGAACCTGGTGAGGGGGAAGGGTGGTTGTAACCTGTTTTTCTCTCAGAGGATACATTGCTAGATTTTGGCCAAACTGGCACGCCATTCCAAACCACAAATCCAATTTCTCTCTCTCCCTCTCTCTCTTGCATGCAAATGGCAGCCCACAGGTGACCACACTCTACATCCCTGTGCTCCCACTGTGCTCAGCCAAAGGGAACACCTGGACAAAGAGCTGGCTGCAGATGAAGGTGATGTCAAACAGCCAGAGGTAAAGACTCTGGAAAGGCAGTGAGCACTCTGAAATATCCACCTGCCACAGGCATCTCCCCAAACGCAGCAGAGATGATTTATTGCCTTGGGGCACTTCTGAGCTGCTGCTGGGCTGTCAAATAGCTGAGGCTGCAGTGGCAACAGCAGCATGTAAAACCAAACCTTGCTCTTGTCTGGGGCTCTCCTGTTCTTGGTCTTGTGCAACGCTGATCTTGCAACAGTTGTATTTGCTTCTGTTGATTCCTGGTTACTGCAGGATGCTCCATCTTGGCACGAAGATGTTGATACAGAGGAAAACTTCAGCTGCTTCTGCATTTAAAATCCTGCTCTACTTAGATACTGAGGTATGAGACAGAAAATTTCATTTAAAGCAAAAGGGAACTGAAATATTTTGAAAAGAAGATTAGTAAAGCATCGATCTTACAGCAATTATCTGCAGAGTCCATCATGCAGCTCCTCAGGGCAGCAGACTCCAAGTCAGTCTGACCTCAGTTTATTTGGAGCTACTAACCTCAACCAATACACTTTTTTTTAGCCAGCTACTGAAATCTGTAGATGGTGCAGCAATTGAGTATGACCAAGATACTCACCATCATCTGGACAGGTCTCAAGCTCCAGTTTTCCCAAAAAGTGCTCAGAAAAATGTATTAAAAGAGACCATGTCAAAGTGCCATCCCTATGGCAGAACCCTGGGAGGCAGCATGCCTTCAGTCCCAGGTGTGGAGGGTACATAGTCAGTAACCAGTGAGTTTCAATTTTCTATGAGGTGTTTCATGTTGAGTTTCATTTTAAATGAGATGAAGGAATTGGCTGATGAAACAAAAAAAGTAAGATTTTACTTTTGAGAAAAGGCAAGAAGAGGATGATTGAAAAGTTGCTTGAAAGTTTTTTGAATTTTAAAAAGCCTAGGTTGAAAAAAAAAATTGAATTCAATTTAATAACCATAAAATCATTCCCAACCACTTTTCCAAAAGGACAAGATTGATTTACCATATCTAAAGAGACATACCTTTCTGATCATCCTACTGCATGATATGAGACATTTGCAAGAATGAATAATGTGTAGAAGGGAAGACTTTGATGTTTAAAGTATTTGAACACTAGCTTTAAAGAAAGAAAAAGACACCACAGACAAAATGTTATGCCAGTGATGATCTGCTACTGTAGATTCCAGCTGTAGTTTTTCATACACAGACACCTGCCATTTTCCCTGTGAAACCCCAACTGCATTTGATAGCACTTTGCTTGGAGTTTTAATACAGCCTAATATTTTTCTACTTCATTTTCTACTTTTCTACTTACTTAGAAGAAAACAGCAACAAAAGCAGCCAGCAGAGTCGCAGATGTGTTGAGCATCCAGACGCACAGAGCTGAGGCCCTCACCCTGCTGCAAAGAGGCACTGCAGCCCCTCAGACACTCGGGCAACTCAGAGTTTGTGCAGCCCCTGCTCACCCCAGCGCCAGCAGGCTCTGTAAGATGAGATCTGCACAAGCACCACGTCTGCATGGAGCTTTTTGCACAAGTTAGGAGAGGAATAAACGAGGAAGCCTCAGCTGTCTCACACTGGAGATGTTTCCAACCAGCCTGTTACCTGTGCTGCTGCAGCCTGGGAGGTGATGATGCCTTCTCCAGCACCTAGAAACAGAGACTAAACAAGAGTAAGGGAATAAAGATAGATGTTTATTTGAAGGGCCTTCAAGGTACACCCTGGGGAGCCAGAGGCTGCCTCCAAAAATGGACCCCAAGATGGACCCCAGGTCACGAGTTCTTCACACTTTTATAGGTTTGGTTCATTTGCATACCACGGTTAATTCTCCAGTTAAAGCCCCAGTTTAATGATGTAATTCCCTTCAGCTTGCCCCCCCCCCCTTTAGAGGCTTTGGGTTACACATTTTGGGCCTAGAAGAGCCTGGCTGTCCTTGAAGGCAAAGCCTGGAGAAGCTTTGTTGTGTCTGCCCAGCACGAGAGAGCAGAAATTACAGGCTACAAGGAACTTCAAAGTTACACTCTAAGCAGTACAGGATTTGAGAAATATAAAAGTTAAAACCTAAGGCATCAATGTCAAGCTGGAATTAAGTGCACGAGAAGGCCCACAGTAAATAATTCCTCTTGCAACAAGGTGCTGCCCGGTCCCCAAGGCTTCAGTGCTGCTCCTGTGGATGCTGAGGCTTTGGGGCACATTCCCAGCTCCATCACTGGAAGCAGAGAAGTGCTGTGGCCGGGTAGGGCTGAGAGAGGAATCTGCTATCGACCTCACTGCATTTAAAAGGCTGGAAGCCCAAAAGCCAGAGGGATGTGTGTGCTGGGAGCATTTAGTGCTGCCTCAGAAAGGGAAGGTGTGTGGAGACTGGGCAGCCCTGACCATGATCAGCCCTGCTTTCCTTGGGGCAGAATGACAGCACGCTGTGCTGTGGCTGAGCCAAGCTGAACGTGTTTGCTTTAGTAAAATGGCCCCTGTGCTGCACTTATCACACACACCGTGCCAGCCAGGCCACAATTACAGCGTGCAAAGACTCACTCATAATGAGCAGGCCTGCTCAAAGCAGTGGGCATGACACAGGGATTAAGTATTCACAAGATTAGCCTGGAGGTGCTGAATTTTAAATGCATCTTGAGGATGGTTCTAAATGAAATGAGATGCCTTAAAATCTGAACGCACATTTCAGAAATTATATATATATGTAATATATTTATATATATACTTTTGGTTGTGTTAGTCACTTAATAGGATTACACAGAAGTTTCATAAATGGAATTTGGGATGCTTCCTTCTAAAACTGCAGCAATGCCCACTTGCACATGGGACACTTCTTCAAAAATATACAATCACATTGTGTTCTAACACCTGTGGCTGTGACACAAATATGCTCTGCTTTTATCTTCTTCCTGTTGCATTAAAGTTACAGGTTGACCCTGCAGAGAGAATTTATAATAGAAAACACAATTGCTAGCAGATCTGCTGCTTTCATGCCTGTGAGATTGTGCTGATGACCATCCTACAGTAAAAGCACACAGATAAAACTCAACAATTATCCAAACACACATTAAAACTCCCAATAAACCTGTCATTGTAAAAACAGAATATAAATAACACCAAGACTAAAATATTCAACCCACATACTTACATTTTACAAAGCTCTAATTTATAAACATTACAGCTCTCACCAATTTTAATAAGAATTGAGTTGAGCTACCTTTTTAAAATCCAACTGCACAGTCCTCCATCCATTTCCTATTATTATCTCCTACTGTAATTCCCGAATAGGTGCTTGTTTGCTGAGAGAGGATTATCACCATTCACCATGATCAAAAAATTACTTGTGGGGACTTAGATTTACTCATGCAACAAGAGAAAAAGAATCCTTGAGGACCTTGTCTCCCCCAAATGACAGAGAGGTTCAGCCCCTCAAAAAAGGGAAGGGGGCTGGGACCTGCCTGGCAGCTGCTGCACTGGGATCCTAAGCTGCAGAGTGATGGTTTTGATCATCACCATAACTTACTGCAAGGAATTTCAGAGCTGGTGTGATAAGATAGAGACTCACACTGGAAATAAATCAGGGAAGCTTTCAAGGACAGCTTCTATGTTTATGAGAGTTGCAATAAAGAAAATAAATGTGCAAGAGATATATAAATGTAATTTAATATCCAGCTATTACAGATATAGAAATTACCTCATTATACTCCTTGAAATCCATCTTTACTTATTCCTAATGCCAGAAAACTTACAAAATCCTAAACAATGGCTAGGCTGTTTGCATGCTGAGACTTCTACTTTTCACACGGACCAACACTGTCTTCTGGTTCTGCATGTTCCTTCTGCTGCTCTCATGCACTGCACAGCCTTTAAAACAGAGACTGCTTTTTGATAGGGATGTTTTAAGAAAAGGATTCATGAATGATGCTCCTAATTCCAGGAGCAAATCAATTTTCAGCCCTGTCAGTGACATCTGTGGATTATGATCCTCAGTTCCTCCTTGGAATCCATTTGTCTCATTTCCATTTTACTCTTAAACAGCCAACCTTGTGGTGGCACCATTTCCTGTCAGGTCTTTTATTAGTATCTGATCAGGTATTATTTTAGGAAACACTGTCCAGATCAAGTTTTCTATGACAGCATTTTAAACCAGCAGTGCTGGCTTTGGGGAGAAGCCTGTTCTCAGATACATGTGGAATGTAGGAGTCCTTCACTGGCACCACAAAGCTGGAAGGATGTTGCTCCCTGTCCAATCCATCTGAAAGCCCATGAAAAAGCTGAACATTATCCCTGGCTTAGAACAGCTAAAAATATTTTGCTCCTGGAATTGCACTGAATCCAGCAGGGCACATGAATCTCTGGCCATCATTGTAGCCATCCCAGTTCTGCCAGGAGGAACGGGCTTGTGGACTTGTGCAGGTATTTGTCCAGGCTGATCCTCTGGTAGAAAAAGAACCTCATACAATATTCATTCCTTACTCTTCTCTGTCTTGATGCACGTTATTAAGAGCTGCCTGGCCCTCCAGCAAAATCTTCACAACAAAATTAAGAAACACAGCCAGCCATCATGTCAAAGTCCTAAGAGATTAAATATTTTAAGTGCAGCAGCACCAGGGTAAATTAGTATTGTTACCTCCTGACCCCCGGAGCTGCACCCAATGCTGGCTTTAAACAATAAAAATAATGAGATTTTTAGATTCCATTTATTTTGAAACAACAACTGGCAGCTCGAAAGAAGAAAACATGTTTTGGCAAATAAAGTTGACATTGACATTTTTAGCAAAGAATAGCTATATGGTGCCTTGTCACTGGGCAAATCTGTAGAATTGTTGCTGCCTCTGATGTATGATGTTTTTCACAGGGACAGAGTATGTATGAGTAATAAAGAACATTTAGTACAGTTTGTATCTGCCTTTAACAGAGATGCTCAGAATCTTTAAATAGAAACCAAAACATTTCTAGCATTAAAGTCTTCAATGTATTTTAAAAATATTTCATCTTAAGAAAAGGAGAAAGTTAAAGGCTGATGCATGAAAAAATTCCATCCTAAAACTAAGCCAGTGAGAAGCCTTGACAGATGGAAGTAGGATGGCAAAACCACATTCATTTAGTTGGGTTGGATCCCTAATACTCTCAGTAAAGGGCAAAGTCCAGTTTAACAGTTTTGGAGAGAGTTTTTTGAGGGTTTTGTTTTTTGGGGATTTTTTAAACACACTTGAAAATGAGCCAGTCAGTAGGAAAAGAACATTTAAGACTATATTGGACTATGCAAATGACAGAATTTGCTGTTATTAATCTCCTTCTCAATTGATTTAGAGACCATATGGAGTTTAAAACAAAAAGAAGTCCAAACCAAAAAAAAAAAACCAAAAAAAAAAAAACAAAAAAAAAAACCAAGGGAAACTAACAGATCTGTTAGGGGGCACCAAAAGTGCAACAAGAAGTGCAATGGTGAGGGGAGCTGAGGTAGGCAGAGACATGGAGGTATGACATGCACATATATTCATCACCCTTTTAGCTCTAGATGCTGGGAAGACATTCTCTATTATTCATTAATTCTGTGGTGAGCAGATAGATTAAGCATTTTCCCCTATTAATTAATCTTGCTCTGGGCTATGAAATTGAAAAGCTTCATTTATTTATTTATTTACTTATTGTGAGGGAAAACGATTTCTCAGCAAAGCCCTCCCCGGTGAAACTGCAGCATCAAAGCCTCTGGCCAAGCTGCCAAGCTTTCCATACTGTGCCTGCCATCAGCCACTACATCATGATAGATAATTACAGACACAGATCACTTGCTGCTTTTGATACTAAATACAGGCAGATATTTTACACTGGTGGCTTGATTGTGGTACAGACATTAATACCAACCACAAAGGACAGATCACATGCCACTGATCCACATAGGAAATGTGAAATGGATCAGGTCTGTGGTTTTATGTTGTTTATTATTATATGTTATATCCAACACACATCCAGTGGTATCAGATCACAAAAAAAATCCTGACATTAAATCCTTTAATGTCCATTGAGCTGCTTTTGATTTACATAAACCAAGGATGAGCAAGAGGCAATATCTGGGCTGTCCAGCCCTGAGCAAGGGGTTTGTTGATGCTGGGTATTGCCCTCCACCCCTCAGGCACACAGATCCCAGCAGGACATGGCTGGACTGAGCTTAGCAGGGAGCTGCTTTGGCCTGAAATCCTGGGCTTTCAGTTGCTATTTAACAGAGAGTGCTGCAGGGAGCTGCACTGCTGCCTGTTAGCACACTTTGTTCAACACAATTAGTACAATTCCCCGCCAGAGAAAACACTAAGGGATAGCTCGGTGATAGACTGGGGTTATTCAACTTTTGACAAAAGGTTAGGGGAATTCTCTTGAAACAGTAATTGTCTGTCACATGAAATACTGCAACTTCTTGAGCTCAGGAAGGAGGACACCATGACATGAAGTGGATTAGAGCAGGAGGAAACTAGAGGCAGGCAGGTTAATACAGGGGAATCCAAATGGACTTGCCAAAATAGTCTAGGGTAGAATGGACAAAAAAATAAAGAATAAAAGTTAATAAAGATCTCGATTTTATCTGATGTGTCTGTAGCTAAAATAACTGAAGCTGGTTTCCCTTCCAAGTCTCAAAGATTTTTGAGGTCAGTATGTGCACAGGGAACTTCTGTGGTATTGCACAGAGGGGCCTCAGAGGAATTGGCACCTGAGCCAAAAAAAGACAGAATGGCATAGGAAGAATAATGTATTTCTTGTGGGGACAACATTCAGTGCACTCTGAAAAGAGAATCACATAATAAATGCATCATCCCGAAGCTCCAGGGCCCAGTCCAGACTAGGTGCCACTATTACCTGCTAACTGGAGGCAAATGAAGTGGATTTCCTGCCCAGGAAAATGTCCTGCAGGTCTGGTTTGAGGAAAAATATGTAGGAAGCCTTCAGAAGGGGCACACCTTTTTCAAGCACATGAGTGCACAAGTCAGGTTTGGAACAGAGGGTAAGAAAGGCTTAAAGTGAAAACTTACAGTTTAATCTTGTAATGGAGCCAGAAGTGACATTCACAGAACACACTTTACTCCTGGCTTTAACTGGTCACAGATGCAACTACTGATTACCATTAAATGAATTCCATTGATGAATTCTTCAGTATGTATCTTACAGTCCTCTTTTCTCCCCTATGGCACTTTGCTAAATTTTTTGTTCTCCATGCCTGAATGGAGCATTTATCTACAACAGGACCCTGGTCTTGACTGGGACAGGGAGCTGCTTCCACCTGACACGTAATACACAGACAGGACAAGTGATAGGCAGCACTGATAAGAACAGGGAATCTTCATAACATCCACTCTATGTATGACATAAATGAATACATCAGATTATTCTTTAAATAGCCTACTCTAAAATTAGATAAGTGAAGGCTGCCACGTAGCACTCATACTAATGGAATTGGAAGAGCTGGATATCAAGAGCAGACGGTGTTAAGAAAATTCTCTGCCTTGAAAATGTTAATTCATTTAATTGCTACTAATTGTACATAGCATCAGTGCAAATTCGAACACGAGGACTGAACAAGCAGTTCTAAGCCTGACCTTTGCCAGGTAAAACCTTCGGTTTAAGAAAAATCTATTTCAGAATCACTGGAGGTATTCTGTTTCATGCTCACCCAGCTTTCCAAAGCACGCTGCAGGTGTGCAGACAAGCCCAATACTAACATAAACATACCCCAAATTCACCTCAAATTTCTGTGGCACACACAACAGTTCTAAGCCAAATCTTCCATCACCTTGTTCCTCAACTGCACAATTGTGAACTTGCAGCAAACCTGATGGTGTCTTAAAATGGCCAGAGAAGTACCTGAACACCTTTGTATTCACTCCTCCAAACCACAGTAAATCCTGTAATGGATATTTCAGTTTTCTGGCTGGACTTTTCCAACCTAAACGATTCTATAAAAAATTCTTACCCCAATGAGATTCTGGGGTGCAGAGAAGACGAAGACAAGACCCCTTTGTTTTATGGAATGAAGAATCTAGATGTGATAGCCAAGAAGACACTAAGCAGTGCCATGATGGACACGATTTGGTATGCTAGAGGAAAATTGCTTAGTCTTTTGGGAATTTATTGTCACAAGCCAGCTGCTTATACTGGATTAGAAAGGGAATTAGAAAATACACAACCCAATTAAAAAGTAAGGTTTGTTTGTTTGCTTCTTGCAGTTCTTTTGCTCTTTCATACTAATTCCTTCTCTTTTTCATTTTTACTTAATTCAATATTAATATTGATATTCACAAATAAATCCCAAGATTCATGTCTTTTTAAAATGCCTCTAGCATTTTTCACACCATGGCCTGATCCTGCAGCTGTAAATGGAGCTGCTCCAGTTTCCATCGGCTCAGGATGCCCCAGGCACTCCCCAAGTGTGACTTCAGTGGGAGACGACCTTGGAACACTGTAACCTTTCCATAGCATCAAACCAAAATGAAAAGGTGCCCCAGCCTTTCAAGCAAGGCCACCGAAACCAATCAATATCCCTTTACACAGATTTATAGCAAACTTGAAAGAAGGATCATGCTGAAGGCAAAACACAAGAGGAATTTTTCTCTGTGTGGTTTTCTGTTGGCAAACGTTGGAAATGGAGCTGGCACGTAACAAATGCTGGTAGTTAACTCTACTACCCTCTAGAATGGGCCATTAAAATAACAAGGACAATAACAGGTGATATTTTAAAGTAACACTGAAATTCCAGCAAACAAACTGTACAACTGACTGTAAATACCTGCACAGACTTTAAACAATGCCCCTCTCAGATTTACCAGATTTGAGGATAAATTCCCGTTTTCCATTAAAGTAGAGCAAAATCAAAGTACTCAGCTCCTCAGACCGATGAATTCTCTGTTGCTTTTAGAAGTAAAAAGGTTTTTAAAGACACGAAGTTCTTCCTTGTTGAAGAGAAGAAAGAAATCCAGTAATTTATTAGGTTCCTTTCAAAACTCTGAAAAAATTTCCGATAGAAAGCTTGTGGCACTCTATTTATTTTTACTTTCATGAGGCAACTCACATGATTAGAAAAGAAACCCAAACATTCTGTACTGAGCTGAAAGAAAAGCTTAAAAGAAGAAAAGAAGAAATGGGAAAAAGAAAATCCTCCGAAATGATGGTCTAGAAAATTCCATTAGTCTTCAGATGAATAAATGCATCCCATTGTCACATCTGACACTCTGAATGGTTTCAATCCTGATAACTTCACATTTTGGGAAGCAAAGCTTGTACAGAACAAGGAATTGTTCAACATTTACCTATTTGCAGGTCCTATTTTTGGTGCCATTTCTGCTGTCATCCCCCAGCTGAGCCACGTGGCTGCAAAGGGTCTCTGCTGGAGCCCCACAGCACCCTCAGCTGCACTCTGGTGAGCTTACCAGGGCAAGGCATTTGAATTTTAAATTGCAGAGTTCCCTCCATCTTTCAAGCTATTCTCGTTTGATGCTCAAAGCCAGGAAAGTCAATTGAAACTTAATTCTCTCTTCTTTGATTTATAGCAGCTGTGGATTAAGAAGCTGATTTGGGACAGATTCAATTGTTTCCTCACTGAAAAAAAAAACCATAAGAGCTTTTCTAAAGGTTTGCACCTTGAATAATGGTGCTGTGTGTTTTATTGTATTACACCAGTATATTTTATTAGAAAGCATTAGTCAACCCTTATTTCCTGGAATTTCACCATGGCCCGTTCCTGTGTTGTCAGAACATGGCAGTGACTGAACAGCACTCTCAAGACACGTGGGGACGAGGGGCTTGGCTAACCTGGGATTTCATCCATTGAAAAACAGACTTCAGGCACCCCAAAATGGGCCATATGAATTTACTGCAACTGTTAGTAGGATTTTTTTTTTCAAATAAACTTTAAAAAGGGTAGCTTTGTTTCAAAATTTTCACATTTTTCCACACTTTCAAGTTCTACATTTATAAATGATGTCCTGACATGAAGTGGACCAATTCTGATCCTGAAGAACTTTCAGTTTCATATACATACACACACATATATATATATATAAGTGAAAAAGCCTAAATAATTCATTTTGGCCTGGATATTTCTCTTTACCAATGCTTTGATTTCATCAACAAAGGAATAAACAAGCCAATTATTTGTATATCTCCATTCTCCTTAGTGAAGCCTTCCCTTTTCAAGTTTATAGGAGACAGCATGCTTCAAGACAACCCACTCTGATCTGGGGCTTAGAGAAAAAGATGTTTAGTTCATATAAATCAATATACCCTCACTGAGGAACATGAAACTGTGCTTTCATGCCAGGCCAGCAACCTACCTGGTTTTACTATCTCAATCCAGAGGAACTTTTTTGTTTGAAAATATATGTGTTTCATCACTCAAAAATATTCAGCTTAAAAAAGATTTTGATTACAGAAAACATTGATGATGTATTTCCCTAAAATATGTGCATTGAAATGCACAAAGTATTGGGAGATGGGGACATGCTGTACAAAAAATAGGACCCCTTGACAAAAGAGGAATGCTTTGAAAAGATAAAGGGAAGATCAATATGTTCCATCTTTATAGGCTCTCATCTTGTATTCTCCTGCAGTCTCAAGTCAAAGCCTACTTTTGTCTGTAGCCTAACAAAGAGTATCAGTGTTATGAAAGGTACAGTGGTTGCTTCTTTATGCTCCCTGATAACTCGTCATTTCCAATCAGCCTGAGATTCAAAACAGCTTTTTCCTTACCTGCCTGGCTCCCTTTGAGGAGCAGCTCACACCCAGCTGCAGCGTGGAGCTGTGGTTCCCTGCAAGGCTGCTCCCTTTGTCTGCTCCCTCCCTACAGGAGCTGCTGTCTCAGTACCCTGCCAACAATGGCCAGAGCAGGAAGCTGGGGGAAGAATAAATCTGTTTATGGTGTACCAGGGACTCACTGCACAGAAACTCTCAGCTGTGTTACACACTGAATGAAAAACACACCTCAGAAACACCTTAACCACAGGTGAGGACGTGGCAAATCCATCCCCACTGACCAAAGCTACAAACACAGGGTGCTGCTGAGGTGCCACATCTGCCTTGAGGATGTGCTGCCTTGCCATAAGCAGCTGGAAACTGAGGCATCAACAGAGACCAAGCAGCCACTTTGCATTGCTCCTGAAAGTCCTGCAAGGTAAATATGAAACACCCCTCTCTGGGCAAGTGCAACCGACAGCTGCACAGCAATTAGAGAACAAAGCTTGTTCCCTGTCTCACCAGTACCTGGATGTGACAGCAATTACTTGTACATAAAGAGCCACCACTTTCTTCCCTTTTCACCCAATTATCTGTATTTAAGCTGTGCCTGTTTACAAGAAGTCATGCAGGATGGAAAAGGAAGTACAAAATCACACTCGCCTCTTCCACAATAACTTAAAATAGCTTCCCTGGAAACACGGAGTCCCTGTGATATTCCTTGGTGTCTCAGCCAAGAAAACTTTGCAAAGTCCTTCCATGAGGTACACTGTGCCTTTGTTACTTTTGCTTGTATTTATAGCAAGGTTTTCCTCTCCAGTTAAATAGCATTGGCATTCAGCACTATTTTGAGAATTTCTGAAGGAGTTGGGGGGAGGAGGAAGGGCCAGGGGGAGGATGGTGGTGGTGGGTGGTCTGTCTGGGAAGCAGCATCCCTCCATAAACTCATGACAAGGCAACTTGCTGAACCGCCTACATGGGTTGTCACTTTCTGTCTCCACAGACAACTCACTCAAGAAAAAGGAATTCTCTTCAAAATCAGATTGACTAATTTCTTGCTTTTTCATGTGTCACCATTCTGGCCAATTACAATTACATCAGGAGCAGACTGGTTAGCTCAGAGCATTCTACAGCTACTGCACAAAATAAGAAGTGGGGTATTAGAGGGTGCAAAGGAACTCATGCAAACACAGTCTTTGTCCACCAAAGCAGCTACACCTATAGGATCCCAGAGCTGGCAGCAGCAGAATGTTTTGTTTCTAGAATCCATCATTGCAACATCAGGGACTGGGGGGGATCAGAAAACTCTTTTCCATATTGGCTCTGATCGCAAAACTGCAGCACTACACACTCACGCAGAAGCCCATGAAAGTATAAGATGGGTTTTTCTAATCTGAAAAATCAGTCAGGACCTTCACTTGCTGCTCACTTGCTGTCCCTCCTAAGGAAAGCAGGGTGCCCACCCCAGCCAGAGGGCAGCCCTTGAGCCTGGGGCAGCACGAGGGGACTTGTGCTGCTTCCTTAGCAGAAGCTATAAATCAGACACTTGCTTTATCCAGACATAATTGCATTTGTTACTTGTGTTACAGCACATAAGGAAGTAGCTGGCAGGACAACAGAGTAAATGATGCCCACAACCAGCCTTCAACTTGCAAACACAAAAAAGCACCTTCTTTAGAAACTTGGAACTCTGCTAGTTGAAAGCCTGAATTCTTGATAAGGATGCAGATGTATACTTGGAAGAAATGCTTTCAAAAAGATAAAATCCTTTTGCTGCAGACCAAGAACAGCTCTGAGGACTGAAACCCATTTCTTATCTTCCGGAGAATTGTTTTGTCTGGATGCTATTAGCACAGCATTCCTCTGATCATTTGTAAATGTCATTTACAAACTCTGGCACGATTGTTCTCTGCAGAATAGATTACAGGGCCCAGCCTTCCTCCTTTCAGACTGTGTTTAATAAGGATGTTGCATATTGTGTTTTTCAGTTCATGCTCCAGTGCCCACGACCCATGCACTGGAACAGAGCAGCTCCAGCACACTGCTGAAGGTGTGATGGGTGACACACAGAGGATCCCACTCCCAGCTTGAAAACTTGCACTCCTCAGAGAGCTTTCCTTGAAGTCACCACTGGTCCTGGCTGGATCAGAGAAGCGGGCTGAGCCACAGAGAACCAGTGTGGGAGTTGGGTACTCTGCACAAATCCAGGTTCTTCATCTTCACCTCTGGGAAGTTTTACCTCGAGCCCCAACAGATGAGAAACGGCTGCAGATGTTGTTTCAGGCTGTTTATTTCTCCTTCTCTCTGCCAGCTCTCAGCTCCGGCCGCACATCTGATGCAGCCGAGTCCGAGCGGGCACTGCCCAGTCCTGGGCTGTCCCGGCCTTTTTGTACCCTTTCCATCATCCAACCATTCTTCACAACGGATTTATTAGTTACTATTTTATACCAATTCATTTGCACCTATTCTAGACACGTCATTTCTACCTCTTTTTCATTCTACCAATCCTTTTGTGCCACCACCGCCAGAGAAGATGGAGGAGAAGGAGAAGAAGAAGAAGAACAGGGCAACGCCCAAAATCCTCCATCTTAAACCCTTCGTCCTCATATTAAAAACCCTAAAATCTATTTTTTTATTTGTAAAATACTAAACCACTACTCATTTTCACACTCTCGTGGTTTGCAATGATTCTGGCAGTGTTGGTAACTTTTCCCATGGGCTGAGGTCAAAGCCGGTGCCATTCTGGGCTTCTTGCCAGGGTCTGGGACCCCCTTGCTGGGGCTCCTGACCCCCCAGGGCAGCCCAAGGTGTGCCCTGAGCTCCCAGGGCAGCCAGAGATGTGCCTTGGATTCCAACAAACCTGCTACATGAACGCCCCATGCTCACAGCAGTCTCATGCACACAGGGCTTTCTGGTCCTATTCAGGGCTGTCTTCACAGCTGCACCAGTGGGTTGATCCCTGGCCTCACACCTCCTAGTGTAACATCAATTTGCAGTGGTTTTGATCCACTATTTTGTTTTTTACCAAGAGTATAACAAATAACAACTGCTGTTTACACAGACCAGATTGTCATTCATGTTGTCTCCTCAGAGGTACTGAGGCAGACAGAAAGGGAAGTTTGATTTTGATCCGATGCTAAGAATTGCATATTTCTTAACCTAAATTCTACATGCAGAAAGATCTGAAATTCATGCCAGTAGTGTCCATTAAAGAGGTATTTGACATGCCTCATCTCCATTCCCACTTAAACAAAATGGGGCACAGCTACCCCACCATAGCATCTGATCAGGAAAAGAATGGGTGAGAGACAAGAGCAGATATGGCAAATAAAGGTCTTAGGATGGCACACCACAGACAGAATTCTGTTCTGGACTTAATTGCTGCGTGCAGGCAATCTAGGAATATAGAATTCAAGTGAGGAATGCTTCACCAGCCATTTACATGGGGGCCATATATGCTTGCTTAATTTTAAAACTCCAGTTATCAAATAAACACGCTGAACTCTGGGTCACAAGAAGCAGATGCTGTATGTTTGCTTTGAGTTGGAAGGTGCACTTTTTTCGTGGTATTTTAGTGACAACATCCAATTCTGAAAGGCACTGGCTGTTTATTAATTTCAAAGGAAGAAAGGGAACTCTCTGTTGAATTAATTAATTTCCTTCAATTCACGCAAGACTTCAACTTCACAGTTTGTGATCAAAGAAAGGACGCCTTAAATAATGTTAAATATGGTTTAGGCTTTACAATGTGCTATCTGCTGGTTTGGTTTCCACTTCTCTAACAAATCTTTTGCAAGCACATCATGCAAGGACTCTGCTAAACAGCACACAGGAATGACAGAGCGAGGTCACCAGAACCAATGTTGAAACCAACCAAAAGCCAATTACTGCCTTGTTATTGCCAGTCCTGAGCTGAAACAACACAACATCTATAAACTACCCCCTACAACCTCCTCAAAACCATCAGTGAACAAACACCTGCAGTAAGGGGACTGGTACCATTTTTTCTAGAGGACTGCAACGTCAGGTGATTCTCAAATGTGCCACGTCCCAGATCCCATACTGGTGACACTGGGATTTCTCTTGGTGCTGCAGTGAGCAGGTCCCAGCCAGAGGGGTGTTT
This sequence comes from Monarcha castaneiventris obscurior, assembly GCA_026261815.1. NCBI lineage: Eukaryota > Metazoa > Chordata > Aves > Passeriformes > Monarchidae > Monarcha > Monarcha castaneiventris. The sequence goes on from JAMPIT010000485.1 coordinate 6,080,653, forward strand.
GCTCCCTCAGCACACCCCAAAGGCATGGAGCTGGTGAAACTCCAGCATCACAGAGACTACACTGATTCCAGCCCAACACGGAGAATTATGCCATGTTTGCCAAAATATTAATGTGTGTTATGCTCCACTGTTAACTAAAAACATTTCTTAATCCATCGGCTAATCCAAACAAACAAATTAGTATAATTGGAGAGCTGTGCTTGCGAATACAAAGCATAAAGAGAGGGAACACGAATTGTCTTGTTGTCATTCCTCTCAGGCAGCATGTGCAGCTAGTTCTGCTCCTTGCAGGCTGAGCATACTGGTATAATTGATGGCAACATTTATCATAACAGCAGAGCAAAAGCATCAACCGCTTGATGAATTTATTTACTCCTGCCCAGAAGTGAAGCTATGATTGGACCACTTTATAAACATCAAACTGCTGTAGACCTGGTCTGTTGTTGTTGATTGCACAAGGGGAAAAGAAGGGGAAGAAAAAAAAATTAAAAACAGGGCAAAAAAAACCTTGATTGGGAGGCTGGAGGTTCAGTGAAAAGACAAATCTCTTTCATTAGAGGAAAACAACCATTACTTTATCTAATTTTTAAAAAATAAAAAATAATCACTCTTGCATCCATGATCAACAGCTGCAGCATTATCTGCTGCAGAGTTTCGTCCTGTTTCTGGCAGGTTTTTTCTTCCCAGCCCACAGGATTCCTGGAGGCAGAGAGTTGTAAAGGAAGCACCAACCTTCCAAAGTAACGTGACAAGGACACTGGGTTCAGCAAGGCAAACCACACCACATTCCTATTTTGTGATCTCTTGTCTTCCACAGAGAAACATGGGGTCATAGCCTCTTTGCCGTGACACTACACAGTCATCTGAACCTATGCAAAACTCTGCTACTTTTCCTGAGTGGATTTTGCACTTTTTGTGCAGAGATGGAAGTAAATCCAATAGAAAATAGGTCCAATGGCTTTACATTTGGTAGGGTTCCAGACTCCATCTCTAAAGGGGTCTGAAAACCATTGCTTGAGATGGAATGGTCTGAGACCCTCAATCTAATAATTAAGTATTGTTGCTTTTCAAATAATAGTTCCAAAAAATTGCTTTTTTTCCTGGCTGGCTCCTTTGACTCCCCTCTGAGAAGAGCAGAGGGCAGCAGTATCTGGAGATGAGTTCCAAACACCCAGGTGCTGTTTGGAGCAGTCTCTACCCAGTCTGCAGCAGAGCCAGCAGTATCATCACAGGATGATTCACAGACTGGGAAACAACACGAATGCCATTGCAGGCTTCTGCGGGGTAAAGAGTTCATCCTTAATGAGATCTTAATGTCTTATAACTCACTAGATAAAATTTAGTTTATGATATTATGCTAAGACACCAAAATGTAGTCAGCCCTGATACGGTCAGGCTCTTAACTCCATAATTAAGACTCAATTTAGTGCTTCAAACTGCTGAGAAACTCATATCTGCTACTGAGCTGTTTCCCCAGTCAGGGATTTTAGGAAGAGGTAAAAGAAAACCCAAAAGAGGAAAAAATAGTCCATGGTAGGGCGTATATTGACAAAAAAAAAAAAAAACCAAAAAAACAAACCAGCTTTAGGTAATCTTTAAAAACAAACATAATTTTGTACTCGAGGTTGGAAGAGCAGCATCTTTGGGCTCCCAGCTGGCCCAGGAGCTGTGAGTGATGGCAGCTCTTGCCCACAATGTCTCGTGTGACCAGAGGCTCCCAGACACTGCCTGAGGGTGGAGATGCAGGAGCCTGCAATGCCTCCCAGCCCTGCCCATGAGAACAGCAAACCCTGCTGCATCCAGCTGCCAACGGCAGCCCCACAGGGAAAATGGGATGGCAGCAGCAAGAGCTGCTTGTGGCTGTTTCCCTCTGCCAAGGGAGGAGTGGGGAAACGGAGAGCTCTGGTGCATGAGGCATCTGTTTTCAGGGCAGGTGATGGAATACACTGACACTGCCTTTGGATGGCAAAAATTATTAAAATACAGACTTCTCAGTAGAAGTAGGCAATTAGTATTTTCTAGTACCTTGATAAAAATGCTATAGACATTTTAATGGGCCTAGCAGCTGAACTGACACCTTTGATGGGGCTTTCATTCAGAGGCTTCGGTGGTGCCACTTGATGAAAGTCTCAACCCTGAGCTCCTTGAACACACCAAGGGCACTTGCTTTCCTGGACAGTGGCCAGGTGAATGACTGAGGACAGATTTTTTCTTGTTCTTTGAAATAATAGCTTTTGTGCTCAAAGGCGTCACCTTTCACAGCACTGGGACAAGGAATTCCAAACATGCCTTGCAACGAATAAGACTTAAAAGCACACAGGGGTGCATCCCAAGGGAAACAGTGGTGAGCTGTCCTCCAGAGCCTGTGCAAGCTAGCAAGGGTAAACATTGTGTAGGGCAGAGACCAATGCACTCCACGAGCAGTGCAGCAACTGACAGTGGCTGTGTCAGGCCCCAAGCAGAAATAAGTGGGATTTCAGAAGCATCTCAGGCCTCAAGAGCACAAAGGTCACTCCATTTCTTTGTTGCTTGCATTGCTTAATGACTTGGGAGCTTTAGAAAATTCCTGCTGAAACCTTTTAAATTCCCGTCCTAATTATGCTGCATCTCCCTCAGAGGAGCCACAGAGAAGGCACTTTGTTGGAGAGAGCTGGTACAAGCACCATGCTCCCAGTACCAGCCTGGGAAGGAGAATGGGAACAAGCACACTGCCTCCCAAGTGCCTGCAGGACCAGGCTTGCATTAATCTAAAGATTATTTTTATGAGTGGGACTCGTGTCTCCTTTATGTTTTATGCAGCGCTTCAAACTCTAGGTCAGTGTCACACGAAGAACAATAAGATAATCACAGTAATAAAATGCTAATCTGTCCCATTAACCTCTGCCTGGAAAATTGCAGCAGACCTGGCTTCCAATAACAATGCAGGGAGGCCTGAGGAGAGGGCAGATTAGACAGATTCCAGCACAGGGAAATAACCCACCAAATCCTGCTGCATCCAGCTGCTAATGTTATACACCCCATGGAAAATTGGATGACAGCAGCAGGAACTGCTGGTGGCACAGTTTCCATCCTGGCTGCTGAGCACAGAAATTGAGTGAGCCCCGGGCAGCCCAGCCAGGGAGAGAGATGGCTATTAATGTAAAAGAAAAGCCTGCATAAGTAGGGGTAAGCAGTTTCTACCACACTCATCGCTGCTCAATGAAAGGCACAGCTGCACCTTTCTCTGAGTTATCAAAGATTATTTCAAAAGAGTACAGAATGGCATTTACAGCAAGATACATCCCTCCCTCTCTTCTGTTACTCTGTTCTACAAAGCACTGGGATGTGGTCCCCTCCCTTTAGCAAAAGCCTCTGGGCCAAATACTGCTTCCCACACGAGGTGGCTGCTCACAGGTAACTTGTCCTTACTCAAGTCCTTCAGCAGCTGTGCTCCTTTTGCCAGAGGCACGGGGAGACAGATTTCCAACAGCTGCAGTTGGGACTTAGAGGAGAATTTAAAGCCTCAGACAAATGCCTTGGTACATGAACCAAAGCTGGCTCTGCTTGCCCATGCTAATGGGAGTCAGCCCAGGCCTGGCTCTGCTGGGAGCTGCCAGAGCAAAAAATGCTGCGGATGGAAGAACTGAGCACAGCGTGAGAAAACCACAGAACAGGTCCTGTGGTTCCCTTTTCAACATGAATATCGTTGGTTACTTCAAAAATTCTGTGAAGGAAGGCAAAGGGACTCTCTACTGGCTTTCAAAATTCAAGAGGCTTTCAGCTGCAAGCAACAAATATCTATCAAAGACAATTATTTTTGCTTTTAGTATAAGTAGCTCCTTAAAAAAAAAAAAACCACAGCAGCACGTAGCAGCTGAGGACTTTGCTTCCCCCACACTAACAGCAACTCTGCTGTAATCTTTGCTTTTCTTCCCTTTTGCATGACACTTCTACGACAGGATGAAAATGTGATGGCATTTCCATGTGGCTACTGCTCTTTTCACTGAGTATAAAGGAGGGGGTTTCTCTGGACTTTACACCTTCGTGGAAGTCTGAGCTGCTCTTCAAGCCCCAAAGGCAGCAGTGGCCCAAGGGAGCAGAGGGCTCTGGAGGCTGGGCTGTGCAGATGGGCAGCTGCTGGTCAGGCACTGCACAGAGGCTCTGCAGCAGATGGCTGATGTGAGCAGGAGCAGGACAGCTCAGCCTGACTGAACTTGCTGGCACCGCTCACGGTCATCTCAGGACAGGCACGAGGGCCCATCATGAGTGTTGCTCTGAGCTGTTCCATCGCACATGCACACACCCTCTCACAGAAGCAAAAATCACAACCACCATGGTTTGAGAAATGTCCTCAATACCATCGGAGTAAATCCTTCCTTGATATCCAAACATACTTTTGGAGGACACTTTATTGTAGCTTTAATAGGGGGGTTTAATTATTAGTATTATTTATAACTATTAATACTCTTTCTACATTATTTAACTATTTCACAAGCATGCAAAAGCCCAGCCAATTAACAGGCATTCCTCTGCAAACTATTAATTGCAGAAATACCTCTCAGGTATGGCCTGGTCCCCAGCAAGATCATATGCAAGCAACAGTGGGATGTACAGCTCAGGACGAATCAGGACCACACAGTCAGAGGCAGGAACAAGCCACAGAGCTGCCAGTCACACTTCCTTAGCCTGGGTCTGCTGAGGAACATCTTCCCCTCTGCAGAAGATGGAGCTTTCATAGAGAAGCACAACACCATCGACCACGTGAGACGGGCATGACCAGTTTGCTGTTTATTTTCCATTGCCTTTCTGCTCATTTCTTCTCTCTGCTGTCTTTCTGAATGATCTCATTCATTGTGTTCTCCTTCACACACCAGAAGGATCACTAAGAATCGCTCACCCTCCAGCCTGAGGAGAAAGGGCAGCAATGCTGTGAGGAGCTCAGCAAGGCAGAGCTGCTGCAGTCAGAGAGGAGCCTCAGCTCAGGTCCAGGGTCCCTTGTGGCCATGGCAGCACCAATCCCCGGGGGAGATGAGCTCTCCCAGGCTCCTCTTGCCTTTCTGGGGAGCTCTGCATCCTACCCTGAACTCCAGGCTGATGGAGCTGCACCACAATCAGGAGTGACTTCAGACCCAGCTGAGGATGCTGTGCACCACAGCTGCAGGTAATGTGAACAAGCACCAACGTCAAGGCAGATTTATACCAGCTGAGAAATCTGTTTTCTTCCCAACCCACCTTGCAAGAATAAAGCATTTCCTTTCCTCAGCCATGAGATACTATCAGGGTTTGCAGGGCTCTGTCTCTAGCTCCCTCCAGAGCCAGGCCTGTCTCCTGAGGCTGCAGCAGCCTCACCCAGGATGTTTGGTCTTTTAATTCAATTCCCTTAAACCAACAACACTGCCTAGGCTTTTCCCTTCCATTCTGATTAGCAGACCAAATATATTCTAGATGAATTGCATAATTATATCAGCAAATCCATTTTCTTCTGCATTTTTTCCCGTTTCCCAAACTGCAAGGCTTTTTTTTCCCCTGCAGAACTCCCCAAAGAGATGCCACAAAGCAAAGCAATCATGCAAAAAGATTTATGACAGTCATTTGTATACATGAGTATGCTCACAGACATTCAAGTTCCCTCTTCTGTCTTCTCCTTTTATTTAGTGTGAAAGCACAAGCTGTTCCCAAGTCACATTTATACATTTTTCATAAATCAGATACACTACTCATGTCATTTTAAAGATGGACATGAGGGGGGTTTGTTTGTTTTCTTTTTTCTCAGGGTCCCAGCATATCTCATGCTTTGCCTGAAGTCTTTAAAAAGCATCAAATTTAATCAAAAGGGACACTCACCTCATAATTAACCATGACCTGGACTGAGCCTTTGCTCAGGGTAGGACTGGCACAAACCAAGGGGCCTGGGAAGGAAAGGTGCTGCAGACACAGCTCCTGCCTCCCCACCCCTGTCTGATCCTGCAGCTCTCAGCAGGTACAGGCTGCTCTCGTGGGGTCACCTTCAGGGTTATGTTCATGCTCAGGAAAAGCCTGACACAGCTGAGCAGTGACACCCCAAAAAAACCAGTGTTACGGTGATGCCTTAGGTTTTAACTTTTATATTTTTCAAATTCTGTACTGCTTAGAGTGTAACTCTGAAGTTCCTTGTGGCCTGTAATTCCTGCTCTCTCGTGCTGGGCAGACACAACAAAGCCTCTCCAGGCTTTGCCTTCAAGGACAGCCAGGCTGCTCGAGGCCCAAACTGTGTAACCCAAAGACTCAAAGGGGGGAGCAAGCTGAGGGGAATTACATCATTAAACTGGGGCTTTAATTGGAGAATTAACCCTGATATGCAAATGAACCAAACCTATAAAGGTGTGAAGAACTCGTGACCTGGGGTCCATCTTGGGGTCCATTTTTTGGAAGCAGCCTCTGGCTCCCCCAGGGTGTGCCTTGAAGGCCCTTCAAATAAATACCAACCTTTATTCCCTTACTCCTGTCTAGTCTCTGTTTCTAGGTGGCTAGAGAAGGCATCAATGGGAGCTCCTGCAGACTTCTGCAGGGCCCCACCACAGCCTGGCTCTTCTTCAGCATTAAACCAGCAAGATCTGGTCAAAGCACGTGGCTCATGAAAACCAAAACACATTCCTGTATCTGCTGTGGGCTTGCAGAACAATCACAGACATCTCCTCTAGGTTTTTACCCCACCTCAGTTTCCTGCTTGCAAATGCCTGCCCTATTTTACAACACCACACAGCAAATATAGAATACACCTTTGTTAGCAACAACTTCATCCTCAGTTTCTTCTCCTCAACCCGTCTTGTTCTCCCTGAAAAAATAATGGAAACTGTACAGACTGGGAAGAAATGTATATTTTTGCCCTCAAAAACTCCCAGCAGTGTGCACACATCTCATCTTGCAATCTGCTGGAAGAACAAGACAGATCACAGCTTGATTAGCCCAGGTCTGTCATGCAGTCCTTTGCTTTACTCTGTGCAAGCTAAATGAAAAAACCACTTGAAATCAGAAAAGACAGGCTCAGCAATTTGGATTGCTGATATCCTAGGATGGAGTTTGGGCTGGCCTGTGACGCAGGGAGAGGCCCAACATTTGCACGGGTTCCCTGAGTGTCACAAACCCAGAGGAGGTCCGTGGCTGCATGTCACAGATCACATGCACGCAACACACAGAGGACTGGAAGCAGCAGGCGCTTGCCTTGCCCTGCTTTGGCAATTCTCCCTTCACTCTGATCACATCAGCATCTAAAAACCAGGCAAATGGCAGAATCCAGGGCAGAACCCTCCCCTGCTTTGCATCCTGTCTACGCAGGCACACAGTCACCTGAGGGGCTTGGCAGGGGGCAGTCAAACCGCAGCACATCGCTGGTCCTGCGTGTCTGTGGAGTAACTCAGCTCGTTATGGCACAAACTGGAAACACAGGAGCAGACTAAATGAGTTCCTGAGCAGAATATCTACCCTCTTACCCAGCTGAATGCTTCCAGAGAGTTACCAGGAAATATCAATCTGTATGCCTGGGAACGTGCCCATGCAGCACGGAAAGTTGAAGGCCAGGGAAGACTTCAGCCCTCCAGAAGTGTTTCAGTGCTCAGCACAGAACCTCCTCTCCCTCAGGAGGCAAAGCCTGGCCAGGATTTGACTGACATCAGTCACCCAGAGCACAGAGATCCATCTTCATCTGTGTTTGTCACACATTTTGTGCTACTTAAGGCAAGTGTCTTCTCTGCTTCAGCAGAACTGTCAGAATCGGGATTAGTGAGACAATATTTTTTTCCTTTCTTGGGGACAAGTTGAACAAAGCCTTTTTTGTTCTTGTGAAATGTTCATTTGCACAACATTGGCATTTATTAAACACAAAATCTAAAGAAGGTGACATTAAAAGCTGGGTTAAAAGAGAGTTTGGGCTGGTTCCTGTGAATAAAAGACAAAGCATTGCTAGACAAAATCAGATACTTTCTGAAAACATTTCATTTAATTGGATATAAGTAGTGTGCCTGATGATGATGATGTTTGCCTGGTGATGATGTTTTCCTAGTACACAGGACAGCTGAAGCTCTATTCAGAAAGGCTTTGAAATCACACTGAAAGATGTCATTACTGTATAAGAGCAGTATCAGAAAATGTTCCATATTTTAGTAGTCCAGAGTATCAAGATCACTCAGTAGTGGAAGGTGGTGAAATGAAGATGCTATAAAGTTATCAAAACAAGAGGAGAATCTGTTCAGATTAGAGAAAACTGTGAACAGGAAGTCTCTTTATTTTTAAATACTATGTATTAAAAGCCTAGCATGAGCAAATGATGCTGAGATTGTTGCTATGTGTTGAAAGAATAAAGATGAATATGACAAGAAGAAGGGGAAAACAACTAACACATCGAGAAAGAAACCGTTTCTAACTGATAGCAATTAAACCTGGGCATGAAGGTTAGTCTCCTGATGTGATTTTATTTCTAATCACTGCAAAAGTGGATATGTGAAGCTGTAAAGCCAGTCAAAATGTGTCTATCTCAAGATCTATGGGCTGTACACTTGGCAGATTATTTCTTACAGGGACATTATCAAGCCGCCGTTCCCAGTGCTCGTTTAAATAATCCTGTAAAGATAACAAGTAATGCTCTAATTAAAAACATTCTTTTCCATCATGTAAATCACTTTAAAGATATCTGTGACTGATATGATGGACATTAAAAATTCTGATAGCACCCACCCAAGCCTGTGCCAGCAGCTCGCTGGTATATAATTTTATCTAATTGATCAATTAAATTAAAATAATCTTTGAAACAAGCTATAATAAGAGTTGTATAATTCCAGTGCTACCTATTATATTCCTTGCTTCTTTATCTACTCTGTCTCACTAAAATATTCGTCCAGGTCCTGGATGAGTAATAAAATGGCAGCTCTGATGGTTTCATGACAGAGCAGTGGATGAGCTATGGCTGAACAGTTCAATTAATTCCAGCCTCTCCCCGTGCTAACTGTTTCTTACTGTTATAAAAAGTATTGAACCAGGTCCTTTTCTACATCCCAGTCACTTCACTGCTGGCAGCAATTCTCAGCCTTTAGCAGACAACCAAAACTGACACAAACCCCCCAACGAGATGGCAGTTTCAGACAGCAGGTTCTTCATGGAGATGCTCCATTTCTGCTGGGTGTAGACAGGACCTTCTACTGAAAAAATCCCACTGTATTTTTTTCATCTCATCATTCTATGAACAGTGTCAAAATGGGATTATCTCGGCCTCTCTGTCTTTTGTAAGAAGCAGCACATGTAATGCCTTTTTCCAGGTGGAATTCATAGGTAGTTTAAAGTAAGTTCTGGTTGCTTTGCATTATTTGGGGACAAAAAATCTCACACAAGGGAAAGCTGAGAGACAACTGGTCTAGGGGGTCAGCCAAAAAAAAAAAAAAAAAAGAAAAACAAAATTAAAAGAAGGGAAACAAAAAAACTGGAAGAGAAAAACTGCAAAAAACCCAATCTGACATCTTTCACAAAGAAATTTTTGTCTTTCATATTCATTTACTAACATTTTGTAAACCTTGAAGGAAGAAATCTAAAAATCTCAGTCTTACTTGGGAAAGAAGGAAGGTAAAAGAGAGATGTTGCCCTGCCAAGATGACCACAGCCTTTTTTGGGATGCTGATCTCAGGAGGGTGAAGTTTCCCACTTTTTCACAACTCAGTATATTGCAAATGAAATGCATTGGCTCAGGCAGACAGAATGGGGATATTCTATTTCAGTCAGCCAAGATCGATGAGCAGACTACTGACCAGTAAAAGAGCAAGGAATTAGCAAAGCAAAGGACTTTTTAATGGAACTTTATATTGTCGATCTCCATCTGCCATCCAGAGTCTTCAGTCAAAGCATGAAATTTATTCAGACATTATAACCACCTAGCCTTACTCTGACATTGGGACTTAACATGCCTTCTCTTGTTAATATCATTCAGCAACAGCTGCATTATATTACCTGTCAAAAATTATTAATCCAATTCTGTTTTCATGTATATTTATCATTTCCCTGCCAACCACAGTCAAATGATTCTGTAAGACACATCGATTTCCTGAATGAATTAAATGAAAAGTATGTCATAAGTTCTACAGACAGTGGAGTGATTTTCATGTACTCAGTTTTTTGCTCTGTTTTATCCCCAATAACCTGCAGAAAATAATCAGGGAACAGCGGTGTACTCACTATGAGACCTTTTTTGTTTCTTTTAATTTTACTTGCTCAGAAGAACAGTGGCACAGACCTAAATATTCTTATCTTATTCTTATCTTCCTCATATTCTTGCTCCATTTCAGGCAAGCTCCTTGTGCAAAATACTATTTCACCTCAATTGCTCACCCGAGTAGTTCCCAGAATCAGAGATAACCAAGTTACAGAATCACAAAAGGGTTTGGGTTGGAAGGGACCCTAAAGAGCATCTCATTCCAAACCCCTGCCATGGGCAGGGACACCTTCCACTATCCCACGTTGCTCAAAACCTTGTTCAGTTTGGCCTTGGACACTTCCAGGGATGGGGCACCCCCAGCCTCTCTGGGCATCCTGTGCCAGGGTCTCACCACCCTCACAGGGAGGAATTCCTTCCTAATATCTAATCTAAACCTAGCCTGTTTCAGTCTGAAGCTATTCCCCCTGGTCCTGTCACTGCAGTTCCTGATGAAACCCATTTTAACAAAACCATTCTGTGCTCCTGCCCTTGCATTCAAATCCTCAGACCCAACACATGGGAAGTCACTGCCCATCCCTCACCACATCCAGTGACAGCTCTCAAAACCCATTTAAACAATTCCCCATTTAGAAAACACTGCCCAGGTGGTGGAGTGGGCCACAGGCTGCATTCTGCCTTCCCAACTGGGCAGCTACATGGCAAAAAGTGCAACCCAGTTCCTGCAGTTGGTGAATATTTACCATTTACATCTAGTATCCATAAAGAGAATTTAATGCATAGCAAAAAGCAAGTGTGAATTGTTGAAAGACAACTGGAGGTCTTGGTCATTGAACCCAGGAGTCCTGAGGAAACACGACACTTCTCAAGCAAGTCCCTTTCATTATTTTCTTCAAATGAAATTATAATAAAGTTCACCGTGCCTAAAGCAAAAATTAAAGTCCGCAGGGACTTCAAAAGTGACAAAAGGATAAAAGTTATGTTAATATGAACAGAGAGTTTCCCTCAATCCAGAGCAGGAGGCGCCAATCACCTGGAGATAACAGACAGAACCTCTCAATGACATTCAGCTGACTGGTGAGGAAAAGTAATTTTTCTGGAAATGTCTTTTCCTTTCAGGTCCCTTCAAGTATTGATGAACTGAATAAAAACCTTAAAAAGTTTCTTTGTCTCCCCTTCAGCCCAGCTCTGAGGGCATCCTGTAGATGGCCCAGTGTCTGGAAGGCATCATGGAGAGGTTCAGCTCTTGCACAGGAACACAACAGAATGGGGAGGCAGAGAGAATCTGCTTCATCTCCATTTGATAATGCCACTGGGAACACCCAGGTGACCCCAGAGCTGCTCATCTCTCGAGCTCATTGCCTCTATCCCATTCCCTAGGATGCAAGTTCACCTATCCTCATTGTTTGCAGGCAGTAAATCTCTCCTGTCTTGCAAAGGCCCGAGATGCAAAATGAAGCATTGTTTTCAGGGATCACACTGCCAGCAGCTGAGTGATGCTTCTCAGAACGACACCAAATGAGCTGTGGAACGCAGCCCGTTATGGTTGGACCCTGTGTGCAATACATCAAGCTCTGAACAGCCGAGACACAGCACTGTGCAGGTGAGGTTTGCTGCAGTTTGCAGGACAGGCTTGGGGTGCTGCTGAGCTGGGGAAAGCCACAGCTGAGCAAAGCATTTGCTGCTTGTACTCTGGGCTCTGGGCTCACAAAAAGCACAGCAGCTCTGCCTGGGGCCCTTTCTGGCAAACACATTCCCCAAACAAGTGTTTTGCATCAGTAGAGCAGACAAAGAGGCACGCACAATACTGAGTTTTCCCACGTTTTCCACGTCAAAATCTAGGATCTAGGATAACCTAGATCATCAATAACCTAGGATCTAGGTTTTCCATATCAATATCTGCTATTTATTCAGATGCAAATACATCTGGGAGATGACAAAGGGGGACAAAAAAGGGGACAATCTCCTCCCCTCCCCATCTACCTCTTTTGGTCAGCCTAATCTTACCCAAATGATCTCCTAGCAGGAGAATGTGAAAGGAGAGCCCTGACTTGAAGGAGCTCCCAGGAAAACAGGCAAAGTGAGAATCAGAAAGATGATTTCAGCATTTGTAATTGTGTCTGGGTCAGGGAGAATTATGCCGATTTTAAGGACACTGAGAGAAAGCTACAATATTTTTGATTTGAAGGCACGACAGTCTTGATAGGAAACCTGACTGAACACAGAAAGAAAAAAAGTATTTCTTAGAAGTGCTGAAGAAAATATAGTCTGTCCACTGCCTGAAGGAAGGAAGGGAATTTGGGGTGAGACAGTGAAGAGCTGGTATCTAGGTAATAGGTCTAGGTCAAACTGAGCATATTTCCTATGTTCCCCCTGATGCTTTACTGCTGAGGTAAGAGGCAATGATTTCACATCCCTTTCAGGCAAAGCAGATCAGTAATTTCTCCAGGATCAGCTTGATTTCATTCTCCCCTTTGAATTCCAGCTTTCTGCATTTGATATTTCCTCAGCAATTTTTTTTTTTGTAGCCACCATGAATAATAAAACAATGCTACTTCTGCTCTCAGTATTCCCAATTCTGCTGCTGCTATTTGCTCTGGAACTGGAGCTCTTTGCTTTGGCCATATTGACTCAGGTATCCCACAGCCCAAAACTGTTTTAGTGCTCTTTGCAAAATTGAACAGTTACTTTCTGAAATCCTTCATTTCTCACATCCCCCCCTGCACTTCAAGTCATCTCTCTATGAAACAGCTAGAAAGTATTCCTGAGTAAAGAAGCAATGCTGGCTTTCCTCCCTTGTCTGACAAAACGGGAAATCAGAGCACAGTGAGAGCAGTGCCTTAGCTCAGGCTTCACTCAGGCCTCGGAGAGGTGTCCTCCCTTCACCAACCTGCAGGGAAAGTAATGTCTCTACAGGTATGTGAGAAGTGGTACTGACATCCCATCCCACTCCTGCTGCACGCTGAGTGTATCACAGCACGTGTAGGTGTGCAGTAACCCCTTTCTTTTCCCCTCCACTTTCTCCTCAGTATTACAAAAAGGGCTTATGCAGCTGCTTGAGGAAGCTGAAAAACTACAGTTATCTCAGTCGAGGTTCAGACTCAGACCATGTGTTTCCTGAGCAAAGTCCATGTCCCCTCCCTAAAGCAGCTCCCCAGAGCTGGGGCAGGAGGAGGAGCTGGATCTGAGCACTGGGGTGCGGATTTGCGCTGTGCTCCAGAGGGGACGCCCAGACAGCTCGGCTGGACAAACCCCCAGCTCGGCTCAGCTGCCACTGGGAGGTCTCATAAGTTGTTATGAATAAAAGTTATGAATTGGTAGCAAACTAGCCCTGGGAACAGGAAGAGTTTGGAGTTCAGAGTGTGCTGAGTCACTGCTCCACGGGGCTCTCGTGCAACCTCCGCATCGCCAAAACCGCCCGCAGCCCCAAGGGGCTCTCCGGGGAGCACGGTGGTTTGTCTGAGCTTTTGTCCCCAAATAACCATCTGAAGCTTCAGCTGGAAGAGGAAACGACACAGTGTACATATTAAAACAGCTACAACGGAGGAGGAAATTGCCTTTCATTAATTTTCCATAAGTGGATTACACCAAGCAGAGTGTAAACAGTCCCACGGGCACCAATTACCAGGCTTATTCTATAACTGAATTGTCCTAAACAAGCACCATTTTAATTTGAATATCAAATACTTTACACAGCAGGAAAGAGAAGGAATAAACCAACCTAACAATGCATTTGTTATGGATTTCTACAAAATTGCTGTGGAAACCTCTGTGTCCCCAGTGGATTGTGCACAGTCTCTTCACACATGCTCATGCTGCACATCTTCCTCCATCACAGGAGAGGCAGCATGGGCACATGCCAGCCATTGTGCCATTAACAAAATGGCCTCAGAATCTAAGGAGAGGCCAAATAAAGAAAGCAAACCAACCAAACAAAAAAACCCACAACAAAGTCCTCTGATATTTAATTAGATTTGGCATGATTACCATTTTTCTTTTTTTTTTTCCTTTTAAGAGACTAACTTACTAGAGCTATTTTCTGCTTCTAAAGGTCTTAATGAAATTAGCCTTCAGGTACAATTTTTCTCTATTGAACTGGAATGAATAAATACCTCATATGTCCAGGAATGAGTGAAGCCAGTGGCATTAAAGAAACGGAACCCAGAATTATCCAGGTCAGTTCTTCAGCATAAAAGCAGCAGCACACATTTTCATGAAGATCTGGAAAAATCCTTCTCATTTCCCAAACTCTAGCTTGTTCGTGAACTATGAGCATTAACAATTTCAGCAAAAGGCCAAAGATTCAATAGATGAAATTAGAAATGAGATAACAAAATGTTCTACTCTGTCCAAAGGAAGGCAGGGAACTTCAGAGGACTCTCCACAATTTTTTCAGTCCTGGTGAAACACAAAGTTTTGTCCTCATATTTGTATACAGTGCAGTTATGGCTATTACAGATCAGCCCTTTTAAGTCTTAGCCTCACTCACATACATTAGAGCCCTGTAATTCCTGTTTGGGTAACTGAGAATGTGCAACCTATTTGGGCTGGAGAAAAGGTCTAAGAGAGGGTGGGTTATCCCAGTCTAAAAAGTGGAAACTAAGACATGCATTAACTAGTTTAGCCAATGAAGCTCAGGCACAAAGCCTGAAGAACATCTACGGCTTAAACCACAGGGCTCTGAGCTCTTCATCTTCCCTCTTGTAGAACATTCATCCTCCAGAAAAACTAAAAATGCTGGAAAAAGCATCAGAAAATCTGTCTCCTGATCTGAGTCTCCAGCTCACTCTCTGATATGGCAGATCTGCAAGATGCTATTCAGAACCTTCACTGGTACGAGTTCAGCAGTCCTGCCACAGCACACTTGACACTGCAGTGTGTTCCAACAGATCATGCTGTAAATTGAAAGCCAAGTGTTCTCTGTACAGTTCTTGAAGAAATAATTTTGTTCCTAGGTGAGGGCAATGTTGTTAAATGTATTTGAAGCTCTGAATACTAAAGAGTCCTTTTTTCCTGCTGTATATTTTGGGTTCGTTTTATATCATGTAGATGAATGGGCAGGGAAGAGCAGCCTTCTGGAAACTGAGTTTGGTCTTTGCCCAAAAACCATTATTCATTTCCACGTAACAACAGCAAGAACTGCTTGTCCTCCACTTGTACTTACACCATTGAAAGGAAAGGCCCTGGTGAGAAGAAATGTGGACAGAATTTTTTACAAGTAAAGCAGAAGTTGTTAAGTTTCCTCTTCTTCAATTTCATTAAAGAGAAGAAGAAAACACAGCAATTATTCAGACTGAATCTAACCATCCTATTTTACAACCAGTGTCCAAAAGGCCCATCCACAGCATCTTTCCATTCACGTCTACCTATATAAAGGCAGGATTGAGCAAATGCATCATTGAGGATGAACTTTGTAGCTCTGCAGGAAAGAGTTTGCTGTCTGCTAAATCATTCTGGCTGCTCCTACACAGCAGCAGAAGTTGGGCCCCTCTCCCCTCACAGTGGCAGATTAAAGGTGATCAGCCAGAGGGCTTTGTGCCCAGACGTGGAGTGCTCAGGAATCCTGTCTCCATCTGTGCCAGCCTGTCTCCTCCTGTGCCAACCCATGTCCTGCTGAAGCTCCTTGGTCCCCCATGAGGGACTTTGGCCAGCCCTGCCTGGCCATGCCCTCCAGGCACGGCCACTGGTGTGGAGCACTTCTGGAATTGGCATTTCCTCTTAGCCACTGTTTGTTAGGCTGATGCATCATTCACAGAAGAGGTGAAGACTGCAAACACCACTGCCAGCTTCAGGCACCAGTCATTTCCAGATTTTGCCACCACTGAAGAAGCACAAAGGGCAGGCACAGGATATAATTTTTGGTCTTTCCTGTGGCTGCCAGGATCTCAAGCCACTCTCTTGCTCATTCCACAGACACCATTCCTGTATTCTGCTTGCTGCCTGGATCTGACAGGGGCACATACTTCTCTTTCAGCCCCATCCATTACTACCAATCCAATGGAAAAAGCATTCCAGATCCCTGCTCCAACACAGATTTCCATGTGACCCTGACCAGGTCACTGTACCTCAATTGTTCACCCAGGGTCTTACTTCAATAGATCACTGAAAATATAAACCACAATTCCCTGGAACAGATAAGTTACCCAACATGGGGATGAAGATTAAGGATGGTTAATGGGCTGTCCATGCTAAGCTTTACTACAGAGGTCACTGGATTCTGTCCCCTGCCATAGCCACTGTGTCCCAGTGTCACACAAAGTCCTGCTGGCGTTCCAAACCACATCCACAAGTCTCCAGTTCAGCCTGTGAGACGAGATCTGTTGGATGAAAAATAGCAGCAACGAATTTCAGGCTCAGCAGAGAAGCTCCCTGTATATTTATGAGCCTAAGCCCAACCTTTAAAAACTCTCTTTTCCCCAGTGCAGTTTTCTTCAACAGGAAGTCATGGATAAAACAAAAAGAAGCTGCTAATGATAAAATAGTCAGGCAGAAAGAATAGATTTTTACTTTTTCCACATCCCTAGCAGCACAGTGAAATAGCAAGGAACATCAACAATTTATTTACTGGTCTTCAGTACCACATCCTGCTGTTTTTCTACCCCCAAACAAGACCCTGTGGGTTTAATTAAGTTTTCAGAGGAGGCTTGGGAGACACGATTTCAGTCAGTCTATGTCATTTATTCCATGTTTTCTATGGATGCACGGGGAGAAAACCTACACAGCAAAATAAATCAAACATGGTCCTGGTGAGCAATACACCAGACAGACATGGCAACCCTCCCTTGTCCTAATGCTCTCACACTGCAAGAGCTCAGTGGAGGGAAGTCCAGAAAACCTCTGCCCATGCAGGGTGAGGAAGCCCTCAAAACTTAGCTTCTTCTTCACCAAGAAACTGGAGGAAGATGTAAACGAGTCACCTGCTGCATCTTTCCTCCCTCCCTTGCCACATCCACACACCATTACCTCATCCCCTGACATCTCTAACGAGGCTGGCATTTCCAGTCTCACGTTTGAGACTCCCACAGCAATGAACTAATGCTGTGATCTGGACACAGATCACCCAGGATTAACTCCAAAGCAGCATTTGGACTTCTGAAGATGCAGATGGGCTCCTGCAACTGGGAGTTCAGCACTTACAAAATCCAGCAGCAAACAGACTCGGATCTCAGGACAACTCAACGATTTTACATATTTGGCCCTTGGACTTTCTGCCTCTGTACATCATCTGCACTAGAGGAAAACAGGAATATCTGACCTCTGTGGGACAGTGTGGGAGAGCAGGAGAACACTCAGCTGCTCTAGGGAAATGTTTGTGCAGCAGCGTTTGCAGAGACACACGCATGAAGATCCAAGTCCTCGTGGGCCCTCACAGCAGGCCCTGTCTTACAGCACATTCAGACTTACAGAGCTGCTGTTACCAAAGGTATCAGGAGTTTTTTTTACACCTTTCTGATGAAAGCCTAGACTTGTTCGCAACCCCCTTTCAAGTCAAGCAGCCAGGCAGTGCTCCTGTTTCATGAAATACTGTGTTCGTGTTGAACACAACATACTCTGCAGAAAGGCTGAGACATCTTTTTTAAGGTTGTTTCTGGCAGATTAACACTCTAAGCCCTTTTACCTCCACGTTTTTTCTGACACACTGAATGTGTTCTGCCCCCACAAAGCACATGCTAAAATACATCTTTTGCCCCAGGATGTTGAGTTAATCACCCACCTGAGTTATCTCTGTCTTAAGGCCCTGCTTCATTTTTGGGAGGCTCTAGGTCAGTATCAAAACTCTCTTGACTGTTCACTTGTGAGCACATTGACTCTGCTATCTCTCCAGAGGGAGATCCTCTGCCCAGACCCATAATTACCAGCAGACCATTTGAATCTGAAGGCAGTTTTGCTTTGGCATTTGACATAACCACACAAGAGAGACCATTTCCTGTGGCTATTTTAAAAACAAAGGAGTCTAACACACCCATCCAAAACCTTAGCTGAAGTAAGGTTTTTTTTTTACTACAAGCAGTAAGAGGTTCAGGAATTGAGCTTTTAGAGAGATTAAGGTCAATCCATATTTGAGGAACCTGACTAGAGCCCCAGAAGAAGAACTGAAAATAATTCCCAGGCCTAAGCCTTCTGTCTACCTCTGCAGGCAACACACCCCCAACCTTAAATTACCTAATCTCACAGGCCCCTGTCAGTGTATTTTTCATGGTTTTAAAAAATGACTGGGTTTATTTTCTCTCTGTTGTTTTTAAGCCAATGTCTTAGAAGCCTGAAAGTGAAATGTATTTCTTTATCAATTCCTTGTTTTTCTCCTCCTCTGCCACCCATGCACCGTGGTTTGCTTATTGAGGCGCATTCATGTGTAGGAGCTGCTGGCATTGATGTATTTTCTTAGCAGGGTGGAGGGTTTTGTGTTTTTTATTTTTAGAGCTGGCTGGCACATTGATTTAGGCTGGCAGAACGAGCAGATGAAGATGATGTTAATTTTGCAAGCAGAAACAAGCAGGGATAGAATGCTGTGCTCCTGTACCAGAGATATCTCAGTGGGCTACCACACAGACAAGCTCAGGACTTCCAGACTGTAATTCCTTGCCAGTTTTATTGTGACTGATGACCCACAGGTAAAGGAGTTCACTTCCTTTTGAAAGAATATTTCATGGACGTTTTGTAATTGTTTTTTCTCTGGCTCATGGAGCAATGCCGGTCACTTGTAGGTAAAATATGGATGCCCACAGTGGTAGTGGGAGCTCTCTGTTACTCCAGGAAGCTGGATGCACACCAATTAATCCCTTCCAGCCATTTATCAGTTCATTAGCACTGCTCAGTGCCTCACTCAAAACTCTCTTTGTATATGTAACACACAAAAACCCAAACACAAACAAACAAAAGCAGTGATTTGTTTATAAGTGTTCTTTTCACAGGAACCAGCCTGGCAGTGAACACTGCCTTCCTCAGCCATAGCACACACACTCTGAGCACTGTCTACAGTTCCTGTACCTCACCTAAATTATCTCTTGCACAGAACCAGCTCTGGAAGCCCCTCAGCAGGCAGCAGCACATTCCAAGCCTTGTGGCAAGGCTGACTCACAGCAGCACTGACAAAAAATACATCATCTCCCATCAGGTCGTGTCCTGCTTTCTACAGAGAAGAAATGTAAAGATCCACTGGTCCTCTTCCATCCTTAGCATTAGTGAGCAGCATTTGAATAACTGAGAGAAAAGTTAATTGTGGTCAGGATGAATCTGATTGCTTTAATTAGATGCAAGCTTTTTGGAGTGAGGAGGGAGGCTTTGCCTTCTCCTTTGAAAAGAGCAGTAGCAATATTTATCTGGAGGAACTAAGACATACCAGGGATCCTGCAGAGAGGCTCATGGTGCTCCACTGTGAGACAGTGTCACCAGGGAAAACACAAGAAAACAGCTCCAGAGTTGATCTAGGCCACTTTAGATCCTCACCAAGCATCTCCTTTAATTTTACAGAGGGGTCTTTCCCCTTGCAAACACCCCAATGCACTGCAAAAACAAAGGACATCCTCTTCTTTCACTCTGCTTCAGATGCAGGGCTGCCACCCATCTCCAGCCATGGGAAAACCATGCAATATCAGTAACTTCGAGTTAAAATCCATCTCTTAGCTCCAGTATCTCTCACGGCTGCTCATCCACATCTTTGCAAGAGCTTTGGTTGGTGCATGAAGCCATTCTGCAGCAGTGCTTTGCACACAAATGTGAGGCACACATTTCAGACCTCCCCTGAAAACATGCTCGTGCTCCATCTGGACATGTCTGCACGTGTTAAATTTGTCATCTGCCTGGGGAAGGGCGAGTGTGTGAGATCCTGCACTCCAGTGGAGGCTGCCTTGGAACAAGAGCTGGCTCAGATTTACACCAGTATTTCCACTTCCACAACAATATGGACAACTCAGAAGGAATCTGAGAACACAGCAAGTTTCATGCATTGCTTAGGGTCTCTTGTAATATCACAGATTATTATCCCTCCATATTTGTTAGAGGAGTTTGGAAGAAAGAGGAGGGATTGTTGGAAATTGGCTTTTAAATCTGGCTTCCCCTGAGAAAGATGGTCATGCTCTGAGGTTTGTGGTATTACTTGATAAGCAGTGATTAAAACAGTAATCCCGAATTGTAATCAAAAAGCAGTCAAGGCTCTGAAATTACTTTCTACTAAGCTTTTTTCCCCATTCAAAGACAGCCCTGTATGGCAAAAGATAATAAAACACTACAGACACTGTTCCAATTTAATTTAGAAATATTTGAGCCATTATTTATATTTTGGAAAGGTTTTTCCTCTTGTCTTTGAGTCCACCTCAAAATGGGTCTATAGTCTAGGAGAAAGGAGGAAATTCTTTTTCCTGTGGCTGTTTTGCTCTTGAATACCTGATATATTTGTATGTCATCACAGTGTGAAGCAGAGAAAAGGTTTCCCCCTACCCAGTGAAATGCTAAAATGAGCCTTCCCCATGCTTTCCCAAGGAACAAATGCTCCATGTGATTGTTAACACGAGCCTCTCCTAATTGATATGGTTTTTGAGATTTCTGAAAAACAAAGCTCCTGCTGACTTGATTTCATGAGCAGAATTCAGTGCTCTGACTTCAGGGTTGATGTCTGCAGGTTCACTGGACAAAGACACACAAAGTGGTTGTGTTCAATAACTTCTCCTTCAGCCCACTCAGCCAGAGCTGCGTGTTCATGTTTCCCTCATCAGATGAAAAGCACAAGCAATAGCTCATGACAGTTTGATTTTCCACATAGCAAATGGTCAAACCAGCAATCAGTTTGTTTTCAACAATGCTGCTGCCAGAGAAAAAATAGTAGCAATAGGATGGTCCAACACACGTGCTTTTTAAAATTTCAGACGTAAGTACAAAGCTCTCATTAGGCTGGAAGATTTTCCATAGTTATGTGCAATGATTTGTGATTTTTCCCTTTTGTGCTGATTTTGCAAGAGAACAGAAATAAAATTCATCAGGCTGTAAAAATCAATAGTGATGCTTTGTTCTGTGTAATAGAAAAACTGCAGAAGTTTATCAAGCTGAACAGCAAAATTCACAAAGGAGAGCAGGTCATATCTGGCCAGGGGAGGAGCTCAACCCGCTGCCTGCATGTCCCAGTCTAACCCCACACTCAAGTCTTAGTCTTTATTAGGGGCACAATAAAGACACCACAAGGTATTGCTTTTTCCCAAACATGCCCTTATAGCTCTGGAAACCACACTTATTTATTTTAGAGACAACTTAGAGATTTCTGCTTTGTAAATGCTACTCGTGGGCTACCCTGAAACACAACTTGCATCATTCCAGGTCTCACATTTCCCCCAAAGATCATTTAAGTGTTTTTCTAACTGTATCTCTCCACATTATAGTTTTCAGCCTGACATTTCCCCACTGCACGTTTCCTAAAGCCAACTGCCTCAGGAAGCAGGATCAGCTGCTCCAGCTGCCATGTGGACATGGATCAGCCTGAGCCTCAGGATGAAGGGGGAAACCTCCACAAGGCACCTCCCTGTCCTGAGTACCTTTGGAAAAATGTGGAAAGAAAAGCTGGAAACTTCTTTGTGTGTTGATTATCCAGTCCCACTCCTGACAAGGCCCTTGATTTACAGAACTTGATGGAAGCAAAGCTATAACACGAACTTCTAAAAAACAAATTTTCTCAGTGATAAATGCTTCCCTCCTGTTCCATTTAACAGCTGGATAGTGAAGATGAAGACAAAGCACACGTTTTATCTGTGGATTAAATTAAACCCTGGATTACAAATCGTAATTGAACATAATTATTTCAATAGTAGAAAAACTTAAGGTTGCCCTCATGAGGCAGAATTTGCCCCACAGAGCAGCATTAACATGATCAAAATGGTCATTTTCTACAAATGCACATTCTGGTATTCCATTTTCAAGCAGCTAGCAAAACATCCTCAATTTCTTGTGGAGGAACAAAAAATCCCAAGGCACCTTTATGTTTTATGCTACTCTGTAAAACCAGCAAAGTGTAAACTCCATAAAATGGCTTTTAATCTAGCACAAGTTTACTTTATACTGTGTGATACAATCATCTAAAATAAATGTTGTGGGTTAAATTTGGAAAACAGAAGATGAAACCTAAAAACCTCTCCCTTTTAATGTCTGAAGAACAAACCCCAGCTGCCTTTCATAACCAGAAGGCTTCAAATCAACAGAATACTCTATCAGCAGTGCTGCTCAGGCCAGCTTTTCTCCCCACAGAAGGAAAATTCCTACTATTCTTTGGTCACAAGAGTGCTATTACTCATGTCAGCAGGGCAAACAAGATCTGACTGACAGAAAAATAATTCTGTGGAGGATACAGAATCTGTGATAAGTGCAAATACCTGTTTGTTACTTTATCATTCAATCTCATGATCTTACACTTGTGTAATTGTTATAGACATAATGTAAAAATGAAATTAAAAATCTATGAATAGGACTCTGCCCAAAATCACAAAAGTCAGGGCTACATTAAGGAGGAGATTTCTTTTTGAGCACTGAGTTCATGTCCTTTAGAGACAAAAATAGGTGCTCTGGACAACAGACAGAAGTTGCTAAGCAGACATCAGGTTGCCTATAAGGACATGCAACTCCCTGATCATATCTAAAGTCATCAGCACCCAGAATATGGAAAATCACCATTGAGCAGTATCCTCAAAACCCCTAAAAACCCACATAAAATCACTAGGTTGTTTGGGTTTTTTTAAATAAGAAGTATGGCATGGGTCAAAATGTCAACATATTAGGTGGGATATAATAAAAGTGAAACTACTCAAAGGCAAAATTGACTCAGTTACATTTGTTTTACCAACAGCAAGAAGCATCTGACTCATCAGAAGATGATTTCATCCAGCCTTCTCAGAAAGATAGGCATGAATGTATCAGTATCCCTCAGGATGATTTGGGATGCTATGGGAACACTCAGAGCCCCAAAGATCAAGGGGAGCCCATTTTTCTGGGCAGTGAGGGACACCAGACTTCCTTTGGGAGCAGGTGAGTGATTACAAACACAGGAGAGAGTGGAAAGCTGGTTCAGCATTAAGTGGAATGCAGTGCTTTTAGTAACAGTGGCTGCAGTGCATCCTGCTGGAGTGGAAGGGAGCAGTGATTCAGGAACAGGAGGGGGATGACAGCAGGAGAAGTTGTGATTATCACTCTTTGATGGGCTGCAGGAGAGGAAGCTCTCCTTAAGGTGTAAAGGAGGCAAAATAACTGAAGAAGAAGGTGACTCCATTCAAGACATAAACGTGAGTAAGACTGCCTCCAGGACAAAAAACAGGATCACAGAAGGCAGAATGAAACCTGAGAATATGGAATGGCTAGAAAAGAATCTTGGTTGTGCAGAGAATGAAACGAAACCTGAGACACAGTGGGTAAGAAAACGAACCAAAAGGGAGGCTGAAAAACACAGCAAGGAACGCTGTGAAACCTTCAGCTCTCTTGACCCACAGGGCACTGACAGAGCATTCTTGGGTTAACCTTTCTGTTTCTGGGATTTTTTGGGTTATTGCTTATATGACTTTGTTTCCACTGCAATAAATGTTACAATTACTAACAATTCCAGTGCAGGATGACCATTCCTGTCTGATGTCTGTAAGACAGAGGCATCTCCAGATGTGAATAGAAACCAGATGTACCCACACACCACCCTGACACACACACACCACACATAAACCTGGATAAAGGTCAGATTGTGTCATTAAACTGCATTTAGGATCCTTCACCACACATCAGGATCTTAATGCACTAAAGACTTACAAACAGACTAAAGCAAGAGCTCCAGCTGTAACATCAGACTAACAAGTGGTTAGCACAAGGAAGCACAAGGAAGAAAGCAAGGTGTTACTGGCTGACATAAAAAGCAAGCAAATATGAACTCTGTCTGTGGTCATTTTTTCTTGGCATCACAGAGGAAGACATGATTTGAAAAGTATGATTTGAATGAAATGAACAGCGAAGCTCTATGGACTTTTAACAGAAAGCTTTTCAAATTCATCTCAGAAACCCCAGGTCCTACTTCCCTCCACATCTCCTTCGGGCCTGCTGGAAATGCAGCTCTATATATACACAAATATATGCAGAACACAGGTGTGTGTCCCAGTTCTGCCTCTCCCTGTACACAAGTGAATTGGGATCATGATTTGCAAAAAGAGGAAATTCGCACTCTATATTCAAAAGGTAAATAATGACTCTGACCTACTGTTCTGACCCGAGACAGCGCAGGCTGTCCTTTATCCATCACTAGCTCTTGCAGCATACAGAGCAGTACAATCCAGGGAGTAAATTAATCATTTTCTCTTTCTGCAGTCTACAGGATATGGACTGCTCTACTGAGTGACTACTTCTTTATAAGATAAGGTTAATCAATAAAGATAATTAGACACTTCTGGTTAATACATCCACGTCACTGAAAAACCCCACATTAAGTCCTGCCATTCCCTACTGAAATACAAACAAACACTGGAATTAATCTAACTGGTATAAAAATGGCCTAACTGTATGGCACTGAAAAACTCAGGTTAAAAACACTGTGTGGTTCACTCCAACCTGAACATTTCTGAATCTCAGAGGAAATCACATCCTGCCTTATCTCCCACAGCCTGAGCCACGAGGTTAAACCTCTGTGCTCAGCCAGAGCCTTCCTGATTTTAGTGGATCTTTCAGCAATTTGTGGCAAGTGTCAATTTGTCAAAGCCCTAGAGCTGGTATTTGGCATCTGGGCAAAACTGGCTGAGAGAAAACCCAGCTCTGTTTTGGGCACAAGGGTACAGCCACGAAATAAAATAAAGTGCACCCTTTTAAGACCGAGCCTTCTTCATTGTTTCTGTGGCACCTCTACAGAGCAATTATAAAACCAGAGGCTGATTAAGCTCACCCCAAGCCCATAACCTGCCTGCTCAGGCTTCTCTTGATGCAAAGGGAGATTGGAGGAGGGGCAGTTTGTCCAGGGCACAAAGAGGTTCCGAGGTGCCCACACTGCTCCCTCAGAGAAGTTCTTCTTTCCTTCCAACTGCACCTGTGGCACCTACAGCTTTTATTTGTAATCCTGAGAGCCACACAGCCCGTCCCAGATCACTCCTCAGTCCTGAACAGAGAGGGCAAGATAAACCTCTCCAGCTAACAACGAGAAATCTATAGCCATGGACAACCAGCAGATCATCGGGCTAATCTCCTCTTGTCCCACTTTAACTGAGGCTTTTCGCAAACAAATATCGATCCATTGTTCCACAGTCACAAATCCTCAAGTAATTCTCTGTGAAAAGCAGAGCTGCTTTTTGTCGGGGAAGCCTTCTTTTAACCAGAAGAGAGGGAGAAAAAAAAAAAAAAAAAAATCTCTCTGTAAGAGCAGCAGTCATGCAGATATTTTGCTCCTGCCCACAGACCAAGAACCCTCACTAAGTCACACAAACCTCTGCTTTGCTTCCACTTTCCCCAGTTAACATTTCATCCCCATGCAGGCTTTAGGCATAATTTTACTTTTCCTATAGCTGTGCTATTGAGTGTATTCTGCATTTCTTGCTCACACTTCACCTTTTCCCTGGGACTGCACTAGAAGCCTTCCCTGGCCTTTCCTGTCTGCAGAGTTTTCCTCTTTCTCAGCTGGAGAACGAAGGTGACAGACAGTGCCATGGCTCCATCCGAGATGTGATCCTCTCATTTTTGCAGGTCCCAATACACAGCCACGTGCAGCTGTGCCTGGTCACAGTTCTGGGGATGGTTTGTCATTGCCTGATCTAAAATACCCAAGTTTATATTGCCAGAAATAAGAGATGCTACCAGCTCTAATGAAAGTGGGGAAGAAACAACAACAAAAACAACATAAACCCAGCAGGAGCCCTGGCTGAGAATGATTTTGCAGAGAATAAGAATTTTGCTTTTCCTCTTCACCGTGTGAATGATAATAGTTTCTTTCCTACCAGTGCATCTCAGCATGTCCACACTGGTGTTATTTTCACCAAGGTGGTTGGAGTAAAAAAAACCAAAAAACCCCAACTCAATCAGCTAAAAAAAACAAGTGTTAGGCTGGGGGTGGAATTATATAACATTGTGAGATGATGATCACATCCCAGAGGAAACATTCACAGAACTGGATGTACCAGAAGTCTGAAATGATGGGGAGAAATTAAGCACAACCGAGGCACCAACCTCTTATGATGGAAACCACACTGAGATGCTCCACACCACTAAAAGGAGTCAGTGATTTGCACCAGAATGGTGCTCGGGTTCAGTGGGGAAGGGGCTGAAGGAGCACAGACAGGACAGTGCCTACAGTTTATCATCACAGTACAGCACAAACAGGAGGAAGGGGAGGTGGGAGATGAGCCCAACCCCTGTATTTTATTAAACAGAAGAAAGTTCTGGCTAAGAAAAAGACATTTCAATGTTCTCGTAGCTCAAAAGATCTCTGTTGCCTTTTGAAATATAACTTGTGTTAGCAGGAGGATCTTCCATGAGAAATTAGAGCTCTTCAGACTGGAGCTGTAGGTGACACTACTGCCTGCATTGCAGAAAGGGAAAGCAGATGATCACCACTGATCCTGAGGAAAATTAAATATTTTTTCAGATAAACAGACTTTTACAGTCCAGAAGAATGAGAAGGGAAATGCTCACTCTGCCATTTTTAGTTTTAAATGCTTTTTGCTCTTATTCAACTCTCAGGTCAGAGACAATTTCACTATAATCAAAATCCCAGGTCTACTGAAGATTATTCCAAATCCTTATGTCACCCAGTTTAATTGTTTTCATTATCTTTGGAGTTTTATTATTCTAATTATCTGTGTGCTTTTATTACCCTAAATATTGATCTTTCCTTCTAATTAAGCCTATAGTTAAGACAGGAATATCTTGAACCCCTTTGTAACAACTAAAGCAAACCTTTATCCCCCTTGATGCCATGATGGGAGATGGAATCCAACACCTGGAAAACTTCTAAACAGCTGAATTTTGTTTACAGGACGTGAGAATCTGGATTTTATGCCAGTTTCTGCACAGAACCGAGGAGCAGAGCATTGCCAGCTCCCTGACACAGACAGCTGGACTGCAGTGGGGGGCTCTGAAGGGAAGAAACCCCTGATCCCCCACCTGAGCTGAGCCTGGCACAGCTCAGCTCTCCTGGGCTACACTGGGTGTCACTGCAATGCCAAGGTTTGGCAAGCAAATCCTCCTCTCCTGTGCCTTGCTGCAGTCTTTTGCTCCAGAGCATAAGAAGTTATCATGGCATGTCATATTTCATTTGGGAAATCTATTTTGCACGGTTTCTTCTGCAATTTGCATGTGCTTTGCTTGCTCCTCACAGCATTTCACGTGTAACAGGCACTTGTAGTAAAGGAATAATACACATAGTATGGTTTTCTGTTCAAATTCGGGTTTGTTCCTGCTGAGCCAAGACTTTGATGCTAGACAGCAGAGGAAATAATGCCTGAACTCACAGCATTTTAATTTTTTTTTTTTGAAAGATTTACAAAATGCATTAAAGTGGCGTATAAACAGAGTATTAACAATTCTGTGGCAAATAAATTATTAGCTCTTTATGTTGTATGATAATATTTTTCTCTTGCATTTTCTTCACAAAAGGACCCCTGTTAAATATTTATACAATAAAAGATAAAGTTGGTGATGCTACAGAGAAAACAATTAGGCTTTCCTAACAAATTCCTCCAGTAAATTAAACGACATGTTCCTGAATTTGGAAATCTTTCCCCACTAATTATTTCAAGTTCTATTCCAGGATGGCATCTGGCTTTTAGTATGCTGTTTTGCATGGAATTATGGAGACAAAAATAAAAACAAACCGCAGGATAATGATCCTTATCCTAGAGTGGGCATAGGAATACTGAAAACAGTCCAAATAAGCACACAGACTCCTGTGTCTCATCTTCTAATGCACAGTTGTGATTTTGGATAAAGCCATGTAGGCCTTCAGCAGAAATAAAAAGTCCTGATCAAGTATTTTCCATCCTGAGGCAGGGGGAACAAAAGATGGATCTTGTGCAACTGAGCAAGCAATGATAGTGTGAGACATTGCACCAAACGAAGCAAATCCATCCTTACAGACAGCAGAAATTGGTGATTATTTTTACAGTCCTCAAGTTTTCTGATTAGCAAGAAGCAGCCCTGGCACAGCAGTGCAGCAGGAGAGCCTTTGCAGAGTACATAGGGATGGAACTGCAGAACTGCATTCTTGTTCCTAAAGCAGGACACACTACAGAGCCCTATTAATAACACAGTCCATAAAATTGTGGCAGTCCCAATGATTTGATTTGTAAGGCATGCAAAAATCCCTTAGTCAGAGGTGGAAAGGCATCCAGTATCCAGCTGAATTCTGCTGACAAAACATTATCACTGTACCTGAAGAAGTAAAAATGCTCATTCAGTTCCGGAGAAGGCACATTCCAAGCAATCTCTGCAAGAGTTAGAGAAATCTCTGACTCGAATTCCAGGGCATGTCTCAGACAATGGCCTGGCCAGACACTTCCACTCTGCATCTTCCTGTTCACATTCAGATTCATGTGAGTGCACACAAGCTCCAGACTGGGAAATTCAGAGCAGCCTTCTGCGTTGTAGCAGCTTTGTCACCTGCTGGAGCAGCTCTGTGCTGCCCATCTGACAGGACTGTCAACTCGTTTTAAACTTGATTCTTAAAAGCAGATGCACAGCTTCAAAACCTCCTGGCCTGTCACATATGGAGATGCCATCTGGTTTGTTACTGCTCCAGTGTGACCCAGCCACACAGCTCTTCCCTTCAAGATCTACTGAACGCCAAGACAAAGTGAACTTGGTGATAGAGGGGGGAGGAAATTCAGATTTGCTTTCCATTCTGCCTTGACTAAGAGGATGAATAGGCAATAGATGTTTATGCTTAAGTGCCACATAACATTAAGAAGCATAAGAACTGTGTATGAAGGACAAAGGTAGCTGAACAGATGAATCACACAGTAACCAGCATGTGCCTTTATTTTTCATTACCTGAAGTGCCTGTTCTCTCCTGAGGCCACCTGTGCACAGCTGATGTTTCTCCAGGAGCAAGAGAAGCACATTTACTTGCCACCCTCATTTCTTCTTCAGTTTTGCTCTGCATCAGAATAGTACAGGTAAATGAAAATAACCTGCTGAAACCTTCTACTCATTCAGATAAATAAAGCATTCAAGCTTTAGATTGACCTTGAAATGCACAGCCAGAACCTGCACATTTAAAAGTTCAGGCACAAGGAACACCTTTTTCTTGAACAGTGAATTGGAGAAACATGACTGAGATATGAAACTATTGATAGAACTGATAGGAAATAATCTTGTCAATCAGGATCCCAAGGGAAAAAGAAGAGTCCTGTGGAGTGCTTGAAAACTTGATGCTTAGCTACCCGTTAGATTAGGAAGGATGGCAGAATAATTTCCATGGCTCACTCTATTTCTAGACTCTGTGCCCACCATCCCTAAAATGCCAGCAAGAAAATTCAGAAGAGCCCTCTGACAGCAAAGAAAAGGAAGAGAAGATCTAAATCAAAATCCTGGCTATCACCAGCCAATTAGCAGCTTCAGCATAGATGTGAGCCAGCCTTCTCCCTGTTCCACATCTTGTCAGTCATGCACAGGTAATGCTTACTTCATCCTTAAGTTTATCTCTTTTATCAGGTTTTCAGGACAGTGACCATGGTAATAAATGACCCTGTTGCTCCCACAACACAAACACAAGTCAGCCCTTGCTACTGTACATGGAACAAGGGGAAATATAAAATGATCGTGAGGGGACATCAGGCAAAAGAACACTATTCAGACATTTTAAGGCCATCTTTAAGACAAATCTTCACTCTGGATAAAGATACAGAGATTGAAATAATATATTTAGACCACTCTGTTCCTGGTTATGGTCCAGGCCTAGCTCCACATCTTTGACAGAGCACATACAAGGCCTCTGAAAATAATCCAGTCCAGATCAGGCATTTTGAGTCATCAGTATGAGTAAATAGTCATAACCTGTCAAGGCTTCCCAGATAGTGAAATGAAATCTTAATAACAAACCTAAGATATAATTCCTCTGATAAACCAAAGGATGACACAAAAGCCACACTGCTGCTGTAAAACAGCTTTGCTTTGAGAAACCTCTGGTGATGAGTCACATTGGCTTCCCACTTGCACAAAGCATCCTGGCTGATTCAGGAGCTGCTCAGATGTCACATCACCCTTCAGACGTGTCACTGCTGGTACTTCAGGAAAGGCATTCAAAGCAAACCCTTGTCTACAGGCCTGGAAGGCATTTCCTTCTCTTTTGCTGTTACTAACACAGAGAGTTTAGACCAGATTAAAAGAGCTACTCCACATAGGCAAAGGTCTTCTGTCGCAGTTGTGGCCCGAGAGTAAGAAAGACTCAGAGAGAGGAATGCAGTCAAGAGAATGGATGGAATTATTTAATTAACAAAGGACGGGTTTTTATGTGTTTAGTTCTCTTAGTGTCTACCTAAATGGCAAGAGATTATTGGACCTCTTGCTAACTGCCTACCAGAGTGATTGGTCAGTTCTCACATCGTTCATTTCCCTAGTCGAAATCATAACAATTCTAATTATATTTGCAGGTGCAAGATAGCAGACTCGGTTTACAGAAACCTTATCATGTTTTGCATAGTTCAGCATGAGAAAGGCAGAGCTCTCACGAACTACTGCTGCTAAGAGCTGAAGAAATTCTCTGCTGAGGCTTTTACAGCATCCATAGTCTTCTGTTTCACTGAACTGCTCCCATGCTGCCCTCAGAACCTGAATTTGTCCAAAGTTTCTGTTTCAGCATGGCTGAGGCTAAAGACTGCTGGAAATGGGGAAGCCACCACTTGCTTTTGGACCTTGTGAAACCCTGGGCCTGTGCTCTGTGCAGTCAGCCTGAGCAGTAACACTGCTTCTGGCTGTGTTCTGGAATTGCTCAGGGGAACCTACACGGAACACACAGGGCCCTGTCCATGCTCTCAGATGTGTCCATCACCCCAGGAGACTGCAGTGCCCTCTCTGTACTGCTCCAGTCCCACTATCTTTATCCCTAAAGGTGCCATGATATCAGAGCTAAGTCCCCAAAGGTCAGCTCTCACCCACATACAGCACACAGATTTGTATCCTTGCCCCACTGATTATTCCTCTAACGTGCTAAAAGGAAACTCCTATTGAGAAGAGTGGATAAGAACCAGCACAGAGTTTGGTGATGAGAAACACTTGGCAGTTTGTTAGCTTGGTCACCCAAAGACTTATCAGAGTCTCAAGGAGGAAATCTAATTGCAGCATGATTAATGCCAGTCATTCACCATTCCTCCCCCACATGCTTCCAAGGATGGTCTTTTTCCACCCTGGCATCTACACCACAGTTAATGCAGTGTGGCTAAAAGGCAGAAGCAGGAATGCACGGAGCCAGGTGGGAACAGGGGAATGCAGGGTGTAAGCTGTCCATGAAATGGAGATGGTTATAGGCAGTGCAATTAGCAATCTGTGGATCTGCCTGGCTATGACTCCCCAGGTCAGAACACACTCGTATTGTTTCAGTGTTGAGGAACATTTATTTGCTATTGCAAGAGGATATGGAGCAAACCCCTCCAAATAACCCTACCCTGAGAAAATTTATCAATTAATGGCAAACAGAAGAGAGCCCCACCACGTGTTGATGTCACTCCAGTGAAGACCACAGCAAGAAATTGCCCCACACCTACATTCTGTTGAGTATTTTTCCTCTCAGAGTTGAGTGTGCACAAACACGACAGTCACCTGCGGTGAAAATATTCCTTTAACTCAAACACTGCAAATTTTTTTCCCATCTTGTCTCAGTCAGGTCCATTTCCATCATTTCACTTGTGCCCAAGAGCTGCTTTCTCTGCAAACAGGCAGAATTCTCACCTTTACTGAGAATCTGTGACAATACCCAAATCAAAGAGGCTACAAAAGGGAAGATGGGAGGATTTGGTTCTTCAGGACTGAAGCTACAAATTGATTTTCACGCCACTCAGAGAGCATTAGCTTGGGTCTGACTGTTCATGAAGGCTTGGCCCAGCAAGTTCATGGCAAGAGCTGCAGTAATGATGGGATTGTTGACACCTCTGAAGGTGCTTTTCTGAACTGGCAAAAACTCAGATGCACAAAAAACCCACAACAAGCCCCCCAAAATCCCAGCATAAAAACAAGCCAAAAAAACCACACAGCAGAGCTAAGGCAGGAAATGTGATGAAATCCTCTGTACTGCCTTCATCACTTATTTTTTCAATCTTCAGGTTTTCAGTGCACAGAAATCTCAGAGGAATGCTACTCCTTTTCTGTATCTGTTCTGAATGTGGCTTTTTTTTTTCTTCTGGAATTTAATATATTCTTAACATGAAACATTTAATGCCTGTTGCACAAATGTCTAATAAAATTCAGCCCCGTGGCTCTTTTACTGTCAAGCTAAATAGGATCCATTTGAAACAAACGTGCAGCTTTAAAATGTCCTCATCTGAATGTTCCTGTCTTTGAAGGGAGCAATTCTCTGCTCCCATCCCCTACAGATCAACAGGGATTTAGAAGAGCAGTAGGTGGGGATCCTTCAGCTTTGGTTTTGTTTTGCCAACCCAGGGTTTTAGATGGCAGAACTGTACCCTACTGCACTGAGGAAAATGAATTCTTCCTTAGAGGCACTGATTTTAACAGGTATTAAAAGTATACACAAATAGAAGAAGAAAAGCAGCCCCAGAAATTTTCAAATGAAGGAGAAAAGGGGTTGAGATATGGTACAAAGGAAAAGTACTGCAAAGAAAAGTCTTTTTCTAACTTAGCCCTCGCATCACTCAGGGCCAATCACTCTTTCCCTATCCCATGAGGAAGGCTTCAGTCTTTAAAGACAACTGTGAGTTTTAACTTTTGTTCAGCAGTCAGCCCTGGAGAAACTCAGTGGTGGTTAGCAGGGCTGGTTTTCCTGGGATTTTTTCCTGCCCTCTAAATCTGTAAGGGTAGAGAAGCCTCCCAGGAAGGTGTCATTAGCTTTCAGCCTGGCATTTCTGGAAGGCAGAATTGTCAGAGTACTTGCTCTGTGGTGGCCTCTGTTGCAGCACTCACAGGGGTATGTAAATAAAGATAAATAAAGAGCTGCATTTAATATACTGATTCTCTGTTGTTCCTCCACAGGGAAGCTGATCTGCACATTTCATGTTTCTTTAACATGCAGCAGCATGTCCTCTTCTACACAATACCTAGAAGAGACACCTCCACTTTCTGAATAATGAAGCATCTTTTTACTTTGAAAGAGAAAAAAGATCTGATTATAAAAGCACATGCTGCAGGTAATGATGGGTTTAAGAGATTATGTGATTAAGCATGTAAATGCAGTTTTACAGGTGGAAAATTGACTAATGTGACTTAACTGGTACATTTAGAGAGAGAAAAGGAAGTTATTAAAGCTTCATTTTGTTAAATGTGTAGGTAAGGAGTTTTAAACACAAAGAGGGAGAGGGAAGGATATTGTTCATGCAAGAACTTCAGACTCAGTCTTACTACAATGAGCATGCAAATAAAGCTTATATCTAACCAAACATTTCTTTTAAATGAATCATGATATAAAAGCATTAGTCAGGCTTCCAATTAATTTTCCAAAAGAAATTATAATTATATTTCTAAAAATTAGCATTTCTGGTTTGCAAACACATTTTAGCCACTTCATCCTTATGCAGCACAAGAACAGAAGCTGAGAGCAGAAAATAAGTCAATAAACCAAAAAGTCCTCAACGCTGCAAAACACAGGATGAAAAGGACAATGGTAACTTCCAGTGACACGCAGAGCTCTGGGGGGCTTATGGGTTTTAATTGGGTTGCAAGGATTTCTACACCACCAGCTATCAATTCCATGATGCCTCGCATCCTTCTTTTTCCTGTGGCCATTTCTGTGGAATCCCTGCAAACTGAGGCTGTCCCTGAGCTCTCAGCACCAGGTTTGTGTTACATCTCCCCCTGTGAGGACACAGTGGGACCCCCTCACACTGCCAGAGCCCTGATGCACAGACTGCTGTGCCAACAGCCATTGCTTAGATCAGAAATAAAAAGCCAAATCATAAATACACCTTTGGGCATACCCAAGGTGGCTTAGGCCTTCCTGCACTGTGCTACCTGTATTTTAACCTGTATTTTAAAATGCCTCCCTTGCTGCAGCCAGCAGGTTGTGCAGGGAACCTGTGGCAGAGCTCAGCTGTGACCATTCAGAAATACAAAAGCAGCAGTGTGCAAGCAGCCCCCAGCACTGCCTTTGCACCAACACCCCTCATGTCCTCTGTGAGCTGGTGGGGTCTGCCAGACCCAGCACACACAGCTGCTCCAGAGACCTCATTCCACCCCTTCCTGGCCCTTTTCCCACCATAAAGGATTCCTGAGCAAGACACTTTGGATCTGAGCATTTGATGGCCAGCACAGAACACGTCCACAGCGTTTCCTTTGCCTTTTATGACCAGGATGTGCTTTCAGTGCTCACACTGCTCAGCAAAACGGGATCCCTTTGCACTGAGGTATTTTAAAAACTACCCAGGCTCCAAAGCTGCCAGATGTATCTCTATGAAACCACAGCTCTGCAATCACCATGCCCTGGTAATTTAGGGTGGAATGGTACCATTGCATAATCCTTCTTGCCTAGTGATTTATAAAGTCCTAATGTGAAATAGCATCAAACTTCAATGCCTGTCCCTAAAATTCCCTCTCTTATTTACTCTGCTGTTTTGTCTACCTGTACTTTTTTTATTTTAATAGGAAAGTGTTTAAACAGCTCTTTCACGTATTGATTAGGCTGGTACTCAAAGAAGAAGGGAGGTGATTGATGAATATACCTGTTCATTTAAAGCAGGTCTGAGGCAGCACTGAAATTAGTTGCTGACTTAAGTAATTTAGTCACAAAATTATGCTCATGTAAGTAGCAAATAGAGTATTTCTGCTGTGCCGTCAGAAAGCCAACTTTGGATGCTCTCAACAAACAAGAAGGAATTCTGTGTGTGACTTCTTTATGGCAACTTAGATCAGTGTGAGACTGGTGGATTTATGCAGGAAACACACAGAGTTAAGGGTTGAAAGCCCACTGCTTTTTTAGCCAGTGATAAATCATCCCATGTGGAATTTGTGAGGCTGTTATTTGTGAAGCTGAATGGAGAACTTACACTTTTTCCTTTTTAAATACATGTCAAGGCTAGAAGGAATTACAGGGCTACACACAGAGTGAAACCTGTTCCAAGCACCTTGACACATCGATAAGACAGAAATTACCTTTGAAAGACTTAAAAAAATCAAAGCCTGTCTTGATTGTGCTTGGTTTTTAATAGAGGTACAGCAGAAATGCTTTCACAGCTTTGCAAACTGCTTCAGCAGGCACAAAAATTCAGATGTCTTAAAAGGACAGAGAGGTAGGAATGCTGCTTGGCTCCATGAAAGGAAGGCAGGCCCATGCCCACAGCACTTCTTGCCAAGGGTTGGGAGGCACTGCAGAGGAATGAGAACCCCAACCCAAACTCTGGCAGCTCTGGGCAAGCACTGAAGATGCTGCTCAGCCTGCAGGACTGGAAAAGGGCTGCCCCAGGAGTCTTCCTGCTCCTGTGCACTGAGGATTCCTGGAGGTGTCCAGCACCAGCCACTGCCAGAGAGGAGACGAGACTGGACAAGGGCTGTGACCCAAAAGAGCAGCTCCTCTGTCCCCAGCGGGCAGGATGTGCTACAGGAACATTAAAAGCAATGACTGCAGCCTGCATAACACTTGTCTGGTTTTGTATCACTTCATGTTTGAGGTCCCTTTCTCCAAATCAGAAGCAAGTGGTCCAGCACACATCCAGAATAAATATTTAAAACACAAGCACAAAGAAAAGCTCCCGTGTCTTTCTTTGCCAATCTCTTCATCTCCCAGCATCACAAACAGGCCTGCTGTTTACAGAGCAGTGGCAAAGCCTGATTAGGGATGCATCTTTAAAAAAACAACGTGGGGAAAGAAAGGAGCAGATATCCTTGAGATCAGATGATTCCCCAAAATGTTTGATCCCTCAGATCAAATGCAATGTTTTTCCTCCCACTGTGCCTCTGTGTGTGCATTTGCACCAGATTATTTGCAGGTACCACAGTCCTTAGAATTCCTGATCACAGTCACGGGAGAATCACTGCAGAAAGAAACAAACATTGTCCATTAAAAGGCAGCCTTGAGATGTTTTTTGCCAGTTTTCTTGCTTTAGGCTAATACTTTGGTGTTCATTCAAACCACTGAAGTCTCTTATCAGGGACAGCACAGCACAGAACTTGAAATGGAAAACAGAGGCAATCTGAGTTTCCTTAGAAAATATTAGAAGACTAACTTTGAAATGTCTTAATTTTAAATTTCTTTCTTTTCACAATTATCTTTCCTTAAAAGCAAAATGATGACAGTAAAGTAACAAAAGGGAAAAAAAAGGGAAAAAAAAAGAGGTGAGAGAAAAAGAAACTAAAAAAAGCAGAGGGAAAAAAAAACTGGGATGAAAATATTACTTCCCTAGGGTTTCTGTTCTGCTTTTTCCTATATATCATCCTAACTGCAGAACACCAAAATGATCTATTAAGCTTAACCATCCATTAAAAAGTATTTTAATATTACCTGTCTCACCAAACATAAAAATCTCCTGACAGCCATATCATTTCCCTGACTTGCCCCTTTTTCATGAAATGAAGTTTATACCAAAGGAAACCCAGCAATAAATGAGGTTCTGTGTCATCCAACTCCCGAGCTCTGATATTCTGGAGTCAGTAAGGAGAGGAATTCAATGGTAGGAACCAACACTTCCACCAGAGCACATGGGGCTTTTTCCTTTCTCAGAGCAGAGCTCTCAAGGAGGGCCAGGAACCTCACACAGGGCCTGGGGTCCTTTCTTGGCCTGCCTGCCAAGCTCCAAGCTGTCCTTGCCAGGTCAGAGCAGTGGGACACACATCCCTCATCAATGCTGGGAGATTTTTAGCTGCAAATCTGCCTACAACAGTGCCACAGAGTAAATGCTCTCCTACCCTTGCTTGATATCCAGCAGAGCTCATGTCCTGCCACAGCCCAGTGTTTGACAGACAATAAGAGGTGGAGAAATCCAAGTGCCTCTCGTTGTTTAACAGGCCTCGAGGTGCAAAATCACTGGTGAATGACCCAAAAGAATCTCATCTTTTAAACTCTTCTTCTGAACCCATTTTGGTTTTCAGGTAACCAAGAAACTCATCTTTATTCGTTGGCAATTTTTTTTACAGCTGCCTGTAATCTCCCAACTTCCAGACTGAAAATCATTTAAAAACAAATGAGCTTCCCTGCAGATAAAATTCAGAGTCTCTCTGAGCTTTCAAGATAATAAAACTAAAAGGCAACGTTAAGTTGAAAGGGGAGATGAAAAACAGAGGAAACCAGAAAGTCCCATAAAGTTCAGAATTAAGCCTTAAGGCTAGAAGAAATGGACAGAGAGTGAATTCTCCTTTTCAATATGC
Source organism: Monarcha castaneiventris obscurior (assembly GCA_026261815.1). NCBI lineage: Eukaryota > Metazoa > Chordata > Aves > Passeriformes > Monarchidae > Monarcha > Monarcha castaneiventris. The sequence goes on from JAMPIT010000485.1 coordinate 6,118,250, forward strand.
TCTTTTATGGAAGTGGGATGAGAGCAGCAGCAGAGCACAGTATCTCTATCTTGTTGGCACTGTTCATATCCTCATGTGTTTTTGTATGTGTGTGTTTGTACTCCAGCTGGGCCTGGCGCCATCACATATTAGATATTCACAGCTTCAGACTTCGCAGCCAAGATTTTCAAAAAGCTCCAGTAGCTTGAGGTGCCTCCAGTGCTGAAACATCCTAAGGCAAGCAGCTTGGCAGCACTCTCAGTAAAGGGCTTTTTAAGGCCCCTTGGGCTGGATGCTCAAACAGGCTGGTCCCCATAATCATCAGTTTGGGACAGAACCTGGCAGTGGCACGAGGCACAATTCCATGTATATAAACTGCTGATGGAGTTGGTCAGAGGCTTTGGTTGGACATTTCAGTAACATCTGGTATCAAACACAGCATAACTGTACACCTGCCTCTCTCTTCTCCACCCAGTCCTTCAGCATTTTAATGAAACTGCTCGAGGAACTGCACCTCTAGTTTGTTTAATACCAAGTATTGAAATAAATTATCTCATTTTTCTAGTGTTTTTACAGATTCTTACAGACTTGCAAAAGTTGTATGAGTGATAATTCAAATGATACTCAGCATGTGATTTTGTCACTTTTATAAAGTTTCCCTTTTAACTTGAAGAAGTGCCTTGGAAACAACTGCAGTTCAAACATCCTTCATAGTTCTCTCTTCCCATGAGCATTCAGCAGTACAGCCTTTTCCTTGTTCAAGCTCACACCACTTTACCTTTCCCTAAATTTGGCCTGCAAATGTCCCTCTCTGTAGCAGTTCAGCTGCACTGGTCCCAGTACCAGGGAGGGAGCTGTTCCCCAGCAGCTGTGAGGGAACTGCTCATCCTCTTTCACTCTACAACTTCTGACAGCCTTAGCATGTGTAAGAAAGAGACTTATTCATCAGGAAAGATGACAGGCACTGGGTCATCTGTGGAAAACTATTTTATTGGAAAAGTGGAAAGCGCCTTTAATAAACAGAGAGGACAGGATGCTCTTGGGCAAGCAAATGCAAACAGCACGCCCGAGAAGAGGTTACATCTCTCAGCACATTCTGTAAAGCTTTGCATATATGCAAATGTCTCCCTGAGCTTCTGCACATCAGCACAATGTAAAAAACACGATGACTCTATAGGGGGAGGGAAAAAATTAGGCCAAAGGAGCTCCTGTGCACACAACAGTTCCAAAGGAGAGAAAGGGAGAACGTGGCAGCACCGTGGTTTGCACTGATGGATCTCAGAGCAGGCAGGCAGCTGCAGAGCAAGGGGGTACCAGCAGAGCTGCTTCTGGAGGAGGGTGAGGAACAGAAGATGTTGGCTTCTTGCTACAAACCCAAAGCCTCTGAATCCCTGTCTTCTCCCACATCGGATTGCTATGAGAGCAGAAGATTTGTTCTTGCACTCTTTGCTGTTTCTAAGAGCACAGGAGGTGGCACCAAGCCATGGCCAACAGTTTCTGTGCTCCAGTAACCCAGTGCTGCCTCCAGTGTCACACATCACCAAGGTGTGAGGGCACAAAGGGCACCAGGCCCTTGTGGCAGCTCAACACTAACATGCTGAAATAACAACTGTGGGCTGTCTTCAGTAGAGAGAAGGGAAAAACCAAAACGCTGCTTGACCTTCAACGTAGCAGCCTCTTGTGCATCTACCACAATCCTCAGGCTGAAAAATATCCTGTCCCTTCTGAAAAGGAGGAGGAAGATCCATATGCTGCAAACAGGCAGATCAAATGAACCACTGTTTGCAGAGCAGTAACCATTAGCGTGGGACTGAGGGGTCTGTGATCCTGTTTGCTACATCAGAGAAACAGCAAAGATTCACCGGAAAGATCCCGTTAGTCTCATCTCACAGCAGAACCTCAAAGCTGCCCTGAAGGCACAGCATGCTCACAAACAATGCTCCTTAGCAAGATCCAGGCACTTTGTAAGGTTTCACTGTTGTCAAGCAAGATTTCCAAACGGAACTTTTCTTTTTCCATTCTAAATGAACAAATGAAAATAAAAAGTAGAATAGAATTACCCTCAGTTCGCTGGCCCACACCAGGAGATGTCTGGTTATCACCCTCACCTCCTTCTGTCCAAGAATTCACAGCACAGTGCTCTGGGATGTGTCTCAGCACTGTCTGAATGCACTTGAGTCTCTTAGACATTTGTGACCGTATTTAAAAGATCAAAGTAAAGGAGTGGAGTGTGTTTTCAGCTACACTGCCTTCAGTCAATTAAATACATCTTTTCAGAAATACGAAAAATGTAGTTATTTGGATTGGATCAGCCAACTCAGCGTGCTAGTCCTGGATTACCTCATCTTTCTCCAAAATTAAAAAAAAATCAAAAATACCCAGCAGAATTCCCAGTCTGGGACCAAGTTCCAGGCAGGACTGTGAGAGGGGTCAGAAGCAGCATTATGATAAAGAATTGCCACATCATCTGGGAGAGGAGAACTGCAGGATTTTGCCATCTGCAGCCATTCTCAGAAGTGACAGAGAAAGCACCTCCACCTTATCAGCAAGAGCCAGAAAGAGCCAGCCCAAGGAAGCACTTTGGGTTTTTTTCTGCTGCTCCAGGAGAATAAGGTGAACCTTAATCAGCAAGGGATGAAGCTGAGATCAGTTACATGAAGTGCTGGGAAAGGTCAAAATTCTCTCAACTTTGCAGGAAAATCCTACACCAGTTTTGATCAAGATGGTGAAGCACAGATTGATTTAAAAGCAAAACCCCCAAACAGCCTGATGCTGTGCTTAGTGGAACCTCGCATTATCTAATCTAACTATAAAATATTTAGTAGTTTAAAATTCAGCCATGTCAGCTGGAGTCTAGTTTCTCTTTCCTCTGTGGATTTCAAGTGTCGTTTTGAAGCTTTTTGGCATTAAAAAAGCAGAGGGGAAAAGAAAAAAAAAAAGAAGGAAGCAGAGTTTGGAGTGAGACTTCTGTACTTCCCATACAGCTTTTTGCTAAAAAATGGGGGGGTTGATTGAAAGAATAAAAGGTGAGAATTAAGGTAAAGTCACCTCCTCTAACATACACAGCACCTAAACCAAAGCTTGTTCAGTCTGTCAAAATAGATATTATGCACTAATTCATCTCCAAGCATGACCATGATATAGAAGACACAGACAGAAGTAAAATTTTTCATCTCTAAATTTTGAGATTTACACTTGCTTTCATTTCTTTTTGAGGGGGAAGAAAACCCCAAACAAATCCTCAACCAAATAACCCCAAAAACAGAGCAAGTAATTCCATAATCTAGAATAGGAATCATCGACCTGGGAGGTGGCAGAGATGAGTTCAAATCCCACTTCTGAATCATTTCAGCCAAAGCTCTGTCACAGTTCACAGTTATTTAAGTGTACAGCTCAAAAAAAAAGAAAACCATGACCAAAAAATCCACAATAAACCAGAAAATTCACAGCAACGTGGCCTGGTGGTTCAACCACACACCTACGAGTGTGTTTGACAAATCCTTTACAACAGCTTTTCAAAGATTACTGTTCTGCCTTGTCAAGATAGCTGTGAAATTTGAAGAAGTTGTCTCTTTTTGAAACTGAAGTTACCTGTGGTTGAGAAATGTAAAGAATGGAATAAGAAAGAATGAGTTTTTTTGGCCTTAGCAGGAAAAAACAATAGGCTACATTTGAAAAAAGATACAGAATGCAATGAATCAGAAGCAATAAATTTTAATTAATGTGCCTAAACTCCACAATTTACCTTGTGCCCCGGTGAAAATAGGGTCTGAAAACAAAAAATCCCAAGGAATTCTGCAATACTGTTCTGACACAAGGATCACCAGAAGCTACTCAAAGGTTTGCTCCCATGCTGGTTAGGTTACGACACAAATTAAAAATTGCTGTCAGCATTAAAATTATTCATTAAATTATTATTTTCTGCCCTGGTTAATAATACTCATTATAGCACACCAACAGAGCACAAACCAATAAGCATTAGACTAGGAAGTGGTACATCAGGGTTTTATGTCCTCCAACACCCAAGGCAGTTTTCCAATTCAACACAAATCCACCTTAGAACCAAATTCATGACCCTTCGATTGCTGGATTTTTGTTGTTGCTGTTGTATTGAGAAATGTAAATTGTGTTTCATTTCCATCAAAGTACCAATCAGTTTTTTGTTTCCCCAAGCATGGGTTGAATTACAGCACTTTTTACACTTGGATTTTTTGGTCAGTTCAAAGAGCAGGCAGTGGAGAGAAAGATGTTGAAATAAGATGGCAAAGTCAAGCATTTTCAGTTATGTTATACAACAGATGTCAACCTCTGCAATGCATATCACACTGCTAATCTAGATTTGCTACGATGATTAGAGGAAATCACCATTTGAAGTAAATAAAATAATTTCCTGAAATTTATGTCACCTCATGAAGATGCAGACATTCCCATATTTTTGCAATTGCTTCATTTTGCAATGAAATAAATAATAATTTTACTGAGGAAGAAAGATATTAAGAACTCAACCTTAAACAATACTTGTGCTCTAGGAAATTGAAAACATCAAAATTCAGCTGTTGTTCCTGTGACACAAAGAAGAATGAGAATCTTTCATCCAAAACAATAAGGACTAAGAAACTGCAAAAAGATATTTGGGAAGAGAGGAAGATGCTACATTTGAAACAAAAGCTTCTGTTCTTAAAAGACAACAGATGAGAGTTAATTGCTTCATAATGGAGAAAGTATTGAAGTATGAAAACAATCTGCATTTTGGAGAACTGTTCTGTGTCCACAAGTTAAGAGTTCATTACTAATGTTTTATTCATTTCTTTTAACAACGCTGCAATAAATTCCTACAGTAATTTGTCAGCTTGCATCAGATCTCCTTGAATTTTAGCAGATCCCAGTTCCATTCTGGAAGTGTTGGAAGCAGATAACAAAACAAGTGTTTATGTGGGTACAGCTGCTTGATAAACCAAGGTAATGAAACAGCCTCTTTCCTGCACCTGGGAAAGGCAGTGAGGGTTCCACTAAAAAAACTCCTCAAATAAGCAAAAAAAGGGATCAGGAACTTCTCAACCACAGAATCAGGAGCAGTTGCTGTCTGGTTTTCTCACAGAGAAAAAAAAAATTAAAGCCCCAGTTTCCTGCAGGCATTAATGCAGAGAAAGTCAGCCATAAACCACATCAGCATCGTTAAATTGACCAGAAACTTCAGGTTTACCACGGTTAAGTACTATACATACCCTTAAAAAGTAAGTACACACACAGACACAGAGTTTGTATTTGGAAAATATAAGACCTGTGATAAAAAACATCCTTGGCTCATTTCTGGAGGTCTCCTTGCCCCTTTCCAAAGATGACCTTGGAAAGGAAACACAGTGATTTCTCCTCTCCTCCTGGATTTTGGGATCCACCAACCATCACCCCCAAGGTCCCAGTTTCCCCTCTCTCAGCCCAGCCCCCCATTTGCCCAGCTACATCTGTTCTGTGACTCCTGGACACCTCTGGCATCAATGTCAGTAAAATAAGCTGCTGATACCCACAGGGAGTTCCAAGGGCCGAGCAATGGCTCTTGGAGGCAGTTTTGCCTCTCTCATTACTGTACTTTCTGTCACAGGACTGGGCACTTCAGAAACGAATCACAATATATGGAATGTCCACGGCCACAGAATAAGTACCTCACAGTCCTTCCTTACTGAAATGCTTTCAAGTGAATATCTTTAGTTGCTGTGTCCACTGGAAGCCTCAGTTCGTTCAAAATTCACCACTGTAGGCAAATGGTTTAAGATGTTTCTCCCCACACTTCACTAGCTGAAGCCTACTTTGGGTGCCTGTTTCAGAAGCATGGAAACACTAACCCGAAGTTTTCTTTAAAATACAATTTGCAAGCCTGGCATGTTATTTATTTATCAGAGGGAGCTGAAATTGTTTCCATATTTCCCTAAAATAAACGTACCATGGAGTATTGAGTTAAACTAATGTTGCCTTGGGTTTGACCTGCCCACCAGCTGCACAGTTCAGCTGTCAATGAACTGCCAGACCACACCTCATCTCCAGTAAAAACTGAATTCTAACATCACCAAGTACTCTTACTGCAGAGGCTGCATGGACCTTCAAAACCCCAATCACTGGGAAATTCTGCTAAACTAGCAAAAAATGCCCAGGCTGCCTCTGAGAAAATGGGAGCTTATTTATATGTAAACCCACGTAACACAGTGTTCATTCTCCAGGCCTGACTGACGCTGATAAGCTGTTAGCCCAAATAAGTGAAAAAAAAAATCTTTTTTTAACATAAAATTAGCTGTTGAACATCCTGCTCGTTCACTCTGTGCCTATCTGAGCTCTCTGGTTCAATGATATGGGGAACAGCAGGAGCAGAGAGCAGCCCTGGAGGCCCACAGGGTGTTGTGCTCCACTCCTGGAACAGAGGAGGGTTTGGAGCCCGGAGGATATCACACAGCCAGGAAGGGAAGAGGTGAATCAGCCACAGCAGCTGGGAAAAGGCTGCTTGGAGGGCTCCTCCATTTCTGCCAAATCCATGGTTACAGAGCCTGCATTTCCCCTGGCACACGGGAAGGGATTCTCCAGAGAGGGGAGCTGGAGCGTGCCCCAGGAGCGAGCTCCTCTGGGAGTGCAGGCACAGCCCTGGGAGCCCTGGGCATGGTCAGTGTCTGACTGCCCATCACCCAGGCTGGCCAAGATTGGCTCATCAGGACACTGATCCCTGCTGCTAATTAGTCCCCGGTTATCACTAACACAAGATGGCTTTCCAATAATCTGTCAGTTATTTGTCTTTAGGAGCAGCCTTGGAAACATCATGTATGACCACTCACAGGTAGTTTCTTTGTTTCAAATCTCCCACTTCTTCTCCTTTACTACAGTTCCAGGGACTGTTCTTGAGTTTGAGATGAACAGCCCATTTTTTTTGTTTTAATTGCTGCTGCTACAGGTGTCACAGTTCACCTGTAACTGTGCATCCCAGGTGGAATTCTTTTCTCCAGCTCACACTGACTGCAGGGTGAACAACTCATCTTCTGTATCTGTGGGAAATCTGAACACTATGATGGATCCCAGGCAAACCCCTGCAAAAACTTCTTGATTTCCTTCAAATTCATTTAAGTCATAAATACTGGTTTTGCTTTAAAATATTTTTCTTTGTTTGAGGCTATTGTTTCTAACATCTCAAAAAAAATTCAGTTAGAATGTTTGGGGGAAAAATATTGAAAGCTGATCTATATTTTAAATATCACCCTAAAAACAGCATGATCATAGGTGGAGTTAAGCATAAGTTCTCTGCACAAAGTTTTGTACAATGGTATTTTTATACCCTTCTCTGTTAGGACTATAACTGTCCCTCAGAAAAACTAATTAAGCCCAAACAATACAAAACAAAATCCTGTGTCATGTTCAAGGAACCTGCTGGGACATATCTGAGCTACTGTAAGATAATTTAATGAGTACTCATTAAATTAACATCTACCCCCACAGCAAGTTCAGCAGTGAGAGATATAAGCAGAAGAGCTTTAAATGGCTTTTCCTGCTCTCGGGGCTCCTGCTGTCTCATCTGGTTCAGTTTGGATTCTGTGCCTCCACACTCTCGGGAAGCTGGGGCTGGCTGCAAAAGAGCTTCACAAGATTTCCTTTTTACTGTAAATTTCCAGCATTAAGAGGAAAAGAAGACTTACTAGCCTCAAGCACAGCTGCCTGAGGAATTCCAGCTTCCCCAAGGGAGGTGTGCACAGAGCTGCACAGTCAGGGTACCCCCTGCCCTGAACTGGAGGAGGCTCAGGGTAGGGTTGGATCCCTCCCACCAGCTCAGGTCTCACCCTTGGGGTATCCCTTCAGCCACTACCCCAAGGCAGGATGCTGCCTCACCCACTCTGCAAGCCTTCACTTGCCTTTTTCAATCCTTCATTTCCCAAATGCAGGATGTTTGTGCAAGGTGGTTATCCAGTGGAGACTCCTTGCTGACCTGTAAGAGCCCGTGGCCTGTAAATGGTTTATACCTGACAGGGCCAGGCTGGAGCCAGAGGGATGCAACTGAGACAGAGATGCAGTTTAATCTTGCAGTGGCTTTCATGGGCTGCTCACTGATTACAAAAAAAAAAAAGTAAAATAAATAAATAAAGATTTTCCTTCTCTAGCAGGTGATTTAGATGCGCTGGTTGAGTACTGTGGAGATCAATAGGGATGTATCAATATTTTATAGCAATACTTAGACAGACTCAGAAAACTCAGCCAGGTTCTGTGCTGACTCACATGCCCTGGGTAAAATGGAGATAACTCCACTTCGAACTCAGAGCAGGTTTGTTTTCACAGCCTGCCATGCTGTTTGCTGCCTGGATAATGCGCCTGGTTCAAAAGGCATCCAAAGACAACAGGCACTGCGAAAAGGCAAACTGCTTGATACATTTTTAACATTAAAGTACTACAAAACAAGTCACCAGTGCTCAGGATCACCCACTAACAAACAAGGCATGGGGAATATAATGGCATATTAGGAGAGTCCATCACTATGTTAAGGACACTCCCTCTCTTGTACAAATCCATTGCTAACACCTCATTTGGGTTCACAGAGCCTCTGTCAAATGAGCATCCAAATTTAAATTTATTCACGTGTGTCACTGTTCTCACTGGGGCCGAGTAGAGAAACTACACAGAATCCAGGCTCAGGGATAAATGGAAGCGATTTAATAATTTTTCCAAAGGCTTTTATATGTTAGTTCACAAGAGTGTGTTCAATGGCATAAAGTAATTGGTCTTTTGGCCATCCACCCCTTGAGGGGACTGATCAAGTTCTAAGACACCCATTCCCAAATATTTGTCTGGGTAAAGCCATAACAATACTGCAAAACAACACGCAGGTGCAAGAAGTTTACAATACTGTCACATTGTTTAAAATAATCTGCATGGGAAAGACAGAGATCTCACAAAATGCTGCAGAGAGCTGAAGAACTTCCCTGCTGAAGCTTTTTTCAGCATCCATACACGTGCACACAATCCTTCTGAATGATACTGAACTCTTCAAAGGAACCATATGCATCAAAGAGCTGCAGGACAAACTGAGTGGTGGTGGTTACAAAAGCTGTCCCCAAATGTCCTACAAGTCCTTGGCTTTTGGAAAGCCTAAAAGGAGGAAAAAAACCCAACAGCTGATGAATCTTGTTTAAGCCTTTTTTATACCCAAAACAATTCAAGGGACTGCAGTGTTGAGCTGGCAAGGAGCTCGTTCCCAACTGCTAGGCCCTCACTATGGGTCTAGCTGCCAGATTTCTACATTCAAAGTGCAACAGCTCCAAAGTGTGGGACAGCTTTCCAGGACTGTGCTGCTGTCAGCCTCAGAGGTGGGCCCTGCCAGGGAAAAAGGGAAGCATTCCAGAGAAACACTCTCTGGGCACATACCTGCCCTTTGCCACCAAACCTCTGTCAGACACAGGATTTTAGTTTTTCCTCTGCCAGATTTTCAGAGGCTGTGCTGGAATCATTTGGGAAATAATGCCCGGGGCAGTCTTGCTAAGAACAAACAGATCCTCTGAGCACAACCAGGACACGGCAGAACAGCACAGGGAAATCAAGAAACAAAACTCTGCAGTGAAATTGTGTAGACACAGCTTATCAAAGTCTCGACAGCACTTTTATTGCTGCTTGCAGTAGGACTAAAGTAGTGACTTCCCAAATGATTCTCTCAAAGAACAGAGATGAAGACATTTCTATCCTATAATGAGAATTTGGGGGGAGAAGGATTTTTTTTTTCTGGAAATTAAAGAATATTATATCTCCACTACAGTGACAGGAGATAAAACATCTGTGGACCTGTGTGGCAGTAGTACAAAAGAAGGCTGTAAACAAGAGATAAGAATAGTCTTTGCTCCCCACAGAATGTGTTGGTTTGTTTTGTTCTAATGCTGTGTTTGCCCCTGGGTCATTTGTCACATGGGGCCTTTTGGCAGAGCAGGTGAGATAGAACAGTTTTCCATGGACAACCTTGCTTTAAAAATGAAGAAGGAAGAGGATATCAGAATTTACTATTGGATTTATGATGGTGATCAGTGCAGGAATGATTTCAGGTCTTTAAAGATTTTCCTTCTGCCTAGAGTTGTTTTCTCCTTGGCTTTTTTATTTTATTGAGTTTTAAGCATTTCTCTTATGCACTCACATGCTCACTCCCTTTCTCTGTCTGCTCTTGCCTGAATCTGTAGCCCATCTTTCTCTCTGGCTGCAGCTGAACTGCAATAATGAAACCTCCCTTTGTTCTTGAAGCCAACTGCTGGGAGTAATGGGGGAGCACCGAGGGCAGCAAGGAACCAACCAGTGCATAAAGGACTGAGCACACACCTCCTCTCCACATAAACCGAGGTGATGCACCAGAGTGAAGCCTGAACTGAGGTTCTGCATGCTGCACATCCCTGCAGAGACTCTCATCCAGCTGAAATGAGTGCTAAACTACATCTGGAACTGAATCAGATCGGGAGACACTCCCTATTTACCCTGGTGGCTGGCAGGCTGCTGACCAGCCAAGCCTCTTACAAGGCTGCGGAAGCAGGGACTCTGAAGCCTGGATTGTTTTGCAATAATGCTGCAGCATTTAGGCTTCTGCTGCTGTTAAATCTACTTTTATGAGTGGGCCATAAAGCTTGATGTGGTGAAGCAGGATTGCACCCAATGGCCAGGAGCAGTGCCTGTCAGCCTGGAAGGGGAGAAACAGAAGCCGTCCCACAAACACAGCTCGGGGTAAAAAGCAAATCAGCCTGTTTAAATAAAGCTCACTGTGACACTGAGATGCTGCCCTGTGACTGACCACTCCTTTTGGTCAGGAGAGCTGAATTACTGGAGCCTTTGGGAAAAATGGTTTCATTGATTTCTACATGAGTGATTGGTTTTAATGAAGACCCAGATATTTTCTGGCCCGTATCTAGTACAACATGAAAACACCAGCAGGCACCAACTAGCCCAGCTTATCCTGAATGTTCCTTCAAAACTCAGTGGAGTTCTTCAGCTTAAAGGAAATACAGATTACCAGGCTAGAAGCCTCTATTCCATATACACCATTTCCATCTAACCTGATGTCCTGAACCCTACCTAAACCCAGTCCTAGATCAAGGCAGCATTGATTTCTATCCACCTTGCAGTCCCCATTGTCCTGGTAGTCCAAACCCCAGGCTGAAGACAGCAAAACCTCAGTCTGAGGTGAAAATCTGCCCAGACAGACCTGTCAGCCCCTGCCATGTCACACTGTTCAGGCACTACACCAGTCAGCCATGAGAGTGTTTGGGTTTGGCACCTTCTATAACTCCTATCCAATAGCTCTTCTCAGTCTAAATCCAAGCATTTTCTAACTCCAGTCAATGTCTCTAAGGCCCAAACCCCACATTTAACCATACAGTCCCCAAGAAAAAGCCAATCCTACCTGTCCAACACCAAAGCTAAGCTGGAAGCTTGTCTTAATTGGTAGATTTCGATCACAGTCCCACTTCTTTTGATTCTTTATCTCAGTATTTCTCCTCATGCCTCAGGAGTTCACAGACACAGAGGAGCTCATTGCCTTCACCAGCTGTGAAGGAACATGAATTACTTCCAAAAAAGAGAAAGGCGTGGGCTGAACAGTAGGAAGCATCCTGTTCTCTAATGGGTATTTCCATTCAGCTGCTGAATCAGGGAACACTTTCAGATTAGTGCTGCCACTGTTTGGAACACACATCTTAAATGATATTGATTTCTAAGACGATGAGCTAATTTGTGGAATACTTTGCCACTTACAGTGTTTCACATGAAGCTGTCATCATCATCTCCCCGGTGGCATTTGGAAAGCCACATTCTGGAGAAACAAGCTCTCAGGGAACACGTGAGTGCTGGGCCACCTTCCACTGCTCAGCTGCAGCCAGGGAACACTTAGTCATTAATCCATCTCTGTAACGTTTGTACCGAGCTGCACAGGCAGATGGATCCCCACAGTTCCCATTTCTGAGGGACTCCCAGCAGTGTGCAGCACACATCAGAGCCCACAAGAGCCTTGTGCTCTCTTGTCTCACAAGTGAGGCAGCTGAAGCACAGGCCATGGCTGGTGTCACAGCAATCCACACCCTTCATTTCCCTTTGCAGAGCAAAGCAGCCACTCCTGACACGGGAGATGAAGGGGTTTGTAGTTCTGAGCTATGGGCAAATCCTTTGAAGCCAAGATGCAGAGCATGGAGTTAAACACATTTAAATCTTTCTGCACAGCAAACCCATACCTGACAAAGCAAAGGCCCAGGAAGCAAGCACTGCCTCAATTAAGAACGACAGCTCTCGCCAAAAAACGCCTCCAAAGCGTGGAACATAAACCTCCCAAATCTGATGTGCATTTCAACAGAAATAGCTGCTGCTGTGAGGGATCCACTAAAGGAAGATACAATTTCAAGGCTACAGGCAGCCTTAGCCACAGCACATCTCTACAAAGCTTGACACGAACAGGGCTGTAATTCCAGTCCTGTCATCTCTGTCATCCTGAGATGACTGCATTTCCAACCGCATAGGGAATTCAGAAGTCACCCCCAGCATCTGCTTCTTGACTGTCAGGAGCCATCCAGCAAGAGGCCTTGCTGTTTGCAAGTTTCCTTACAATTTAACCTGGCTCAGGGCAAACTGAGATCAGCTCATTTTTTTTAATTAACCACTCCACGCACTGATGTGCCCAGGCCAATGCGGTTGCTGATGGCAGCACACATCAGCAGCTCTGATTATTCTAACCTAGATGAACACGTGAAACAGTTTGACAAGAATTGTGCTGTCAGAGGATTTACCCAAGAGGCAGCTGCATGGCTGGGCTCTGGGTTAGATGATAGCTCGAACAGAAAAAACTTGCTCAGAAGAAAACATTTCCAAGTGACCTATAATGCAAACATGATCACTTCTCAGACAAAAGCATGCAAGAGAGCTCATAAAATACTGCTCTCCTGCTGGGCAGAGCTAAAGCTCCTGAGGTAGCTGCCTTTTTACACATACTGCCTAAAGGCAGCACACAAGTGCACAGTCAGAACCATGTTCCCAGGACCAATTGATTGGAAATGTGCTAAGAGACAACTTCTTCTGAATTGACCAAAAATCCATGTAATACCATGACATTTTTTTCCAGTAGGAAGGGATTACAAGAATCAGAGGCCAGTTTTTATTTATACACACAGAAGCACACAGTGTGCCTGCACATGTACACCCACCACTGTAAAAGAGTCTCTCACAGCCCAAATTGAAAGATTAGTTCAGGCTTTCTTTAATGTGGCACTGAGTGCTGACACTTCCTTTGTAAGTGTTATCATACACTCTGGATTTGCTGTGAGCAGGAGCTGCCAAAACCCTTCTGCTCAAACTCTCCACACTGCTCCCTTTTGCAATTGCTGCCAATCCCTCTTCCACACAGGACACTGATGCCTCACCCCACACCCACAGCAGGACCTCAATTCAAGAGCCAAAAGGAAAGGGTTTTCCAGGCAAAGCAACAGATCAAACAGAAAAAGAACAGATCCCACAAAGAATTTATCTCTGCACAGAATTTTCTGCTGGCAGCCACCCCCAATTTATAAAAGGAAACATCTTGCTTGGATCAGCTTGGAAAGAGATGATCAGCCTGGTGTCTGGGTTGTGCACTGTGCAGAACTTTTAGGATGCTTAGCTTTCTACAAGTATCTGTTTTCAGAGCAGACTTGATTTATGGCTTCATTGACATTGCATTAGAGCATCACAGCAGTGGGGGACAGCGACAAGGCAGCACCAGAGCCTGATCACTCCAGGCAGGAGGAGCCACAGGAATGCTGAAGGATGAAGTGGCCCACGTGCACAAAGGTGGGAGAGAACACAAGGAGCAGGATGGGATCTTACACGCTGAACTCAAGCACCAGCATTGCCAGTGGCACCCTCGTTCACACACGTTGTAATGATGTTGTACACCCCAACATCAGGGGTGCAATGCCCTGTACCAAATATTTCAAAGGTAGCAGCACTTTTTGGCAGTGAACCAGTGATGCTGCACAAACATCTCAGTGACCCAAGGGCAGCTATCAGAGAAAATCAACACTAAAGCAGATGAAAATACCTGTCAGATATAGGGAGGTGGACTCAAACTCTGGGAAATTCTTTTACTTACAGCCAGCATAACTCCCAAACAATCAGTCCTACCAATATCCTTATCCTATTTCAAATATTCAAAATTTAGATGCATGCCCAAGCTCTTCACTCAGCTGGTAGTAAGATTAATTGGTATGCTATATGCTCCTGTAAGTGATAATTCCAGTTATAAATACCAACCTGCATTCTGCCTCACTAAATTTGATATGCACCAGTGATCACATGAACTTGAAAGTGGTTTGTCTCAGCATCCATCATGATTTGGAGTGCTCAAAAAAAACCTGTGTTATAAAACTTTTGCTATTTTGCCCTGAAATTTGTGGTAGCTGATACCTGTCTCCCTGCAATAGATATATCAGCCAGACTTTCCCTAACATTTTTCTCCTAGTTTAAGTGCAGTTGTCCAACAAGAACTGTAAAGTGATCTGTGCTTATCTCCTCTGGCTATTGCAAAAATTGGGTCCTTCTGAAACAAAGTCCTCTGCAAGATGAAATTAAACGTAAACTTGTGGGCTTAATTATATTACTTTGAATGGAGTATCGATTGCAGCTAATTTTATCACCCATTTTGAGAGGCTTGCTCGCTGCCTGGCTGGCTGTCACTTTGATAAATGGGAGCCAGTGGTTATCTGAAGAGGGACTGGTATTTATAGTTCAGAAAATATCACCACTAAGTTTACAACAAGAAATAACCCCCCCTCCCCCCCCCCAATTAACTAACAATCACAAGAGCAATTAAGGTTGATGAGGCACAGGAACACCTACTGTAAAGCAGATGGTCAGTTCAGAATGTCTGGCTACCTGAAATGGCATTTTCCAACAGTCTCCACAGCTCAGGTGAGTTTGGCCTCTGCGTGAGCAGCAGCTGCCACTGGGAATTTCAGCAATACCCCACTGCAAAGGCCCTCAGGACAGCCAGGCCATCCAGTCAGGACAGGGACTATCCAGAGGCTGAAGGAGGGACACAAGACAAAGATGGGTCCAGGAACCAAATTAGCAGTCTGGACTTCAACATCAGACACTGAGGCTGTTTGTCAGATTTGGGGCATTATAGTTACTCTTTATATTTTCATAACTGCAGGTAAGGTTTCTATGACTGTAGAGGATCACAGTCATCAAAAAGCATTTGTTAAAACATTTTACTCTATTATACAATGTGAACAAAAGTGCTGTAATCGTAAGATTAATTTCAGGCACTCTGTGCATTTAGGGCCAGCAAATCCTAGTATTAGGACTGTGTCTTATATTTAATCCAAATCTTTTCTTTGTAGACCATTATATTCAGCTCAATTTGTGTGTCAAGTCCACTTAGTGATGTCCAACAGCTATGACTGAAACTGATAAACGAGGAAGGGGCCACAAGGCAGAGGAGGTGGCAGAGTTGTACCACAGAAGTAACCACCTGATGACTGATTAGCTACAACTTTGTTTTTGAATGGCTTATTCATACACGTAACCATTTCCATAGCAAATATCACAAGGATTATTACTCTTATTACACAAGGATTATACTTATTATGATTCTTTTAGTCACAATAGCAGGATTATCATATCAGATGAGTCTCAATTTGTCTGCCTCCCCGACTTTCTGGTTCTAATGAGCCATCTGGGTGACCTCCTTCTCCACAGCTGCCCTCACGGCAGATTTTTACATACAAAGCCAACAAAAAAGTGATGCACAGAGCTACTGCCAAAGGAAAAGGAGGAGAACGATACAAAACCAAGTTAAAGGAGCAAAAATACTCACCAGCAATATTCCTACACACTCTCAAACTACCCCAGTACCTGGCACATTTCTTGCCACACCAGAGTGGTGTGTGCAGGCAAAACATCCCTGGTAAGAGCAGGCTGTTGTTGTGCAAGAAGGCAGGGAGCCCCCAGAAAAGCAGGGAGCCCCCAGAAAAGGAGGGAGCCCCCAGAAAAGGAGGGAGCCCCCAGAATAGCAGGGAGCCCCCAGAAAAGGAGGGAGCCCTCAGAAAAGCAGGGAGCACCCAGAAAAGGAGGGAGCCCTCGGAAAAGCAGGGAGCCCTCAGAAAAGGAGGGAGCCCTCAGAAAAGCAGGGAGCCCTCAGAAAAGCAGGGAGCCCTCGGAAAAGGAGGGAGCCCCCAGAAAAGCAGTCAGGGCAATTCTACAGCCCACAATGGATCATCCACCATGACCATGCCAACAGAAACAGAGACACGATAGCAGAGGACTGAGTTCTAGTAGAAAATATGAAGCAAAATAAAGGCTAAAAAGGAGAGGAGGGAGAGAAGAGGAAAAAAAATTAATAGTGAGATTTTAGAACGAGATAGGGAGAAGTGGGGGGGGGAAAAGTACTAAATACAGAATGTTGAACTGAGGGAAAAAAGGTGAAAACTGCAGAGGAAAACAGAACAAAAAAATTAATACCAGAAGAATAAAAAATAAGCAAATTAAAAACATGAGAAGAAATTACTAAAGGAAGGAATTAAGGGGCTTAGTGCAATAGTTTTATTATTCTCTGAAAAGTCCTTCAGTACTAGTAACAGGAGAGATTAAAGGTACTTCTTTCAACTATCAAATTTAAGAAATATTTCCTCCTATTATATTTCATTCCAAATCTAATTTCCCCAAACATTAAATCAGAACTAGGGAAGACTTTCATATAAGACTAAAACTGGGATGAAGCCTGGAATAGGCATCAAATAGCAGCATCTTGAATAAGGCATCGTGGTTTCTGAGGAGGTTTTTGTTTTCTTGCTTATTTGCATTTTAATATCAAACAGACTTTGAATTCTGAAAATAAAGGCAGCATATTCCACCTGCGTTGAACTCCTTTCCTTTCCATGTTGCATCAAATCTCCCATTGAAGTCAGGAAAAAAAACCTGCCACTGAAGATGTAGAATCAAAACCACCTGACCCTGTCACAGCAAGACTAAATCTGCCTTTAAAAACCTTGGTGGGCAGCTGGTGTCTCACACCTACTGCCCAAGAGATTTCCTTCTCACCAGCAAGGAAATCTCAGGAGGCACAGCCATGGAAGCATTCACAGGTGACTCTCCCAGAACCCCAACATCTCCTGCAGAAGCTGCATTTGGAGCTCCTTTAGAAAAATGTAACAGGATGAGGCAAGAATATTGGCCAAACATTGCCATGACGTGGGAAATTCTGACACAAAGAAGTGTTTTCTTCAAACTGAACAAAAATAAAAGGGTCACTTTCAAGATGAACAGTGCGGAAAGTATTTTTCTGTCTGAAAACATAGTCATCATCTAATCATTTGTGAAGGGAATGAAGGCACTGAAAATCCAAACACAGTCTGTGGCACTCTCAGGACTTCCAGCACCTTACGGTGGGGGTGCTGCCAAGGCCAGGCCAGGGCCAGCTGCCCAAAATTCTGCTACAGAAATTCAGGCTGGAGCAACGCTACAGATGTCCCACACTGATCTTCAGCTTGGGCCTTTCAAAACCATAATTTCACTACCAGTTTCTTCGTTTGTATCCTCACCTTTCTGGCCCAGAGGTGCAGCAGGAAGTCCAGAGTGTTGGAGCATACTAGTGGAACACACAATAATTTGACCCTCACCCATTTTATGGGATGGCTGCTCTCCTTTTGGAGAGTCATTTTTGAAGACAAACTCCTCTGAAGCAATAGAAAACATATCCATGGCTGAAGAGCATAGGCCAGTCAATAAAATTAATGGTTTCTATATTAAAACAAATTAAATGCCAGAGTCCTGTGCTTGTCACGTGAACATGCTCGGATTCATTAATAGAAACTGGTCGATTCCCTGAAGTACATGCTGGGATAATAGAACAAATGCATTTGTACTGACAGTCATTGGTAAATGGCTAATCAATCCCTCAGTGCTGCTTAATTAGCGACTGCAGGAGACCCTTTTAATTGGCATTTGATACTTGATTTGAACAGACAAATAAAGTGCCACTCAGCCCTTTACTGCCAGTGAACCCTTTTTTTCCCTATTAACTCCACTGTAGCTCCTGAAAAGCATTCCTGAAGACCAGACCAAATTACCAGCTCCCTGTCACAGACTAGCCTGACACCCTGAAGTGTTTTATCATGATTTCAGTGCTGATGTTGCATTGAAACACTGCATATGCTCTGCTGGTTGCTCAATATGGTTTATATTAATACAAGTTGTAGACTGTCACTGTTCAGAGAGCAGGTAGTTACAAGGAATGCATTGGTTACATTATAACTGGAATAATTTATTATTGAGCAAGCAAGTTCAACAAGCACTATAAAAATCAATTTATAATTTTTATGCACTTCATCTGGGCTGAAAAATGGGTTTGTTCTCCACTATTTTCTGACTAGACCTCTTCGACAGAAAAAGGGGGAATAAAGCTTTTAAAATTGCAGTTTGGTCAGCAATGCACTCTGGAAATCGAGATTAAAGATGACAGTTTTCAGATGCGTAAGTTATGCTTACTTTGTTTTATGGACCTGAGGCCACCACGGTGCCAGGCAGTCCCTTGGCAAAGAAAATCATCCAAAGGTTGAAGAAAGAAACATAGTTTGACAGAGTCAGCCAAAAACATAGGTGATTTGCATTAGCTGAAAAGCTATTCCACCTCTGTTTACTCCTTCAAATCACCGATTCACAAAAGGTAAGCTGGTGGTTATTAAAAGTTTCAAGAGCAGTGGCAGGTTTGGAGGAATTAAACAAGGAGTGCTAAAATCTTCAGTGGCCGTGCCTGCGATTGCTATGCAAGACACAAAGCACACACCTTCCCAGTAGCATGAAATCCAATTAATACAGTCCTGGGAAGACTCAGAGCTCTAGTTCTGATGAAGATTTAAAGGTGCAATGGCAGATTGTAAGAGTTAGCTGGGACTCACACCCTTAAAGACCTTGTTAATACTGGCAAGATTTATTTAGCATGTGTCCAGCTGGTCAAGTTAAAGGGAGAGTTCATCATCCCTGTGGACAGGAGTGTCTGATTTGCATTGTATCACCAGGTCAGGCAGAAGGAGGGAGGCACAGGCATCTGGTAAAAACCCATTCCAGCAAAGTTTACTCAGAGCATGACACTAGGACATCAACCTCAGAAGGGGATCCCACCATCACACACCTCTGAGCTGTTCAGAGAGTAATAAATCTGTCACCAGATTGCCCTGCTCAAAACCAGACCCAGCTGCTCAGTTCTGGGGTGCTCCTTGTGCTGTGCTGCATCTACACCATTAATAGCTACACCTGCCAGGACCCAAGCCTCCTGTCACCACCACTTAACACATCGCTTCACATCACACACACATTTATTAAAAGGGCCTCTGAGTTATCCTTAGCCATGATTAGCTCTGATGAAATGCCCCCTGATCACAATCAGCTCTTTATTACTAAACCAGTTTATCACATTACAATCACCCTTTAATACTTTACAGTCTGAGCACTTGTGCAGTTTAGAATTACACGTGCTCTGACGTAATTTATTTCATTTTTATAATATTCAACCTCTTGGAATCAAACATCCTGTGAGGCATCAGCATCCCAAAGGTGGAGAAGGGTGAGGAACACAGTGCAAAGCCAGTCACACATGTGACATTTCCTGCTGGACAGGACCTATTGCTTTCAGCACTGTGCAAGGTCACAGTCCCATGTTTGACACGTGGCTGCTTCAGCCAGAGGGAAAGGGCGTGAGAAGACACTGCTTGAAAGAACAAGTAGCTCCACAAAAAAACCCCCAACCTCTTTTGCAGGTAAAGGAAGAAGTGTATGTGTTGGAGAAACTCTGAAGCCCGAAGCTGGTGGCAGATAATACACTCACACAAAAGTTCAGGCTTTGCAGGGTCATTTATCACCTGTGACTGCGGCTTGCAGCGAGAAAAGTTCAACCTGTGTAAAGCATCAGCACCTACTTTCCTTCTGCACAGGAGGGTGAAACCTCTCAGGGAGTTTCAACTGTGGATTTTCAATGTTCTACCTATCAAACTATTTAATACAAACACATATTTCAGAGAGGCTTAAAACAGTAATCCACGGAAAGAGAGGAAGATTCCAATTTGAATTTGGCATCTTCCTCCCCCTTTCTACTATCCACAGGTTTCCTCTTATTCAAATCTACCATGCCTGTAGATTTTAATGTGGGAGGAAATACAGCTTCTTATGGAAAGGGAAGGATTGTAATTTAGACAATTTTCATTTCCTTGTTCACCAGCAAAGATGATCAAAAAATTTCTGTCTTAGATCCCTTAACATGGAAAAGGAGATGGGCAATAGCAGCAGTGGATAGAAAATAAGAGAATTTCAAAGAACAGAAAAGTAAACAACGTATCTTTTAGAAGAAAGGTAGTGATACAAGGTTTTGGAGGAAAACAAGCATAACTGTATACATCTTTATTTTCAAGTGGAAATTTCTGCTTCCAGTTCCAGCTCAGAAGCTGGACCTTTGTCACTGAAAGCAGCAAAGTTATGGTTTGAAAGCACGGCTGCCTTGCCCAGGGAAATTACGGTTTGGCTGCTCTGTATTTCCTCTTCCTTCTGAGGACCAGGACCCAGGAAGACACAAACATTAATGACACCTCAATTTCTCCTTATGCACAACCAAGAGGACAAAGTTATTCTCAAAAGAGTCACCCAGCTCAGGAGCTCCAGCCATAACAGAGATGAGAAAAATGAGTTCACTAAAGGGAAATGCCTACAAAATACTACCAGAGCTGTTCTGTAAAGAGCAGTGACTGGTCAAGTCCTGTTAGCTCACAGAACAAGCCATTTCTGCTGAAAGGCTTCCAGCCAGGCTGGAGCAACACAGCTCTCACCTCCTTGCTGCTCCATCAGCTACACCCAGAGCCAAGGGGATCTGTGTCCTTCAGCAGGGTGTCCCTGGCTCTGGCAGCTATAAGCCTTCCAGCTTCTCACCGTCACGGAGACACATCTGCCAGCTCCAGCCTCCTTGCAGAAAGCACAGTTACAGCTGGGCATTATTTAATGAATCTCATTCCCCAACTCCAGCTCTGTGTGCATCCTCTCCAAATCAGCTTAAGAGTTGTCTCTGCAGCTACATCATACAGGTGGCAATGGAGCAATGACACGATCAACACCCGAAGCAAGGCTTGAACAGTCTGAAAATGCAATTACTCCAAAGCTGGGCACGCAACTGTACGAATTTCTTCCCCATCAGATCAGAGAGAACACTGCTTTCAGACTGTGCAAAGCAATTTCCTCAGCCTAGCTTTCCCCCAGCAGCACACTGATGAAACTTCCCAGCTCCTGAGGGAAGGACTGCAGTGCAGTTGGAAGATGCAGCTCTAGGATGCACAGCCACGTGTCACAGCTTTCGTCTGGCTGACACAGGCTGGGAGCTGGGGAGCTTCAACAGGGCACTTCTGAAACAAACAAACCCCTGGATTCCACCTGGAGCCACGGATGTTTTTTATTCAGCACCTTGGAGATGGCACCATCACAAGGGCCCTCAAGATCTGAGGTGTTTAGAAGAGAGCCAACTGCAGGGAGGCTGCAGCTCTTCGATCTCACCTCTAAATACCACGTTAAACTTTGAAGAGCAGTGACAGACCAGCACTGCTCTGACACTGAGACATTTCAGCTTTGAAATGCACTTTGCCCTGACAGCTTTAGCCAGGGAAGGCTGCAAAGCGGGGGGGATGATGCTGCATACAAAGAGGGATTTGTCTGTCCAGAATTAGGGCCTATATAATTTAAAGTCATGCATACTTACACTGCCTGGCTTTTGTTGTTATACTTTCCAAGGGCTTTTTAAATGGCTCCAAGAAACATTTAGGGGAAGAAAAATAGCCGGAGATCTGGACTCTCCAAGATATTTTAGCATTAACAGATTAGAAAATTACCCATGGAGGGTCAGAAATCATTCCCTAAGTAGTCTCAAAGGTAATGAAATAAAACCCATTGAAAGACAAATAGGAACATGAAGGCCTGAATATCACGATTTCTGCTTTAATCGGATTCCTGAGAGACCTAAATCCACTAATGCTAAATAGCAATAAACAATAATAGCACTTACATGGACCTATTCAACTCTGAGGTGTTATAGGCACTCATTTATGAGTGCATAGGACATCAAAGAGATAAGTACTATTCTTCTGTATCACCAACATTAGCTAAAATTGGAATTTCTGTTCCAGAAGAAATGCTCTTGGAGTGTAGTTTCTCTTCCAAGCCCTAATAATTCTTCTAAAAACCTAATTTCATGGGCATTTTTAAACATACTTTGCTTCATTTTAGCTGAAAAATCATGAAAATAATTGATGCTAGTATCAGGTCTGCTCCACAACTTTGCAGCTCTAGAAGTTGACCCTCTTCAGATACTCCAACTCCATTTTTCTTTCAAAATCTAGTTTCACCCAACTGACACAAACTGCAAAGTTGAATTCTGATAAAGCTGCTTTTTCTAGAAGAGAAATGTGCTGGTCAGAAAGAAACTGCTGCAGCAAGAAGGACCATGCACAGTTACTCACACAGCACCTCGTTTTCCAAATAAAATACAATCAGATTTTATTCAGATATTATTACACGACCAAAATTTGGCGATCCAGACCAACTTCACAGATTAACAAGGATGATAAAATCTTTGGCTGTGTAGGGAACAAGGCAACAGAGCAGCATAACTGTGCACAGAGGTGCAACAGAAGTTGACTGTGAGTTGCCCAGCCAAGCTAAAGCCAAGCCATGTAACCCCTACCACGGGGAATTCCTTTTCTCCAAGCACTTGCCCAACATAGGATTGGTTTGCAGTGATTAGCATTGGGAACCACTCACTTCCACGAGGCCGATTCAAAAGTTATTAAATACACACGCACACAAAAATTAGCCTGTCTCAATTATGTCTTCATCGAATGCAATCACAGTGGCTGGAACTTCCAGCTCGCCACCTCGTGCATCGAAGGAAATGCAATCCTTCAGGCAAAATGTTTACCAAGCTGAACAACCCAGAGCGGTGGGAAACCAGTGTCACATGAAAAATTAAGAGCCGTGGTGTTTCTAAAAGCCTCCCAACAGTGGGGAAAACAGCAATCAAAATGCATTAGCAGAGGAGGGTATTCACACCTCCCCACAACCCTTTTTTAAGCTATAAAAGCAAACTCTGCGTGAGCAAAGCAGATAAAGCTTGAATGGGCAGGATTAATTAGAAAACAAAATAGTAATGGGAAAAGCTGCTGTGCCTTTTTTTTATCCCCTGCAATTTTTATTTCAGTAACTGGCCACTTATAAAACCCAAACAAAGCACTCAAAAAACCCTACCATGGGATGACATCTCCTTGTCTTTCTCTGAGTAATGAACCTATTTCCTTCTTCCTTGAAGATAAGACAACTTTTGACTATGAGAAATATAGGAGAAAGTTTTCTATTATTCGTATAGGTCAGCTAGAGTACAGAGGCAGAAAATTGCAATACAGCAGTGATACAAAGTTGTGGAAGATAAGTTTTCCAGATGCTCTGCTACACACTCTTCTCAGATTCCAGCATTTCAAGGGCAGTTTCTGGAACTGCACAGAGATAAGAGGAGTCTCTGACTGGAGTTCATTGATTTAATAAATAAAGGAAGGAAAGGATCACAGGGGTGGGGGAGAAAGGGGAATGGAGGAAGAAAGAAATGGAAATAAAACTTCTCTGTTCTAGTGTAGGGGTAAGCAAGGATGAGGAGGGAGAAGCCTGGCCAGGAGGCACCACGGGCTATTTGTTCAGCCTAGTTGGCACTGGGCCTGAAACTTCAGATCCTGGAGCTGCTTGTCCCTCTGAAGCCAATGGATACCGAGCAAATTTCTAATATTGTGCCCATGTTCTTGGCCCCGCCAGGAGGATTTGAAAGCAAGGTGTCAAATAATGAAGCTGTTTAAGCAACAAATGAGTCAAGGATGGTGTAACACAGAAATCAAGACTGGGTGACACCAAGGCAGAAAAAGAGACAGCTGATTAGCTGTGAGCTGAGGGGCTGTGCCATGGCATCTCTGTAGCACAAACATCACCCCAGAGTGGCAGGGTGACACGAGAGATGGGGGAGAATTCTTCAACAGCACCAAAGAAGGGAAGAAAATTAAATTCCCTGTCACTCAGCTGTAAGTGGTCTAATGAAGTGACAAGCAGATTTCCCAAAGTAAAAGCTCGGCATGCCTCTGTCTGAGTAAGGACCATTAGACTGGAACGTGAAAGAAGCTTGTGAGCACAAATGCTGAACTGGAATAATCACCTTTCCTACCAAAAAAAAACACCAACTCACCAAAATCGTCTAGCACAGCATGATTCCTTGCCCAGGCAGCAGAAGGCTGTGCCCCAGCAGCAGCACTGCCCCAGCCCCAGGGCAGCACACAAAGGTCAGTGTGCAGCCCAGCCTGGGCTGGAAGGCTCAGCTCTGCTGGAGTGTCCCGGGGAAGGAGCCCCTTCCTCCAGGACAGTGCAGAACTGCAGCTGTAAACGCTCTCTGGTCTTGAATCAACTTCTCCTTTCCCAATGGAGAGATTTTTTTCTGGTGGAGAAACTTCCGTAGAACCTCTCCAAATTATTCCCCGTGTTAGGGCAATTAGTGGACGAGCCCAGGGCTGACAGAACTGGATCTCTTCCAGCGTCCTCCAGTCAAGCAAATCCAGCCCTCTACACTTAATTAAACTGCAAGTAAAGCACTAATAGGTTTGTTTCATCACCAGGGTGCCCCACCAGCCCAGAGTTTTGCTTCCAAATGACCTAGCCAGAAACCACAGGCATTCAAGTGATCTGTGATTAGGAGTATTTATCACCAGGCAGGTATTTCAGCCACCAGCTCTCAGAAGTCTGCACGATGGGAAATTGAAATCTACAGCACCCTGTCAGGCCTTGAGGAGAGGTCTTCAAAGCAGGGCTGACCCCAGGCTGCAGGAACCGAGTGCCATCACCACCCTGCCCCAACAGGCTCCCCTGGCTCCTGCCCTGGCCCACACAGAGGTCACATACCAATATATAATATACATTACACCATATAGGGGATGTAGCTAATTAGAAAATATTTAAATTTACGTGTTAGCAACATGCTTTTTTTCCTCCTGAGAGATTTAAATGAGCCCTTTTTCTGAGTACATTCTCTGCTTTCACACAGAGGCAGTTCTGAACTCAGGAACTGCCTGTGGAAGTTTCATTTCCTTCAGTTTGTCTTATTTTCCTTTTACTCAGGCACGCATCTGAATTGGCTCAGGAAGCTGCACATGATTCTGGGAAGAGGCACCAAGGACAAGACAGTTTGGGGAATTGATTTTAAAACCAAGTAAGGGTGTTTTTTCATTAGATATCTTGGAACCATTCACACAGCAGCAGCATTTACACACCTGTGTAAATGAAAACGAAAAGTTTGGTTTCATTTTTCATTCATTTTAATTCAGAGCCCCTACTCTGATCAGTTTAGAGCATGGTTTGAGATAAGCCACAAACACTCCAAATTTATTTACAGTGACAGATAGTTCCAATGTTGATGGCTCTCAGAGGTATTTTGCACAGCAATTGCCCTTTTGTAAAAGAAAAAAAAATGTAAGCAAAACTAACAAAGGAAGAAGTGTCACTTTGGGCCACTTCCAATGCAGTGAATTACACAAGACTGAATTCAGCTGGAACACATCCCATAAGGATGCATTAATTCCACACACTTCAAACCTAGCAACGTTGAACAGATTTCTCAGGAACAGACAATTCAGAATGTAAGAGTGATTTAAGATGGTGTAAAGGGCCACATATGCTGAGCCTCTCCTTAACTGGCCAATTTTTTTCAGCTGAGCTATCACTGACTGTGGCATATTTCATTACTGTGGAAACCCTCCTTGGAATTAACATTACAGGAGAATGCCCATTCCCGTGCCTCTATTACAGAATCTGTTACAAGTTTCTTTAGAGCAAAAGAGGATTTCAAATACTGGGATTTTTTTTTCCCCTGTAGTCCCCCCAGAAATGAAGAGACATATTTTTTACATTTGGATGTTGAGCAGGGAGCACCAACAAAAGCCTTGGCACCATTTCCACAAAGTTAGTGATTTAATTGATCTTCCTTCTGAGCTCAGGTAACACCCAAAAGACTGAAGGCCTCCAGCAAAGCTAGAAACCTTCAGAAAAATCTCCGTTTTGTCATCTACCTGGATAGCTCCAGGGCAACCCTGCTAAGGAGGCTAAATGACTCTGAGACATTTTAACCCCAAACCTTTGCATGGTGGCACTTTGATCATGCCCATCATCAGGGTATTGTTTACATCTAACCTCAGCATTTGCCCTTTCTCAAATCTGAGCTAGGTTAGACAGGATGGAATTGGCTTCCTGTTCACAGCGTTTATTGACCCGAAGAGGTCATTATGATAGACTCTGAGTCCACAAGGTCCTTGCACTCCAGCTCTGATTTCCATAAGGTTATAGATTTTGTGATTACAGCTGCTCTGTATAGGTACATTTAGCTAACAATTGCAGCCAGGTACCCGGCTCAGCCCGGCTGAAGCAGAGCCCAGTGAGGAATCTCAGTGCAGTGTCTGCTGTGAGCTGTGCTGGGCACTTTGCCTCTGCACGAGCACAGAGCATGTGGACAGATGAGGGGACTTCATGCTGGAGACCCCCAGCTTTGGCTACACGGCTCCATCCAGCCCAAGATATGCAACAAGACAGTAAAAAGGCCCTGACCACTCTGTTCTGACCAGAGACTGTAGCCAAGTTGGTGCCCAGGACTGCCCTTAACATTTCTACCTCTGTTAGCTGGGCTAAAATAAAGCAATGCCAGACATTCAGTGCCCACTTTCCCCTCCACATGATGGCCCATGAATACTGAACTGGCTTGAATTTCAGGACAAAGATCCATGGGTCTAGCAAGAGATACCAGCCTCACCTACCCACACTGCCCACGTTTTCTCCCGTTGTTACTCAGACAGATAAATGTCCATCCCCAAAAAGGTTAAGGCACTAACAGGATGAGATACTGGCCTATATCCTGGTTGCCTGTCACAGTATTTTAACTTGTGTCTTGCATGGTATTTTTATTTGCTTGTAAAAAATATTACAAAATTAGATTGAGTTTTCCTGGGGAAAAAAAACCCAAACCACATTGACCAAAGTATTGCCGTGGAGCATTTCTCCTGTGCTGAGAGGAAATTTTAAGGTTTCTGATCACAAGACGTTTTAAAAAACCATCAGCTGCCCTCAGAGGAAAGACACAAATCTCCACTTTTATTTCCTAACTTGATTGGTGCTTTATTTTTCTTTCAAGATTCTGCTGAGTCTGCTTGGCTCATGACCAAGGGATGCATTTTGCCTCTCTATTTGTATCACATTAAGAATGACCATATTCAAGTTGATGGGGACCAGGCTGGTAGAGAAACAGATTATTAGATAAGCCCATTTCCTTAGCAACAATTCCTTCTTCTCTCATGCTTCTGAAACTCTGGTTTTCAGTACCACTCCATGCTGACACAAACTTTGTGCCTCTTGACCTTAATCAGACCTGAGCTGCGTCAACACTGAGTGTCAAATTCAGACGGAGTAAATTGCTCTGAACCTCACCTTTCTTCCAGCCTGCCCTTAAGCTGACAGTGCTTCATATTGCAGGAGATCATTACCCAGAGGAACCCGTGGCATTTAATGTGGATCAACCATGCCCCAAAGGGCACCTGGACACTTCCAGCCCTGTATTTTTTATTCAACCAATGGCACCCTTAATTAAGGCCAAGTGAAATCTTAATCCTAGATGCACCTGTTTTTAAAAAAAAAAGACCATTATCTCCAAGCAAACAGTGCATCTGATCAAGGTACAAAAGTTTCTGTGCTTAACATAAAACCTTTGGTAGGAATGAAGATGGTATTTCTCTGCTCCTAGAGCAACTAATTAGGTGCTCGGAGCTGTGTTCAAACATCTTCCCCTAATGCAGCAGACACCAGCTATTGCTTCACACTGAACTTCTCCTAAGCCTAATATCTGCTTCTGTAACTTAACAGAGTCAAAGATAAATCCCTTCTCAGAAAAAAAAAAAAAAAAAAATTGCCAAAACACAAAGGGGTTTAATTAAGAAACAGCTCTTCATTTATCAGTATTGCTATGAACATGTAAAACCACACTGGGAGTTCTAAGCAGACAAGAGTCTCAGGAATGAGAGGACCTGCCTTTGACAGGCTTGTGGATACTCTGTCCTCATCAGAGGTGAGCAGGAGCTGCCAACACCCAGTCAGACACACTGGGGAGAACCAGGAGGAACCTCTCGTGATCCAACACGTTTTTTAAGAGGATTCATGTGCTTAGTTTTTGATTTAAACCTCCTATGGATCAGATTCAGTTTGGGGTCTGAGGTTTACACACATTTGTCTTGAGAGCCTGAGGTGCTGTTAATCCATTTACACAAGCCTGATCGACTGTTAATTACTGCAGTCCAAACAACTGGGAATAACATGTTCCAGATCCATAGTCACCCTCTTCACATCAGCTAGGCAATACCTGCCCAGCACTACCAGCCTAACAGAAGATCATGTTTTTCATAATTTCAGAGATACTGCTCACAAACTCAAACTTGCACACCAATGGTTGCAAGTACAAGCCACAGAACGAGGAAAATTACCAGGGGTGCAACAACACTGCAAATCTTCCATTTGCATCCATTTTGCCACTCTGAAACAGGTGTTCTGCTGGCCTTCCCCACTGGATATGCAGGTCACTAATTACCAGATTTGTCTCAGGACCACTGGCACTAATTAACACTGCAGTCTAATTAATCAGAAATTTGAATTCCACTGAAGAGCTTTTGTGCAGCTATTCCTGCTTAGCACAATGGAGGACATTTTTTTGTTGTTTGGTTTGGCTTTTTTGACAGTTTATTTTGCTTTGAACCAGTAGAAAGATTAATAGTCTTGATATGAGTAGAATTGATCACTTCCTATTAAACAGCTTTTTGTCTTTATGTGTTTTTTTTAAATTAACATTGTTCTTACCAAACTCAAAACACCTACCCTTTCCTTGCCTTTTATTTTATTCTCAAAACACAGTGGTTTTTTCATATGGCATTAATCAATGTAAACTGTTGCTTGCCATACATCTTTCCATCTCTAGCCTATGAGCAGGCTGGGCTTAACTAAGGAGTCATCCTGCCACAGATTTTAGAGACTGAAATATCTGCAATTCCCTTCTGGTCAATATTAATTTCAGTCCCGTGGGAGAGAAACATAATTTTATTTCTTTTTTTTTTACCAATGCAATGATTTTTGGAAGATGTGAAAGAATATGAGTACTGATTGCTTTAACTAAAAAAAAGAACCACACCGACATGCATAACAGATGATAAATGCTACCTGCATGATTTAAATAATCCTCCTTCCATACTGTTACTCCTCTACACCTCTATGCAGGTTTATCATAATCCTTAGCCCTACAATCTATGATTAAGGTGCTTCATTAGCCATTTGTACTTTGCACTACTTAAATAATTCGAATGCAGCATTACACGAGCCTCTGCCACAGAGGCTTGGAGCAGACATGGCTTTAAGGAATTTCAGCACAGCTTGGTCACACAGTGTTTCACCAGTCCAAGACAACCCCTCAGTCCCCATCCAGTAGGACCTCACACCTCTGGGAATGCCCTGCCTGATATTCTGGAACCACAGGAGCAAGAGGTCATTACATCAGTGGCTAGTTTTGAAAAACACAGACAGACCAGCTGAAATCCAGGTACTCTCCCAGGTAAAAGCCAGTGAAAGAAACCCTCCAGCTCTGGCTGTTCTGGAAGGTCTGGGCCACTGAATGGTTGAGCAGCTGCAGCAAAGGGAGCTACAGGTGCTGAAATATCACACCTAATGTGGGGTGGAGAGAGTACCACAGGCAAGGCTTAATCCTGACACTTCTAACAAGTCAAAATAAGCATAAATTGACCATTATCTTGCTGGCTTCCACGTGGGGTATCACAGCAAGTCCTGACTGTGCACTTCCGAAAACTTTCACTGACTTAAGAGATTAAAATCTAAACACACCTGAACAGGCAGCAGCTTGTAGAAAGGGAGCTCTCTGTGCCTCTGTGTGAGCAGTAGGAGGCACAAACAGCAAAGCTCCTGTGCTTGTGCCCCAACTCACCTGCACTGAGGAATGCCAGCCCCAGAGAAGCTGCAGCAGCTGAACACCAGCAGTTCCCTCACCAGGTACACCCTAACCCAGATGCTTTTACTTGTACAAAAATAACACAATGCAGGTCTTGTACCCCTCTGAAAAGCAAGGCGTGTTTTCAATCTCCCATTACGCATCCATGCATCGCTGCATTTGCATTCCAGCATTTCTGTATGGAAGGAAGAGGGGCTTCACAATCATCCTGCTGATTACACCTACAGCTGGTGAAAATTAGGGACAGCCAGATGGTGTCTCACCAATTGTTATGCAGCTGGCCACGACGAAGGCAGCTGGGGGAGACAAATGCTCCCACCACACTCATCACAGAGAACAGCACAAAAAAAAAAAAAAGAAATAGAGCTCCACAGAGCAGAACTCCAGTTCATTATTTGAAAAAAATTAGAGGATTGAGGAAAATTGTTTTGTGTAATTGCCAGAGGAGAAAGAAGGGGAAAAAAATATCACCAACCTAGAAATTCAGTGGCATTATCAAACCAGTGCAGCAAAACTTAAACTAATGTGGTTGATTCCCAAGACATGGAAGTGAGGGATGTCCTTTGGCTGCAGACGTGCCAGCCACGTGTGCTCCTTGTGGTGCTGCACACTTACAGCTGCAAGCTCCATTTCCTCCTGTGCCCTGAACTGCTCAGGTGTGCCCTCCCTGCGAGGACAGATGCAGCTCTGACACTCACAGCTGAACTGCCCATTTCTGAGCAAACACGTGCTGGCTGACAAAGAGAACCATTCACTGACACAAGCAGTGAGATGATTCCATGGGCTGCAGTGGAATTCTGCTCTACTGAAGTGCCTACCTAAAAGCCCAGGGCTTGGATTTCATTTTAAGTGACACACATAGGCCTGTCCTTGACTGTTACAGACACCACAGGCTTCAGTGAGCCGTCCTCAAGCCTTCCATACTGCTCAAGCACCAGCTGACTATAAGATGGGAACTGTCATTTTGATGATTTCACAGATGATTTAGAAAGGCAATTCCTTAAAAGGTCACTGATTTTGTCTCTCTACACCTTTAGCTTCATTGCATCCAAGGGCTCTTCAGCTGCTGAATCCATTCCCAGAGCACTTTCCCTTACATCTCTCCAGCCAGTCACGCCTTCAGCCTTGCAACCCTAAGCTGATATTCCCATAGCCCTGGATAAGTTGTGCTTCCAGGCTCTGATGTCTTTTTCCAGAGCTGTGATGGCAGCTAGTACTCTAAAATGTCTACAACACTCGTGGCACATCCTATTATTCCCATCCCCCCCTCACTTCAGCAGAGTCTCTCAAACTGCTCATGAACACTCAGGAGCATTTACACACCTGCTGAACTTTTACTGTGTCAAATAATTGGTTGGGATCCATCATAAAAAACAAGGGAAAAGAACCCCCAAACATAATTTCAGTCTATGGCAGACTCAAAGCCACCCACATTCTTCCAGCATAACAAGACAACACTGAATGACACCTCTTGTCTTTAATAGAAATTGCACAAAATTGCAAATGAAGCATTTGAAATGTTCATTTTCTTGACAAGGAAAACCAGAGCAATCTCCAGAGCTGTGGTGACAAACTACCAGAGTTCTTCCATCACACCACATGATCAGGCATTTATTCTCTTCCAACAGTCCCTCTTTTCAATGCCCTCAGAGCTTCTGGGTTTGTTCCTTTTTTTTTTTTTTTGCAGACAAGTAACTGCTCAGCACTACTACAGAGCTTCTGCATTTCATCCCAGAGGCTTCACCATGTAAATGATGGGGAAAGGGAATCCTGTGCATGCAGATTAGGCAGCTGTACCCTGCAGAGCCAGCCAGCAGGAGACTGAGGATCTTATAATGACCAGAGCTCATGAAGCTTCACAGACTGGCTGCTCTAGCAGGGGCAGTCTCACTGCTTGTGCAAATCTCATTCCTTGTGCTTTTCTGTCACCCCAGAAAGAGGGAACTAACACAGGTTATTATTTGGGAAAGGCAAATGTGGTCATCGACTCTTTGGCTGCACAAGAGGCTTTTCAGTCCACAGCCTGAAGAATCTTACCCCCCAACTCAGTTTAGCTTGACATTTAAATCTGAGCTCCTGGTAGGTAAGTACCTAGTAAGAACAGCATTTTGACATTGAACAGTACATGAGGAAGAAGATTTTCTATCAACAGCAAAAACCTTATTAGATCACCCATGTTTATCCACATCTTCTTTGAAGACAGGTTTCTGCAGTACAGAGAGCAACAGAGGGCCATACATTCGTCTCCATTTTTTTAATAAGCTCAAACTTATAATGTGCTGAGTGTTTTCACTGAATGATTATCAAGGGTATAATTGTGTGGGCTTTAGCTAGATGAGGAAGAAGAGAAATAGGTCAAACTTTTGTGCTTTAGGAGTACCATGATTACTTTCTTTTAATTAACATTGCTGGACCACACATCTCTGTAATGAACTTGCAAGGACAAAAAGTAACACCTCATAAACTTTTCCCTCTAAGCTTCCCATACCTGTAGATACCAGTAATGGTCAAGAAGGAAAAATGGAGATAGAGGTAAGTTTCATGCAAGAAACTTAACACACTGTGAACTCAAGCCTTTCTGCAGATGATGATTCACTCATTAAATCTAGAAACAGTTCCAGACACTGAAGCAGAATAACGTGTGTGTGTGGGTATGGGGTAACCAGAAAACTCCTGTGATGGATAGTTGGAAATGTTAAGATGCTATATTAAAAACATACACGCATGACCAGAGCTGAAGAGAGTTGCAAATTTTCCCAGAAATTTAATGATGATGTTTTGGCTGTATTTGATTGATTTTCGTATAAATCAATAGGATTTCCTACAAATCACCAGTTTGGTGAGCTGAAGGGGGAACAAACCTATTTCCTATGTAGTTCCCTCAGGACTGGAGCACAGTGCCCATACTCCTTGTCCCCAAGGCAGCCAGCAGGCTGTGAGCAGCTGACAGCTGAACCACACACTGCTGCCTCTTGCAGGCTTCAACAGCCCCCAGCACACACTGGGAAGGTAGGGACAGGCATATATTGTGTACACATAGAATGATTTCTCATTTTAAATTGAGGTAGGTAGATAGAGAAACACAATAAGCAAATAAATAAAGTACAAGAAAAGAAACCCAGACTAAATTGGTACTGGGACTGCATGGCTGCTGCTCTGGGCTCTGCTTTCAGCACACCACCTCCCCTGGGTGCTCTCAGCCCACGCTATATCATGCCATATCCACCAACTCCACATGGACCAGCTCCTCATCTGGTACAAGCTGGCACTGCTCCAATGACTTAATCAGAATTTTGCTAATTAGCACCAGCACACGACTGATGGCTTTCTGCCTGAGAAGATGTGAACGTTTTTCCTGCCTGCTGGCCTGTGAAAGCTTTTGCTAGCATGGGATGATCTTTTCTGGTGTGGCAGAAACACAGCTGTGTGCTGCATTTGCATTCCTGGAGAGGCCTTCAGCAACTCCTTGGCGGCCTGATGAGACAGCCCCTAGCAGGATGCAGTCCTGCAAGACCCAGAGATGTCATCCAGGACACTGTGACCACCCAGGTCAGCTGGAAAAGTGCATTGCTGGCACAGTGCCAGAGGAAAGGAACCCTGCTCATCATCAGTGCAGAGCTGTGCTGAGCCAAGCAGTGCCCCCATTGCAGTGAAAACCCAGCATATGTGCAGGGTAATGAACAGCTCCCGTTTAACTCTGGGAATGAAATGAACAGGGACAGGGCTAGGGAAGGTGAGTGCCAAGAAATGATGGAGCAGTTCTAACGAGGGGCAGGGGACAGCACTGCCCCACTCGCTCTACACACACAGCAGATGTAACTCCCTGCCATCCCAGCAGGATTCACTGTCGATATTTGTGACAAGAGGCACCTCTGCAGCACTACAGAGATGGAATCCAATTGCACCACACACAGACTCTGCCTCCAAAAGCACAGCACACCAATGCACCACGGTGACAGATGAAGCATTTGTTAGTGAGGCACGGACAGGTTAAGTGAGGTGACCAAGGTTACACTGACAGCCAAAGGATGCTGAGCATCTGTTAAAGTCCCCTTTATCTCCAGCACTGGTAAGCTCAAAGTGCACTCCCAGATGGAAACAGAAAATAAAAACAGAGTCAGTACTGCCAGGAAACCTAGGTTTAACTGGAGTCACTCAGATTTGCAGAACTAATGACAGAATCTAGAAAAGCTCATCAATTTCACTAAGTGAGCATTTCATTAGATATAAAGAAGTTGGACAAGAATGGGCATGAAATTAACAGAATAAAAGCAGTACAGGATCATATAAAATTATAGCCTGATTGGTGTCCAATAAAAGATGACATTTGGAGAGTGGTAAAGGCACTGCTACTAATTAAGTAAAGGTGTTTGATCACATCATCTTATTCAGATACACTCGAGGTCGTAGTTGCAACTGCACTGGTGTTAAGAACTGAGGCAGTGGAAAAGGCAGCACAGGTCTTTTAGCTGACCTGACAGTACAATGCTCCCACTCTCATCTTCAGCAGCTATTTCTTTCAATGCTGCCAAATGTTAAACAGACCCTGGAAGCAAAGAGCTCAGCAGTTAATGTGTTACAATTTACCGTAGGAGCTTCACCTATGTAAAATACAGCTCTTTGTCACCAGCCCCAGCTGCACGGATTTCATACAGATGCAGAGGCTACTCTGACTCCCAAAGTTGTAACTCAGCAGAAGAGCTGGAGCAACAAGCATATTTTACTATGCGAGGCTGCAGGCTTATTTATTTACCCAGCTTGTGCACCAGGCAGGGGCTAAGAAGAGGATGGAGCCTTTCCCCCAGGCTCACACACATGGGCAATTCCGTGTGTGAACAGCTCCCTTCCAGGGAGGAAATGGAGCCTCGGCCCCGAGAACGACAATTCAGCACTGCAGGAAGCCAGGGCAAGCCAAGGAAGGAAGGATGCTGTGGGAATACAGGGTAGCACCATGATTCCCAGCCTTTTCCAAACTCCTCTCTTTCACATTCAACTGAGAACCAGCAGCAATCCAGAATTACATTTAATGGCTTGATAAGGCTGTCAGAAAGAAGCCCAGAGCCAACAGGATTTTAATCTGCCCATCTTGGAGCAAGCACACAGTGAGAGAGCAAATGTGACCTGAAGGAATGTCTAATGGATGGGGTTTTGCATTTGCTTTGCGAGGAATCTCCTCAGAGCTTTTGATCCAGATGGGAACCAGCAGAGACAACAGGGTGTACAAAGGTATCTGTCAGGTACAGCTGCACAGGTACCTGACCTGCAGCATTCAGACATGGCATAGGATGCTGAGATTTGTGCCAGGGACCACTTCAATTCACACTGATTGCCATTGTCCTCAAGGGGCCACTCCTGAATCCAGGAGTGACTCATGTGGAAGGGAATCAGCATGGGCAAGCATTAGGAGCTGCAGGTTGTTGGATTCACTTTAGGATTCCCTCAGAGTGGACTTGTATAATCCCACAGGCAGCTCTGCAGAACAAACTGCACTTAAGTGTGGGAGTTGGGTACTCTGCACAAATCCAGGTTCTTATCTTCACCTCTGGGAAACTTTACCTCGAGCCCCAGCAGATGAGAAACGGCTGCAGATGTTGTTTCAGGTTGTTTATTTCTCCTTATCTCTGCCAGCTCTCAGCTCCGGCCGCACATCTGATGCAGCCGAGTCCGAGCGGGCACTGCCCAGTCCTGGGCTGTCCCGGCCTTTTTGTGCCCTTTCCATCATCCAACCATTCTTCACAACGGATTTATTAGTTACTGTTCTATACCAATTCATTTGCACCTATTCTGGACACGTAATTTCTACCTCTTTTTCATTCTACCAATCCTTTTGTGCCACCACCACCAGAGAAGATGGAGGAGAAGGAGGAGAAGAAGAAGAACAGGGCAGCGCTCAAAATTCTCCATCTTAAACCCTTCATCCTCATATTA
The DNA here is from genome assembly GCA_026261815.1 of Monarcha castaneiventris obscurior. Lineage (NCBI taxonomy): Eukaryota > Metazoa > Chordata > Aves > Passeriformes > Monarchidae > Monarcha > Monarcha castaneiventris. Next base: position 6,154,260 of record JAMPIT010000485.1, read on the forward strand.
AAAACCCTAAAATGTACTTTTTTACTTGTAAAATACTAAACCACTACTCATTTTCACACTCTGGTGACTTGCAATGATTCTGGCAGTGTTGGTAACTTTTCCCATGGGCTGAGGTCAAAGCTGGTGCCATTCTGGGCTTCTTGCCAGGGGCTGGGACCCCCTTGCTGGGGCTCCTGACCCCCCAGGGCAGCCAGAGGCGTGCCCTGAGCTCCCAGGGCAGCCAGAGATGTGCCTTGGATTCCAACACTTAAGGAAGATACTTCCGGTGCTTTCTTTCTGGAGCAACTGGGCCCTTGGGACATTGTGAAGGGGACAGGCATGAGAGGTTGCCTTTCAAAGATCAGGGGAGGCTCTGGCCTCTTCCCTGACATCAATTGCATAACTGCCCACAGTGAGCTCTTCCCTGTTGCACGGCCATTCCCCAAATCATTAGCACACATCAGGACAAGGAGACTTCAGCAAGGAGCAGGCCTGCCAATTAATGTGTCTCTACAGCAGCCCTTTCACCTCGCTGGGATGTACTGCTTGTGGAGTTAACTGTCCATTTGCAGCTTCCAAATGAAAGTTGTCAGCTGTGTAAATACTGTTGGGCCCACGGGAGTTAAGTTTCCAACCTCTGTTCCAAATAGCAGAGAGGATGGGAAATCTGACAAACTCAATTCTTTGCAGGCTCTCTCTGAAGTGTTTCTGCAAATGATAGTCTGGAGCATCCTTCCAGGCTTTGCATTTTCCTTCCTTCCTGCATCTGCAGGCAGCACATGCTCAGCAGCTGTGTCCCCACCTTCTTTCCAGTGCCAGCTCCTGGCACCAGGAATTGCCAGCTCCTAGAAATACACTTCTTTGAACTACACTACAACCAGGGCAAAATTCAACGTGACACACAAAAATCTGAGTGCTTGTTTTTTAGGCCTGGCCGCAATTTAAATCTCATGAGCTGCAAGATCACCTGGGGGTTCTAAAATTACTTGTGGACAGGTGAGAAAAAGGTTCATTTATTTTCTGGCACTTTCTCCTGGAAAGTTGGGTAGCATCTGCGAAAGGCAGCGATTTCATTTTGATTAACGAGAAAGGTTTGCTGAGCACATATGGAACAAACCCAAAACCACTGCGAGCACAACTGCTGGGTTTAGTGCTACCCAGCAGCCAAACACAGCACAGCAGGGCAGGGAACTGGCCTCACAACCAGACATGGGCATGTCTCTGCATTTACATGAGACAGTCCAAAAGGATTCACAGTCCCAAACCCAAGTGCCACAGATCTTTTAATACCACAAGGACAGGCTCCATCTCCAGAAGGAAGAAGTCACCATTATTACAGAGGACTTCGGCCTGTTTTAATCAGGGTGGTGCCAATTTATGCCAACTGTCATTAACCCAGCACCTCCCCTGCTGTCAGAGGTAGAATCAGGTATGGGCTATAACTTCCAGATTTAGCACTGGCTGCCACTTAAAGCAGACACACTGCTAACAGCTGGGCAGATGAGAGCAGCCTGGTATTGAGGCTCTAAGTGGCATCCTACCAATGCTTCCCCTTGGGCTATCCACTTCCTCAGATTTTCCAGTTCATTCTTCTTCTGTCTAAAAATTATTGCTTGTACTTCCTGTGAAAAATCCACTTTTTCTAAGTAGTTTTTCTATCTTCTTCCATCTCTGTTTCTTAGTTTCAGCTCACATGCTATTTCTAACTTGCTCCCACACAGCTTTGGCTCCATCCACCTTCCCTCAAATTTTACATTTGAATCATGCCCTCTCTTAATTTCCTGTCTTCGAATGAATTCAAGCCTCATTTTCTTAACCTCTCCACGTGGCTCTAAACCATCGAGACCTTTTATCCTACTAGTTACTCTCTCGTGCACCTTTTCTAATTCTCCAATATGCTTTCTGCAATAAGAACAAACTGCTGAAGGTAAAAGCCTCTTTTCTGGCAAGCAGAAAGAGATTAGAAAGAAGAATGCTCACAGCAGCCCCATTTCCTGTCTGTGAGGACAGACAGACACTTCCTTGCAGCCTGAGTAGACCCCAAAGTATCAATGCTGCAGCAGGGACAAAATGGGAGCAGCTGATCTGCAGGGGATTCATTCTGCTCCCTCATTTGCTCACACTGCTCAGACTGCAGCTGCTTCTTGCCCAGCTCACAGAACAGTAAAAAAATCTGTTGCCCACTTCAATAAATATTTCACTCAAAGGACTTTGAGCACTGTTGCGCAGTGCAGGTACCTTACAGGCTGGCAGAGAACAAGTTCCTTTCAACAGTTTTACCAATTCACTTCTGTCTTGACCTAGAGAGATGGGGTCAAGCATTTCATTCTGTGAGCATGTCTATCAGCCTCCTCATCTATTTCGTGGCAGTACAACACCACTGCAAATTCACAAGAGAGATCAATCTAAAGACAGCAAAGATCAGCATCTTTACATCCTACATGTCACCTGTAGAGTGCTCTAAAGGTTTATTCATCCCTAAAATAACTGCCCTGAGCAAAGCCCCAGGAGTCTCCTGGAGCAGTTACTGCGGTGTCACCATTAATGGGTGACAAACAAAGCAGTTCACAGAAACTTCTGAAAGACTTTGTCAGTCTTCTTCAACCTACCAAGTTAAGAGAATATGAAGGAGACAGAGCCTTTTCCTCCTCATCTTCATTAACCCAGGGGAAACACGTTGCAGTGACATGCTGCCAGCTGCCATCACATTCTGCCTGTTAGTCCTCACAGCAGGAGAAGCAGCAGCGTCTCTAGATTAGAAGTGCCTCTAACCTCGAGAAACAAGTCTGATGCAAATCTCTGAATTATTTTGACTCTTCTGAATTACCAAAGCACTTAAGTTGAGCTCCTAATTCCCCATCTAATTCATAACTTGTAAAACCTGGAAGTAGACATGCAATGCTAAATTTTAACCAACCTTAGAATTCAAATCTGGATCAGAGCTTCTGCTAGAAAGGTTTAGAGCAGCTAGAAGCTCCATGAAAAACATTTGCAGTAACAGTAATCCATCCATGCTGCTGAGCTGTTTTTTATCATATGATGATTTTACAAATGAAGAAAATACAGTAATTATGTTAAGTCATTAAAAGATTTTTTTCCCTTTTCATCCTTGTTTCCAAGGTCTACACAGAGGAAAGACAGTGCCCCAGTTGTAGGAGCTGCTTTCAAGTCCACCCTCCTCCTGCTCATTAGCTCAGCAAGCCAGAGTGAGCAGGCTGCTGAGGCCAGTAGGAGAATTAACCCTGAAAATACAACACCCACAGGAACATTTTGATTTGAATTTTTTTTGGTTACCCAAACTTTTAAAGACTGTAGTGTTTCTTCTACCACGCAATGAGCAGTCCCAGCTGCATTTTGAGCAGCTTCCTTTGGTGGGGTGCATTGCCTGGTAGAACGCAAGGACATAAAATGAAACATAGGGATTCCTCCCAGAATAACTGAACCTCCCAGAATAACCAAACCCATTACATTCCATGAGATTTCTACATGTCATTTATTCAGAAATAAAACAAAGGCTGTGTGTCTTTCCTGAGATTTTCTTTTCGCTAAAGGACTGAGGCACTCTGGAGGTTTCTCTGGACTTTCTTCCAGAGAAGGATAAAAAAATGCACTGAAGCACCCACATATTGAGAAGGGTTTGGGTGAACACAATTACTTCACATTAAAGAAGACCAACATGAATTGCCCAAGGATTTTCCAGTGGCCCTTCACAGACCTCGAGTGTCAGGCTACAATCATTAGTGTATAAATATGGAAAAAAAATAGAAATATTTGATCAAGTTTAACTGAGCAAACTTCTGTCAGGAAAAGCACCAGGAGCACCCAGTGTCTGTTCAGAAACATTCTAAAACTGCCTGAGAATCTCCTAAAGCTTTCTGCCTGCAGTTCCTCTCGGGTAAGAGAGCGAGTGCAGCTGAGAGGCCTGGCTCAGCGTGGGGTGCTAACAGCCCCTGGGAGATTTAATGCTGCATTTCAGTAGCAGCCCACGGAGCACGCAGTGAAACTTCCTCGTTAAGCTGCTCTGCGATAAATCAGTGTTAAACTGTAATTGCAATTTGCTTTTCAAGAACACCCATTTCTCAGAAGTCTATAAAAGTTCAAGCTGAACATCAATGAAGCCAAATTTTGTGCTTCAGCCCCTTTGTTTTTTGGATTTGAACTATCGCCGATTACCTTCCTTCTATACCTCTGACATTTATGAGATCTATAGCCAATGTGTTGTGTGCCTTTTGGCAGGAGCACAGCATTATTCACACCACAGATCCCACTTTCTGTAATAACTCAGTGAAGGGAAGGTGTAAGCAAGGCAGCCTGGCCTAACTGCAAAGAAAAATAATGTATTGTCCTCTTCTATGCTACAAAAAAAAAAGTGTGGTTTTCTCCACTCACATCTAAAATGGGAGCTTTGGGAGACAAAGGTCTCATTTTAAGCTCCATACCCTCTGGAGAACAGTCTCAGAGGCATGAAGGGGAGAAAAAAAAATTAAAAATCATAGCTAGCTCTTTCTGTCCAATTCTGCCACTTGCTGTCACAGCCAGACACACCTGCCCCATGTTTCTGGGATCACATCTCATTAGCCTGGAGTAATCAGTGCTCTGCAGAGAGCCCATGGAGCACACAGCACAGATTGCCCTTTGAAGAAGGGAGCCATTTGGAAGCCCATTTCCAAAACAGATGTGAACAGTTTTCTCCCAAGGCTCACAATGCAATGATGTCCTTGGCATTTCCTTCCTCACCAAACAGATGCCCCCAGGAACAGCCTCTCTGCACAGCAGACCTGGCCAGATACAGCCTGATCTGCCAACAGGGTCTTGTCAATTCCCTGGGGGAAATTTGGAATTGTCTGCCCTTGGGACCAGTTTAATGAACAGCCAGATCCTGATCTCACTGTGCCAGCACTGAGCTCTGGGACAGACATCTGGGCCATTTACCCAGCATGAAAACAGGGAGTGCTCTCCTGGTGGAAAACTGCAGCTTACAAAAGATAAGTGCAGCTGCACGGGTAGTTGAAAAATGAGAGCTGGATGGTGGATTCCCATTTCGGAAAAGGCTCTCTGGGGAACATTTTAGTGGAAGAACCATATGCTCTTCTTTCATATCAAGTTCTTGCCACTCTAGAGTGTCAGAAAAGGGAGCTGTGCAGGTTAGCACGATGCACCACTCTTGCACCAGTGATGTGGTACTTTAGAAATGAACATATTGCTGCAGCACACGTAGGGACAAAAAGCGACACTGAGAAAAAAAAAGGATGGTTAATTGGATTGAGATGGCATTTGGAGAGAAGAATTAATCCACACAAGGTAAATTTCACCACTGGCATTACTGCATCCCTTAGCAGGGCAATTTTGTCACTCTGGATAACAGAACTTACTTTTGGCAGTGTCACCTTCCAGTTCTGCTGTACTTAGAGGTTACTTCTGTGAACTTCTTGTTTCCAGAACACAAACTGTTTCATCCTTTTCAGTCCATTGTTTCCCTTCTCCATTTGTGCCTTTGCAAACTTAGTAGGGCAAGAGCCTACTGATGCTTTGAGGTTATTCTCAGTGCACATCCAGCCAGTCCTTTCTGCAGGTACTTGTCATTTAAATATGTACGTCTCATTTTCAAAGTTTAATTGTGAGAACTTTGCAGCAATAACAGTATGCAAAGTACATGTATGCAAAGAAAATGGACTGTTGCCATACTGCAAATAAATCATAGTCAACCCAGTCAGCTGTGTCAAGAAAAATATGGTTTCTATCTTCATTAGCTCCACTATCTGCTTATAAAAGAGATCAAACCAATGAATTCTACTTAGAAAACAAAAAAAAAAAGAAAAAAAGGGAGGGGGGGGAGGGCAGGGAGAGATATTTGTTTTAGCACTGACTTTCTGATTGCTAGAGAAATAAGTGTTGAAGAATTGATCCATGCCATGATGAGTATTTTAATGGGCACCCGCTAGTTTGTACTGCAGACAATTTCATCTCTAGGATGTTAAAAGCTAAACTGCATAGTGAGACAGCAGAAGCTGGGAGATCACAGTGGAGTTCCAGATCTGTTTAGGTTTTGTCTACCACAATGGAGCAGCATTTTTCACTTCTGCTCAATATTTGTCATCCATTAAATCTGCTTGGGAGGTTAGTCCAGCAGTTCACACACGCTCCATCTGGTTTCACAGAATGCTGCATCCCTTGGTGACTGGTAAAGCCAAGGAAATCAAACAGTGACTAGATTGTGTGGCTTCAAACAGTGCAGAAACACATGTAATGCTAAGTTACATCCATTTAAGTCTACCCTCTGCAATACAGCGTAAAATGGGAACGAGTGGCTTATGATGCGAGAATTGAAATGATGTATTTGCAGCTCCCCAACAACCCAAAGACACTTTTACCTTTCCTGAGGAATTATAATCCCCTCACATATCCATTTCAGGGCCTCTCATTGAGAATTCCCTGGCAGCATTTGAACCTGTGTTCAGCAGGACTGCATAAACCAAGCAGGAGGGAACACATTGCCAGGGGGGTAATAAATAGGCCTTCCTCTATTTTAATTATGGAGAAGAGAACAAGGTATTCTGAGAGATGATGGCAGCCTGCACTGACGGTCTCTTTGATGGAAGCCTGTCTTGGTGAATGGAATGTCTTTCAGTACAGTGGAAATAATGAGCTCCCTGGTGTAGGCTCAGCTATTTTTAAGAAACCCTTTTCTCTCTGCTCCACAGTTATCAGCCAAGCTACACCAATCCTTTCAAACAAGGCTCAGGGTGAAAAAAGAACAGCTGGAAATGCATGTCAGTCCAGCCTATCATTACGGACAATGAAACAAACTGTGCCAAGCAGCACTTAACTCTCTGATTCAGAAACCCCACAATTGCATCAACAAGGCCCTTTACAGTCCCAGGAAGCACAGGTTTCACACACACACAGGTGCAGCCCCAGCATCAGCTTCATTAACCTTCAGATTCACCCAACACTTTCCCCTGGACACTGAGCCCCTGCCTTGGCCATGACTCCACCAGGGCACCTTCAGCTGAGGCTTCCTGCTTTGGATTCTTCTGCTGGATTCCCAAATCCTGTCACCACAGCTCAGCTCTCAGCCACAGTTCCAGCCTTCCCACTAGTTATTTAGGACTTCCCTTCTCTCCAGGGACCATGGGGCCCTCCTGGCTCAGATTCCTTTAGAAATACTTTACCAGGCAGCTCTCAATAGGTACTGTTTGACCCCAGCCTATGTTAAACCATGAGGACATCAAGAGTTTCATGTGATAAACAGCTCCATGTATCCCACATATTTCCCACAGATGCCAGGTTAAGGAGAGAACTCCAGTTCAAGGATTGAGTACTTGTTATCCTAAAAATCACATTTCCCCATCGACAGGCCCAGTGTGACCCAGAGCAAAGGTGATTGTACACTGGAGGAACAAACCAACACCAACGCCAGGGCAATGTTTCTTGCAAGTGGCAAAATTATAAGCAGACAGGAGCAGAAATGATTAAGCACTGAAATGAATACTGACCAGAATAAAACAGGCTAAGAAAATGAACATCACATTCTAATTATGAGAAGGAAATAACTTTCAGTACTAGCATAGCCTTAATTAACCCCTACAAAGAAAATGCAGTGGTAAAATAAGACAAAAGTAAAAACTGGAAATCAGAAGTTAAGTAATATTTTCCTGGAGATAATAGGTGGGTTTGCCCCCTCTTCCCTTCCATGCCCTTAAATATACATATTCCCTAAAATTATTCCAAACTTAATTCTATTCTGGATGCAGTAACTTCAAAAGCAGATGTACAAACCAGAGACCTAATGCTGAAACTTTAATGGGGGGGTAGTTGAAAGAAAATGTCTTCTCCACCATCATTACTCTTTCATGAGCAATCTCCGATTTCTGCAAATTTATTCATTATTTGAAAGCATTTCCCAAATAGTCAGCATGAATAGCTTCCAGACTTTGGGCAGTTGACTAAAATGTCCATTTCAGCAGATGCAATCCAAGACTGGCATTTTTGCAGCACATTCCTGCTTCTGCTTTGCCCCTGGAAATGTTTTAGCAGGGCTATAATGAATGACAAGGAGAGAGGCAGTGCACGTCCAGCACAAGCTGCTGCATTTCCAGGAAATGGGGAATATTCTTCAGGGAAACCAGACACAAAGATGAATTTCTTATACCCTACAAGCATCCTCGAATATCATAAGCAAATTATTCATGAGCATAATTGACAGGGATGTGGTGAATTCAGCTGCATCTTTCAGTCAGAGCTGGAACCCTCTGTCAAAGGCCTGGCCTCACTACGTGAATGACTGAGTAGAGCTCATTAGCCTGAGTTATAATAAAAGGTAAGATTAGATTATGAAGTTCTTAATTAACTACAAATCTCTCTCACAATTCTCTGCTTCTAAAGTACACAAGGTCTACAAAGAAGTGGCCACATAGAGTAATCCTTTAAGACTGATAGCCATGCTTGGACAGCCAGCGTGCACCTGCAGGAGCACAGCTCTGCATCCCCCTGGGACTGTAACTCCAGGAAAAACCTGGGAGCAGAGCTGCAGCTCTCCCCTGCACAGCTACTCCAGTTCAGAAACCAGGAGGATATAAAATTTACCAGAATAAACCCATGAGTCAAAACTTGACTCAGATTTCCCATGAGTCAAAACGTGCTTTTACTTCAAAAAAAGGGAGGAGGAGGAGGCCATACACAAGGCTGCCTTCAGCTGCCACTCACCAAAGATGGATACATTAATTTATTTCAGGGAAAACCTCCCATAGCCCCTGCCCTCAGCAGATTATCCTACAGATCAAAACTTTGAAATTACTACTTGGCCTGAATCTTTTTAACCAAGTCAGCCTGAGGAATCATTCACTGAAAATCATTAAAATTTGGAGAAACTAATAAACCCTACTGGGAGGGGGAATTGGTGGCCTCAGCTCCATGTGCTGGTTTGCACAACTGCAGTAACTCTAATAGGAACATTTCTCCATCTAACCAAGCCAGTGCTGTGGAATCGTGGTGATCCAGCAGCATCTTGCCACAAAAATCTTTCCCAATATTGGAGAGATCACCAGAATCTCTTTGCTGGTCAATACTTGGTCCAACCCCAGTTTGGATGGGAAGAAACTGGCAGTGTACTGACTAACTCTGTGAGGGCATAACACTCAGCACACCCTGTGTATCTTGTTAATACCCCTTCCTTCTCACTCACTTTGTGCTATGAATTTCACTGCTCACAAGACAGTCCGAAGCCCACAGGCAAACCCAGCATTTACCTACATTTTTTTTTTCACTCAGCGAAGACCGTTCACCTCCCTGACAAGGCAAGTCACACAAGTTTGATGGATTAGAGTCCCCGCCGTGGGCAGAATGGGATTTAGCCGAGGTACAACACAACCAGAGGCCGTCAGAGAACAGCCACAGGACACTGAGGGCTCCTGACAGCCGGAGGCCTCGCTTGTCATCCCCGGCGCTGGGCCCAGGCGCCGGCCGCGTCTGACAGCTGGAGAGCAGCAGCCAGACACGGAGCCTGCCAAATCAGCCTCAAATTAGACTGGACTGACTCCCCCTCTCCCATCCCGAGCACAACACCAGGAATCTGAGCTGTACATTCTGAAATGGAGCTGGAAGTAAATATGAAATAGGTTCCCAGGGGCCTGAGGAGTTTATGCACTCGGTCTTAGCGCTTCTTTCCGGCTGTCACTTAAGCAGTGCCTGGTGCTGAGTGCAGATAAAAGTTGTTTCTTCAGTATCCAAAGACGCCTTGATTGCTGTTAGGAAGCCTGATGCGGGCTGTGAGGAGGGTGGAGAGACAGAGCTGTGAAAACAGAGGAGTGCCTCACTCCCTGCATGTATTTTTTAAATTTATTTGTTTACCACTACCCAAACCGATGGCAATTAGCAATAAATTTAAATTCGTTTCCTCCAAGTCGAGTCTGTTTTGCCCGTGATGGTAACTACCATTCATCTCGATCACAGGATTTTCTATCTTATTTTCTCCCTACCATCATCCTGCTGAGGGGGAGTGAGAGAACAGCCTGGCAACCAGCCAAGGGTCAACCCACCACTGGAATATATCAAAATCCACTGCTTAGTCTCATGTATTTCAGATAAGGGGATTTAGATGAAGGCTTTCTAAAACTGGGGGAAATAAGGGACACAGTGGCAGAGCGCACAGGAGAAAATTCCATCTTGAGACGTCAAAATGCTTTACAGAGATCAAAAAGCTCACTACCCCTGCCTTTATGGGGGTCCACAGGGGCAAAAATAAAAACAAAATAACAGCATCCTGGGCCCCACCCAGTCATGTTTGCAATGTGAGGCTCTGTTGCTGCTAATACACATGAGGACCATGAACACAAAGTTAACACATCTGGTATCTCCTTGACAGACTTGCAGCAAGGAAGTACAGCTCTAGCATCTAGTTTGGGGTTAGGCTTCCCTGGCACCCAGCTGTCCGGAAGCACAGTCAAGGAATGATTGTGTGGAATTGTGTGGAATGAAATTGTCCACAACCCAGTCTTCAGAGGCATTTCCAAACTTCCCCTTTGTCAAAGCAAACCAGTTCTGTATGTTTTGCAAAGCTTCAGCACTATGGAATGGGAAGTAGAATGAAGAAGAAAAATAAAAGCCAAAATATGAAGCCTGTTAAAGAGGGGAAATTGTGCTTTGTGAAACAGAAGGGGTTTTTATGTTAGAAAATGGTTTGAGGTGAAGAGGTACATTAATCTTACACAGGATGCACAAGTAATGGAGGAACCGGTGCTCCTGCTGGTCCTGGGAACAGCAGAGGGTCCACAATGTCACTGGTAAGCAATGTTATTACCTGAGGTATGTACATTTTAGGTCCTGGCAAGTGAAGCTTAATGTTCCATAGAATATGAAAACAAATGAAGGAAGAGCTACATCAAGGTCCAGCAACAAAGTGAGAGTGGAAGAAGCACAAACATTGCTGGGCTAGAGAGAAGAAATTAAGTTTAGAGTAACAAAGTGTGGTCAGCACAGCTGATGCTCAGTAAATTCATTGGCACAGCTGACATCCACTTCATTGTCAGTTTTAGTAATCTAGATGGAGGGTCTGATGAAATCAGATTGGGGTCCTGAGCACTGAAGAGCTGCACACAGTGAAAGAGATGCCCAGGCAATGAGACAGCTGCCTCGTGATGCCCCATTCTGTCACGCTGAGAGCCAGGGGCATTGCTGCTGTCAACGGAATACCTCACTTTAAGGTATGCACTGCCTGGCTCTGCTTGGGGATGAGCTGGGTTTGCTGGGCAGGATCCCATCCCTGCTTTGATTTCTTCAGCCCTTGGCTGGGCTAAGAACACAACGTGATGAGAAACCTGCAGTCTGCAAGAGAGACAGAGGCACAAGGCTTCAAAGCACAGCTCCCACCCAGCTCTGCAGGAATGAGGTATTTCTGTTCAGGGTGATCAGGACTTCAGAAATGGTTTCTTCCATTTTTCAAAAGGAAAATTCTGCTTTTTAACTACAGTGTTTTCAGTCTGCTCTGTGGAGAGGAACAGCTGTGCTCAGACCTTTGCCTTTCTCTAGCCGAGGATTGCTATCACCCAGAGCTGCAGCATCAAGGAAGCCATGGAAAGCTTTTGAAAGATAATGCTGCACTTTTAAAGCCTTGAAGCATGCTGAGGAGGAAGCAGGTCACCTTTGCTACATCTATCACGGGTGTGAGCTATGTTCCCTGCAAGGGAGGCAATTCTGCGGGCACGGGCTCCTATGGCTGTGTCTATTTCTAAAACAGATACAATGCAGATGCCAGAAAGACATTTCTCTGGAGCAGTCACCATGTTATAAAATTTGCTTTGTTAGTAGGAAACCAAGTCCATCCTAGGAGCCTGCAATTGAGCTTGAAGGCTTTTCTCCTGTCTGTGCTGGCCCCTCCATGCTGTTCTGTATCACCACACAGCAGCGACTGCTGGCACAGTTTGTTCCTATTGCTGCAGGGGCTTCAGAGCAGAAGAGAACTGAGCCCATTAACTTAATCCTTCTCTCACCCAGACCAATCTGATCCTCCCTCCCACTACACCTGTGGCATCATTCCCCTCAAGCTCAAATCTGCAGGTGTAATTCCTATAGAGCTTTATCAATAGCTATCAACTTCCTCCTATGAGTTTTTAAGCCTTCCATTGACTTCTAAGGCAACAGGATTCATCAGTATTTCTCTCGTTAATATATAAAAAAAAATATTGCTCCTGTCACTTCGCAAATGCTTCAGCTGGCCCCAGCTCCACGCCTTCACTCTTCCTGAGCTGAATCCTTGAGAAGTTGTGGATTGTGACTACAGATCTCCTGGCACATAACCAAATTTCTTCTTTACAGTGTTAGAGCCTGCCCAGCTGCCAACTCCCCTTTCCATGTACACATAAATAAACGAGCTGCTGAGAGCGTTTTCAGCCTGTTATCACTGTATTGGGTGTTCTGCACAGAGAAAACTGGAGCAGCTACAACTCTCACTCCTTTATTTAATATGTATCAATGCCAACCAGTATCTAATGGACGCAATGATTGAATACTGACAGGCGTATTTCTCCAGCCTAGTTCTCCTTTGGCAATAATGCCCGACCAAGATTGATGACTCTAATACCAAAGCAGGCAGTTTGTTTGTTTCTTCTGTAGGCTTCATTTTTCAAATAGCCTCAGAGTCCCCTTCCCTCTCTCCCAAAGAAAAAGGGAATGGAAAATTGTGATGACTGCTGAGACACCTGTACAAGTGCAGCTGCTGTCTCCTCAGGCCACCAAACCACAAAGGTCAGATTCACTAACGCGCTAACTGGGTTTATTCTGGCGTAATTCACATGGTTTTATATCAGCATCAAACCGGTGTGTCACAGTGACACATGCAGCTCCCTGGGTGAGGATTCAGTCACTGGAGTGGAACAAAACCTGAGCCGGTCGGATCGGATCACAACAGGCACATTTCACACGCACTTATCAAGTGCCCACACAAGATTCCAGGCAGTTCTCGGGAATAAGAGTGTCAGCAGCACAAACAGAACGAACAAAAGAGACTCCACAAGCAAGGCATGGCTTTCCTTTTTTACACTGTCTTGAGGAATCAGCAGCAGATGCCAAGGACGTCAGAACAGCAAGGAAACATTGACGTGCAAAGCTAAGCTGGGAGCCATTTTACAGCAGGGAGCAAGGCTACACTGTATGTGGCTCAAAAATAAGACAATTAAAGTTTGTCTTGCCTAAGGACAACCCACTGGGAGGCAAAGTGCATTGCTGCCTGCTGCAGATGACACTTACCTGGAAAAAGAGCAGAAAATGGAAGAAAGCTCTAAAACAGGAACTCAGTGGTATATTCTGCTCTTGAAGGAGAAGCCCAGAAATAATGTATTTGTAGATCAACTCTCCTGTGTTTTTATCAAGAAGGCTTTGGACTTAGCCTACTGCTTAGTTCTGTTCTATCACTTGCATTTTTATATGCTTTTTACAGAGGAGTCACCTGTGTTTTGGGCTACATTAAAAAAATTAAGGCGCAGGTTTTGCTCCTTACTGTCACAACAGGCCCATACAAGGGACATGCTCAAGGCCTGGACAAGGAATGTGGCAATACATAGAGAGGCAGAATTTCTTGTAATCCATAAGCAGAAACAGCCTCTCCCTAAAACTTCCTGGGTCCCATTTCCATGAGATCTTAGAAAGCAGCAGCACTTGTACTTCACAGCAAAAGGCAAAAAGCAATTGTAGAGATGAGTCCCCAAAGGGATCTTTGCTCATCCTTAGCCTAGAGAACTTCTCGCTAGTCTATTACACTGTTCCTAATTTGAGGCAACGTGTGCTATACAGGAAAGGTTAAATAGGACTGATCAGCAGGAGAAAGTGCATTTTACACTGAATTAGGTAAGGCTAAACAGGAGCTGTAGTGACCCCACACGCTTCTCACAAACCCTGTCCTGAATGAAGCATCACTACTCACTCACACACCTGAAAAAGCTCACAAAGTATCACTGCAGCTGCATCTGCAGATACAGCATAAGATACTCTAAGTCTTGAAGAGACAAGACAGATTTCATTCATTCTTGAGGACCGTGAGCCATCCCCAATACCATTACCAACACCTTTCCTTCAACCCTCTGATTCTGCTCCATTTCTTTGTCTCAGTTTCCCCCCCAGTTCCACCAATAATTATTGAAAAATCCTTGAAAAGCCCACAAGCCTGTAATCATAAACTACAAATGAGGCAAAGGTGATTTTAAAAGTCTGGATTGAGTGCAAGGACTTTTGGTAAATGTCAATTAGAAAACACAAGAACCACAAAAAAAAATCCCAGACTTTTATTGCTCTGAACAACCTTTTGCTCTCTGTAATACCTAAATCTAACTCATCCTCTTCTCACTTTATTGGGAGCTTTTTCTGAGAGCAGAGGTGCCTTTGAGCAAAGGTAGATCAGCCAGGAACAAAGTCTTACTGGAAAAGAATCTGAGAGAGGTTAAGTGCTTGGAAAAGGGGCAGCAAAGTAGGAGATGCACCATTAAAATACAAATACACAGAGTACCTTATGCAGACACTGGAAAGAAAACCAAAGCAAGTTGTCACTTTGTTATTTAGTACTGCAGTTGTCAGGGTGCTCCAGGGAACAGCCCCAGAACCACGATGGACATTCTCATGTGACCTCCACAGACACACGTGCATTCTTACATAAGCATCTTCATACATGGACGAATTCTGAATTTTAGGGTTTGAAACCAAACTAGCAACTATCTAAAAAACCAGGCTAAAACATTTTTATAACTATGAATTTAAATAGCAGATCAAAAACCTCTTGTCCCAGAATCCACAGCATTTGCACCTCAGAGATCACTTGTATCTGTAAGATTCTTGTTTTCTTTTCAGCTTGGGACTTTAAAAAAAAAACCAAAAAAAAGTCTTTTCTTTCACATTGTGATAAAAGTCATGAAACACCACAGCTTCTAGAGGGTTTTGTATACCATGAATTTGAACTAATTCTTAATTATTCATGTGTATAGCATGTGCCAAGGGCAGAAAAGAGATTAAAAAATTTAATAAGCCTATTTTTAATTTATAACCTGGATCAGGCAAAACTTTGCCTGGATGTGCTCCTTCTCCAGGTGCATCCAGGAATTTGTTGCTAGCAAAACACATAAATAGCCCAGTGCTGTAAAACACAAATCAGCATCTAGAGTATTTGATAAAAATGTGATAGTGAGAACACAGAGACTCACAAGTCACCGAGGAGAGTGACTTGGATGAAGTCCTGCAGTGCTCTGGTCAAAAGCAAATGCATGAAAAGAGATTGAAGAACTGACTTCTGTCAGCTTAGGCAGGAGTGAGGAACTGAAAGGACTCGAGAGCAGCACAGCACTCTCGGGGAGCAAACTGAAAACAGACTTTTAGTATCTGAACCGTTTCTCATTAAGCAGAGGCTGGGCCACCACTGATATTTTTCAGTTCCTTAGATACAAATTTCCAAACAAACAAATGCAGCCAAGGAATACAGGCAAAATGAAGGAATCTTGCTGCTTATCAAAGGCACACACTCATGGGTTTTTTTCTCTTTACTTCACAAATGCTTGGCTCAAATTCAAGATGTGCTTTTCTCAGAGCAGTATGAAAGTCTCTAATGTTTCTGGTCCTTTGATATTTGGTTTGCACACACAGCCTGACACAGATCCATGTGGGTAATTCACAAGAGTAATTCTGCATCATTACTGCTCCTGTTTGCTTCTACAGCAGCAGCACTAAGGTGTTGTTGAGTAACAGAGACCCTGCACGGCCCTACAGTGGCTAAAACTTACCAAACCCCTCACAATCCTGTTAGAGAAAAGAGGTTCAGATTATCATAAACACAATAAAGTGTAACAAGCCACTATGAAATGCATATCAGGGGACATCATGCAGGTAAGGTGGTAATTATTGGTATAGATCACAACTTAAAATCACTTCAAACCACACTTTCTTTGAAAAATAAATATGTATCAGCAGACCTCCAAACTCTGCTCCATACACTGAAATTAACAGTAATTGCCTTAGATCTAATAGATATCACAGAAGTGGATCTTGAAGATACAGCTCTCATAAAATAAGAATTTTCCCCTCAAAAAGCTGTTTCATTTTTGAAATAATTTACAAAATATGGGGGACAAAACACAAATTTCAGGATCCCAGATCTCCAGGTCCTGAGAGATGCCTGGCTGTTGGCCTCTCACATGGCAAAATAAACTCTGATATATTCTAGTCCCTGTCCAATGTGGCTCAGCAGGTTTGCCCTCTGCCCACCAGGGCAGGCAGTGCACGTCACTGGGAACTGTAACTCATGGAATACCCGGGTTCTTTGAGGTCCTTGGAAGTGCTGTTACTATTCTTGGGATATTTTCTACAAGCCCTTGCTAAACGATCCATATCCTCTGCTGCAGCTAAACAACAATTGATTTTTCTGTTCTTTCTAAGCACTGTCCCGTTGCCAACATATATTTCTCATTTAAGTTCCTGGAGCATTTTGTTGCCTCTCCAGCTTAATCTTGCCTTTCCATAAAGTTACTTTATGAGCCTCCCCATCTGCTCCTGAGATGTGTGTGCATGTTGTGTGTATCTCTCTCTAGCTATCACCCAGGCAGGTGTGTGTTTGCTGACTGCACAGCATGTACATGCAGCCTGTCAGGAAAATGAGATTCTGAATCCACTCCACTGCTGATCCTGCTCCCTGTTTAATACCTGTGACCATGATGGATCATGTTGGGCACCCGGGATTCTCCTTACTGAATCACAGCCTGCAGCACTCACCCTGGTGCTACACAGATTGTTTTGAGATTACAAGCTCTTTGTGTGCATTAGGACTCAATTTCTGCCCCATTCCTATTGTGGATTTTATGCTGATAGTAAAGCAGGTTGTTAGCATTACGTTCCTTTTCATCTGTTTGCCAAAAACCTACAATATTGAAATATTGAGTGAGGAACCACTGCACTGCCCAACCCTCCTGCCTGATATTAGTACCTTGGGGAGCTGCATCTGACACAATTAAATAAAGGTCAGGCCTAACTGGGTTTGGCCCTGAATAAAATGGATTCTCTACTTCTTTGAAAAAAAAAATTAGTAAGTGGCCATAGCACTAACAAAGAGCCTCATATTGACACGTCCCTGTTGCCAGGGATTGAAACCAGCCCTGCTGTGGGCAGCAGCTCAGTAACTGCACAAAGCCTCAGGAGCAAGATCAGGTTCCAAGGTCTGCTTCATTATTGCAAAAAGCACATGATGCAAACCCACAGCTTATTTTAGTGTTCCTGGGATGGCTTTGGGGACTCAGGTTAGCTGAAGACAGAAGCAGACAGGTATTTTCTGCTCGAACTGCTGGTCCCACAGGCAGGGCTCTGTGCCTGTAACCATCCCATCATGTCCTCACAGCACTGTGCTTGTCACCTTTCTGGCCAGGGTTTAAAAAGGAGGTACATAAAGCTCTTGTTTCACAGAGCCTTCACACGAGCACCCCAACATCACAAAGCAGGATGCAGGATTCATTCTGCATGCATACCAAGGGTTAAAACACATCACCAGATTTTGTCTTTTCCTGCCCTTTGGTGATTTTTCATAACAGAGGATGTGTTTTTCTTCCTAGGTCCTCAGCTGGGAATTTCAGCTCGCTAAGCTGCTGCTGTTGCAGGGACCTATGACCTCCAGCATGCCTTCAGGCCCTCCTGCTCTTTTCTTACAGCACACCATAGCTGTAGCTTGTGATTTTTATTTCAAGTCTTAAAAGTTGTGCAGGGAAGTATTTTGTGCTTTATCACCGTAGGAAGCCATGGAGGATGGACTCTTTCAGCCACTGCATTTACCCCCACCCCCATCTCTTTCCAAACTTGTCTTTCCACAAGTTGAAAGACACTCTCAGTTTGAGTAAAGAGCTGAAAAGAAAACTCATTTCCTCTGTGAGTTTGCAGACCAGCCTGTTATTCTAGGACGTGAGCATTCCTCTCCCTGCAGATGAAACACCAGGATGACCAGCAAATGTAATTTAATCATCAGGGAAACACACATTACAGCTCAAAAGCACCCATGTACTCGGGGGTCAGGTGCCCACTTCACCAGACCTAAGCAGAGGGAGGTTAAGGCGTCAGGGAAGACACTTTCCAACGAGTACCTGTAGAAAGGTGCTCCTGGAAGTACTGAAACAGGATCATTAAACACAGCACAGGGTTCAAGTGCTGGAGACCCTCTTTAAGTTTAAGCATTCCATGCTTCAAAACAAAGAACTTACCTGCCCTAGAAAGGGCAAGATCCAGCCTGTGCCTGGCATTCAAGGCAAGCGTTCTTCAGCGAGCACTTCTGGATCCACTTATGTTCATATTTAATTTTCCTTTTAAGTTTACTTTTTAAAGCAAACTTTTTTCCCCTCTACTTTTTAAGTAGAGAAAAAACTTGCAGTCCAAGTGTCTTTACTTTGCTACAAGATACATTTTCCAGAGACCTGCCCCTGCCACAGCCCCTGTGCCAGGCCAGCAGCCAGGCCACGTGTCCCCAAGAGATGGGGGAGCATCTCTCTCACTGACATTGCTCAGATGTAAAAGCCAGGGGGTAAATAGGAAAGGGAGGGGAAGCCATCAAACTAAAAGGTTTGTTTTGCTGCTGGTTCCCCCCCCCCAACAAATTAAATAAAAAGTCTAAAGACTACAGCTTGCATAATTTAACATGCCTGTAAACATGGAACATGCATAATTGATGTTAAACAACATGCTAATCACCTCATAATGTGAACAGGGGGACAACCTACCCTCAGTTTATGTATAAGTAACAGGATGGAAGCCTGCTGAGCTCTGTATAATAGGTTCCCCCCCCCTTACATTTGTGTCTCAGCATGATGGTAAACCACAGCTTGGGCAGGAAACCTGATGTATTATTTATGGCAAGCTTTGAACTGAAATGCTTTTCTCGGTGTTATATAAATATATATATTACTCCTTCCAACACAGTGATTGATTCTGTCAGGTCACTGTGAGAACACATTCCCTGCTACAATGGAAGGGAACGCCAGCAGCAGGCGAGGTGCTGCTCCCTCAGTGCAGAACAGGCACAGCCCTGTTCCCATTCCTGTAGCTGCTCTGGGAACTTCACAGAGCTCTGAAGAGTTGTACAGATGCTGCCACCACAGGGGAGCACTGCAGGAGATGCCTGCACGGATGTCCTGTGATCTTTCACCTGTCCCAGCTTTACACCACCGAGCCCACTGGGAAGCAATGGGCCCTGCTGCAGCCAGAGCACAGCAGGAGCTACAGGGAAGCCACAAAACCACGAGCTCTGGGGTGCTGAGAGCAGGGACACAGCTCCTGTTGACTCCAGGAGGAATATGAATGATCTTAGGAGCAAATTTAACAAGAATTTTACCACATTTTGTTTTCACAAGATTAATCAGGACTGGGGACTGAGTTGAGCTAAGAGTATTGAGCACAAGGCAGCAATGAATCCACAAGTGCCTTCCATCCAGCTAACACAATACATATGACTTTTGCCTTGTCAGAGGTCTGGCTTTAATTAAAATCAATCTTAAGTAATTTATATGGCATTTCATTAGATGCATGCTGAGTTAGACCAGGGCACTATCAGTACAAATAGATGTATCCAGTACATGAGCTGAGAAGCTGAGGTCACAACAGTGCATTTTGGTTTCTCCTTTTTGGAATCTGTTGTTTAAAGATAGAACACCAAATAATCTTTAACCTTGCCCCGGGCAGACCAGCTCTCTCCCATGCAATATGTTAGCCAGATAATTAAAAGACTACAGATAGCCACAAACAGATGCAAGGCATTTTGTTTTAATGCCAGAGCTGTTTCACCAGTGGCAATTTAGAAATTTCACATGAGTTCCAGCATGCCCAAATTGTGCTCTCAGCTGAACAAGAGGTAAATATTTAATGCTGAAGGGAATAAATAAAATCAAAAAAAAAACAAGGAGAAACAAAAGGTCTTATGAAATAAGAGATGTGAGTAAAAGCCCTAAGGGAGGCAGCCAACATAGGCAGGACCAGCTGTACTGGAAAGAAGTGGTTTTTCCATCTCTGAAGGTACCAGCATCCCTTCAGAGTGAGGCCATACTGCTGGAAAAGCTAATTGTGCAAACTCTAACTCCAGGCTCATTCCCACTGCCCACTCTGTTCATATATATTGGGGTAAACCCCCTTTAACTTGGCTCACTTGGCCTTCCAACATCCTAAGACACGAAATACTGTATTTTTACTCCTGTGAGGAGTTTTGGTGCAGGTGGATTCTGAGGCCCTTGCACAAGTCTTGGCACCAGCAGCTGTGAGGATGCAGCCCCCAGAGAAGGCTCCAGGAGGAGCAGAGGCAGCACGGGGCTCTCCAGTGGCACAGCAAACCCCTGCCACTTCCCAGGCAGGGAAAGGAGCACAGGGAGCACACGTGAGGGGAAGATGCATGGCAGAGAGGGAGCTTGGTGCAAGAATTACATCACTGGGAATGAAATCCATCTCCCAGGCAGATGGAGCTGAGTTTGTTTACGAGTCTGAGCTGTGATATCCACTCAGCCCATCTGGCTGGTGCTGAGGGGAAGTTCTGCCAGCAGATACCCTGGAAGGACCGTTCTGCTCCAGCTCCATTTCATCATTGCACGTTAACCAGCGTGCTTATCCAGCCTGCTGGGGATGGTAGCATGGAGAGGAAACACCAAGCTATGAAATGCAGCACTCTACTCCTGATTAATACTAATAACTAAAAAAATTGGAGGCTCTTGAGCAAACCCTGCCAAAGTTCTGCCAAAGTCTCTGCAAAGACTCACTTACACAAAGATTACTTTACAACCCTCTTACCACTTGCTGATGCCTTATCGTGGCTGTAAATTGAATTAACACATCCAGAGCCCTGCAGCGCTGCCAGGGGATTTAGAGGTCTCAAGATCAACAGGAATGTTTTATTGGACTATTGTTTTTCCTGTAACAGTGAGGGCATCCTGACCATAACCACACTGATGCTGATGAGGGAAGATACAACACTGGACATTCTGCTACAAAGTGCTGAGCCTTTAGGAAAGTGTTCCCACAGAGACAGTAACAAGTAGCCAAGTAGGAAAAAGCCCTCGAATCCTTGTTGCAATGAGTTGCTGACAATAACAAACAGGGGGTACCTTGGCTCATATTTATCCATCAAATGAGATGATGGAGGGCCACCACGAAGACAAAATATGTACTAAACATCTATAGATGGAGAGAGCATTGCATATTATTCCAAACAAGTTTTCACAGTTCAAATGCCCGGTATAATTACCAATAATGAAACTCAGTGAAGGCACCCAAAATGCATCCTCAGTGCTGGTGCCACAACTTTGTTAGTCTCATTTCTCTTAAGTGATGCAGGCATAAGATCCCAAATTAAACAATGAATGAACTGTTCAACATTTGATGTGAAAATCGCCTCTCAGTTCAGAAGGGAAAATAAAAGCAAAGCAAGAACCTTAAGAAGGGTAAAGGTGATGATTATTGCTCTTCCTTCAGCAGAGCCTGGCCGTCTCCACTGTGAGTGCAGCGAATCACCCTGTGGAAGAGCCGGCTCCCAGCACAGACAGGGTCTGTGGGACAGCACCGGCACCTAGTGGGCATCCGAGAGAGCGCTCACACAAACTCCTCCTGCTTTGGGACACGCAGGGCTCTGATCGGGGACCACATCTGGGAAACCAAGCTCAGAGTGCCCAGGGCAGACCCACACGAGAAAGTGACTCGGCTCCTTATCCCCTGCATCACCACCCAGTACAGATAACAGCTCCCTCTGGACCTCCACACAATCAGTCTGGACAGGTTTTCAGGGATAGAGTTGTCTCTATCACACCCTCACCTACTAAGTCTCAGATATTTCTTTTTGGCAATCAATAGAAAGACTCATTTTGAATAAGGGTGAAGAGTTCAGGCAGGAAAATCATTGACACACATACCTAGAGGTTTCTGTCTAATTAAAGCTGCCACAGTACACCAGCCTGAGATCATCTGTTAGTACTACTGCCCTCTTGAAATGAAAGCTTCCTAATAAAGCCAGAGCAAGGAACTTTTAGTGGCACTAATCCATCACTACATTCTCTTTTGGAAGAAAACAGTGAAACCACCAAAGGCTGCAATTACTCTTGAATCACAGTGTTTACATCTGCATCCAGATGTCATTCTGTTTGTTCATCACCAAGTCCATCAGCTCTTCTCCAACCCCGTTTCCAAGACAATATTGTCCCCAGGCCCTGCCTTTAGGCTACTAAGCATTGGAGCTTTCTTCCAAGAGGATGCTCAGCAGGGGAGTGTCCTACGGAAGCTACAACACTTCTCAGTCTCTGATGTGCCACATCAAGCTCCTGTTTTAAAGTTGAGCCTCTGCTGTCAAGACATCTGCCTAATTTTGAGTTGTGGGATTTTTCTTCCACATTCCCATTCATCTCATTGTTCTAGCAGTCCCTCTTTCAGTTTTATATCCTCAGCAAAATTTCCCTCTATAACACAGTTTGCCCCTCCTCCAGAGATATTAACCCACTTCATTTGCTGCCTGCTGGGTAAAAAGATAAAAGGGCTCCACTTGTGTCAATTTAAACTCTCTCTTAATAAAGGGAACCAGAGCATTTATGCAGCAACTATTTACCTCATTAAGAGGCGTTATAGCCAGGTATGTGCCCTGAGTTTAAAGCAAGCAGCTAAAATCCATTCTCTGTTTCTAGGAGAGGGAGTGCAATCAATTCCTAATGAGACTCCAAAGTCTCCATTCCCAGCAGAGGACAGAGCCACATTTACAAGTGGAACAGCACAAGAAGAGGAAGGTGGAGTCTTAACTCCAAAGCAGACATGCACAACACAAATCAAGCAGCCAAGATTAACTGTGCCACATCGGGATCACCAAGTTTGCTATGGACAATATGTTCTACAATCCTCATCAGATCCTGTGGGATTTAAAGATGCAGGAAGATCAGACATGCTGTCATTGCTCTCAGAGCATTCCACTGTACACAGAGAAGACCAGAACACTCCATCCTCAGTTCTACCTTTTGCCCAATGATTGACTTTCATTTCCTAAAATGATGCCCTGATGCCTTTAAAAAATGCTTTACTTGAAGTTTCACCTTTTTTAGTTTAAATCACTGAATGCAGTCAGAGAAGGCAATTTCTTCTCTGCCCTCTATGTAAGAGCTCTTCTGTCTCCCACTACTTCTGCTCTCATCAGATAAATCTGGTGCTGGATATCCCATAGACATCCCATGCCCTTACTCTCACTTCGACTTAAAGAAGCTAAAGCAACTACAAGTATTAGTTCAGCTTTGTGGTGCACAGGCATTCATGTAGCCACAGAGCAAAAAGTGGTTCTAAGCTTATGACAGCCTCGACTAATCTGAAGTTATCATCCCCAAAGCCAGCAACAAGAAAACAAACCTGAAGAACAAGCATTCAGCTTGCAGTATTTTTTTACATGGATAGGTGACAGTGATTGAAAATCAGGAGTTGGATCTCTAGCATAAGAATAGTCAAGGAAAACCCTGACTATGGCTTTAAACTATTCTCACATAGATTATCCCAGAAGTCTCACTTGGTGCCACTAGATGTCATTCTTGGACTTTCAGTTAAAACAATTGTTTGGGGTTTATTTTTTTCCTCTAGTTGTTATGCCAGTTGCCACAAAGAATGCAGACCTTGCCATGATTTTACATCTTAATTTAATATGATAGTTCCACAAGAATATATTGGGCTTAATGTTTATTGGAGAAGACACATGCCAAATTCCTCCAGCATGAGACAGGAACTGGTCTGCTCATAATTCAGCTCAGTATATGATCTTCTTAAAAAGAACACAGGCTTCAAGAACTTCTTGTTTAAATATTGATCTTATCCTCAGCATTGTTTAATCCCTCAAGAAACATTAGAGGAAAGCAGTGCTTTATTGTGGGGAAACTCTATTTATTTGCGGGATTTTTCTGGTCATCTTCTATTTGCCAAAGCTGGAGGTGAAAATGAAATTATGTTTCTGAAGGTCGTTATTTAAGGAAACTCTGATGGAGACAACGTGCACCACTAACCACATTTTAAAATCCTTCACATTTCCACTTGTGAAAAGGGAGCAACATGAGGGCTGGAACTGAGAGGCGTTAAGCAGCAGGGTAAAAGAGGAGCAGAGTGCAGAGGGAACAGAGCACAGCAAGCAGACCAAGACAGGACGCCAGGATCAAAGGGAATTTGAGAAAAAACTTTTCAGATTGCCAGCAGCAGGGCTCCTCAGGAAAGGCACCTACACATGGCCACAGCGAGCACCATGACAGAACTGGCTGGCATTCAGAAACAAGACATGTTCTGGGGTCACATACAGACCATGATGCTCTAAAAGCTTAAGACTCCTGACATCATTATTCCAAGGCCAGGGCTATAGAGAGCCCTGTAACACACACAGGGGTTTATATATTTTGCTGTGAAGGTTACTTAGATGCTTGAGTAAATCCATCTGACTCTTTTTCAAGGTTGATTAATCAAAACACTGGATAAACATTCCCTTGCTAGCAGCAAGTGCACTTAGCCAGGGAGCAATGTGCCCTCTGAGCTGATCCCAGCCAGGAAAGGTCACTGCTGCACAAGGCCCAGCCTCCCCTCGGTCCAGGCAGCAGCTCTGGCATGACCACATCTCAGTGAAGCACAGCTTTTGACCCTGGCAGGATTAACCCAGCGCCTCACCTTGCAATTGACCTGCATTCGGTTCTTTCAGGGAGGAGGGCACAGAGCTGTCCCAACACCAGCTCCTCCAGCTGGGGTCTGCTCCTCTGGGGCCCTTTGGCCTTTCTGCAGCCAGGCAGGAGCTCACTGATCACACTTGCTTCTCCCTGAGGAGAGCAATAGCCAAGATGCACAGGCTGCCTTCCTCCCCGTGATGTGCAGAGGGAGGAGGGTTCCCGCTGCCAGGGGGTGCCTGGTGGCAGCAAAAGAGCAGATGTGCTCCTGTCACCTGAAACACATCACATTTGTGCTGGCCATCACAACACCCCTCTCCTGTCCCACCTCCCAGAGAATCTCTCATGTTTAAGCATGTGGAAGTGATGATCTAAAGACCAATATTCTCACTAAGAAAGGAAAAATATTGAAAGCGTAAAAATTCTAATCTAGTCAGGAAACAGGAAAAAAGAGCAACTCACACAAGCAAAGCAACCCGATTGCAACAGACTCACAAGAGAAAGCTGAGCATAATCTTTACACAGGGAAACAACCACAGGGTAATAAACAGATCTAAAAATGCGATTTGTTTGGAAAAGAGCAGGTTTTTTACTGCAGGAAAACCATGTGTAACACTGAATTTGAAATAATCCATCCAGCATCCGTGAAAGATCCCATCCTAGCACTTATTCTCCTGAGGCACATTCAGCAGTGAACAACTCCTGCAGGGGTTATTTCATTTATTGCAAGCTACACCATCAGCCATGGGGAGCCTGGTGGCCACTGACCAGCAGCACCACACAGAAGTTCAAGATGCCACTGAATGAAGATATTTCTCTGAACATGAAGTCATCAAACTTAACACCAGCACATTCTGTAGCTGAAGGAGCATCCTCATGATGGACACCCAGCTATAATTACAGCTCAGCAGCTGCTTGCTCTCAGTCTTGACTCTCAGTCTTTACTCTCAGTCTTTTTTATCATATGAAGCTGCTTCCTATATAAGCAATCAACTTGACAAACAACCCAGATGTTTTCTCCCCCTCGTGCACTGCAGCAGCTACATAAACTATGAAGTCCTTCAGCTTCAGCATTCCTTCTCCTGACCAAGAAATAGGACATCTGCAGTTGGAATGTGGGACACAGCATTCCATACCTCTCTCAGAGGCTGCCAGCACATCCCAGTTCTGTTTTGGTGCTGTGAATACGAGGGGCAGAGCAGCCTCACTGCCTGATTAAAGCAGCCTTGATTTATGCAGACAGTCGACTGGAGCTACAATAAATAGATTTGTAACAACACAACCGTGTTACAAGGGGTAGCTGGGGATGAGTTCAGGACAGGTGTTCTGCAGAATTTATAATCCACATCTGTATCATGAAGCAGCAGGCAGCTTATTTAAAATGACAAGGCTGTGGAGAGTCTGAACAGTCCTTCTTTCCTTCTTAATTTTTTTTTAAATACAGGGAGGCTGTGGGGCTGAAACCCAGCCAGCATTTGCACCGAGCCAGTGGTCCCACTGCACTTCTAACATGCTTAACATAGGGGAAAACATCTTAAGGGAGTAAGTGATAATGGGCCATGAAGCATATGGCAGTGTTGTGGCATCTCAAGAGCCATATGCACAGGCCTACAAACTGTCGGGATGTGATACACTACAGATAATATCCATGATAAATTATTCACTTAACCAAAAATTGTACATCAACCCTCAACAGCTGGTAAAAGCTGGATCCTTGCCCAGTACATTAAGGAAGTTTGCTTCCTCAAAGCTCTACTGTTCTTTAGGGGATTTGAATTATGCATGTTACCATGAAAGCTAATGCTGTACATATGCATTCAAAGTTATTATTAACCTCATCAGGCAGAGAAGGAGTGGAGCAGGCAGCTGTTTTTCTAGCTCATGTGCTTAGGATGCGGTGATGTTTTAAAGGACTTGCTGAGAGCAAGGATATAGGAGAGTTTATTTTCCCCTTAGAGAAGCTTGACAGTAGCCAGTTCAGCCTGAAGGGTCTCTGGGGTGGTCACCGACAGAGCCAAGCCTCCTCCTCAATATTTTTATACTACAAGAACTAAAAAGTAACATTTTTTGGTAACCCATGTTATAGCTGTGCTGTGCCTTCCATTTAAGGATCCTAAAATGCTTCCCAAACACGTAGGGGACAAGGCTGAGCCAGGCCCCAACAGCAGAGCTGTTGCTTTTAGTGACAACACTAAAATCTACTGCAACTCCCAGAGCCCCCTGCTTGAAGTGTTAACCACTGCAGGGTTTGATCTTACATGGACTGACCAAGCTGTCTTTGCTGGCAATTACACCAGCAAGTAAGGACCTGAACCTTAAAACTTCAGCACACAAAAATCAGCTTTTTCTCTGCAATGCAATATCCAGGATTTTTCCCAGGCACCAGTTCATCAGTCTCTCCTTTCTCAGCCTCTCCCAGCCCCTGGGACCACTTTCCCCCATCTGCTTTAGGGAATTGTCTCCTCATGACAATACTGTATATTTTCCCTCAAGTGTCCAAATTCACCAGGCTCCCACCTTCCATGTTTACATTTCCTTATACGAATTCCGAGTTGAATTTGTTATTACAGATGCGAAAACAAATCAAGAAGCTTCAAAAACCTCTCCTTGTCCCCATCCCAAATCCATTGCAGAAGCCCAATGTGCCATTAATAAGACTTTGATTTTTTCTATTCAGCTTTAAGGCTGCATCTTCAAATGCTCCCTGCAGGACTGACATTTTCCTCTTGATCCCAAACAGCAGGAGCAAGGCTGTGGCACGAACTGCAGATGGAGAGCCTGGGACAGTAAAGGTAGCACCATTATCTCCTGCTTGGCATACACGTGCTCTTGGCATTCATTTTTTGAAGCACCCCCAGTCTTTCATTTCTCTCCCTTTCAAATATTTTGCTCTGCCAAGAGACTCAAAGCCAGGCTCTCTGGATAAATGGCCAGCTGGTGCTATAGCACAGAGTATCACAGGCTGGAAATGGGTTTGGAGAACAGCCTGGGGGCAGTTTACATCCCCTGGCCGAATCAGAATGGGAGGCAGACCAGACAGGCTGCTGGGACCTGCAGTAAGATTTTGCAGCATTAACTGAGCTATTCTAGCAGCTGCCAGATAGAGCAATAATCTTTGAACGTGACTTCTTGGTCTCTTCTTCCAGAAAGACAAGCTAATTAAAAAGGGGTTACAGAGAGATTATGTGGACCAAGGGGAGATTTCTGAAAGGCATAAAGAGCAGCTCAGCAGCCAGATCTCCCCGAAAGTCAATGTGAATTAGGCAACTAACTCCCACTTGTCCTTTGAAAAGCTCTGCTTGCAGCTTTTAAAGCTTGTCCTCTGAATGAAAATAAATAAATAAGTGCCAATTTCCTTTGGCAAAGCTGTGCGTCACCTAACACAAATTTCTGATCCTTTAGAGGATCAGCACACACTACAGCAATTTTTGGTAGTTATCCCGTCCCTCAAACGATCAATTGTTTAAACACAACCCATCGACCCTGGTTCTGTGTTTAGCCAAAGGTGTTTGGTAAATAAGGCCAGCACATCCCTGGTGCTGTGCTGCACACAAGAGCAGCACTCACTGGCTGTCACTGGCTGTGGAGACACAAATTAAATCAGTGTCCCCAGGTCTTCTGGAGACACAAAAGGAAGGAAAAAGCACCAAAGTGAGAACAAGGCTCGCTCTCCTCCCCAGACAGCCCCAGCAGCACCTGTTGGCAGCAGCAGCTCTTTGCTGCAGGCTCTTCTCCGGGGCACCCTGGGAGGAACCAGCGAGCTGCTGCCAGAGCCAACATCTCAGCTTGAATGTCAGTGTCATTTACACAGCAAATGTCACTTAAAGCTAACACCAGAAGGAGCTTGTCGGGGTAATTCACCAAGAAGCGTCAACAGCAGCCTAGCAGCTCTTTCCCCACATACATATATATAAAAATATATTTATCTAAAATTGGATTTAGACTGCGAAAGGTTTTCTAGTGATGACCTCAGAGTGGTGAGTTTGATTTTACAGCACCAAAATCAACATGGTACAATCAGGTGCCACAAGCCTGACATGTTTTAGACACCATTCCTAAAGATGCAGGCAGTTTGCTCTCAGTATTGGCTCAGCCTCTGGCAGCTCTGCTCAGATTAGGGGCCAGCTCTGTCAGTGGTTCTCAGACTGGATAAACGTGTCCATAGCTGGACTGAGGATTGTTAGCACACTCTGCACTAATCATTGACAATCCAACACAAGTGACAGCCAGTCACTGCTAGCCTGGATTTTAGCTGGGAGTTGGAAACAGGACAGTTTCTCTCCAGCAGACTTCTGCTGCCTCAGCCAAGCGGATCTTAAATCAGCTGCTACCCTGATGCCACCACAGCAAACAGAGTCAATCTTCTAGCAGAGATTCAAGCAGACACCTACACCAGTGCTTCTGATAAGGGGAGGGAAGGCCAGCAGACAGATTTCATCTTCCCAGGCCCACAGAGGACACGGCCACAGCCTGTTTCCCCTGCAGGCTGAGGGAAGGGAAGCTGGCACTGTGCCTGGGGAAGCCATTTCAGATGCTTACAGGGCTGACTCCGACCACAGAGTAGGAGATAAAGGTATTTACAGCATTTCATACAGACAGAATCTCACACTTGGAATTATCTCATCTCTTGAGCCACTAAAATCATGTGTTGTTTTTTGGATATGCCCTGCTCCTCTCAGACTCGTTCATGCCAGTTACCTGGGACCTGCAGAGAAGCACAAGGGCAGGCTCGGGAAGCACAGACAGAATTGTTCATCATCAGACAATAAGGTTTGGTGCACATTTAGTTATTCTAACACAACCCACGTGCCTGACACATGCAAACAAAACATCCACCTGTTGAATGGAATTACCTGCGGTGATGTGCAATATATTTCTATAATGTAAAACACAGATTGGAGTCTTCATTTCCTCCTTCCCTGACAGAATGCAGCTGCACAGAATAGAGACATAACACGGGAGCCTCACGAATCCAGAGCTAAGCTGCGGGAGACCAGGAGCAAATAAATATTTCACAAAGTGTTAGCACAAGACACGACAGCATAAATAAGTGTGAGGATAATGGCTCCAAATGCAATTTGGCTTAAGTCATCTGTGCCTTCAGAAATAGAAAGATGATTTATTTCAAGCCTGAACGACCTGACAGGGAAGCAGTGGGGGTTTTCCTGGGTTATTTATTTATTTTTCATCATTATCTTTAACCTTTCTGCAGGCAGCAAAGGGAGCAGGGGTGGTGGGTCACTGGTACAATATGTAGGTTAGCACTGGAAATATTTCTCAGTGGTCTGAGAGATACATGAAGTTAGTTGAGGTGATCAGAGCAGCCCCAAAGCCCCTTTTGCTGGAACCTGTTAACTGTGTGCCTGTGCTGTGAGCCCACGCTGTGGCCACAGCTGATGAAAGCTTTTACATTTAATAGCTCTCAATGGACATTTCTTCCTTCAGTTCATCCAGTTGCTTTTTGAGACACAAAAACTCAACACCTCCCACCCCTGTGGCAGCATCAGCACACTGTGTGAGGAAGGATGTCCTTTTCAATTTGGGTCTGCCATCTAATCCTGCCATTTGATGCCCCTTAAATCACATCCTAAAAGAGTAAATGCATGGTCACTCCCTATTCAGTTTTCTTGTCTCACTCAGGAGTTTACAGCCCTTGGTGATATTCTCTTCAGTTATTTCTTTCCTAGGAGGAGAACCTTGGCCATTTTCTAGGTCTGCTGAGTGCTACTTGAGTCAGAGCAGGGCCCAAACCCAACACACTTGCTCTGCAGCAGATGTCCCACAGACTGAAACAGTGGCAGAACAAGGCTGGACGTGTCATAGCCTAAAACAAACCAAACTGCTAGAGCAAGGAACACAACACTTCAAGCAAAAATTTGCTGAAACAGTGCCCTAGATCTGACTCACTCCAAGATCCAACCCCAGGTCAGAGGGCTTGGCAATTACAGCAGAGAAAAAGCATCCTAAATGTATATTTTATCTCAGGGCTTTCCCCGTTGGGTTTGGTTTTTTGGGGTTTTTTTATATTGCCACAGCTCATACAGAATTAAGCAACATAAAAATAATGGTAAATCTTTGGCCATTCTAAAGCCTTCATCAAGCATTAACCCGTAATCTGAAACACTGAAAAATAGTAATGAAACAAACATGAAACTCTGGAATTGACAAAACTGAAAATAGCACAAACTTTGACCCACAGATCACTCTCAGGTCAGGCCATGAGGCTGAGCATTTCGGGGTGTCATTCCCAGATAAGCGTGCTGGGATTTCCAGCGGCACACACCAACTCCCAGGCACCACAGGAACCGGTCTGTGTGTTCCGCATTGCTGCACGCTGAGCTTTCCACAAACTCTTTGGAGCCTGACGGTGCTTTCAGCCCTTCCCAGCTGCAGAGGAGCCGCTCCCATTTCCCAGTGAGGTAGCTGGAATTTACCCACCGGGATTTCACGCTGCAAGGGGCGGGACGGGGCTGGCTCGGTGCCACCCTGTGTCACACGGGGCCAGGGCAGGGCTGCGCTGCCACCCCCAGCTCTCCGAGCTCCGGCTGATAAAAGCTCGGTGGGGAAAAGCTAAAAGCCACGTCATGCTTTGGGTGAGAGGGAAGGATTATGCACAGGCTGCTGAGGGAGGAGTTGCCATTTAGCCAGCTAGAAGAACAGCGGCATGTCAGTCGGCACAGCCACCTTATCTCTAGCCCTAATTCCCATCACGGGCTGGAGCTGCTCTTGGAGGATGGCCCCACTGGGGAATGCTGTACTTGGCACGGCTGCTGCCCTGGCAGCTCCTTTTAGATGCTCTCTAACGTTGGAGTAGGAGGCAGATTTGAGGAAGGAGTGCACAGATAATTATTTCCTCCTCCGAAATCCCTGCTGGATTTGGCAATCCTGCAGCAAACGCCTCAGCGAGAGCCAACCAGAGGCCATCCCTTTTTTGGTCTTCCTGCTTTGAGCGACTGGCAATAACACATCCCAACCCTAAACAACCTCTGGCTGAAAAAAAAAAGCAAAAAGAATCTGAACCTGCACTCCTAGAAGCACAATATCTGTTCTGAGAGCATGGCTCCCAGTGCAAGGGCAGCCTGCACTGCTCTCCCACACGGACACAAGGCAGCAGCAGGCAGCTGACTGTCGCCCTGGTTTTTCCAGTGTTCTATGTTTTTACTTCTGTAGCAGAATTTCTCATGCATTTTCTATAAACATAGCTCTTGTTTTTGCAACGGGCATATATTGTTTTGAACTTCTGAATTGTTTTTCATTCCTTTCTCCTAAGGCGGAGAAAGGTGACTGACTTTGTTCTTGTCCAGTGTCAGATGTAACATCACTGACCAATCCACGGGTGTCTTAAAAAAGATATAAACATGAGAATAAAGAAGGGCAGAGGGGGAACTCTGGCAGAGTTCTCTGGAGCTCTCGGAGGTTCTCTGGCTCTGGCTCTCCTTGGCCTTTGCAAGCTGCTTGACCCTGCGTGTTTCTTCTGCGTCCGACACTGCGACAGCTGACCATCTGCAGAAGGGCTGAAATGCCCTTTAATAGCAAACCAGGCACTGCATGGCTGCTGCTCTGTGCCCACAGATGGATCTGTGCAGGCCCAGGAGCTCCGGCAGCACGTGGCAGGGACATGGAAACACCCTCCAGGACACAGGGACGGCAGCCAGGAGGCAACGCCACTCCTTTGGCTTTGCTGCTTCCCCACAGCCATGCCAGGGTGGCCGGACCCAAACGCAGCACCCCCAGCTAAGGCAGGACATGCACTGGCACAGAGAAAAAGGCTTTCCCTGCCACTGCTCACCCCCTTTTGTGAGCAGGACACGCAGCCTCCTCCAGGCCTGATCCCAGCAGCTGCACGCCAGCCCAGCCTCGCTGATTTCTGTGCACTGAAGCCGACACACTCCAATGGAGGAGCAGCTCCTCGGCCTTCCAGCAGCAGCCTAATTGAATCCAACCCGCTGGACTTTGGGGCTGGATGCAGTAACAACAAACAGCCCTTTGCTGCCGAGGCAGCGGAGTCAGGCCAAGGCTGGATGCTTCTGACAATCCTGCCCTGCAGCCACCACTGAGGCTGGCTCCAGCTCAGGGATCTGAGAGCACAGCAAGGGCTAGAAATGTGACTCAGTACAAATGATGGCCACGTTCTCAGCTGCTATAACCTGGCCTTACTCTGCTGATTTCTGTGGAGCAGCAGCTACTCAGACCAGCTGACAATCTAATCCAATTGCCCTGCTTTGGCTGGAGAGAAGGCACATGGCTCCCAGCCACAGGGTGCAGCCACATCAGTCAAGGCCAAGAACACACATATAGGAAAAAAAGCAAACTCTCTCCAAAAGAAATTGTCACATCTTTAGTGAGAATACTGTCCAACTCATTGTCTGATTCAGTTAAATGAAAAAGATGCTATAACAGCCTCTTACTTGCCAAGGATTGTACTTTAAGCAATTCCCCTTCCCAGCTTTGCTAATCTTATCTCCAGCACACATGTCCTACTTGCAAATGCTCACACAGCACAAAGCAGTTCCATAAAGAGAACCCAATTACAACCAGGTAAGGTTCAAGCAGAGAAAGAGCTCCACCCAGGGAAGTATGTCATCCAAGATTAATTAGCCCCACTACCTGACTAGCCAGTCTTTTAAAATGGCACAACCTACCAATCTGGTTAACAGGACAATTAAAAAAAAAAAAAAGAAGCTACAAAAAACCCCACTAGATCAAATAACATTCAATATCCAAAATTAGCTGCATTACAAATATTGTTTTATCCAGTGTCATGATTTACTGGCCTCCTCCCCCCGAGAGCTTCTATTGACCTCAGATTCACCTCAATGAATCTTGATTTTTGAATGAAAACAGCAGTCAATAATATTCACTTCCTATTGACTTCATCCTCAACAGCACAAGGAGAAGACTGAACTATTCATGACCCCCCTGTCTACATTCTAATCTCAGTGGTGAGATCCAAGGCACCATCTCTGCAGGTCAGAGAGAGAAGTAACACCCAGCCATGACCCCACTGTGCGGTGATGGACAACTCACACACCCAGCAAGTTTATTTATGCAGAGAAGCAATGGATTTCCTGAAATCTCATGACCACTTCTGTGTGACAAGAACTTTAGTTTGAAAAAAAAATGAACCTGCTCCTGGCTAGTCACATCTGTTAAATCCATCATCAGGCAGCAGCAGCTTTAAGCCATGCGATGAAGACTTGCCATGAGCATCTGGCAGTCAAATTTGCACAGCAGGAGTGATTCAATTGCATTCCAAGGTTACTGCTGCTGTTTATTTACACCTTTCCTGATGATCCAGTGATTTGAAATGGAAAAGCTTCCATGTGCTACTCCTCACCCCATGGGCCTTCCATCATCAGTTTGGCAGTCAGGTGTCTCTCAGATGGTCAAAGTCACAGGCTGGCTCAGCTGTGACTGTCAACAGGAAACTCAAGCTCTTCCCATCACACCTAATCAACAGACAGAGCCTTTCCAGTGCCAAGTTTATTCTCTGCCTGTAGGATTATCTGCAAACAGACTTGTTAGCCTTGATTCACACGTGGTGGATCCTAAGGAGTGCTTCAGGCTCTCTTGAAAACTCAACCCTTGTATTTATCAACAACTTCCTGATCTATTAGTCCTGATTTGATTCTTAACTTTATCAGACTCCCCCCTTCAAACTCAGCTTGTTCTTTGCCTGACAAATCCAGCCATTGCATTGATGATGAGTCTTGTGTGCAGCAGCCTCCCATATTCCCAGCACACGTGTTACATGTCCTGCCATGGCATTTCGAGCAAGGTAAATCCATCTGCATTCTCTACCCACCTCCTAAATCATGGCTTCTGTTCTCAGCCTCCCCACTTCTGCTGCCATTTCACAAAACAGAGCTCCCAGACCACAGCACATCCTTGCTCAGGTTGCCCCTAAACCACCTGCTTGGGTTTCCTCTTCTGACTCATCTGCCTCTGCAGAACTTTGTGTCTAGACACGTTATCGGTCTCTCTTTACAACAACGAGCACTAAACTGAGCTTACATCCCTCATTCTTGGTGCCATGGGCTGCAGGCAAAGCAAATGTTGCTGTAAGGGAATGTGGGCAAGTCCCGTGTGTCCAGCAAAGCCAGTTGTGACAACAGAAACCAACCTGCATCCAGCAGGCACCAGCTAAAATAGGCCAGTTGCCTACAGTTTTTTTTTCCCCTTGGTACATTCAGGCTCAGGGAAGCAGTTCCAGGTTACCCCTCATTAGGCAGATGTTCTTTAAATGATTTATGCTTCTATCAAGCTTGATATCCCCACAGAAGATTGTTAGTGAAAAGCTCTGTGTAATCATTTATAGTGGGATTTATGATGTTTAACTTAGTAACTCTCTGCAGGCTCTCTAACAGGATGGAGGTGGGCTGTGGGCAGTAAAAGGTCAGTCCCAAAGGAAGCCAAACACGATGCTGAGAGGAAACTGGAATAGGGCTCTGAAGGGCTTTGTTCACATTAGAGGGGAAGCAGCACAGACTTTAATCATCCTTGCCAAAGGCATGCACATGTGAGGAACAGAGGAACCAGGCAAGATTTTGCCTCAAATTTTCAAGGTTGGTGGTAAATGTGGTTTTAGACTGATTATTGGCTTAATCTTGCCCTCATTTCTTCCTTTGCTTATATTAAGTTGCCTCAGTGACAGTCCTGTATTAAGCAAGTGTATTGGTTTTGCAGTCAGTCATGCAAATGTTTTTTGTTTGGTTGGGATCTTTTAATCTTGTCAATTTCTTTTTAGGCCAAAAAACCACACCCAAGCTAAAAAAAATCCACCAAAATGTGGGATAAATAGTTAGTAACTAATTACACCAGACTCTGGTCCCCTCTTACAGCACTAGCATACTCAGAGGTGGGAAGAGCTGTTAAAGTTATCTCAGGGACATCTGCAAAACACCAGGACATTCTGGAATTAAATTTCAAGTTTTAGTCATCTTTGCACTTCCCTGTTTCTTCCAGAACTGGGAGGTAAAATGCTAGAATACACCCAAAAGAGAACACAAGAAAAGCTCAATAACTCCAGAAGCAGGAATTACTGACAGGCTCCTGGGAGCATCCTGAACTTTCCTGCTTTGCAGTGCAGCCCCCTCAGTGCTCGGATAATTCAGCTGTTTGGATTTGACCAACCCTGGCTAAGCTGAACCACCTGGAAGTGGCTGCTCCTGCAGCCCAGGAATCTCACAGTCATTATTCTGAGGCACTTTACCCACCCTTTCTGCACATGGCTGACCTAATGTCACCCAGGCAGACCCAGCACACCAGTTGTGGCCCAGCAGCTCATGGCCACGGACAGCATCCCTGAGCAAGCTGGGAATGTGTGCTAAAGAAAGCTGAATTACAGCTCATCTAACCAAAGAGCATTATCCCAAAGTACCTGGGGGAAGGAACAACCAGCCTGACATTCTCCTCCCCAGTTCTGCCACAAGGGCAGGTCACTAACAGTGCTCACACTGCAAACCTGACTTTCCCACAAACTCTGCAGATACCCTGAGAAAAGCCTCGCTGCTTCCTTCCCACCCACTTGTCCCCCAGGCCAGCTCAGCTGGAAAATCCCATCCTCCCTCCCACACAGCACAGAGCAGGGGTTTGATGGTTCCTGGAAGAAAATGTTTTAACCACATACTTGCACCTGCAGCACCTGGCCCTACATGTCACAGAATTCAGAATTAAGCAGCACAGTGATTGTAAAAATGAGTTACAGCAAGAGCACCTTCATCTCAGTCATCACAAGGGCTATACCCCACTCCTGTTTTGTACCAGATGGCTCAAGGTCTATTTTTCAACAAGTGCTGTCTGCTACACTTGCAGCAAGTCCTTTGAGTTACAAGCCAAATCTCTTCCCTTAATATCTTTTTCATCCTTTCCCCCCTCCCCTCTCTGAGCTCACAAGTACATCTTTTCTTAAGAAACAGAAAAAATCTATTATTCTTCAAAGGCCCAGTTGTGTCCTTCATTTACTGAAGTAGTCGAAGAATATTATGGGTCATTTTGTCACCATGGAAACCACAAATAGACCTTCAGGGTTTTGGAGAGGTGATATTATTTTGGAGAGGCTGTGCAGGGCTCTCTAACAGAAAATAATAGGGATGGCAAATCAAGGAGACCTTTTATACAGACTGTGTGAAATGCAAAGGGTATCAAACATCATTTCTCTGCCACCGAAGACTACTCCAGGCAGCAGTTTAATATGGTATCCTCTGACAGCTGAGCCCAAATGGAAAATTAATGAGGCAGCATGATATATGAGTCTTTTTAAATCTCATAACCAGCCTCCTTTATAGAATAAAAATGGCCAAATCAGTTTAATATTAGTGGAGAGGTTCTCTGTGTGTCTTTCTTCTGAGCCTTGTCAGTGCAGTGCTGAAGAGACAGTTTTGGTTTATTGACTGTGTAAGTCTAGCTGTTTTCAAGTTTTGGACGGTCTGAATCCAAATAATTCTGAGCTTTATTGATTTATCAAAATACAGTAAAGCCATGAAAGCCTAAGGAACACCTGGGATTTCAGAGGGGCCACATCCTGCCATCCAGGAGCCCTGAACACCTCGTGTTAGTGGCCTGGGACAGGAGGCACAGAAGGGCCTCAGGGCTTTCCCAGTCCCACCCACCAAATTGTCATTTCTGTCATGGAAAGAGGGACAGTGCACAGTGACAGTGCTGGCTGCTATGAGAAAAGAGCAGAAAACAGGAGACCATCCTGAACTAAATATAACCCAACCCAACTCCATCCATGCCCATGCAGCCGTCTCCTCTCACAGCACTACTCTAGCAAAATCCTTTGGGTGTTGCATTTGATAAATGCACTCCTTCTTTTGCAAGCAAAAGTCTTAACTGCATAAATAACTAAAGCCATGCAGTTCTCGGGCCAGAAGACCCTTTCTGTAGGCATTCTGGCACCTATATTCTCACCAACTCGCCAGCCAAAGACCTACAGAAGTGAGAGCAGAAGCAGTTACAAACAAAGTTTACACAAAACAATGTTGTGTCCTACCTGGTGGTGGATAAATCCTAAACCCTGCTGGTGTCCTGACACTTCCAAGGTTGCTGCTACTCTGAATTAGAACAAAACCTTAGAATCTCAAGTCAGTCTGCAGAACAGAAACTTCAAAATGCTTCTGTTTAGAAACAAACAACCACTTCACTGAAACACTGAAAAAACAGTTCAAACAAAACAAAGGAGTCAAAACAAACACTCCCTTCCAAAGTTTTCTGTCAAAACATCTTTGAAACAGACACCTTCATGCAAAACATATCAGCTGCAGAAGAAAAAGAGCTTCCTTTAGAAAACTGCTTTATAAAAGATCCCAACTCTGCCAGCTTCCCCCACAGAACAGTTGTAAGCAGATCCATGGCATAGAACCCTCCACTGTGGTTCAGAAGTTGTGCCTTCCCTGTCACCCCTCAGCTGGAGCAGTGTAATTATCTGGGCACCTTCAGCATCCAGGCCTCCAATAAAACACAGCACTCTAAAGGTTGGAACTTCAGAACATGAAAGCAGAGGGATCCACAGAAGTCAGACAAATAACACTTTGCTAAAAGTAAACCCTCAAAAAAAACCAATGAGCATTCAACAGAGAGCAACAGAAGGGATCTGCTGTGGATTTCACTGCCTTGTTAAAACAACCCCAACCCCTCTGAAACACCACACTGGCTATGGTTCAACACACACTGATGGCACTCTGCCTCTCACATTACAGCTTACCCAGCTCTGGCCGTGTGAGCATCTCCAGTAAGGGAGCACACTCCAAGCTGGCTTACAGAAGCAGCAGGAACTCAAAGTCACAGCCCTTCACTCCACTCAGCTCCAACAAGGATGCCTAGCTGTTTTCCTGATTCCTGCCCCAGTAAAATCCATAAGCACAGAGCCCAGGTAAGCACATGCCAGGGCAGCACCATCAAACAGAAGGGAGAGGCAGGAACCCCTAATGAGCTGTTGGGGCAGTCAAGGAGGAATTGGATGAAGCTGTGTGAAAAGGGGTGGGGAATGGGGCATTAAGCCAAGCTTCAGTAGTTTCAAAAATGCCCAGTTTTATATGTTTAAGAAGGATGATGAGGGGGAAAGAGGGATATAAAATTTTAAAAATAACCTTTCATGATTTCTCTCATTCCCCAGCGCTTTTGAAAGAGTGAATGTTTTACCTTTCAACAATGCTAAAAGCTCACACTGCAACCAGTGTTTGATGCACAACAGACAGCCCAGCTCCTCCAGCACTTTGTGGAACCTCCTGTAGCTGTGCCAGGCAGAGCTGATTTCCACCTTCACAAATGCAGTTTTCCAACAGCACTAAGAACACGCTGTAAGGTTGCCACAGTGGATGTGGAACTAGAAATACACAACAAGAAGCAGAGAGAAATGCTAGTGTGAAAGTAGGACTGCAGCTACACTGCCATCCCAGGTATCAGAAACATGGGGATGCCTGGGAGATGAATTCCGATGTCTTTCCTGTGAGTTACATCAAGACCCCAATCTGTCTCATTTCTCTAATGAACAGCAGGATAGGATCAATAAATGTATTTATTGGCCTAATAACATCTCCATTCCTATTTCATCAAGACTGCACTCAGAGGGTGGGAAGACAAGAAGGTAATTAATTATTTCACGTGAAAGAAGTTCATTGCCCAAAGCAAACAGTAAATGTGGAATTGATGTGTACTTGTTTCCTTTATCATGTGATGCTGTGTTGGTTTCTCCCAAGCTGTAAACAGCAGTGCTGTTCCAAGCCCTCCTGTTCTCAGCACCAGTGGATGCTCTGCAGTAGCTGCAGACAGGCTGAGCTATGATTTTGCCTACTTTAGCCATCCCCACCCAAGCA
Source organism: Monarcha castaneiventris obscurior (assembly GCA_026261815.1). Lineage (NCBI taxonomy): Eukaryota > Metazoa > Chordata > Aves > Passeriformes > Monarchidae > Monarcha > Monarcha castaneiventris. The sequence continues at coordinate 6,193,690 of JAMPIT010000485.1, forward strand.
GCACCACATCCCTGGAGCAGGACTCTGGCTGGCTTGAAATACTGCCCAGCGTCAGCAGGAATACAGCAGCCCAGTGTTTAAGTTCTTCCTCCACTAAGTACTTGGAGACCTCTCCTTCCCTAGGCTCCCTAAATGCTTTATAAACATTTATAAACAGGCAGAGTGAAAAATCAATGCAGAGATACCGTGGGGAGGAAGAGATAGCAAGGAAAGGAAAGACAAACTCAATGAAAAATGAAATAGTGCCCGTATATTTGCTCCCATCAGCCTTGCTGTTCCAGGGCTTTTTCCTCACTCCTCCCTATCCCAGGCTTTCTGTGCAGGAGGCAAAAAGCAGGCATTTTGTTCTGATCAACTGCTACAAACAATGTGGTTTTAATAATGGGAGTGTTTTCTCTCCTTCCTTGAGCTAAGTTTGGAAACTCAGAGATGGTTCGAGAGTTCTGCAAATAATTCCAGGCTGGAGCTGTGAGCTGCAGTGGCCACTGCTCACGGCCTCTCTGGAGCCCCGGCGTGGCCACTGGGATCCCACACCCCATTTCAGAGCAGATGGGGAGAGGATGAGCACAGACACATGGGGGGAAGCCAGGGATGAGTGGGGGGATGAGCAGTGCCAGGGTCTGGGGGGGAAATCAGTACAGACATAAAACTGAGATGAGATCAGTCAGACCCCACTGCAGCCTCGTTCTGCTGCCTGCATTGCTCAGGTGAATTCAGAGACTTTTTTAAAATTAGTAAATTTAATTACTCAGCCATACAAGCACAGAACCTCTGCCCAACACAGAACAGGCATGGTCTTGCCCTGACACGCTGCTGGGAACTTCATTTTTGCCTTCACCAGGATCAGCAGCAGACCCTGAAACAAGAACATTTGCTGGGAACAGGCTCGGTGCACCTTGCCCAGGTGCTGTGTTTTATGTAGCCTAATGCAAACACTGTTATCTCCCTTACTCCGGCAGACTACTAATAACAAGTTTATACAGTTCATCTTAAACAAATATTGGGAAAGTCAGTCCTTACAAGGTCTGCTAAATTGCACAGACGTCTGTGCAGTTGCAATTGATGACACAGTGTTGAGTTATACAAAGGAAAGGGTCAATGCCAGTCAGGCTATTTCTCAGAGCAGATTGTGTGGAGGTCTCATTTAACACTGCCAACTCTGAACATGTGCACTGGATAAAGCAGAGCTTTTATGGTTCTATCACAGGTCCCTAATTTGGCTCTAGGAGCCATCTGCTGATTTAATAGGGGATCTGGATTGTTTGGTTGGGTTTGATTTTTGGTTATTTTTCATTTGTTTAAACACCTAAAGCTTAGGCATTTAATAGAGAAAAATATTGCAATAAGTTAATCCTCTGTGCAGTAAAAAAGGAGAAAATGAATGTGTTCAGCTTTGTTTAATTTTGTCTCCTAAGCAACCAACATATTGGATATTGTGGGTACCAAACCTTAAGTGTGTGAAAGTCATTAAATCAGCCCTTCCAAGACTGCTGCAACCATATTATTAGGAAATTTTAGATGAATTGCACTGTCAAGACTGTTAAGTATCACGTTGTGCTTTTATCAGGCACTAATTAAGACTGAAACAGAATGTTAATGCCCATCTTACTCTGGCTAAACAAACAGAGATAATACACACAGTGCTACCTATATTTAGGTAATAGGCCCAACACCCACTATACACACATTCTTCCTCTATTTTCCCAGGCAGACCTACGTGAACATTAAAAGCCCCCTGTTGCCAGAACGAGGAACCTTGAAAGGGTATTTCAGCTCCTCAGCACCGTGGGGCTGGTGACATTTCCATTTCTCTTCCAAGGTACCAGTCTCAAGACCCTGCTTCAAGAGGAGCACAGGGAGAGCTGCAGGCTCAGCCACTCACCCAGCCCCAGAGCCCCATCTCTCCCTGCTGATGATTTGCTGGGAATTTGTTAAAAAACCTGAGCTGGCACAAACCATCGCAGGACCCGGTGTGAACAAAGTGCCAGAGCACACCAAGGGTTACACAGGATCATTCCAGCACCTCAGGCTTTACAAACACCAGGGATAACCCCCATGAGGTGCTCCCCAAACCCATTCTCCATCCCTCAGATGCAAGGGCAGCAGCTTTCCAGCAGCAGGGCAGAGTGAAGGCTTCATCTGATGCAGAATTAATGCAGTGCCACTGAAATCAGCCCACCCTCACCAGGGCTCCAATTCAATCACATTCCCTCATTTATAAAGAGTCTTGAACAAACATTTTATGTAAAGGTCTCAGATTTCTCATTTCAGGGGCTGTGAATCTCACAGGCAATCCAGAGAGCACAGAAACCCGTCAGAGGTAATTGTCTTTAACTGGGTTGCACCTCAGTTCCCTGGGGAATTCAGGGCAAGGAATGAGTCAGCAGCTGAGCACTTCCCCAAGACATTCTGGATGAAATCAAGAGCAGTTGCTTGTTGAAGCAAGATTATGAATGACCACTGGATGTGACAATTTACTTCACCACCAGAATCTCTTCAAGATTTACTTCAGTAAACAGGCTTTGCCCTTTATTCATGCAGTTGTTTGCAGGTCAAACACATGTTCATCTGTGTTACTTCCTCAAGTCAAGGTAATGGGTAGGAGCACAAATAAACAAACAAGCCCCCCCCCCCAAAAAAAAAACCTTGAGACCTAAACTTAATTTTTTTGTGTTATAGCAGTAAAGATGGGAGAGAAAACAATTTACCAACCAATTTACTGAAAAACCATGGCACATCTCCTGCTACTGCATAATGGAAAATGGGCTTCCAGATTTCTCATTTGTGGGGAGCTTTGAGCACACATGGATTTAATATTATGGGTAAAATTGTCAATTAGACAAGAAAAGGTCTGCCTTGAGTTCATAATATCTTGTGATCCAATGTGATTCCTTCTCATTCTCAGTCCATGGTTCAGACAGACCTGAAGCATTTCTGAAGCCCAGGGAGGAAGAGGATCCATCTTGTCCAGCATCTGAACACAGTTCAAGAAAGAGGGATTAAATCAGTGCTGAATTACACCCTGAATGAAAGCAAGCCTTTTTATGCTCATTCAAACACAGCCTCTCCCACTGCAGTCAGCTGGGGCAGCCACAGCCTCAGCAATCATTAGTTATCCCATAACCATCATTTAGTGGAGCCAGAGGACTAGCAGCAGATCCCTGGCTCACAGAATATGACTGGAGGCCTGAAGCCAAAGACTTATTGCTGCTTCTTTGTGTGATGGGAAAGGTTTCCCCCCTAGTGACCAGATGGACACAGATTTGAGACAAGCCCATCCAGAAAACCCCGGAGTGCTTTTCCTTGTGGTGGTGTGGATTGCAAAGAACATGAATTAGGTGTATCCCCAAGAAGAAAAAAGGTGAGTGCAGGGGCAAGATACCAACAAGGCTGCAATTCCTGCACTTAGCGGACTGCAAGAAGAAAGCCAGGAAGAAGTGGGAAATTAGAGGAGAATCAGCCTTAGCCTGGGAGTTGAGCCTGTAGGTGTGCAGGGATAGACCAGAGAAAGCCTGATGCAAAACCTGGCACTGCAATCTGGCACTCTGATTGACCTCTTGGAGGAGATAACTCAAGAGTCTCTCTGTTTTTGTTCTCTTTAAATACATGTACAGTCTGCTCCAGCTGCTTGGCTCTGGTGCGAGCTCGTGGTGCCAAGCCAGACATATTTGGCTTTGATACAAAGTTGGCTCAGCCTTCAAATAAACCACTGCTGTATTGTCGTTAGGAAACAGGAGCTCCTGAGTGATTTAAGGCAGAGCTCTCGGAGCCACAGTCGGTGCTGGGGCTGGGCTCTGGGGCTGAACGTGAGCGGGAGCAGCAGCCTCTGGCTGGAGGCAGCAGCAGGCCAGGGAGAAATCTCCCATTCCCAGCATCTGGTGTTTATTCCTCAGTCCCACATGATCGGTGACAAACTGAGAGCAAGCGGCGTTTGGACAGTGTGCATCTCAAACATGACAGCCCACTGCAATTTGGGCCTGTTCTAATTTATGACAGGGTTTTTAGGATAACGCTGCCCCAGCCTCGGGTTGGTAACGCTAAATCTGAGGTGTTTGATGAGTTATCAGGGGCTCTGCTAATTCATTCACTCAGTTACACTTGTGTCCTCCTTCAAAGCCAGGATTAGCAGCCGGGCTGAGCAGAGGGATGGGAAGGAGGCCTGTCCCATCGCCACCATTAACATTAGGACAGCCTAAGCACAGGGCTTGGGCATTTGCATTGTGGTCATGGTCCTCTCCCTTTCTTGGCAGGATCACACTTCAAACACTGCTGGCACAACATCTCCTTTCTGCTTGGTGTGTGCCAGCTATGAAATTCACTGTGAGCACCAGCCAGCTGCAAGAACCCATCAGGCCTGGGGTCACGAGGAAAGCAAGTCCCTCCTGCCATCCCAGCATGGGCATTCTCTGTTCTCTACTTCTGCACCACTCACCCCAGGGCAGGGCCGTGGTGGGAGATGAGAAACTGGTGAGGTTTGACTGCAGGAGCACTGCTGGGGCAGGGTACACAGGAAAGCAGCAGCAGAACAGGATCGAGTCAGAAATACTTGCCAGAAGCCAGGAGTGATCTTGCTTTCATCTGCTGACAGAAACTCTGACAACTGTGTATAATCTGCCTGATTTTCTCTAGCCCAAACAGTCTTTAAAATAGAAGTAGTTTAGCTTTTACAGGAGTTGGCACTAGAGAACAGAAATTTGACTAGACAAAACAGTGACCATGGAGGAAGACTCCTCACCCTCATTCTTCCCATCTGCCCAGCACAGCAGAACCAGAAAAACAAACACATCCAGCACTCTGTTCCCCTGAAGATGGGAAATGGAAGAAGGGAGACAGAGAGAGAGAGACTTTGTTCTATTTTTAAACACTTGAGAATGGCTCCAGAACTACTGAGAATGGCATTGAAAGCACTCAGATAGGAAAAAAATCAGCCAAGTACACATCCACACTCCGACTGACTCCAGCAGGGGCTTTGCCCTTGACCAGACCAGGCAGGGATGTTTTCTTTCCCTCTCCATCGGCTGGCTCAGGTCCCCAGCCAGGCACAACTGAGGAAGGAGCTGAGACCTGAGAGGAGGCTGCTGCACTGCCCAGCACTGGCATTCCTGCTGCAGATTCCCAGCAAGCTGCAGGGCAGAGCAAAAAAAAGGGGAAGAGGTGTGTGAGCAGCAGAAGCCTTGAAAGGATGGACCTCCACTGTTCTGAACTGCAAAGGATGTGCCTGCTGGAAGCCAAGGGCAAAATTCTGAGTGATGTCAAAGGATTCAGCATTTTACTCATTTCCCTCAACTCCCAACGTTATCACAACAGTCTGGCAAAATTTAGGAGAAACTTATTTAAGATGTGAGAGTAGGCTTTTCTGATCATATTCTGGGATTTATGCAGGGTTGGGAGCTAAAAATTACAGCTGAGTTACGGATTTCATCAAAGAATTTTCTATTGCAATGAAAAATGAAAAATCAAATAACTATCCAGATGCTAATAGAAAGCAGGTGTTGGGCTTTAAACACGAGAGCATTTACTGGTTTAGCCACATTAATATTATGGTTAAGACATACTGTACTGATTACAGCTTTAATTTAATAAAAGTCAGTGGTGCAGAGCATCATATCCTTTATTTATACATGGCATCCTTCCTCTGCAGAAGGAAACCAGAAAAAACAAAGGGACTTTGACTAAGTGAAATTCACCTCAGATTAAAGAAAGCTCTGCAAAATTTAAGGTTTTAATCAACAACATCATGTGCTGCTGAACTAATGGCAGCACTGTATTGGGGGGGTTAATTTCAATAAACACCAAGGTTCTGATTTGGCAACCCTGCACTGCCCCTCCCCCAGCAGAGCTGAGTGTTCATTTTGCCCTTTTCCTCACACAATTATTGTACAATTTAGTTTGGGAGGACTTTGGGACTTTCTGGTCTTGCCCAAAGCAATGCTGACTTCAGCGGCAGCCTGAGTTGCTTGGGACAGGGTTTCTTCACCAGGAACAAACTGCTCAGCTCAGGGGCTTCCAGCCACTGGGAGTGACTGTCAGCCTCTGCATTTCCCTTTCTCCATCCATTTCTTCCCCTTCTCTTTCAGGACAGGGCCAGAGTCATGTTCAAAGAAAAACCTAGTGCTTGTGGAACACAGTGCACTGCCCGGTTATGTCAAGAGGAAAAGACAAAGGCCACAGAATTGAACAAAAAGGGAACATTTTCTGCAAAATTAGGGAAAAAGGTGTCATGAAATCCTGATGCAGTGGATTAAAAAAAAAAAAAAAAAAAAACCCTCAAGAAATCTTAGAAGCTCTGGGCAACCTTAAAATAAAGGAAGAAACCGAGAACATAAAAATAACTTTTAAAAGAAAAGCAGCCAAGCAGTGCCAAGGTGTGGGTTTACTCCACAGTACCTTTCTCAGTGTGTAACAAGCCCCCAAACAAAGCTGCCACTTGGGAGCAGGCCCTGGATCCCTCTGGATCCCCCCACAGATCCCCAGAGCTGATTCCAGAGTGGCCTCACAGGGTCAGCCCTGCTGGGAACAGGGGAAGGTTACAGCCACTCCTGACAGCCTCTGGAAAGCAGTGTTTGCACAGCCCCTAAGAACAATAGCAGTAACATTCCATTGTCTCTAGGTTTTAGAGCCACGAAGACTAATGAGTTCATTTATAGCCCTGATGGAAGTAATTAAATCTGAAAATCAAAGCACAACATTCTTGTTTAGTGCTCTTTGAAACCAATATTCTAATGGAATGCTATCAGCAGCTAATTGAAGCACTAATCTTGCCCAGGGTTGGGCCCATTGCCCAGATGGCTCATACATCATTTTCTAGTCTGGCAAGCAACATATTGCACTGGCTGGATGAAGCTGAGATTAGATAGAGCTATAGGATACGATGGAAGCACAACAATTTTTCCAATCAATATTTTGATAAAATTGGCATTTAATGTCAGTCAACCAATAAACTTCTTGCTGAAGTACAAGGACACATCCTTGGCTTTATAAATAAAAAAATCTGCTGCCTTATGCAAACAGAACCTCCTACCAACCGGGTAGTGACAGCAACACAGAAACATCAGCAAGATAAATGCCCAGTGAGTGCCACGAGGACAACAGGGAAGCTAAAGAGCTTAATCTTCCTCCTAGAGCTGAATCACTCAACAAATAAGAGTCGCAATTTTCTGCAGGTTTTTGCATCTCGTATGCTCTGTCAGTGAGAGGAGGGCAGGAGGGTGCAGAGGTGTGTAGGGTACATCTCACAGGGATGTCTGAGGAATCTCATCACTCAATGAGCTTGGGGTGCAACGTTCTGCTACTCTCAGAACTGAAGTTAAAAGCATCAGGAACCCCGTTACCAAATCTTACATCCAAGCATTATGACTTGTATGTTTTCCCGGCAGCTGTTAATTCCTTTTGGAAATTCAGGAGTAGGGCAGATGTTGGCATTTGTTTCAGTTATCCTGCAGCTTTGGCTTCTATGATCTGCTTTTCCTACGCTTTTCTTTTTTCAGCTGTGTGGTGTGTGCCCAGCCAGAGCCTCCCCCGGGGTCAATGAGCAGAACTCAGAGGAGCAGAGCCAGCTTAGGGCAGCTTGGAATGGGCTCCTGAGCACTGGGGAGCAGGGAGGTAATGAAGCAAGGCAACAGGAGGAATATCCTTAAGGAGCCCAGTGATCTGTGTGTGCACTCTCTGAAAATGCAGTGTGAACTCCAGCCATGAGCCACGAATTATGGACTGCTCTTGATGCCTTAGGTTTTAACTTTTATATTTTCAAGTTCTGTACTGCTTAGAGTGTAACTCTGAAGCTCCTTGTAGCCTGTAATTTCTGCTCTCTCGTGCTGGGCAGACACAACAAAGCCTCTCCAGGCTTTGCCTTCAAGGACAGCCAGGCTGCTCGAGGCCCAAAATGTGTAAACCAAAGACTCTAAGGGGGGAGCAAGCTGAGGGGAATTACATCATTGAACTGGGGCTTTAATTGGAGAATTAACCCTGATATGCAAATGAACCAAACCTATAAAAGTGTGAAGAACTCGTGACCTGGGGTCCATCTCGGGGTCCATTTTTGGAGGCAGCCTCTGGCTCCCCCAGGGTGTGCCTTGAAGGCCCTTCAAATAAATACCGACCTTTATTCCCTTACTCTTGTCTAGTCTCTGTTTCTAGGTGGCTGGAGAAGGCATCATCACTCTCAGCACGTTTTCAAGCACTGCCCAAGCCCTGGAGTTTGTGGGCAGCACAAACACTGTTTCACTTCTGCACTTGAGCTTGCTGCTCACACAAGCTTTTGAAACTGTAGTTTTCTGCACCAGCACCCAGTCCTCTCTATAAAGCATGAATTACCTCAAGAATATCCTAGTTTATTGATATTTTCCCTGCAGGCTGGTTAGATATAGTGTTTTGGAAATGTAATTTTCTTTAAAATACCAGATGAGATATGGCTTAATGCCAATAAAAGTCCAAATGCAGCATTATCTGGAGACCTGGCAGGAGGCAGCATGATAAAATGCTCTTACTTGAGAAGACAAGAATCTGCCTTGAGAGGTGGTAAAAGTGAGAGAACTAAACATCCATGTTCATCTCTAACTTCTTTTTTAATACGTAGATCAAACATTTGGTATTTCTAGCCCTTTACCCTTTAATACTCATTTTTTTGGTTTTACTTTGCAATTTAAGTTTAACACTTACTGTTAAGCAGCAGTATTTTTCCAAGGTGTCTAAGTTAAAAGTGTAATTATTCAAAAGTCCATCAAGGACAAGGAAAGAGAGAGGCAGCTTCCAAGGACTGCTCAGCCCATCTGAGATCTGAATTGCTGCTGTCTCTACCTCCCTTTGTCCCTCCACTGAGTCTAGGAGTGGCCTAGAACAGAAGTTTCCCAACTTAGACATCACTGATTATTTGTTCATTCCAGGTGAACTGGAAAATAAAGGTGAAATATGATTCCTGACCCCTAAAAGCTCCAGAACAAGTAGGTGAAAGAGTGAAGGCATGCTCATCCTGCTTCTTCAAAAGGCCTACTAAAAAAGAGCATTTCTAGTGGAGTCAGGCTCCTGGGAAGCCCTCTTCAACAGGCATAAAAGCAACCCAAAAATCAAGCATCTGAAGATGTCAGAGATCCATTGGCTTTTAATGGCAAAGCAGGTAATTGTCTCTCCTCCATTCCAAAATGCTGTTACCAGGCCACATTTCCTATTACTTTCTTGTTACCATCTCCGTTTAAGTTCTTAATTAGGCAGAATCATTCCACCCATGCACAGAGGTAAAAAAAAAAAACAACCCCACAGGCGATTTTTTTTTAACTAATAATTAAAAGGCTCAGTGAGCGATCCTTCGGCACAGCTCAATACCAAAAATATTAAAGCATGTCTTGAAATGCGCCCAAAGGGTCGAGCTGGCACATGAGGTGTGAGAGGTCCTGTGGCAGGAGGCAGGGCAGGAGCAAGCAGGAGAAGGGATGGGGCTGCTGAGGTGGGATGTTAAGTGATGTTCAGCAGCTCGGTGATAGCTGCTAAGAATAATGAACTTGACCTTGTCAAAGGCCATCATTATTGGTAATAACAAAGTTCAACAGCATTATTATAGGATTTTACAACTGCTAACCTTTATTGCTGGAGGGCTAATTGTGACCTTTCTTGTGTCTCCTTCACACCTAATTAGGTTTCTGTTGTAAAGAGATAAAAGAGTGTTTGTATCAGTGGGGCATCTTTTTCTGCAGCTGAATGAATTCATGAAAGACTGAGATTGTTAAGTGAGAGAGAGAGAGAGAGGAGGAAATACAGAAAAAGGCAGGAGGCATTAACAGACTTTAGAATAAAATCCTGACAGATTCAAATTGATTCTGCTGCCTGAGAAAATTGAGTGCGGAGGGAATTAGATTTATGCACTGTTAAATGTAACTGCCTGGCAGTATCCATACAGAAAGCTGTTAAAATGGTAATCTTTAGAGATGTATGAAAATTGTGTGTGAATAGACCAATGAACCATCACTCAGAGCATGTCTCTTCTAGCCGAATAACACAAGACAGTATTATTATTATTAATAATGTATTACAAACACTATGCATTATGTATGTAATTTAATCACAGTATCTAAACGTATAAACAACAGCACAGGCACGCGGTAACTTTTCTGTGCTTGTGGTTAGATATTCCCTTTTTCTCTTTGAGGACCCCCTGAGGATGCTGCTGGCAGCTGGTACAGCTTGTGACCAGCACAGCCAGGGGACCTTGCAGCCCTGCAGAGCCCGGCTGGGTGTGAGGGGCTCTGGAGGTGTCCAGGGTGCTGGTCCTGCAGCCTGGACTCAGGACAAGAGAGCAGCAAAAGGCCTGGAAAGGGGCCCCTTTCAGACAGGCAGGCTGGGCCAGTGTGGGCAGGCAGCCCAAGGATCTCTGATGTGGGTTTTTTGTTGTTGTTTTAACCTTCTCAGCTTGGTTGGTGAACCTTCCAAAGGCCAGTTTCTAGCAAGAGGCACAGAGCACACCAGTGTGGGTTACTGGGAGTTTTGAGTTGCCATCAAGGAAGGCAGGAACAAATTTCTAATAAATGTATCCATGGCTCAGATTGAGGGGAAAAATCAAGCTAGAAATAACCTCTTGATTCCCCCATTTGAATTCAGATCTGTGGTTCTTATGTCAAGATTACCCCTGGCATCAAAGCAACTGAGAGTGAGACAATGTTATCACTGATGACAGGGAGAGGCACTGATTGATCTTTCACGATCTGATTTAGATTAGATGCTGTCATAGGCTCTTTTTATGACTCTAATGGTTGTAAGTTTGCTCTACCCACATCTGGAAGTGCACTTGCTGCAGTAATTGAGCTATTGCAGAGCAGAGCGAGTTGCTCTTTGGTTCTTGCTCCATCCCATCAAGCAGAGGGGGCTGTGAAAACTTGAAAATCCAGAAATACTTCCAGCTGAACCACAGAGTTACTTCCTCTGGATGTCTCTGGTGCCAAGTTTGAGCTCCTCACATCCTCACACACTTTCTTCTCTTAAGAAAATGCTGTTTCTACACAGAACATTAATTCACTAAAGTTTTGCAAAGCAGCATCGCCATTTCCCAGGCCCAAACCAACAAACCATCAGCCAGTACCCAGTGCAAGGCCTTGCCAAAATGGACAGGGGGTAGGAGGGGCCTGTGTAAATAAATCCCTGTCTCATCTCTGAAACACACAGCTGTAAGGAATGGAATAGAAGTAACCCAAATTAAAGCACTAAACCTGCAGAGAAAAGCCACTCCTGCCCAGCTGCCACCCTAACCCCCAGGTGGAGTATGCCCTGCAGTCAGGCTGTTTATATCCTCCTCTGGGAGATAAGATACCTTATCTACTGCATCTGGTTCCATTCCAGAAACTCCAGAGTCAACACACTCCATCAGGCTTCCTGAGGCTGCTAGGAGAGAATCAGGGGTAGAGCATCCACCCTTTGCCAGATAAGGAAAGAGCTTATTAAGCAAACAGAGAAAGAATTTTGTTTTCAAACATCTTGGAGAGAGCTACTAAATGCATATTATAAACATAGAAAAATATCAAAAACTCTTAATGGTTCCTTAGGTCAAAAGTATCCAAAATGCTTTCCTGGTAAAAAAGCTGGATGAGCTGATAGATGTCTGTCTTTTAAGGGCTATAGACTTGACTAAAGATACATTTTCATGCATATTTGTGGGAAAACGTTCAGAAGAGTACAGAAATTAGGGTCCCAGGTACCCAGCATTACTGGGGTTTTCTGCATGGGGATTTTTTCACTTTTGTTATAGACAGACATAAGATATTCTCCACAACTGTCCTGGGTACACCCTGGGGGAGCAGAGGCATCTTGAAAGAGGCACGGCTGGATGAAAACAAGCCACAGAGGAGAGTTTTGGGTTTAGTGTTTCATTTTCATTGAGCAGATGTTTTCTGGGCATCACAGACCCCTGCTTTAATTTGCCTTGTTAATAATACAGAGCAGAAAACCCTCTTTAACAAAATAATTAACAAGCATTTAAAGCAGGATTTTTTTGTAGCATGCTCCATTCTAGTGAATACTGTAGGCTGACTCTCAGAAGTGGAGGAACAATTGGGGTATGGTTGAAACACCTGCTCTGAGGCATTTCCAAGGCACAAGACCCCAAGCAGACACTTGGGCTGCCTATGGATATGTGGGGAATAAACTCCCCTTCTCTCCCTTGTATGTTCCTCCTGGATTTTGGGGTCAGGAATTGCACAGTGCCTGCTCATGACTTCACCTCAAATCGACAGGAAAAGCAAATGCTCTGGGAATGTACTAAAACTGCTTAAATAGGCATATGCAATAATGTGTTGACAAAAACATATGAGGAAAATATTCCTGGCTATATTGCTCTGCAGAGATGAGTATGCTGGAAAAAGCAAGTGTTTTATTTACCAGGCCAGCTCATTTTCAGACTAGCTTTCTGTAACAAAAGAGTTTAATAATAATGTTGAAGGCAAGAAAGATGCTTATAAATAGGACCAAGACCTGACAGTGGAACTTTTTCATGAAACTTTAATGGCAAGAGAAACAGCACTTGGCAAATTCTTTATTGCCTTCCTGCCTGCACTAACTTAATGTGAAAGTAGGTAGCAGAATCAAGAAAAGATTCCTTTCATATGTTCACAACTCTGATTCCTTAAGGCCTGTCTACCCAAAAGGCTGGGTACTGGTCCTGTGTTACCCCTCTTGGTCCCTGCCTGGATTTGGGGACAGCAATAGCCCTGCTTCCCAACACTGGCAGCTACCTGCTGTTCCCATCCTTATCCAAGCACCTCTGCCTGCCCCTAGATCAGGGATAATGGGACACCCAAGCCAAGCAAAAGGCAGTACTTTCTTCAGAGAAAAAAAAACCCCAAGCAACTCAGCTGAGAGCTTTCTCCCCCCACAGGGAGCCACCATGGGACCCACCAAGGGTCTGCCTCTGGATGAGGCTCCCAGTGAGTGGGGGTCATGAAGGATGCAGCTTCTCTATGGGATAGAAGGCTCAAGCCCAAGCCATCTACTATTTCTATATTTAGCAAAACCTTGGACACACACACAGAGCCTCTCAAAATGAATGATCCATTCATTCCCCTTCATCCGTTCAGGTGGCCTTTGCCGTGTCTATTAACTACCAAATCTCCAGCCTATCGAAAATGCAATCTATCTTCCATGACATTAAAGATTTTATCTCTGTGCCTCAGCACACGCTGCTATGTGAAAAGGAAAGGACTTTCATTCTGGGCTCCTCAAATGTTACGTATAGAACATTTGGCATTTCAGGCAAAAAATGTTTTTTACAAAGGAATGGTAGTTCTGCAATTATTTTCCATTTTAATAATTTCATTGATGTATGTTATCTGTCAATTATCAAACACTGCTGACGGGTATCTTTGTTTTAATGACTTATGACTAATACTTATTTTAAGTGAGATACTCTAGATTGCAAAGGCCTTTGTCTCTCCTTCCTCTTCAACCCCTTCCTCTTTAAATCTTTGCAGTGCCTGTAATAAAAGAGCAGCGTGCCCAGCCTGAGATTCCTCAGAAAGAATCCAGAACTGCATTTCTTTTCCTGGCTGCTGTGCATGTTTATGTGGACATCTGAGAAAGATTATAAATATCTCTACCTTTTAGTTATTTGGCTTCCTAGAACTATACAGAAATATTTCTAGTTGGTGCCACTGCTCATCTGTCAAGCTCCTCGGTGACTTTATAGGGTGTGTGTCTCTAGTCCCACAACTCTTGTCCTCCCAGAGGTTTTATTTTCCTTTAGATGCACTCCTAAAGAAGGCAGTAGAAAATGTCACATATCCCAAAGTACTTCTACTACTCCACAGTCCTGTAAAACACTGAAATTTGCAAAGGGAGCCTAAGGGAATTCAGCACCCGACTCCTACTGATGGTTTGGGGGAGCAGTACTCTCAGCCTGAAGGAAGGTTGCAGTGTTGATCAATTCCCAAATATTTCATAGCAGAGCCAATAATTACATCATGTTACTTAATAACTAGCAAGGGGAAGGGTTGGGTAAAGCATGTTTGCAGCTGGAATTTGAAATGCACTGGAAAGCCCTTTGCAGAGGGGCTGGGTGGCTGCTCCAGGCAGGAGAAAAGGGTGTTCATGGTGTCTGGAGTTTGGATATGAACAGAGGAATGGGAAAAGGCCAAGGAGGGAGTGTTTATCCACCTGACTTACAGAGAAGAGACTTCTTGCAGCAAATGTAAATCCTGACGATGACAGCTCAGACGAGAATTTCTCCTGCCTCTCTCCCTCATTCATGATCTTATTTCATCATCAGTATTTCAGGCTGCCACTGCACCAACAGTGCTTAAAAACCAGCTCATGCTCCAAGGAAAATCACTTCTCCAGCAGCACACACAGGGACGTTTGGATCTCACACACTCGGAGCAGAGGCAGGCGATGGTGATGGTTTCCTTCATCCAAGAGGTGTTGGAATCTTGTGGCCACAGAAACAAACCCCATGGGTGCCTCTCCGGGACATTTTCCATAGCTTTTCCTCTCAAAGATGATTTCACTTTACCAGTGCAAAATCACACACACAGCAGTTTTGATGACCTCAGTGTCTAAAGACTAAGCCACCAGTAGCTGTTTCCTTCTGCCAGAAAAACAAATCCAGCAATGCCGCCCGTTTTAGCAGCACAGTTTATGCTACAACTCACCCCATTTTGTACAGTGAGAGCAAAGCCTCACTCACAGCCCTGTTACTCGAAGTGTCTGTCAGGTCCTGACCTTCCAGCTCCATCACTTGTTGCTGGCAGGGTGCGTGGGTATCTCCCAGGACGGGTTTGTGGCTGTGAGAGCCCCAGAGCCGTGTCCAGCCCGGCTGCTCCCTGGCTTGAGAGAAATGTCTGGCTGGAAATCATCAGCCGCTGCTCCACACCAGAGCCCGGCCGTGTTTACCTAATCTGCAGACCAGGCACATCCACTCAGGGAGAAAAAAAGAAAATCACAGGCAATTTGTCAGAGCATTAGCTGATAATTCAGACAGAAATGTTAGATCTTGAGGCAGGGCTCGGGGCTGCAGGGGAAATGTTATTGACTCTGACAGATCCCTGATGACAGATCCACTCCCTCTCCCGGGGGCAAGGCTACATTTAGATACACTTAAATTTTCATTGGAATTCCAGGGTAACGCAGCAAGTGGACAACAGGGAAAGGAAGGCAGAGGTTAGTGCAGGAAGAGGGAGCTTGCACGGTTGGCTTTTCACCCCACCCCTGTAATTGTGGCCTAATTATTTCCTTTTAAACTCATTGACTTCACCATGGTAATTATTACTCAAGCTTAGAAATAAATATCCCTTCTGCTCAAAGGCAGCCATTCCTGCCTGCTTAATGCTGCTTACTCCATGTAATAGCTCAGAGTCCAGATTTAGACAACAGTGGATTCTTTTCAGATTTGATGAAATGTTCCACAGCTATTTCCCACCACCTCCGGCCTCCCAGACAGTTGCATCTATTCATTGTCCCTCAGACAGAGATTTTAAGCACCTCCAGGTTATTATTTTTTCTTCTTCTATGTATTCATAGCATTCAGCACGAAGCTGTCCTGAGCCTCCAATGGCAGCTGTTAAGTAGCAAATAATAGTAATAATTGGAGCATTTCTAATTGGGCTGTAGTTTTTAAATTTGAGTGCCTGAGGAGGTGCATTATCCTTGAGCATGGCTCTGCCCCTAATTCACTCAGGTTGCCTTGAAAATGCCACACTTCCAGTCATATTTAAGCACCTACAGAAATATGTTCCTTTTTGGACAGGCTGAAAACAAATTTCAGCAGCGCTTAGGTCTGAGACCTCTTCACAGGAAGAAAAAAGCACATTTCATTTGATTTTTCATCCAAATTGAGCAAAATTCATACCATTTTCTTTTCCTACATGGTTTGGCCCTCCCGTTTGTCAAAACTGAGCCTTGTTAATATTGAAACACACAAACTTCAGCATAAACCTGTGCTGCCCAGTGGTTGTGACAGCACTGAAAGCACATCCAACATTTCATTAGCCCATATTAGTAAGGCTGTATAATCCTTTCACGCCTGCCCAGGTATTTCCACTTGGGAATGCTGTGCATGAATTCAGCTCAGAGCTGCTTGACTTTTGGCATGTGACCAGAGCCAGCTGCTCTGGTGGCTCTTTGTGTGTTTGGAATGGCACAAAGGCTGTGCTGAAGCAGGCACAAGCGCTCCCAGAGCACCGTGTACCCGATGAATCAGGGCCACAGCGAGCAAGAGGGAAACAGGAACCCATTTAATCCTGGCCACGTGCAATAATTTAAAGAAGCCCCTCTTCCATCCCAGCCAGCACACGGGGTGCAGCTGTTAACTTTCAACACGCTGAGGGCTAAAGACAGTGAAAAATCCAGCCCTGGCAGAGGTTAAACCAGTGCATCATTTGCCAGGGAGCTGTGAGCCATTAACCTTTCCACTGGCACTCGCAACCAAGAGCTGGGAGATAAACACGTTGGGGAGGAAACAAATTGGTTCATTCGAATGCTATTAATGTGCCTGCCCTTGGAGGCCACGTTTATGCTTTTGGAAAATTACACATTCATGCATAATGAAGTGAGATATAGCTCACCGATTGCCAACAGGGTGCAAAGCCCACAATAAAGATTTATAGCAGGTGCCTAATTCTCTAAACATTTGCAAATTAAGTATTTACGGGCGTAATGCTGGCTATTTTATTGCCAGTTTAAGTTACCATCATTTGAGCTTTTTATTTTGCACTGAAACTGAGCTGAGCATTTAATATCCATGATGTGTAATTTATTCAAGTATAATTTGGTGATGTTATAGTGGGAATTAAGGCAATACCCAGAGACCCTAATTATGACACAACTACACATAAACATAGGAAGAAATCCCCTGTCCTAAAGAACATGTTCTTAGCTGACAAAAACAGATAAAGATTGTAATAGACACTGCAGAGCAGAGCAATGTTGTAAAGGGAGATTGAATGACTTGCCCAATGACACATGAAAAGCCTGTTACAGATAGATAATCCAGACCTCCTTCCCTACACACCTGGGGCATAAAAGTAGATTTTTCTACCTGCTCACAGAGCACGGGCAGCTCTCCCAGCCTGAAGAGCCTGAGCCTCAGTGTTCCTGAACACAGCCACAAAGCACACCCCAGCTACTGAAATAACTTGGGGAGCTGCCACAGCTAACAAGTGAGCTAATAAAAAGATTTCCAGTAATGCTGAATAGACAGAGCATGCACATGAGGTCAAAGTATGCCTGACAGAGAATACACCACCTAAATATTCCTGCTGCAGCTCTTTCCCAAGGAACATTCAAGGAAAGTGCTGGAATTTACTCTGAGTTTCATAAGAGTGATTTTGCACAGCAGCAAAGGAAGCATTTCCCACATGCTGTGCCATGCACGGATCGATGGCTGTACCTGGGGAGCTCCAGCTCACCCCCAAAGAGGAGCTGACAGTGCTCAATCAAACCCCAGCTCGCTGTGTTTAACATTCCCTGTCCCACCACAGCTGCTGCAGCCTGGCTGGAGCACGGGAATGGGTTTGTTTTGGAGGGTATCCAGTTCCCCCCACAGCTCCATCCACAGCCAAAGGAGAGCACGGATGGTTGGTTGAGTTTCAGCCATGGAATGGCTTCAAAACACAGCGTGAATGACCCTCAGGAGGAGCACGGGATGAAGTGATTCACAGTGGGGTTCTCCTCGCAGGTGGAGGGAGCACATCTGTTTTTCTCCAAGGGAAGGAGCAGGGTCTCTCTCCCTGCTCCAGTGGCTGGTGACATATTCAACCTGCTCCTCTGGATCCACTGGTCAGCCCTCCAGCTGGAAGAGAAGTAACTTCCCTGCCTCTTCTCATCATGTGTTGAGGAGCTAACAGTTCAGAAAGAGAGGAAGAGAGAAGATTACTCATTCATTAAAAATGTGGCTTTGAACCAGGCCCAAAGTGTTATTCCAGGACTCTCATAATGAAACACACAGGGGCCACTCACAGCTTTCTCACTCTGCTGAGCAGCACACCAATGCAAATCCAGAGAGTCTGTGTGGAGCCACTTCCTCAGGCGACACGGGGAGGACCTTACCTGATGTGAACATTCCTCCCATGCCAGGACACACTGCCAGCAGCATCCTAACTAAGTTAACTTAAGAGACACCACTTACACAGCCAGATGATGAGATATGAAATCTCTCTTGGCCTCATCACCTCTCAGACCAAATCAAAATAGAAACTGCCTTTTGACCTTGTCCAGACACGTGTGAAAGGAGCAGACTGGTCTTTGCTGCACATAAATACAGCTCCTGTGAAACAGGACAGAAAAATCTGACACTTTGCCTGCCACAAAGTTTTTAAACATGAAGATGGACAAATCCAGATGAGTTTGTGCCATATCCTGGGAAACATTAAACATATTCAGTACTTCTGGTCGGATGGAAAGTGGATAAAATGACATCATTATAGGAAAACTGTTAATGCACAGTGGTTCAAGGAAGAGGAGAGGAGGGGAAAAAAGCAAATAGGACTGGAACAACTACTAAGTACTTAAGCTGTTTTCCAGCCAACATGTATGAAGAATGTATTTTCAAGTGTAGCAAGGGATGCTGTCAATAACAGTAAGCAAGCCCTGATGCCAAGTGCTGCGTATACATTTAGAACAATTGACACTTGCAGAGGTTAAAATAGAGATTCTTCATCCAGGAGATGCTATTTTGGTCTCTTCCTAAGGTGCTGAATGAAACACAGGTAGCTACAATGACAGATTCAGAAGAGCTGTTAGCACGAGAGCAGCATTTGAAAGCACCTATTTTCCTGGGAGAAGCTAAGTGGGGAAGCACACACAGGTCTGTAATTGTTTTCCTTAAACCAATAGTTCTTTCCACTCACTCTCATGAATTCCCCTCTCCTGGGAAAGCCAGAAATAGAAAGGCAGGCGGAATTTTCAGCTTTTGAGCTGAGTTTAGTGACAAAGCAAACAGGTCAAGGCTGTGTGACTTTGAAAATCCCATCCATTATCTGGGGCTGAAGCAATGACAGGAAAACAAGAGGAGAGATGGAAGACACAAAGTGCCATTCCACTCCTCTGAGATCAAAACATATCTCCATCCACTAGCAGAAAGCTGGTGGGCTATTAACAGGCCTCTTGGATCTTCCCACATTTAAATTATTCCTGATTTGAAACTGTTCTTATGATACTCTTTCAGAGTGTCTGCTTTCCCTTCGGAAGGCGTAATTCTCATCCCCCTGTCACTTTACACACATGTAAGCTTGGGATGGTAAAGAGCTTGAGTTTTAATCACTGTGTGTTATAAAGACACTCTCTCATCTCCTCATTTTTTTCCATTATTAATTCAGATTTTCATGGAACTTCTGTATGAATTTATGAAATCATCTCACTAAACAACAACACATTGATCTGGGGGAAAAATGAAAATTAGAAGCATTCAGTGCAATGTGAGGTGTGCATCAATAGAAGAGTTCCTCCAGCACATCCAGATCAGGACTGAAAAAATGAAGGACCCATATCAGATCCAGCACACACTGGTGATGGTGTTTATCTGTGCTTTCAAGATCTCTCATTCATCTTTGTGATGTCTGAGGATTTTCACAAAGGGAGAACACACTGAAATCAAAGGCTTGGTTTTGTCCTTACTTCAAACCACTTTTACTTGTTTGACTTTCAGGATGGATACAAGCCAAGCTATCCCCTTGTACCAAACAATTTCGCAAGTTTTCAGGTTTAAAAAGCTTCATTTGTCAGAGACAGGGTGCTCGAAACTTTTGACACCCAACACTGGTGAAGATCCTGTTGGGCATGCTCTGAGATAGGGGCCCCATCACAGCCCTCTCTGGCTTGCTGGCTTTATTTTCATCAAAGAAAAGCTTTTGCTGTCAAACTGTGAAGCAGCAAAACCAGGACTGGCTTCACCTTGTGCCGAGGCCTTTGTGGGTGCACTCAGCTTGCAGCCTCTGTATAGAAAACTTTTGTGACTGCAAGTATTGGTACGTGCAGCTTCTCAAGGGCAGTTCGCCCTTGAGAAAAGTAAGATGGTAAACAAGGCTATAAATTGCATGAAGGAATGCACAGTTTAGGAAAGCTGGACATCTGAAGAGACACTCTTCTGATAAGAAAATACCTAGTTCCCTGCGTTATACCTAACCAATCAGGAGTGTTATAACATTTTGCGGGGCTGGACATGTAGCTGGGTGAACCAATGTAATGTAATCACGTAGTGCAATGCTTTTAGAAGATTTTATAGAAAAGTAGCAAGGAAACGAAGAATAAAGGTCTCAGTTCCAAATCATATTGATTTGCTGTCTGTTTCCTGCCTCTGCCCCCCACAACCTTGCACTTACAATCCCCTGACACCCTGGCTGTGGCTGCTGGGTGCTTGCCCCAGCCAGCACACTTCAGCCTAGGATAAGGGTGTCATTTTTCAGTGTTATTTTTATTCTTTAGTTCAAAGGCAGCTGAAGGAGGAAGCAGAGTGCTGGTGTGTGCTTCCTCCCGTGGGCACGGGTCACCAGAGGCCTCAGCCGCTGGCTGCGGTGCCAGCAGAACCCAAACACAGCCTGTGGGGACACAGCCCTGCAGAGCCCTGAAAGGCACAAGCAGGACCCTCCTCCTCTCTGCTGTGCACACTCCTTCCCCTCCAGCCGAAAACCCACAGGGGAAAGCTGTGTGAGGCTGACCCAGAGCAGCCCCCAGCTCCGAGAGGCAGTGGATGTGCTGGTGTGAAGCAGACGCCGTCGTCAGCCCGAGCGCGGCTCACGGCGGCACAGTTACATCTCTTAATTATTACCAGCCTGGCTCCCCGAATGTGCACATTTTTTCACAGTTACTAAATAAGTTAATCACTTCATGAACAAGGAAATCTGCAGATGCCTTTGAGGCTTTGTTAACATAGTGCCTAAGCCAGCTTTACACTCTCTTCTAATCCTCTTTAAGACCGTATGAGGCAGTGAAGTAGCCTATAATCAGTTTTTAAGGTTATAGACAATATCCCCACTCAAGCTGGTTGCCTAGAGCAACAGTGCAGGAACTGAATACTAGCAATGAGATTGGATTACTTGCCTTGTTTATTCATCCATATATATTTATCCTCTGCTCTGCCTGCAGCAGAAGCAGGGATTTTTGTAGCCTGTGCCTTACACGTCTGGATGCAGAGCAGAATTTATGTAAAAAAATGCAGACAGGCTTCAAGAATTAATCTCCTTCCATTTCTGATTCTCTTCTTTCCCTCTCCACCTCAATACCTGAAGGTTCAAAACACTCCCAGAACTAAGATTGCCTGAAATCTCTCAGCAGCAATAACAGCCTCCCACTGCTCCTCATACACATGGAGGCAGAAAACCTTCCAAAAGTGCTGGCATCACCAGCAGCATTTCAGCATCCCGAGCTGCCTCCTGAGCTGGTGCCGGCTCACCAGCAGGAGCTGCTACTGCACCTTCACTGGGGACCTGTGCCAGCCTGACCCACAGGAAACCCCAGATGACGTTTGCATAAGGCAAATTGCTCTGCATTTGAAATCCACCCACAAGAAGTCAGTCCATGTCCCTGTTTCGGTCAGTTACAAGCATTCTAACTTCATCTTCTTTCCTTGAAAAGTTGGATTTTCCCTCTGGCCAAAGGCATTTCCCTTTTGTACTTTAAGCTTAGGCATAGCTTTAACCAGAGTCAGTGTGATTTTGGTATCCCATCAGCCTCTTTGAAAATCCCAAAATGCACAGAGAAGCCATGTCCTAGTGCTGCCACGCTTCTGCTCATCTAAGTCTTTCTGGAGTTCACAGCTTCTGTATCAAATCTAACCCATCTCTTCTATGCCAAAATACTTGCTTGGAGTTCTCTCTAACCACAGACTACACAGAAACCTCCAGATCAGTCACTAACAGTAAAACTGGAAGGACCTTCTTCACCTCTCATGTTCCCTGGAGCCTGGCTGTGTTTGGTGGCCAGAGCTGATGTCTCTGTGCAGGACATATCATTTAGCAGAGTCGCCTCTCAAAGAAGAAATAATTCACCCAGTTCCCTCCCACAATCAGAGCATCACATCCTCGTGCAGCCCTGGTAGGTGAGAGCTGGTTTTTATTACACATCAACTCACTGAGGAACTGGTGTTGACAGCTCCTGGGGAGAGGGGGGCTGTGGGAAGGCACAATGAAGGACCAAGTCTCAGGGGGACTGCCACACACTTCTTCACATTATCTGCAATATTTCACTTTGTAACTCGCTTCTTTAGCAGTAAAATGTTGTGTTCATTTAAGCAAACAGAGGTTTGACACAAAATTGCTGAGAAACTGATTTGTAAAGAGATGCAACTGAATGGCAGAGGAGCTTGGGGGATGGTGGTTGCTGTTAGCAAAGAGGGTGAGGGGCTGTGAGGTTGCTTCTGGGAAGGAAATAAAAAAAAAAAGAGTTCAAAATATTGCATTTCAGGACAAGACTGTTAAAATCAAAGGCCTCATTTTGGAAAGGATGACATCTATCCCTGACATTAGCTCAGCTGGTTAAAGCATGGTGCTGATAATGCCAAGGTCATGGGTTCGTATGGGACATTCACTGAAGAGTTGGACTCGGTGATTATTGTGGGTCCCTTCCAACTCAGAATATTCTGTGATTCTGTGATAATATTTTCAAAAGGAAACTTTCTGGCTTCTCAGTTTGAAGTGTTTTTTCTTTCCTCACACTAAAAGTCACCTAAATTAAGAGGAAAAGCAGGAGATAAATAACTCCAGATCAAAATAGACTGCTTCATTTTTGACCTAATTGACATTTCAGGTTGACCTGAAATGGAAGTTCTGTGGTTTAAATTTCACTGAAAAAACTGGAAACAAAAAATACCTGTCTCAAACTGACATGAACCGTTTCCCCACCTTGGAACCTGCCTCTGGTTTCTGCACTAAAAGATCAGCAATTCTCACACACTATTGCATGGTGTCTTGCACCACTCCCCAGCTGGCCATGCACAGCCCAAGCTCTGTGTGTGACCCTCTACCAGGTGCCTGTGAAATCCCTCCCACGGTGGGATTTGGTGCCACACGCTGTCTCTGCTTTTCCCAAATCCTCAGAAAAAGAGCCTGCAAATATGGGAGTCCTACTCCTGGCCCAGGCCCCTGTGCCCCCTCTCCATGGGCTTCCCTGCAGATGGCACTGCGGGAGCATCTGAGACCCCCAGAGCCGACAGGAGCCTCTGCATCCTCCACTCCCTGCCTTATCCCCTGCACTCACATCATTTCCTTGGCCTACTTTCTATTTAGGTTTTTTTTTCCTCCCAGAGAAATTATTTATCATAGGGATTGCCAGCGCCTAATAAACATCCCTCCAAGAATAAATTTGTTTATCTAAGGTATTTTATTATGCTGCCTCAGATAAAAGAGAGGGGGGAAAAATCCTC
The DNA here is from genome assembly GCA_026261815.1 of Monarcha castaneiventris obscurior. Classification (NCBI taxonomy): domain Eukaryota; kingdom Metazoa; phylum Chordata; class Aves; order Passeriformes; family Monarchidae; genus Monarcha; species Monarcha castaneiventris. The sequence continues at coordinate 6,217,013 of JAMPIT010000485.1, forward strand.
CCCAGAATATTTTGACTGTGCAAACAGTGGAAGAGCAGTGTCCTTGAGCACAATTTTCAAAGGGGAGGTTTGTCAGAAGCCATTTCAGCTGTTAAGGAATGAGTTATCTTTCAAATGAACAAAAAGAGGTGGCGGCACAGGCCCTGGCAACTGATCCAGTGTGACAGAGACAGATTTGAGAACCTCAAAGCATTTTGTTCCAGGGGCTGCACTGGCTGTCCTCCTGTTTCACCTTCTGTTTTCATCCACGCTGGGTGGCAGGGGAGGAAGATGGAAGCATTTTAAATTCAGATTGCACAGGTTCGAGTCGCAACACAAGACAGCGGGTCACGGAAAATCAGGACTTCTGTCACTCAATCCCACGGTGGTTTCTGCCTCTGCCTCACCCCCCTCCCTCTGCTGGAGCAGGAGCCTGTGTCTCTGTGCTGATGAGCAGCACACGAGCCAGCAGATCTGCTACACCAGGCAGGCTCCCCACGCCACAAAGTCATCGAGTAACACCAGCTGGGTCCCTGGCAAGAGCAGCCCTGGGCTGTGCGAGGAGATAATGCAGTGAAAGGAATGCTTATTAGAAGCAGGAAGCCTGACAGTAGGATTTCTCATCCCAAATACAAGGTTTGCAGCAGTATAAATAATGCATGTCAATTGCCAGCATCCTGAAAATTAGTTAAAGTAGGTTAGGGGGGGAAAAAAGAGAAGGAAAAAAAATACTCACACTGCAATGTTCTCCATTCGAAAGGAGTTAGCTGCTTGTAAGGGGCCAGTATGGAAAGAGGGGGCAATAATTAGAACCTCATCTTTTTATGCATGAGAATCCGTTAGCAAGTGATAGAATATTTTGCAAGTTGTTGGACCCAACAACTTGAGCTTTTTGCCCAAAATGCAGGGTGTTTCCCCCCTGGAACACGTATGGCACATCCTGTACCTTGGGCTGGAGCAGGTCACCCAGAGCTCTGTCTGGCTCTCCCTCCAAGAAAGCACCTGGAAATCCACTGCCCATAGTTCCAGCACTGGCTCAGGGATGGGGCAGTGCTAGCCTGTTTCTCTGAGGACCCACCCTGCTTTGAGAGCTCAAACCCCTCACAACTCCCAGTCAGGGAGCAGGAGGAGGTGCTCCAAAGCCCTGCAAAGTCTTCACCGAATTGGTGCTTTCAGCCTTCAGAATTCTGAAGATTTTTGCCAGAACCCTCAGCACCTGAAGGAGAGAGAGCCCTTGGCTGCTCCTCTCCCCCACAGCAGCCCCATCTGGGGGCTCCTGCCCAGTCCAGCCCTGCTCACCAAAGCCCAAAGGCAGCAGCCACAGGGAGCTGCCTGTGCTGGGCTGGCCCAAGGGAAGCAGGACCTGGTGGGAGCAGGGCTGCGGGAGCAGAGCTGGCAGCAGGCCACCCACCATGGAAATGCAAAGGACAGGCATGAAATGCACCAAACCCTCACTCTCTGTAGTGTTTTCAAGGAATTTCATCTTCGTTTTGGCTGACAGGATTTGCCAGTGAAGTGCTGAATGCCTGCAGCATTGCTGTTAGGAGCATCCTTCCTGCATGCTGCTGCTCGAGTTTAACCCACCTGCAGCCTCAGCAAAAACCATGAAGCCTTTTGGATTTTCCTCATCTTCCTCCAAGAGCAACCCAATCCCTGTAGATACCTCAGCACGCGGGAGGCCAGCAGCTCCCTCTGACTTGTCAAGAGCAATTTCATTACCAGCAGCAGTTCAAGCAATGAGTTGTCCCCTTCAGATCTATCCAAATTCCAGATCCCACCAAACTCCCCCCTCCCTCAGCTGCAATCTTCTCCCTAATCTAATAATAATCCCACCAGCAACAAAACACAGCCATGCTGGTAGAATGCTTCCCTGCTAAAATGCCTCTGTGCACATCAGTGATGACCTCTGTGAAACTGCTATGCTTAAATAAATACCGTGAAAAAATAAATCTGAAAAACCTGCATCTTTTTCCATTTCATTTTGATCACCATGGCTGACTTCCAGCTCCTCTGTCTAAGTGCAGGGGCCTTTGGAAAATACCAGATATCATGAAAAATGGTCCCCAAGGAAAGCTAAGCACTAAGCCAGTGATTGCCTCAAATAATCACCATATGCATGAAAACATACATCTTTCTGCACATGGCACCAAACCCTTCACTCCTGCTGGACCACACATTTGTCTTCACAAAAGTTTTCCAGGAATGAACTCCCATCCAACCACGCAGGATAGCGCTGCCTGCTCCTCCAGGCAAGAGCATGTCTTCATCGCAGCGCCTGGAAGATCTGTCAGCATCACAGGAATTAAAAGCTCCGACTCCATCACAGCTGGGTTCTCCAGAGACTAAAACTCCTCATAGCATGGGAAGCAATTTGCCTCAGAAAATACAGAAACGTCCCCATCTGGCTTCCTGTCTATCCTGGCCCAAACTTTGGATGCCATTCAAAAACACATCAGGGATCCAGAAAACTGCGGGAGTTGCCTCTTGCACATTTGAAACAAAGTGTCCATTCAAACCCTGGTATTTTCCGTTCTTCCATGTTACTTCTGGAGGATAAAGTTGCATGAAAAACAAATGGGAATCAGGGAGATTCTTTTTTTTTTTTAATGTGGAACCTATGATTTTCCTCTGCAAAGGCCACAGGATTCAGCATAAGAAAGGACAGAAGATGTCACACATGGCAGGGTACCTTTCTCCTGAGCTGTGACCACTGTATTTTTCCCTAGGAAGGGCTATAGGTGTTCACTAGATCCCAACACTTTTTGCAGCCAAATTAAAAGTATTTTGGTTGGGAAGCTCTTTCCAGCTGGGTCACATGCTCTGTGCAGTTAACCCATTCAAGCTGTATTCTGCCTAAAAATGGGGCAAAGCCCCTCCAGGTTTTGCTGCACATTTCCAACCAGAAGGGGGTGAATAACTCACAGAGTCAGGGGATGCACTTGATTCCAGAGACAGGTGAGGGTTACAAACCACCTTTTATATTTTTGCAAAGGACAGCTGGACCCTGGTGCTAACATAAGATAAATGTTAATGCATATGATCAACAGAGCTGCCCAATCCATCAGCCACCCCAAGCACACCAAGGTAAGACATCAGAGGGCTGCTACAAACCAGCAGCAAAAATATTAACCAGAGTACCAAAAAACCTAAATCTGTGGCTGAAGAGAAGCCTGATTTAGCTTTTCAATGGAATCAAGCCCCGTAAGACAAGGCAAAGGCGTGTTTTAGGTGTTTCCTGGGCAGGAAAGCACCTGGATTGCATCTCAGGAAGCTGCATTCAGTTCCTGGTTATGTCAAGCCTCCCAAACAACTGTGAGCAATTGCATCTGTGCTCCCCCTCTGTAAAACAGCAGTAGTAATTGCTCCCATCTCCTTTGCCCACCTCTATTAAGACTGAGCTGTGCATGGCAAAGAGTGTCTCTCACAATGGGTAGCAGACACAGCAGCTGGAATAATTCACCTTCCCCACTTGTCTGCTGAGATGCTTTTAAGATAAAACTGAGTGACAATAGTGTAACTGAGTTCATTTTCCACTTAAAAGAGAAGTCTCTCATCACAATACTGCAAAGCTTTGTAATGAATGTGCTTCCTGTGCTATTTTATAAAAACAGTGTTCAGGGAAATGCGTATCACGATAAATACACGTGTTAAAGTGCCATTTATATGTTACTTTGTGGCAAGTTCAAAAGCAGAGGTTCTAGGATTGGGACCAGACACATTTCATAGCACCGATTATATTTAGTGGAGTTGTAATCACAAGAAAATTTTGTGGAATTTGGAACAGAATATGGACAACCTTCCACAGGTACAGAAAACCATAAACCAGCTTAGTCTGACTGTGCTCACCACTGCCAAACAGGCACTGGGGGATGAGCAGGCTCTTAAGTTTTTTCTCCTATTTGCTTAGGGAGCCTGGTTTGAGTTTTTAATTTCCAGTGATCAAGTGCAGATTTTTTTGCTTAAGCAGAACAAATAAAAGAGTAATATGAAAATTGCTCCGTCAGTGGAGCCTCCCAGCCAGCAGAGGTGTAGGATTGCTCGCCTGCTGCAGACCAGTTGCCTTACGTGCCCCTACAGTGCTGTGTATTGAGTACAGTAATTACAGCACTTCCTTCCCATCTGGGATTCAGTCCAAAGGCATTTTACCAAGTAACAATGCTTTCTCTATTCACCCTCTTCAGAACAGAATAGCATTGTTTCGTTTAAGTGGGCTTCCAGCCAGAAGAAGGTCAATCATAACAAAGTACTGACATTAAGATAAAGGCTAAAACTATGCTTTATGAAAAGTATCCAACCCTTGACAGTTGGCACTTGAGTGACAAGTCTGCACTGGGGATGTTTGATGTACTTAGCTTTTGTAATTTGGGTAGTGTTCGATTTCACATTTGTGTTTATTTACTGCAAACCACTGAATCACCCGCCAGGTTTTCTCAATTTTCTCTTAAGGAAAATACAATGTTCTATTGCAATTAAGTAAACAAAGTTGGTTTTAACATACACTTTAAAAAAACATTGATTTTTGAGCCCGACAGTGGCTCATCTTGTTTACAGTTTGCGGTCTCAGGCATTTTCCCTGTGGTTCTCTGCATGGTAATTTTGCAGTAGAAAAGAGCTGACATTGTCTAGTCTCCTTTTTTGGTGTTGTCTGCAAGGAAAGCTATCTCTAATAAAGCTGTAAGGGTGAGAATATCTTCCCAGCTATCACACCCCTGCAGATTAATGCAACTTCTTTTATTTCTACTTTTCTTCTTTAAAAGAGCTCCCCCTGACATTCGATCTGAACTACCCCTGGTGTTTCCCCCCCGTGCTTTGATACACGCTGCTCTCCTGTCAGTTCTCCAGCACGTCTCTGGTATCTGGATAGTATCCTCTAGAGCACTTGTTTGAAGTTCTGCTGTGTCTTATCTCTCAGTCTCTCCATAACTGAGCATTTTTTGCTCCTTCAGTGTAGGATTAACGTTCTTGGCTAATTTTCCATCCACTCTAATGCAATGGGTTTCAAATTGAGATCCAAGAGAGGACAGTAACAAGTTTAAAACCCTAGACCAGAGCTGGGGAGATTAATTTTCTCTACAGTTTCTTGTTTAACCTTGTGTGTGTCACTTGACAGCACCATGGCTTCCATCCCCATCTCTAAAAGGGACAATCCTTTCATTTATTCTAGTCTGTTGGGGTTTTTTTAAAGGTGGTAGGGGTTGCACACAGCCCAGAACAGTGGAGCTCCAGGTGATCTGGGGTTTCCAGCTGCCAGTGTGGTAAAACCAGCACAGAACACTTGCAGAGCATCCTTCAGTGGTGCTGTGTAGCAGTTTTGCTCTCTGATAAACATTCCTGCAGGCACACAGAGCCTGTGACAGTGAAAAGGTTCACAAAGAACAACTGCTTACCAGCCTGCCACTACTCTTATTGCCAAAGGGGCTTATATTAAAAATGAGAATATATTTTTGAAAGATGAGGTTTTGTGATCCACAATGTACTGGCCAAGTACTTAGTATGTGCCTGTGTCAAAAATTCCTCCACTGCCTCTCATATAATCCTCTTTTAAGTACTTTCTATACACTAATGTCTAATGTTTTTCCCTCCACGGCCAGTAAAGAAAGAATTAATGCCTCAATATTACAGTCAAAGGCACAGTTCAGACCCAGATTGCTAAAAGGTTTAGGGGGCAACTCCTACTGATGTCAACTGTCCTGCACAAGAGCTGCAGCTGAGCAAGAAATGGGTAACAGCTCCCAGGAGCTCCTGGGCTGTCACTTCATGGACATCCCTCCTGCCCCCAGGCAGTCCTCTCTTGAAATATTCCAGAGTCTAGTCCTCAAGCCAAAGGTGTTAAGGAGAGGGAGGTACTGCTTCTTGTTATAACAAGACAGGAGAAAATAAACTTCCAGGCACTGAGTCTGTTCAGACCTGTCAGATAAAGACATTTCTGCCAGCTTATCAGAGCTGGGTAAGTGCTGTCAGCTGATTTAATGCAGGACGCTCTGTTTCCTCACAAACCTTACAGCTCTTATATCCTTAAACCACTGTAGTTCATCTTTAATAATTTATTCCTCCCCCTTCCTGGAAACCTAGAAATACATTAAAATATTAATTTAAAATATGCATGTTGAGGAATGGGGGGGAAGAGAAGAGAGGAGGGCGAGCACGAGTGCACTGGGGACATCAGACAGCACTGCTGGGAGGACTGCACTTCTCTGCCTTGCACTGGGGTCTCATCAGCCAAACCATCACCTATAGATGCTAAAAGGCTTTAGCAGAGAAGCCTTCAGCTCTTAGCAGCAGCTCGTGAGAGCTCTGCCTTTCTCATGCTGAACTATGCAAAACATGATAAGGTTTCTGTAAACCGACTCTGCTCTCTTGCACCTGCAAATATAATTAGAATTGTTATGATTTCGACTAGGGAAATGAACGATGTGAGAAATGACCAATCACTCTGGTAGGCAGTTAGCAAGAGGTCCAATAATCTCTTGCCATTTAGGCAGACACTAAGAGAACTAAACATAAACACATAAAAACCCGTCCTTTGTTAATTAAATAATTCCATTCCGTTCTCTTGACTGCATTCCTGTCTCTGAGTCTTTCTTACTTTCAGGCCACAACTGCGACAATCCCCAACAGCCCCTGCACATCCCCCGTTCTGCTGGCATTCACTGGGCTCTGCTCACCTCCCAGCAGACACAAATCCTCACCACAGGAGCTACCCTCGTACCAACCCAAAGCCTGACAGCGTGTGCTAAACGCAGCCCAGAGAAACGAAACCCTCCTTCATTTGTGCACGGATCCTTCCAGGGGCTGGGCAGGAGAGCGTTAATGAGGCTGCACGTGATGCCTGGGATAATTGCAGCTTGTGGCACGCTGTGTGTTGTCTGCTGGCTCCAGTCTCTGAGCTAGTTAAACTGGTTTCATTTGTCAGAACTAAAATTAACTCACACAGATTCTCAACGTTATCTTAATTTGCTAAATTCTACAGTTCAACCTAGATTATCCAAACTTCAATTATCCAAAACTCCTTGGTATTCAAAACAGGGTCAAGTCTCTTGACATCCATTAAGTACATTGAAAATTCCCTCAGTTATCAGAGACCTCATTTATATGAACATATTCCATATCCCCAATGGTTTTTATATAATTGAGGCTGAATGTCAGTAAGGTTTTGATTTCAGGATATTTTGACTGATAATTGAAACTTCCAGAGATAGCAATTATTTCACTCTATTATTTTTGGCTGCCTTTTTTTTTTTTTTTTTTCCTTTCTTTCCCTGTCCTGAGAAATCTATTGTATTAAACATTGAAATTCTGACTCAAAACTCCTTTTGACACCCCACCAAGCACTTCCAGACCTTCAACGCCACCTGAATGCATCACGTTGCTCTCTGCTGGAGCTCCTGGGGGCCCTGAATGAGCTGGGAGTGAAGCACAGGGAAAGATGGTGCCTTGAGGGGCTCCTGGAGTGCTCCTCCAGTGGGCAGGAGATGGGAGCTGGGGTGGGCTCAGATCAATCACAGAATTCACAGTCCCACTTGGCTTAGCCTAATGAGCTGACTGCACCTCGAAATGGAAATCTCAGCACAGCACGAGGGACACAGTTAAGGTCTCAAAGGCAGGTTTGAGAATTGAACCTCAGCCCCTGCAGTATCAGGCCAGTGCCCAGCCAAGGACCACCCTCCTGCGTGCTGAACTGGGATGCTCCCCTGAGTGAGCAGGGGATAGCATCTGACTGCTGCATCACATTCCCTGCAATCTGCTCCACAGATACCAAAATCATTTTTCTGTAACTAAATGCAGACAGAGACCTGCTTTGTTTTCAACCAGTGAGACAAAATTCGTTGAGTATATAGAAAAATGTGTCCAAAGCAAAATTAATATGAAATTCAAATACTTACAAAAAGTAAGGCTTACATAAATATTGCAAATCAACTAGTATTACAATTTGCATTCCATACTTATTTAATTAAAATATGCTACATTGCTATCAATAAAGGTAAAGCAAAGTGTACATTGTGCACAAAACTCAAATCTTTTCAGCTGTTTAAGCACTTCTCTATTGCAAACAATTTGCATAATGCATGAACTGGAGATACTGATGTGGTGAGCACGTCCCTGGCAGGATTGCCTGTGAATGTGAATTTTGGAGCCACAGGCGGTGAGCAGAGCATGTCCCTCCCCAAACTACCCCTGCTCCTCACATGTGACACCACCAGGCCTGGAACAGGTCTGCAGAGCTATGGGTGAGCATGACAGGGCTGGAGAAAGGTTCTGGGCAGGTTTGAGGAACACCAGCACTCCACCACTTCCTCACCTACACCCCTAGGAAGGAATGGGTGCTGTGGAGCTCCCAGAATGACAATGGGGGCTCCCTCTCAAACTGGCTCATGATTATGCAGGCAGAGGTCTTCCTTCACAACTTACCAAGCAGGATTTTTAGGACCCCAAAGCTCTAAACACACCAATGTGAGTGAACAGAGATGCAGCGACACGTAACACAGGGAAATTCCAAAGATCTCCCACAGGGGACGATGCTGATCTGTGACCACCCAAGGGACTGGGCTGCACCTCTGCCCATCACACACAGAGCTGGAGCCAGCCCAGCAAGGCCACACCACAGGAGAGGAGGCTGAGGAGGATCGTGGCACTGCCTGGGAGCTATAATGAAACACCTGAATACACTTTATAAACTGTTTATATAAGGGAGTGTAATCAAAAGCACTAACAGATGATTAATGGCTGCACCAATCAAATTTAGTTAAAGCTCCCAGACAGGTCACAAGGCAGAGGATTCAAGAGGTTGCTCATCAATATTCCTTTCCTCCTACCTGCAACACCTGCTCCTGATGCTTGGAGCACACACACTGCCTTCTCTGTAAACATCAATAATATTTGTTAATTGGTTATTACTCCTTCCACATTGGAACCTTTAGGAGTGAGCATTTGGTGAGTGAAAGATTGCCCTGACCACTGGGATGGAACTGTGCTCTGGAACTGCTGAACTGCTTTTTTTATGGCATGCTGTGTGCATGAAAAACATATTCCACAGCAAACTGAACTATAGCTCCAAGTACTGATTCCTACACTTAACCATCACCTCTGTGTAGTATTTAACTCACTGCTGCTGTCAGGAGGAGCAAAAGTGTTCAATACAAGCACTGGTAAGGGAAGGTGTTGGTTTCTCTACACGAAATGAGGTGACTGCACAATGTGACATAATTTGTCACCACCCCTCCCATCCTCATGCTCAGGATTTTTGCTTATCCTGTGTCCAGGTTGAGAAGGGATGGCACGAGCAGAGCAGCAATGCTGTGCAGTCCATGAACACTCTGGATTCTCTCTGGGCCCACAGCAATGCCAGCTGATACGAAGTCACTAAGCAACGACAACCACAAAAATGTCCTTGTTAGCAGTGTCCTGGAAAACGAATATTCTTTTTGCTTACAAAACATTTGGTTAAAAATGGGTCCTTGTCTAAGCAAAGAGCCTCAGCATAGTAAATTTGTTTGCACTGTGGGAGGACAGCTCATCCTTCAGTACAAAAAAAGAGAGAACAAAGTGTAGGGATGAGAAAGGAGGCAATAAAAGTGGAAAATTAACAGCAACAACAATGAAAAGACAAGGAAGGTTGAAAAAGATCTCATGAGGGACCCAGGTCCGGGAAGTTTTGGGAAGGAGAACGAAGGACTGACTGTGCTGTTGTAAGAAACAAACAGATCCCCCCTGAACACTGGATCAAACAGCACCAGAAGAGACAAAACATAGGGTGTCCTACTTTTGGGTTTAAGCTAGAAAGCTGACTTTGGGCATCATCTGCAGATTTGTCTAATTACTGTCTTTTTAGGCTTTCAGCAAAACCAAGATACATTGGAAGGTACATGAAAAGGTTCTTAGAGTTACACTGACAAAATTAGTTCAGAAGTATTTCAGGAGAATGTGTGTATTTTGATGTTATCCTGGGAAGTAAAACTGCATCTCTGGGAAGAGGAAATACCAGAAATTAAGTACTTGTGAAGTTCTAGCAATAGAGAACCCAGACATCTCCCTTCACCTTGTACCCAAAGTTGCAGCTTGCCAAAAAGCAAGTCACATAGGGAAGTTTCTCAAATTTGCACGTTTCAGACAACACAAGACAACCACTACTCAGAGGGGAAAAAGGCCTTTTGGATTATTTTCAAGACGTGGTATCAGGAGGGGAATCCCAGTCTGTCCCTGTGAACTGGAAAACACCCTTGCCCTCAGCAGCACTGACTAGAGAGGGAATTACAGTGCAGCCCCAGCTCTGGTTTGGGTACCAACGATGCAGCCGGGTGCCGGGGGAGGAGGGACCCTTCCCTGTCCCCTGGGTCAGCCTGCAGCACGCTGGCCTGATAACGCTGCAATATCTGTCTCGAATTGCCTGCTCTCACAGGCTTTATCAGGCCAGGCACTTCCCGGCGCTGTGCAGCTGCCCCAGCAGGAAGGGAGCAGCTCCCTCCCGGCCCCGGTGCATGCCTGCAGTAACCACATTAACCACAAAGCATGTTTTTATCTTGTTAAGCCGCTAAGCTCTGAAGTGTTCCGTTTAGTATGGTAATAACAAGGCTGAGTGATAAAGCTTTTAGTGGGTAGCGAAATAGCAGCCAAGATCTCCCGTGAAGGGGACATGCAGTTTGTTTTCTTTACACGGATTCTTCTGGACATGCCAGCACAGAAATAAATCAAATTCCATACGCTAGATAACACCCTGGCTGTGACACAGACCAACAAAAGCTGGGGAACTCAGCAATAAAGAGATACTGTTAAGTAACTTAGGCCGAGAAGCTGACCTGTCAAACCTGATAAGGAGTATCACCTAGATATTAACCAACCAATAAAATAAACCACACTATGTCAGTACTCGGATGTCTTTAAACAAAGCCAATATAATGTCAGTATCTGCAGAAACAGGTTATTTTTTTTTCCTGTTTTGGTTCTGCATGAGTAGCTCCCTAATGAAAACAGGAGCAGTAAACACCCACCCAATGTTCCGACCCCACCCACAAACAAACATTCTATCCAACCAAAACACTCTCAGCACTCAAATTAGGAGACTGGCTAAGACCTCTCACTGGTGATTTAAACCTGGAATGAGGGTCATTCAGAGCTTGAACAACCACAGCGGTGGCTCTGCCCTTGGGCAATCCAGGTCACTCTTCTGACCCTCCTGCCTCCCAAAGAGCCACCTCCACTTTGCTTTTATCTCCGGCAGTGCTGGAGCAGGTTGTTCTTCAGGGTTCAGATCTTTCCTACTGCTCTCATCAATGTAAACTGCTTTTCATGTTTTGAGCTCAGGCCTCACTGATTGGAAAGTCCCATTATAGATCAAAGGGGATGTTCATTTGCAACCCAATTTAAAGTAATGGAAAGTTATTCAAGCATCTACAGATGAAAGAGTCCAGCCTTTAATCACTTCGATTGCTATCTCACCCCTCCACTTTCAACTAGGCTGCTTCAACCCACGGCAACTACTCCCAGACAAGAGCAGATCAGTGGTTCATTTCTCACCACTGCACATTTGTGCTCTGTGTCTGCTTATGACCATGTCATGCACTCTCAGAGCAGTTTCTAACAGAGTTTAAAAGGACAATTTTCAGTGGTTTTTTGTTCTGATCACTTGCAACGGAAACTAAAGTGAACGGGTTAAAAAACCCTTACAGAAAACTTGTTTCAGTGGTGGAGCAAGGCTTGGGGATGTCAGCACTGCCCACCACGCTGGACCAAGAATTTGGCTGTTTTGCAAATCAACAGGATGAAAACACTCAGAAGGGTCAAGTGCCTTCCTCTTGTTGGTCAAGTGCCACAGGATCTTTGGCCGAAAGCAAAGGGTGGGATGCAAACAGCAAAAACAGCAGAGAATAAACTAGGATTTAGGGGTTTTTTTAAGCAGAATGGGGGACCACGACCCCCTTCAGAAACCCCTTCCTACTGCCACCCTTGGAGCTGCCTGGGAGGGCAGCAGCAGGTGCCCAACTCGCTAAGCTTGAATTAGCACAGTCTGCCCGGCAGCTTAGGCCGGGTAACAGCTTGGGCCCTGCTGGGCTGGCGGTGCTCTCGGGGGCTGCCCCTCTGCAAACAGCTCTGTATGCCACAGCAGGGGCCTTGGCTGCAGACTAAACCCTGCACAGCCCACCCCGAGACCAGGAGAGACTTAATCTCTGAGAAAACGGACTGAGCCCTCGCAGCGACCGCCAGGAGCCTGCAAAAGGAGCCGTCAGCCACCATCCGGACACAGATATCCAGACACAGATATCCAAACACAGACGTGGGTTTCTGTGGAGAAGCAGGCAGGCTCCATCCTGCTTCAAGCCAGCTGGGTGAGGAAATGAATCCCCACCACCTTTAACAAGCATACAGAGTCAGACTGATTGCCGATCTCCCCACTTCCTTGTTCCCCCTGAAAAAATGAAACTAGAAAAATAAGGAAAACCACTGACCAAAACACTGCAGCAATCCCCTGCTGCAGCAGCTCTAAGGCACTTCTTTCACATGCCAGGAGTTCAGCAGGAACACAGCAGCTCACTGCAAACTGCCCCATGGAGGCTTCTGCAGCTGCACCAATGAGTAGTTTTTAGTGTTTCAGCTCCTTCTTCATGCTCACTTCTTCATGCTCTGTTCAAACACCACCTCACAAGCTGGGCCAGTTGCCTGCTCACCCAAGACTCTCCAGCACCCTGGCTCCACACTCATGGACCCTGGTGACCAAATTCTGGACCCTGGTCTCTTCCCTGATTCCCTCCTCCTGACATTTCTAGTAGTTCTATCAACCAACTTTGCATGTGTCTTCTTCATTTCACTCCCTACACGTATATTTGCTTCTATTCCCTTCCTATTTTTCTGCATCCGGTTAATTCCAGCTCACATATTTATTCTTACTGACCTTGCCCCTTGCCCCCTTTCTTCTTGATGCTGTTCTGAGCACATGCTGCCCTGCCTGAGGCTGCGTTTTAAAGAGCTGTGAGTTACAGCTCACCCATATTACCCACTAACAGTAACCCCTGCAGAAGCTGCAGAGGAGCTCATTGGTGTCACCCAGAGAGTAGCTGACAGCAGGTGTCAGACTGCAGAAGGCACTGGGCAGGTCTCCAGCACAGTTCCACTCCTATGGACTGCCCCCTTCAGCTGGGAGAGCTGGCAGAGCAAGGGAACGCTCATGAGCTGGCAAAAAGCAGCAACAGGAACTCTGTCTCCCATTCCCTCCTCATTAATGGCACATGGAAGCTTTCTACAAATGAGCAAAGGCGCTGAGCCAGTGGTCAGTAACAACCTCTGCATTACTTGCCATGGGTTTGGTTAAAACTGTCCTGAAATAACAACCAGGAAGTGAATAAAACCCCTGGGTATGTTACAAATTCTTGGACAAACAGTAACTTTGCAAACAGACTCTACAAGGACATTTTGGTGCCTGCAACCCACGAGGCAGGTATTCATTTCCATGGTCCTTTATCTCCTGTTTAAGCTCAGCAGAGTGCCTATCCCAGCAGTGTCTGGTGGGCTTTGCTCTCACAGTGGAAACCTTGCCCAAACCAAGCTAAACCTCGGAGGACTGCAGGGCACGGTGGAGTCAAGAATGGAGAGAGCAGGAGAGAGTGAAGGGAAGAGAAGAGCAGAAATTAAGATCTTGGGCTTTAAGATCTGACTAACTGAATGAGACAAGGTTATTAAAAAAGTGGGAATGGTAAGCAGGGGAGGCAAGCAATTTTCCCTAACCTGCCCCATCCTGCCATTAACATTTAAATTAAAATGATGAATTACTGAAATAGCCATGGTCAAGGCCTCTGTATCCTCCCCCGTAGTAAGTACCGTGATGCACTGTCATGTGCAAACAGCTCCTTCATGAGACACCAAAAGGCTCTTAATAATGGATATTATACTTCTGCAATGATCACAGTGGAAAGCACCCAAAATTACCAGCTTTCCTTGCAGAATAATTTGTTATTTTAATGCTGTCAACCTGCAGAAATAGATTTATTGTTATTAATAATAGTGATTTGCCACATTTTGCTAGTTAAATTACAGTGCTGTATAGTTAGTTCCACAATAAAGGACTGGAAGTGTGCCAGGAGATTGCTCATAGCTCAGAGTAACAGCAGTTGGCACTGTTCCCATTAAGGCATTAAAATTTGAGTCAGAAACATAACAGATGCAAAACAAAACATGAGGTCGCTCGCGGGGATTATATAAAAACAATTAAAACAAATTAATTACCAGTTATGTTAGTGTTTCTCGGCGTACACGTAGAATGATTACAAATCCATGCAGAGGTCTTTCAAAGACCATAAAAGTCAATAAGGATCCCTGAGGGACTATGAGGGAACTTTTGGTTTCCAGCACAGCAGTGGGTTTGCAGAGATGAAACAGGGAGGCACAGGCTGTGGGATAGGCCCAGGAGCAGCAGCAGCTCCTGGAGGCTCCCGAGGAAATCCAGGTACAAGGGTTACTTGTACAAAAAGTCCCTGTCCCTTGGTGCTGCAGATGGCAGAGGGGCCCAGGGGGTGTGAGCTCTTCAGGGCAGCCCTGCCAAAGCACCTCAAGCTCAGCTCAGGAAAGCTGGACTGGGGCCAGTGAGATAAACTGGAGTCAAGGGGATGCTCAAGAGCTCGCAGCAGGACAGACTTCTCATAAATGAGGGGTTTCTTGGAAGAGGTTACATCAATTTTCTCCCCATCTTCCCCCCAAGCAAGCCTGAAGGTTTCTGGTCCTTGCTGAAAACTCACTGAAAAGCCTCTACAGGGATTCCCTGTGAGGAGTCCAACCATAACTAGATTCCTTTGAAGAATCAGGACTTTCTGGAAACAAACATACAAAGCCACAGCTTTCAGCCACTGCAAAATTCCCAAAACTCAAAAAGCAGCACATGAGGTGTTACCTTTCTGCTTAATTGTTGTTTCCAGTTTTATGTTACCAGGGAAAAGAAAAACTGCGTTGGTATTTTAGCATCTGACTAATGGTGTGAAAACATTATCTTCCTATTGCTCTCCAAGGGGTGATTTAGTTCTTTGGAAAGAAATAGGTATGGAATAATCACACCAAGGCTGCTCATCGTGCATGTATAATATCTAATAATAAAGAAATTGAGTTCAGCCTCACCACAGACCTCTCCTGCTGTCCCCCATGTGGGCACATCCAAACCATCGTTTTTCTTATTAGTTCTTGTTAAGCATCATTTAAGTGCTTGATGCAGCACAGGAGAGTACCCAGTCCCTGCCCTGAGGAGCACAGCTCTCTCTTTTTTCAAGAGATGTAACAGCAGGCATCAAGTGTTCAGGTAAGCACTGATCCTGGGAGGTGGTCCAGACACCACTTAGAATCCCTTGAAGGGGAGAATAACCTGATTTCTTTCCAGCAATTCACATATTTGAATCAATTCATAGAAACCTTTTTATAAATTGTTTTAATTTGCACAAATACTGGTAAGGAAGGAGGAAAAGAGGAAATACACACCTCTGTGGCACACAGACCTGCAGATTAGGACAGAGGGGTCAGCAGACTTTCTCCACCTCTATTCAGTGGAAATGCATCCTTCTCCCCAGGTCACATCCCCTATGCAAACCAAGCAGTAAGTCAAGACCATATTGAGTTAGGAAAGAGGAAAGATATGTCATCACCTCCTATGGCTCTGCATCCAGCCCTTGCCCAAGCAGCACCCACATTCCTGAGCCACCCAGGGCCAGCTGGCTGCCAGCAGCAGCCCAGCCAAGTGCTTTGCTCTAACTTACTTCTCAAGCAATAAGGAATTTGCTGCCTTTAACTCCACCCTCTTAAAGAACAGAGTGAAACAGTAAATATTGATGGGTATCACCAGATGTCACTGTTGTACAAAGTCATCCAAGATGCACATGGGAGACCAGAAAAGACACCACAAACTTTGCAGTCGCCCACCCTCTGGCCTCTCCTCGCCCTCAGCAGCCCAAGAGAAGGTTCTACAAGGGGAGCAGCAGCAGTTTGCTCCCTGGGTGGATTTAAAGCCACTTTAAAGCAGAGGCGCACCAGGCTGTGGTTTGGGGAAGGAACCACAGTGCACCTCGACAGCTTTTGTTTCAGGCCTGCTATGTTTACATTGAGCTTTATTTTTTAGTTTTGTTCCAATACCATTCTTCCTGATGGAAAGCTAAATTGCAGGGCTGCAGCCACTGCTATCAGCTAGCAAAGAGATAACAATAATTAATACTTGGTAACATTGAGCCTGGAATGTCTTTTGCATGATGCTGCCTTATTAGTTTCAGCAGGGATTCTCTGAGATAATCAAACCCAGGATTTTAAAGTTCATTTGCTTCAAGTCTGATTCATACAGATTTTGATGTACTTCTAAGATGGCTTGGAAATGAGCATTTGCCTTCCAATAACATTGTTCCCTATCTGCAAGATATCTGCCAGAAGAGAACAGGAGCTAGATGAGCTTAGGTTTAACCAAGATATGCACAGAGCAGTGTCCTTTCAAAAGCAAATGTGCTGAGGAAATAATTTCAGCTAAAAAAATAAACACTACTGGCACTGCATCAAAAGAGCAGCAAAAGAACGTTGATCCGCTAAAGGAACATACGAAATGTTTTAAACCAAAACAGATCTGTGCAGGGAAATGCTTGCTTAAAATCTGTGTGTTTTTATTCTGCAAGTCACATTTAGAAACAAAAGGAAGACAAACCATACAAGCACATAAGGCCCTTCAGCCCGAGCATGCTGCTGCTGGTTCGTTGTGTATCATCTGCTATTCCCAAGGTGACAAGTGATATCTGGATGCTGTTTGTGTAGTAATCCAGAACAAATTAGGTGTAATAGTTTTCCGTGAAGTACATTGTAAAAATAAAGAGAACATGCTGGTTGAAAAATACACTTCTCCACACTCGGGGCTGGTGGTGGCACAGGCTCAGTGGTTCCCTGCCCTCCTGCATGGCCCCATGGAGCCAGCAAAAAAGGGACAGAACTGTGCTGGACTGATACCTTCAGTACTCAGCGACCCCAGCAGGAGCCATCCTCTCTCCTCGTGGCTCTTTTCACCTCAGGCTATTTCACTCTACTCCTCACTTCAAAAATGCAGAGCACTTTTTTATTACTCATCAGCTTCCAGTTTGGCTCAGCTACACAAACCTCCATCCCTGTAGAAAGCTGCCTTAAGCGCAAGGAACAAAGGAAAAATAAGAACCAGAAATGCATCAGCTTGAAGGGAGATACTCATGGGATACTACAGGGATTTGTCTGGAGCCTAATACAATTTAAATTATTTTTATTAATGTGCTGAAAGTAGAGCACAGAGCAAATGGCACGTGAATTAAGTTCAGATCATTCCAGAATGGAAAGTGTTGCAAAGAGAAATAGAAGAAAAATAGCAGGCCTGGTGAAGTTCACAAAATATTAGCATGAAGTAGCAAAATGATACTCCAGCCAAAAAAATGCAGAGCTAATGCATACCATGGAGGCTGGAGGAATAAATCTCACGTGCAGCAGTCTGAGGAGAAGGAAGATGCTGGTGAGGCACAGTAAGGGGAGCGCTCCGAGCTGACACAAGCCCGTGTTCTCCAAGGGCCAGCACAGAGCACTGCTAAGCTCTCTCCTTCCTCCCACCATCCCCAGCTTTTCCACGGGTCAGACTGAGGGACACGAAGGCAGTGCAGACTTTTAATGAGGCAGCATAAGGCAAAGAGCTTTGGGAGAAAGACTCCTTGTTTCAGGATAGAAACCAAGCGCAGGCTACCCGAGGTCAGGCAGCAGCAGCCCACATTGGGCTGTAATTGCCTGCTGCAGGATTTCTGACATTTTCATCTAATACAGCTGATAACACAGTGGGAGACAAAATATCATACTCTGATCCAGTCCATGAGTAGACTTAATCTCTCATGCTCTCTCCTCCTGCCATCCTTCAGCAGAAAAGCTGCACTTGTGCTTCCATTAATAAGTGCTCCAAATTTTAGAAAAACACTTATTTTTGAATGTCTGAAGCCACAGCTTAGTAATGCCAGCGCAGGGTCAGCTACAGGAGTTATCCCAAGGTCACCCAGGCAAACTTGGGACCAACTCAGCAAGCCAACCCAGATCTAAACCCCAGCCCCAGCTGCCTGAGCTCCCCCTGCAACTGCACAGATTTTCTTTTGCTCTGCATAGAGGCCACTCAGTGCCAGTGCAGATGAGCAGCACAGGTTTGAACAACTGTGAACCACGAGGCTCAGCAGCAGTGCTGCATGGGAGGGATCCTAGTTACAAAGGGCTGTTACAGAGCTGGAGCTGCCCCTGTGCCCTGTGGCCTTCACCCCTGCAGAAGGTTTGGGAGAGCAATTACGGCCTGTCACAGCCGGAGGTTGGACCTGCACTGGGCTCCTCACCCCGTTCCCCAGCTGACACTGCACCCAAAGCAGCCCCTGCGAAGGAAATCCCGACCTCGCTGTTCCTACAAGGCGCTGGGGACAGCTTGGCTCCGGGAGAGCACAGCCAAGGGCTCTGGGACGGCTGGAGCACCGCACTGGATAAACGCTGTCACCAAGCCAACAGCAGAGTCACCGGGGGCCAAAGAAAAGAGCAAATATTTGTAATCAGAGCTGCTGCAAACTTACTGGTTCCTTGCTAAGCCCTAAGAAAAACAAGGAGATGAAAAGTTGGCTTCTGCTCTTTTAAGTAGGCACTGGAAATGCCTTGGCTCAGCACAGAGCGATGGTGTTTACACAGCCTCCCCATCGCCTCCCGCCTGCACTCACCCCTAAGCTGCTCCTGTTGACAAGCAGCAGGGAATGGGATCTCTGTCCATGAAAATGGATGATGTCAGGGTTAATTAATCCGACCTGAGGTGACACAGCCAGAAGCAGCCACTCCATGGGCCGGTAGGGAGAAGCTATATATAGTTCTGTGACACGATGAGACAGATCAATCACGGGGCAAAGAGAATACAAAACCACTATGAGTTAACAGCAAATTCTGCTTGGTGATCCCAGGAAGGCTGGCCAGCTGGAACAGGGCACAAAAGACAGCCACAGTGCAAAATGCATTTTCAGGATGTGGCATTTACTGGTAGCAGTTTGCACCTTGAACGAAGGGGCTGTTAAAGGATTTGTGCATCTTCAACAGGGAAATTTCCTTCTAAGTCTGGAGGTCGCAGCTGTGCAAAACACCCAGAAGCTTTGCTTCCCCAGGGCATGTGAACATTGTGCTCAGTTCAAGCTGCAGACTTTGTCTCCCCCTGATTTCTCTTGCAAATCTGTCTGAGCCCAGAATGCAAAGCAGAATTCAGCCAAATATTCAGGCAAAGCCACACACAGCCATGAATCTCATGTGGTTCTTGACAGGAAGCTATAAATCCATCCAGGGCTGCCCCCAAAGGTTTCCCAAACCTTCAGGTGACTTTTCAGCTATTAATTTATGGGATTCTAAACACGGGACACAGCTGAGCTAAGGTGACTCTGTCAGGGCTTGTTCCTGAGCTATTTTCAGAGCTGATGGGGAAAAGCAAAAATCCTCCTCACTCTCTCTTCCTTCTCACCAACTGCCTGAACACAAATCCAGCTCACTGACCAGCACCTTCAGGAGGCAATTTCAGGAACCACTTGGTGCTGTTGGACAGAAGCCTTGTTTTGGTTGCAGGTTGTTGCTGCTTCCTGGGAAGGAAGTTGGCGGCTCCGAGCAGTGTTTGATGGGTGGTTGTGCTGCCGTGGGGAGCTCCTGGAGGGAGGCAGCTTGCAGTCATCACATCAAGGGCCAGCAGACACCTTAAATTCAGGCAAACCCCACCAAGGAAATGCTTGTCCTTGTTCTGTTTCCTGCTCCAATCCAGAAATCGATCCCAATACCCCAAACTGCAGTCGAGACCGACAGCAAGTATAGTTTTGTTTGCACTGCCTCCAGGCACTGGTGGAGAGGCCGGGCTGCAGGTGGGCTGGTGCTGTTCCACAGCCTGTGCTGGGCAGAGTGGATAATGATAAACGCTCCCTCTCGGCCTTCAAACAGATTAATCCATAAATATTGATAGCCCTGAAGTGCTCTGTTTATCCAAAAACCAGGTGAAATCTTGGCAAGAGCCAAGTACCTTCCTGGAAATGGCTCAGGTTTATGTGCTTCCCCAGCCTGGGGAGAAGGAACACGTGGTGCAGCACAGCTCTGGGTACCCAGAGATTGCCACCTGGCCCTGCTGCTGCTGCTGCCTGCTCCAGCAAATCCAAAGTGAGCAGCCAATTTGTGTTACAACACAAACAGAGCCGTGGGATGAGGGATTTTCTTGCCTTAGATGAGGGACAAGAAGGAAAATTATATAAGGGAAAAAATTAAATTCAACAACACTCTGTCTCTGACGACTCAAGTGACTGAACACGGCAGGTGCAGCAGGGATTTCTCAATGACAAACATGTGCAGGCAGAGCGTGTGTTTATCCTGTACGTACACTGAGAAAAATATAGCCCCCCATCAGTGCCACGCCTGAGCGCACAGCCTGCGGATCAGGACAGCCTGACAGCTGGGTATTATTTATGGCAGCTTTTCCAACTAGGTAGACATTTACAAATCAAAATAACTGTCATCTGTGTTGTCTGAATGCAATTTTTGGTGTGTTCTATCCTCTGCTTTCCCCTACCTACTGTATTATTAACAGCCCTTGGCCTCTCCCTGCCAATCTCGGTTTCCCCGTGAATGTTTTCTGTGCAGCCACAGCCCCCAGAGCAAAGCCCCTCGCCCAGCAGATGGCACTCAGAGGCTCCAGGAAACCCACACACTCCCAGAAATCCCTGCCCTCCGAGCAAACGGTGGGGTAATTGAGGTTTTGTTTCTGGCTGACACCACCTCGGGGACGCTAAGCCTGGGAGCCCCCCAGGGCTACCCAAGGAAAGCTGAGGTTGCAGCTCCCCCCTGTCAGGAGGGCTGCCACTCTTGGGTAGGTGGGATGTACTCACCCCAGTCCCTCCATGGAGCCCAGGCTGAGCTATGGGATGATGTCTGACTGCTAGGAAGGGTGAATTTTGTCCTTTTATTCAAAAGCTCCAAGGAAACCAGGAGGGGAGGTGTTACCGGCACTGCACTGAGAGGAGGGATGCAGGAGCAGTCCAGCTTGTGGCCACCTAGGACCACTTCTTCCCTCTACGATGCTGTCCCTGCAAAACCAGGCATGGGGCAGATTGTGCTACGGACTTACAAAATGCCCGCAGGGAATGTGCCCAGGAGCAGGGTTTGGCCAGCAGCTGTTCCTCTAGAGGACAAACAACTTCCACCAGCACACGGCAGCCGATGCCAAATTTACCGGTGCTCTCCCCCAGGTTTTCTGTGCAGCCCCACGGCAGCAAGACCCCACGATAATAAGCAAACTGCATCCGCGGTTCTGCTTTTCCCCACGGAACTTTCATTATGGGAATAAAACTCAACAAATAGACCCTCTACTCTCCAAAATAATAACCCCCAAATAGGATGCACAGAAAATTTATTTTCACCCCTTCACTGTCACAGGAACGTGCATTTGTTTCCTCGTGCCCCATGAGGTGCCCATAAGGGCTGGTGCAGGGCACGGAGAGCTGGGAAGCTGGCAGGGGGCTGGATTAATGAGGGCACGGGGAGGCTGCAGCCCTCCCCATTAGCTCTCTATCATGTGCAATAAGAGCAGCCGTCCTACTGTGCAGCCCTTCCCATTCCCATGGAAACCACTGGTGCATCCCGCCAGGAGTATAAATAAACCTCCTGCATGAACTTCATCCCGTGTGCAGTTTCACAGCTCTGATGCCTGACACCCACACTGGGGACACGGGGGCCTCTCTCTTTGTGGTGCATGGACACTGCTGCTCCCCCTTGTACCTAAAAACGAGGCAAGGGAGGACACACAGGAACCCAGGGAAAGAGGGAATCAGGGAATGTAACACATGGTCAAACACCACATCTCACAACAAGAGTGGACAAAAATAGCCCTGCCACCATTTCTAATTGTGATTTAAGTGTCAAAGAACAGCACTAAAGAGACACTCAGAATGCACATAACCTAATTATAACGAGCCTTGCAAACAACAGCCCTGGGTCTTCCATTCCTGTGGTGCTCCCCACGCTCTGGAAGGGAAGCACAGTCCCACCTCCAGGGTTGTGACTCCTGTTAGATATTCATGATTGGGAATATCTGTTCCAAACCCACCCACAACACAAGCCAGGGAACTTGGGCAGGAAGGCCAGCACTCAACCAACAATTTTTGTTTCATTTTAATTGGGATAACTTGCAGATGATTTCTAAAAAATCAGGTCCTGTGGGGGACACACAATACCCTTAACTCTAGTTGGAGTGGTTCATGTTTTATCTACACCCATTATCTTCTCCCACTCCTATCCCCCCCTTTCCTGTCCTTCCATAAACATTTTGCCAGGGAAGGGGGTCTGTCCAAACAATTTCCATGTCTGCTTTACACAAAGGATTAGACACTGTACACTATAAGATCACCTGCTGCTGCACCTCAGGATGAAGTCTGTAAGTGTTATCAGCTGCCACGCAGGACTCCACATCCTGGGGTCTAGCCCTTACATACAGGTAGAATTAAATATCAGAAGCAGTGGTAGCAAAGGAAATGTCAAACCTTTCCAGGGCTTTTTTGTTAGCCAGGTCCCTCAAGCCTGCTGTCACCTGCACTTTATCAATTATTATCTTTAATAATTATCAGATTAAACTCCATGCAGAGAAACTTCTCCAATTAATTACAGCCAGAAATAGTAACGACAAGATCATTGCCAGACCTAGATCAGGCTCCTCAATGATTCTGTGAACCTGTGGCTCTGACAGCAAGGGAAAAAGCCCTGCCTGACTTTGTTGGAGTGATTTTATTAACTCTGGCTGGTTCTGTTAGTTGACAAAGTGACAGGATCGTGGGGAAAATTTCTCTGTGTGTTTAGTATATCTTTGGCAGGTGTCAAGGTATATTCTCTGGCTTGTCACTCACTGTGCTGCCCTTTAGATAGTTATTATTTCATGTAATTATGATTATTACATGCTGAGATGCCACCCTTATGAATAGCCTCTGGTTGCTGTCACTCACTGCAACGTGATGCGGGAGGATGACTTGTCAGGAAGGAACCGCAGGCTATGAAATTGCCACATTTCTCTATTTTAAACAAATAATCCATGCTTTTGCTGGTCATCCCTTTCCACTTAGCAAGTGGCATGCTCAGCACTGAAACCCTGGGCAGCACAGAAACTCACCTGCTGTGAAGCACCAAGCCAGAGTCACACAGTAACAGCGCCCACAGAATAATTGTGAAATGAAGCTTCCAGGAGGAGAAAGGGTAACAACCCTCGAGCTGCACACCAGAGCTGTGCTGTGAATCCTCGGTGACATTTCTGCTCCAGAAATGCTTTCTCCTTCGCTGCTCAGTTCAAAAGAACTCCTGCAGGTGCCCATGCCTACCCTCGGGGTGAGATGCATCCATCCCACCTTCCCACATTTCCCTGGCAGCTGAGCTGCCTGTTGGGGGTGACCCGCACTCCATTTCCTACAGAGCAAGGGAATTACACAGGATTTCACACCACCTCCTCAAAACTCAAGCAGTCTGATAAAAACCCTCGATTTTGCAGAGCTGGGTTTCTGCAGCAGACATGCCAATAATTCCTGCTCTGGGACAATTTCCCACAAACCAAAGCAAACCAAAATAAACTATGATTCTTTCCCAAAGTCTGCTACGGACTTTAATTGACTTTGGGCAAGTCATTTTGTATTCCAGGGGCCCTGCTGGAAGATGGAAGTCAGGGTATTTCTGAAAACTCTTTGGCCAAGCATTCATTCCAACACTAACCTCTACAAAGAGCAGCACAAGGAGGCTGCAATCTTGACTAAAGCCTTTTGGAGTAACTGCAATGTTAAAAAAAAAAAAAAGCACTTTCTCAGTCGATTTCAGATACCCAACACTTCTACAGCACACAGCTTCCACGGGGAGTTATTCACAATTACAAATAGATCAATATTCATAAATTGTCTCCCTACAACAGCTGAACAAATCATTTGTAACGATTCATTTCCTTGATGAATTTCACCTCTTTTCCAGTTTGCAAATTATGTGTGAACAGAGCTGGATTTTCCAAATTGATTTTTTTTTTTCCCCCCAGCCTTTTTCCATCCCATGTAATTTCTGAGAACAACTTTAAGTCTTAAAAGAACTCCAGGCCCTGCATCCTTGCCTGGCCAGAGCTTCCCACCAGGCCTGAGCCATCATTAGCAGCAGACCCCTCACTAAAACCATGACTCCCCTGCCCAGTTTAATGGTGCTCATGAGCTGCTTGGCTGCCTGTGTTCCTTGCCAGGATGAGTGCAGCAGTCACCATCAAGTTTCTACTGCAAATACTTCAAATATCTCAGTTTGCAGTCCTCTTGGAGATTAATTGAACAAATATTTCCCTTCCACATGAACATATTCCTGCCAGTAAACGTGCTCACTAAAATATTCACAGCAAGCTAACACAGAAAGGACAAAGGAAAGGTAATATTGAAGCCAGGCCTGCTGAAGCATTTGCTCAACTTAATACCTGCACCCTGCTCAGCTCTTTTCACATGTCTGGGGCCATGGACAATACACCGAAGCATCCCAGCTCCCTGATCCGTGTCTGTGCCTCGCTGCCTCCCCCTCAGCACACAGAGCCATCACCAGCCACGGCACATTTGGAAAGGACACCTCTGAACCCTACAGTTAAACACTTGCATCCCATCCAGGTTGGTTTTAAGCCCTTGCCACCCCAGCCATGCTGCAGGGGTTCCCCAGCTCCCTCCAGCTCAGGGCCTGCTCTCCTGCCAGCTCTGCACCCTCCTCCCCCAGCTGCCAGGGATCCTGGTTCTGCAGCACCGGCACCGAGACCCGCTCTGCTCCACGGGGGAAAGGCAGATTGATAATTAAATCCACTATTGAGATATTCACATTCTGTTCCCTTGCCATTTAAGCAGACATAAAACATTTTATTATTCTGCTGATTTAGGAACCTGAGTTTAAATATTAGAGTATTAAAGCGATACTTAATTAGTTGACTGAATGTTCTCCCTTTTATCAGTGTTGACAGATCTTAATTATAGCATGGGCTGTGAAAGCTGATAGAACAGCTGATGGCAGCAGCACCGCCAGGAATACTAAAGTGTGTCAGAATTACTTGTCTGTTTTCCCTCTTCCCTCTTTCTCTGTTCTTCAGGCATGCTCTGAAGTCCTTGGCAAATAAAGCCAATGCTGCAGCCAAGCCTGAGCAGTTTGGCATTTACTCTCAAGGACATGAGAAACTGCTTGCCCTTGAGAGAGCCAGGATAATCCACAGGCCCAGACCTTTGGAAAAAAAAACCCAAACCCCAAAAAACCCCCCATACGATGGGAAATTATCTCCTAGTTAATAGTTTTCCTATCCACTAATCAAGCAGACACAGGGATTACTGTGGAGGAAGAGTGCTGACGTTAGTTATTCACTTAAGCCACACTTTAAAATGCAATTCAGACGTACAGGAACAGTCATCCCAATGAAACCTGACTCTCAGGTTATCAGGTGCCATCATCCTTGGCAAGCCTCTGCTCCAGTGACAGCAGGGGGGGCTCTGAGAAGCAGGATGCCCAGCAGATCGAGGTACACCCCTGGTTCCTATCACCTCAGCCAAAGCCAGCACGAAGGGGGCACTGCCCTGATGCCACCCAGAAGAGGCTGAGGGTTCAGTCTCATTTACAGCAAGGACTGTGCTCCCTCCTCTGCCACAGCACAGGGATGAGGGCTCTGGCAGGAGGCTTCTGCTGGGGTGAATTACATCCCACAGCAGCACATCCTTCACCTTCCTGGGATAACAAATGTGCACCTTCAGGGAAGGTGGCTGGCAGCAAGTGTGTCTTGAAGAACATTCATTTTGCCTGCCCCCTGCAGAGGCCAAGCCATTCACTCTGAAGCAGCAGCATTTAACACAGCTCAGCAGCAGTGGCAGTGACAAAATACAGCACATGCAAGAGGAATGAGGAAATGACAGCTTGGGTTTGGGCTGGGGGCCCATGAAGTTGGCCTGGTCACCTGTCTTGGATTCCTGACTTGCTAGCCTACTTGCCCAAAAACCACCATCCAGCCCAGCCCAAGACAACACCAGTCTCTGAGTTTATTGTCCTATTTCTTTTAACACAAATTAGGAGATCTGGAGCTTTAGTTAGATCCTGGCATCCCACAGGGCTCTACCAGAAGAAATATACTTTGCCAGGAAAGATATTCGGCCCCATTCCATCCCCAGATGTTCTAAGTACAGGAAACACTGTCCCCCTTGACCACTCAGGCAGGGATGGGGAAAGATCACTGTGCTCCAGTCTCATTTCTGCAAGTTCACCTCTTAGAAACCAGCAGAATACAACCTGCTTACATTACACTGCTTGCAGAAAAAAAAAATTGCTATGAAAAATGTGAAGAAAATGAGGTAGGAGCAATGTGTCGGAGCCAGTTGTCTAATCATCTAAAGTTACAATCCTAAACCAGTCCCTAGACACCAGAAATACAGCTCAGTTCTCTAAAGTGCTGAGTGCTGACTGCATTTCAGCTCTGCATCCCCGCCCAGAATACTTCAAGATTATTAAATCACCCAGATACAATTTTATTCTGGAAAAAAAGTGTGATAAAAATAGTGAATAAAATCAGTAATTTTCATCAGTTTGTGTATCCTGCCTTTAGCTCCTTCCTTTTAAGGCTGCAGAGAAAGAGAAGTTTAAATCCCAGTGGTACACTGATGCTTTATAAGTTATTCCAGCATGAATGATCTCAATCTCAGGAACGATGTGTGCAAGCACTGCCAGAGCAGAGCAGACAGGCATGGAAGAACAACCCCTTTGTTGTCACGACTCAGGCATGTGATGGGTTGTGACACCTTTTCTCCGAGTGCCATCCATCACTCACAGATGTTAGCACAGAGCCACGCTACCCCCTCACCAAGGAGCTTTTGATTTCCACTGCCAGTCACAGAGGGAAACAAGTGCTTTTTCCTCCCTTTTTGCAACGAGGTAAGAAATAACTTTGCATTTGGCATGTGCATCACAGTGGGCAGGCAGAGGATCTCTGCACTGGCTCAAGGCACCTCTCTGCTGCCCTGTGCCATGGCACTGATGCTGTGAGCACGGCCCTGTGAGGACACCAGGACGTTGTCCCCGCTTCACTGACGGCCAGCACTCTGCAGGAGCTCAGTGAGGAATGCTGCCAGCACAGCCAGTGCTCAGACCTGACTCACTTCAGGCTTTTTCAGTTTAGAAATCAATCTAGCTGGGGGAAGAACTACCCGGGCTGCATCCCCTGCCACTGGCTCTGCTGCAGCAGCGGGGCTGGATCAGCAGGGCCTGCCTGGCTCCTGGCGTTGCCTTTATAAACACACTTAATGATCAGCAATGATGTCTTGGCAGGCTCACCCTCTCTCACTAATGCCCATGTGCTAGGAGGGCATTTTGCCTGCTCTCAGACAAGCCAATCCCATTTAACAGGGCAGAGATTTAAGAGCAGCAGCCTGCACGGCGCAGCCGAGTGCCAGGCAATCCTCTCGCTGCAGCAGCCAGGCTCCCCACTGCCACAAAGCTTCTTCACTTAATGAACCTGCCTCCCAGGGAGGGAAAGGCATCAAGAGGAGAGCGGCTTTCTGGAGGCCTGCTGCTGCTGGCTCACAGCAGCCCATTCTGACAGGCAAGGAGACATTTGCTGCCTCTCTGCTCCCCCACGCAGCGACCGACAGGGACAGGCAATGAGGTGATTTATCTCGTTGAGGTTTGCAGGTCTAAATGCCAAGGTAGCATCCTGCCCAGATGATAAATCCACCCACACTTGGGTTCAGCACAGTGTGTGCAGGCTGCAGGCAGGCAGCAAGGGAAGGGGTCTGCCTGCCCTCCATTCACACCAAGGACACCCTAATGCTCAGGTGTTACTCTCCATCAATTGCTGGGTGAAGCCCAGTTTTACCAGACTCGTAAAAAGGCAGCAGAACACAGCTACCCCTGGGTTGGGGTTGCTAGCACTGAGCTGTCAGCAGTTTGCACTGCTGGCAGGGGGGTTCTCACTGGCTGGCCCCCCAGTTTCACTCACAGGAGGGCAGCCTCTGCCCACCTGCCTGCAGGACACTCAGTGAGAGCAGCTGCAACTCAAGGACTTCCCTTGAGCAATCCAGCCTTGTGTGCTTCAAAGGATAATGCCCTTTTTCTCCAAGGTATCCCATTACAGAGCCACTCAAGGCAAATCCATCATGTTACACAAGAGCACATTTCAGAGATCCACGCACCTGGGCAGTGCCCACACAGGGAGGAGGAAAAGAAACAGCCTCCAAATTGGACCTTGTTTGCCAAGTCATCTCTCATCACTGACCTCAGCAAGCTTTTCTCCCACCACCACTGTTTTTCTGCTGCTACGATCACACTGAATGAGTTGTAGCATCTTCCTGGTGTGTATTGCCTTTCTTTGGCCACCATCCAGTGTTTGCCCCACGAGTTCCCTGTCTGTCTCCAAGAAGCTGTCACAAATGGAGCCACAATAAATGTAATACACAGACCACAGCTTTCCAGAGAGCTGGCAGGCTCAGCCAGCAATGATAAAAGATCAATGAGAAATTCAATTGTTGTTTTAAATGCCTGTTGGGCTGCAATCTCCCCTTCCTTTGATCACCAACCACACACAGTGGGTTGGTTTTTTTTCTTTATTTAATTTGTATGCACAGGGTGGACGAGAGGTTTAGGATTCCACAGTGAGAAGGGCACCAGAAACAAAAAGTGCTGCCCATGGAGTCCCTCCCTCAGTGATAGACAGGCTAAACTGGAAACACAGAACAAGGAACAGGCATGCACTAAGCAGGTCCCTCCATGAACCTTAGAAAGAGAACCTCTACTGAACAAAAGAAATGCAAATGCCTCTTCCTCCAGGTTTCTTTGCACTTAAGACTATTATTTTCCTTCAATATCCATCAACAGAAAGGAGCTACACCGAATTTTCTCAGTCCACAGCCTGCAAGTGTGTTGTGCTAGTGCAAGGAGCAGATCCCTCCAGTGCAGCACACCAGGCATGGGCAAATGCAGCTGGTGCAGTGCTACCTTGGTTTGTGCCAGCTGAGGCTGTGACCCCTCCTGTCCAGCTGCAGCTGGCATTGCCCAGCCTCCTGCTGGCATCGCTCTCGGTGGGCAGCGAGAGCTTCTGCAGCACTGTTGTGATGGGAGCTCGCTATCACAGGATGAAAAACAGTTTGCAGCCAACTGTAATATCATTTCAGCAAACAGCACAATAAATCAATGGCTGTAAATTAAGCATTTTGTTTACTCTCCACACAGCAAGGCTCTTCCCTGGATGCAGTGCCAGCATCGGTGAGCACTGCCCAGAGTAGCTGCCTGGCACACTGGGCTGCTGAGGGAGCTGTGCCACCCTGCGAGGCGCCGTGACATGGGGACATCCATCCACGGGACTGCTCCTGCTCCAGGCAATTAGCCCTTTGCTGATGGCATGTGCATGCTTCAGTGCTGGCTGGAAGGCTCCCAGGGACAGTGGTAAGTCTGTCCCATCTCTGCCTCTCTCCAGCTGCCTTTGGGAGGGCACAGGAAAGCACACGGGACCCCCATGAACGCAGCAGCGGGGCGAGTGGAAAGGTGAAAGGGGACAAGCTTCTGCCACCGAGTCCCAGGCTCACTTTGCTGAGGCTGTGACAGACAAGAAACTCTCTCATCACCACCCCAACCCTGTTAGAAGGAGAGGGGACGCTCCAAGCATGAAAAACAGAGGCTGCATCTCCTACTGCCTCCACACTCAGCTGTCAGCAGCACAATGGCTGGCATGAGGCACTCCCTCCCTGGGGAGGGATTCACCTGTGTGACATCCACCCCCACCATCCCTAATCCTGGTACCAATGAGCCTGGCACTGCCACAGCCCTTCTGTCTGCAGAGTGGGATCACACCGTGCCCGTTCCCCATGCAAACACCTCCAGCCCTGTCCAGCTCACAGTGCCTCAATGCTTCCCCTCGCTCCCACCCCCACTATGTGTGAGAGACGAGACCTTTTCTGGCGCTGTTTATGATTTCCTGGTAACGTGTATATGTCTCCCTTTTGGCACTTTAGAGCAGAGGTGAGACTTGAACTCCTATAAACCACCAACACCAGGAAGTCAAACAAGTCCCTCTCCCCACATAAAGAGTGCAGAATAAGCAGAGCAGTAATTCACCCATGCTTTCAGGGACTCCCCCCAACCTTTTCCTTTCATCTGAGCTGCCACTCTCACTCTCCCTCCCAGGGCCCTGCTCCCCCTTGTCCCACCCGTGCTATCCGTGGCTTTTGCAGGCAGGCACTGGATTAAGGGAAAAGCACACCAGGAGCTTTGCTACTATTGTCCATCTCACAGTCTGTCTGCTCACAGTTTAACCATTATAATCCCTGCTTTGGGGCCAGACGTGTCTTCAGCCACACAGGAGACAAGTTGGAAAGGTCCTACACGACTGCTTCAAGCCAGAGCTTAGAAGTACTTGGGTATCAGGGAGCTCAGAGGGCCACAAACAGAGGTAACCCCAAAGAGGCTCACATGAGGACAAGCTGGGAGGGGAAAGAGAAACAGAAAAATGAGGAGGGGAGAAAATTCACACAGCAAATCACGACACCTAACACCTAATGGGGTACAACAGCTAACACAGCCCTGAGAGCCTGGCCAAAAATCAGCACATCACCATATCCTGCTCTCATTAGGTGTAGAAAACCTGTAAAAGCAATTTTCTTCTGTCTCTGACCAATAGCTGGTCATCTCCTCCAAGAAATGAGCAAAAAGCTGTTTGCTGGTAACTCGGCCATGCAGCTCCCTCTCTATGCACTCAGGACAGAGCTGCATTTTAACAGCAAAGCAATCCCTGCACTTATTTGCAGTTAGCACAGTGGCTGCAGGCCCTCTGGGACTGGGGACATTACATATGTGAATGACAGCAATATTTCAGAGGATGACAGTGAGAGCCAGTATAGACTGTTGAGTTCCCTGTGAGGAAGTATTATGAAGCCCATAAAAGCTGCAAAGGACTTTGCAATTGCCATCAATTTAACGTGGAAGATGCTGCAGTGATGGGCAACAGGCAAAAACCTGAAAAGAGATTTTCCAGCTGAGACAGGAGGCAAATGGAGCATCTCGGGTAAAGACCAGGGGAGGAAGGGACCAGAGCTGAGAACTGCACACTGATTCCTGCATATCAAGTCATAGCCATAGGCTATAACATGGAAGATGTCCAAGGGAATTCATTCAATAACTGACTGTGAGGGCTTTTGTTTCATTTTGACTTTTTTTTCCTGTGGACCGTTGAAAATTGACTACTGTATAATTATTTGTGAACATGTCTTTCCCACATTTTCAGCCAGCTCCAGGGAAGTGAGAAAGCTATATTTACTCTGGTTCAAGTGCTTTGACTCTCAGCAGAGCAAGCATAGCATATATCCCCAAGCCTCCCAAAGGGAGCGTGTGGACCTCTGAACTCATCGACCTCTCTGCAACATTAGCCCTGGATTGCCCCTCACATCCCAGCCCTGGATACACAGCTCCATGCAAGCTGGGAAAATAGCTGGGAGCCTCCAAGCCTTTGCTCATCTCTCTGATAATGCTTTCATTTCAGTGAGGTGGGTACAGGTACCCTGGGATGAATTCAACTGTAAATATTCAGAGTGATTCATTGTTTGGCTTTCCTCTCCAATCTAAATAGTTGGAGCTGTCAAAATTGATCTGAGTTTTTATGGTACAATACTTTAGAGAGAGAACAAACTGTGGATTAAATTTGCTGTTGTGGCCCAAAATAGCTTTCAAATATCAACACAGGCAAGATACACATAAAAGAGACTATTGCCTTGTGAAGCAAGGCAAGCCCTCACATCTCCATTTAAGTGTTTCTCCCTGGAGGTGCACAGCAGAAAGCTGAGTGTTTGAGCTGCCTCCTTCCCTTCCCCATCACTGGGTTAACTGGGAGCTGTGTAAAAAGCTCTTTTGCTCATCAGAAGTCCCTGCTTGTGCCCAGTAATCTGTCCAGGGTGGGAGCAGAGCTGAAAATAATGAGTGGCCCTTGCTTTCTTATCGTATCATTAATGCAGTGCTTATCATAACAGCAGATTATTTTTGTTCAGTGGGTATAACTGCTCTGACTTCTATCTCTGTACTCTGCACCCTTCCAGAAAAGAATAAAAAGGAGTATGGATCATCCAGCCTTCGGGCCCAGGGGCATTCATGGGTTTGCACACCCCTTCCAAGCACTTCCAAGCATTGTTGGGGTGTCAGTGATCTTCTTTCCCCCTTCCAACAAAAGGGCCTGACTCTGCCTCCCCTTCCATTGCAGGGAAGCTGCAGACACAAGAGACTGATGGCAGACTGAAGGAAAAAGGAAAAAAAAACCTGCTTACACAGATAAAGAACAGATAAAATCTTGTCTGGTAACTCCCAGGTTCTTGAGGTCTGGAGTGCTGGGTAGCCTCTGTGTGATTTTCCTCCCGAGGCTGCCACAACACCTTCTGTAGGCATACAAGGACACGTGGAAATTGGCCTGGCCTGTTCTGGTGGGATGGGTCCTGCATCTTGGGGTTTAACCCTGAGACACAGCAGATGACAAAACACTGCCCCTCTGAGTCTGCCAGGGTGGCATCAATAACTTGGTCTCTCTACCACCTTTCCTTGGGGGAATCCTTTCTCCATGGATACCTGCTCCAAAGAGATTCCCCTCTGGCTGCAGTTCTGCTAAAGGCAGCAGGATATGTTCTGTCACTTCATGATGAGAGAGGAGCACAACGATAAAAGAAAATCTCTGTCCAGAGGGAAAACATTCTCAATTTAAAAAGAAGAAGAAAACTATTTTCTTCCAGCTGGAAAAATTCCATGGGTGGCTTTCTAAATGTGAGCTACTGCTCAGGTGAGAAGCAGTCAAAATACATGTGGGTATAGTTGTAATCCAAGACAGTCCACATCCCACTATGAGCACAGCAACATTGCAATTACACCAAGTGCTAGAGGAAAAGATAACAGTTTCTTTTGTTGGTTTCACTTAAAAAAAAAAAACCCTAAACAAAACAAACAAAAAAACCAGAACAAGGCAGTTTCTTGAACGAAGGCCAACTTTCACAGGAGGCACTTTCCAGCATTTCATGCAAAAATTATCAAGCAAGCCACTGTGAGGCGATATTATATTGAAACAGTACAAATAAAAAAAAAAAAGGAAGCAGTGCTAGCAGGTGAAGTTTTGTAGAAAGGAAATTAAGAATTCCTCACACAAATAATATCACTGTTGTCAGCTCAAGGATTGTGCAAAAGCAAAAAGGGACACAAGAAAAGAAAAAGCCAAAGAATGCTCCGAGTTTCCACAATTTTTCATTGTTCTGTTTGGACATCTCCTAGTAAAGCTTTTTCTTTTTGGGGGGCCACAATGTGAAAGTCACCAAATGTGTGTTTTGACCTTTAATTCAATAAGTAAGCTCATGTTGGGGTTATGTTGGGCACACAGTCCCCTGTGTGACTTATGTACTTGGTTAAAACAAGCAAGCTTTTAAATCAGGTGAGCACACGGTGCTCCCACAAAGGTCAGGGCAGAGGCCAAAGCACACTCCTTGGCTGGAAGGTCAGCAGGGATTGTTTCAAGATAAACAGATAAAGCAATTAATGTTCATTACAGGCTGGAGATTTGAAAAAAATTGTCCTTCACCCAAGACACAACCACATTGCAGGTCAGACCAAGAATCACCTGTGCAGCCAAAGTGATTGACTAAATATCAGGCACGGGAGCAAAAGATGAAGCAGAAAAGCTTGGTGACAAGAGGGAAAACAGTAGCCCAAGATAGAGCTCTTTAGGCCATCTATTGGCTGGCAGAGGCCCAGAGCCATGAGCAGGGAAACACTTTGCAGTTTAAAACTGGAACAGTGAAAGAAAGGTGACTTGCTGCATCCCTGCTAAAAAACCACCTGAGACAGTGACCACCCCCAGACTTCCTCCCAACGACCAGGATAAGCTCTAACAAGAACAAATACTATGAGAAGATGCGTGTTGTGCTTCCATAGTGTTTGCATCCATGTGACAGTGTAACTGTGCCTCAGTTTCCCCCACACAGGACGAGGCTACAGCCTTGGCTTTGTCCTGTTGCTCTCTGAGGCAGAAGCCCCTTTCACTGCGGGCTGTGGCACTGATGCCCAGAGCTGCAGTGCCACAGGAAATGAAGAATCCCGGCTGAACTCCCTGCCTTGTGGCTGCAGCAGTGCTTGTGACCACAGCCACGTGGACACCATGCTATGAAGAGGAGTTTTCAGGGGAAGAGACACATTTATTAAAAGAGCCCTGGAGGCAGGAGGAAGGGGCTGCTTCCCAAAGCACCAGGCTCCTCTCCAGAAGCCCCGCTGCGGCCGCTGGACTGCCAGCGGCAGACAATTAATAATGTAGTGGCTGTCTGCTCCTGCCAGGGACTCGGGGGAGGCAGGCCAGCAGCTGCCTGCTGCTCCATTATTGAACAGATCTGAGAACAAACGTAATCTGTTTTCCATTTACTCTTCAGGGATTACTGCATGCCGCCTTTGTCTAGAAACCGTCTCCACTTTGCAAGCCTTTTTCCGTCCATTTGCTCAGCCCTGGTCAGTCTCTGGCTTCAGAGGGGCTCCTGATTTCATGGCGTATCTCGGGATCTCAGACCTTCTGACTAAGCCAGGCTGCAAAATTACACCATGAATGACCAGGAACTGGGAGTTCCACAGGGCTCCCAGTTTCATAGGGTTCCTCTGCAGAGCATGTGAAGAGAAGAGGAATTGTAGGTGTAAAATTTGGGGAAGGTTTGGAGAAATAGTCTTACATCCTTTAAATTAAAATCAAATAACTTGAAAGACACAGGTCTGGATTCATCATTGGAGCAAGCCACCTCTCCTCGCCATCAGTATCAGCTGACAAGAGATGGTCCCACACTCAGGACATGGGCATGGCTCCAGGCAGACAGGGCCAGGTCTGTCACTTTGCCTGCCCCTGCTTTGTTTGCCTTCCAGTAGCAATAACTGAATCACCAAGAGGGACATTTGCCTTCTGGTTTAGCCAAGACTACAAACTGTAGCAGAGGTTGTCTAACAACTCTCAGATCACAACTGCAAAGTAAATCCCATCTCTACGTGTGTCCCAGTGGAGGAAGACAGAATCCAAAAGGATCCCTCTGAAGTGGCTCAGACTGTATCTCTGGCACCAAGAACAACAATCATCTTCCCAGCAGATCATCTTCATTGGGATCCCTGGGGCTGTCCTGCTACAGAGCAGTGCCACTCCTGCAGTTTACGAACAAGGTTGGTCAGAGCAAGGCTCTGATTTGTTATTGCACTAAGGGCAGATGGATGATAAGGGTAGCTAATCCCTGATCACCATCCAAGAGCTTTTCTGCAAGATCTGGAACAGAAATATGAAATTACTATTCCCCAGGCTATTTCTACACAGTTGCCATTTGCATCTGTCAGCAGGTGGCACGGGAGAGAGAATCTCAGCTCTGCTGCCGGAGGCAAGGAGACCATGGATGACTCCTGCAGATACAAGATTTTCTGAAAGCTGTCTGTAACTTTTGGGTTCACTGTTTTTGCCTCAGTCCCTGCAGCACTCAGTATTCCTTTTCTACATGAAGAAACAGCTTAAAGTGCTGTCATGAGCTAACAGACAAGTCTTAATGGGTCTGCACATCACCACCCAACCTGCAGGCAAATGTTCCTCTGCATTAAGGCAGGGCTATTAAAGGAAGGACACCCTTTGGAGTATCGCTGGCACTTCTCACACCAGCTAATGCTTTCCCTGCAGAGAGACAAAAAGTTGGGAGGAGAGAAAAAAGAAAAACAAGATGAAAAAGAAAAGAAGAAGAAAAATAGATGGAATCTGCCAGTGTTGCAAGATGTGCTGGCAGGTGGGCAGCCAACTACTCTCCGCTTGAGAAAGGACACGTTACCACAGGCTCAGGCCTCAAGAACTTGGCTGCTGGACTGGTAAGCACACACTCACCTTCCTGAGTGACCTGGCTTCTCTGCAGTCACTGTGGGCTGCCAGCATTTAACTAACTGGGGAGTTAAGCCCCCACCTAAGGACATGCTGCCCATAACAGGACCCCAGCGTTACCATAAGGTGCTGTTACTTTCGGGTCTCATCTCAGAGCTGAAGGGATCAGAAGAGCTTGTTTGCTAAAGAGACACATGACACCATTTGAGAGCTACTCAACGAGGCTTCCTAAAGTCCAGGGCTGAGAACAAAAGCCCTTTTGGTGCAAATCCATGACAACACTAACACATATTAACCCCTGGCACATAAATCCTTTAAACAGCATGAAGAAACCATTAAGCAAAACCCATCAAAACCATATAAAAATCATGTTTGCAGAGCAGGAAAGGGGTGGAGGAAACATACAGTGCTTTCTGAATGTCTGGCTGAGGAGGAAATGTTTGCAGAAAGAAAGCAAAGACCCCAAGGAATCCATTAAATTCAGCATCACCACAACACATCGCCAGTGTGGAAGGCCTCATTACTCTCTAATCACAGCCTCTAACCCAAAGCACAGAGCTGCTTCCCTGAGATTTGTACCTGGAGAGGACTGGCAGTACTTCCTTTCAGAGACACTTGCTGTCTACAACCTGCTGCTCTGACACAAGAGGATATTTGATGTCCACGTGCACTGCACTGAACCAGAACACGCTCCCCTCTCAGCATCTTGAAATAATTGAGAGTCCTTGGAGCCAAATGCAGAAGTGGCTTAGCAGCTGTAAGGCAGCAGCACTGCGTTCCCATGCTGTGTGCTCATATGAAGACCTCAGAGCTCTTTGAAAACATCACAGTGTTATAAGGGCCTTGCTGGAGCCATTATTAAACTCATTTAGCTGGTGAAGATGGCCTTTAGATGAAGGCCCAGACAGGATAAACAATCCTTCCTGAAAACTGATCACCTCTGAAATGGCAGCCCAAAACGATCAAAACTCTCATGTTCTTTACTTATCCCAAACATTTTTTCCATTTCACTGGTGGGGACATTATTGCAAATGTTTCCCTCCCCATCCTCATTCGCTCTTCATCCCTGTCTGTTTTGGGACAGCAGAAGCAAAAGAGTTCCCATGTGTGGGGAAGGAAGCACCTCCTTCCCCTTTTGGGTGGGTCATCACACCATGGCTGCTTTTATTTCTGTGCTGCTGCACAAATACAGTGACAACTGGAAATCTCCACCCCCGACCTGCAATTGCCATGGGCACACCAATCTGTACCATAACAATGGGTTTTGGCATGCAGGAGTGCTTGCCACACACCAAAGTGCTTGGCTGGCCAGGCTGGATACACAGAAGTAATGGAAAAATGGAGCCATCCTTCTGCCACATTAAGGACATTGATCAATGAAAATGCTGCATTGAACAGCCTAATAGCGTTGTTAAAAGATCATTGCTGCTTCTTTAGCTAACAAGTCAGCTTCTGAAAAAATCATTTTTTATGGAACCCAAGAAGATATATCAACACTGGCTGGGATCGCCAGCAGGTGTAAATTGGTGTAGTTTCACAGATGGCCATGGAATTGCCTTGATTTAAAATCAGCTTATAACTTAAGCATGTAGTATTTTGCAGCAGTAAATAATACCCATGAAAATTAGACAGGGGGTGAGGGGTCAGACAGGCTAAAGCTATTTTCTGTCTGTAGTCTCCGTTCTATTTCCATGCTGTGGAATTCTTTCAATTGTGCCAAGATACTCAGGGTCACCTGTGGGGTCCTGGCTGGTACCAGTGAGCTGTGACACTGTCATGAATCAGGCTGTTTCCTTCAGACTGAAAACCAGGGAGGGCTGTGGTGGCAAAAAGAAAATGCAGGATTCCTTCTCTTACCATAGCTACTGGTGTAACCCCAAATGATTTGAACCAGAAGTATTGTTTCAAAAACGGCTTTTTTAAAAAATATGTGGTGTCCATTAGGAGAGAGAAATAGGTTTTGCTTTAATGACTCTTCACGCTTCAGAATTCTTCACCATGATCCCAGAAGGTCCTCTGAAGGAGGAAGAACCTTCACCATGACAGGAACTGTGTACTGGGGGGGTGGGTGCAGGTTCACAAGGCAGGAGCAGTTTGTGGAGGAAGGCTACGCACACAGCAACATGACCTGCACAAGCCCTAATCTCATCAGCTCAGGTTAAACCCAGAGAGATCATTAAGATTAGCAGGATTCCAAGGCACAGGATCCAGCTGGCTTCCCACGGGAATTAGATAACTCTGTCCTTGATATCCTCCCCTTAGGCTCAGGTACTGCGTTTCACTTGCCGCAAGCAAACAACGCTGGAGAGAATACAATCAACACGGCAAAAAACAAGGCAAAAAACGGAACAATTTCCTGCATAACTGCCCCATGTGCTTTGTCTGGAAGTGGATTCTGAGGACATGAGTAATGCCAATCCCAGAAGAATAAACGGCAACGTGACTGCAGCCCAGGGAAGGAAGCATCTCCTGTGAAACGCTGGAAGCAGACCAGCATCCCACAGAGAAGAGCCCTGCTTTTGCCAGCACGGTCCATGAATGCCAGCAGCTCTGTCCCCCAGCAGCCAGGCTGGTACCACCCAGCCCAGGCTCTGGTATCAGTCCAGAGGTGAGAGCTTGAGCTGATTCCTGCCCCTGGCCTGGGCCACCTGAGCTGTGCAAGCAAGGCTGGTCAGCAGGCTCAGGAGCTAAACCTGCCCTCATTGCCCATTCGGGCACCACTGGCTCTCAATTATTGTCCTATTTGAACCCCATGAGCCCCAGGGCTCAGAACAGGCTTTTTCATCCTCCAAAGGAAGGGCAGAGAGGCAGCAAATTAGGGGGGGATTTATCAAGGCCTGATCTTTTACACAAAACAACAGGTAAGTGGGGGGAAAACAGTCCCATCCTTCTCTCTCTTTGCTTCTCTAACCACCACAGACACATCCTGAGGCTCCCCCGTGGCTGGTGCCACTGAGCACAGCAGAGCAGACGAGCTGCTCGCAGCCCTTTGCTGGCACCGTTTGCTCTGCTGCCTTCCGGACGCCTGGCAAGCAGCAACTTCCCCAGCCCATAAATTGCAGAGGACTCAAAATTAAGTCTCCTGCCTCCACTCCTGGTTTATTAACCCCATGAGGCATTAGGAGACCTTTTTAGAACCAGAATGGCAGATAAAGGGAAAGGTAATAAAGCAGAATTGGCTCTCAAACAAGCAAGCTTTAGTCCCCAGAAAGATGCTTCTGGTCATATCTTTGAAACATTTATTCCAGCTATGGCTCTGCCGCCTGCCTGCCTCATCTCCACCAGCCCTGCAATAGCAATGCACTCAGATACCAGCAGCTGCTTGTTTTCTAAAGACTGCAGCATAAACATGAGAGAACAAGAAGCAACACACCACATTGTCTACAGCAAGACATTTCAGGAGCATCTGTGCCTTGCCAAATCAAGTCTCTATGACCCAATACCTTGGAACACCTCACCAGGAGCTGAAGATCCCCTCTCCCTGACTTTTAGGAGGAAAACCTCCAACAACTTCAAAGGCAACAACATTTTGACCTCATGTGAGGAACAGCTGCACAGGTGCAAGCCAAAAATGCTTTTATCACCTCATACCACTTGGCATAAAGGACAGCCCATGGGAGGATCTGGTGTCACTTCTGTCTCATTCCAGCTCTGGTCTTCAGGCAGAGAAAGCACCAAGACACCCAACCCAGAGCTTATCCACCTTCTCAGCATCAGAGCCCTGTCAGCACAAGGATAAGGGATGCAATGGTGACCTGTATCTCTAATAAGCTGCCAGGTCTCAGTGTTCCTTCACCTTGCTGCCCCATGCAGTGAGGTGCATCTCACTAATCTGCTTATTTCACCTCACCTCTGTCTGAAGCCTCCTGCCAACAGCAAAAAACCCATTCTGTGTATCAGGTACGCCTCTCATCACCATCACCCAGCCCCTAGTTACATCCTGCTCTCTGCAGAAGAGAGCCTGCCGTGTTTTCCAATTGCATGCCCCAATCTCTTTAGACAGATTTCACAGTAATTGCAGAGCTGAGCCGCCTGGGCTGCGCGGTGCCTTCGCTTCAGTGTTTATCCAAGGTGCCAGGGATTTCCAGCTGTGACCTGTCAGCGATTATTTCCATACCCTTCACTTCACCCCTGTATGCAGGCATGTACCGAGGAGAGAGCAGTAATTAAAAGAATTGGGGTCTATTTAATTACCTTCTGACACGGTAACACAAGGGCTGCCTTCAAAGCAGGGAGACTCCCAGCAAATCAGATGGAATGGCAGTGGAGCAGCAGAGAGGGACCTGAATCCCATTAGCACAGGTTGCCTCTGCTGGCAGGGGGGATGGAGCATTTGGTCCTGGCTAGCTCAGCAGGAGGCAGGCTGGGGTTAGAAAGAAAGGGGGGTTGCCCAAATCCACCCGCATGAACCAGAAAGAGTTGGTTTCACACGACACCTCATTATCCCTCAAGCAGAGGAAAGGTCTCCTCCCACACAACTTTCCCCTCTCTCCTTAGCAGCAGTGCCTACTTTCAAAAAAACAAGAGTAGCCTGGGAAGGCAGTGGGTAGAGGAAGTCAAACCTGCACCTTCTGTAGCCCAGAGATCTTCAGAGGACCCTGGGGAAGTATCCAGATTGTTCCACAGCCTCTTCCATGGGAGAGCTGAAGTGTGAATGTCAGCCAGCACAGCCTCAGGAGAAGCACCTCAGAGCACCATGGGGTCAGTGGTCCTGAGAGGAAACTCAGGTCCCAAGGCAAACTCATTCACTGGAATACTGGCACTGAGCCTCTCTCATTTGCTGTTGTGTCAGCCTGTAATTGCTTCCCCTCATCACCCTTTCACCCTGGATCCCGTTGGGCTGGGTCTGTGTAAGTTTGTACTCGTGAAGGTCATGGTTCTGCTAAAGGCATCTTATTTTTGTCTCCAGCTCAGGCAGAGGGCACAGAGCTCAGGGGAAGGATGCCCCACTGCCCTGCCTCCCAGCAGGTGACCTCAGCCCTCTTGCTGCAGGAGTTGACTTTTAGCAGCTCTTCTTCCCTAACAAGTCTCACCTCTGAGCTGTACCCTCAGTCCTTTTGGACACCTTCTGCCTTAGGGGAACACATTTATCTTCAGAGATGTTTGGAAATTAATAAAGCCTGGGTAATGGCTGGAACACATCTGTGTCAGGACCACCACAGCAGCCTCAGGCTTGCTCAGTCGTGCCTTTGGAGATGCTGGCTCCCCACACCAATCTGTTACAAACCTGCGGTGAAGAGGCAGGATGTAGAACCCACAAACTGTTCCTCTGCAGAAAGGAAATGAAAACCAAGCAGAAAAATCTAACCACACACGCCCGAGCTCATCAGGAGATAACCAGAAAGAAGCAAAAAAAGGAGATCCCTCAAGATGACAGCAGAGTCTGTGCCAGCAGCCTGATCCACACTGACTCCAGGAGGAGCTGCAGGTGCAGAACACCTCTGAAGACAATGTTCTTTTAGTTTTGTAACTCACCTAGAAGCTCACAAATACAGGCCAGATGTTCCTTAAGAGAGACACCCTACCATTTCCTCCTGAAACAGAAAGCCCTTTCAGAATGTCAGGATACTGAGCTTTTTTCATGACAAAAACTGAGTTACATGGAAGTCTCTTCCCCATAAACGATTCAGTGAATTCTGTCTCCTCTTTTGGTTTTACTGGTGCAAAACAAAAGAAGAAGATACCCATCTTCTCCTTAGCTGTTTGCTGGGTGTATTCAAAACAAGGGATATTCTGGCTGATTTTGGATGTAAGAATCAATGTCACATCTCTGTTCTGCAGAGGGCGGTTTCTCTCAGAGCCCAGTGAGAATAAACACATTTATGACTTGAAATTCATTCTCTGGAAAAGTCCTCCATGCTTTGTTTAAAATTCATTGTTTCTTGTAAAGCCATGTGCTAGAATATTAATAGAAGGAAAATATATAAAAGGAAGAAATGCAGCTGACAGGAATTTGGTTAAAAATTCAAACCAGTGTTCACAGGACTTTTCAATTTCTCAGCTCTGGGTTGCGTAATTTTCAACGCACAGGCCCTGAAACAGGCCTGACTTCTAATGCTATTTTGAAAAGAAAAGACATGATGAATGTTTTGGCAGATTCTTGATTTCCTTTTCAGCTCACTGTGAAAATATGATTGAAAATGCAAAGACGCCGTAAAAAAAGAAAGGAGCTGAAGGACAGAACATTACGCAGGAGAAAAGAGCCTGCATAGCCAAAGAGATCAAAAACTGGGTTTCCCTTAATAAAAGACTTGGCAGTGCTGGGTTAACAGTGGGACTTGGTGATTTTACAGGTCTTTTCCCACGTAAGTGATTCTGTGATTCTAAGTTTGGGTCCAAAGCAACCACACTATGACCAAAACCTGCACAAACCCACTTTCCTTTGGCGGTGCTCCAGAGGGGTGAGGAGAGGAATTGATAAGGCCAGTGGCTTGGAAAAGCTGCAGCTCCTCTCACACAGCCACCATTTGACTCCACACTGCAGGGGTGAATGAAGAGTGTCCCAGTGACAGAACCATTAGAGCATTCAGGTCCTGTACCTGATTTACATACCACTGCATGTATTTCCATTACACAAAATAAATACGTATGGCTTTATGAGTAATATCATTCTAAGTTGCAGAAGAAAAGAAATTGGTGGGGAAGGCAGGAGGGATAAATGACTGAAGCAGTTATTAACGAGAAACTACCCTGTAATTACACAGATTACCATTACCCCATCAAAAGGCAGCAAAACCACACTGAATTAACACCCAAACATTCCCGACAGGCACAAACTATTTCATAGCAGAGCTCTCCTTACCACAGATTCTGCAAGTAGCAGAAGACTTGGCCTCACAGATGGCATCTGCTCTCTATCCACCCCCTGTTTATCTCTAACCATAATTAAGAAAATCACCAGCAATCAGAGGCCATCAGCTGCTCCCAGCCCATATTGGAACAGGGCTGGAACAGCTGTGTCACAGCTTTGTACCATTATCCTTCCTCCACCTCTCTAAGCAGTAACAGCTTCATGAAGAATAGACCTTGCTGCACCTGAAATACTTCAAAATAAAGAGAT
Organism: Monarcha castaneiventris obscurior; assembly: GCA_026261815.1. Taxonomy (NCBI): domain Eukaryota; kingdom Metazoa; phylum Chordata; class Aves; order Passeriformes; family Monarchidae; genus Monarcha; species Monarcha castaneiventris. Next base: position 6,259,930 of record JAMPIT010000485.1, read on the forward strand.
GGCCTGGCTCTGCTTTTTAAGTAGCAAAGAGGGGACAGCACCACAGTGAGCTGCCTTACTGGATCCATTCAGTCACTACTACTGGTATTAAAAAGTGCAGAGGCTTGATGTGACTGTCACACCAAATAAAACCAAGATTTCACTCAGCCTTTATCCAAGGACAAGCAGTTAACCAAGATCACTGCAACCCTTCTGGGGCTGGAACATGACCCATGGTAATCAAACTCACCAGTACAGGCCAGAGGAGTGAATAACCCTCATGGGAACTGCAACTGCAATTTCAAATGAGCAGAGCACAACCATCTGCATTGGAGTCTGGCTGTGGCAGCTGTTCTTCAAGACTTCTTCAGACTTCCAACATCCTTTCAGCCATCTTTCATCTGCTGTGTAAATCCCCTCCCAGAACTCAGTCCCTTTTCAGAACACCAGCAGAAATGACCTGTTGAGCATTGACTTAATGCCGGGAAAGAGCAGGGCCAAATTCAACCCCATCCTCCACGAGGGGCATGACCAGGGAGGAGCAGGTCAAGGGCACTGGTGAGCCAGTCCAGCAGTGCTTTTCCCCCAGTGTCTGAGAGCAAAGCTGAGGACTGCTGCAGCCCTCTTCCTTCCTAGCTCTGGTCCCTCCTGACATGCAGGCTATGGCATCTCCTGTCATCACCCTGTTGGTAGTACAAGATAAGCACAAAGCAGCAGCAAGGAGCTCATCCATAGAGCACTGGGCCACTCTGGGGGCAGACAAGGCTGGGACAGCAGCCCCTCTGAACTCCCAGTCCTTCCTCAGTGGTACCAACAGTGGCTCACAGGGAGAGCTGGCATCACTCCGCAATAGCAATATGCAGGTCCTAACTCCAAAAGGAGGTCTCAGCAGTGAGTAGCACCACCCTGAGCAGTGCTTGGAGGTGTTACTACATGAGTTTCCAGTGCCATTGCCATGGGACTGCCCATGACACCCCAAAATCCTCCCTGCTGGGCTGGGAGCTGCATCCCTGCAGAGGTGCCAGGGAAATCCTCTCCCCAGACATGGGGCTGAACCCAACCCAGATCACCCCTCTCCCACTCCAACCACATGCACACTCTTGTGCAGAAGGCAAAACACTCTTCGTGAAAAACTCAAAAACTGCTGTCGCTTTATTGTGAGCTTGGAGGCAATTCTTCACTGGTGAGAAGCACTGGCAGAGACTCTTCCCAGCACAAGGCTTTGCCAGCAGAGCCCATCCCGCCCAGCAGAGCCCATCCTGCCCAGCAGCTCAGCCCCCAGTGCCCAGCAGGGCACACACAGGATGGGCCCCCAGGTGCGTGTCTGCATCGGCACAGTGGAGGCTGTACAAACCACAGAGCCATTATCAGGGGTAAAATTAGCTCCTGTTACTGACAGCATCTATCACTCATTCCTACTCTAATCTCTACCAAGGGAAGGATTTACAAGCAACAATGATGAAAGAGAAAAGGGAAGGGGGGAAAAAAAATCAAAGCAATACAAAGGGGAGAAGGGAAAAAATCAAAGCAAAGATAACAAAAGCATTTGCGAGGCTGGAAGAAACAAACTACATTATATTACAGGGACCAAGGGATCCTTATCATGCCCAGATAAGATTTTCATTCACCGTGTTGGGAATTGTTTTTTAACTGCTTAAGAAGATTTAAATACACTGCCAGGTATCTCCAGCTCTATAAGGATTTTCTTTTAGTCATGCAGCATTGCAGCAGCTCACCTTAATAAAAATCCTAGGGAAACACACACAATGGGAAGCACATCAAAGGGACACAGATGTTGTAAGCATCCTACTGAACAGGTACAAGAACTTAAGGTGGGGAAAAGATAAAGATCAGATTTATGTCAATGTTGTTCTTTAAGAGGTTTAGTCACCCATTAAAAAAGGGATTTATTAAAAACCTATTAATCACAGAATAACCAGTTTTGATGAACCTAACCCTTAGATCAATTGATAGTACACTAATCGATGTGTATTATTAAATGATTATGTAATGCAGACATTAATGAGCCATTATAAAAATTATTCTTGAAATAAAATATGACCAGAAGAAGAAAACAAACCACAAGCAATGCTGCTTGTTAGCTCCCAAATAACCTTTGATTTGTTTGCCCTTAATAAATTCCTTCAGTTGTTGGCAGAATTAATCACCACAAACAAATGGAACTTGTCGGATGCACTATTTTGGGAGCTGCCCACAGGACAGAGCCTTCCTTTCCTGAAAGGATGCACCTAATGCCAACTCCACTGGAGTCAAAGGCACCTCAGTGACCTGCACTAACATCATCCAGAAAAACAATCTGATTAAAATGTGCCTTTTATGCACAGGCCTCAGAACACCTGACCAATTATTATTAATGAAGCTGTTCAGCAAACCTACCCTATCCTGCTCCTGTGGCCACTGCTGTGCCAGGGGACAGCCAGCCCTGAGCTCCCAACCTGACTTTGTGTCACGTAGCCAGCTGGATCTGCCTGGGGCCTGTCTGCATCAAATAAAGGAGAAGTAACAAAACAGAGGGAAGGGCCTGCCCTTTCTGTACAGCTTCACCACAGGCCAGTCTCCCATGAGGTTTATCCAGCATTGCACAGACTTGTGCTCCTGAGCACCTCTCTGGAAGGGGATGTCTGTAGGAGATGTGGGCTAGTGGGAGCTGGGAGCTAGAAAGCCATGGGCTCACAAAACACCTGCTGGAGCTGCTGCCATGCAGGGTCTCCCAATGAAGAGAAAAGAGAACGTGGGGCTGTCTCACCACTCAGTGGTATCCCCCTCATCCCTCTTCCTTTCCTCCTGGCAAAGGGAAAGCATCAACATCTCTCTTGTAACAACACTGAAATAAATGTGAGGAAATTACCCATTTGCTAAGAGAGGCGATATGTATGCATATGTGTGTTGGGAAGTCTAATTTGCATTTCTGGGCCTCAGAGTGCCCCCAATAGAATTTACAGTGGGTTGTGAAGATTGCCATCCCAGCTAATCAAATATAATAAATAGCTCTGACTGAGCAGATGACTCTCCTCCAGCACTGTGGTTATCAGAGGGCTCTGTCTTAATTTGAGACTCCATTCATCAGCCCGGCTAACAGGATTGTGCAGAGAGTGATATTTGACAGAAGTGTTTTCGAAATTCCTAAATGGAGAGTGTGCATTGAGGGAGACAAGATGGATGTTTCCATTACGGTGACCGTGCAGGATGTCACAGCGGCCCTGGCTTCCCACCCAGCAACAAATAACTGACAGGCACACGCCATTAAGGTGAATGCAGTGGCCACAGATTCCTTCTTGTTTTCTTTATCTAAAGGAAAATAATGAATTAATTCTAGGGATTAAGTGAGGCAGCAGCTTGTGCTCCTGGCTGTACATCACAGTGACAAGCAGCTCGGAAGCTCTGCCTGGGGACAGTGGTGAAGGCAGGAGAGACCCAAAAACACGGACGTGTTTGTGCAGGGAGTCAGCCATGAGCTGCTGCAGTGCTTCCCACAGCCCTGGGCAAAGGGGTTACTAAGGATCAAAGGGCAGAAAGGACCTCCTGATTTAATGATCCATGTACCCTGCAGGCAGAAACATCATAGAATCGCTTTTTGCAAGTTATCACATATCTCCTTAAAACCAGTTGGGTTTTTAGACCTCACCATTCCATGTTTTGCCTTCATCTTGACCTGCTAGAACGGTTCTCCACCCTTGGTACAAGGAGCAGCAGGAACCCCTCTCAACATTTGCTTTGCTAGCCTGAATGTCCCTTTAGTCCCTTTAACCTCCACCCACAACATAAACTTCATTTTGCAACCATGAACTTCATTTTGCAGCCATGCCAAACTGAGCTCACCTTCCTTGGTCACCTGAGGCAACATCTTACTGCAGGTGAATTTATGCTTCACTTCCCAAACCTTCTCAGGATCCCCCAGACCACTGGAGCTGTCTCCAGTTTGCCCCCACTCCACAGGGAGAAGTGCAGGGAGACTCCTTCAGGCTGGGAAGAGCTGTGACGAAACCAGACCTGTTTGCTTTGAGAAGCTCTCCCACAGCAGACTGGGCCCGTGATAAGGGGTTAATGAAAGACGTGTTAATTATCACCCACCACCACTGTAGACCTGCAGAGTTTTCCAGACGTGGTTGATAGCAACTTTCAGCACAAAAACATGCTCTTCCATTTCCTAGGAGGAGGATAATGCAAAGCCATTCTCTCCTTCTGTCAACAGCAGGGGCTGAGGGGCAGATCAGATACAGCAAGCTGATGAAGGGCAGCGTGAGAAACACCATTCCTGGCCCAGCTATGCAGCAGGCAGGTACCCAAGTGCCCCACACAGCATCTCAGGGGCTGTGAAGGTTGGTTGCTCCTGAAAGAAGAGGGCAGAGGAGCAGAAAGGAGCAATAAAACCCAGGAATGACCAAGTTGTCTCAGATCCATCCATCCACGCAGCACATTTTGCCCCAGACTTTGTAAACAACACAGTAGAACATGGTAAATCACAGCGTTGAAGTGATCCCCAGTATTCTTCCCATCTTCTTTCTTATTCTCTTCATCTGGAGCCATTCCTTTCGGCAGAAACAAAGGGAACATGAAACATGCTGGAAGAGGCTTCTCAGCTCGCACCTGCTTGTTCCACCTTGAATAGCCACAGAGCTGAGAGCTGCTGTCCCAGTGTGAAACAAGAATCACTGTGAATCCTCTTCAGGGACAACCCCATGCTTAAGGGACAGAGGGGAGCAGGGACAGGTCAGCAAGGGACAGGAGAAATAGATACAAAAATATGTTTCTTCTATATACATATATAAAAAAAAATATAAGAGGAAAGAGGGAAGCTTATTCTGCAAGTCAAAAACAGTTTGGTATTTCTAAGTTAAATAAAAGTGAAGCCTCTGTCCGCATGCTTCATTGTAACACTGTTGCTCTAAATCCCCTTTTATCCCTTTAATTATGCATGGAAAAACCACACGACCTCCCTGCTCGTATGCTCAGCCGAGCAGTGGCTCACAGTGCAGAAGGCTCATTATACAGCTTTAGCGGGGCTGAGTGCTCTGAATTATTTAAATCTCCATTAAGCCTCCAGTATGGCATATCTGTGTGATAAACGGATCAGGTGCCGCTGGATTTCTCCCCTGGCCAACCCGCTCTCCCTTCTCCTTCCCTCTCTCCCTCTCCTTCCTCCTGCAAAACTCAGTAGGAAGGGAGATAATTGCCAAGAGGGAAAGAGTTTGCACTCGTGCTATCAAGTGTTCCGTTGTCATTTAAAAAAGGCCAACTGAGCCAAGTAATAAAGACACTTAATCAGGATTAGCACTAGAGGGCATGGTAAGGTGGTCAATGCATAACTTGTTTAATGGCCATTTTATTGTTTAAATTAAATAAAACTTAAATCATTATGTTTTACTTAAGCAGTGTGAATGCCCTGTCCCTGCTCCCACAGCACGCAGAAGCAATGGTGTATGGCCAGAGATGGGGCAGCTGAGATGATGCGGATCAGTGTGCCCAGAGTGGGGATGAGCTAATTTACCCTCCCCATCCTTTTTTCACGTGCCCACTGTTCTACAGGCTGGTGTCTTCAGGAGAGCAGTGGTCCAAGGAAGAGAGAGGAGAGGTGGACTGAGGGATCTGGGAGCACAAAGCATGAGGGGTTTGTGGAACAGCCTTCTGGATCTACAAGAGGGGGAAGAAAAAGAAGAATAATCACAGTGAAACACAGCAGTCCCTGCAGTTTCCCTGGGAGCAAGGGAGTTCATCCCAGACCAAGGAGAGGCCCTTAATCCCTGTGAAGTGAAGGGCAAGATCAATCCTCCTTAGAGACAGTTTCACGCTGCCACAGAGCTCTTCCAGCATGAACGAATGGGGGAGTGGGAGAAAAACTCTTCATATTGCTATGCAAAACACCTCCTCAGGGCATGGGCAGAGCTACCCAACAGCACCCAAAAGGCCATGGCAGGAAAGCCTCAGGTTAACACTTTTGTTTGGATTTCCTACTGCTAGGGACAAGTAGGCATGGGTGATACCAAGTCTGGGCACCCAGCAGCTACAAAGTCCAGAAAAGAATTAACAGAAGTCTTGGGTAGAAACACTTTCAGAATACTTTTGTGTTTGGGGAAGAAAAAAAACCCTTTTAATGAAAAACACTGACAGCCCCGAATATACCTCCTTGGTTATCTCTACAGCAGGAAGGAGGAAGGATCCTTCACTTGGATCCCACCCCTGAGGACCAGGGCAAGTTACTGAGAGTTCCTCACCACAGCACACTGGGCTCACCAGAGCTGTGTGGTGCCATCACAGGCCACAGGCACCTGAGGTACACACAGCCACACAAACACACCCCAGAACACAAACCTCCCCAGTCAGTCCCCAATGGCTGGTAAGGGAAGCCACCACCCAAAAATACAGTTGTTGTTGTTGTTATGTCCAAGTCACTGTCCCCTACCCCCCCCCCCCCAAAAAGTGAACAGGATTTAGCTCCTGATCAACCACAGGTTTCCTGAGTGAGCATGATTAAGTCCCAGATCTCCACAGGCTTTGGCTCCTGGGCTGCAAGATGGAGATAAGGGTCCATCTGTTCCCCCTCATGCTGTGGAAAGGCCAGAGGATCCCGAGGAGCTGTTGGAGGCTGAGATAACTGCCTGGCTCTCCCCAGGCCTCAGGAAGCACCCGCTGAATGGGGCAGGAAGCAGGTGGAGACAAGGAGGTGCTTTAAGTTATTTATTTATGAAAGCAACTGGAAAATGTGCTGAGGAGAGGGGAAAAAAAAAGTCTTTTGTGTTAAAAAATAACCTCTGCCTTAAAAAAAAAGTATTTAAAGGCCTCTTATTTTAGAAGTTTCCCTCCATATTTACTTGAGATAAATGGAGGCAGCATAGTGGCAGCATTTCCTTAAGACTTGAGAAATAGATGGCAGGACTCTAGAGACAGGTTTTGCCCATATATCATTCCCTTCCCCTCCCAGTCTCTGGGGGACACGTGTTGCTGTGACATCTTTTACCAAGATTTACAGAGCAGTCATCCTGTCAGGGATGTGAAGGCAGCCTTGCTGCCACCAAGCTGCTGTCAAACCTGCCCCATGTTCAGGAGGCAGCAGTTCACCTTGTTTTCAGGCCACAGTTTCTATATGCAGAGGCAGCAGAGACAAAGAGAGAACCCAGTCTACCCCACTTCTTCTGCAAGGGGACTGTTTGCTGTCTACTTACACCACCGGTTTTTTAAACTGGTATTTATTTTGCTGCCCTGGCAGTGCTTATTTCTTCAAGATGCAGGAAAGTGATTAGAGCTGGGCATCCTGTTCCCGGCTCTGCTCCTGGTTCCCTCTGGGTTACCTTCCAGGATGGTGTGGGAGAAGCCTGACCTCAGTGGCAGTGCTGGGGCTGCCTTTGCTCTCCCTCTGTGCCTCAGTTTATCTCACTCTTGCCAACTCCCATCTGTATTTTTAAAAACAGCATGAGTCAGGCATGAGTCAAAGTCTTAAAATGCGAGGAACCGGCTTTAAATTCAGGCTGTATTTTAAGAAGGTAGGTGCCAAATTTTTGTGTTTGTGAAATCTCCAGCAATAACCTCTAGGTGCTTCTTTTAAAAGTCTGAGATTGATAGTAACTATACAATATTTACAAGCATGAATCATCTCAGTTTGCACAATATGTTTACCCTTTTGCTGACAACTCTCGAACTAACTTAACTATATCAGGACAACCTTTCCCAGGCAAAAAACATAAAGCATTGTCTCCCATGAACAATAAAGCCAGCAGAATATTAGGCCAGAAAGAGAACTCAGGCCTCAGGGCTTCAGTGGGTGCCTCCAGTGCCAGTGACTGTCCAGACCAGGGGCTCAGCCAGGGAGAGGGATGCCTCAGCAGCCCCCAGTGCCCCATCCACCCTCCTGGGCAGCCACCGTGCCCATGTGCTGCTCCCAACTTCCAGAGACTCATCACAAGCAAATGCCTGCGAGATGGATACCCAGAGAAAGTTCAGTATTAAAAGAAAACCACTATCAGTTCCTAACACAATTAACAGCCCCCTGCCAAGAGAGCCAGTAAGAGCACTTCATCAGACCATTATAACCCTGGAGGGTATAGAGAGGCTGCCACGGTAACTCCTTTAATTGCCCTTAATGTTTCATTAAACACAATTACATTTAAACCTAAACTGTGCCATTTGTTGTGGTTTTAATTAGACAAAGGGCAAGATAAAAGGATTGGATTAACCCTCGTCTTCCCTCCCTCCCCTCTACCAGGGACTGGCCACAGTCAAACTGGATTGAAATAGGGAGAAAAGCAAAAGGGTGGAAGCACAAAGCACATCCACAGACACCTGCACTCGGTGGAGAACAGCTGGACCTGAACTCATCAGAACCTGATGGGGAACACAAAGCAGTGGCTGTGCCCCTCCATAGACCCTGCAGTCCCCCATCCTTGGGCTGCCACCACCTGCCTGCAAGGTGTGAGCCACTCCTGAGCCCCAAGATCCCTCCTGGCTCTGCCACGTCCGTGCTGAAGGTATCAATCAGTGGTAATTTGCCTCAGTTAGGGCAGCACAGGCTGGATGTGGGGCTCCCCGGTACAGCCACACCTGAGAAGGGCAGTCCCAGCATGGGTGGGAGCTCTGGATGGACACGGGCCTGAAGGAAAGACATCCTCTACTTCCATAAACCCACTGCTGACAGCAAACAGTGCTCCCTGAGCTTGTGTAGATGGAACTTACCCATTTTATCCATTTGAAATCACCTCAGTGATTTCCCTTGAGTACACCCTCGTTACACCCCTTACACCATTGAGGAGTCTCTCCAAGGTCACCAGCTTGTTTCCATGACGTGCTCCAGCAGCCTTTGCAAGGAGACCTGGCAGCACCCTCTGCTCTGAGCCTTCCTTCCAAGTCCAGCACTCCTTGCTATAGTTCCAGACCTCTTTTTTTAAATCCAGTTCTGCAGTTTCTATGGCACAATGAGTGATTCCCCTGGCCACACGGTCACACTGTTACTGATGCCTTTCCTCTCTTAGGAAGATGCATCAGCCCAACTCTTCCGAAGAGAGGCTACTGTGCTGGATGTGCTCTCAGTCCCATGTGCCTTTAAAGCCATTCTTGAAACACACACTGAAAAAAAGCATGCAAACACTTATCACTTATTTCAGCCTGATAAAAAGAAAAACCATACAGAATTTATTTAGTACTTCTTTAAGTACTGCTTCCAAAATAGGTCTAACGCTTAGAAATGCTGAGATTGTGCAGCACTATTTGATGCTGCAGACAGCTTTGGCAAACCAGGCTGTCTCCTCCATCTTTTCTGAGCCTTTCAGTGACTTACAGGAAAAAGAAAAGCAGATTTAGCTGCAGTGCCACACACCCAAATCAGAATAAACTGCTGAAATGCTGCTCTGTTCAGAGATTTATGATACAATTAACATTTTTGTTGGTTTCTAATGACTTCTTTCTTCCTTTCTGAAGCTGACAAGAGAGTAGAAATAGCCACGGGGTATAATCAGACTGTCTGCAAGGTGGAAGGGAAATGAAGCAGAGCAGAAAGGGACTCTCTGAAGCAGCCGGGTATCATTATTATCTCTTTGTGGGAGCATTAGCACCATTGGAGGGCACTCGGGCACCACTGGAACAAGAGCAGCATAAGAACTTGAATAGAATGGAGGAGAAGATGAAAAGAATGAAACAGACACTCAGTGACAGGTCTGAATAGTCTCCTTTGTGCCACAAGACTTGCTGAGATTTTGCTATCGCTTGACAAGTGCCAAAACTCCACAGGTCTGATCCGAAGACTACATGTGTCAACAGGAAGCCTCCCATTAACTTCAGGGAAACTTAGCCCCAGCCAAGGTGTAATAGATCATGTACCACCATTACAGGGAAATAAGTGAAATCCATCTTAGAATTCTCGCTACTAATTTTCAGCGATTTTTCACAATATATCTCATCATCACAGTGTCTACTCACACAATAAATCAATGCTTCTGCAGAGCGGCGAGAAAAATGAGGGGATGGGGCGGGTGGGAAAGGTGGCAGGGGAAACGTGTGCCATTGCTGAGCAGGGAGTAATTGCAGCAGGAACAAGCCTCCCTTCGGCCCATTAACGCAGCTGACTAATTGCTGCCAAGGTGCACGGTGGCCTCAGCAGTTGTAGAGACAAAGCTTTAACACCTCTGCTTGAGAGGGAACTGAGGCATGGACTGGAAGATTCCTCTGCCAAGGTAATGGGAAGGGAACAGCTCTTGTGGGATTGCTGTGGCCATGGCTTGGTGCTGCACTTGGAAAAAATTGCCAGAGCAGGGGCTCCTCCATCAGTGGAGGCTGCCTGGCTCCAGTACAGCTCCAGGTGCTGCTGGAAGAGCACGTGCACATCCCTGCTCCTGCCTCCAGGATTAAGGGGTGACCCTTAGGTTTGAGCTTTGGGGAGCCAGAGGGAGTGAGGGGCAGAGGGGTACGAGGGAGTGGGGAGAACAGCTGTTAAGCTGTTAGAGATAATAAATTGAATAGCTCTGAAATTGGACCCACAAGGATAAAAGTGATTTTAGTGCCTATAAGACCGACTATAAACTCAATCTGTCAGACAGCAGCAGCTGTTAAAGATAATGGTCCTGGTAAATTTAACTTCCAAACTGCCACAAAGGGACTAGTGTGATGTTAAGTTTCTCCCTTCTTTGAAAGGGGGTGAGGGAAAAAAAAGGCATCAAAAAACCACAAGATCTTAAAAATGCATCTCCCGTCAGCTAATCAAAAAACCTGCTTTGAAGAGCCAGGATGGGCAGTACCCCCATGGGGGAGAGAGATCTCCCAGAGGCTTTTAAGCAGATGAATACCTCTGGGCTGCTTTGATAGGATTCTACAAATAATACCAAATATTTGCTAATCAGCCAAGGTCAGCGGGGAAAGAAGTGACTCTCTGCTCCAAAGCCAGGCATCTCCTAATTATTTAAGTCCACGCTGTGACTTTATCATAAGCTCTAGGCAAAGAAAAGCATCTAGCTGGACTGCTCCTGAGCAGATGGTGGCTCGGAAGTGTTCCCTTTTCCTCAGCCCTCCCTTGTCCTGGAAGGGCACAGGGACTGATGATCCTTCCCCCAGGAGCTGCCCAGCACAGAGGGCGATGGGGCAGGGAGGGAGCAGCCCCAGCACAGCACAGACAGGCAGCCCTCACTCCGCTACTCCCTGCCACGCACACACTTGTCTGCTCACAGCAAAATGCTGCAAAATGTACCAAGTGTCCCACCAAAAACCCAGGGAATTTTACCACCGAGCCCAACAGCATCAGGGTGTGGCCGCAGAGGTCAGACAGAAAGCTCTAGAGTGGCAGTGGAATTCTTCAAAACCTACTTTCCCTGCCAAGCAGGTGACACAGCGTGGCTGAGGACACGTTTTACACCGACCACTGCTCCAAATAAGCCATTTGCAGCAAGTGGTTTTAACACAACAATCAGAACTACTTAGGCAATTTTGGAAAGGCAGCAGGACTTGGCCACAGGAACTTGACACAGTCCAGTTAACTTCACCTAAGGAAGCAACTATTGCAACCACAGAACCATGATCAGTTTCTTACAGAATGAAGCAAACAAGACCAGAGGGGCCCTGGTGAGAAGCAAGCAGGAGGGCTGGACCCTCTGCGCTGCCTCCTCATCCCTGCTTGGCTCCACACCTCCAGCATGGTGTGCAGCATGTCCACTTCTCCAGCCCTTCCCAGGACATGCCACAGGGACATGAACCTTTCCTTAGCACATACTCTCAATATCCTGCTTGCTCCAGGATCAGAGGAGGGTTTCATCTCAAGAGGATTTCTACACAGCTCATTTTTCAACTGCCTGAGTGGTACTCTTGGCCTCTTGCCACTCTGAGGGAAGTGGTTCCTTTGGAAATGTTTTTTATCCCAATGGGGACGAGATTTCTCATGTGCTTAGCATAACATCTGTGCCTTGGTGGATTTGGATTTCACTGGAGTGAAGGATATGGTGTCAAACGCAGCAATGCTTCCAATCAAGGTCTTGGGAGAGGACCATGCAACTGCTTTGAAGCAATATCCTAGAGTTACTTCCCAAGCCTGGGATATTTTTCAAGGGGTTGGGGGAATCACTCCCTCCTTTTGGATGAACTTCAGCAGTACTCATCATTTTTAACCAGAAGTTAAAGAGTGTTGAAGGTCTCAAGTCAGAAGCAGAGCAATGTAAAATAGCTTTAAGCTACTTTGAGTTAAAAACTCCTGATTTTATTCAACACTATGGTTATTTATCACTGTTGCTGTCACCCAAGGACACAAGAAGAGTCCAGTCAAACTTAAAATACATAGAATACCTAGGGGGGCATTTACAGCTATGCTAATAAATAGAAGAGAGCAACCCCCAGCCCCAGTGATTTACACATTTCATTGTCACTGGAAAGCCCCGATTCATGAGCAGCTCCTCCAGCCTTTTCTTTATCAGTGGTGTGTAAGGACAGTAAGGAAAGGATGGAGGGTTAATCCCTGTGAAATTATTTATAACAACCATGTACAATACAGCTTCTGTCACAGTTGTTTGTCACTTCCCAGCAATGAACCAGGGAACGTTATTCCCAGGAACATCCAGGTTTGGAACTGGAGTTCCCCTAAAGTGACTCCCCAGCTATGAGCAGCCCCATGCACAGGGCACACACTGGTTATCTCCCTCCCATCACATTTCTTTGTGCTCTCAGAGGGGAAAAAAAGAAAAAAAGGCAAGGAGGGGAGGGGTAGAAAAAAAAAAAATAGCCTCTCCAGGCCTCCGGGTTAAACTGTGACCTACTTCAATCCACACTGCTGCCCATTATTACCAATCCAATTATTCCAGACAGGTTAACTCAGCTTTAATTTATGTCAATCCAATTACTTTTTTTTATTATTTATTAAATAAAAAGATCACTTCATGCTTCAAATGATTTATGAATACTGGGTCAGCATCCCAGGGAAAGGACTTGGGAATGCTCAAGGTCAAGGCTGGCCTCATGCAGGAAATCCCTCCCAGAATTTGTGGGGAGAGCTTTACTCACCTCATCTCTCTTTTTGTATTTTAATTGGATCTCTCACACAAAAGCCTGTGGCTTCCAGGACTCTGCTCAGTGAGCAGGAATGGTATTCCAATTGCAAATATGTTTCAGCTGAAGTAAGAGGCACTTAAATTAACTAGATCTCCGTGTCTGCTGCAGTATAATGGGACAGTCTAGCACATAGCTTTCCCCTTCAGGGGAAAAATGAATCCAGGATGGACATTTTTCTTTTAAGACACGAAGGCGAGTCAAGTATCCAATTCCTGCAAATGTCCACTTCAACCCCCTTTGGTGCCCTTCCCCAGAAGGCGACAGCAGAGCTGTTTTAAACAACCCCATCCCTACTTTCACTCCTACCTTCAGTCACTGCCAGGATTCTGGCAAACTTCCCTGAGAATCAAGTGCCTGGTGTCAGGGTGCTGTTAAAACATGCCCAGCAGCTCCTCCTCAGCCAGGCACAAAGCCTCAGCCTCCTCTTTGCCTCCAGAGCTAGGACTGAGGCACCACGAGATGCTGTGTCTGCTTTCTGACACCTCTGGAACTGAGCCCACTCCCCCCTAAGAAAAGGCTCCAGATGACTCAGTTCAATTTCTGCCACTAACCCACCCTCTGACCTTGGCAAACTCCTTTTGGCTGGGGTGCCCTGGTTTCCTGTCCCACAGAGACACCCACCCGCTCTTGGGCTGGATGTTACAGCCCCTGCCAGGAGCAAGAGGATTTGAGACCCCACAGCCTGCTGACTGAATATCTCCCTGACTCCCAGACAGGCCATGAGCAGAGCTGGTTGTTTTTAACACATATTCCTCAATTGTTTTTTCCCCAGTGTTTCTAACTAGGACCAAAATAGTTGTGCTCTTTTTTTTTTTTCAATCCTGTCCAGCTAAACTTTCAAGCTGATCTCAGCTGTTGTGGCAGCTGAGTCAGTTCTGCAGGTAACTGGATGCCAGACCATTTCCAAGGCTTTGAGTTAAAACCTTGAGAGGTACCTTGAAGATAAGACAGAGCTGCTGAAGTCGGTGAGACCCAGTTTCCCAAGCCAAGTCACAGCAGACAACACTCTACAGGGGATGGTGCTTCCAAGAGAGCCCTGGAGCAGAGCCTTGGGGGTTGAGGCCACAGAGGCTTGCTGAGTCACAGGGTGAAGGATATAAAGCCTAACTGCATCCAGATGGGGAAATAAAAGGAAGAGAGATCTCAAGGATAGGCACTAAAATCACTTCCAAAACAGCATCTTCCTTTTGGAAGCAGAAAAGGGAAAAAACAGCTCAAATCAAGAATGTGATTTTAACAGCCTCCTCAAAATGCCTCCTTCACCTCCTTAGATGAACAAAACAAGGACTACCTGCATCTCAGCCTTAACCAGACAGTTGGACAGCAGGGTTATCCAAAACCATCCCAGTCATGGACAACACAGCAAATCCTCTGCTTGAAACAATGTCCAGACATCCAAACACTGAGTCACTTCAGCATCCCAGCCAATGTGTCCTTGAGGGAGAGAAGCCAGACACTCAGCTGGGACACCCTGCAATGCCAGACGCCCTCGGGGGGGCAGAGCCCCTTCAGAGCAATGCCAGCCAGAGTGAGGATCGGTGATAAGAGGTGGGATGTTACATCACTTCTCAATCTCTCTTGCCCTTTCATCTTCACACTACCCAGCACCTCCAGCAGCCTGGGCAGCAGCCCTTTCCATCCTCCTATATTGCTTTGGGAACAGGGCATGTCTGTTTTTATCTAACATCCCTAGAATAATTATCTGTGTGCACAGATTACTTGTGGCTGACTAGGTTTTGCCATCTTACCCCGATTTTAGATGAGGGCACCAGAACAGGTCAGTAGGTTACTAATAGGGTACTCAGTTCCCAAAGGCACCACATTAAGTGGTGAAGGACTTTAGAACTTATTTAGTACAAAGTTAAGTGCTGGATAAGGAAAGCATTAACATGCACAAGCCTATTACATTATTCCTTTCCTTATCCCCAGGCTGCGCCATTAGGAAAGTACATGAGAAACTGGAATTTTGCTGTATGGCTTCAATAGATGTCCATGTGCTTCTCAAGGACTTTTTGGATACAGCTTTGTGGAATGCACAGCCCAAAGTCATTATGTTCTGAAGGAGTTGTTGAGTTGTCTGAAAGCAGACAAATGGAAACAGAACCCTAACCAAAAATAATCACTTTTGCAAAGAGGGATTTTTGAAATTCAGGAAATGCATTACTAAAGCCAGAGAACTTAAAACTCACATTTTGCATTCCACCAAAGCAATGTGGATGGGCTTCCTTGGAGAGAAAAAAAAACAAACACCAAAATAAAAACCAACTAAAAAGAAAAGTACATGTCCACCAAGTGGCTTTGAAATTTCCAACCCAAACACCAAGATGGCCCCTTGGGCTGGGACAGTGTTGTTTCAATTAGTGCTGCTCTGCCCAGCCTAATTGCAAGAGTTTGGAACAGCCAACATTCCCAAAGGGCCATGAGCTCTTCCCCCTATTGTTTTAGGCTCCGCATTGAGTGAGCAAGTGGAGGAATACCAAAGACAAACAGGGAGGAAGCAGCTGTATTCACTTTCCCTAAGGCTATTTCTGCCGAGTCTTAAAATAATATTAAGATCCTTCACCCTCCTCCCTGTACGTTTTCTACCACAGATGCCAGGTTTGCCCCAAGTTGTGACCTGGCACTGCAGCTCCTGAATGGAAGCCCTGCTTTAAAAGGCAAGATCTAATGTGGGCAGGTGAAAGAGAAAGCCTCACAGCTCCTGCTGCGAGACAGCTGCCTTTGGGTGAGTCCAGGGGAGAGTTTGCTCTCTGCAAACAAGGGCTGGAAACACTTCAGCTCCAGCCTGAGTATGCATTGAGGGGAAGCAGTCCCTCAGAACCCCCTCTCTGCCCTTCATTTTGAAACAAGTCCCTCAGCAGGCTCCAGCTCAGCATGTACTGTCAGTTCACTCATGACACGTGCTAGTGTTGCTTTTCTGCCAACCCTCTTCAAAAGCAAAAAGGAGGAGATGAAAAAAAGAAAAAAGTACAGCAAAAAAATGATGCCACTCTCAAGAAATGGCACTTTAGGCAGTCTCCACTACATCAGTAATGACAGCCAATAGTGCCTCCAAGGACTTGCTTTCTTCCAGTCAATACTACATTCTGACAGCCAGTTTCTTCCTGGGATCCATGAGCCTCTCTTCCAGATTCAATCTTGCTCAGACAATCATTCCTCCGAGGCTTTTATCCAGCTTACAGATAGTTCTGAGATACAAGAGCCAAACTGTGAAGAAATCTTTCTGCTGCTCTCCAGAAATGCACTTCTTCACTAAGTGACTTTTCTTTACCCATCAGGGTCACACACAGCACTAAGCAAGTCAAGGGTCATAAGAAATACAGCAGAGATGCTTAAACAAATACCTCATCCTGGATTCCACACAGCTTAGGCTTCAGGTGATCCTCTCCTACAGCTTTCCCTTAAGGGGATTTACCACTACACTGGCTTGCAAACACATGCACAAGAGGAAAGCAAGACAGAGAACAGGACCTTCTAAGAAGATACCATGACTTAGTCTACAAAATTTACTGGCTTGGCTGCCTGAGCTAGAGCCGAGATCATACCCACCAACATCTGCCACCAGTTTTGGTGTCTCAGCAAGAAAAGTCCCATCTTGTTTAAGATTCACCTCCATCATTAAAATCATCCTTAGCGGACAGTCCTTTTGCTCAGGCACCAAGGATGAAATACACAGTCATCTTTAAAGAGGGCTTGCAGAAATCATGTACTAATATAATTAAGTTCAGTGCAACAAGCCCCTGGCCTTCACCTGCAAAGACACAAGTGTAATTGCAATATTAAACAGACACATGAAAGGCCTCCAGGGCATAACAGGTTTTGCAGAGATCAACAGCAAGTTCTGTGCCTTGGCAAGCGCAGCCTCAGCAGTTTCCACACCAAAAGGGAGGTGCTTTGTGATCATCTCCACCGATGTCCCTATTTTACTCACAGCCTTGTATTTCAGGAAAGCCATCTCTGCTATAAACCCTGGAGAGAGCTGTTTTTAAGGTACATTCAGTAAGGACCTGCTCGTGCTTCTGCAGCAGCCTGGTTGTAATGTACCTGCCTGTTCTGTGCTGGCAGGAGGAGCAGAGGGGCTCCTTGCCAGATGGTGAGCATGGGGAAAGAGAGCCACAGTAAATTAACCTGCTGCTCCCACTTGGGAAGGCCACAGCAGGAAAGTCACGTTGCAGTGGTGTCCTTGAGGTGCTACTCCTTTCCTATATGTCAAAAGCCTTTTATGACATGAAAACTGTCTATCAGAGAATGTCTCATCAGCTAAACTGGGCTCTGCCTTATTCATCACCAGAGCCTCTGCCCTCCTCCCTGCACATCTGACACCTGAAGTGAAGGAGTGAACACCAAGCCCCACAGCTGATGTTGTTCAATGAGTAGATGAGAGCAAGCCTGGGAAAGAAGGAATGAGATTTTTTTCCAGCACCCTACACCTTACACCTACCTCTGCAGTGCCAGTAACAGAGCATTACACAGCCACAGGCAAGACTTTGCAGTGTCACAGAAAGTTCACCACCTCAATGTGAGAACGTTGGTGACTGATGGGGTCCAGGGAGGGAAGGATTACTGTTGTTTGTACAGCTTTATGGAGGAAGCTGTAAGAGTGTTCTGTAGATGAAATCAGTACATATTTGCACATTAATGTAATTTAACCTGAACTCGTTCTTCCTTTTAAACCTCTGGAGTGGCAGGGAAGACCCATAAGCAAACAGGCAAAGAACATCTTTATTAGGGAAAGGCTAAGGTGACAGTCTGTAACATGGCAGGCAGCTAAGGCTAGCAGGAGGCTGTAGATCCATGGAAGAACAAAGATTGCAGCAATGAAGTATCTCAAAAGTGTTCTCCAGTACCCATATAGAACAGAGACTTTAACCTGGCAAATGCAGTTAAAGCAGTGTAATCCTACACACTCAGGAATAGCTTGTTTGCATGGCTGTTCCCTTAGAAGGAGCTGCTTTACCAAAAACAGATGTTCACACAAAATCCCCAGAGGCTTCTGAAAATCCCCTGCAGTTAGAAGCTGTCATGATCAGTATTTTGTACAAAATAATGCCAAGGACTGCTCAGTTCCCCACAGGGCAAGGTAGTTCTTTAGAGATTTTGTTACCTCAGCCCTCCTCTCCTCGTTCTGCTGATCCAGGACAAACTCACCTTGGTGGCCACAGCAGTGAGGACAGGCTGACTGTGCTGCTTGGCTTTGTCCCAGCTCAGCCTGTCCTTCCCCAGATGGTGCAGGAGCACCAGAAGTCACCTCGGGTGCTGCAGCTAATTCAGCAAATACGAGCAGAGACTGCTTTAGCTTGTCACACACACAGCCTCAAATACCGTTCGTGGCCCTGTGACCTCTGTCTCTCACAAAACCTGTGTGGAGATGGCCCTTCCAGTGCCATGCACCTCAGCAGACCCACGCCTCCAGAGCAGCCATGGCCACCAAACAGCACAGGCACGCCCTGAGCTGAGACACCACCAGCAGCAATGAGGGGAGTCTCTAAGGGCTGTCCATGCAGCTCAGGCAGGCGTTCCCAGTCACACTGAGCCTCTTGCTGTCACTGCTGGGCAGATCCCAATGTCTGGCACAGGCTCCCACCCTGCTGCATTCACAGCCCTGACAACATGACTCCAGGCCTAGAGCTGCCAGCTTTGTCCAGCTGGAGTTAAAGGTCTCTAACAGTACCAATGATCACAGCATTCCTAGGACGGGACTGACTCCGAACAGACCAAGGAGTGGACAGAGCTGAGTCAGACGGGATAAACTCTTGGCATAACCCACTTAGAAGAAAGCTACCTCCTCAGCATGAGGAGAAAGGGAAGGAAAAAAATAGTATCCTGAGCAGTAATTAAGGACATTGCTAAGGAAAATGTCCTTAATGAGTTGTAGGATTTGCCATCACAGCTTTGGGGTGAAGCTGCAGAGACAGGACGCAGAGCTCTCTCCCCCACACAGTCCCTTCATTCTGTGCTGCAGCCTGCAATCAGGGAAAGCATTCCAGCACTCCTCCAACCTCACAAGCCACAGCACTGCTGTTACCCAGCCCTCTGACCACAGCTCCTCCAGTCAGGGAATCCAGAAGCAGTCTGGTCTAGAAGCAGGACATTTTGCCTGGGCCCCCTGGGACTCAGATGTGCAGCATATCCCAAATGCCTGTGATCCTGCGCTGTTGCCCTTGTCCCAGCAACAGCTCCCAGGGGCTGAAGCACAGGACAGTGCCCAGCTGAGCCACCAAATCGAGGGAAGCATGCTGCTTCCTGCCAGGTTGACTGCACTAAAATTACACAAGGAGCTTCAGTGCCTCTGGTAAATACTGCACAGACTTGTTTAGCCTGTGGCTCTTTACACGCACCCACCAGACTCCTTAGATGTTCCAACACAGTGTTTCCTATGGAGGACAGAGCTAGGAAAGGCTGAGCAATGAAAGCAGAGATTGTTACCAGCTTTAAAAGGCTTTGGATCATGCCAAGAAAAAGTTTCACTGTTTTGGTTGCTTCAGTGTGATAATCCCACATCTTTTCTATAATAATCAGATGCTCCTACACTGCAGTCAGCAGTAGAAGACAAAATGAGTAGTAAAGAGACGAGCAGCAATCTCTTTAAAGAGCTGAGAGGACTGCCAAGAATATTTGTAATCTGATTTCATCCCTGCCTCCTTGCCTTCCCTGACCTGTCACTGGAACTCAGGGTGATCTACCCAGTGGGTTTCAGGTTGTGGTACACAGATCTCTTCTAAGCAAACCAAAGGGAAGCAAACTGATGGGCAGGCTGAGACTCAGTACAGGCCTGCATCGCTGACCTGCACCAATCCATTAGCTCATTTATGAAGCAGTTTCACTTTATTACTGGTCACTGAAAAAAATTTAGTCTAGACGGGTGATCTCTTTATTTTAGGGAAAAGATCCACTTAGTAAACTATGACCTGAACATCAATTCCTCACTATCTACAGTGCCAAAGACATAGCTGAGATTGGAACAAATTTCTAATAATTTTTTTAAAGAGACTTCCATTGAACAATATTGGAGGTGCACTCCCTCATGGGGAAAGAAAAAATTATTTACCATTTGCTCTCTGTCATAGCAGAGATGAACTGTCAGAGCCCAGTGTGGCACTCTCTGTGCAGGACAGCAAGAACTGCAGCCACTTGTCACCTCCTCCCTGCAAGTCCAAAGA
Source organism: Monarcha castaneiventris obscurior (assembly GCA_026261815.1). Taxonomy (NCBI): domain Eukaryota; kingdom Metazoa; phylum Chordata; class Aves; order Passeriformes; family Monarchidae; genus Monarcha; species Monarcha castaneiventris. The sequence goes on from JAMPIT010000485.1 coordinate 6,280,098, forward strand.
GACACAGGCAGATGATCTTTGTGAGGCATGTAATATAACACACACAAAAAGCAAAAAAGCCACGCCATGATTCGGTGGCAGCACAACTGTCTTGCCTTGCACAGGATTGCTCTGCACAGCCACCTTTTCTGCAGAATGCACAGTAAAACAGCTGCAACAAGCAGCTCGATGCCTTCAGAGGGATAATAATCTTGACAGTAAAAATATGAACCCAGCACAGCTATTTGTGCTCATTTACAAACAAGACACTTCACTAACTTACGCTCATTTGCACGTGACAATTGCTGGAGTATTTACTGTACTTTGGGGTGATCAGAACAGCTTTGGAGCTGCTGTCCTGTGACCATCATAGCGTACAATTAAATACATTTCATTACTCATTTCAGGAAAGGCATCCACAGTTACAAAGGAGAGGCTGAAGTGCATGACAGGAGTGTTACATAAACGTTATTGATTCCATTTCTCCAAACGTTCACAATAAACACACCAACTGGTTTTGCTGAACAGTATCATGCATCATTCAGCTTTCCAGCAGAACATATCAGACATCAGCTATGCACAGTGTGTTCACTGGATGCTGCCATGAAGGACTGAGGAAGGGTGAAGTGGTGATCAGATAAAGGGTGTGCATTCACTCGCCCAGCAGCAATGCAGCAGCAGCAGCTAAATTTCCCAGAGGCAGCAAAAATATAGCAGTACTTCTCAGACAGAACTTACATTCTAAAATATATCTTAAATCAGCCTCTTTCTTGGCAACATCTGTAGTGACACAGGAGTCCTGTTCATCAACATGGCAAAAAAATCTCCACCCTAGTGCTATAATTGGAAGTAGTCACAGCAAAGGAGGAGGGAGAAGATATCTTGTTCTTCCCCCTTAGGAAGAAAAGATCCAACTGCTTAATGTGGTCACACAGCAAAAAAAAATCACAGCATTTTTGTGTTAGAGGCAGGAAAAACAATGCTGAGGAGAAAATATCACCAAAAAGCGCAACAGATACTTATGGGCAGATCATCTGCAAGAGAGGGCGTTCCAAAAAACAAACCAACCCATGTGGCCAAGCACAAGGATAATGTTGTCCTTGTTTCACCCACACCTTCTTTCCCAATATGTCTCTTTCTTCATCAGCTAGAGATCTGGTAAAAAATTTACATTTAAAAAAAAGAAGTAAAATTATATAACTCACGATTCTCCCATATGCTCAGTGCCTGTTAGCTCACAAACCATGGAACTGTGTTAACTGGCATGGCAAGGGGTGGATGGACACACAAAAAAGTAACAAAGACCAGTTTTGGTATGTAGGGCCTTTGGGTGATGAAGAAATCTGTTGCTACATGTTTTTAACACATAATGGTTTATTTTCCCTTACAGAACAGAGGGAGAAGAACAGGGTGCTGAAGATGTGAAATACTAACCACTTTGATCTTTCAAGGGTTTGAGAACAGAATTTGTGCTTTGATACATCTAGCTCCATAAATCTCAAGACACAAGGACAGAAAAATCAATGGGTAAGAGAGATGGATCACTCACTGGGAGGGAGAGAAACGAGTCAGCTTGTATCCGATCGGCCGACGAGGCCTGGGTAATCTGTCAAAATGCATTTCTCAGGGGCAATAATCCCTTTCACCAAGGGGGAGAAGCCACAAGTACCAAGGAGGTGAAAACTAAATGAGGGAAGGTAAGAATTCTCAAAACATTTTGGGTAATTTTTTGTATTTTAACTCTGAAGCATTGTTCTTAACTCTTTCACTCCATTCAAGAAGGACAGGACAGCACAGACAGGTTGCAGCTTCACTGCTGTATCCCACTTCAAATGTGATTAACCAAAAAAAAATACCCTATATGTTATTTGTTATAAAACTCAGAACCAGAACAGGGAAAGAGAATGAACCCTTGCCCTGCTAGGAAGAAGGAAAATGGCATGGAAAATCCAGCCAGCTGCCTGCAGCAGCCAGCTCCGTGGGCAGGACTGGATGGCATGTCCCACAGTGCTGCCATCACCTACACACCCCAGCTGGCACCTGCCCTCAGAGAGAGAGATCAGCAAATGCCTTGGCAAGTCACACTCAAACCATTTACAGTCTCCTTCAGTAGTTCAAGTTTCCCCTCTAGTAACTCAGCTGCTCCACCCTCACGTATTTTTAGCATGCTTAGGTAAGACTTTTCTGGTATTTCCTCACATCACAATTTCACCTGTTGCATCTTGCAGTCAACCTGGGTGGGGCTTTTTTCTCTCTCATTTTCCTCCCAGAGCATTTTGTGGGCAAGCACCTACTTAGGTGTTGGATGGGGGCCACAAGGAGGAAGGGGAAGCAGGTGGTAAAGAACTGGAGATGCTTTTCCTTCTGTTTTTCTGTGCTGGCAACCATTACTGAAATGCCACACCAAAGCCACCCTCTCTGAAAAACCTGAGCGGGTACAAACGCAGAGGCCCATCTGCTTAGCAACACATGGTGCCAGCAAACAGTTTCCAAGCCTCGGGCTGAGGCTCGCAGCTATGGCAAAGGCACGTTGGGCTCCCAACTCCACAGACAGGCATCCAGATAGGGGGCAGGGCAAGAGTGGCCTTCCCACAGCAGGCAGGGGCCACCAGCAGGGCACAGCTCTTTCCCTTTTGGCAGCTTCAGACAGCAGCAACGTGCTTTAGGATCTTGTATCTGCTGAAATCCTATTCAGATGCAGCCTTTTCCTCTGCTCCTTCAGTACAAGGCTCCTCTGTGCAAGAACACCTTTCCTAGAGCACAGGAGCAACATCTCCAGTCAGAGACAAGATTCTCCCCCTTCTCCCCATCCAAAACATGTCTTCAGATTTTCCCAAATGCATTTTGACACCTGACCTGCTCTCCAAGCTCATAAGAATTGAATCTTTACAGCATGAGCTACACCTTACAAATGTCCTATTATAGGGGTGCTCCCTGATTTCCTGCTCTCCTTCTCATCTCCCAGTGAACCCCTTCACCATTCTCAGTGTCAGCCTGTCCCCAAGTGCTTACACCTCTTTCCTGGAGCTCCTCTGCTGTGCTGGGCAAGGAATGAGCCTCACTTGTGCTGTCCCACATTGGTCGCCTGCTGCCCTGACACAGCTCAGGCTGACAGCACTGCAGAGAGACTGGCTTTATGGGATGTGACTGCAGGATTTCTGATGCATGTCACCCTTGATGCCAGCAGCCACAACAATTCCCTGCATTAGCAAAACACAATGAAAGCTGTCCCGTGGGTCACCCCACAGGTCAGGGTATGGGAGCTGCCTTGCATAATGCGAGTCAAAGCACTGCCAGGGAAACCTACAGGAAGGTTAGCTTTGTCTGAGAATAAAATCTTGGGTTAAAACAGATGAAATCCCACCCAAGGAAAAGCATCTGAACGCTTTGCTCAGAAGCCCTCCCCAGGACAGACATCCTGGGTGCAGCCCAAACACAGCATCCCACAGCCCTGCTCTGGCTTGGGAAAATGCAGAACAGGTGGAGTGCCTGACCAAGAGATGTCCTGCTTTTTGACATCCAAGTGCAGACAGGGATCAATCCACAAATCAGGACAAATAGATGCAATTGAAGTTAACACAGCTATGGCTGTTCATGCCAATCCAGGTTGCTCTACAGGGTGACAAAGTTCTGGCACTTGAAAAACTCTGTGGATCCAGTGGAACTTCAGAGAGGTTTATAATAGAGAAGAACACACTTGGTGGAAAGTTAACCAAAAAACCTGTGCCAAACATTAAAAACTGGCACAAAAAGCCAGAGAAAGCCAAGAATGGACAGAAAAAAGGAAAAAAAACACAGAAATGCCTGAGTGATCATAAGGAAATGATGTTTTGTTATGTGATCCCAAGCCCTCTGCCATAGGTGTCATATAAATAATTATTAATTATGTTGTTGATTATCTGTGTGAGCAATAGAGCTAATGAGCTGCTTCTTACAGGATATAAATACAGCTCCTAAAGAGCAGGGCAGCCATTCTGCCAACGGCAAGCAATTTGAATTATTTCTTCTCTGCTGAGAGTTTGCTTTTTTTTTTTAACCTGAGGACAACCAATACACACTATAGATATTTGCTATTTAAAAATCTACTCCCTTCACAGTCCCAGCAGACATAAACTGAATTTCCTTTAATGACTGGGCCCAATTAACTGGAAGCTGGAGCTCCACTTTGAAAGCAGCAGGGTTCCTCTTTGGAGGCTTGGCCCCGATGGGCAGGAGACATCCAAAGGTTGAGGATTAAAGTTGCTTTGTTTCACTGAGCGTGTTCACCATACTGCAGGGTGGTTGGCATGGGAACACAGCTATGGAGCAGCCTGTAGTGCACAATAAACAGTCTCCATAAAATACAGAAGCAAATAACTGGAGAGATGAAGGGTAAACCCTTCACCTATCATTGGGAGAGCTCAGCAGATGGAGGAGGAAGGGGCAGCCCTTCCAATTCACAGCCCTTCATCCACACCTGCTTCCAGGATTTTTGTTTTAACATTAGTGCTTTAAGTGCACATGTGTACTCGACCCATTTCACCATCTGGTGTCCAAACCATGGGATCCAAAAGGAAATTTCACTTTAGCTGTGAAATTCAGCCTTGAATTGCCACATCTCTCAAGGTGCTGGTTAATCCTGTGACAGAATTTGAGAAGAAGGTTGGACTGCAGGGGCCTGAACATCCATCAATAAAAGGAAAAGGGCAAGTTTCCTCTACAGAAAAATACTCTTTTTTCTCAGAGTCATAGATATAGGTTAAAAGAGGTTGGACCCTCAGTCTAACTGACAGAAAGTGCAGTAACACATCAGGAATAGAACTTATAACCCTGCTGCTGCATAAGAGAGGAAGGGAGGGGAAAGGAAGAGGAGGAAGATGGAGAACTACCTTAGGAAACCTGTAACATCTCTACTAACACTCTGCTTTGCTGCTTCTTTTACAACAACAGGATTACCAGATGAAACACCACAAGCATCTTCTGGAAGTTCCTTTTTTATCTGATCTCATCCAGGGCTGTTGTTCCAGCATGCTGACCTTCAATCTGTAGAAATTTCCTGATCCTGATCGACTCACTCGATAAAACTTTCAAAACACTGACCCTGGGGATTTGCTCAAGAGACAGGAACGCAAAGACTCAAACAGGAAAAGCTGGAATTTATGGGCTTGCTGGCAGTCTGGCTGCAGTGTGGACATCAGTCTTCTGCACGGGCTGAGAAAGTCGTTCCTTGTTATGAGCAAGACAGACCAGAACAGACAGCATCATCTGTAGACCCAAAATTATGAATTCTAAATACCATCCAGCCCCTCCACCAGCAAAAGCAGAGACACATCTTACACCAACCTACCCTGAAGGCCTTCTGATGCAGCTTTGTCCATGGTTTTGAAGTGTGCAGTAAGAAATTGGTACATTTTCAGTCCTCTGAGGAACAATCTTTTTCTTAAAGAAGAAAGCCCACAGAGCACTGACACAGGAACTTTAAAAATGCAGCTTTAAAAGGAGCACCCTGGGCACTGACCTACACAAGCTGCTCCACTCAGCCAAGCCTTCCACTTCTTTATTAGACACGACCCAGAGTGCTTCACGTATTCCCCTGCATTTTAAAGGGGTCAGACAAGAACTCCCAAACAGGCTTAGAGTTGCCAAGGAGCCCTTGCTTTTTCCTCCCTCTTTTGTTCTTCAGTAGCCCTGTGCCGGGAGCAGGGCTCTGCATCCCGAGGTTATTACACATTTCTCTAATGGATCTCCATGCATAATAAAGTAGCTCATTAATGAATTGATTTGAAGGAAGAGTTCACTGCAGGGGCCAGAAACCCAAAGACACACGCCTTTGACTGAACAAATAAGTCACTTCTGCAGTATCACATTGTGCATCCTGCTGCTGAAGGCCCCATTAAATCACCTGACGCTGCTGCTGCCTGTTCTCCATCCTCACCATTATAAAAGATATATGGGAACTGCTTCTGCCTTCACAACTGCTTATTTGTGGAGGTCTGGTCTCATTCCTTACAGGCCTTTTCCATCTGGGACTGTCACGTCTGTGGTTCACGTTAAGGGAGCTTGTGATTCTAGCACCAGCTTTTGCAGTGTTTGAATTATTTGGATTGCAGCTCGTTTGGATTGCAGCTCGTTTGGATTGCAGCGAGGGACTGCAGGTCCTCCCTGAGGATTGTTACCAGCCTGAAAAATCTCAAGGCTGTGGTGTTTGCTTGCTATTGCTGCCCAAAATGAGGGAATCAAGTCTGAAAACAGCTGCCCTGAGCTGCTAACTGAATATTTCCAGATGATCCCAGGAACCTACCTCCATGCTCCAGCACTGAGCGCTACCTTGTAAACAAACGCCCTTATATAGGTCTGTGTGGGCAAAGTTAATTATCTCCAAATAGCTTCCAGAAGCCTCAAATCAATTTATGAAAACAAAAATTAACTTTCCATATAAACATAATTACAGTGAGACAACAGTATCCAGCCTGGTGCTACTGCTGTTTTTGGAAGCTGGGCAGAAAGCCAAATGAGTTCATTAGGCAGTGTAATTAATAATGGTTTTTTCCTGCTTTAGGAAGCCATTTATGGTCCTAAGAGGCAAAGGTACTGGGGAAAAAACCCACAGCTGACAAGTTTTAAAAGGTGCTTCTGCAACAACAATTTATTTTAGAGCCTCCATGAGAATATATATCATTTAATGAACAGAAAAAGAGCACAAAAGAAATAACACCGCAGCGAGATCTGTTCACTCTGCTCACAAAGATGCCTTGGAAGAATTTTCTTGAGAAGGAACCACCCACTTTCTGCTCCAGGAGTGAGCATCACTCACTTTCCAACCCAGGAGGCACAAAGCACCACATAATCATCTTCCCCTGTTCAGTTCCCCACGTCCATTGTGCCACGGCCCTAGAACAGCACAAGAACCTGAAAATGCGAGAGGAGTCCAGAAACAAACACCGTTTCATGGTTCTGATCCCAGTGTTTTGCTGGGTTGTTTCTTGCTTCTTCTTTGCTGGTGAAGTTTCTTTGGTTGCTAAGCCTATCTGATGGTGACTTCTCAGCTCTGAACTGCATTCTCTCGGGTTACAGAGACGTGCAAACACGGAGCACTTAGTCTCACCAAGTGGCAACACACAATCTGAAGTGGAGCTGGTGCACATGTGACAAAGCCCCATCCATTACCCCCTGTCCCACTAGGCCACAAAGTGTGTGTTGATGCTACCAAAGAAGTGCCAGCCAGTGTTGATGGATACTGCACTGGATGGTCAAGGCAGAAGAGCACAAGAGTTGAGCCACTTTTCACTGTGCACTCATTTCTGGGGAAGTAGAGGGTCAGAACAATGCAAGTCACCAAACGTCTACTTAACAGGACAAATTAAAAGCAGATAAAGACAGCATCCATCTCACCATCCACAGCTAAATATCTATGTGGCTCTGAGACACATAAAGGGAATATTTGGGTGTGCATGCCCCAAAGCCAAGAAAGTTGATGAGCCCTGCCCTCTAACACCCCAACTCAGTTTCTTGTTCAGATGCTTCAGCTCCCCAGAGCAGAGGGTAAATCCCCCTGCCATGGATTGCCCGGTGGAATACACAAACCCTGGCCCAGCCTCGCAGCACAGCAGCCTAATCTACTTATGAATGGCAGCAGAACTCCGAGATTGAATTACGAGGCAGGTATTCAATCAGGCAGGATGTGTAGCTGCTTTCTAACAGACTGGAGGATTAAGAGAGCGATAGAATACATCCTTTCCTTCCACATGACAGCATCTCCCTCTTCTCCCCTCCCCAATCAAGAAACTACCAGAGGCTGTCCTTAAATAGAAGAGGATTTGCAATGCTCAGGACCCACAAGAAGGATTAGAGAAAGGTTAAAGAGAACATGCATACCAAAGACAACTCTCCTGTATCATCCCCGGCAGAAGAATTATTAAACACTCTGTGTAAGACGGCAAAGAAACCTGAGCTACCAGGAGAAGAGGAGGTGCAGCTGGAGGAGCTGCCAGCTGCTCCATTTGCAGTGTCTGGGGTAAAACCACAGCACCTGTTTTTAGCAGAGCTCAAAGACAGGCTTCACAGTTTTTAAGAGGCCTGCAGAGTGTAGGGAATTGCAAGCAAGAGAGCCTGCAGTCATCTGGTTTGTATATTCCCCTACCACCCAGGGTTCACTGCCTCTAACTGCACTAGGTCCTGCACAAGCAGAAGACAGGAGAAGCCCCTATTCAAAAGAGCACATCATATGCAATGTAGAGATTCCCACTTTACCCACTGCTACCATTCCCAGGTACATGGAATGTCTGTGCTGTAGCAGAGCATGACAAGGAAATGTGGGAATTTACTGCTTAGAGCCTAGAGAAGAACCACAGTGCATGGATGTGAAAGTCATCTGATGGGAAAAGGCTGCAGTCTGGTATAAGAAGACAGAGGACAGCGTTTCACATGGTACAGGGAAGAAATTCTCTATCTGATGCAGCAGGATTACATCATGTCTGACGGCAGAGGCCCATTGTGCTCTCGCCTGTAAAGGAGGATTACTGTGTATCTGATCTGCAAGAAGGATTACTGTGTTTGAAGTGGGCTCGCTACCATCAGGAGGAACTGAAAAGCAGTAATATGCCGGTGGAAGTATCACTGGATTTGTGACAGGGCAGATGCAGAGCTGTGGATCACTCTGGCACTAACAATAATGCATTCACACATCGGAAGAGGGCCCCAGACCTCCTAGAGATGCTTTCAGCGTGTGCCACAGGCCCACTTCACTGCCAGCCCCCAACTCACTTGACAGGTCCCTGAACAAAATTTATGCCTTAGTCTATAGCAGAAGTCTGTGTACTTCTGGGAAGAAATGACAAATTTTCTTAATTCTCTTGATTTTGGGCCCTTTTCAGTCCAGTCTGACCCAGAACCTATGCTTAGCCCTTCCTTGGTCATAATTTCCCATGCTTGAATGACCAATTCTTTTTATTTATTTATAATTAAAACCTTAATTGGATTTGACAGTGATAAACATGCAATGTATTCTTTAATGTCTTACAGTATATTAACTCTGGGACATGTATCTATTGCATTCTCCATTATCAATACTTCGATAAACCTTCTGTTAAACCTTCTTATAAGAAAATTGAGTTCTCATCAAAATCTACAGGACTGGTCTATTACTGCAGGAACCATATCAGGGAAGACATCACAGCCACCCTAGCACAACGCAAACCAGACAGCTCTTAACACACCGGGTGGCATTTATCAAGGTATCGACTATCAATCATTGCAAATGGAACTGCAGGAGCAGGCAAGGCCTAGGGCCCTGCTGGGATCATGCAGGCTTTATTTTATTTTATGCTGGGTCATCCCTAGGTTTGTTTTCAATAATTTTCTTAGTTCCTTTCAAATACCATCCCACCAGCAGGAGAAACCCTGTGCCTCACCACCTGAGCTGAAGGTTCTGCATTCTACTCCACTTTCAGCCTTGGCAAGACTTGTTCCAGATAGAAGAGGGAGCCTATAGACTGCAGATAACCCTCACAGCTCCTCATCTGAGCTGCTAGGAGGTTCATCCTTAGGTTTGGCACAAAAAGAAACCTCTTGATTAATATTCACCCACAAACACGTTTCATTCTTTCGTCCTTCTCGCCAAATCCTCCTGCTACAATCCATCCTTCAGGGGGAAAAAACAACAAACCAGTAAAAGTCTTCAGGAAAGCAGGCAGACTTGCTGCACTCGTATTTGACAGAAGGGAGAACAGATTGGGACTCCATGAAGAGTGACTCATTATCAGCAAATAGTTTTAAGTGATGATTGTTTCATCACCACCCACCCAGCTCTTCCCTCTGTCTGCAGGCTAGCGCAAAAACTCACTGCGAGAGGATGACAAAAAAGAAAAATTAGGCAGACAACCTTACCTCTTGCTTCCTCTCCCAGGATCATGAGCAGAACTGTCTAAAAAGGGATCTGTAACCTTGGGTTACAGATTGAGAGCTTAAGGGTTTTCTTTTCTTCCAAAAGCAGTGTGTAATATTGTCTCCCTTCTTAACCTATCCAAGAAAACACTGAAAAAACATTTTCAGATAGCTGCCCTTTTCCTGTACAAACATATGCTGAGCCTAACCCTTAGGGACACTCACACCCTTGCAGTCATTTAGCAGATAAGCCCTTGCTGTAGGATCAAAGCTCCGTTGCAATGTGCCAATTGATGTTGCTGTAAATGAGCATTAGCACATTTGGGATCCAGCAGGACTGGTGCCTGAAGGTGAAGAATCCCATACTTGGAGTCAAACACATCAAAACTCCATCAATAGCAGGGTACAGAAGGTTACAGCAGCAAAAATGAAACCCTGGCTGTATCACGTTGCTCTCAGCAACTACTTCCAGCAGCGAGCTGCGTTTAGAGCAGCTGCAGAGCAAATGGAGAGAGAGGCAAAGAGCAGAAAATCATCACACACACTCTACCTAGAGAGGGGTTTTGAATTGAAATGGCCCAAGGGCAACCATATTAAAAAAAATGGAGCTGTCTGGCTCCAGGCACAACAGACAAGCTTCTCCTCTCATAAGCAGGAAAAAGGGAGAAGGCAAGAGAACAGGGCAGCCCCCCATGGTGGTGCTCTCCCACCCACGCAGCAGAGGCAGCAGGGTCACAGACTGGGCTTTCCAAAACCGTGACCTCTCCTGTCCACTTGTCCAGACAATAAAAAGCTGCTTCAGGTTCCCAAACGCTTTCAAAAGGATCCTCTGCAGGGAAATCTGCTCACTGAAGAGCTATTCCAGCACCTTCCCAACCCTTGCCAGGCAGAGAGGCACACAGGAGTTCTGTTATCAAAAGATAATCACATCCCCGGGGCATTACCAAGCCTAAAATGCAGCTGTGCCTCCGATCCTCTGGGTGCAGTTACCTCCTCATTCACCGTGCTCCCACCTGCCCTCAAGCTGCCTTTAGTTCTATTAGGAAATTGTTTGTACCTCTACATTGCTATAAATTATTGAGCAGTATCTGAAGCCCCAGAAGGCATTATTTCACCTATCCAAAATGAGTAAATAAATAAAACCCCTTTCCATCAGAACATCCACTTAGACCTGAATATTCCAAAACCAAACAAAATTTACACAAAGCCTTAAAAAATTCCTTGTGATATTAAACACAAACCCACACCATCAGAAACGGCTCACAACTCCTATCATTTCAATATCCAGATATGCTTGCAGGCATTTTGCATCTCAGCTCCCAGCGTGGGTTGTATTTTGCAGGCTTCACGTCGCTACCAAAGCTGGAGACAGCCGTCATTGACTCGTTTGCCAAGCAGTGATACAAACTTAAAATACTCTTCAATTGCTTTTTTTGTACTGAGGGCTATCAGCCTCATCTAGTTTCTAACCAGCGAGATCTATATCTTTTGATTTCTTCGGAGACTCTGAAGAATATAAAACCAGGTACAGTGGAAAGGAAGAATCATGCATAATTTCTCCTCAAGAATTTAGTGATAGGATTCAAGGCCAGATGAGTTTGAGATGATGCCAGCTATCTGTTGTCAGGGAGGGGCAGAGCCAGCTGATCATCTTCAGGATCATCTTCAGGATTTGACCAGAACAAAACCACACTGCCATGCTGGCAGCTGCCACCACTTTGGCCAAAGGGACTTTAGAGGTGAACTGAAGTTGAACAACTTCCTGTTCTTAGCTCTCTGCCCACTATCCCTTAAAACATCCCTACAGCATGGAGGTAGGAAGCAAGGAGAGAGAAAAACTGCAGTCAAAGTGACACAGCTGACCTCCCTGCCTGACAGAGGTAGTCTGAAAGTCTCCATTATCCAACAACTCAATCCCTGCAGGGTCATGCAAGTCACCCCACAGGCCAAGGTCACCCTTAATCTCCATTAGCATCAGCCCTTGTTTATTTTCCAACCTTTACTCCCAGGAAGCTGAAAGCCCAAAGCAGGGCAAGAAATACAATTCCTGTCCCTGGACACTTACTGCATTATTAAACATGGATTTAAACAAGGTTTTCTATCTGTATGCTAAAACACTTTTTTTTTTTTTTTTTTTTTTTTTAAAGACAACTTTGCCTGAGGGAAACCACTCTTTGTTTTGGCTTAACTGAACACCCATTAATTTTATAGGAAGGGCTAGGGGGAAGGGCTTGTGTCTCCACGGATTTATAGTCTTTTCATGCCAACTGGGAAGGAAATTCTCACATGCTTATGTAGCATCAGACTTCTCCCACAAAGCTCATATTTACAGAAGAATGCAAAGCTCCCCCAGGGAGTCTAGGAGCTGATGAGACTATGAGGATCTGTTATTTATATTATAACTGTGCCCAAGATTTTTGGACATTGCACACATTCAGGGGAAGATGCAGCCCCTCCCTGACGGGGTTCACGCTCATAGCGAATTACTCACTTGCATGGAAATCAGCATGAGTTACACGTGTTTTTCTGGAACAGAGCTATTAGTTCACACAGTCAGAGGCAACCTGATGCCTCCATCTCCCCACTCCAGCAAACAATGAGCCTACTCATCGGATCATGGCTGCTATGCCCAAACTTGCCAAACAGGATTGTGGTCGAGCAACAGAAGAGCCATCCTGTGCCAGATGCACCAACAAACACCCCCTGGGAGCAACTCCACTGGAGCTGGTCACTGGTGCTGATTGTGAAAGAAATTTGTGTGCAATCTGACTGATTTTATGAACTTGCTGGATTCCTGAGAGAACGCTGAATCAACCAGCTGCCGACAGAGCTGGTGTCATCACCTCATCTTCAAGCCACAACTGATTCATGCCAGTTAAGGTAACCTGTTTTCCACTTGCATGTGCTGGGAGGCAAAACGAATGGGATGAAGCAAAGCTGCAGCACAGTTTGCCCTAGGCCAGAGAACCCTTTTTTTTTTTTTTTTAATAAGAAAATCTTTATTGAAGGGAAACAAGTTATGTCACTGACTCGAAGGCACCCATTGAGCTTACAGAGCCTTCCAGAATGAAAAAGGCTGATACAGACATTATCTTTCCTTTAATTCACTTTGAATTTACCTGGAAGTATCTGATGTAGGTACATTGAGAGCTTTCTAAAATATCTGCCCACAAGAGAAAGGAAGGGAGGGGGGAAAACAGCACAAAGACTCCTCAGGAATGGACAAGAATGGGTAGGGGAAGAATGGAAAATGCCAGTAAGGGTCAAACACAGAGTGACTTTTGCAGGCTGGAAAATCCTTTTCCTATTTGCAATGCATGTGCAGAACACAGAAGTGATGGACTTCCAAATACAGAAAGCAAAATGTGGATTAGAATGAAAAAACTCTTTCTACCAGAAAGAACAGAATTTGTGAATAAGATGCCATGGCACCTCAGCTTTGGAGATCTGCAGAGCGTTGCCCAAGTGCACATGGGCCCACACAGGCTGAGAAAAGGAGGTCCCTTCCAGTCCTACAATCAACAGAGAACTTCTGAAAAGAAGTGGTGAAGAAATTCAAAGCATTTCCTGATGGCAGAGCTCTGGGTGAGGCACACGAGGAGTGTCACCGCGACATCCCAACCTCAAGCACACACCAGACAGGCTGCATGTGAATGACAGAGCTCCAGGAGGCAGCCGGAGCCTGCTCAGGGACCAGCAGAGCCCTCCCATCCTCACACCAGATTTGAGTACGTCTGTGTCGTGGACTGAGACCAGAGGCAGCACAAGCAGAAACAACTGTATTTCCCAAATCTTGCCCGGGGCAACTCTGCACGCGGGATTTAGCCAGAAGTGCTCTCAATCCTGGAGCAAATCTTCACACAGTGCAGGTTCTCCTGGAGGTGATCTGAGCATCCCTGCCCTCAGGGCAGCAGGCGAGTGCCTACCAGCTCCCTTTCCACATCGGTTTTACTTTTTCTCATTACTTTTAACTGCTGATAGGAAGCAAAGCCCGTTGTCATACAGGGGTTTGTAAGTGATGAACATTTGTCTTTCTGCCTACGGAAAGCTGCCAAATCATAAAGCTCCATCCTGTTTGTAAAACAAGCCCTCGGGTATTATTTTTCCTAAAGTCAATGATGTCACAGAAATACTACTTGAAAACAGAATCTAAAATTACACTCTTGAGTGCAGCGCATTCTGGAGTTTTCATTGGCACTGCTAAAATTGTTCTGTTGTGTTTTTCTGGCACAGTCCATAGTCAGATAATTGCTTGGGGCTAATCTTGAGAAGGCAAAATACACACAACCAGCACAATTCCACTTCTGCTCCATCTTCTATTAAGAAACAAATATTCTCCACAGCGTGAAGTCAGGTTATCTTTGCCAACAAACTCTACTAAATGGAGCAGAGTGAATTTGGGGGAGCAGGGGGTGGAGTGTACAATTTTGGCAAGGCAGAAAGCTTTTGTGAATTATTGCAGAGCCAAACTGTTAGCGCTTTTTTTTTTTTAAGGGGAGAAGAAAGGCTATAACAAGAGGTCAAAGAGTTTTGTTTAGTCTGAAAGATTTCTGAATTAATTTCCCCTCCAGAAATACATGTGAATGAGGGAGAAAAAGGGACACCTAGGCTATTTAGCCTGCTCTGGCTCCAAGCAGAATTTCATGACTGTTCCAGACAAGTTCAATCAGCCATTTAAAGACCTTTCCACCTCCTATATTTACTGTGCTATAAAAGATTTGCTGTGCAGCATTATTCCACCCTAGTTCCAGTAGCAGTGCCAAGAGCCAGAGCACACCAAGCCATGTTGGTGAGGTGGTAACAAGCAGTGCCAAGTCCAGCTTTCAAGAATATACTTGCAACACCACCAGCATGATGGAGCCAGATATTGTGTCATTCGAGCACATATTCACTATACCACGGCTGGCAGAAACACCCATCACTCCCAGATGGTGTTTTCACCTCAGCTTTGCTGCTGGGTGACTTAGAGAGACTCACTGCATCTCCTGCAAGCACCTATTCCTTCACATGAGTATCTCTGTGTGGGTGAACAGCCTTCCTTAAGCAAAGCAACACATGCAGTTTGATTTAATACACTCTTTTCAAAGGTCTTGCACAAGTTAATACACCTTTAGAGGCTGCGTAGTTGGCTTCCACCTGTGAGGAAGTATTGTATTGGAAGAATAAAAAAAACCATATGACCACCAAATTAAGATACTGTCACTGAATTTGAGGACCAGAGCACCTAGCTTGGATCTCAAAAAGTCATCTGTAGTATTTAAGCTGTCAAAATAACACAGGCTGAGACTTCTATAAGAAAGATCAACCTCCTGGACTTGGAGTGAGGAAAGCAAAGAGCCTGGTAAGACCCAGCAACTCATGCTGAACCAGTATTTCTGGCTGCACATGGCAAAGTTCACATTCCTTTTTGAACAGAAAAGCAAAAGCCTGCAGAGGAGAAAAGCTGGAGAGAAATACAGGGGATGTCACCTCCCTTTTATATCCCATATTCCATACCACCAGATGTTCCTGAATCAGTGTACTGAATACCTACAGTCATTTCAAACATGGGATGCTAACTTGCTCCAGTTTCTGTGAGAACGCTGAACCAGGCTGAGCCCCAAAGCCAAGCAGCCCCCAGCAGGTACCAGCCTGCAGCACAACCCAGCCTGCCACCTCTGCAGCTGGGGCAACACATCCCATTCCTCCATCCCCTATATATTAGCACAAGGACAAATAACATTCTATAGGGGGAAAACTGCAGGATGTAAAATCTGCTTATTTAGGTGCACTGCCAACGCTTCCCAGTGAAACCATCCCAGCTTCCAGCCAGCTAAGAGTTCTAATTAGAATATGAAGAAATTCAGCTTCAGCTGTCAAGTGAAATACTTGAATTAGCCACAAGCCATGGTAATTTGGGATCCTGGTTTCTGTCATCCCCTGCAAAGCTGACACTTCTGAAGTATGTAACTTCTGCAAAGGAGAAAAGTCAAGTTTGTTCAGGACAAGGCCCCAACAGAGTTTATTTGTTTGCAATCTTTAGGGACTGCTTAGCAAGTTCTAGAAACAGGCAAAATAGAGATTAATATGAAGAATTTCATTGATTTAGTCCTTCAAGGAGACTTTGCACACAAACCCACCTTCCCAAAACAGCACTCTTCAGGTAACACGAGTCAAGGCATAGCCAGGGCAACAGAGGGAAAGTCTGCTTACAGCCCAGGAAAAAGGGAGTGGAAAAGCTGAGAGCTATTTTTAACTCTAAACGCTGCACTACAACCAACCAACAAAACAAAGTGAGCTTCCTACCCGTCAAGGACTGCTGTTATAACTTAATTCAGAGAAATGTAGCATAATTTCAGAGAAATGATGGCATTTTTTGTTGGCAGACGTTCTAATGCTGCAGCGATGCTTGTTTCTCAAATGCCAATAACTTCTATTTAGGTTTCTCCTGAGCAACCTCTCTGTGAGCTGGGACCTTCCTTGGGAGCCACAAGGGGAGACATCTCTTTCCAAGCAAAAAGACTCTGTAGCTGTTTCATTGTCTCTCCAGAAAAAAGAAGGGGGAAAAAAAAAATCTTACTGTGTGCCTTCCTCAGCAATTTATCTAAGAGGCCAAATGCCTCCAAGACAGAGATTAATATTTCAAATAAAGTCCCCTGATTATCCTCACAAAGCTTCCCAAAGGGGCTGGAAGGAAAGAGATGCTCTGTGCTGATCTGGACCGCTGGATTCCCTCAAGGCAGATTGTTACACAGTGACATCAGAAAACACTCCAGCTAACAACAGACCCTCTTACTTTCTTATTTTCTTTGTGAGGCTTGGAAAATCCCAACCCCAGCCACTCCTGCTTTATTTTGGCACCTTTGATATTGATCCCAGCTGAAGCCAGATACCACAGAGCTGAGGAAACGTTAAAGAGAAATGCACCACACTTCATCAAAACTCAAACACCAAATCCTCACAGTTTGGGCAAGTACACAAGTCAGGTTTGTTTCATCTGGAGGTTGATCCTAATTAGAACAAGCAGATAGGTAAAGAAAAATATATGCACAGCCCAAGTGTGCAGCTACTCAGGGAGCACAGAGGTCAGGCATCAGTCATACTTCAACCACTCAGACCCTGTGATTTCAGGCTGGGATCAGAACACAATGCTGAAAATAAAAGTGAATACCTGGAGATCAGGCTCAGCACAGGAGCAGAAGTTTTAGGAGCCCCCAGGAAAGCCAGCACTTAAACACTTTAGGTTCCCATCCTCCAGGTTCAGATCAGCCTCTGCATTTGATGCCAAACCAAAGCAGAATCCCAGGTTTCTGGGGTTAGGTCAAGTCTAGCTTATTTCACTGTAGTGCTTACCAGCTGTAGTCATACATGCAGGCACAGAGGAGTTGCTCTGGTGGAACTTGGTCAATAGTACTCAGACCTGACATTATTTTGATTGCACCAGGAGTAGTAAAGAGCATCAAACCAAAGGAAAAAAGCACCCGAGTCTGGAGCATGAATCTCCTTCCAGCCTGCTGAAGGGTCCAACCAACTCTTGGTATAGCATGTGTCACTGTTGCTCCCTTAAAGCCAGGGCTAAGGGCTCTACTGAGTGCTCAGAACATATTTCTACAGCAGCACAAACTGGCAAATCCCAGGATGCTGCAGCTCTCGATTCCCTGCGGAGCCCCATGCTCCCACACGCTGTACAAGGAAGGCTTCCAAACAGGAGGCTGCAGATCTCAAGTGGCCACACATCCCTTTTAGCACGGGGAGTATGCCTTCCATAAGAGGAGTGCACAGCAGTTTCATGGATGGGAAGCACCCTGAATACCCACCTAATATTCAATAAAACTGAGAACGTGAGCAGGGTGCCTCCGCAGCAGCAGCTCACTAACACCTAAAATGCACAATGAGTGCCAAAAGTTGGCTCCTGAATTCCCTCAAGCCAAATAGAAGTCCTGCCTTTTGCCTGTGGGCTGTGCTGAGAAAAGGGCTGTGCCTCACAAAGCAAGCAAGCTGCCCTCAGGCTGACAGATGCAGGAACAAGGCAGCTCAGGGTCATCCCGAGGGGGCTGGAGGACTTGGTACCCCAGTGAGGGGACCTCAGCTAAGGGGTAGCACTCGTTCCCAGGTGCATTTACCAGCAAAGATGGGACCAGCCAGGGCAAGACACAGCTACAGTCAGCGTGGGGGTCACCTTCAGTTGCACTGGGGTTTGTGTGCTTCAAAGAAGGGAAGGGAAAGCCAGCAGGAGCCCTTTCAGTGTAGGAAATCTGCTTTCAGGATGAAGTTGACACCTTTGCAAGGCTGGCACACAAGTCCAACTTCAAAGCCAGGAAAGCTAGAGGCGGGAATTCTGGAGGGTTTCAGCCTTTCACAGGGGGAGGTCCTGTTATCTGCACATCTCTGTGCTGCAGTCTCACATTCAGTTTCCTCCAGCAGCACAAGGAATTTCACTGCAGGTGAGCAATGCCTGCAGAAAGACGGATGTGCAGAGAAACTGGATAAACATTGCAGCCCCACTGGCAAACCCCGTGCTGTTCCAGGGGCACACATTAAAGTGGCTCACAACCTTTACTCAGCCCTCACCCCCATAGGTAGCCAGATGACAAACAGCAGGATAGTCAATCCCTTGAAGTCACACAAGACAAGCAATGGCTACGAGCTTAATGCCCAGCTGCAGCTGGTCAGGAACCATGGCCACGTATTTTTTTCACTGCAGTTTCATTTTGTAACAATCAAAACTTCGCAGAACAGTTTGAACAGGTTCTAGAGCTGGCAAAACCTCCCATAGGCAGCCTAAGTATCACACTTGTGTCAAAACAAGGACTTGAGCCCAATTTTCCTCAATCACTGCCAACTGCTATACCACTGTGCTCCTTATTCACATTTAAAGTTCATGAGGCTTACAGGAGCATCCTTATTTTGCAGGTGAAAGCCAGTAGTCAGAAAATAGGGAGTTGTGTGGAGACCTCCAAAGGGGATGAAAACAAGAACAACCTCAGCCTCCTCATAAGAAGCATCCAACCCCCTTGTCTCCAGTGACTCTCAGCCGCTTCCTCCAAGATGAGCACTGTGCTACAGCTGAGAAAGCGAGGTGGGAACCAGTGGTGTCCAGGGCTTGCACAGCTGCAGCAGGAGGAGCAAAAGTTGCCACCCGAGGGCTGGAGCAGCAGCCACCATGCCCTGCTGATTCAAATGGCTTACAGTGACTTCACATTTTGCTCAGCTGAGTCCCGGGAGAGTTTGGCCACAGCCAAGCACCAGCCCTAGTGACAGCAGGGGCTTGCACTGCACGGGGAGGGCAGGCAGCAGAGTCTGAATCCAAGAGCTGTGCTTCAGCAGTGCCCAGGGCCCCATGTCATCAATAAGAGCCCTGTTAAGCCTCAGGCTGTACAAGACAGACAGGTAGCTCCAAGCCCAGGACAGAGATTATTTCAGTTTAAGATGAAGCAACGGGGGAACAAAGTAAGTGGAAAATGAAAGTGGGTAGCATGAAAGGAGCAGTCCTAGGATAGCAGCGAATAGGTTTAAATCTGAACTCTCACTAGTGTCAGAAACGCTGGTCTAACTACAGCCCTTGAACAGCTCTAGGGCTTGTGCAGCCACTCACTGTGCAAAAATAAACTCGAACAAAACACCCACTCCCTCTTCCAGCACTGAAGTAGCTGCTAGAGATGGAGAGGCATGAGAGAGAGTGGGAAAGCTTCTCTTTTGGTTTTGGTCTTAAGGTAATACTGTGGACAAGAGAGGTGGCCCTGCAGGTATTTAATGGATGACATGTGTGCACCTGAACACAAATGGTGAAGGCATTCTACTGAAATGTGGGAAACAGGGAACCTGCAGCTCTGACCAACAACAGGCAACAGCAGCACATAGAATGGGGCAACAAGGCAAGCAGTTTATGAAAGGACTGGAGAAAGCTGAGGCAATCAAAGTGACTACCAGCTTTTTGCAGCAACATCTGGGCACACATTTCCTGAATACACCGGTGACTAGTGTGGAAATCCCAAGAAGATGCAAGGAACTGGAGCAGAGATGGAGCCATGACATCTAATCTGGGGTGACATGTGCCTCTGGGCTAGAGCAGAGAGATTGTTTTTGCCACTACTGGAGAGAAGATTGTTGTAGTCAGGAGCAGAGCTGCTCAGGGAAGAAAAAAAGCAGTAGTGAAGAGAAAGCAGAATTCAGTATTATTCAGAAAGCTGAGGTATAAACTGGACATGGTCTGTAGAACAAATAAAGAAAATGCCAGTCTGTGATCCTTGTGGGTCACACATAGTGGCTAAGGGAGGAGGGACACAGTTTGGGAGAAAAGGCCAAGCATCCTTTGTGTAACATTCTGATACTTCAGTTGTGGTCAGAGCCATTTGGCACAGACACCCTCCTGAAGTGGAAGGACAAAGCTGCAAAAATGGAGACCACTTCCAAGAACAACCTGCAAGGTGTGAAATCAGGAGAGAAGTGGGATGGGCACAAGCAGAGGCATGGAATAACCAGATCAGATCAATTTGGGCTTAAAATGAAAGACATGTTATAAAGTCAAAATGAAACGTGTCTGTTTATTGATAGATCTTTGAGACTGAGCTAAATTTAAATCAAGAACACTTGAAAATGAAACATTCTGCAGAGATGTGGTTATTTGTACAGCTTTGGTTAACACCCTTCCTGGCAGTGAAATGTGCTTTAATGTGGTAAAGGCAGTGCAAGAAGAATGTTGCTGTCTTCTTCTCACCGTGCCTTACATGTTAATCTTTGCAGATTTTTGCCCCATGCACCTCTGTGCAGCCCCGTGCCCACAATCAGAGACCCTAGAAGGTTACCCAAGTCAAAATCACCAGCTGCCAGCACTACATTAAACCCCAACCACAAAAAAAGGCATCCAGAACAGCCTGCAAAGCACAGAGCTCCCTCAGCATCACCCAAACCTGAAGAAAAGGATTCCCCTTTCCTTTAAATCCCAAGTCTGTCATTGCAGAGGGTCAAGGCAGACTCCTCAGAGAGTCACAGGCTTCATGCTGTCACTCATATTAATGATGCAATGCTTTATTAATTGGAGTTTTCCTGAACAGCATGTGTAGTATCAGTGACACTCATAATTAAATAGGCAGGCAGCATTTTTTTTTTTAAATGAGCTGAGAGTTAATTGAATTCTGGAGTCCCTGTGATCAGCTGTGAAATTTATACCTGCAATTTGTGCAGGCAGCAAGAACTAGAGCCTTTGGGGCCTTGTTATTCATCAAAAATAGGCTGATTTATTTGTGCCAAGTATCTCTGTAGGAGGCTCTTGGGCCCGATGTACAGTCACTTTCCTCCAATTAACCTCCCTGGCCTAGAGGGAAAAGAGAATTAGACATCTGTTAAAAGCACAAACCTAGTCTTGAGAAAGTAGGCACATTTCAGTGGAAGCCAGCTCTCAGCTGAGCTAACCTCTGGCCACCACGAGCTGAGGAGCTCCCAGCATGAAATATGTCAAAAACAGCCGACACAAACTATGGAGTCAGAGCAACTCACAGATGATAAGAAGTGGAAGGTACCTGGCACGAGTTAGCTGGACCCTCTGCTTCACAGACAGCAGACCCCTCTGGGGTGTAGGACAGCAATCCCTCTCCTCCTGTTTTCCACCCGTGCAAAATTCAGTTCCCAGAAGACTGCAGCTGCTTTTCACACCACCCTCCTTCCCCTTACACTCAGTGTGGCTAAGTCTTTGCACAAGGACTGGAACGGGTTCACTTTTTAGTTTCCTTAGGTTGGGGCTCAGCACAAAGCAGCTCACTGTGGTGAAAGCAGGCGTTTCTTAGTAAGAGGTTTGCACACACTTTCAGGTAATTTTCCAGTCACAGACCACTTTGTGTCAGAATCATAAGGACCAGCCAGAAGCTGAGAAGAGATCTTGAGGACCGGAGCTGTATCTCCATTCTGTACAAATCCTTTTAGGATCTCCTCTTAGGGCCAGGCATTGCCTAAGAGCACCCATGAAATGGTACAGCAGAGCCAGGAACCAATAATACTCCTTGCTCAATGGATTTTCCAGTCCAAGGCAAACTCTGCCAGCAATATGACAACATTGTTCTTCATCACTGAAGCACGGCACTGAAGCATTAGCTAATCCCTCTCAAGTGTGTGGGAAATAGTCTGGAGTTCTGCAGTTGGCTTTTATAAAACCGTCCATCAGAAATGGCTCCAAGGCACAGACAGATCTGCCATGTGGCCATTCTGGAGAGCCCAAAACGTGACTAGTTTTGCATGGGAAAAATACAGGCCAGCATTTGTTTAATAATGTTTGCTTTCACAAAGAAAGTCTGAGATCAAAATGGCACCTGCTACCCTCAAAAATACACCACAGCAAGCACAGCCAAATTGTCCACCCTGCTCTAGTCCACAGCAGATTGCAGCATCAGGTTTTTATCTTCACCTTACTCTTTATAGTTATGGAACTTGTGACTTCTGGTTGGGATTTTGTTGGTCTCTTTTTTTCAGTGCTGCATTTCCTTTAAAAGGCTATGGTTTAGTTTGCAATTTGTTTTGGTTGACTTGGGTATAAAGTTTACTCTGTCCACCACCTAAGAAAGCCCATCTCCATGTCTGCTGGAAATCATGGGAAGCCAACGTACCTCTCTTGAACAGTTCTCCTCCCCCATCCAGTATCACTGGCTGTTTTTTGGACAGTCATTCAGGGGTAAAACAAACAAAACCCAAACACACAAACCCCAACACACACACACACCATATTGACAGCCTGATCAGCTGTTAAAAAGCCTACCTTTCCTTATGACTAAAAGCAGCCATTTAAAGTAAGCAGTCAAGACTTGTTAATGACTCTTGTAAAGATCTTCAGTGATGCACTATGACATCGACATCACAAGAATCTATATAAAAACTGTTTATATAGAAACTCATCTCACACGCAAACTATTTTATAAACAGTTAGAAATTCCTTTTTGTATTTCAACTGGTGGTTGTTTATGAATTAGCTCAAAGCACAATGCAACTCAACCTCCAAGCAGCTTAGGTGCTTGTTTACAAAAAAAAGGCAATGGCAGAAGCTGGTCCCAGAAGTCAGCCTGGGAACTCCTTAATAAGGACATTTCAGTCCCCCAAGACACTCCTCCCACTGCAGAAATGCACTTGCCACACAGCAATTGCAGCCTGCCGACATTAGATGGGATCTTCAGTAGATTAAGGACTGCTCCAGTGATTCTGGACGTCTGCAGTTTCTCCCAGGAGCACTTCATCGTTGAACCGCACTTTAGGGTACACTGCTTTCAGCGGGGGTCTCAGCAGGTACCTTTGCTCATTAAAGCAGACAACAACAGCCCAAGATTTCCTGCTGATGCAGGAAATTTCCCTGCTAAACACGAGGCAATCCTCAGAAGCACACAGCTTCACACCCAGCCGCTACCTACAGTGCCCGAGTTCGGTGAGAGGCAGAAATGCCACAGTGTATTACCAGGAGAAGACATAACACAAGTGTAACTGCAGAGGAATACGTGACAGGAGTCAAATGCTTAAAAGCATGAGATACACAGGTCCACAGTGAGGTAAAATAAAATCCCACAGGAAACAACCAGGCTGCTAACCAGGGCGATGTAACCAGTACTTAGCAAATAGCTCCGGGTACTTACACTGCATGCAAAGCTGTATCTCCGACTTCAGGCATTTAAGCAGGGTTTGAGCACCTCAACCAACACGAGCTATTTGCATCAGAGAACTGGGTACCAGATATCAGGCTCTGCCAGCCAGGGACAGGACCATGCCACCCCGTGAATGCCCCTCCCACCCTGAGCCAACGCTTCCTGGGGCAGAAAGCATCACTGATGGCACTCAGAGCTCTCCTGGATCTCTGCAGGCAACAAGCTGGAATGAATTGGGAGCCGCCTTCCAGAAAGTCTCAGACAGTTCATGGGCAGCTACGTTAGCAAGAGCCACTCAGAGAAATCAGGACACAGATGCAAAAAGGGAAAGGTTTTCAAGCCATTTATGGCAGAGGATCACCACTGAGATGTCTGTGTTGGTTTTGTTTTTGAGGGCTTTTTTTAAAGCGTAGACCCACACCTACATGTAGACACACTTACAGTGAAATCAGAACATGTACCTTGAAGTTATTTATGCAATCTCTACAGGTTTAGTCATCACAGACAAAAACATTGCATCCATCTGTCATGCTGGATCAGATAACCGATCCCTCAAACCTAATAACTACTTCTGGAAAGCAGGCGAAAAACACACTTGCTTAATTCTGCCTCTTGAAAGACACAGCCTCTCGTCTCACTGTGGGCACACAGGACCCACCAAGGTCCAAAAGGACTACAGGGCATCAAAGGTTTGTTTCTGGTCTCTTGAAAAAAAACCTCCATCACCAGGAAATACAGAAGGATAAAACACCAAGAGGCTCTCTGGGCAAGGTGTCCAAAAGTCAGCCATCAAGAACTGACCCTAAAAAGAGAGGTCACCTCCAGAACAGCTCTTCTTCATCCACCATCCCAGCTAACGCAGCACAGCACCACAAAACCTCCAGCGCTCCCGGGGCACTGGGACTGAACAGCCCCCACCCTATACCTCATGGCAGGGCTCTGCAGGCTTCATCCCAATGGTTCTCCTCCACAGCGGGCTCTGCAGACCGTCATCCCAAAGCAACTCACAGCGGGGTTGTGCAGGCTGCATCACAACAGAACCCCACAGGGCAGGTTCTGCACACCTTCATCACAATGGAATCCCCTCTCCAGGGTTCCTCACGCTTTGCCCACCATGGAACTCCCGCACAGCAGGGCTCTGTAACCCTGCATCTCGGGCAGCTGCAGGAGCTCCGGGGCCGCCGCGCTTCGGCCGCCGCTGCCCTGCAAAGCCAAGCGAACCCCAGCTCTGCTCTCTATTGGGAACCCGTGTGCTTGCCAGGGAGCTCGGCTCCAAACCAGCTGCTCGACCCCGGCCCGGGGCGGCGCCGGCCGGAGGTGCCTTGGTTTCGCTGCTCGCCCGGCCTGAGGGGCCGCAGGCGGCGGTGCCGAGTGCGGGGGGCCCGGAGGGGCCGTGGGGACATGGGGAACCTCCTCCCGCCCTTTAGAGGCTGCCGTGTGGCCCTTGTCCGGCCCGGGGGTCCTGGAGGCCGGGGGAGCCCCTTGTCCGGCCCTGGAGGGCGGCGGGAGCCCCTTGTCCGGCCCTGAAGGGCGCCGGAGGGCGGCGGGAGCCCTTTGTCCGGCCCGGGGGTCCTGGAGGCCGGGGGAGCCCCTTGTCCGGCCCTGGAGGGCGGTGGGAGCCCCTTGTCCGGCCCTGGAGGCCGGCGGGAGCCCCTTGTCCGGCCCGGGGCTCTGGGACCGGCGGGAGCCCCTTGTCCGGCCCTGGAGGGCGGCGGGAGCCCCTTTGTCCGGCCCGGGGGTCCTGGAGGCCGGCGGGAGCCCCTTGTCCGGCCCTGAAGGGCGCCGGAGGGCGGCGGGAGCCCTTTGTCCGGCCCGGGGCTCCGGGGCCGGCCCGCAGCAGGGCCCGCACAGCCACCGGCGCCGCGGCGGCCACCAGAGGGGGACAGAGCACCGCACTGGGCCGGGCCGGGCCGGGCCGCGCTTCCCGGGACCACCGCGGATGCTCCCGGCCCGGCCCCTCGCCCTCCTGCCCGGGCTGGCCCCTGCGCTGTGCCCGGGCCGGACACGGGGCACACGGCAGCCTCTGAAGGGCAGGAGGAGGTTCCCCTGGTCCCCACGGGCCCCCGTGTTTGGGGGTGTTGCTGCAGGGTCTGCTTGCTCTGTTGGGAGCTGCCCACTCAGTTCGGGATCCTCCCCGAAGCCACAGCTGACCCCAGCATCGCCGTCTGATCAAACACCGCAAATAATGTTGTTTATTTAAAAAATATTAGAGCAGCTCTTTGCCATAAGTGACAAGTCATTATTTAATTCCTTTGGTACTCACGGAAATAACATCAATCAACATGAATGCATCTGCTAGCTAAATATGAATGTAATCATCCATTAAAATGTTAACATTTATGAAAACTGTTTATTAAAATAAAGTTATAAGAATATCATTGTGATTTGATAATCAGCTAATGTCCCCTTAAGGCAGAATTTGAACATTTGATGTTTGGAACTAGATAACATTTTAAATGCCCCATCAGTTTATAACTGCAGTTATTCTGAAACATGATTAAGCCTTTGTGTCGCAGCCCTGGAAACAGATGTCCTTTTTTTATCCTTGTGCCCTGTGCAAAATAGGCCTCCCTCTCAAGCCTAAAAAAACCCAATTCAGATAAAGAACGAAAGAGGTGAATATATGGAGATAAACTGAAATCAAAATGGGGTGGTTTACCCTACCTGATCTAGTAGGGTTTTGTGTGACAACAAGAAGTGCTGAATTAGGAGAGCTCTTTCCTTCTGGCACAGTGATACTGGGAGAGGTGGACAGAGGAGCATTCTTGGTACAAATGGAGACACTGATGGGACCAAGAAGCCATCCATGTACCCAAATGTGCCTGCAGCTGTGGCCCTCAGACCATGCTCTGCTCTTGCCCTCGTGTACATCCCAGCTGGCATCTCCACTTGGATATGCATCTTGGCATCCTCCACCTCAAACCCAACCCCTTTTCCAGGAAGGGAGATGTAATACATGTAATTAGGTAACACTTTGCTGTAAGACAGCTGACAGCCATCGGCAGGTTTCATTTTGAGTCATGCTTTCTATTAAGCACGTATCAGGGCTGCTTCCCTGTGCAGAAGCCCCAGCTCCCCAGGCAGCTCGCTGTGTGACCAGCCTGGCGTGCAGGAACCACACCGTGCATTCATGTGCACTGAGATTTTGGGCCTTCCTTGTTCTGGTAGCTCTTCAACTCAGATTCAAATGTGACTGTGACAAATTCAGTTGGCACCTGTTTGCTCCATCTAGCATTTCAACAGCTCTGAGGGGAGCCAGGCTCCTAATGCCTGCTATGCTTTAATCTCCGGGCTCAAGCTAGCTCTGGTGCATCCCCATAGAAATCTCATCTATGCCATTGTCCTTTGACAGGTACCGTTTCATCCTAAAGGACTATTTCCACCACAGTTCATAATGAATCATAATGAATATACCTCGCAACAACTTACGCAGGAACTGAACTGTTCCAGACACCCCCAAAATTGGTATGATTAGTCATAAAGTCCCGTGTTGAAATATCAAACATCCAGCACTGTGTGGGAATAAGAGAATTTTGTATCTTAATCTGGTTTTGTGTGTACTCTTAAAAAAATCTTTAGGACTCTTAGCACATAAACAGGGACTTGACAAATTTTTGAGTTTCAGCTGTTTCAGTTGAATTTAGTAAACTGTGTTTTCATAATTCCCAGTCAGTTCAGCTATAAACCCCCAATCACTGCCATTTCATTACATATTAGTTTTAACAGAACAGATCCAAATTCCTTTGATAACCACGAGGAAACTCTGAGCACTGTCTTTGTTCTGGAGAATTTCCACCATCATTCAGCATTAGTCAAGCACTAATGGACATTAAAAAATAAAGAATTGCTGTAGACTGTAAAAAATACATAATTTCAACTTTCCCATGTGACTGACGCCTTGAGAAATTGACTGACATAGCTATAACAAAATAATTATCCTGTTATAACTGTGCCTGTATAACTTCTCCACATGGACACTCTATTCTAAAATTTAAGTGACTTTATTACAGAATAATTACTCAAGGACTTTAGACCAGAATGAGGTTCTGCACAGGAGAGTTTTGCCAGTGTGGCTCTGGTGATTTAAATTCACCATACTAAGCAGGTAAATTTTGCTGTGCAGACTCTCAGGAGAGCCTGCCAGCAGTATTAGATAAGACAACCCAATTCTGTATTATCTGAAAATTGAACTTCTGCACTGTACAGGGCATAGCATCCTATTTTGCATGCATTGTCAAACAGGCAGGGCTTTTGCCTCCCAAGGGAATGTCTTCTGGCAGCTCAGAAAGAAGGATGGACAGGCATCACTCAGCTGTAGGAAAAGGCATGGGATTTGGTAAACGCAGAGTCACATTTTCCAAGTGCACTATCACTCCCATTTGCAAACGTGAACTCTGGATGTCCAGCCTTCCCACCCACTTGCCTATACTTTTGGCTAGAACAAGGCACCTCTGAGGCCAAATTCCTTTTGCTCTCTGGGCTCTCAGGGGCACGCAGGCCTCCCACGGTCACAGCTGGCCCTTCCAACACGCCGTGCTCCCAGCACACGCTGTCGGGATGTGCTGCCCAGCCCCAGCTCTGGCGGCTCCTCTGCCCAGCCTGTGCTGCCTGACTCACCCCGGCCACAGATCATTCCTTCGAGCCACCCAGCATCATCACAAGCCACATTCTTTTAACAAGACTTCACACGCCTCTGCTAGCAAATGTCGTGATGATTTGGGTCGTGGAATCACGTGGAGAAGCTTAAGTGTGGAATGCACAAGGGACTTGCAACCTGCTTCTCCTCCTGTCCGCATCAGCTGGGATCCGGCAGGAGCTGGTTATGCTGGAACAGGGAGCTGTGTTTTGCCTGATCTCGGCAGCAGGAACAACTCTGGTCTCTGCACAGAGACCACCCGGGAACCTGGGGTGCTCCAGGCACAGAGTCATTTACCACGTGTTTGAAATTGAACTAGTGGAAAGATCTTGTTCGGTCCCAAAACACAGCTGAGCTAACACACAGGAATCAAAGGAAACAAGCAGCCCTATTAACAGCAGGATCAGTGAAGCCTGGTTTGCTGCGCACTTGTCTTTCAAAGTTGAGCTCCTCTGTGGATTCCCTCATGCCTAAAGACTGAGTTTGTGCCTTTTATTTGATGGACAAGTGTACTGGGTTTGCATGACAAGGTTTTGGTGGCGGGGGGTGGGGGGCTACAGAGGTGCCTTCTATGAGGAGTTGCCAGAAGCTTCCCTGTGTCCAACAGAGTCAGTGCCAGCTGGCTCCGAGACGGACCCACTGCTGGCCAAGGCCCAGCCCATCAGCGACGCTGGAAAAGCCTCTGGGATAAGGGATTTCAGAAGGGGTGGTGAGGGGAGTGTGGGGGTGGGAGTGCCTGTGCAACTGCAGCTGGAGAAAGGAGCAAGAACTTGTGAGAAAAACAGCCCTGTAACACCGAGGTCAGTGAAGAAGGGGGAGGAGGTGCTCCAGGCACCAGAGCCGAGATTTCCCTGCAGCCCATGATGAACAAAGACCATGGTGAGGCAGGCTGTTCACATGCAGCCCATAAAGGTCCACGGTGGAGCAGACACTCACCTCTAACTTGGGGAAGACCCCATGCTGGAGCAGGGGGATGCCCAAATGAGGCTGTGACCTTGTGGGAATTCTGCACTGGAGCAGGTTTGCTGGCAGGTCTTGTGTTCTCCCTGGCATCCCTGAGAGGGTCAGCTTTCCCCTGAGCTGTGAACCACTCCACAGGACAGCTGTGCACGAGAGATGGTAGGAAATATTTTTCTGTACATCTCTTCTTAGTGCAAAATCAGGGGGAGTAGCCATACATTGGACATCCTGTTTTGAAATAGATTTCTTAAAATTAATCCTTTTTTCCCCAGAAATTTCGACACTCCCCATTCTGGACTCTACTCACTGTAACTGGGTTTTATTGTCATGGAAAAAGTTCTGCAGCATTAGAAAGCAAGGAAATACTGAACAGTACTTGCCTTGCAGCTAAGTGTGATCCAGGCTCCATTGCAGTCAGAGCCAGGAGTCCCACTGACGTCAGTGAGGCAGGGATTTCACTTCTGAAAGTTTGGTTTTTGTTTTATGTTTGTGTTAAAGAGCCTGAGAACCCACGCTTGATGAGGTCAAGCAAGCCCAGCAGGGTCGATGCAATGCTCTTCTCCCCTCTCAGATCTCAGGCACAGCCCAGACCACTCTGTGTGTGTCTGCCTCTGAATTATTTAACTGTCCAGCTGGTTAAAAATAGTACAGCAGCAACTCCCTTTCCAGCCTCTGACTGTTAAATGGGCCATCAGAGCCCAGCCAAGGCCGAGGTCGTGGCCTGGGCTGCACATGTGGCCAGGGTGAGCTGGATGCCAGAGGGAGGGAGAAGCATGTCGCCACAAAGCCTGGTTCCAGCACGATGATATCAGCCTGTGAAAGAAAAGCAAGGCAAACTCAGAACATTATGAAGCTGCCAAAGAAAACACTGTCTTCACAATGAACAAAAGTCTGATTAATTATTAATTGCCTGGCAGCTAATTAGCATTCCCTTGGGCAGCTGTCTACAGAGTGCCTTATATTTCCAACACACCGTAGGCCAACATCATCTATGCAAATGGCTTTGGATCAGAGCTAGCAACTTATTTGTTGCCTGAAACAAGTTGCTCCCCTCCCATCTCCCCATCTCCTCCTGTCACCTCTCTTTTCTCCACCCAGGGACTTGGGCTCATTACAGTGTGAGCTCAGCAGAAAACATCCCTTGCTGATGAATCTCCTTCCTGTGGTGCTTTTCCAAGGAAGCTGGACACCTCCCAGCAGCCACCCCCCCCCCCCGTGCACAACCACAGCCTGCGTAACAGGAGGACGACTGCAGTGCTCCAACCCTGGAAAAAGCCTTCTTTGGCTGTTGTGTGGCCAGAGGGGAGTGGAGCAGCTCTGGGTGCTGAGGCAGCTGCTGAGCAGCTGCAGAGGCAGCGACCCAGTCTGGGCTTTGGAACTCAGGCAGCATTTAGGGAATTCAGCATCAGCTAATCATAGAGTCATTTAGGTTAGAAAAGACTTGTAATACCATCGGGTCCAACCCACTGCCAAGGCCACTGCTAATCCATGTCCTTATGCACCACATCTACACATCTTTTAAATCCCTCCAGGGATGGTGACTCCGCCACCTCCCAGGGCAGTCTGTTCCAATTCTTGACAACCCTTTTGGTGGAGAAATGTTTCCCAATGTTCTCGCTAAACCTCCCTGCTTGCATTCAGCTCCTGTTAATGTTAATGGGACTTAGGCACATGCATCAAGGGCAAGCAGACCCCTTACGAGAGCATAAACATAAATTACAGCTATGTACAGGCAGAGCAGGCCTTCAACTTGCTGTTATACCATGCCAAGAAAGATGCACTTTCCATTTTAAGAACTTAGCAGCTTTAATTTTCTTTTTAATTTTTTTTTAATGGAACAAATCAATGCAGTTGGTGAAATACTGCAGCAAAACCTGAATGTTTCTCCCTTTACCATCACACAACTCATCAAAGGCTGTCCACAAACCTATGCACACTAGGACACAGGTTTAGGATTTCTAGTGTCTCCAAAATGCACTTTTCTGAGGCTTAAGGAGCTGTCATGCTGTCCCTGCAGTACAGAATTAATTTCAAAGAGTTTTTGATATTTTCCCTGAGAAATTCATCCAGCCTCTCTATTTTACACCTGAGGCCTGAGTGTACCTGTCACTCATACTCATTAGATGAAAATGTGTGTGAGAGCTTAACAGGAAAGCAGGCAAACTTTAAAAGGAAAGATGGTGACAGAAACAAGGATCAGCTACAGAGCGGTCTCAGGTGTCAGCTCTGGCCATCAGGTGTACCAGAGAAGGTGAACTGACCTGGAATCCAGCAGAGGTAATGGATATCACCCCAACAACTTCACCAGAGCTCAGACTGATGCTCCAGCTCCAGAGATTAGAGGAATGATCACTCTCCTTGCAGACAAGGCCAGATGATAAAAGCTGCCATGGAGATCAGAGAAGCCCTCCTTAACAAGAGCACAAGATCGTGGAGCCAGAGAGCAGTCTCCTGGTCTGTTTACACATTTTTTAGAACAAGGGGTCCTGCATCTAAGACTACGTGTCCTGGCTGTTACTGCAATATAAACATCCTAAAATGACTGTTTTCCTACCCCAAAGCCAGAGGGTAAGTGCTGATGCAGCAAGATGATTGAGATAAGAACAGTTGTTTTCGGAGTGAAGGGACACAATCTGTGGAAAGTTCTTTGTTTCTAGGCAAAGAACTTGATCTACCAAGTGAAAAAAAAAAAAAAAAGAAGCCCAAATTACCACAGTCAAGTTTCAAGTTCTTGTTCTCATTCTACAGGTTTACCCTGCCTGCTGCCTTGCTCTAACACTGCACTGTGCCAGCAAGGCAGCACATTAGTCAAATATGAGACCATTAAGTTATATCTCTATAGATATGGGATATAACCCCTTGAAATATATAGGCACTGCAGAGGAGCAGAGCATGGTTTTGTTGTACTCCTGTTAACAGTTCTGCAAGGAACCTGCAGCTATGATGCACAGGCAGATATTTTATTAGACTACATTTCTCCTCGTGTACATGAGTCATATAAAGTACATAAACTCATGAAGTCCAACTAAGACTGGCATAAATCAGGGATAACACCAGTGGAGCCAATAGAGTTGCACTGGGGTGAAAGTGGCATAAATCAGAGGCTGATCAGGTACACATTTTCTTTAAGGTAGACAGACCATTAAGTGGCTTACATAGACTTCTTATCACATTACAGTTCTGTAAGGTAAATAACAGTCACCATGCACTGTATATAATGAATTGCAGCCTGCAACATACAGCAAATGGCCATTTTTCTCTGGGAATCTCTCAGCTCAGAGCTCTGAGACCAAAAATAATGGGCAATATTCTCCAGCATTCATGTGTGACATTTCCATTAGTATTAACAGGAGGTATGTGCCCAAAGTCAGGATGTATTCATCAGCAATCTGAATTGGGTATTACTGAGGCTCCCAGTGAATGTTCCAGTTTCATCCCCAGCCATGACCCTCCTAGGGAGCAGCCACAGCTCTTTACTCGCCTTTGCACAGGAAAATGTTTATTTGGTGTCAAGTAGAGCTGGAATCAGAGGAAGCAGGGCAGTCTGGTATCACTCACCCCTGAGCATCAGCCCCCAGAGGAGCCCCACACGGCCAGCCCAGCTCAGAGCAGGACTCACTGGTGCATGCACTGGGTGTCTATCACAGCAAACAGCATCAGGACTCGGAGGCTGGATGGCAGCTGAAGCCTGAAGGAGGTAAGAGAAGTGAAGTGACCACAAAGTCACAGGACAGATCAAGAATTTTACCACTTAAATGCCCAGCCTGGCTCTTTTCCTCCCAATAAAGCCTGCTTTCTGCCTATATACACATGTATTGTACATTGGAAGGGCAGCAAAGAGATCAGAGTTTGTTTAATTGAAGT
This sequence comes from Monarcha castaneiventris obscurior, assembly GCA_026261815.1. Classification (NCBI taxonomy): domain Eukaryota; kingdom Metazoa; phylum Chordata; class Aves; order Passeriformes; family Monarchidae; genus Monarcha; species Monarcha castaneiventris. The sequence goes on from JAMPIT010000485.1 coordinate 6,312,993, forward strand.
TCAAAAGTAATTTGTCTAGATCAGGGTAGAGAGATGCTTCTTTAAAGCCTAATATACACATTAATTGCTCAATTTTTAAATTAGGCTTCAAGGTGACTGGAATACAGAGTTAAAGCAAGTTCGACAAGCAACCAAAGTGTAACCAACACAGGCAGAGCACGCATGTGTACACAGCTCTGTTAACAGGAATAAATTGCTTCCTGCCCTGAATTGCACCTAAGAAGAGCCATAAGCTGGTTCAAAACTAAATATACACCACTTGCTAAGAAGGTCATTAGAACATAGAGCTCGGGGAGGCAGCTGTGCCAGGAGAAAATAAATATAAAAATAAGATGTAGTGGAATCTGTGCAAGAGAAAATAACTGAAAAGACACAGAAGGCCAGGGAGCACAGCTGCTTGAAATAATTCTCTCGAAAAGAAATGGTGCAGCTGCATGCCTTATCCTAACCTCCTATCTCTGAAGGTATGAACCTTGGCAGTGCTAGTCCTGCCCTGCCCAAGTGCAAGCATCTGGCAGCACAGAATACCTTCTGCAGAGCCAAAGATGAGACTGCCCAGCCCACCTAAGGAATTAGGTTATAAGATTGTGGAGGTCTTGGCTTTGCAGTTTAACAAGTCTCCTTAGCAAAGACTTTCTTCACTGCACTAATACAGACTTCTCTCAGCTCTAAATGCAAAGGCTTAATCCCAGAGTTACTGGCTTGTCAACAAAGTCTCCCAGAATACTGTCCATACCTTCGACAAGCTGCAATTAGTGTAACAGAACAATGTAAACAGGGCTCTAACCTAAACATGACTGGCAGTGATACAATAGAGGGGTCAGGGGGAAGCTAATCCAGAAATTCAGTGTGCACCCCCTTAAGCAAGGAATTTGAGTGCAACTAAAAATAGAAGGTGAGACTATCTGACAGCTAAATTGCCAGTGGTAGCTTAGCATGGATTCGGTTACATTGCTCAGCGACCCTCAGTGAATTAAATAGATTGAAATGCTAATGATAGAGTGAATTCCCAGTACAGAGGTAGAATAAAGTAGTCAGATTAGGTTTCAGACAAGGTGAGTTCAATGGCAGCAAAGAGATCAGAGTTTGTTTAGATCAAGGTACAAAAGTAATTTGTCTAGATCAGGGTAGAGAGATGCTTCTTTAAAGCTTGGGGGCTCCCCAGTGTTAAGTAACATGTCAAAAACAGTGTAGACCTGAAAAGCTATTTCAGTGACTGTTATTTTATGTGATTTCTATCAACATTGGAACATTTTTTCACTGGTCTCAATACTCCTAATGGCATCGTCATTTATCTCCTAATTAATTAAATGCTACTCTGAGGACAGATGTGGGACAGTTCACCTGGGCTGTCACTCACACTACTTGTTTCTTCTCACCGGGTATTCCAACCAGAGTAGTGCTGCAGTGAAACCATAACTGTGGCATTTATTCTCTTTGGGGTTTACAGGTGCTCACCGTGACATCACAGCTTCACGAGTACACAGAGGCTCATCCCCACTGCTCCTCCTAAAGCCCAGGAAGCAGAAAAGAGTCACAGGTCTGATGAAATATCTTACCTGCCATTGCACAGACCAAGCCCAGGTCAGCTCCTTAACAAACTTTAAACCCCAGGCTAATGATAATGGTAATACTCACAAAGCACACACGAAAAATAAGAACTGAACTTGAAACTCCACTCAGGGTTCACCTGTTCAAAACAAATCTGGAGGCTCTCCAGAGCAGGTGTATTACTACATAAATTCCAGGATCAATTTAGCCTTAAACAACTGATCCATCTCTTCTCTTCCAAGGTCACAAGGCAAGTCAATGCCATTAGAGTAAAACCAAACTTGATATAAGATGCACTAGCCTCACAGTAAGGGCAATTAAAGACCTTACTTGACAAGATAGCGGGTTCACTATCACTCAGAGCTTTAAAAATGGGATTAGGCACCTTTCTAAAGGATGTGTTTCAATTCACTACCCTTGTAATTCAGGATAGTTATTCTCGTAAGAAAGTGACATTGCAGCTTGTCATTCAACTATCAATCAGCAGTGTCATAATACTTCAGTGTCAGTTGTCTGTTTCCATTACAATAAATAAATAAGAATTACGTATTCCAGTCAAGAAAAAGCAATGTAAGCCTGTGTAAGGTCAGGAGAGGCGTAACATGTCATGCCCGTGGGAGTTGCTGTTGCTGTAGTGCTTATGAAGCTGGGAGCAGGAAACCCAAGCTCTCTGGCACCCGTGTTTTCAGTCTAAGCACCAGACCTCGCCATCTGGTCATTGGGTTAATTACTATATAGAAAAAAACTACAAGAAAAAAAAATCTTCCAGAGTGATAATTTGATTTGGGTTGCCCTGATTGAGGTCTGACACAAACAGGACCAGTTCTGAGATGGCAGCTGACTTGGCAGGAATCAGTCCCTCAGCCAGACAGGCTGCACTTGGAGAAGTCACTTCTCAGACACCGCATATGGGATGGGACTCACTTCTGCCTTCCTCTTCACTGAGGCCAGTTGTTGGTTTAGTCTCAGTATTACTACAGGAGAAGACTACGTGGCCAGTATTTGGGAGCTGTGTGAGACAGCTTTGATGACTGCCCATGAGGCATCACCCTCAGCACCAGCAGTTAACAAGATTTGGGACCAGTGAAAATCTCAGGAACTGCAGTCCCTCAAGTACAGAGAAGCTGACAGCAGAGTCTCACCCCTTGTGGTTCCAGCCCAAAATGAGATGCAGCAAAGGGAAATAATTCTTGAGAAGCAGAGCCCTGATGTGCTTTCTCCATTCATAGTAACAGTCCACTTTATGCCAAGTGACTCATTACCGTGAGTGAAGGCAACGTGATTCAACCAGAAAAGCACATGTAATTTGCATAGATTACTTTCCCACTTGGTTTCCATGCTGTGAACTAACAGGGACTGCCTTCAAGACCAAAAAAAAAAAAAAAAAATAGTCCCATGAGTAATTCTTTGCTTAAGTATTAAGATATAATAGATTGAAGAGACATTTGGATATGGCAGTCTAGAGGAAAAAAAACCAAACCAAGCATTGTGAAGGACGCCCTGTGTTCCAGTTATTGCTAGTGTTGCAAAAGTGAAGAGAAACTATTGTTCAGAGAATGCTTCAAACACCCTTGCCAAGGAAGAAATAAATGTTTCTGTGAGCCCATGGAAGAAAGGAAGAGGGGGCAGACTCAGCCATGAGTTGGTTGGATTTCAAGACTTGCTTTTCTTCCCTGGCTGAGTGCATCTTGTGTTTGTGTCAGTGGTAAGAGCACCCTTATCATCCTCTGTGGAAAGACCACTGCAGAGCTGGCAGCTCCCTCTGAACAGGGGGTGGTCTCCTTCAGACTTGCACCTTGCGCTGGACACTGCAGCATTTCACAAGATGAAACTCAGAGAGCTTTCAGCATTCATATATCCAACCCTTAACCTAAAACTAGGATGTGATTTCACTTCTAACTGCACTGAAATGCAGTGGCTGCAGTAGTTTGCAGTTTCTTCTGCTGGAGCACTTGCTGGCAGAATCATGATAAGAATAAGCAGCTGGTTCCAGTAAAGTCACAAGGGCAAACCCAAACTGCTTACTTTGTGCATAAATGGTTTAATGTGACAGGGCATGGGGAAAGCAGAAGATCTGTCAGAAAAAATAAACAGGAAAGAAAATATTACTTCAGAATAACTCATCCCAAGTAAATTGAGCTTTCTGAAGAAGCAGCTTGTAAACTATTGGGTTTCAAGAGTTGCATCCTGGCTCCAGGCAATGTATGATGCTTCACTTCACAAACAAACCAAGCTCAAGAAAAACAACTTTGCTAGATTAAGACAACAAGGAGGTATTGGGAAGAACTGAAGTGGCACACGGCTCACCAGATACAGGGCTCATTTCACTGCAAGAGAGCAGTCAGGCTTCAGGTGAGGCAGATAAACACACAGACCTGAAACCCACAAAACCTTTCCCCACGCTTTGAACCAACTGCAAAGGTCAATAACACTATTTTTTAGGAAATGTGCAGAAGAAAAGTTGCACCTCCTTACAGCAGCACATTGAAGACATGCAAATCAACATGCAGCTACAAGCCTGGGGCATTACTCAGCTTTCTGTCCCCGGGCCTGCATCTCATCTGCCTTGCATTTCTTTTACTTCCAGCTCAGAGGTGGTTACGTACCTGAAATTGTACTGCTGAAAGAGGAGGTTCACCTCTGCTGCCCTGAAGGATGGGAAATGTCACTGCAGAGATGGGTGAAATTACACCCTCTACAAGGCACTCCTTAACATTCCAAGAAATTTATTTTGAACCTCATATAAGAAACCAGCTGGAAAATAAAGAGAAGACAAGTAATACAAGGGCACTGCAAAAGTAAATAGAATTCAGCAATACCCAAACAAAATATAAATCCCTCTGAAAATCAGCTTCACATTTTGATCTGGTCCATCTCAGCATGTCCCAGCATCTTTGGCAAGTGGGCTGTGTTTAGAAGTGGCAGCAGCTGGAGAGCTCATCTCCAACCGAGATCCCCTTGGGCAGAGCTCCCTGAGGAAACAGCAATCAAAATGTGTTGGGTGAGAGTTTGCAAATGGGGAACTGAGGCACAGGAAGGTTAATAATAATGATACTTTGCATTTCTTTATTACTTTAAATGGTCCACACCCTTCACAGACGTTGACCCTCCCAATACCCAGGGGAGAGGTGACTGGCTATTATTACCCTGTTTTTTCACCTATGGGGACAAAGAGGGTGAAATGTGCCATTCCTCAGGCCAAGTAGCTGACAACTGATGAATGTATTTCTATGTTACAAGCCCAGCTCAAGTGCTTCATGAAAGATCATAGTAATTCTCCTGACCAACCTTGTCTTACTGCTCCTCATAACTGCAGACATTTGGAGCACCCTTAGCTCCTTTGCAGGAGCAAGTGGCTGGAGGCCAAGCATAAGGTGCCCTCACCCACTGAGGACAGACAACTCCTTTCCCTTGGACATCCCTCTCCCCCAGCCCCACCTGCCACCAGCATTCCAAGTGTGTGCCCTTGCTGGGCTCACTCCTCCTAAACATTACCACAGCCACCAATTTTATTGCTCCAGTGCTTCCCATAACAATCTCCTCCTTTTCCCCTGCTTTTCCAGCTGAAGGAGGACCACACAGGGCTGGGAATGGGGCTGAGCAATGATTTCTAGGAGGATAAATAGAGAGAAGGGAAATAGCTACCAGGCAATGTTGACATAAGTCTGAGTGGAAATTAAACAGTTTCTCACCAGCAGAGTAAGCTCCTGGAACAGGCCTGGGAGAGCAGTAGTGGGGAGTAAATATCAAGGACAAAAAACCCTCAGCCAGCCTATGTAGTTTTAAGATGGAGCTTGTTAAATCTATAGGGATGGGCCTCACAGGATAACCTGCTGATGGAGGAGGTCCCACCAGCCCAGAACTCCCTGTGACTTCCCTGAAAGCACTGAGCTGTGCAGCTCACAGCCACCAAGGGTCATTTCTTGGCTGCCAAACAAAGTGGTCACCAAGAAAATTGCATTGCAGCACTCAGCACCAGCTCTGTTCCTGGCACTTTGGGAATCTGTGTCTTCATGTCCTGAAGGAGTGCCCCCATCCCTCCTGTGGCAGGGGCTGCTCGAGTCCCACCCTAACGAGGTGCTGGGATGCTTTGCCATAGGGCTGGCAGTCCCTGACTCCAGTGGCACTCACTCTGCTTCCCTCTGGCACACTCAGCTGCTCCAATTCATGTCGCCCTGCTCCAAAATAAATTTCCAGCCAGGATTTCCTGTGGTCAGCATGTGCTGCAGACACGGATCATGGGCCCCTTTGGTCAAGCTTGTGGAGAAAACTGTAACAACAGCAAGGGGAGTTGGTGTGATTTAGGAAATTGCTGGGAACTTACATTCAAGAAGGCAGCCCCTCCACTCCCCTCCTTGCTTTCCCAGGGTGCAGACTGCCCTCGTCCCCCCCAAAATCAGCCATGCAGTGGGCACACTTCCAGCCAGAGGGGATGAAAGGGACGGGTCAGAGGCCAAGTCCTCCCGCCTGACCCAGGGGGTGTCAGAGGCAGCTAAAACCCATCCATCAAATGTAAGTGCTCAGTTATCAAAGAGGGAGTGCTCGAGGCTTTGTCTCCATGGGAAGATTGTACTGGTATCGTTCAGGGTATGAACACAAATTGCTGTGATCCCTTGGGGCCCTTCTTCGCTAGAAAAATGTGAGTCCTTAATGCTCATTAATTAACTCGAAGTAGGCTTTGCGGGAAATGTGTAGTTTTCACATGAATCAGTAGGTTATATTAAAGACCAGCTCTGCATATTTTATTGCTGTATGATTCAGCAAAACTCAAGCATGCATTTAAGTTTAAACATCTGCTTAGAGCTCAGTGAAGTCAAGGGAAGGCTGCTAAAACACTTCAGTAAATTGGAGCTTATTTAGACTGGGTGTGATTTAAGGAATCGGCAATCAAAAATTTCCAATACTTTACCTTGTACTGTAGTACCTGAACATGTCCTCCTTTCCATTTGGCTGGAAAACTGCTAGCACTATGAGAACAGATAAGACTCAAGAGTTTGGAGGATTCAAGCTCAGCTTTGCAGTGACAGTACAGAGGTGGTGTTTCTCTGCAGGACTAAATCACCCCAGTGCAATAAGGACCAATAATTGCAATAAGGACTCTGGTTTTCTGCTTTCCTGAAGGCTGTTCACTACAGACTGAACTGCTTTGTGCCAAGAGGCTACAAGGCACTGCCCAGATATGCTGAAGAGCTTTTAAAACTGCTGTGTGTGTTTGGAAGGCCCTCAGAGCCCCGGGATGATGAGGTACTGCTGTGAAGTTGAGGGGATCAGCTCCTGATCAGCTGTGCTTTTCTGCCTGGACAGTAGCAGGCATAAAGCACGTGCTGCCACAAGAAGGCAATTCCTGGAACTCTCTTCTCCTACCATAAGAGAAGTCCAAAGAGGATATAAGAGGGTCCCAGAATCAGTAAAAACAACGTCCTCCAAGCTGGGGCCAACTCGAAGCTGGGGCAGCAAATACAAGAGCCAGGCTGTTCCCACTCAGCTTTTCAAAGGGCTCCCTTCTTCCATCCATGCAGTGTCAGCCACCAAAGCCTAATGATTGGTCTTTAACCTTAAAATATGACGGCCCCGTGCTGCACTTGTGTGATCCTGTAATCATATCTTCCTACAGACGCCCTTCTCGTGCAGCTTAAATATTTTACAAATACATGTCTAAGTACAAATCTACCGCATTAACTCTTGTATAGAGGGTACTTATTTTCAGCTCTGTGGCTGGGATTCCTATAAGTGTAATTTACCATGCAGCATGACAGAGCTGGGCTAGAAGGCACAGCTTTTACTAGCTAAAATACAATAAAATATGCTACACCGTGTTTCACAGATGAATCACTTCTAAACCATGCCTTTAAGTATTGTCTGTCACTGCAGTTCCTTATTGTAATACTTTGTGAGAGCTAAGAGAAGGAGAGAGAAATTGCCCTTTAAATCTCTACAAAGCCTATCATCCAGAAGAAATTAGGGACATTTGTTCTTGGAGTCAGGTGGGTTATGTGAGAGAAAGCTATACACAACAGGTTTTATATGAGTGGAGGTGAGGCAAATGTGTTTTCACTTATTTATATTATGTTATGTTTTATTCTAAGAACATTCAAGGACCAGCTCACAAACAAAACAACACCCAAACTCTGTAAAGAGCAGCTGTAGTCCAAAGGGTGCAGACAACTGTTTCCTCTCAGCCCAAGCTGCCAGGCCACCAGCATAGACCCCAGGAGAGCAGAACTTCCTGATACCTGCTCTGAATTAGCTCCCAAGAGGAGAGCCAGCAGCATGTGGACAAAGCAGAGGAGCAGGTCAGGCAAATCATCAGCAGACAGTTAGATATTCCCACATGAAGTCAGTGCCAAATGGTCTTTGCAGTCCTCGCTCCTGAGGACAGCCCTGGAAGTACTGGCACGAGCCCCCAGCAGTCACAGAAAACCTGAGGAGCAGACAGCTATTTGGGAAATGGCCATACAGGACCCATGCCAAAGATCTTTGAACACTTCCCAATGTCTAAAATCACAATGAAGTATGAAAGACCCAAAGTTACAGGGAGAGAGCAGTAATGATCTCCAGTGGGATGTCTAGAGTCTGGCCAAAATCTTTATATAATTCATGTGATTGGAAGGCACACACTTCATTCCTGCTACTAAATACATCTCCACTCACCAGATACCCAGATTTTCCCTGCATTCCCTGGCTCGCCTGCAAGGGCCCTGGAGCCAAGCATCAGGTTATCCCCTGGGCTGCTGGAGCCCTTCACAGACCCCAAACTTTTTCTGTAGATTGCAGCAGGTTGTTTCTAAGCCAGCCTCCCAGTGGGCCCTCCTCTCTGTTCTTTAAAGCTACCTCTGAAATAATCCAGTAAAGACAAAGCTGGAGCAAGAGGGCTGTCACAGCTGGTGGCCACAGCTGCAAGTTTGGGCCAGAACACATTGTTCCTCCTACTGCAGATGCTTTTTGTTAATAAGACACTTACTACCGAGATATTTTCTTCTTTGGGGATCTACAGCACAAACCAAAACCAAGGTCAAAGAAAAAGTCCATTTTTTTCATTTACCATTTTGGCAGGATAAACAAGAAACACTTCAGTCTCATCTGACATGAATTAATAATGCTCCTGTTATTCACTGCCTGTCAAAAGTTTCATCAAGACACAAGCTCAGGGTTTGAAAGATATCCAAAGGCGATTAAAATGCTGCATGCTGGAAGAACACTTGACCTTGAGGGCAGAGCAGCTCGGCAGCAGTGCAGGAGCTGTGCAGGGCTGGTGCATGGGGATGCACACACACACACACACAGAGCCTGATCCCTGCAGGGACTGGTACTGAGCTGCCAGCACTGGGATGTGTGTTAGAGCTCCCTGTCCCATGTACACTGAGGATACAACCCAGTGTGTCCCTCCAGAAGGTTTCTCCCTCTCCAATATCCTGCAGAGAAGCCTCCTCTCCTGCAGCTCTGAAATCAAGTGCAGCAAACATTTCACGCTGAACCACAGCGTTCAGCTTCAGAGATGAAGATCCTCTGGATTGTGTCCCACTGCTTTTTGATCACACAGAGCTGAAAATAATGTAATCAGAGGAAACACAATGAGTATCAGCTCAGTGACAGTTCTCTCTGCCAGCTTCAAGGACAAGTGAGATTTGGGGTTGCTGGAGATCCCTTTCCTGCCCACTCTGGTCCCAGGCTTTGCATGCAGCTCTGGGTAGCTTGGTGCAGCTTTCCAGTTTGCCCCACCCACGGAGTTTGGTTTTCTGTCTCGGCTGCACAGCTGAGTGTGTCTCAGAAACAAAAACCAGCATTAAGTTAGTTGGACTGGTGCCTTCCTGTACATTTTGTAAACAGTTTGAGACCGCGGGGTTTCACTATGTCTCATGGCTTCTGCAGAAGGAGGGTGAGTCAGAACTGGCCAGTGAAGAAAGCTGTTGTGTCTGGGACCCCGCTCCACCAGTTTCAGAAGCTGGAAGGTGCACATTATGCTTTGCATGTATGTTTAGTTCACTTTCTTCAGCTGCCCTAGTGGTTTGGGAAGGGGAGCCATGGGGAAGGGAGAATTTTTCCTTTTCTATTTTGACAAAACCTGAAAAACCCCAAAACCCTCAGAAGTATCAAGTCTCAGTTTTATGTAAGAACCTTCACAAAGATCCCCCAAGCATTTGCACCCAGAATAGCTGTGTCTCCTGGAGGCACTAACACCTGCTCCCACCAATTTCCATTGAGCATCACCAAGTACCACCTCGCCCTGTGGTCCCTGCAGTCACACAGAGCTCAGAGCAGTGCAGGACAGAGCTGACAGATTTTCCAGGCCCTCACTGCCTCCCTCCCAGCCATGCAGCACACAGGTAGGCTGTGCTGTGAATATGAAGGCATGCAAATCTCTGCCTATAAACCTGGCTCTGCTCAGCTGCTCTTTCAGCCCCAGAGATTTATGTATCCCCTCCCTTTTAAGTAAACTCTTTTTCAAGAGCATGACTGTAAAGGTAAGTTCAGGCATAGACCTGTGTAAATTATATGGTTTGAGCTCCCCAGGGATCAGCATGGTTTCTGCAGTCTCTCCACTGCTCAGGCTCCCCCGTACGCTCCATAATCATTTCCAGGTTCCTTCATGCTCCCTGACTCAGGGCTGTAACTCAGCCTGTCACCCTCTGTGCCTCAGAGGCCCCACTGGCAGCTCTCAGTTTGTCTGGGGAGCAGCCCCCAGGCAGTTCCACGCTCCCGGATGGGAGGGAGGAGGTGCCAGTGGCCTGGAGCAGTGGTGCCCTCCCAGCTGGTACTGGGAAATATGCCCTGGTTCATATGGGGACAATGGGCTGCCAGCTGAGGAGACCTGGGTGTTTTTAAAGATCTATTTTACATCTGCACTGTCAAACTGAGTAAAAGTTGCCCTTGCAGCAAACGACTTCTATAAAGATCAGAAATGGATGTTGCTTATTGCCTATTGATTTCCTGGATGAGGAATGTGCATGTGGCACAAAGCAGAGCGTTTGCACTACAAACACTTGTATAATTATGGGAGAAGTACACATTAATGAGGGGCTGACTATATTTTCCTTAAGTGGAAAGTGTATTTAAAAGGAGAAGGCTCCTAGAGCTTTTGAAGTCAGAAGTTGTTAAACAGTCAACAGCTGGAAATTTAAAATTCCTTCACATCAAGGCTCTGTGATCAATAGGGATTAAGTCAGGCAGGACCTTTCAAAGCTTCTAGGCTTATTAACAAAAAGGTATCTGAAACACAGACTGCTGGAGGCATCTGTGAGACCCTGGTGCCAGGAGACAGGCAAGGGGAGAGAGGCTGAGGCAGAGACAGGAACATTGTACCCAGCTCACTCACCTACAGCCACAGCAACCAAACCTGGATGCTCAGTTCCCTTCTCTTGGGGCTGCCTGACCCTCTCCTGATCACATGCCAGCCTGAAGAGGAGGTTTCCTGCCCAGTTTCCAGATACCCTACTCCTAGGTGTGCCATCACAGAGCCCATTTCCCACCAGGAGCTCTCTGTTGCAGCTCAGGTGGCCACGGAGGCACAGCCAGTTCTGGGAGCAAAGACCCACCTGTGGCCAGGGAGGGTGGAAACAGCTGCTTTACATTTGCTCCATTTGCAAAGTTTAACGGCCCTGGTTTTATTCTAATAAAACCTGATCTAATTGTGTGTTTGGGTTTTTCTTTAAGCTTAAAGCTTCTCAGTCCTCTTTGGGGACCAAAGCTTTGTCTGAATTAGGATGCCATCACAGGGGATTCTGTAGGTGCTTCCAGGGCCCTTCTTGGAACTTGTTTCTGCTGCTACTTAAAACCCCAAGGCCTCTGAGTTATAGATGAAGCAAGATTCCCTCTCTACGTGTTCACATCACAAAGCAAGTGGACAGATTTGTAAAAAGGTCAGCACGAAGTTCAGCTGCTCATATCTCTGCACTTCTGGACTCACCTGAGTCCTGTCTGGAGACTGCTGTTGTGAGATGCCTGCTTAAGGGATTACAACAGTCTTCACTTTCTCCTGTCACCTGAGAAGCACTGAAAAAGGAGAACAATTGATCTGAACATCTCTTTATCTTTTTTCTTTCTTTTTTTTTTTTTTAATCAAGGAAAGAGAGAATAAATTAAGATTCTTTCCCTTTCCTGACAGTTTTCCATTCAGTATGGACTGAAAAAGCATTAGGTCCTGGGCCCAGACAGGAGGTGTCCAGGCCGCAATTCTATAAAAGAGAAGCAAAGATTAAGAGCTTTGCTCTGATCAGATCCAGAAATCAATTTCTTCTTCTTGTAGGATTTTTTTTATATACCAATTTTGCAGTTTTACTAGAGTTATAAATATGCTGTCTTTTGAAGAAAAAAACAGATTCCTGCAAAATTTAGAAATCCAGTCCCTTCCTTTTCTTTGTATCTAACAGGTGCAAGCCACCAAAAGAGATTTCCTTCTCAGCAGACGCTGTATCCCAACACTGCGGTTTCACTTCCAATATTTCCTGCATGAACGAGCTCAGCCCTGTTGTTGCCGCATTGGATTTACGACGTGGCCAACAGTTTGTTATTTTCTTCTCTGCCTTCCACTTGCCTTTGTCTCGCTCGGGTGCCAGGGAGGCTGAGGTGAGTCCTGTGGCCACTGGAGACTGCCGTGCTCTTCCCCGAGTGGGAGCTCCGGGGACGTGTCTCAGCCAGAGAGGCACTCCAGTGACAGATCGCCGAGATGAGCACAGCTCAGAGCCCCAGCCCCTCGTCCCTGCACTGACGAGCGGAGAAAAATGTTTTATGCTGCTGTGAAAGGAAGCGACACGGCTGGAGATTTAATCATTTCGGATTCATCCTGGCATGACGCCACCGGCGCGTGCAAATGGAGCGTTCAGTGTTCAACGCGCTGCTCTGAGCTCTGACCTGCTCCTGCCATGGCGTGCTGGGGATTTCCGACCCTGCTGCACCCGGCATCGCCACCCACGGCGTTTGAAGTGGGTGAAAACCACTCAGCCTGACACAGCAGCCTGCCAGCCGAGGGCTGGGCACCCAGCGAGGCGCTGGGACCTGTGGGAGTTGGGTACTCTGCACAAATACAGGTTCTTCATCTTCACCTCTGGGAAGCTTTACCTCGATCCTAAACAGATGAGAAACGGCTGCAGATGTTGTTTCAGGGTGTTTATTTCTCCTTCTCTCTGCCAGCTCTCAGCTCCGGCCGCACATCTGATGCAGCCGAGTCCGAGCGGGCACTGCCTTTTTGTGCCCTTTCCATCATCCAACCATTCTTCACAACAGATTTATTAGTTACTATTTTATACCAATTCATTTGCACCTATTCTAGACACGTCATTTCTACCTCTTTTTCATTCCACCAATCCTTTTGTGCCACCACCACCAGAGAAGATGGAGGAGAAGGAGAAGAAGAAGAAGAACAGGGCAATGCCCAAAATCCTCCATCTTAAACCCTTCATCCTCATATTAAAAACCCTAAAATCTACTTTTTTACCTTGTAAAATACTAAACCACTACTCATTTTCACACTCTGGTGGCTTGCAATGATTCTGGCAGTGTTGGTAACTTTTCCCATGGGCTGAGGTCAAAGCCGGTGCCATTCTGGGCTTCTTGCCAGGGTCTGGGACCCCCTTGCTGGGGCTCCTGACCTCCCAGGGCAGCCCAAGGCATGCTCTGAGCTCCCAGGGCAGCCAGAGATGTGCCTTAGATTCCAGCAGGGACCTGCCTGGCACTGGTGGGCTGGATGGAGAGCTCTGCTGGTGGCTTCATGGTGTGGCAGCACGTGGTCGAGGTGCACAGCCTGACACTCCAGGATGTGACTTCGCTGACCACGCCACTCTGTGCCTGTTGAAAAACATCAGAAGTTTAGAAAGGACATCCCTCTGAGAGCATGGCACCTGTTTTGGGGAAATGCAACCATCTGGAAAATAAGGTAACAACAGATACATGAGCTTCCTCTTCCCCCACTTCACTCCAGGTCAGCTTTCCGCAGCTGGAGACCTCAGTAAGGGGAGGCTGTAAGTCCTGCACCCCTCTCAAAGCAACAGGAGATCTGGGTGAGGAGACCTGGATCCCTGCCTCACGTTGTGCAAAAGTAAAATGAGTACTAGCATATTATGGAAATTGCATCAAATGGGGAAATGCCTTTTTTGTGCATGTATTTTTTTCCATTCCTCTCCGCAGCCCAGCAAAATGACAGACTCCTACAACTTCCAAGCTTCCTGAGGATGCCTTTATCAGCCAAAACAGGGATTGTTTGTAACATTCCTCTCTTTCCCTCTGCCACATCACTTTTATTGGCTGGCTCAGCTTCCGCTGCCATGTGCTGCTCACTCCTCCAGCAGAGGAAATGAGCAGCACACACGGGCTAGGCAGGAGAACAATATTAGAGAAAGAACTGGGAACCATTTAATGCAAATTGCCCTGGGATCTGATTGAGCCTAGCTCAATGCTCCCCATCTAATATTGTTTTTGTTTTTAAGAAGTATTTAAAGACTGGGAGCAAATTTCAAGTGTTGTTTGTACTTGGCCCCGCTGTGGGTCAGACAATACAAAGCAAACTCCCACATGCTCTGCCCCAAGGAGGCTGCACTCTGATTTCCTCCTGCCCTGAGAAGTAGGTATCATTTGTTACTCATGCATTTCAAATGCCAAATGTGGCAGGATTTGTTCTAATCAAACTCAGCAGTACTGCTGAGAAAGCAGCTCTGAGTCTGAGATATGTTCTTTTCTTTGAACATTTCCTCTCCTTGCTAAACCTTACAAGCACTTTCAGCATCTGGCAGGTTTCTTGGTTGGGTTTCCTGGGGCTAGACCTCAGGAAACCACACAGTTCATCTCTTTCCCCAGGGAAAGTCTGGATAACAAAGTCATCCCTGGCAAATGTTCACTTTTTTTAAAAACCTTCCCAAGATGGAGGGTTTGTAGCCTCCACAGGTGAGCCATTTGAGTGTCTCATAATTGCAGAAAATACATGACACCTTGGGAAAATCTCCATAATATCACCTCAATCCCATTCTACCATCTGCTTTGGTTTTAGTAATGACATCTCTTAGCGTCAGGGAAAATCTCTAACTCAGTGTTTGCAGGACAATAGCACACACAGGTATCATTGCAGGGAGAAAGCTTCCAGGAACAAGTGGATTTAAAGAGATTTGCTGAGCTTTAGTTGTGAGGTTAGCTCAGGATATGAGAAGAAAGCACAGAGGGACTGTCGGGTATCAGAAGGGCTGAGTTAGACAGAGGTGTGGGATGGTGTAAGGGCAGAGACGTTCTGGCCTCACAGGCACCATTATCCAGCGGGAGGAATGCCCTCACACTGGGCAGCACTGCAGTCAGTGCCAGCCTGTCTGGTCAGTGTCAGGACAGCCCTTTATACACAGTGGGTGTCACAGATGTCAGCCCATTGGGAACCAGACAGGACCTGGCCACTCACCGGAGCACTGAACACCACCAGAGGAACGCCGAGGACACTCCATGGTCTGATCCTGAGCCTCTGTGCTGGAAGGGAAAGCACCTCTGAGCCTGCCCTGCTCTGTTTGCTGTTAGCAGTGAGCAGGGAGCAGCCTCCCGAAGCTCCTCCTGCCACAGAGCCACCTTCAAATGGCCCACGCTCTGCAGGGCAAATAGAAGGGCTGCTGCTGCCAGGAATTTCCTAGTGGGAAACAGTTCAGAGCAGTGAGGCTCTCTGTGGTTTCTGTTTGCATGTTCCATCGGCTTTCATCTCCAGCAAGTGCTCTTGCATGCCTGGTTCTCAGGAATATGTGTGTTTTGGTACATAATTTAACTTCCCTGGCAGGCAGATCAGCTGGGTTCCCCTCTCAAGCACTCAGCCAACCCACTGAGAAGGGCTGCTGCCCCTCACTCCACAGCTCCCAGTCCCAGCTGCTTCCCAGAGTGCTGGTAGTTGCCCCACAGCCTCCTCACTGCTCAGGTCCCAGGGGAAAGCACAACTTCTTCCCTCTTCACAAACATTCACAGCATCCCTGATCTGGTCCCACGTCCCTCAGCCCTCCATCAGCTCCAGATGCTCTTCCGGGTCAAAGCCACACCTGGGGATCCAGGTCTTGATCCCAGCTAAGAAAAAAAAAAAAAAAAAAAAAAAAAAAAAAAAAAAAAAAAAAAAAAAAAAAAAAAAAAAAAAAAAAAAAAAAAAAAAAAAAAAAAAAAAAAAAAAAAAAAAAAAAAAAAAAAAAAAAAAAAAAAAAAAAAAAAAAAAAAAAAAAAAAAAAAAAAAAAAAAAAAAAAAAAAAAAAAAAAAAAAAAAAAAAGGAAAGGAAAGCCTCAGCAACACTGAGGCAAGAGACAGCAGGCACATCGTGTCCTATTCACACTCACACAAGGGTGCAGCTTGCCAGCATTTGAAAGCATTCCCATGTTCTAATATATTTTTTTTAAATACGCTTTTTAAAAAGTCCTCTCACACAGGGAGGATTTTTTAATAAAATAGTGTTTGAGGAAAGAATAAAGCTGGGATTTTGTTGAGGCCAGAGGGCCTAGATAACACTACTGAGTAATGAAACAGTGCTCAGCTAACCTAATGGGCTTATCTGGATGGTCTGTGGGCTTCCCTTTGTCTCCAAGTCAAAACTTGAGAAAACACCTGCAGCAAAAATCTTATCTGCACTCTTCAGTTTTCTTCCCTCCCTCATCTCCTGCACTGTGTGTTATAAATAGTTTCTTTCCCTCCTCCCACTATCCCATTTATCAGCACAGCACTGGTTTTGTTAAAATAATGCTACATCTAGAACTAGGCTCCAAGCCTATTTGGAAGGATTTGTAAGTATTATACATTTCTTTTGTTCAGCAAACAGAAGTAAAATGGGAATAAATCTGTGAAGGAGCTTGAGGCTGACCCCCCAGCTGAGACTGTGCACCAACACCATCAGTTCTGGCAATTCACCTCAGCAGGGGTGGCTGCTGTGAGCCCCTCTCAGGTGGCAGTGCCCACCCAGAGCAGATACAACACGGATGGAAAAAGGCAACAATCAAAGCCCAGGAGGGGACTCTGTCAGCTTACGAGGAGTTTAAGTAAATTTTGAGTAAATCAGAGCAGCTTGTGCTGGCCTGGAGAACACAAGGGCATCTGAGATGGCTGCAGGTGGCTCGTGTGGAAGGACTAAACAGGACATGTACCTGAGTGCAGGGAAAGCAGATCCCCAGCTGTGCTTCAGTGCAGTGGGAAAGGAGGGATTCACGAGAGGATAAAGCAGAGCTCCAGGCCCAGACATAGGTGTGGAACAAAGGTGACTCCAGTCTGATAACCCTGAGAAAGGAAAAGCAGATACCTGGGACTCGTCCTGCAGAAGCTACAAGAATAAAATGGCATCTCAGCCTCAGGTAAATTTATACAGGAAATGATGCCTTAGGTTTTAACTTTTATATTTCTCAAATTCTGTGCTGCTTAGAGTATAACTCTGAAGTTCCTTGTAGCCTGTAATTTCTGCTCTCTCGTGCTGGGCAGACACAACAAAGCCTCTCCAGGCTTTGCCTTCAAGGACAGCCAGGCTGCTCGAGGCCCAAAATGTGTAAACCAAAGACTCAAAGGAGGGAGCAAGCTGAGGGGAATTACATCATTGAACTGGGGCTTTAATTGGAGAATTAACCCTGATATGCAAATGAACCAAACCTATAAAAGTGTGAAGAACTCGTGACCTGGGGTCCATCTTGGGGTCCATTTTTTTGGAAGCAGCCTCTGGCTCCCCCAGGGTGTGCCTTGAAGGCCCTTCAAATAAACACCTATCTTTATTCCCTTACTCTTGTCTAGTCTCTGTTTCTGGGTGGCTGGAGAAGGCATCAGAAGGAGCATGAAGAAGAGGACAGAGCATGTCAGGAAGATGTGCAAACAGAAGAGCAGCTGACCATGCATGCCCAGAAATGCATCTGAGCTGGGATGCATCTCACTGTTCTTTAGAAGCATCTCTCTGTCCCCCTCATGGTGACTCTGGGCTCCCTTTATAGTCACAGCAGAGAAAAGGGCCCATTTACAGAATGATTCATCTGACCTATTTTAGACATTTACTCTAGCATACAATGACTCATGTCCTTGGGGTGCCCATTTCTTTCCTATAAACAAGAGTCTAGACAAGTAACTCAGATGTAGACATTCACAATTAGATGTCTACATTTGGGCAGATGAATTCTGCCTCTAATGTTCAACCAGAAATCAACCCACAAGCTCTGCCAAAGACAGCTCTGGTTGATAGCCACGATAGGGAAGAGAAACAGGGTCATTCATTCTTTTTGATGGTGCGTAGCTCCCTGCACAAAACGCTCAAAGCGTTTGCTGAAAGATTAACCATCCTGTGAATGGCTGTGATAGCACTCCTGGAGCAGCAGCAGGGACCAGTAAAAGCAGATTCATTATTGCAACTATTTTTCTAACCTGCTCCTACATCTAATTAACTGGTGTCAGATCCTTTTTTCAATCAAAGTCATTTGGCAAAAGGAAACACAAATCAAACGAGTTTGGGGTGCCACCTCCTCTCGGGGTGGGCTGGTGATGGTGCACATGTGCATCTCGCCACAGGCTTCCACTCTCCCAGACTTGAGAGGCCACAAGGAAAGCTGGTGGCAAATCTCTTGCTAATCCCAAGGGTCCTTTCTGCTGTCAGCAGAGTTAATGCTGTGCTTTCCAACATGAGGCTCTCAGAAGCTCCTCAGGGTTGGGGGTAGCTGGCAGGATCTTGTGATGCTTTAGGAACCAATAATCTGGACAAGTCAGGCCAGACCACTGGGAAGAGTTTTTGTTTTGACAGTTTTAAAGTGCTTCTCATTTCAGCCTGTCAGTCTAATTTCCTATGGCTCTTACATTCACACTGGCTGTGTCTCCCTCAACAACTTTGAACTCATTGAGCAATTTCAGCCAAATTTGACAGAGAGATAACAGCCTCAGAGACAATTCAGTTCCTCAAAGGTTGGCAAAAATAAACATCCACGTAAAGAAGAGAGATGATATGAGTAACCTCAACTGAAGAAAAGGCTGCAACGTGAGCTCAGCCTTGAGAATCAGCACGAGGGATTCCTCAAGGGAAAGTCTTTGCAGATCACTCACACCCCAGCCCTGGAGACGGTTCTCCTGACCTCCTTAGCAATCCAGACACACCACCCCAGAGCAAACCAGTTTAACCCAGCAGCCACAGAGCACCAGGGTTATTCTCCAAGCAGTTTCGGTAACTACAGTTGAAGTTTCAGCACACTAAGTCACCTCAAATTTGAGAAAGCAGTTCTGTTTTAATGTTGCAACTGCAGCTTCAAATCAGGATACTTATTCTCAGAGTGAGTTTTAGGAAACTAATCAGGATATGTATTCTCAGAGTGAGAGTTTTAGGAGGGAAAGGTAAGTGATTTCTGATTTAAGGAGTGTGACAGGAAGGTTCCCCAGCAGCTCCTGCCATCACATCCCTCCGGGCAACACTTCCTGGGCAGCATTTCCCAGGGAAACAGCATCCCTGTGAGCCTGGGCAGGGAGCACATCACAGCCCTCCCTGCTGGCACCAGCCAGCCCGTCCCTGCCCTGGGTGGGCATCCAGGAGCTGCTGGGGAACCTTCCCACACCCTGCTGAGCTGGGCAAGCTGGGGTACTCTCACCTGGTTCCTGGTGCCACCGAGCTTCAGCTCTGCTTTAGGTCCCTCAAAGCTCCCTGTGGGCTCTCCCAACAATTTGCAGAGAGAGGAGATGCCTCAGCTCATGAGAGGCTCCAGGGAACCCTCTTGCTTCCCTCTGATAAGGAGCAAGTGGATGGGAGGCTGCTGGCACCACATCCACAAACTCGGGCAGGGGCCAGGGAGTCATGCAGAGAGAGGCTGGAAGGGGGGGCACAGCTCTGAGGCTGGCACCGTGGGAGCCAGGCTAACTGGGCTCATGGGGCTGCCGTGGCTGTGGATGAAAAGGAGAAGTTCGGTGTCAGCGGGAGCTCTGCACACTCTGGGCCGAGTTCTCCATGGCTCACTCCGCAGCCAGAGCCAGGTGCCTGGCTGTAAGAGCAGCCCTGCTCCCACAGCCCCAGGAGGCAGGGAATCAACCCTGAGCTACAGCTGGGTGCTGCTCAGGCAGGGTGGATGGGTGCCATTGCCTCTGCGTGCCAAAGGGACTGGCCTGCAGCAAAAGGGCAGCTGAAGAGTGAGAGAGAAAGGAATCCCTTCCACAGCACCAACAGAGCCGCGGGCACTCCCAAGGCAAGGCTGGGGGACAGCAGAAAGCACAGCCCTGTGTGCTCCCCGCCTGGTGAAGTGCTGGGAGCAGCCCCACATCGGGCCAGTGCCAGGGTTCCATTATGGGCAAACACAGGTTTCTCAGCCCATACAAAACCTCACAGCTCCTGGGCACTGCGGAGGCACGAGCCGTGAGAATGAGGACTGAGATGGAGGAAATCTGCAGCACCATCTGATTTCTGTTGCCACCTCCCAGCCCTCCCTTTCCCTTCCCACACCACCCCAAGCTGCAGCACCTGCAGAAGCCCTGGGCCAGCTCTGCTGCCCCAGAGGAAGCAGTGGCTATAAATGGCAAACACAGGCTTCTGTCTTCATCTGTGGCTGCCCTTGCAGTGCAACAATCCAGCCCTGCACAGCCAATGCCTGGAAAATTCCTCCAGGCTGCCCCTCTGGTGACCCCCAAGTGATGAGATTTTATTCCCTGTCTGACTTTATCACTCCCACAAGTGGCAGAAGCCAGAAAAGACCAGAAATGCACGCTTGCACTGGGCTGCCACCATTTTAGCAAAAAACAACAGCATCAGAAGTAGGGGGCTGACTCGAAGGGAAGAAGCACATAAAATGTTCCAGACATCCTGAAGTGCTCAGACAACTAAGGCAGGCTGTCGGCCACCCTGAGAAAACACAGATAAGCCACAAACCCCCATTTCCCACTTGCCAGAAGTCTGTGAGCTGGAGGAGAACTCAGCCACTGCCCAGCCAGAGCTGCCTGCTTGCCAGCAGCTCCTCACCAGTGACCGGGGAACAGCAGCAGGAGGGGAGATGCTCCTTCAAGGCACCACCAAGATCATTTAGACACACACCAATCACACAGACACCAACTTATTTTCAATACATCTGTTTCCCCCCCAGCACAGCTTCTCCTGCAGTTCGAGCAGCACGAGTGGTGCATCTCGCTGCCTCATTTATTTTAAATGAGATTTATGTTGGTATTACTGAAACAAAGCTGTCTCCCTTTCACAGCCGTAACGTTAATGGACAGAACCCAAATCCCAAACCAGGCTCTCTCACCAGCTCTGCAGCAACGCTGTTCCAGCCGAAGTGGCAGGGGGACCTAAGATCAGACCTCATCCGATCAAGCTCTTTCAGTCCCTCAGCCCAGCACTCCCCAGTACCCTCTGCTCCTGGGAGGCATCACCATCTCCAAGGACACATCAAGGCTGCAAAGCATCCTCTGGAACCCAGGGGAGAAGGGAGCTCTGCCCAGCCAGGGAGGAGCCTGGCAGTGGGGTGCAGAGCTCTGACCAGGTACGTCTGGGAGAGACTCGGCGTCTGCAGCAGTGGCTTTTAATGGTTCCTTGCACACTGCTCTGCTGATTGATGGCTTACCAGGAGCTGTTAACGCAGCAATATCCCAGCCCTATTTACAGACATCTCTGCACATTTACTTTGTCACAAGTAAACTCTGCACACGGCAATAAAGCTTAAGGTAATGACTTCTTCAGCACAAAGCCAGCAATTTCCTGTCAGCTTGGTTTACAAATGGCCAACTCTGGGCTTAATTTTCAACTGTGGCTCCAAAGATGGCTATGCAAAGTGGGGTGAGGGGAGGGAGAAACTCCAGGCTATGCCACTCTGAGCCGTGGCAACCCTGCTCTGAAGGATGAACAGGGTGGGGCAAATCCACCCCATGCTCACCCACAGTCACTGTTCTGCTCTTTTTCCATCAGCAGGAAAGCCAGTGAATGGCAGCCCCCAGCCTCAGGTGAGCTCCCACGTTAACATGGTTATGTCCCATTCTCAAAGCCAACGTTGCTCTGTCACAGCTGCCATGACACAAGGGGAGACCACAATGGGTTTCTTCTCCAGAGGCCTTTCTGAGGGAGATGCAGGCATCTCATCCCACTGCCTACAGCATCCTGCAGCAGTCCCAGTGTGACCTGGCTGGGAATTGTGGCCACGCTCCCTCTACCATGCCCAGCATTTCCAGAAGCAGAGTAGATGATCAGCCTGGACAGGCCTGGGAGTACCTGCGTGGCCTGCAGCACCTTTCTCTGGAGCAAAGGGAAACAGGGCAGGGAGGCCAGAGACCAGAGGACTGGGCTGCAGATAACCTGCACACAACTCACTCCAGGCTCCCTGCTGCCAGCATCAGGGAAAACAAAGCGGGTATTGCTGCTCTCTCCTGCAGCATCAACCTTCACGTGCTGAAACTGTGCTAAACATCTCAGCCTCCTTCTATAATTAGTGCAGAGAGAGGATGTCTGAGAAGAGGAGTCTATTTTAGGTGTCATGAGTCACCTTCCAGAGATGTGGATCTTTTTTTTTTTTTTTTGCACTGACCATATAGAAAGATCTGAAAGTAGATACTTAAAATAGACGGCATAAATATGCATTGAAAGCTTGGAGCATCCTGCCCTTTAACTGGGTTATGATGTTCCTCCCTACCAGAGGGTGTGAAAACACTTTGTCACACTGAAATCTAAGCTGCTGCACCTAGGAGGGCTGTCAGCAGCCAACTCAGGTGCAGAGGGGACAAGATGATGCTGGTGGAGTTTTTCCAAACCATCCTGATCCAGCATCCTCATCCCACTGGAAAACAGCAAACTGCTTTCCAGCACAGATCCTGAAGTGTGAGAAAACTGCTTCGGCGTTGTTGAAAATGAGTGGGGAAAGTGAATATATTTCCATCTGTGAAAAAAAGGGTCAAAAGATCAAGAGCTCTTGTTGGCTCTATCTCCAAAAGACAGGTCTATATGTAATGTTTTCATTTTAAGCTGTGGCTAAAAGGTGAAGAAAATAAAGATGGGAAAAGGCATCTTCTTGATGCATTAGGGGAAGAGCTGCAGTGAAGCCTCAGGTTTGGGGGCTTCCCATTTTCCTTTTATCTTCCTAGTTTTTCAGATTTTTCCCACTTAATGTTCCTCTATCCTTTCATAACTATTTCAAATGCAAAAATTGTGTTGCTTAAAGGAAATCCTTGCAAGAGCCCAGTCTTTAACATTTTTTACTTGTTCTTATTGAGATCTCACTCCCATTGTTTCATGTCTACCTCGAAACCCCTCAGTCTCCTGTTTCCACTATGAGCTGTTGTAATTGTTCCTTTTTTCCGCCCATTCCAGTTCACCCTCCTTTAAAGTTCCTCCGTTACCCTCCCAGCTTTCATGAAGATTCCCTCAACCCCTTCTGTAAATACTTCAAAGCTTTAGAGAATGAACTGTGCTTCAGCTCTGCATCCTCTTAAACAGCTCGCTGAATATGCTTCTTGTTATTTTTAAGAATCTGTTAGAATTAAACCCCAGTAAGAAATCTGCCACCATTGTGGGGGAGAGCCCATTAATCAAAGACACAAGCTTCTCCCCAGCTGCCTGGGCAGGGCCCAGCCCGGGATTGATAAATTGCACCTGGAGGTAACTAATAAATCTGAGAAGTCATTTGCTTTTTATGAACAGGAGCGGCGGGAGATCCAGCTGCCAGAGGAATTTGGGTGGAAGGAGAGCAGTGCCTGGAGCCCCCAGCACGTTCCTCTTCCCATTCCCCTGCTCTCTGGTACACCTGATGCCCACCCCCTGCCCCACTGCCACGCACAGCGGGTGCTGCCATGCTTGGGTGGGGAATATTTCAATGGATCACTGGGGCTTTTCCGAGCACAGGGCAGGGGAGCAGCCAGAGCCTCCATCTGCCGGCAGGAACCGCGGCTGGCGGTGGCATGGCCAAGCACAGCACTGGCCCTGCTGGCAGGGAGGGGGATGCACTGCACTGACACAGCAGTGCTGGCTCCTGCCAGAGGCTGTGAGAGCTGGGGACGCTTCCTCCATCCACGCCTGCCTGTGCTGGAGGAGGAATTTTGCTGTTCCCAGCGTCGGCACAGCAGAGAACATCCTCATGAGGGACTTGGGTGTGAAGTCCTGAGATTCCCCAGCTCCTGTCACATGAATGTCAACGCCTTCCCCCTCACCATGGCCTGAGCAAACTGTCCCCACTCCCCCATTGAGCAGGGCTCCAGAAGAGTCACTCCTCCAGAAGAGTCACCCCTCATGCTGCAGCCTTAACACCAGCACTGGGGACTTGGCTCTCTGTCAACATTACCGTGATGTGCATCAAGTAACCCTCTCATGGGAAACTTTCTCTAACTGCTATCACAATCCACATTTGACTGTTACCTCAGAAGTTGAGGAAACACGTTCCTTGTCTGTCTTGGTTGGAAACAATTTTATGGTGCCCACATCATAAAAATCTGCAAAGGCTAGGATGAATCATTAATTACACATCTGGTCCTAGACAGTAGTGCAAATGACTCTGTTCAAAAACATGGGGTCAATGAAAACCCATCTTCTGTAGTACTGCCCAAATGTCATTTCCTGTTTCCTCCAGATCACAAACTCCCATGGTAAGCAGCCTTTTTACCCATGCACTGCACAGAGCTGCTAGAAAACACACACCAACCACCTACGCTTCAGAGACCCAGAAGGGAGGATCAGACAGGATGTGATCACAGGAGAGATCATACAAGACATGGGTTAAGATGTTTCCTCCCTCCCCCTTCCTTTTCTTTTCATGTGAACATCATTAGGGCAGTCTGGAAGAGCTTTCCTACACAAGCAGTGTTTTTTCCCAGAAAGCCAGGACCAGGGGCTCAGCTCCTGGGCACAGAAGGAGCAATCTGCTGGCATCCACTTGATCCATCATGGGAAACAAATGCTTTTCCCTGATACACTAGGGCACAATTTAGACTCTGAACTTCAAATCACAAAGCTGCATTACAGCCTGGATTTCCCCACTGACCTCACTGCAAGAGAGAATCAGAAACATGTTTGGAAATTCAGAAGTATTTGGGGTCATGCTGAGAAAGAAGCAATCCTTATTCTGCTCTGGGATGTGCTGGCCCCTGCCAAGGCTCTGATTCACTGAATATCAGAAAATATCTCTGCTATCCAAATGTCCCTTTTTCAAAGTCATTCTCTCTGTGGGCAGGGAGAGTGAAAGAAGAGCCTCATCTGCACCTCTCAGTACCACACCTGGGGAAAATGTGTCCCCTCCCCTGGGGCACTGTGCAGTGCCTCCCACTCATCCAGATATGCACAGAGACACAGCAGATCAGGGTGTCACATCCAGTGGAAATCCTCACATCCACACCACATCCATCGTTGTGGAACATCAACCCTAAATCCACCCCCTTGGTCATAATCTGCAGGTGTGACTTTTATTTTCCCTTTCCTACACAAGGCTGCTCTGATATTTGTTCACAACACTGGCTGTGTATCACATCAGAGGGGAATTACTTACTGCCAATTATTGCATTAAAGTTCAAGTGGAACGATGTACTAATTGTCTTGTTATAGCTATTAAAGCTCTGGTGTGCAAGCAAGGCACTTTTCAGATTATCTGCATCCTCTGTGGTGACACATGGAGCATAACACGATCTGCTAAAAAGCGATTGCTGATACAGTCATAGCCTCCTTAATAATATCTACATTAAATAAGCAGATATTATATATAAATATAATAATTATAACACAGATATATGTAAATAATAGAAGCCTTCAAGTTCAAGATTTGCTGGGGATTCTGCAAGCTCCTGGAAGCAGCTGCTCTCTCACTGCCAAAGCAAAGGTGCTTACGAGGTACTGACCAAATCCAAATTTTTAAAAAGCAGCAAATATAGCAAGAAGTACCACTCTAGTAAGAAGAGGAGAGGAGAAATCTCATCTCTTCCCAGCATTACACTGAGGGCTGCCTTAATGGCTGGCAGAAAGACAGCCCAGGCATTTTAGTGATCCCTGCCTTCCCTGGGGTCTGATCCCACGCTGGAGGGTTTTGGACATATGTGTACAGGGGAATCCTGGTGAGATTTCCTGCAACCCTGAGCTGTCTCTGGCATCTTTGCAGGGAGTTAATTCACTTCCTTTTAGAGGGCTTAACAGGTAGACAAATGTGTGAGCTGCTCCAGGGATCTCCAGCTGCGGGTGGGCGAGGTGATGTGAATGGCACCATGGCTTTCTTGCAGCTAGGGGAAGAAAATATCTCCCTGCTTCCCACCACCAGGATCAAAGCAACCTCCTGGATCATGGTCAGATGCTCAGCAGGAGCCAGCTCTGCTGCTCAGACATTGCATGAAGGTGTCGAGATATTAATAGGAGGTAACTAACTATTCCCTCATAG
Source organism: Monarcha castaneiventris obscurior (assembly GCA_026261815.1). Taxonomy (NCBI): domain Eukaryota; kingdom Metazoa; phylum Chordata; class Aves; order Passeriformes; family Monarchidae; genus Monarcha; species Monarcha castaneiventris. The sequence continues at coordinate 6,338,796 of JAMPIT010000485.1, forward strand.
CAATGTGTACAAAAGGAAGGATGAAAGGCGAGAATGGGATAAAATCAAGTTTAAAAGGCAGCTGCAGGGTTTTATCCTCAGTCAGGTTCTCATACAAGCTCTCTTGTAACTGCTTATAACATTTTCCCAGAGCTCCAGCTCTACTCCTTACACAATTCCCTCAGACCACCTTTGGGGCAAGGCCATTCCCTGGCCAGATTCACACTGGGACACGAGTCCAGCTTCCAAACACACAGCTCAGTCCAGCACAGGGGGGCCTGTGTCTAGAAAATGCCTCCCCAAACTGGAGGCTGTGTGGACCCAGAAAGGCCTGAAGCAAAACGGAGATGAAGCAAAGAGCACGAAGTCCCCAGCCCAAGGGAGTATCACCCACCTGTATCACCCTACCACACTCACCAGGGACCTCTGCTCCCTGCACAGCACCCTCCCATCAGCAGGCACCTCCCTCACTGTGCTGTGACCAGAGCCAGAACCAAGATCTTTGTTTCTCCAATTGCCCCTCTGCTGCTTCGGGTTGAGGATGCCAGCACAGCAAACTCTGTCTCCTGCAGCTTCCACTGCGGATGGCTGAAAGCTTTCAGAGATTAAAGGAAATAACATGGAGAAAGAATCTCCTTTCTGTGCCAGGAACACACACAGCCAAAAGCTTTCCACAATGCAGGAGAGGATGAGGATTTGGGGGGTCTATTCTAACACCCAGTAAAGTCAGTGAAAATATTTTCTGATTATTTCAGTGGGCCCAGCAGGGAAAAGAGTAGTGCTTAAGAAGTCTTTTAACCCTAAACTCTTTGAGACCCAATCTGTTCAGATTGCTACTTCTGTGGTTTTTGGGAGGATTGATTGAGAAGAAGAGGCAGATAAGAGCTGAGTTTCAGAAAAAAAAAAAATCATTGTTTTCTTTGTGACTATTTGAAACTGTAGCTTAATGTTATCAATCCCTTGGCCTGGTGCAGCTTGGTACCAGCTCAGCCTGTGCAGGCTGTCTGGTCTCACCACCAAAGTGTGATCCTGTTTTTATAGCATTGTGTTAAAGGGAGGGCAAAGCAATGAACTCATTTTGGTCTAGTCTTTAGTAAGACATCGGAAAAAAGTGTGAGAAGTAGCATTTTACAGAGGGGGTACTGAGAGATTCAATAATGTTCAGGTATAAACAGGAGCTCCTCTAAACTACCCAAGTTAAACTTCAGTCTGAATGCATTTTATATATGCATCAGGCTAGACATAAATTACAACTGAAAATAGGCGACTTTTTGCAAGGAAATAACACTGCAAGCTAACAAAAAAAATGGCCTCCCACAGCTTCAGCCCCAGCTCTGTCTTTCTCATGGCCTGGGTCCCCTTCCAGCACATGGGGCCCTCTCACAGCAGCCCACACCCATGTGGCTGTTTGCAGGGACCGAGCTGCCTCCCCAAACCCCATAAATCCGAGGTGATGTGGAGCAGACAGCTCCTGAGAAAGGCAGCAAACCCTCCTGGGAGCCAGCAGGGCTCCTGCTGCACCTCTGTGGTCTGAAGGGGAGAGCTGAGTGCCAGCAGCCCCTCATAACCCACCGGGGTGTGCATCAGAGCCCCGTGGGGACGCACCAACTCAATTACCACTCACATGGGCTCCTCACCAACCCATCCCCTCACAGCCAGCAGACCTGCAGGTTCCAAACCTGTAAGGGCAGGGAAAACACCACCAAATAGATTAGCTCCACAGTTGGGCTCTTAATTATGGGTCATTTAGTTCAGTTAATCAATAGGCAGACTTCTTTAACCGGCTAATTATGCCAAACTGCTTCCACAATGAGCAGGTTTGCTGCTGGTTGTTAACCATGAAGGGATAATATTTCACTGTAAAGATAAGAACGGTCCCAGCCCTCAGACAAATGCTTTGCAGCCACCGGCTGCAGTTTAACCCATTCCACACCAGAGACTTACAGCTGGAACATAAAGGTACCAGCATCACTGGCTTCTTGGGGCTAAACCACCAGGGTGAACATCGCCTCGAGTGAACCACTCGGATCATGTACTCTCCAAATCACTCCTCACTCAGGCTGAACAGCAGCTAAAAATTATCTATGCAAATCAACCAGCTGAACTTCTCGGTGGCAGCCCTGATAAAAACCAACCAGCCTCTGTTGCCTTTCAGGCAAGGAATGTAACTCCCTCCTTTGCTTTGCCAGGCGGCTGCATGAGACAGCGAGTCCCAGCTGAGGCAGGAGTCTGGAGAGCCAAGCCACATCCTCCTTCCAGACCCTGCAAGAGCAGATCAGCATGCGGAGGAGGAGGTCTAGGCCCTCGTTTGTCAAAACAGATAAAAGGCCAAGACAACCTCTTGTTACTTGTAGTTGTTTAGAAAAAAGAACGGATTTTGTTGCAAACTTGAAGAACTGATTACTGGATTCAAGGCCTCTGTTGAGGTCATCAAATAGTTATTGCAATAGAGCAAGATAAGAGCTGAGCGATAGCTGAAGTTTGTAGCTGAATTTCCTGGATATTTGTTTTAACAGAACAAAGCAATCTGTGCTCGGGGCTTGCTGGCAAATTGCTTTAACTGGAGAATTACAGCGTGCTGGGAGAGCATCCCCAGCAGAGCCCCCTCAGAGGTGCTGCTTCTGCCAGGCTGGGATCCCCTCTCCCACTGCTGGGGCTTCAGACACCCCTCTCCTGGAGGCATCCATTCCCAGCCCCAAAGGTAACTGGAATTCTCCTCAGTGCTTCCACCGGCTTCTGAATGACTGCAAGGCAAGTCACAGTTCCTGTCCTACCTGCATCCCCTACGTTTATTTCCCCATCTCATTTCCCCTTCTTAACACCCCAGACCTTGGCTTTTGCTGCTTGAGAAAGCCCATTAATGGAGCATTATTGTAATAAAGAAATGCAAATACAAGCCCTGGCCTTAAGCGTTGGCTGAAAATTCATCTGCATGGAAAAGTCACACAGCTGTAAGTTACACCAGGATCCAGGCTGATACCGTTGTAAAAACACAACTGAAAGCAACAAATACCTGTTCCAGTAGTATCAGCCATCTTTGTGAGGAGGAGAGTTCAACGATGTGAGCATTCAGAATAACTGTAGAATAAATCACTGTGTGTCTAATTCAGCCCAGCACACCAGCACAAAACTTGCATTTCTACAGTTCTTAGTAACAGGGGAATCTTGAAATGCACTGCCTGGGGCAGAGGATGGCCCACAAGCTGCCTCTGTCACCTCTGTGCTCATCTCTGATGACCTTTTTGGGACCATTCACTGCATTCTCAACCACAACAGACCTCAATAGCTACAAAAAATAAGATTTTTGCTGATAGAAGTTTTGCCTTTGTTCCCCATCACCTTCTTTTTGGCACGTGAAGCTGTGTTGTTTTCCAAGGAAGCAAGGCTTTAACTTCAGCATTTGTCTGCCATCAGCTCTTTCTAAAATATGTTGTTGAAGTGCAAGCTTTATGTAAGCTTTATGGCTTTAGATGCTATTTTCTAACCTCCTAAAACATTACAAAGATTGCAATGTTGACTGGAAAAAAAAAATGGCACACAGACTTGTAGAAAAACAGGCACTGCTGAATCACAAAAAAATCTTTAAAAAGCAATAATGTTTTTATCCTGAAGTGTATCAGCTGCAGCATTTTCTTGTTGAGAAACAAGGTGCTATCAGAAAGGGCTGCAGTCAGATTCCAGGGGAGTCTGGGCAGGACTGCAGGATCAGATTCCAGGCTAATTCCATGTTTACTCTGGAAAAAGTGCTACTGAGATTTAAACGCACTATTTCTAGTACTATAAAACATCATACATTCCCACATGCAAGTGATTTATTAAACTTTAGTGCATCTGCCAGGAGCAGGAATGTCAACCTAGAAATTGGGAAACAGAAGCTTAATAGTTTGTGTTTTAAAAAAAAAATAAAATTAAGACTGTTTTTAGGTGGATCACGAGAAAACAATGGGATAAGGGGTATTCCTTTGGGACACGCAGTGCTAGATTGCAGATGTGATTCACAGAGACATTCAATCAGATGGCACATCAAAAGCAATGGTAAATTACACGTCTTCAATAAAAAAAAAAACATTAACTCATAGGTACTCAGCCACCAAGGCAATTAGAGTTAGCTTTATTTGTTAAACAACAGGCACAAGATGATACATAGTGAATTTTTTGCAATAATAGCCATTCCTGGTCATTCATTTTGAAGAGAATAAATCTGTCACTTGAGTGAAAACAATTGACAGCACCATTTATTACCTTGCATGCTTCAGAATAACAGCACAATTTACATGTTGCCCTTTGGCACTGGGACTCTGAGCTCGCCTAGAAACAAAGGAAAAATATCTACAGACCTGGTAGCAAGGATTTAAGCAGCAGATGACCTTATGTGGTTTATTTAAACTTCTGTAATGGTGCAGTCTTGTTCAGCCTCTGGTTATAGAAGAAATAGGTTCTTCTGGAGAATTCACAGCCTTGAGACTGAAACACAAAGGGTCATGCAGAGGTCTCTGTGTCTCATAGTTCAGAGAGTAATGTTTGAGCTCTGATCCTCTGAGATACCTCCTGGGAATTAAAGATATTTGGTTTCCTTTCAGAGGCTTTAAAGGGCTGGGTCCATCAAAAAGAAGGAAATTTTCCCCTAGCTCACAAAGATAAATCTTTGTGCTAAATCTTTCTTTTCCATATGAAAAAGGCCAGGGCCTCGGTACATCCGAGCCATTTAGCCCACTGAAAAACAAACCAACAAAGTCTAAGGGCAACATTGCTACTAGAATAGAAAAAACTCAGCGAAAAAAGACTCTAAATGTCCCAGGATGCTGCCTTTGATAGTGACATCTTTGATAGTGACATCTTTGTGGCATCAGCTGCTGGCTGGTGTTTCTTTCTGAGAAAGTTAATAGGTGTCCTATGGCACCTGTTACAAGTACGTGAGACACTCAAATTTGGGTTCAGCTTTAATGGAGGAGAAGCCTGCAAACAGTTTTGGAAAGGCATTTTAAAGAGATAATTAGCTCTTTGAATCCAATAGAAACACTTAGGTTGAGAGCTATTATAAACCTCTACAAAGCACTTCTGTCTACTTCAGCAGCAAAAAGTTGTCCAGAATGGGTAAATTGAAAACATCTTACACTCCCCCTTATGGAATTAAACTGGGATTTCAGGTCTGTAGATGGATGCTTAGGGCAGCCAGGTGCTGGCAAGGCTTCCTCTCTGCACAGGGAGGTCTCCACACCTCCAGCACACCCCTGCAAGAGCCAAAGCACAGAGCTTTTCCCACTGATGCCTTCTCCAGCCACCTAGAAACAGAGACTAGACAGGAGTAAGGGAATAAAGGTTGGTATTTATTTGAAGGGCCTTCAAGGCACACCCTGGGGGAGCCAGAGGCTGCCTCCAAAAATGGACCCCAAGATGGACCCCAGGTCACGAGTTCTTCACACCTTCATAGGTTTGGTTCATTTGCATATCAGGGTTAATTCTCCAATTAAAGCCCCAGTTCAATGATGTAATTCCCCTCAGCTTGCTCCCTCCTTTGAGTCCTTGGGTTACACATTTTGGGCCTAGAAGAGCCTGGCTGTCCTTGAAGGCAAAGCCTGGAGAGGCTTTGTTGTGTCTGCCCAGCACGAGAGAGCAGAAATTACAGGCTACAAGGAACTTCAGAGTTACACTCTAAGCAGTACAGAATTTGAGAAATATAAAAGTTAAAACCTAAGGCATCACCACCACAGAGCTGCTCAGCTCAGCAATGCCCATTGCAGCTCCAGAATGTTCACACTGCTCCTCCCTTTGGCAATGACTCCCCAAGCCCAAAGGCAGGGCAGGTTAGCACCCAGGAACACCTTCTCTTGTTACAATTAACATGCAGAGTGGATTTTTTGGTTTCATTTCCCAGCACTGTTTGATAGCACATGGCCAGGCCAGAGTCTGGCCATTTACTGAGGACCTCCATCAACCCCAAGTGCTGCTCTACACACTGTGAAATTCTAGGGGATTATTACAGCTGGAAGTAGCACTTACAAATTCAACACACACCTTTTGCATCCTCCCACAGCACCCTGGTCCTTGTAGAGCTATGAAGCACCTGTCACTCTGAATTTTCCTACTCTCAGCATTGGGATATTGTTATAATAAAGACAGTGAGATCCTGGGTTTCAAGCACCTTAACAGCAGATTTTAGCCCTGTGCTGTTAGAGAACATTTGCAAAGATCCAGGCTCTAGCTTCTTTCTTAGTAGGTTTTTTTTTTTTCCTCCTGTTCTAATTCCTGGAGATGCTAACATATAACCAAAATGTCTTCTTTTTTTTCTTCTTGTTTTTAACAGTTGTCACCAACCTGTAGTTATGTTGTCAAATAAACTGCTGATACAGGTGTATTATTTACTTCAATTTCTAGCAGAGCTGAGAGCAGAGTTTCTTTTGTTGGTTTTTTTCCTTTCTTTAAACACCACAGCATAAATTCCCACCTGACTCACATGTCAGTTCAGAGTTCAAAAATACCCTAAATCCACGTGAATAGATTGAATGACCAAGAAACATAGGAGAGGGTTCCAGACAGCCCAGGACCATGAAAGTCCCTGTCCATAACAGCAGACAGAAACCAGCAACCAACCACAACCCCTTGCTACAAACAGCAAACATTTGGAGGTTTGAACCTTTCCCTCCGGTAAAATCAAGAAACAAAGGCTCTAGGTAGGGATTATTTAGCCATTTAACCATTCAGCTTCCAGTCAGAAGAGCCAGGGCCAAATCTTGTAGATGTTCTCATTTTCACAAAGAGCTTTGCACAGCAAAACTCTGAGCAATGGGATTTTTGTTTTTCTGTATTTCCTCCGGGCCAAAAGTGTTTGTTCTCTTCCTCAGGTCTGACACAGGGGTCTTGAAGAGGAATTGTGCCTAGTCTGTGGTTTATAAGGTGAAAGCTAGATCTCCTCACATTTAGAGTTCTCTTAACCACACCTGAAATTCTTTATCTAGTTCCTTTCATTGTGCTCCACATCTGCTTCCTCCTTAAAACAAAATTTGGCAATGGATGAAGCAGCACAATACCACGCTTGTGGGGCAAACAGAGGTCACATAACCTGTCTCTGCCTGTGGAGTCTGAAAGCAGAATACTGAGTGTTATTAGCTTTGCAGCATGAGTGATCAATCCCAAATTGGACATATGGGTGCCATGGACAGACTGATAAAAGTAGCATTTATTTTTTCTGAGTGGGCTATTTACTACTTACTTGGGACTGCAATGGCAACTGCGAGCTCTCCGTCAGTGATGTGCTGCTATCACTCTTTGTGATAAGGCTGAAACCATTAGGCAGACAATAAACAAACAAATAAATAAATAAAGGGAAAAGTGCTTGTGTAAATGCTAGGGGAATACTTTAAGGCAAGCTGGATGTCTGCTAAGAGAGATGACACCCCTAAATTTTGTCGTTCTTCACAGGGCTGCTCCTGCTGCCTCTGCAGGGATATCTGAAGATATTAAATAATCTTCTACCTATTTTAGGTAAATATCTACCCGCAAAGGCTCTACTATACAGGGGCAAAATGCTGTTTTCCGTTCTCAAACACACTCAAATAACAAAATGCCCAATTATTACACAGTTTTCCGTCACAGCCTTTGAATATCCTTTATTTCATAAATGGGGAGACAAAGTCACAGCCATGCTCTGCCAGGCAGCACAGCTGAGTTTCCCCATGTACAGCTGTGGGACTTTGCTCACAAGAAGAATTAAAACCCCACCAGATGAATCACATGAAAGCTGAGATGACCTTCACCAAGTCTAAGAAATTAACTCTGACACACCTTGTAGGGCAACGGGAAATCATTGCCCAGCCTTGACATATGGTGTTCCCAGGGCCTTTTGCTGTTCAGATCATCTTTCTCTGAATTTGAGTAGTTTCTGCCTCCTGTGGAGCAGGGCTGGTGCATCCAACAGGGGCAATTTTTACCACGTCAGGCCAAGCAGTTGTTCCTGAAGGTGAATTTGAGGCCTACCACAGCCCTTCTCCACTCTTCCCTATTCTCAAGTGTCTAGAAGGAACTGAAAGAAGTCATGTCCTGGAATCAGGGAAATCAGAGCAGGGCACTGCCTTCAGCCCAGTCATGGCCCCCTGCAGCATGAGAGAGTCACCCATTTCTTTAAAATACTCCCTCAGCTTCTGGTTTTCTGTTTCACTTCCCTTCCCTGCCCAACCCTTTGACACTGCAGACCCCAAGTTTGGACTCCAGCACCCAGGAGCCAGCAGCCAGGCCTGCCTGGGTCACTTCTGCACCCAGGCCAGCAGTGCAGGCACACCTGGGCACCTGCCTGGCCCAAGGGCTTTTGAGGAGCATCTGCTTCACCAGAGCATGTAAAGCAGGGAACAGTCAAAGTGGTCTGAAATGCATTGCTTTGCACTTTCTCAGGTAATTCCCTTTATAAGCTGTGTCCTTTCTTGATGGCAAGAATGCCAACCTACATGAACACGTTGAAGTTACTTTGCTCCAGAAAAATCTGTTCCCAACCTCCACCCCAATAGGAAACCACCCCATGAGGGTTGGTCACTGCCCTGTCTGAACACAGTGGACACCAAAGGAGCAGCACAAGAACCAAACCCTGTACAAAACAGGGCACAGAGTTTCCAGGAGCTCCCACTCAAATAATCCTAAACCCACTGAAATCACAGCCCAAGCAAAAAACTGTCCCTCTTAACAGCAGGACTTTTTTTTTCATTTGCAGATTAACTGGAAAACTATTTTTATTTCAGATGGCTTTACGAGTTGCTCCAAGTTGTTTGCAGCCCAGCAATTTGAAATGTCTGCTCTTGCAAAGCTGTCTACATTTCTTGAACAGCTGAGTTCTCCACTGCAGATCCCATGCAATTAATCTGCTCTTCAGAAAGTGAAAGTCAAAACGAGGAAGTCCAGTTGCAGTTATGGGAATCTTTTCATGAGCTTTAATAGAAACTGAACTAAACACTGGGATAACTGAAGAGGTTGGAACAGTCCCCAGGCTTGAGACAGCCATCAGGAATGGATTGCAGTGATTGATCTCTTGCATCCCTGGATAGTGCTGCTCCCAGCTCTGGCTGGCCAGCATGGAGCACATATAACAGAGCCACGTCCCACAGGCTGTCTGGGGGGGGGCTGTGATGGTTAAATATTGTGGCTGCCCCTCAAGTGGGTCGATAAATGAAGACAAACAGGATGTGCACACACCCACCCTAAGCACAACGTGCTGGCCCTGGCAGTTTGTGTCACACACCCCTCGTGTGAACCACCCACAGCCTGCAGCCCACAAGGAAATCTCCTCAGTGGTGCGTCCTCCCAGCCTCATCCCCAACTGCAGAGACAGCACAAACCACAGGGGACAATGGCAAGGGGGGTAAGGCAGCCCAGGTCTGGGATAAATCACAGGAACAAGACACCTGGCAGGTCACCTCGCTCTGCTGCCCCGACAGCCGCTGCTACTGCAAGGCTTTTGCCTCGCTGGTGGAGCTGCCTCCAGCAGCCATCCTGCAAGAGCTTGTTAAAACAAGCCCAGCAGCACCACTGCTCCCCACGCCAGAGACTTGAATCATGAGATCATAAACAGGGCTGATGGGATCATAACTAACACGCCTGACAGCTCTCGCTGCTTGCTCTTCTTTTGTCTCGCACCATGGGGAGAAGAGGGGCTTGGAGCTGAAAAGAGAAGCCCAGGACACGTCCCTGCAGCCTCAGAGGTGTTACTGGGCTTTGCTGGGCAGCAAACATGCCTCTTGTAGGGTGCTGTAGAACAAGCTGCTGCCTTGTGCCCTGCATGCCTGAGCTTTGCAGTGAGGGACCAGGCACAAGGCAGCAGGAGCCCAGCAGGAGCCCACGTGGGAAGCCTGGGATGGAGGGAGGGGGCAGGATAGCGCAGCACAGCCCATGCTGGGCTCTTCAGCTGTGGGTATGTGAGAATCATGGTGAAAGCATATTCTCTGACTATAACCAGAAAATGAGAACCACAATGAGTCATAAAAATGAAGGGAACTGCTGAAAATCAGCAACAGCTAGGAAAATACACTTCCTTTCTGCATCCAGAAAGCCAGGATAGCAGTATTTCCTTACCTGGACAGGTAAAACACTCCTGTGGCTCTGCAGTTATTGCCTCAAGAGCATCTTCTGGAGCTTGAGCAACAAGTCAATGCTCAGGGAAACAAAGGCTCTTGGCCCATGGGGCAAAAGGCAGGACAGCTTCAGGAGCAGCCCCAGCCCAGGCGCCTCTTTGGGAATGGGTCATGGATGAGACAGACCATGAGCCCAGGGTGTGCCTGTCTGAGCAGGGCCAGAGAAGAGCTGGAGGCACCCTGCAGCATCACTAGGGGGGCAGGATGGCCCCAAGCTGAGCCAAACCCGGCTCTTGCAGCCCCAGATGTCACTCACTGGGGCCATCATCACTGCCCATCAATCCCATGCAGGGGAAGCTCCTACAGAGTCATCCAAAAGCAACTGCTCTGACCCTGGGCAGCCCACATGTCCCATTTATAGTGTCCCACTGCACCCAGCTTGTTGGAATCCAAGGCATGCCTCTGGCTGCCCTGGGAGCTCAGGGCACACCTTGGGCTGCCCTGGGGGGTCAGGAGCCCCAGCAAGGGGGTCCCAGCCCCTGGCAAGAAGCCCAGAATGGCACCGGCTTTGACCTCAGCCCATGGGAAGAGTTACCGACACTGCCAGAATCATTGCAAACCACCAGAGTGTGAAAATGAGCAGTGGTATAGTATTTTACAAGGTAAAATAGTAGATTTTAGGGTTTTTAATATAAGGATGAAGGGTTTAAGATGGAGGATTTTGGGCATTGTCTTCTTCTTCTTCTTCTTCTTCTTCTTCTTCTTCTTCTTCTTCTTCTTCTTCTTCTCCTTCTCCTCCATCTTCTCTGGTGGTGGTGGCACAAAAGGATTGGTAGAATGAAAAAGAGGTAGAAATGACGTGTCTAGAATAGGTGCAAATGAATTGGTACAGAACAGTAACTAATAAATCCGTTGTGAAGAATGGTTGGATGATGGAAAGGGCACAAAAAGGCCGGGACAGCCCAGGGCTGGGCAGTGCCTGCTCGGACTCGGCTGCATCAGATGTGCGGCCGGAGCTGAGAGCTGGCAGAGATAAGGAGAAATAAACAACCTGAAACAACATCTGCAGCCGTTTCTCATCTGCTGGGGCTTGAGGTAAAGCTTCCCAGAGGTGAAGATAAAGAACCTGGATTTGTGCAGAGTTCCTAACTCCCACACCAGCTCAGGCTTCCATCCGAGGGGCAATCCAAAAATGCCACTGGGTCTGCAATCCCATGAGCAGTGGAACTGAAAGGAGATGAAGCTCTACTACAACTTCTGATTAGGTTATTTTCATGGATAAAACATTAATGATAGGTTTTTGGATGGTAAATTGGTATGGGAGGAGATGGATTTTCTAAGGTGTCAGAACATTTTGTTTCAACATTTGTCAAAATGAAAATGTTGACATTTAGCAGGGAAAAAAAACTAATTTAGATTTTAGTTTAATATTAAATGTGGATTCATCAAGAGGAAAACTCCAGAAAATGATCCATTTTATGTCAAGCATTTTAGAACTTAGGTCAAAATGAGATTGGGGTTGGGATTTGTTTAATTAATTGAACCCTTCTGGAAAGTACAGCTTTCAGCTGGCCCAAAGTGATACAACCCAGTTTACACATTCAGGCACTGAGATAGATAATTCTACATTCAACTTAAAAGGAAGTGGGGGAAGATAAACCAGCTTGAAAGAGCAGCATTTACTGAAACACAAGGAATAGGTTGGGAGAGGAAGTGAGATGTACAGGACTAAACAGTGCAGATGACAGGAGAATATTCTAAGCAAAAAAAAAATTATGTACAAGTGCACAGACCCCACTGGAAAGGGATAGAGGATTTGGCATTATAGGGGAAAAGTAGGATGCAGAAGACAAGGGGCTTTGCAAGCATGCCTTAATCCCTTTGCATCCTCAGGCTAAACCCAGCTTCAGAAGATATAAATGCTTAAATAAACATGAGTCAATTTATTATTCCTCTGTGTTTCAGATCCTCCTCACCTTCTGCCTGGCTCATTTACTGCAATTAAATGCTTGTAAACAGATTATACCCTGAAAGCTACATTTTCCTGGTAAGTGGTCACCTTAACCTCCTCTGCTTTGACTGTGGCTAATATTCCCCAGGTCACACTCTAATCTCTGAGTAATGGGACCAGAGTGAATCACGAGGTCACTTGGTTGGACAAAACTCTCCCCAGCATCCAAACCACATCTGTGGCTGGGCTTTGCTGATGACTGTGACAAGCACTGCTTACACACTCAGGAAAAAGATTAGTAATGTCATAATTCTTATAAATCTGAGCAAAACCTGCCCTCAACACAGGACACGTGCTGCTGTATTAGACTAGTAAGCACAATGACAAATTCTACACTCACAGGGGTTTGCTTTCTCATTGATTATGACATTGTACACACTGAAAACAGCAAAGTGGAGCCTGCTGTGACACAGTGCAATTTTCTGGAAACCAGAAAAGCTTCTCCAAACCATTTTGAGAACCGGGGTTCAATTGCCTTGTTTTTAACTCAGACCAAAATACTTTGCCTCACAACCCATACAGGTGGAGGGAACTGCATGAGCAGCTTGAGGAACCTTTAACAAGCCTGGCTCTTTGAATGCTTTGTCTGGTATTAGTGGCAAGGTCTGAGCTGAAACATTACTGACAGGGACAAAATTTATTATGGATTCTCAAATGGAAAGCAAGTTCTGGGATGGTGTGGATGAGCAACTCCCCTGAATCAAATGGGGTCACCAGTTTCCAGCAATTGGGAGTCTTGCTCTGTATTTCCTGTCCTCTAACACTGACTCTGTCAAACTGCACTGATTGTCAGCAGAAAAAAACCAAAACATATATAGAGGAGAACAAACTTTCCTCATTCAGGTTAGAAGATTTTGCTCTCCTGAACAGGTTTAAGCAGATCATTTGTCTCCTATATTTCTAGGAGCCCACCCTTTGTCCCCCCCAAACACAAAATAGCTCTGCAAAAATGAGTAAGAAATGTCAAGTTGTCATGGAAAAGAACTACATTGCTTAAACTGAGCTTGTAGCAGGAGTTTCACAGCTGAGTGGTGGCTGCCATGGGCTGATCTCTCTGCGTCCCTTTGGAAAAGCAGCCTCAAAGTCAAGACTTGTTCTCTCCCCCAAGCCAAGACGCTGTGCTTCCCTTCACTGCCTCAGCCCCAGCAGAACAGAGGAAAGGAGGCTGCTGCATGCCAGTCACTACAGGAAGCCAGCTCTTTGTTTTTACATAATCATCTCTATTCTGAGCTTTATGAAAAGTTCATAAAAGGGAAGGAACAGAAAGTCACGGTGACAATGCAACCCAACTCAGAGATGCAGTGTGGTACTTAGCAGTGTTTACCTGCTCCAATAATTCTGATCCCAGGGCAGAGCACTGAAGATTAGCTCCAGACCTCATTAGGCAGGATAGAATTATGTGGGTTAACAAAGTAATACTCTTGGCTTTCTCTTGCATTTTAAAAGTGGCTTGAGACCTATAAAATCCCTTTGAATTTTATTAAAAGTCTTCCGCAATCATTTTTCATCCTGCAGCCCAGTTGAGCTGAACTAATAAATTAGCATGTTATCTGTGTGGATATCCATTAGAGCTTCAAATGAAGATTATTAGAGCCAAAGAACTAACAATGCCACTTGCAGCTGGGGAGGAAGCAAACTGCTCCAGTGAGCACTGGGCACCGAGGATAACGAAGGAGGGACACATCCACCCCCAGAGCCCACGGGAGATGGGCAGCACGAGGAGGAGCATCTCCAGCTGCCAAAGGGGCAGGCTCTGGCCACCCTGAGCAGGCAGCCAGAGGCAGGAGCTGCTAGGAGTGAGTCTGTATGAAAGTTTCAGTGAAGGCAGGGAGCCCAGGCACGTCCTGCAGGGTGCTCTGTGGCCAGCTTTGCTCTGCTGCAGGCTGCCAGCACCCAGGCTTACCCTGCAGCAAGCTCATCACAAGGCAGGGATTTAAAGGAAATGTCATCACATGCTGCCTGCTTCACTGAACCACAGCAGCTTGGTTGTGCTTCCCTGGACTCTCTTCTTTCCCTTAAACAAGACCCTGTTCCAGGGCTCCAGCCACAAACTGGCTTCTCAGCCCCCACCTGCATCAACACCAGTCTGACATTCATGTGGGTATGGGTTGTTCTTTCCCAAAAGAAAAGAGCTCCTGCCTGACCTTGAGATTCATGATGTGCTACCCAAAGTGAATTTCAAGATACATCTCCAAGCTGCTGCTCTTCCCCTGGGGTTATACAGTCACCATTTTAGTATGTCTTTATTTCCAGCCTTACTCCTCTTCATCTAATTCCCTTTCACCTCCCACTCCTATCCTTTATTACTCTTCTATTCTTTTCTAAGAGGAAAATGTTTCTTTTTATTTGCAGTCTCTGTTCTTTTCCTACTGTCATTCCCTTCATGTCTCGTCCATGATGATATTTTTGTTCATGCAATAACTAGTTTGCTCTTTCTCCTCTTCCCACTGGGCTACTTTGATCTACTGCTCCTATGTCTGTTTTACACATTCCTTTTCCTCCCTCCAAAGACACATCAGCCTATTTCCCATTCCCTCCTCCTTACTCATCTCTCTTTTCCTGCTCTGATCTATTCTTGCTGCACCAAACTTGTTTCATGTGTAGATGGTTTTAAAACCTGCTCTGCTGCCCGGATGGGCACTACAATAAGTGCTGAAGGATGTGGTCTGTCAGTCCAGTCACCCTAAACCAACACAGGATGCCACTTTAACACCCTGCCCTGGCCATGCTTTAATAAGAAGAACACCACCTGACTTCCAAAGGAAAACCTAACCCAGGGAGCACTGGGGACAATAATCCCTCGGTCACTGCAAGTTCAGCAGATCAAGTTGCAGCACAAACCTGGAAAAGCCCCCAGGGATCTGTCTCACCGCCTGGATCTTCGGCAGGAAGTGTGCCAACCAACAGGAATGGACTTTTTGTTGTCTGTAATCAAGAAAACCCCCCAAAATGAATAAAATTTACTTGCAGCTTCACAGCATTGTGGAAAGAAGAGCTTTTAGAGCTGTGTAAATTTCCAATAAATCACAGCAAGATCTGACACCAAACAGCAGAGTCTGTTGCCTCCCCCCCCACAACGGGAAACAACCCGAGGGTGGAAATTACTCTTCCCCTCCATGTGACAGCCACTTATAACCACTGTCCCTTGCCTGAGAACCTAAAACCCCATGCTTTTCCACCCTTGGCAAACAAGGCAGCAGCACTCTCTGCAGCTTCTCCTCCTGATGAAAACACACTTCTACCTGATCTGGCCACTTCAGGGAGAGATCAGGTAACAAATGGCCCAGAAACTGCTGCAGCATCCTCTCCTGAGGCAGAATAATGCTTCCTCAGGGGCAGGCACTGTGAAACAGGGCCTTTTGTAACCACATCATTTGGACACAGAGCACACACGGCCATTTGGTGCCCAGCAAGTGCCTGCTGGGCATCTGGGCTGGCTGCCAGGCCATTTGTCCAGCTGCCTCACCTCTGGGCTGTGATGAGCAGCACTTAATTCAAAGGTTACAACAGAGTGTTTTGGCCACTTCAATTCATAGTACACCATCCAGTGATTTCATTAATGCTGTGGAGCTGTGGGACTGATGTTGGCATTCTCCTGGAAAGGAGAAAAGAGGCTTGCTGCATTTTCCTTGTTCCCAACTGGAGAATACAGGAACAAAGTGCTGTGCTTGTTGTGACAGGACTGGCCTATCAGCAGAGCCAGGCCAAGCTAAAAGACCCAGTTGATGGCAAATGAAAACCAGTTCATTTACCAGAGCATTTGCAATGCCAGTCGCAGAAATCTGGCATGGCTTTCTTTTACCTCAAACCACCACGTGAACCAGTCATTTCCAAGATGAAAACTGCAGTGAGAGTCACAATAATGACAGCAACCTGCAAGAGAGCTCTGTGTGCACTCAAAAGCCCGTGAAATAGCAAAGTGGCCACAGCAATCTTCATGTCATTGCAAAGGTTAGGTGCAGGCTGCCCTTTGCATGCCCCAAATCCAGACCTGGGCTGTGTCTGAGCAGGGAGGCAGGAGGGAAATTGAGATGAAGGAGGTCTCAGTGATTGCTTCATGCACACACAGTGCACTGTTCCATAGCAGTGCTCTGAAACATTACACTCTCACAAGGCTGTAACTGCATCACTTAGAGCCATTACACAGGCAAAATACAGTTCAATCTGGCAGCATGGGGTTTGTCTTGGCTTTTTTAGCACAAATAGGAAGAGCTAGAAGCCACATGAACTTCTGTGAGCCCTAAATAATTTCACTGAAATGTAAAGTATCATGCCTAAAGTCAGCTTAGTCTCTGGGGCACTAAATTAGCCCATTTATTGAATAAATATCATTATTTCTATGTAGAAGGGAGCAGTTCGAGTAGCTGACAAGCATCTATTGCCACTTCAACATTCAAATGTCCCTGTTGTAATGGGCACAGATCTCCTGCATCCTAGATTCCAGCAGTATGCCCATGTCTCAAATGCTGCAGAGCATCAAAAATGTCACAAGACACCTTCATTGGGGCACCTGATGCACTCCCACATGCCCCTGCAACAGCAGGTGATGCAACATGATAAATCTCAGTGTGGAAAATCCCTCCTCTGCACAATTCCTACCCACTTCTGACCACGAGCTCGCTGAGGCCTCAGAAAATTACCTCTGGGTACAAAAGTAGTTGATTTAACTATGAAGTCATCATTAATATTAACAATAAATATATGTATGGCTTTGATATGGTATATATTTGTGTCTCGCCTTTGTACATCTGCTTACCAGTGGTGACCAAATTCTGTCCTTGGAGGCACGGTGAAAGCCTGTGGGCTCAGATCAGGCTGCAGTCAAGGGCAGCATTTGTTCATAAATTGAAGTGACACAGGTTAATGGAGAAGAAAGATAATTTCATTACCTGAATCTGAACAGATATCATATAAGAAAAAACCTTAATGCAGTGCTGATGGCAAATATAAGTAGATACCTTAATAGCTATCATCACTGCCTGAACAGTATGAACACCTAACACAATTGCTGTGGTACAAAACAGCTTTTGACCTGCCGGTAACATTTCATTTTGAGCTCAGCACTAGCCACAAACCCCAAGTCCATGGAACCTGCAAAGATGTACACACTGCACATGCAGTGAACTCCTAGCCTTGAGGCCGAATGTTGCCTTATTTGGTGAAAATTGATTAGATTTGTCAGGTGAATAAAATTCTTTATTAAATTTTCCCAGTTGAAACTTTGCCTGCGTATTTTATTTTTTCATTAGAGCGCCGCTGAATTTGTCTGAAGTAGTTAAGAATATTGTAAGTGATACAGCAGTAACAATTGGACCAAGCCACAGCAGAAACCCCCCAGGAGAACATGCTTTGCCTATGGAACTAAACTCTAAATGCTGCTGGTTTCAATTTCTCCCTGCCAGAGGGGAGCAGAAGAGAAATTAGCCTAGAAAGTTTAGGGGTTTTTTAAAATTTTAAACAAGAGAGGAAAAAAAAAAACAACCTCAAAAACACCAACATCTCTCCTCACACAAATACACACAGAGCCAGGAGGGACTGCACAAATATTTCAGAATTAGCTGTGAAATTTGGCAACAAGCATCAGGGCCAGGCACTTAGCAGAGCTGCCTCTCACCCTCCCCTCTCTGCTCCCCACTGCCCTCTCCACACCAAACACATCCCATGCCTGGGGAATTAGCTGCAGTTGCCCCAGTCTGATTTCTAATTATGATGCAGGATGCACGGTGATAAATTTCCTATGGGATACTCATTATATAGAGCATATGAATGTGCTGTAATCAGGCGTATTTGTTGCTATGGAAAAACACAGCAAGCATGCAGAGCCTTCTGTGTGGCATCTTTAGTGTCCCTGCACTCGGAGCACTCGGATTCCTTGGCAGCGTGTGGCATAGCAACATGTTATCTGGCATCAAAGCCAAGGACCATGCCAATTTCAGCTGGAAAACTCAGGGGGTTTTTTAGCCTATTGCGACTTCAAGGGGTGTGGGATGTAATAAATTTGCATTATTCCCTTTTAAAGCAAAGGGATCAAAGAAAAGTATCACGGAAAGCACAAGGTTTAGAGTGCAACCTTTCCCTCCTTCTTCCTAGAGCCTGCTGGCTGCCCTCCTCATCTGTAGAGTGGCCACATCCCTTTCAGGAGGTGAGACAGGATTGCCAGACCTGTACTCACACCTTTACATGCTGTGGCTATGCAGGGCCAAGTGTGGCTTTCCCTGTGCCCAGGTAAAGGGGTATGAGCCTGAATAGCACAGGGCAATGTCCAGGTAGGACATGCCATGCTAAAGGGGAAAAAAAACCCAAAAAAGGCACTCTGCTTATTAATTAAATCCTGTGTTAATCCCTTCTGCGAGGGCTGGTGGAGGTGGGGAGAATGCCAAAGCCCAGTTCTCTCTGTGCTACCGAATTAAATGGATCTTGGTGGCACATGGGAACACTCAGCCCGTTTGTTTTATGCCTCCCATACTCTAAAACACTTAACCCCTGGCACCAGAGCACATTCCCTGGGGGATCACACAGTCTCCATGGAGAAACAGGACAGTGGCAAAGCCACCTCGCTCCAGAGCCTGCTCCTCCAAAGGGACAGGGAGGCAACTTTCATCTTCTTTAAACAACCCTCAGCTCTGTGCTGCTGGAGGCTCTGACCCAGAGACAGCTTCTTCTGAGGCTGTGCTTGATGTGAGAAGTGAGGTGGTGTAGCTGGGAGCTGACTCCACATTTGCATGGCCCACACAGAAGTTAAGGAACTGGGACAGTCTCAACAATCCTCTTCTGGCATAGCAAACAACCCACCAGAGAGATGAGGGATCTCCCAGTTACAGCAGGGTCAGTCCTGCTGGTGGACTTTTGCCAGGCTGTGTGCATTAACTGGGAGCAGGCCAGTTCATACAGAGAACACCATAAAATCAGGGCTCCTCACAGCCCAGAGCTCTCACAGCAGTCTGGGACAGAGGCTTGGCTTGTCTGGAAGCCTGGCTGCCCCCAGAGAGCACAACTGGTGAGGGACACAACTACTGAGGGAATCCTGTGGCATTGCTGCCACTCTTGTGCTTATTCTCACCTGAGCATCTCAGGATATTCCACAAAATCAGATTAATGCCATCACTCCTACTCCTTTTGAAGACTGGGAACCGGAGAGAAAAAACTAAAAAGTTGTGTTTCATTTTCCTGCTAGCTCCTCCTGGGTTTTGAGGGGGCACCACACTGTTACCCGTGTGTGGGTACAGCACCTCTCACACCATCCCAATATTCCAGATGGATAATGCAAGCCTACTCACTCCATAAAAATTTACCAGCATCTCAAGCTTGTATCGTATCTCCCCCCTAGAACAAGCCCACTGATGAAAACTCTTCTACAAAGAGGCTGTGATATTAACCTAAGCTGACAGCAGGCCAGTGACTGCCACAGTCACCAGCCCCTGGCAAGCAGCAGGTTAATGGTGAAGTGCTATTCATCCAGCTTGAAGGAAAACTGTTCAAAACATTGCTGGTTTTGTTAGCACAGCTTTACACAGGGCTTATAAATGAGGAACTTGACAAGAAATGCGAATACACCGTTTCTCAAACAAAACACACATAAAAGAGTGAAATTCCCCTCCAACTTCAAGGGAAAAGTGTCTCATTTGCTGATGCCAAATACTGATTTAAAACACT
The DNA here is from genome assembly GCA_026261815.1 of Monarcha castaneiventris obscurior. Classification (NCBI taxonomy): domain Eukaryota; kingdom Metazoa; phylum Chordata; class Aves; order Passeriformes; family Monarchidae; genus Monarcha; species Monarcha castaneiventris. The sequence continues at coordinate 6,358,491 of JAMPIT010000485.1, forward strand.
GACAGACCCAGACCACTAAAACTTCCCGTAATGAACTGTGGTTTTCAGTGTTGGTAAAAAACCTCAAAACACAACAGGAAATGAGGCAAAGGGTTTGTTTTGTTTCCCCTACTGGTGCTTATATAAAGGGGAAATCGTTATTGTTTATTGCTAAATCCATAACTCAGAAAAAAGACTCAATCTTCCCAGTCCCCTGACCCAGCCCCTCCTTGATCCCACGCTCCCACGTGCCCAGGGGAGCTGCACCACTGAACCAGGCACAGGTCGAGGTCATGCCAGGTGCAAATGAAAGCAGAAGTCTGCTCTTTTTTTTTTTTTTAAACCATTCCAAAGCCACTTTTACTGTGTGAGTTTTATATTGCCAGCACCAGCAGCATCGTTACCACTGGGGGCTTTGGGTTTAAAAGTTTTTGCTGGCTTTTTGACTCTCTGCTGAATATGTTGATATGTTTAATCTCTCTGCTGAAAGGTTTCATAGTTCCATGGGGCTTTTCTTTCCCCAAGCAGAGGAAACTAACACCCAGAAAGTTTTTTTTCCAACTCTGAATTGAGGGTGAATAGAAGTATTTGAGGTTGCACTCCCAGTCTTGGGGGCCAATCACACTTCTGGGCTAAGTTGACAAAACTTGGAGCGTAAAAATCTGCTTCTTACAATGATTTCTGCCTAGAAACTACAAATAGATAATTTTTAAGAAATACATAGAAATATTGCAGACACATTTCCCCAGCTGCATTCAGATGAGCTATGAATGGAGCCTGCTAACTAAGGCAGTATTAGCACATGTGTAGCAGAGCAGCTCTCACAGCGTTCATCTGCCTCTGTCACACTGCATTTATTCTCCAAGGACAGCAAACACACAAGACCAGCTCTCTGGAGTGAGGAGTGCTGCTGTCCTGTGAACAGAATTCAGCACAAGCAGCTGTAGAGAGGGAAGAAGAAAAATAAAAATTACTTTGGTTTTGAGGACAGAGTCCAAAGAAAGCACAGTAAAGATCCCCAAGCTGCGTCACTTTGGAGCTCAGCCAGAAGGTGCCATAAATAAGGTCTGGAGGCCAGGATGCATTAGGGAGGCATGAGGACAGTGTTCCCATGAACAGAGATGGCAATCTCTTCTCAGCTACAAAGGGCTGCAGCTGCTGAATAATTGCTTCAATACCAGTGGTTTCAGAGAGGGCTTATCAGCCTGCCCTGTCCTGCCCTTGGAGTGGGAGGTTAAGGTCCAGGGACAGAGACAAATTTAGAGGGACAAAGAGATGATAAGTAGAAGGAAGAGGAAGGCCTCTGCTTGCTTCCCATTCCACTTCTAGTTTAGAGAGATAAGGATCCTTTTCTTTTTGTCAGAGCAATAAAAGGGAAATGGATTAACTGTGTTGGCCAGGATTTTCACTGTGGAGCCAGAGGGAGGGGGAAGCAGCCAGCTTGGGTTGTGACTCCCTCATGATGTCTGACTGGCATTACTGATACCAGCTGTCCTAGAGGTGAGCAAAGCCTCTTCTGAACAGGGACTTGCCTCAATGTAGCTACTCACTATTTAAGGTGAAAAAAAATCACTGGTTTGTATTCTTTTGCCAGAGCAGAAGGGAATTTTTTAGCAAAAAACCAGCACAGATTTATTAGTTGGGGCACAGCAGTGAGCTGATGCTACCCTACAGCTTCCAGGTAGCAATAAAGCAATGCCCAGCAGCTCAGCACACAGGAGCTCAGCTGTGTCTCTTCTGGCCAGAAAGAAGACACCTCAAGAGCATTAAAAATAAAGAATAAATAAAACCACACCTTTTAAACCTGCGTCCAGCAGCAGTGAGACATAGGACAGGTAAGTGGGAAGAGAGAACCCAAAAGCTTCAATGAGAAATTTACATTCCCTTCGTTTTCAGGAAGAAAATATCCAGCAGTACAGAGTGCTAACACAGCACTGCTGTGCTTAGGAAGTACCTTTGCAGTGCATTCTCCTCTTGGCAGCAGAGCTGCACTCTGATTCTGGGCTAAGGCTGGTGGAGGGACCATGTGCCCTCACCCCAGAACCTTCCACTTCATTTCACTGCTGGGAAGAGCACCGTGGAGGGGCATAGCAGCTATCTTAGAACAGCATTTTTTAGTGGTTATCCGTGGTTACGCTCAGTTTTGTCAAACAGTACAGCACTGGGATGATGTCACTTCTTAAACCACAGTTTAGCATAATTCTTAGGTGCCTCATTGAACTCACAGGAAATTAAGCAGATGATTATCTAATCAAGAGCACAAACTGCAATAATTTTCCCTTATCTCCTCATCAGCCTAAGATCTCAAAGCAATTTACAGAATGAGTAAATCAAGACATGTAGCTAATCTCCAAGGAATGGTACTGTGCCATTCTACAGGTAGGGAAACTGAGGCACAGGAAACAAACTTCCCCATTGCACTGACACCACCCATTGACACCAAGGGGTGACTGCTGAAATGGGAGGACTAATGGAATAGGGATGGCCCCAAAAACCTGTGTTGAGTTACAGATAAAAGGGTGGATCTGACCAGGAAAGACCCAAAGAGCAGCAGCTCTGCTCTTCCAGGCACACACAAAGCTTCCCTCCCTACATGAACAGGTACAACACAAATGTTCCTCCGTGAAATTCATTCCTGCACTGCACTGTTGACTTAGCAGCCCTCTGCAGCAGGGGAGGGGTGATGGATTCACATTCATGAGCATCCCGGGAAGCAGGCACATCCCCTGGGGAGCAGCATGATTCATTTTTAATGATACTTCCCCGAGTCTGTAGGCCCCATAAGCCAAGAATTACAAGCCTTGAAAGTCATCATCACTGACTGAGCTGTTGTTGGTGAAGGAGGGTTTCCAGCCCAAGTGGGAGTCGTTACACCAGAGGGATCATTTTAAACTAAGTGACAAGAATCTATTAGGGGAAGGAAAATTACACTTTTCAACAACCGAAGAAAATAAAAAAAAAAAACCACTTCCTGCCAGAAATTCTGATTCAGAAACAAGACAAGAAGGCAAATTGCTTCCCCCAGTCTACCCAGCATGGAGCAAACCTACACACATAGGTCAGAGGCCTGGCAAGAGCCTGAGGCTAAACTAATTATTGTGATTTGCTCGTCTTTTGTAATTAATCTAGGAAAGGCTTAAGGCTGTTAGCAGCTTTAAAGAAGTAAATCTGAAGGACCAATTAATTAAGAACAGCAGTGCTTAATGAGGACCTTTTGGTTCTCTCATGTTGATTGTTATATTTGTTGAAAGTTAAGTTTCCGCTGTCTGTCAGATCTTGTCTAGTCTTGTAAAATAGATCTTCTTACTTGGTGCTTAACCACTTGACACTGGAACAAAAGCTTTCGATTACAAAGCAATTTGTGGGGATTATAATGGAATGAGCTACGCCCACACTCCCTGATTTAACAATCAATTTGAAGCAATGTTCAGTTCAACCCAGAAGCCTTAAGGATCCTGAAACTACAGTTTGGATCTCCCGGTTCCTTGCCTCCAGGCCAGACCCCACAGGTGCTAATGGTGGAGGTAGGTTGAAGCATGCACCTCAAATCCTCTGAAAACAAATCAGGGATGTACTTCTCCTTATGCATTCTTGTCTCCGATTGGCAATTAGGCACCCATCTCTCTCCACATTTTCTGTGTGGCAGCCTGGTGCAGACCAGGAAAATCATGGCCTGCTGCAAAACCCAGAAGTGAAATTAGATGAGCGCCACAGAGATACAGACACAGCTTTATCTTCTCCCACCAAACATCACAGAGCCAGCAGTCAAACCAGGTCCTGGAAGCGATCCTGCACCAGCAGAGCCCTTCACCTGGGGCAAATGCACTTGGGGGCAAGAGGAATGAGGAAGACACTACAGATGTCACAGTCAGAGTTGAGAGGAAAGGTCAGTGCTGGTTCTGCTGTGCTTCTGAACACCTTATGCAATTTTCTCACACATGGGGGAAAACGTTGATGCTTCAGTTTATTTAATTGGAAGAACAAGTAATTCAACCCAAGAACATACTATTTTTTTTTTTTGCTTCTGTTAAGATGGATCTATGGACCAAGTCGGAACAGTTCTTCTGTGGGAGGAAACATGGACAAACATTACCTAGAGGCCCTGAGCATCTTAGAGAGAACAGCAAAATCATTCATCAGCTGAGGGAGGCACCTGCCATTCACAAACACCAGGACCTCTGCCTGTTCTCTGTCCTTACGTAAGATACACAGAAGTGTTTTGTGCTGGAAGGGAGAGACTGGAAAAGGAATAAACCAGTGTGAAAGGAACAAAGATCAGGTTACCAGCTTAGCCCAGAAACAGTCCTTTGTGAACAGAACTAGACTATTTTGCTTTGCAAGACAGAGGAGACATACCCATGCTGTTCTCTTTCAGACACCTTCCCTGTCATCTGTCCCCACAGCCAGCATTTTTCACATGCAGCAAATTAATTTTACATTCTCAGCAGGCATCTCTTCTAGAGACCAGCCAACTTCCTGATATTTTCTGTTCAGCTTTTATATCTGCAGATCTATTTTAAATAAAAAGCTATGTGTTTTACAAAACATGAGTGCCAGTAACACAGAGGAAGAACGTGACATTTTTCTCCCCAGGATATTTTGACTGACACGTGAAAAAGTCTATAATCTTACATAGGCTCAAGCTGCTCATGTTGACATCCAAATGTTTGGTGAAAAAGAGCTTGACTGCCTTCCATGAAAGGTGTAGTCTTCTGATTTAGTTTCTTTAGCCCAGAAAAAAAAAAAAATGACCTCAAGCTCTTTCTCAAGGTATTTTATTTTATTCGCCTGTCACAAATGCAGCAGATGAATTGTGGGTGAATTGACTTTCAACTCCCAAACCAAATCTCCACACAATACCTTGTTTATTTTCATCACATTCTCAATACTACCAGCTGAGCCTGTTCCAAAAGCCACCTCAACTCAGTGCTCAGCATGCTGGAAATGCTCCCTGGCTTTTACAACTACTTGATCATTAGCTCAGTAGCCTCCTTAGAAGCTCCTCACAGTGATCCCTCACCATCCTCCTGGAGAATCAGCCACCCCTGCAGACAGGGAGCATCTCAGTGGTCTGTGGAAGTGAAAAAGCCTTCCCCATCTCACACCACCACTGGGCTGCCCCATCTCGACATTATTCGACAGCAGCACAAAACTCCAAACAGGAGCTAAAGCAAAACCTTATTTTTTGTATCCTTCTGGTTCTGTACTTGAATAAAAGCACTCCAGCATCAGGACAAAAAAATCCCCCCCAAGGGTTTTCCCCCAAAAACCACAGTGAAAACTCTGTGAGCTTTGAGTCATTGTTTCAGACTTAGTGTGTCATCAGAGATTGGGAGAAAGAGGAAGAATTCACCACTGAGCACTGCAGGGCATGGTAAACGTGCTGGAAAGTGGGTGTCTCTGAGCAGAGACCCACAAAATCAGCTCTGCCTCCCAACACTAGATGTGTTACCAGTGTGAAAGTAGCTAATCTCTCCAGGATTATGACAAACACAGATTTCAAACTGACCCTTGCAATGTGTCAGCACTTAAGAGTTAAATTTGTGCCTGAGCCATATCAGCACATAAGACAGGAAATAATATATGAAAGATAAAAAGCTTATTCTGCAGTGCAGGGAGAGGTCATCTGTCCATGCTCCAGACAAGGCTCCTCTGAATCCAAGTTTTGGGGCTGGGGAAGCCAGTAGTTCACTGCTGCATTTGTGGACTCAAAATGTTGGATGTGTATCTGTCAGCAGGTGTTATCATACTTCACTTCAGAGACAAGTGAAAACTGGGGGAAACGGTGGAAGAGGGAGATTTGTTTCTGCTTCATGCAGATACACAGACGTTGACTGATGGGGGGGGTAAATGCACCTCTTCTGATCCTGGGTTTGGACATGAGTAAGGCAATTTTGAGAAACTGGAAAACTGCAGAGCTAGAGGAGATTGCTACAGAGTCACAGCAGGGCTAATGCCTGAAAGGACCAGGGCCTTAGGATTAGCTCTGAGCATTTCATGGTCACTTAACTGTGGCTAACCCCAGTTTTGATTTACTTTATGGTAAGGGAGAAAAAAAAAAAAAGTGTGGGGGAAGGAGAGTTCACTGCAGAGCTGTTAAAAAACAGGGCTAGCCTGAGGGATGAGGCTGGCAAAACCCTACTGCTTATATTTAATATTAGTACAAGCACAACTGGGCATTGCTGGACCCAACCAGCCTCAGAGCTGCAAGGGCTGGATGTTTATGTGTGCTCTGAGACCTGTTTCTTGCAGAGCTCCTGGTCTGAGAAAGCAAATATTCACACACAAGTGTTCCCCTGCTTCTCTCCACGTCCCCCAGCCCAGCACTGCAGGTCTCGGCTCTGCCCCAGCTGGGCACCCACAGAGCCTCATCCCCTGCCCCAGCCAGGCCCAGGCACGGCCCCAGAGCCAACTTGCTCCAGATCCCAGCTCTGTTGTCAGCCCTCCTGGAGAACAAGAGCAAACACAACCTGCAGAGAGGAGATAAACACGCAGAGGTGAAGTCAACACTTTGTGACTGTTGATACAAACCCAAGCAGACAGAACCCTCTGCCACAACACAAACAGGAGCCCTGCCCTGCCTTTTAACTTCACTTTCTACAGGAGACTGGGCTTCTTTTCAGCTCAGAAGCATGAGGGGAATATGAGCTATGTAGCTGACTGCAAAATAGTAAACTCACCAAGATATTTTTCTTCTTGGCATAAGGTTTCCCAGAACCCATTTTCCAGCAGATCTCAGTTTGATGGTCAGCAGTTTTGCATACACACACACCAGGTTTGCAACTTCCCAACCATAAATGCAAGACAGGCAGAGGGCTGGCAAGGAGGTGATTGCTCTGGCTAGATGGCAACTGGGAAGGGAACAAAAAATCCTGGTCCAGAGAGGTTCATTCCTTGTTTGTTCAGTTCAGCTTGGTAAAGACCACAGCAGCATCTGGCTGCTTCTAAACAGAGAGGACAGAAGTGCATGAATATCTGATTAGCTGAGTATCATCCCTCCAGACCTGGACCTCAGCAGCTCTCTGGGTTTGGGATTTCTGCATATTCACTTCAGAGTAGGGCCCTCCTGGGAATGAGGGAATCCAGCAGTCGCTGGAAACACTGACTCCCTGCAAATCACAAAGCAGAAAAAAGTGTACAGTGATTGTTCTTCCCATGATTCAGAGTAAATAAAAATCTAGTCAGATAATCAGGAAGGGAACGTCTAAATGCTGTCTGTCTTACACAGGACAAGAACACTTGCTTGGAAGCAATCAGAAGATGCTTGATAAGATGTTTGCAGCTATGTCACTGGTGACCTATCAGTCTCCTTACATGTGAAGATGGATGTCAAGGCTGAGCCATTGTGTATTCCTGAGATACAAAGGAGAATACTTTGAAAAGTAGTCCCAGAGCACTCCAGTCATCACCATGAGATGAAGCACAATAAGACACGTGAAAAGCTGTGGCAGTTGTTTTATGTCTCATATGTGTCTTTGTGAATAGCAGCTTCAGTAATTTATGTTCCTGGTTGAAAAGCTTTTTGTAGCCTTAACACACAGAGTGGTTAACCCTTCTCCTCCTCCGCTCAAGAATCTGTACAAGTCACTGGAGACAAATAGCACCATCCTTGGCTCCATCTCCAGCATCCTTTTCTACATCTACACACTAACATCCCTAATTTTCCAGGCATGTAGACCGGCTGCAACCCTGAAGCAAAGACACTTCAGGATACTTCTTTTAAGGTATCAACACGTGACTTTCTCTACTCTTCTGCCACCTACCTCTCCCTCGGTATCCTTTGTTTTGTTCCTTTGGTGCTCCATCCTCCCCTTCCTGAGGAATCCATCTTTTCCCTTTGCTGCCTGTACATACCCTGCCACCCAATCCTTCCTGCAAACATTTTGCAAGGGGTCGATTCTCTACAGATCAATTCAACACAATTTCCACTCTTTCTGGGGAAATACAGGTTTTTCAGAATGACTTCTAAAAATCATATCAAGATACAAAGAAATCCCAGTTGTACCCAACAGCAACTCACACTTTTTAGCTGGTAGGATCTCAACAGAAGCACTTGCAGTGGTTTTGCATGTGTGTGCACATGCATAAAGTGCAGGAGATGATTAAGAAAACATCACGCAAAATAAGCATCACACAAAACAAGGATAGAGAGGATAACTCCTTGTAATAATACCAGTAAAACAAGAATTTTTAGTACCATATGCTGTAAAACAAACAAAAAAAACCCCAACCCTGTCCTTCCTTTGTAAAGGGCACTACCTCTTGCCTAATTTTCTTTTTCCACCCTCAGCCTGCGCTGGCCTGTGCCCAACTCTGTGGGGTTGGGTGAATCAACAAAACCCTCAAAGAGAGCCAGTGCAGGGACACAAGATGCACTGAGACCCTCTAAGGTGTTCACATGTCTGCAGGAGAAAGCAGTGCTGCCTCTGTTGCATCCTGCTGCCACCACACGTCACTGTTAAGCCAAAATGGCAATGAGTGACAGGGATTTTTAGGGAAGGCTCTAAACTTCTTGTGGAGATGGACCCCACAGTCCTCAAGAGCTGCCTCCAGTTGTACCTCAGCCAGCCCCACTCCTCTCCTGACACAAGTGCAGCACTGGGGCCTCAACAGCATTTGGGCCAAGATGAAAGCAGCAACAGAAGGAAAACATATGCTTGGAAGAGGGAAAAGGTGGGAAAATAGATACGAGAAAAAGGATACCACAGGGAAGGACAAAGAGCAATGACTAGAGATCACTTGCAAGCAGAGCTAAGTTAGGTCATTGCCTCTGCCAGTGCCTATCAGAAACGAGATCCTTATGAATTTCACAGCAATACAACCACATCTATTTTAACACTAACAAAAAAACCCAAGAACCCTTCAGTGTGCCCAAAATTAATAGCAGTTAAATAGGGGCCAGTTCTTGCCAGACACTTTGCTGGTGCGTTGGCAGCCCATCAGAAGCACAGCTCTCAGCAGCACTGTGACAGCACAGGCTAAAAAAGCCCTTTTCAGAATCCTCCCCCTCTGCTCCTGCAGCCACAGGAGACCTTTTGCTCCAGTGCAGGTTCTGGAGCATCTTGTGCTTGGCCTTGTGCGCTGGCCTCGTTTCTGGTTATGAGATCTGGGAGACTCATTTGAGATTAAACAAAGGACTAAAGATTAGGTGTTCTGTAATTTAGTACTTCCTTCGCCTGCTTTATGTTTAGCAGCTTTTGGCAGAGGAAAGGAACAGCAGCAGCCAAGATGGGCTCTCTGTGAATCCACACAACCTAACCAGAAATGAGAGCATATACTTGACTCTAGCTAGCAAGAGAACTTTCATCCAGGGTCCCTTTCCAAACACTACACTTGCATTCATTTTGCCATCAAGCCATGTGGTTGTTTAACTAGACTCATGGAAAACACATTAAAAAATAAACCATAGAGTAGATCCAGATGTTTTGAAATGCTAAACTTAGTGCCTCACACTCTTCCCTCCTCATCCAGCTTAAAAAAATTCCTGAAAAACTCAAAAGCATTCCTAAGCTGGTTTGTCATGAGCCATTACTTCATACTAAAAAGTATACTCTAGCACAGATTTAAATAATCAATCTTTTAGCCATAAACACAATTACCAAAACACTTTGAAGGTTTGGATCAACTTCATGAAAAGGATAAAATTTTCTTTGCTCTCTCTCTTACTTTAAATGAGACTCTTGTTTCCAATAAAAGTTGTTTTCCACATTGAAAATATACACAGAGAAGCAGGATGATATCCCCAAGTTCCAACCTCAAGATGATGCAGCAGGCAAGGAAGGCTCGAAGGGAAGGAGGCAAAGGCACTTCACACATGATTTTCAAGGTGTTATGCACAAAGCAGGAGAAATCGAGCTCAACAGCACTGCCCTGCTATAACACCCTCAAAATGGGAAGGAAGAAAACAAATTTTTACTAGTTCTTAGTTCTGCAGTCAGCTGCCATTTCCACGTTACTCCTTTGTCCCACTCCTACGTTTTATTTCCAGTGCAAAGATTTTTAACCTGATCTCGTTCCCTTGAGCTGGCCAGGAACCTCCTCAATTCCCTCCCCACACCACATGTCAGACTCTTAATTTAAGTAGCTGCCAGGCCAGAATCAGTTACATCATTTTTCCCCCCTTCTTTTCCAGGTATTCTTCTAATGGTTCCTAAGCTCTCTCCCAGAATATTTCCTACAGCTTTCAGGCAGTCTGAGAAACAATGAAGATCACAATCTATTTTTTATAATCCTAGATGTGGTAATTGAAGCCCTACATCCCTGAAAAGCAGTTGAGGGTTGTTCACTGGATGAATGTCAAGTGCATGAATATATCCAGCCTTACATTCAGCCATGAAAAGCTTTACTGGGAAAGACATTAAGCCTAGGTCACCAAGATGAGACAACTGAGGTGATGGCCACCCTCTGTGTCCCTCAGGCCCAGTTTTCAGGTTTATTTATGCACAAATACCAAGAATGAATGAGTCAACATGTCCAGGTGCTTCTGAGAATGCCCTTAAGGTACTCATCACCAGCTATAAGCACTTCACTACCTCTGAAGCCTTGATCCACAAGCTCTCCTTTACATATGGAGCACAGAAACCCCATAAGCCACCCAAACTTCTGAAAAAATGAGGTGTTTCTAGTCAGTGGAATGGTCTTTGCTTCAAAATCATCCACTACTATACATAAAAAGGATGGGGAAAATTATATTTTTTTCTAATAAATCTTGCATCGAAATCGTCATTAGAGTATTCCTAATATCAAAACTCTGGTCATGGCTGTGTATCCTCTCTGCACCTCCTCCTCTCCCTCTTCCTTGCAGCCCATCTGGTGGTGCCACTTTATCCAGACCAGTCTGTGGTCAGGGTAAATCTTACATGCATCATCAAAGATTTCCCCAATAGATTTTTAGTTAAAAACAAAGGATCTGGGCCTTTGAGACTTATCTTAACTACACACTGCGGATCAGCTTTAAAATCAGCTCCAAAACATTTGGAAATTGTTACAGTCCGCTGGCTCTGTAATTATAAAAAGCTGAAATTACTTTGAAGCTTCATTTAGGGAAGACTAATGCTGCAATTACTCAACAGAGCCCTTTGCAGCCTGGTTATCAATGAGGGTTGTGTGCTCCCATCCGTGCCCAACCCGAGCCACAGAAGGGCAGGACACCACGAGCCATGAATCCCCCAGGCATCTGTTGTTAAAGTGCTCCCCCCCATAAAACAACCTGCTAGCAACTAAGAAAATAATATATGGCGTGCTGGTTTAATTGTAATTTACAGTTTCCTTGTAAAGCAGCACATGCAAGAGGGCACTGTGGAAAGCTGGAATGATTTCCAGAAGAGGCCAGCAAATTGTGGCTCCGCTGTATGGGAGTGATTAGCACCTGCCTGTCGGTACAAAGCAGCAAAGTCCACAAACCATGAGCTCAGCTTTTGGCCAAATGGAGAGACTGAAAGGCCTCAAGTTTTCCTGGGCAATAAATCCAGTGATTACTGAGATTATATTAACTCAAATTAACTCCCAACATGGTTTTTTTTTGTAGCAGCACAAACAGCCCTACTCAGATCTTGCCCAGTTGGGCACAAGGCTGAAAGGTATTGCTTCCTGTGGGCAGGAGAGAAGAGTCACATAGGAAAACCTGACCCTATGACCTCTACTCTACTCACATGAGTAGACCCTAAACCTGATTAATCTGCTCAGCAATCAAAAACTCTCAAAATTTTACAAGTGTTTGTGATGAGAAAAATTATTTCATTAAAAATCACAACTTTTCTCTCCAAATGTTTTTCTTTAAATACATACACACGCACAAAAGTAAATTCATTCTGCCAGCAGAGAACAACTTTTTAGCAATTTACTGACAAGCAAATAGTTTTGCCAGACACTTAAGCAAAATGAAAATACAGTTAAAAATAATTCCTATGTAAAAGCAGCAGTTTGCTTTTTTGGAGGGCTGGGTTGGCTCAGCTTGGGTTTGAGTTGTGTTTTGTTTGGTTTTCTCTTTGTTTGTTTGCTGTTGGTTTTTTTTTTACTCTGTTGGACTCATTTTAATTACAAAGTTAACTACGAGAGTAAAAATTGCAAAATTACAGTCCTTGAGTTATTTGGTCTCTTTCAGCAAAACATGCTACCATCAAGGGGATAATTCTTCCCCACAAGGAAGATGCTGTGCAAGGGTCACCACGAGCCCTGGTGACAGGCAGCAAGAGTATTCACTAGGAAATCTGCTTGGTCATGATGTTATTTATCCCCCAATTCATATATGCTGTACATCAGAAAAAAAATTTAAAAGAGAAGAGTTGCTGCTGTGGTAAAAGTGCTGGTTAGACACAGACAGGGCTATAAAACCAGGCAGAACCATCAGTCTTCTCCCACAAATACACACAGGCAGTGAGGAAGAGAAGGCAACCTCCCAGCCAGTCACTTCTTGCAGCTTTGGTTCCAATTCTTCTTACAGACATGCAGCCTTTTTTTCATCGATGGGGCTGCGTGGGCATGCCAAGAAGGCCCTAAATTCTTGTCTATTTATTAATATTACCACCTTGGAGAGTGGAAAATGTTGTTCTCCTGCCTATCAGTGCCCGGGAGGTGATGAGCTCTGCAGGAAAAAGAAGAGCGGCAGGATAACAGGCATCTCCATCTCCCAGCACCTGCAGGGAGCTGGGGGAGCACCTGGCACAGCCTCGGTGCTGCTGATGCTCCCTGCACAACCGAGCCCTTCCTAGCAGCAGCTGCTCCACTGCAGCACACCTGGGTTCAGCACCCGACCAGTCCCCGAACAGAAAGCACTTCCAACAGCACTCAGGATGCCCAAACACATCAGACACCGCTGCAAACACCCCTGAAAACAGCCCCCCTGAACTCCCCCAGCTCCGGGGAGAGCTCGGGCAGACAGGGCGTTGCCGCATGTCTTCAACCAGACACCACTTGGGAGAGAATAAAAGGCAGTACTTTCTCCTTGGGTAATACTGACACTTTCACTTAATTAAAAGCCTTTAATAGGCATCTCCCTCCCTCACACCTCCCTGTTAGCAGACAGCTTATTCAAAGCAGGAAGATTAACAACTTTTTTGCTACTTTGATGTTACCCAGAACAAATTAAAACTTAAATTAATCTAGTTAGTCACTTCTCAAGTACAATGCCTTTTGTGTTACATTACTAGTTGGTATTTTTTTCTTGTAGCCTGACACCCAAACTAGAAAACAATTGGACACTTGTGTGTTTACAGCATTCAGATCTTCTGCATTAGTGTAAACGTGTCTTAAAGCTTTGACTCAAAGTCATGAAGCCACAGGTATATGAGGAGGGGGAATAATGCCATTGTTATGCAAAAGTATCGAGATCACTGGTTTATAGCTCTGTTTACCTCAGGGGCTCGTTTCAATGCCATGTCCTGTTTGGTAACTCGACTTTGAACCAGAACCGATACAGCATCACAGCAAACACAAAGTCAGCCTGAATATCCCTGAGCACAGAGATCCCACATCCCCTCTGGGCCCCAGCTCCAGTGCTGGACCACCCTCATGGGGAAAAATAATTAACAACAGCAGGTATCATACTGTAAGGTCAGCGAGGAATTTGACTGCTAATCTTTTATCAAACGTGCAATCTGAAGCAGCAGTGGTGTGACTGCATTTCTGCCTGAACCCCCGACCTCTGCTGAGCAGGGCTGCTGAGAACACACACACAAGAAGGGAAGAGAAACCCTTTCAGGAGCATCTTTGCTTGCTGCCCATTTGGTTGCTGAGGGGTAGGTTGTTCCTCTCCCTTCCCATGGAAGCAAGCTGTTGTTTCACTCCTCCGATAAAGCTGTTGGTGTGGCAAACTCAGCACTGAGATGCAGAGTTCAGCAGTTCACAGAGGGAGCTGTGAAGCAGCCCAGAGACAGCTCCTGCAGAAGTGACTGCTCAGCCCATGTCTATTAAAAACCTTCCCCAGAGCTGCTCCCTCTCCACACGGGTTTTTAGGTGCTGCTTTCCTCCCCTGACAGAAGTGCAGCTTGTAAACTGGGAACTGCAGCTACTCCTCTTAGCAGGCTTCTTACCGTAAGCTGAGCCACAGTGTTCCTCTCTGAATATTTTATCTGTTCCTAGCATTGAGGAAAACTGGCTCCTTCTCTTTGTCTTCCTGTGCTGACCAGAAAAATGAAGTAACAGGGTTGAAGTACCTCCCCAGCAGCCACAGCCACATCACCAGGAACCAAAGCCCCAGTTTAAGCTAAGTTTTTTCAGAGAACCCAGATTTTTGGGCTCAACAGGCACCATGTGCCCATGCCTGCCTCTCTCTGCCCATCTCCAAGCTCTCAGACAGGATGCCCAAACACATCAGACATCAAACCCAGGTCCAACAGCCCTCTCAACCCTGCAACCTCCCATGGTTTTCCTCATCTCTCTGCAGGGCAGATGCCACTCACCAGGGCCATAAAACTCTACCTCTATCACATTTTCTCATCTCTATATTAAGTCACAATCCCTCCCTCCCAAAGGCAACCATGAGACTACAGTAATGCTCGAAAATGAAAAAGCCTATAAAAGGTACAATAATTAAAATTCCATTTTAATTTCTCTGCACAGGGGAAGGAGACAAGGTCTCCAGCACACGTTCTCCCACTGCCACAACAGTTCGTGCATTGTGTTATAAAATTTTTCAGTGCCATTTATTTTTATTTGGCCTGTGAAATACTTTGGGGAAGGCCTCCTTGTAAATGGCCCATAAAGTTTGACAGGAACTAAACCTCCTACTGTTTTTGTGACTGATATAAAAGAGAACCAACTCAGTTGGCACCCTTAATGCATGTTTTATGGGAAAAGGAAGACTGTCCCCTGTACAAGCAGTCAGTTCCCGAGCAGGCCGAGTTCAGGCCTGTAAGCATCTTTTGTGGCCTTTTATGAGGTAAGGCTTTCCCTATAAAGTTCAGGCCTCACCACAAACCCACTTCCCTCTGGGCTCATCCATTAATAAGCACTTTCATTAAAATTCTACCTTTCTTGGAGAAACAGCCGAGCTAATTTAACAGGAAATTGACTTTCCCCCTCACCCGCGCATTCTGACTGCGGTGACACCAGCCAGCACTGCCCAGAGACATCCTGCCATTAGCATTTCTCCTTCGTGCATCAATTTGCAAAAGCCACAGAGCTCCTTGCATGGTTTGGGGGAAGAGGAAACGGGGCAGTCACTCAGAAGATGCAGCTGCTTTCAGGTAAACACTGAGAAGAGATTGATCCCTTGCATCCTCAGCCACCACAAGCCTCAGGAAAGCACAGGAACAGCGGTAAAACTCCAGGGCTGGGTGCAAATAGCAGTGGGTTATGGGTCCAGTCAGACACACAGAAGATGTACAGCAGGAGGAGATCTGCTTAAGGGGGATTAAGTGCAGGACAGGGTCACACAGACTGGGCAGAGATCTGGCTCTCAACCCATGGCACGCAGTCGTCATCCTCCCGAGGTGCTACTGCACTACCAAAAGATCAGTCCTATAGAAATAAAACCTCCAACCTCCTGTGACAGACTACATTCCAGAAAATAAATTTCATCATCATGCCAATACTTTCTGAGCAGAGTTCATTAAATACATTATATGCATCCTGTATATTGGCAAACTTAAAAGAATTAAGAACTTTTTTGGCTTTATTGTAAAAATCCATTTCATTCTCTTTTGGATTCCAAGACAAGCCTTCAGGTGGAAGGCTGTACATAACACCACTGTATTTAGAAATGAGAAATCAGAAACTACACTGACTCCATCTGTCCATAAAAAAAACACAGCATAAAAAATTCTATATGAATTTATTCTGCATTCTAGTGAGGTATCTCTCTGCATTTCACAAGAAAGTGTCCAGGGAAAGTGACAGGTTTATTTTTAGCCTTTCTTTAATCTTTGCAGAGTATGGCAGCAGATTGCAACCCATCATGAGTATCCCAAACTAGGCTGAGATACGCTGCTGAAAAAGAATGGGTTTAGATTGACTGTCATACTGCAAAGATATGGAGATGTTCTTAACAACCAGCCCCACTCCAGCTATAAGAAATTTGATCATATGCATTTCATTCTCAGTGTCACATATAAGTGGGAGATACATTTGTCACTGGATAATACATTCAGAATTAACAAGAAGAACTTGTCAGGTTTTGGCTGCAACCACTGAAGCTAAAGCCTAGAGCGAAATAAACTGTCAGATCAGAGCTTTGTTAAAAGGATTAAACCCATTCTTAAGGGTGGAGCTGTAGAAAAGCTTTTAAGCTTTATACTTACACCTGAAACGTTTTAAACCAGGTTTCTAAAAAAGACTGACACAAACCAAGTATTTAAAAAAACAACAGCTAAACTGACCTCGGAAGCAGGACCATCTCCAGGATCAGCTGTGTTGTGAGCCATGCATGGAGCAAACGCTGCCGAGAAGCCCTGGATCCGTCAGGCCGTCACTAATTATTGGCCACATTTTTTGGCATCTGTTCAAGTTGCTGTTGAATCAGTAACTGTTTTGTGGGTTAGTCTCATTACAGACCTACTACAGTAATTGATTTGCACAGTGGCCGTGTGGTAACTCATAAAACTTTTCACAGGAGTCCCAGTTCTGCAAATATTTCCCCCTGCACTTTAGTGGAACAAAGGCCCCTCTGGAAGCCAGCAGGTTCAGCCACACTCCCAGCCTGCATGGAAGCACCGGGAGGGTCAGACCATTGCAGAGCAGCCTTTATGTGACCGGGAAAAAACTCTTTTCCTACATTCAATCAGTTGCAAAATTGCACCACATGATTCCCTTGCAAATGGAGTAGGTGTTGCCATCCCACTGCCTCGGCAGCTGGGGAGGCAGCGCTGTGACTCAGAGGTGCAGGGAGCTGCTCAAGGTCACACAGTAGCTCAGTCATAAATAAATAGCACCCAGGTGCCCGGCTCTGAGCTTCCTCACGCTGCTTCTGCAGTATTTTGGGAGCAGAACTTCAACTGCAAACAGGTTTTGAACCCACTCAGAATTTGGCCTGTCCTGCATCTGCTTCAGCACAGTAAACAGCACAATCCCTGCAGCAGGGAGGCTGATGGACACCAAAGCAGCTCATGCTCAAGGGGGGCTGCTGCTGCACTGTCAGGGTCCCCCCTACACAGGTCCAAAAAAGTGCATCAAGAGGGTCATCTGGAAGAAAGCAGAAGGTTGAATCTGCAAGTCAAAACATCCCTCTACAGCTCTAACAAAAATATCTCCCACC
Organism: Monarcha castaneiventris obscurior; assembly: GCA_026261815.1. Classification (NCBI taxonomy): domain Eukaryota; kingdom Metazoa; phylum Chordata; class Aves; order Passeriformes; family Monarchidae; genus Monarcha; species Monarcha castaneiventris. The sequence continues at coordinate 6,375,661 of JAMPIT010000485.1, forward strand.
AAAGAGGCCACAGCTCCCGCTGTCAGATGAAAGGCTCCACTATTACACAGAACCCGTAGGCAAAATCTTGCCAGCACCCGAGTAACCTCTGAAACTTCTGCACCCATAATCAGCCACTGGCCAAGGCCAGCCTGGATGGGATCAGCTTCTAGCACCTGGCCTAGTGGAAGGTGTCCCTGCCCATGGCAGGGGGATTGGAACTCTGTGATCTTTAAGGTCCCTTCCAAACCAAATCATCCTGTGTTCAATAAAACACAAAGTTGCGTCCTTCAAATGCCTTACAGAGCCCAGGCACTCAGATAGCTGAGGGTGACCTTTTCCCCACCTATTTGGTCTCAAGGCAAAATGATTGGGCTCTGCAGCTGTGGGAGCTTGTGGGAGTTAAAATTTACAGGATGGGACCCCAAGAAAGAAGAGGGCACCAGCTGCAGACCCCCTGGCTTTGCAGAGTCTGCAATCCAAGGACACAGAGCTGGAATGAGCCTGCATCATGCAAGTCAGATGTTTTACCAAAAGTGCCATAAAATGAATGCTGATAAGATTAAAGTTTAGTGATTCTGAGACACCAGGTAGACCCTTTGACGCTGTAATGGGATCACAAGAGCTGAAGTCTAATTTCATTATGGAATCGGTACAGCCATCTAGGAATGTGAGCAAGTCTCTTAAATTCTCTGTGTCTCTCTGGCACATGATAGGATACATCTCTATTGACTTCATCTGTGCAGGTTATCAAGTCATCAGAGCACAGCCTGTTGCTCAGCAGTGCAACCCCCCCCACAGCTGCAAACCCACAGCCGATAGCCTTCGACAGCCAGCTCATATTTAATGCTGGCCTCTGCATGGTGTGGACATTACTAAATCATTTTAAGGAATATGTTCAGGAATTTGAAAGCAAGGAATTCTTGTCTCACATTTGAAGCCAGTTTTGGTTCAAAAAGGCTCATTTGCTCCACCTGGGAGGAAAGGCATCACAGCTTTTCTAGTGATCAAACCAAGCTCTGTAACCTCCCCAACACCTTTAATCATTGTGTACCACAACTGTGCAGCACCACTCCCCGTGTGAAACTCTGCTCTTACCCCTCCTGCTTTTCACACCAGCCTGCTTTAGGGTTGGGTTGTTTCATTGTTTTTTTTAATATTTGAACTCAATTGTGGTAAGCATTGTGTGCTCACTGAAATACCAATATACCCCTGGCCACCATTCCTGCCAGGTAATTAGGTTTGTTGCTTTCAAAAAAAAAAAAAAAAGAAAGAAAAGGAAAAGAAAGCAAATAAAATAAAAAAGTGTAATTATGGTTTAGAGAGCATTGGTCTCAATTTTTCTGTTTTCAAAAGTCCTCTAGGGAGACAAAGAATGAGCGCTACTTATTGATTTCATCCTCCTAACACTCACACACAAGTCTTGCTGGAAAACAGGATCCCTTGCTAGAAATCACCGCTGTCCTCAGCTCCCCCAGGGAAACAGGGAGAGGGAAGCACAACTGAAGGCACTTGAGTTGAAAAGGGAAAAAATAGAGAAGGAAAAAAAAAAAGAAAAAGAGGGCAACAGTTTCAGCTTTCATTATAAGCACTGTTATATCAACAATGGCTGGGGAACAAAGGAAGCCATTTCCACTAGTTCCTGCTTCAATTAGTTATTTGAACTAGTGAAGATTGTGCCACTTTATCTCCCCCTTGTAACATAATCATTGTATTTTACATCTCATGAGAAAAAAGGCCTGCCAGAGGACGTTATCTGGCTCTGGGTCATACATCACAGCAGATAACATCGTTATTCATGTCAAAAGGGATGATCAAGGTCTTCCTGTTTTATCAGCGATTAGCCAGGAAAGAAAAGCTGCTGCTGCTGCTGGCCGGGAGCCAGGCGCTGTGCAAATCACAGGAACGGTCCCTCCAAAGCATCACAATCCCGGCTGGAGGGAAGGCGCTGAGCAGCAGCGGGAGAGCTCCGCGCAGGGAGGGTCTGATCCTGCTCCCTGCCCTGGCACCGCCACCGCCTTCTCTGGAGCAAGGCGGAGGGAAACTGGCAGCCAAGCCAGGCTTTTAGCAACTTAGGCTAGTCTGGGAGGCACCCAAGCCCTTTGGGAAGGAGCCAGACTGTCCTCTCAGCCCCACATGCCCTCACCTTGGCTGTTGCCATCTGCGCTTCCCTCCGCCTGCTGTTTGCACCATCCCTGCTCCTCCTGCCCGCAGCCGGCTCTGCGGTAAGGCTGGGGCAGAGCTCAGCCTCTGGCTCTGCCACTCGCTCAATTATTCCACTTCCCAAGCACTTTCCCTGGAGCTCAGGGCTCTGCACTCCTGAATACTTAGCATATTCCCATTTTCAGCATCTCGAGCAGTTTACCTGCTATCTGAGAGCAACAGTAAAACCTACACACCTTATCTCAGCTACAAGCCCAAAGGGAGTGAGAATTCAGTGCCTTGTGCCTCCAACACTAACAAAAAGAAGAAAACCGCTGCCATTTGAAAAATACACCGTGTTGAACTACAGAGGTAAATTCCATGGTGGCTTCCTGAAGCGACTGAGCTTTATGTGCTTGATGCAGGGTTCATTGAACCAAGAAAGTGTTTCCACTCACTCACTGAGCTCCAGCACTGTATCCTTTGGCAGTAACACAGCATCATGGAAATACAGTGCCCCAAATCACCAGGCAAGACTCATCTGAGCAGGGCTTTACTGCTTTCTGCCACCCAACTGGAAATAGAGAAGTCCATTCACCATCAGTACTGTCATAAAGCAAATAGAAGATCTTGTGCATGAGTTGGGTAATTCTTTTAAGACCAAACCTGCACGAGTTCTCAGTGTTGCTAAAAAGCAAAAAAAAAAAAAAAAAAAAAAAAAAAAAAAAAAAAAAAAAAAAAAAAGCCACCATTGGTGTGATTAACAAGCACAGAAGTCCATAAGGGATACACAAGCTCCTGCTGTGGGGAAAGAAAAAAGTCCTTTGAGTGCATGCTTGGGATTGATGCATTTTGTAAGTTTTGAAAATTTTCCCAGATTATCTGTCATAGGCCAGAGGTGAGCAAAGACAGACAGGAACTGCTGTATCAAAACACTCCAATAGTTATTCCAACACGTTACCCCAGCTCAGAGCCCAACATGAAACTGTGCTGTTGCAGCAGCCAGCCTGAAACTGGAAGAGCATTTAATAGCAAAACCAAAGTGTGAACCAAAAGCTATTAAACATTGCCATACATTAAAAATAACAACAAAAGAAACCTGAGACCAAGCGCCATTTCCTTTCAAAAGGAGATAAAATTAAAAATGACTCAGCAGCTATGAGTCAGGACAGGAAACTTGTCCCAGAGCCAGTGATTGTAGCTCCAGTGGAAATGGGCACAAGGGCCCTGAATTGCTGTCGCTGGCATGCTCATCATCGCCGGCGCTGCCAAGCACAACGCGTGACCTGTCTGCAGAGCTGCCGAGGACGAGCTCACCACAGAGAGCTTCACAGAGTCAGATGTTCCTCCAGATGAGTTATGAAAAGGAAACATAACTGCTCAAACAGACCGCAGAAATAAGCCCGGTTAAGCCAACACAGCTGGGGCGCTCTCAGGTCACACAGTTAAACAGAAAAACAGCAAGTTTGGGGCGCAGGTTTTTTTAGAAGGGGCTGTGCTGGAAGGCCGGGAGCAGAACTTTCCTCCTGCCCACCCACAATGCTGAGGTGATGATCTACAGCAGCTGTCCCCCAAAGAGTAACCTGAACCTTGTCATCCTCCCGAGTCTGGGCACAAAAGGACTTGGACTGTGGGACATCTTGTGTGACCAGCTGAGACAGCAGAGTCATCCCAGCTCTTACAGCAGAGCCATGGCTTGGGATTGCCACAAAAAACTCATGAAAGCAGAGCTGGGAGCAGCACCCTGACACCCAGTAGCACTTAAGGTACTCCAGTGGCCCTCCTGCTCCCCACACAGCACCACGAGCAGCAGATCCTTGCTGCCTCTGCCCCTTGGGATGCCCCTTGCTGCCTTGCCATGGCCAACACCAGAGGGATCTCCACCACAGTTTGGCTCAAACTCAGCTGATGCCCCAGCTGCTCATGAGGCACATCATGGGAAGCTGAGCTGTACACAGGGAAGTCACCACCACTGTCACCATCAAGACTAAGTCAAGCTGACAATTGGGCTTCCACCCACAGACATCCTGGGCAAAAATACTCAGCCCTCATGATCTCCAGTTACTAGAAATCATGGGATCCAAACTGGGGAAGGCTGGCAAATAAATCCAGGAGTGGTTAGCAAACCCTGTACTGCTCTTTTGGAGCAAGAGCCAGGAGATCACTATCTAGGTAGAAGAATTCATAAAGTTTTACTACAGAGATCATATAAGCCCTGAAACCTTTAATAAAGCAATTGTAATTACAGAGGATTATTATTTTTTAAATCAAACGTTTCAAGTACCAGGTATATAAAAACACAGTTGCACAAGCTGCCAAAGAGGAATCAAGCAAAACATGTACTCTCCCAGTAATTAACATTTATTAGGGGTAATTTGCATGCAATCCCTCATCAGATCTAGAAATGCCAACCCTGAACAACTGCCCAGTTTGTCCTTTGGGCATACTAGCCTTGCTCATATCCTGTCCAACCTCACAGACCTCAAAAGACCAGCAGAAAGAGCTGGTACTTGCTGCCACAGGAGGATCCTTATCGAGCCACTAGCAAACTCCTCACAGAGCATGGCAGCAGCAGCTACAAAGCAAACCCCATCCGTATCTGAGCTCTATTAATTAGCTGATATATCTTGAGTGTGTTCTAATCTTTTCCTTTTCAAAGGTGGTCCAGACCATCCCTCTGGTACAGTCCTCGCAGGAAGCAAAGCCTCCCTTGCAGGATTTTCCCACTACCCCCGGAGTGGTTTTCCCACAGCCTCAGCCCTGCACATCCCATCAGGAGCACCCCCACCCCTGGAGCTCCAGCCCTGCAGAGGCACCCCACAGCCCCAGTTAATGGGATCAGCGTGGCTGCTGGGGGAGCTCCAGGAGCTGAGCCAGGAGTGCTGAGCTGGATGCAACCTGGCAGGGCCAGCCCAAGTGCAAAGCAGCCCTGATCCAAGCTGGGAGGGTCTGTCACAGATAACTGCTTCTACACCCACCCCAGGAAAGCTTTCTGGGGTTGAGTAATGGATATTAAAATACCAGGGAGATGAAATCCATCTGCAAGTGTTTCTCGTGGAAGCATTGTACACTACAGAAACCGTATACACTGCTCCAAGCCAAAAGTGTTCTTTTGCATGGGCTGCACCACATGGATATTTTTATTACTACACTTCATAAAATATTTCTGAAGTTTCCTGGAAGATACTGTTTCACATGCCACCAACAAACACAAAGCTTGCTCCAAGCAACTCCTGACACATATGCAGAGGAGAAGAAAAACAAATAATCACCTAGAGCTTTTTCATAAACCATATCTCTTATGCACTGCAGAGATAAGAGCCATGACTTGTGATGGATGGGGCCGTCACTGGAGTCCCACTCATGCAGAGCTTTCCCTGGAAACCACACACTCACTCCATCAGGGGTTTTCATGGATCTCTCCAGCAGTGTAGGGCAGTTTCCCACACAAGTTTCCAGATGCACCCTGCCAGCATGGTCCCCTCTGGTACCACATGGTCACTCTGTGACTGCTGCAGCCCAAGGGGAACCAGAAGGGAGGTTTTGGGTGGAAGCAGCAAACCCCAGTGTGCTGGTCAAAGCCCTCACCAGCAACCCTCCCCTTCTCTTCCCCCCAATTTTCACTTCTAGTCCTGCAACAATTGGACCTCAACAGCACAGAGGAAAGCCCTGACCTCTGAGCACCCACACATTTATTTCAGTCCAGCTTGTGAACAGCCATTGCCCACCAACGTGGTTTTATAGCCTGGATCTGCTCCACAGCATCTCCAGCAACTGGTATTTGTGTCCCACCTCCACACCTGGAGCACCACCAAGAGGACCAGCAGGGACAGGGTTATCCCAGCAGCTTCAGCTGGGAGCAGAGGAAACACTTAAAAAAAAACCCCAGCAGCACAATAGTATTTTCAATAAATGCAGAGTGATGGCTCTTCTTAGAAGTGCTGCTATTAGGCAGCAGCTTGGAAAAAAATAATGCCTGATTTAAAAAAGCATCTTAAGTGGTGCTTTTTTATTCACTGATTTCTTAGGTGTTTATCAGCTTGGCATGGGTTAGCAAGGCATAGCAGCACACAGAAAAATTGCTTTTAAATCTCATACTCTGACAAAATAATAGCTGGATAATAATGCAATGACTTTTAAAGCCCACTTAACAGGGGATATTAATGAAGATATTCCCTAACTTCTAAATTACTGATATTGATTATATCTGTGTAATGAGGATGGATAGGATTTCGATTTGAGAGCCAACACAAGTGTTGAAATAATTGGACATGAAAACACTTCCTCAACTCAGTTACTTTTGTTTCTTTAGAAATGTTGACTTGAAACATATTAACAGATTACTGAGATCTTAAAAGAGAACGTCCCAAATTCCTCCTTCATGTTTCAGTGAAGTGGGTATTTCCTCAATGATTTCTCTGTAAATATATTACAAGTGTCACACACAGAAGAATGAGGATTAAATATCTAAGTCTGAAGAACTGTTAATTTTGTGAAACTTAATTGAAATTTTTATCCCTGAAAAACAGAGGGGCTTCAGGCAGGATCTAGCTATAAAGAAAAATAAAATCTGAGTCGCCTATTTCCTTAGGAGCCAAAGGAAGGCTAGAAACAAGCAGTGCTAAAAGAAATAATAATAATAATCATAAGGATAGACATGCAAAGTTTCTTTAGTCTATTATTAAATGATTAAATAATTTGAATCCTTATAGTATCATGCAATAAGTTACTAGGAATACAGGGGCATTGTCCCATTGCTATTGGATAGTGCTGCCAGCGTAGTTATTAACTTCCCTATGGATCCAAAGGCAGGTACTGGAAAAGGCTCATGTCTGCAAGTGCACAAATGGGAAAAAACAAAAAGAAAAAATGTTTATCCACACCTTTGAAACAAAAGCACAGCTTTACCAAGCCCTTCTTCCAAGAATGCATTTGCCAGAGAGCCAAAATGCCCTGAGATTGATAATTATGGATAACAGTTATGGAGTATGGCACTAAGCACTAAGTCCTAGACTTATTCATTGCTTCTGCCTCAAATCCCTTACTTTTCCCTTTGCTCTGGTTTTACTCTCCTGGTGTTCATGCACAAAATACAGAAACGTTACAGTACTTAGCTTCAAACTGCCTATTTATCCAAGTTCCCCATAATTAAGAACTTGAGAGCAGCAAGCTCTAATGCCTTTCCATTCAGTTTGGGATTTACAGATTTATTTTTTTGAAGTAACCCCAAAAGCTCCACCAATATTTAGGGGAGGAGGGGACGTATCCTGGAAGGGAGGTGTTTAAGATAAGAGTGAAGATTCATGCAGCTTTTTTTGCTCACAATTTTGCATACACAATCAGTAGTCGGGGGTTAGTTTATTGACAAAGTTTGTGGCAGATCAGACAAGGTGTTTGTGAGATACGGGACTTTGAAAAATGAGGTGCAATTCAGCCTTTGAAATATTCCTCTAACAATTTATCATGGAGCCATATCTCAAAACCTACTTGGCCTAGAAACTTCATGTTTGTTTTATTCAAGAGTCCTTGGCTAGATTCAGTGCACAGAAATACTTCAGATAAGGTCAAAGTCTTATTTACTATATGCTGCCCCCAGCTGGGTTTTTTTTCCCCGTTCCTTAAGCCATCAAACATTCCTTCAGTCTGGAAAAAGGCTGTAAGACAGGCTCTGCCAGGCTTTTGGCAGGGATTAGTTGTTGCGTGGGGATGTGGACACACAAACGCCATCACTGCTCAATTAGCTTGACTTCCAGAAGATTAATTTGTGCTCCTGAGCTAGTCCCTGGGATCCTCACACCCTGGCACTGGACTCGCTCTCGCTGGAGCCACACAGACACCAGCACAGAGCAATTCTGTAAAGGGCAGAAGCAAAACCACTCCTGTTCAGAGGCAGCAGGCATCACCCACATGCCAACAGCAGAGGGGCTCCCCAGGATGAGGGCAGGACATTTCCAGACAAATCTCACACCATTCTAAGGGAAGGCAAAGGAAAAGCCTTGGAGGCAACATTTGCTACCAAGGGTTTCTACATGGCTCAACAGCTCAACTCCAGCCTCGTGTTGGGCATCCCAGCTCTACCCAGCACAAATTCTGCTGGAGTGAACATTTAGAGGGCCTCACTAACTCAGACAAGTGGGTCCTTCAGGCTGTAGGGAAGCTTATCAGGATCACCGGAGAGCACAAGTTCAGATTTGTGATCATCCAGTTGGGTGGGTTTCACCCAGAGCAGGAGAGGAAGCTGAGAGTAGAGTTTCTAGAGTTTCATTTCATTCCAGCTATTATTTAGAAGAACAAAAATACAAAGCCTGCAACTGCTGAAAGAATAACTTCATCCCAGGTTTATGGAAGTTAACTGAGGTTGTTAAAGTCTTCTGCAACAGGAGAGAGCTCAGAAGCTCTAGAAGTGTTCCTCATGGCATAACATCTCCACTTAGTATCTAACCTTTAGACAGATGCATTATCTCAGTTCACCTCTCTGGTGTCAGTGCTGGTTTCTGGCAGATAAAAGGCACTCAAGCTTCTGGAATCAGAACAGCAAATGGAGGAGACAACAAGCAGCAGCTCCTTGGTGCCTCAGAGGACATCCCCCAGCTTCCCCAGTCAATGCTTTGACTGAAAAACCAAGGGATGAGACACTTCACCCGCAGGAAAGGAACCAGAGCCCCCTCCCTGGCCCTCCTTATCAGCCCTTGCTTTATCACTCCCATCAGGCCTCCCCTGCCTGCATCACCTGCCCCTCATCTGTGCGTGCCTGGGCCAGCATTGGCTGTAAATTGCCATCCATGGCAGATGGATTCAATTGCTTTTGACCTTACAATTTCAATAATCAGGTAGGCTTTTCACCTGTCACCTACCTTGACAAGCAAATTGATGTTGCAGATGAGGGGAAAAAAAACCAGCAAGGAGGAGGGAAAGAGAGTGGAAGGGGTGAAAAATGACAAGCTTTTCCTATCTTGCCCCAGGTGAGTGTTGCAAATTGGCAGCAGCAGTGAGGGAGTCACCCAGGCTTACCGTGCAATGATTTGAGTATTAACAAGCATCCTTCATTGTTTTAATCCATAATGTATAATTAACCCCTTGGAGCCAATGAGTCTGGGAGTGCTCTTGTAAGGGCTGATGTAAAAGGCAGCATGGCATGCTGCACTGGGAATTCCTAACAGCCCACCATCAAAGGTTTAATCATATGCAATTTATGTCTTTGCAGTTTATTACGTATTGGGGCTTGCTGGAACCTCTCCTGTTATCATGCACCAACATGCACCAACTCTGTGTAATCTCCAGTTGAGAGCATTGTCTCACAAGTGCCCTTTCCCCACAGGAAAAAAAATCCAACCAGTAACAAGGCATTTTAAAGAGTCTAGACTGTAAATTGAATAGGAGGAGGTGGAGGCTGAGAGTGGAAGATATGAATGTAGCTCCTTTAGCATAGGAGATCATGCATACATAACTTGCTTTAACTCTTGTGGCTGTTCTGGAGCACACACCTGAACAGAGAGGTTTGACTTCTCTGGGCTCGAAAATGCTTCCATTAAATATGTATATATCCCTTTTCCCAGATGGAATTTCTTAATACCCATTATATGCTTTGTGGCAGCAGGTAACAACAGAGAAATATTTATTGAGATACAAACTCTACAGCAGCAGGCTGCCCAAAGGAAGCTGCTGAGACTCAGTTTTTGTATGGACAGTGTCAGCTCCAAGGGACTCTCTGCTCCAAGCCAGAGCAGAAAAAGCAGCTTCTCTCCTGGCTCCAATGCTGCTTCTGCACAGATCCATCCCCATGCACAAGACTGATGAGTTGAGCCTGGGGAAAGCTCTGATATCAGCCCAAATTTCTTTGTATTTGAAGAAATAGCAGATTCCGGCCATCTGGCGACATCTTTCTCTGGATCTTTTTTTGCACTGGTGCTAGTGATGTTCTTTTAAAAGACAAAAAACAAAAAATCCAGAGAACCCAGGAGCCAAGATTCTCAAAAAAATCAGTGAAGTCAAGAAGCTGGGATTTAAATATTGCAGAAAATCTCACACAGCTCTCAGTCTGGTTAGCAGCAAACTGGGGGAAACTGAAATATCTTTAGTTCCAACTTCAGAAGTTAATCACCTAAAGTACTTTGTTGGTTCCAAAGAGTCTACTGAGACACCTGCACCCAAGAGAGCCCTGCCTGGACCCCCATCTGATCCACGGAGAGCAGGCAGATGACAGGGAGGAAAAATGCAGTATTATGTTACAGATGAGGAACAAGACAATTAAGTGACTTTATATCACAGGCAATATATATTTAAGTGGCTTTAAATCACAGGCAATATATAACAGAAATGAGGGATGAATTTAGACCTCCATAACTGTCACCCAGGATTATTGGCACAAAGCTGGCACACAGTGCCAGGGAGAAGCACAGAAGAGTCACCCAGAAGTCACAGTGCTAGAAATGATGGACGGCTCCCAGGTAAAAAAATGCAAATTAGATCTTCATTGCAAAATGTAGCATGATGTTTTTCACATGATCACCTTTCAAAGGCAAGGTCCCAGTGCAGACAGGGATGCTTCCAAACAGAGAGGGTTTACTTGTTGTGCAGCAAACACTGAGCAGGGAGTTTGCCTTTGCTGCAGTGAGAAATGGCATCCTCACCCAGGCCTGGGAGTGACACAGGAGCTCCTCCAGCAATGAGGGACACCAGGATCACATGGCAGAACATCTGTGCTGGGAAATGTCTTCTCAAGGGGCTCTCAGCTCTTCTGCTTTCCAGTTCACAGAGGAAAAATAAAAGGAAGAAATGTCAGATGACACTTTTTAAGGTTAATATGTGGAGAAACCATGGATACACCAGGGACTGCTTCCTGTCACGTGCTGTCCTGGGCAGGAAAGGGGAATGCTCCTCTCTGGGTGCCCTTCAGTGTGGGTTGGACAGCTGCCCATCAGGAAAGGTCTAAGTATAAAATCACTCCTGCTTCAGTAGAGGGAGACAGGCCAAGGACCTCTCCAGGCTTCCTCTAACCTCACTCAGCAAAGGGACTTTACACAAAGGTGGGAGAACAAGTCCATCCCAACCACTACAGAAGACCATGGTGGAGAAGGCAGGGACTGGCAAGAGACTGCCAAGGAAGCTGGGATGGGGCTTCATTTGGGATGGGTGCTCTCTTCTTGAAGTCTGTTCTCATTTAAAAAAAACATGAGCACCCCAAAGGGGCCAAACATGAGCACCCCAAAGGTGAAGATTTGCAAAGTACTTCTCCAAACTCTGTCTTACCCCATCTGCAGGGCTGGCAGTGACTGCCCCACTTTGGGGGCACTGAAGGGCTCGTCCCTCAGACAAACCCTGAGGAGAGAGAGCTGCTGTGCCCTGCAACCCCACTGGAATTTTTGACAGCCAGAGTAAAGGTGTTTTGAAATCATGGAAAACCAACGGTAGTACAGAATGCTAGCATAAGAAAAAAAAAAAAAAAAAAAAGTGGCAAAGAATCCAGCCAAACAGGCATATTGCTCCATGCCCACTCAGAACCCAGCTCCCACATCCCTCCCGTAGGGCTGTGTATCTTTAAATCTTGTCTCACCACCTCCTTTCTCCCTGCAGTGCCGGCTGAGGATGTCTGTGCCGTGCTGTCGGGGCATTTCCCCGCTGGGTGGGGAGAGAATTATGCATTCACGGCTGCACAATGCGAACTCTCACGGCAGAGGAAGCAGAGGTCACAGAGAATCGTTCGCTGGCGCTAACCCTGCACCAGGCTTTCTCACTGAGAGGTGGGGTTCCCGCTCATGTCCTCACTTCCCACCCCAACACGCCCTCCCGGCGGGATTTACATCCAAAGCAAACGCAAGAGGCTGCGCCGCTGGATGTACTCAGGGAACAGCTGTAGGAGAAGCAGCAGTGGGCTCCAGGCGAGGGCTGGGATGCCCCTGAGCTCAGCTGGGGCTGGAAGCAAGGCCAGCTACTCCTTAGAGGCAGTCTGAAGGGGTTTGTGGGGACCAGCCCACCTCTCCAGTGTTATATCCACTGCGAGTTGGATTCCAGCTCATCCCTGTCCTAGATGTAGTTAATTGCCTCTGAGAAGAGGCAGCTCCACCAAGAGAGAAAAAGACAACATCTATAAGCTAAAAGCCCTTATTCTGATTTTTGCAGAGTTCTCACCCATCCTTCCCCCCCCACCCTCCTTTGAAAAGCTACTGTCACATCAAAGTTCATAACATCAAAATTCATAACAGAGCTATCCACCCAGGAGCTCATCACGTTTCTCACAACCAGGAAGCAATTTAGGCTCTGACTTCTCCGTTCTGGGATCCACGTTAACAAACCACTGTTCCCAGGTCATCCCTCGTGTATCCAAGCCATCTCCTGTACTTTGAGAGAGGCCATGATCAGAAACGAGGTGCTAAGAGGAAATCAGTCATTAAACTCGGAACATTCAAAAAACCCCATATCCAGTTTAGGATAAGCAGAGCTGTTGTAATCTCGGCTGCTTTGGTTTGCACTGCCAGACACACACACCCAGAAATCAAACATTCCTCTGCACTTTGGGGGAGGGATTGTGACAGAGCAAAAGCAGGTCTGTGGGTGTGTTCCCCTATCTCCCCTTAAGCCTATTCTCTTGGCATCTATGAAGAAATCGCTGCACATTATTAAGATATCTCTTAATTAGTGTTAACTACATTATGCTGCGATTTTTTCATAGGCAAACCAGATCTCTTTCAAGATGTATGATGTCAATAAATACTCTATCAGACGAACCCCAACCTCTTGTAAGTTCAGCTTAGAAAGTGTAGCTTAAATTTGAAGTGTCCATCATGCAGAAGGAGATCTGATGCAGAGACTATATTTGCCATCATCTTCTGGCTGCTCCCTGAATGTGAATGCAATGTACAGACCTTCAGCAGAGCAGAGCTACTCCTAGAAAAGGGTATGGAAGCTATTAAAGTTTAAAATGCAATCATGTGCATGGAAGAGAGGTCATTCCTTCATACTGCTTTGAGTTCAAGGGAAGAAGAAAACAGGAAAGTATCTCAGCTGATTAGAAAAGGTCAGTGGAAAACCAATAGAAAATGGGAGAGGTGGGGGAGATGTCCCAAAATAACTTAGACTGCAGAGTCCACATGATGCCCAGAACAAGGATCAGGGCAGCTTGGTCAGGACACTGCCACCCCTGGCACATTTCCTACCCTCTCCTGGCCTCAGCTTACCCAGAGAAGCCAGGCCAGGGCAGGGCAGGGCAGGGTTACTCAGGTGTGCACAGGTTTTCTTCATAGCCATTCGAATTTCAAAGTGCAGAATGTCAGGTGAGATGCAGCTCATGTGCAAATAACTATGCATCAGTCAGGGGCTGGTCTCTGCCCTTCCCCTGGGCTGAGCTGCACAGGGCAGGGATGCACAGGGACACGGGGACAGAGCAGGGACACCTCTTCCACCACCCCACAGACTCTCCCACTGTACACCCAACCCACAGCCTGTCCCACTGCAGACCCATCCCACAGCCTGTCCCACTGCACACCCACCCCACAGCCTGTCCCACTGCACACCCACCCCACAGCCTGTCCCACTGCAGACCCATCCCACAGCCTGTCCCACTGCACACCCACCCCACAGCCTGTCCCACTGCAGACACACCCCACAGCCTGTCCCACTGCACACCCACCCCACAGCCTGTCCCACTGCACACCCACCCCACAGCCTGTCCCACTGCACACCCACCCCACAGCCTGTCCCACTGCACACCCACCCCACAGCCTGTCCCACTGCAACCCACCCACCCCCCAGCTGTCCCACTGCAACACCACCCCCACAGCCTGTCCCACTGCACACCCTCCCCACCCCACAGCCTGTCCCACTGCACGCCCACCCCACAGCCTGTCCCACTGCAGACCCTCCCCACACCCCTGTCCCACTGCAGACCCTCCCCACAGCCTGTGCCCACTGCAGACTCACCCCACAGCCTGTCCCATGCTGGCCTGGTGGGAGCAAAGGTGAAAATTAGGAGAGACAGAGTTCACCCCTGGGGGACATCATGTGTCTCTCCCCAAAGCTGATGGCAGGCAGGAGGGTGGAAGGATGGAATCAAACCCCCAGCTGTTCCACGTGGGAGCAGGTCAGAAGATGTATTAATAACACTAGGACAAACAGTGCCAGAGGTGAGGAATACCTCACCCATGCCCCATCGCTCCCTTCCTCACCCTCCACCTCTACAAAACTTCTCCACAAAGACAAGGGTGTTATTCTTTAACAGTAAAACTCCAGAGAAATGGGGGGAAATGGTGAACTGTGCCTCTCCAGCAGCATAAAGATCTACACATATTTTTCATAAAATAATTCATTCTTAACCCGGGTCTCTGTCAAGCTCCAATATTGCTTGAAACCTGTGGAAGCAATAATTTATAAATTACTAACAGTAGCAAACAAACAGCTTTTTCAGCATCTGCCATTGCTTGTGACAAAAAATATATGCAAAGCCCTGGGAATCACGAAATGTCACCTGAAGAAACATGCCAGGATGAGTTTTCCCATCCATCAGAGTGACCAGCACGTCTAACCACAGCTCAGAGCAGCAGAAAACAAATGCTTCCAACAAGCTGCTGTGTATTTGCTCTGGTGACTAACAGCTCGGAGGGGGGAAAAATTTGCAAGCAATTTATGAGTGGAAAAAAAAGGTAACACTTGAATATTATTCATTACAAATTATTCATGCTCTTTTTCATGCAAGTAGTCTGCCCATTCATCAAAATTTTTGCTCCATCCAGGGCTGGGAAACAAGCTGTTACTCATTTTTATTTTCTTGTATCGCACTCAAGGTATAATATATGAAGAAAGTCATATTCTGCTGGTGCACGGGCAAAGGACAGAATTACAGAGTGGAAAACTGCAGGCAGCAGAGCCGTGGGGCTGCAGGCAGCAAGCCTGGGGAAGGGACAGCAGCGCTGGGGGTAAATCCACAAAGGAAGGTCTGGTGGTGGGGAAAAGCCAGGCTTTGGGATGCACCCCTCCTGCCAGCACTGCCTCTGGAGCGGGGTTAGGTGGAAAACCTGCAGAATCTGCCATCAGCCCCAGCCCCACACCAACAGGGCATCCCAGAAGGCCGAGGAGCCTCCTTGCTGAGGGCACAGTGCCTGCCCTTGCTGAGGGCACAGTGCCTGCCCTGGCCATGGGCACTCCTCGGGGACACAGGGCAGTGATGGGATGGGCAGAGCTGGGTCCCCGGGGGTGGGCAGGAGGCAGCACATGCACCTGCACAGGGATTGAGTCATTGCATGTGGCAGGTACCAGACGGGCCTTTGCATGCTTAATTATTCAATCTGCAGTGATAATTGCCTGGGCGAATCCGGCACGCAGGCGGGTGTTATCCTGGGCTTGTTAGACTGCTGATATAAAGGGAAAGAAAGGGGAAAAAAAAAAAAAAAGAAGTCAGACTTGCTTATGCATTCCTGTTTTGTTGTTTTTCCATCTCATTGATTAAAATGTGAGAGTGAATTTAGCCTTAATGAATGTCAAGGGCTCTCTTGCTGGAAGGAGAACTAGTTCAGGCGGTGCTCTGCAAACTCTGGGCACGGGGCTGTGCCAGGGCAGAGTGCCCCGACTTGCCGAGCTGCCAGCCCCACCAGGGCAGGGCACAGGGGATGGGAATGCTGTGGGCTGCTCCTCGAGGGGGCAAGCAGTGGGAAAAGCCAAGCCAGGCTGGCCTGGAGGTGCCAGCAGTGCCATGATTGTCACTCTGCTCCTGGAGCACCAACCCAGCCCTGCCCGACCCAGCCAGAGGCAGCAGCTCCCGCTCTGCCCTTGCCGAGTGAAATGTTTACCTAGAGCCCTGCCTTGCTGCAGCAGCTGGAAAGGAGGCTGAAATACAGGAAACATGACATCATTTGCCTTCTCCCAGCACAAGATAGATTAGCTCCTTTGTGAGGGGAAGCAGCGGTGAGAAACACACACCCCCAGCAGTAAATTCCACTATTACAGAGACACATTTATTGGGAGATAACAAAAGAAAGCTGCTTCTGCAGTGACTTTTTGGACAGAAAGGAGAAGACATCTATTTTATTCTTTTGAAGTAGATGCTGTGTAGGAAATGGCTGGCTTTTTACAGCTGGCTGTGTTTTCAGCTATAGCTTTCCCCAAACCTGCTCCTGAAGCTATGTGCTATATGAGTCACTCCATCAAATAAAGAGCAATAATAAGTTATTGTGAGCACCAGGCTTTTAGATTTCTCAGTCTTCTCATCTGAAGAATAAAAATTACCCCCTTCCTGACTTCTTAACTTTGTTGGCCAAACTTTAAAGCTGTGGCTGAAAACCAAGCAAAACTACCAAGTATGCTACTGCAGTGCAACTGGTTTCATGTAGTTCAAAGTCAACATTCCTGGGTTCATTTCCCAGCTCTGGGGAAAGGCTCAAAGGCTACCATGGCCTTTCCTTTTCCTTTTATTTTATTAAACCTTCATTGAGTCATTTGATGAGTGTCTCCTCTTAAAACAAGCCTGTCCTGAAGGACACCAGGAGGTGCAGAAATTCGTACAAGCAAATTGCTTTAAATCATTCTTTGCTTGTATAGAAAACCAAATAAACAATGAAATTAGTTGCTTCTTCCTGAAGAAATTAAAATCTAAGGTAAATGTAACCCCCTCATGGCTGTCCCATCCAGCAATTTCTGTGGGATAGAGTGCAAAGCTGGTCAGACCAGGGCCTTTGCCAGGTCAGCCTGGGTTAGCTGGGTTAGCTCTGGGAATATTTCACAGATTTTCTGCAGTTAGGCTCTTGTGACACTGTTTTCTACATTTTCTTGTTTCTCATACCAAAATCTCCCTGCCATCACCCAGCTCCATCCCCCTGGGCTGGCTGGGGAAGGGATGATGTGTCCCATCAGGGACCCTGCAGGATGGACACGCAGCTTTGGCACTGCTTTGGGTGCGCTGGCCTTGCTCATCTGCAGCAGCTGATGTAGCTCCAAGCCTTGTACTTCACACCCAAACAGAGAAAGGAAACCACCTCTGTGAGCCTCTGCACACACTGCTAATTCCCACAGAGCTGGGGAACCTGCCAGGAAGGAGCTTTTTCCAAGAGGGCAGATCCTGGCGAGGTCTGCTTTCTAGCTGGGAAATGCATTATGCATCTGGTACCTTGGGGAATCCATGGAGAAGGCTGAGAGAGGCTGGCAGTGGGTAGCTATTAAATATATTGCAGCTATTATTACTGTTGAGAAGGCAGGCAGCAGAATATCATTGAGGCATGCTGAAGAAAAGGAATGCAAGCAAAATACAGGCATCACATAGGAAATGAAACCATCTGCAGAAAGTAACTCAGGGAAATGCAAAATGCTGGGAGAACTAGCTGGAACAGGCAGTTTTTCTGCAAATGTTTCCACATTGACCCCTCCACCTGCTCCTCAGGCACCATCAGAGCCCCATTTTGCACTACAGTGGAATGGTTAAACCCAGCAGAAAGGCAGCAAAAGTAAAGGTTATGTGCTCAGTGTGAGATTCCGCAGCCGAAAGAGCTCATTGACTGCAGGGGTCCCTGGGTCAGGGATTCGCTTGTACAGGTTTGGTTGGAGCTATTCTGGGACGGATGTTGGCTTGTTCTCGGTGTTTTGGGAATACCTGGGACCACGATACCCTGTGAACACTGGTTCTCAGAGGTCAGAGCTGCCGTGTCCCCGAGGACTCTGCAGTTTGGAGGAGGGAGGAGGTGCTCTGGGGGCAGGAGCAGGCAAAGTGCAGAGCTCTCATTAATTTCCTGGTTTTGGCAGCAGTACTTCTTTAGAAATAAGAATTAAGGTTATTCTAACCTTAATTTTGGATTTTAGATTTTTAGATTTTAGATTTTTTAGATTTAAAGACTCCACCCAAATCCCAGTGAGCAGGAAAGAGAGATTCCCAGTGAGCCTGAGAGTCAGCCCACAGTGCGTGTTGCTCTCCTGATTTATTGGAGACTGAAGCTCACACTCCCATGGGATCCCCAGCAAAGAACAAATGAAATTAAGGCTGCTGCCTTTGGAAATCAGATTTCGAGACAATTAACTGCTGCAAAAGCTTGCTATTCACATCACAGTCCCTAAAATGGCAAAAGTCTGCCTTTTATTCCTCAGAGATGCTGCAGTAGTGCATATTTCTGTTAATACAAATAACTCCTTCCACCCCTAAATACCCCTCTAGCTTTCACCCCTCAGCTTTTTCTGTCAGTGTCCTACATCTGCTGCCAGGAAAGCATCCTTACTATTCCTGCTTGTGAAGATTGTCATAAGAAAGTAGATACCACAGGATCTAAACGCTGTACTGATGGAAGTAAATCACTACATTCTCACTTAAAATGTGATGGCATTCAGGGCTCATGTCAAAATCTGGATCTCTGTGCATGGGGCAATGCAGACTTCCAGCAGATAACCCCTATACAAAAGGCAGGAGGAATTGGAATAAAGGTGTGTTGAAAGCGCCCCTTTTATTCCATTTTGTTGAAAGAAGAAGAACTTTAGACATGTTCCCACTCCTTTTTTCTAAGAAAATCAATGGGACTATTGTCACCATTTTCAAAAGAAGCAAGATCAGGCCTTTCACTGAACACACCAAAACAGAAAGGAATACACTTTCCCTTCCCTGGAATACTGCTGCTGTTTGGCCAGCCCAGCTGCCCTGCAAAGACAGGTAATGCTGTGCCAGCTGGGACATCACAAAAGCCAATTACACTGAGAGAATTCAGTGAATGGGATTTTCCAGCAGCCAGGCCCAGCTCAGATGGTCAAATCTGTCTGCGTGGCAGAGCTGAGGATAGTTTGCCACCCACCTCCCTCCTGCTAGGGACAAGCAGGTAGATGGAGGCTAAGCTCTTCCCATGCTTTTCCCTTTCAGAACTCTACTTCCTAGGGAATTCCAAAGCAAAGCTGCTTTTATTCCAAGCTAGACTGAAAATTTCCCAGAGGAAATGTTGTTTAGGCTGAAATGCATGCCAGGCTGCAGTGTGGCCCAGCCCTGGGCAGTGGAAATCCAGTGCTTCCTTGGCTGGAGCAGAGCACAGGGCGTCTGCTCTGTCACACACTGGCA
The DNA here is from genome assembly GCA_026261815.1 of Monarcha castaneiventris obscurior. Lineage (NCBI taxonomy): Eukaryota > Metazoa > Chordata > Aves > Passeriformes > Monarchidae > Monarcha > Monarcha castaneiventris. The sequence continues at coordinate 6,394,790 of JAMPIT010000485.1, forward strand.
ATCTTCTGTCTGCGACCTGCTGTGGATTGCATGGGCTTCTGAGGGATGAACCACTGGCTTTATCAGGTGCTTCCACAGCACAGCTCCGTGTGCTTCTGCTGCAGCCCCTCAGGGAGGTTCAGGCTGCACATCCTGCTGCAGAGAAAGGCAAAATCCCAAGGGGCTCCAGACATGGATCCCAGCATGTAGGAGATGCAGCAGGTCCCCATCTCTGAGCTGCAAATGCTCCTGGCCCGTGGAGTGTGGGGTCAGCAGGTGCTGAGGCTCTCCCCACGGCTGGGGAGGTGTCTACACATGGAGGGTCCTGCTGGGAGCCCTCACACAGCTCCCTCCACCCCCCCATTACAATATCCACGTGCATTCGGTCACCGAGGTGCTGTGAAAGCTGCTGGTGAAGGGCTGCTCCACGGAACAGCTCCATTCTGTGCTAATGGCCAAGCAGAGCACAGCTCACACCAGCCCTGACCGATGTCAGCCCCATCCCGACCACCTTGCAGCTCCCCAGTGCCCCCCCAGCAGCTTTCCCAGCACACCCTGTCCTCAGCATCCCAGTGTGCTCAGCAACACAAATTAAACATTTTCTCATCGGGCTGGGCTGGCCCTGGGCTCTGTTTGTGGGCAGGCCAGGGCTTGGGAAGGCAGCACCTCCCTGCCTGCAGGGTACCGGGTGCTGCCTGTGGCTTGTCAAACCACGTGGGGATTTCATCTTCCCTCCAACTTCCTTTGAAAAACCCAGCCCCAAGGTTTCTCTTTCCCTAGCTCTCATAAAGGGAAATTTAGGAGAGGAACTGAGGCAGTCAGATTTACCTCCGCAGGGTTTTAAGGATCTACCTAGTCCATCCAGCATCCTTCTCTCTGCAGCACGGGGAGGAGTGATGTTCCACGTGGTCAAGTCCTATTCCCCCTTTATCTTTTAATTTCCAGCCCTGCAAACAAGTGCATCTGCCAGGCTGCATGCAAACGGAGTAATGGGTTCTCTGGCCAGCAGGAAGGTATGACTCATTAATTGCTTTACACCACAGTATAGAAATCCATCAGCATCTGCTATGCCCCATCTCCTTGTAGGAAAGACATATTTGGACTTCATTTTTCAAAAGAAGCTTCTGTGTGCTCTGCCACTGTTTGCTATGCAAATTTTGGTGTTAATTGCACCAAAATGAGAAACATATTACTTAAATCAGTGCACTTCTCAGATGGGCATCAGTGCGTGTGTGTGATATTCTGCCAGATGTTATTTTATTACTGCAGTTTAATACCTAACCATCTGCTTCCTTCTTATTTTGTCATGGTTTGTATTCTCCCTGGGACCTCTTTTCTGTTACACTGGCTTTTATCATCTGCATTATGTATTAGTGTGGCCAGGGCTAAAGGCTGGCAGTATCCAGAGCACAGGATCTGAGCAGAGAAGCAAATGAGCAGCAGATCATTAAAGGAAGAGAATGGAACTGATACTCCAGTTGGATCAAAGAACAAAGTTGATAACAAAAAGATAAAATCAGAGTTGAATGCTTGGGGATTAGCTATGGTGTCCCAAGTGAGACAGAGCATGCTACGCTCTGGCAAACACCTTGCAACTTGCACCACCTTGTAGCTCAAAAAATACCCATAAAATTTTAAAGCCTAGGAGGGATGGACTGGGAAAAAAAAAAGTATTTTAAGCACTTATTTGAAATTGCCTTTTTTTTCTCCTTTCTCTTTCCAGACTGCTCAGTGCTGCAAATGCCCAAACACAGACAATAAGAAGAGACAGAAGCAGGGATTTTAGCTCTATTTCCCCATTGCTTGGCTCCATGTTACCAATTTGAGCCCAGGCACCTTGAGGGCACTGGGGTGTAGCACAGCAGCTGCACAGCTGCTCACACAGTGGTTGCATGAGGGCAAGTGAGAACAGGAGGCAGTGGAAAATGGTAGAGAAATTACAAGGATGAATGTTTCCATATTTCAGGAGGACAGTACTGCTAATAACAACCAGGAGAAGAAAAGCCCCGTTGATCATGGATGTTCTCTGGGGTTTGCCCAAACACAGCGAACAACAATTGGAATTACAGGATGTTTGCCTTGGACATACACATTCCTGCCTGAACTGCTTCAATCCCACTTCATAAACTAAGTTCTTCACTGATTGAAAAGAATGTAAATACACCATCCCATAACCACCCTGCAGAGGTTTTATCAAACCTCATTTTTGTCAAACAGGGCCACGTTTCACTGCTCACGATGTTGGCTCTGAGTATTTCCCTGATGTACTTCAGGATTGCACCACGTATGTCCAGGGAAGTGAAGATGCTGAGCCAAACAGCCACAGGGGCATAAAAGTGAAAGCAGCAGTCAGATAGAAAATCTTGTTCTTATTTCTCTTTCATTTTTTAAAGAGAACTAGAGAATGTTTGTAATTTTGCTCATCATTTACACAGGGATGTTTATAAAGGTTTAATGGACCACCAAAATCCAGGAGCCCACCTTTCCCAGGTTCAGTCGAGGTCTTTGAGGCATTTTAGCATTCCTGCTCCAGAGACAAAATGAGATGGTTCAGATAATTCATTTTATGAACACATAAAGCAATATTTTCAATAATTCTGTCTGGTTTGCAATTTTATTGTCTAGTAAGAGATAATGGATAAAAACAACCTGACCTTTTTGTAAGTAAAATTCCACTGGTCACACATAAAATTAACCAGCACTTCAGAGCCTTGAAGCATCATGCAAATACTAAGTATTGGTAATTTGCCAGTGCACTAAAGAGCAAAGAGTGCAGCGTTTATGGGAGGCATTGGGAGCACAAGGTATAAATCTCACTGGTTTGGGGACCGTATTACACCAGGATCACGTCCTTGCCATCTATCCCAGTTTGCCCAGTGGTGCTGTAACTGTTGTGAACATTGCCCTGTAAGGCCATAAAACAAAACCAGTTGTGTAACAGTAACCCATTTCTGGCTCCCTTTCTGTTAAGAACAAAATTAACTTTCAATTGATTAGGAATTAAAAGCATGGCAGGGAATATAACCCAAATGCATTGCTCAACGGGCAGCAGACCTGAGCACCAGAAGCTCCTGCCTCCAACCTTTAAAGCTATTAACCCTGGCATGAATTTTTATTTAGTGTTAATTAGGGGACTGGCAGCAAAAATCAATTAATTAATTACATCTCAGATCCACTGGAAAGCATAATGGAAATCAAAGAGAGCTAGGTTATTCTGCCTCCATGGAGGAAAGGCTGCTGCACAGCCCTGGGTGATGGCACTCCTTGGTTCTTTAACTATAAAGAAAGAAGTGTTAAAAACAGAATAAAAGAAAAAATCTGAGCAAGATCATTTCCCCTAGCTGGAAATGCCAAACTCTTTCTTGACTTGGCCTATCTGACAGGAGGGGCTGTACCCCTGGCTCCTGCTTTCAGTTTTGCCTCTGGAGCTCTCTGATCCTGGGGATTTCTTGCACCAGTCCTGCAAAGTTCGCCCTCCCCCTGCCCGCTTACAGAGCACCATCCATGCCCTGCCCACAGGCTCAGGTTATGGGACCTGTGGAGAAGGTGCAGAAGGTCCCCAGGGGAGATGTTTCTGCAGGACTCAGAAGGAGCCACCATCTCCCCAGCCACATCCCTCACAAGAACACACACATGTGGCTATTTCATCTATTTCAACAAAATTACGTACGGGGTTTGGGTTCGCTTGGGTTTTGAATGCCCAAGGTACAATTAGCTAACTAACATTGCTGGCAGTGATTAGCGGGTGCTAATTACAATAGAATTCCTGTCAAATTACACGGTGCATAAGTACAGCCTGACAAACTAGTTCAGTTTTTAGGGAAGAGGGGCTGGCAGTGCCGGCAGGCGTCTCCAGCAGTAACACACCGCCCAGCTTGCGCCGTGTTTCAGGCAGGCAGGTTCCACAGAGGGATTTTTATTTGGGCAGGACAATGACATTTGTCCCTTGTGGCTTCCAGAGAGGAAAACCAAGAGGTGAGCAAACGTGTGTATTGGTGGTGGGCATCAAGAGGCACCCAGAGCACAAAACTCCTGCTGTGACAGCTTTTGTGCTGTTGAAAACCTTGAATTTCATTATGAGAGCCGCTGGTTAACGAGGTCTTGCACGTCCTAATTCAAAGTGTTCTGGTGGAGTTAATCAGGAGGTACCACTGCCCTCGCTGTGCTCCCTGCCAGCCCAGGAAGGTGCTGCTGCCAGAGCCCTTTGCTCTGGAAGAACCAGGCAGAGGGAAGCGGCTCCACAAGCCTCTGCCGACGGCCCCGCTGCTCAGCCCATTCATCAGTGCCACCACAGAGAATAAATATTTATAAATGGTGTGTCAGCTCTAATGTGATAAATTATCTCCAGTCATCACAGAGATGGTTCAAGATGTGTTAAGCCAGATTTAAACATTTGGCTAAGGAAATGTCTGAGAGTGGAGCTGAAGGAGGAGGAACAAGAAAAAGTCCCCACATGTGCCAAAAAGAGAAAGGACGAAACATTTACCTGTTTGACTTTGTACCACACTCCTCACCCCGGGTTTGTGAAGTGCAAGTAACCTGTCGAAGTACATTAAAACTCTCTTGACTTACCCCAGTTTATTGTAAATATTACAGCAAATCCATTGTAAACAGCAGCAAGAGGCTTTTGGGAACCCATTAATCAAAATAAACTGCTCTGGAAAATGCCTCTGCTCAGCTTGTTTAACTAGTGCTGCAGCTCCATACTGCATAGCTGATTTCAAAATATACAATTTATTGCCTTGGATGTCTTTGCTCAGAGCTAGATCTAAATTCCTCTGGGTACTTTAACATACAGTTAATCAAAGCACAATGCCACCCCTATCATATTTACAATCTGGCAGGCAATTAGTCAATAATAAATAAAATGCATTGGAAAGACAAATGATATTACTGTGTATGTATCAATGGGCTTATAGGCTCAAAAGATTTATCAGTACCACCGGAGAGAATAAATATTTATAAATGGATGTGTCACTCATAAAGTGATAAACTATCTCCAGTCATCACATGAAGAACGCATATTTTCAAGTTGACATACTTTATTATCTACCTAATCATTTTCCAAAAGGTGTTTTTCAACTTTATTAGCCGTACTTAACAACTGGAGGAACTTATTATCATCATCACTGAATTGAGGTTGTGCAGCAAAGCCCCACTCAGGATTTCCACTGCAGGTTGTACAGAGAGAATAACAGGTTTCCTTTCTGCTTTGGCCCCAGAGTACTGAAAGTCCTGCAAACCCTGTTTCTGGGAGTAGAACCACTCAAAAAAGATTAAAAGCCCTAACCTGCCCCCAAATAAAAATTTCAACCTTTACAGTGTTTAAATTTCAAATGCCATTGACATACAGATACTGGAAACCCATTGGGACTCAGACATTTTGATTAGTTTTACCACAGCTCTCTGCTGGGAGGGAGCAGGATTTGAAACATCAGTACAAAAAAGTATTTTCCCTACAATTCTTTTCTCACCATCTCCAAAAGTAGGAGCCCTGTTTATACCCAGTCCCGGCAATGTAAATGAGTGACTTCCAGTGTCCAAACTAAGGACGTGTTTTAAAACCCACAGATTTTTTGTGTAAATATTTAAATAAGAGTACTTTTTAGGAAAGTAGCTTGTGTTAGCAAAAGTGAGAATGAAGTTGTATTTGCATAGAATTTAAGCCAATATAACTGCATCCACACACAGAAATGTTCACAGCAATCACACAGAAAACCAGTAATTCTTTTCTGCTTACATCCTCACCAACAGATCATTAGCTAATGATTAACTCAGCCATATTTATTTATAGAACTTTGATTTTCATCTTATCTTATTTTATTTTATTGACTGAAAAGCTGGAGTGGTTACATTCTGACTTATCCACGCAACTGTTTTAGAACCATTAATAACCCAGTAATGAAGCTTTTCTTTGGAACTGAAAATACCAGGAGCTTGGTGCTTGCCTGAGTCCAGCCAGACACCACATGCTGCGAGGACAGATGTTTGGATGGCTGCTGCACCTCTGGGTTTCCCTGCCCTGGGGGATGGAGCTGTACTTGGCTTGCACATGGAAGCTTGTGAGTAAGCAAAGGAAACTGGATATTCTCCACATTTGCAAATCTACCATGCCAGTTAGACCTGATAAAATTTTAAATGCTCCCTTGAATGAAGTTTTTTAAATGCTGCTGTTGTTATCCCACTCATCTTACATCGGAGTTTGGCAGCGGATGCCATTAGCGAACATTCAGTGTCAACAGTGTCATGATGTTGCTCTTAGAGATGTGTCAAGTACCATAGCGTGATCTTGTTGCATTTAAAATTAACCACAGCAGTGAGGCTGTGCCAATTTCTTGCATTAGATCCAGAATGAAGCCAGCAAACGTGTCAGGTGCACAGAGCGTGTTTCAAGAATAAACAAGCAACAAAGGAAAACTCCTTTCTTCTGCTGCTTTTTTTCCTTCCAGCACATCTTGTCACACAAATTAGTTGTTAGGGAAAAGCCTTTCTTCTGCTCTGCTGTGCTGAGCAGCCTGCCTCTGCAAGGGGAAAGGGGAGATGGTGACCAGCCAAGGGCCCCAGAGCCTGGGCAATCCTGTAAGGCAGCCACTTACAACCCGGGTTTGACTTGCTTCTCATTCATTATTCTTCACAGAAGCTTTGGAGGCAAGAGAGGAATTTAGATAAACCACACAGATCTAGTTCCCTAGGATAAGGAAAAAAAACCCCTTATTTTAGAAATGTGGTGCCCAGGCCATATTAGTTAGCAGATCTGACTAAATGTGCATTTTTTTCCTGACGTAGTCACAGAGTTTTCCTCTGCAAGTCATTTCTCTGTCCAAATCTTCAGTTTCTTGGAAACCACATGACTGATGGTCCTGACTGCTCGAGCTTGAGATAATCTATTGCACTTTAGCTGCAGAGTTGCCCACTCAGCATTATACACGGCTCTGGTTTGCACCACTTGTTTTACGAGGTATAATACCAGCTTTATATCCTTTGTAGCTGAAACGCTGACAATTTTTTTTCCTCTATGATTCAGACTGGGGGAAAGAAATGCATTTGTTGAAGTGAGAAATTCTCACGTTAAACCACTTTAACCTTGCTTATTCTCATGAGAAGATTCAGGATAGAATCCCTGCAGCGTGCGTGCAGAACCAGGGTTGTGGCAGAGACCTGACGTGTCAAACACCAAGATCAGTTTGCCCAGGGTCACCTGGGGCTGGCAGCAGGATTTGTAGGTGACCCAGGGACTTTGGCAAGTCCAGTCATCTTCAAAGCTTTTGAATAGAACCAGCTCTGTTGCTGTTTCATAGCAGAGGGATAGAGACCGGGCCTTCCTAACACTGCTTCTTGCACAGCTAGAGCGTCCTTACATCACTGGGAAAGCTGCTGGAGCCAGCTCACCTCAGTCCTAAAGCCCAGCCCAAAGCCCTGCCCAGCCCCTGTGAGTGCACGGGAGAGCTCAGTCCAAGGCAAACCCTGCTGCTTCCATGCTGGGCACAGGGCCAGGCTCCCCACATCCCCACACAGGATGGGCACTGGTGGCAGTGGGGCAGGGGCTCCCAGGGCCAGGCCAGCCACACTCCTCCTGTGAGAGCAATCCCAGCCTTGTTTTATCTGGCTGGGATGAGGCTCAGTTGCTGTCTGACCCAATGGAGATATTTCTGAGGGATGAGAATTTTTCCGAGAGCTCGCAATAAAGCAAACTGCTGGAGGCAAAATAACAAAACTGGGAGTATGAGCTCTTCCAGTGGGTCAGCTGAAGCTAATGCTTTGAAAATAGAAATCTTTCATCCAACTGCATCTCACCAAAACATTTCCAAGACAGATATCAAGTGACCTGCAACAAATCACCCAGGAACTCAGGTTAGAGCTGAAATTCCAAGAAAATCTGAGCACAGGGAATAGTGGCTGAGCTCATACGTGGGAGAGTAGACTTCTGCTGTGAAAGGTTATTCTGGTGTTCAGTAACGGGGGGGAAATGATCTTTCAAGTTAGAGATTTCTCAGCTGAGGGTGGCTGTTGAATAAGCCAACACCAAGGCTCAGAAGGACATTTGAAGGAGCTGACTCCTTACAGCAGTGTGCCATGCAAATGGCATTTTATTTCTAGCAGTTGAGCAAAATTGCAAACAGCTGGTGGATTCTTGGAACATTTTAAAGCATTTCTTTCAAGGTACGTTATTGCCTCCTTAAAAATAAATACACATGCCACACATTCCCCCTTTTGCAGACACAGTGAACGTGTATCCCAAGCACCATCTATTAGCTGTGCTACAAAATCCCTGTGCTGCCGTGGTGGGATTCAATTTTAATTCTTTTTTTTCCCTGAAGCCTGGTAGTCCCCCTATACCAGGTGAACAAGTGATAAAGGAGGAGAGGGTGATCACAGAATAGTTGTGTTATTGTGCTCTCCCTCCTGGGCCACAGCCCCTCAGCAAAGCATCCCAATGCAGTGGGGAACCAAGAGGGGGTTTCTAAAAGGGGACTGGAAAAACCTGATTACTTTATGCATGAGGGACTTGTTTCAAGCACTGCTGTGAGGACTCCCCAGTGGTCCCAAAAGCTGAGCATAGATTTCAAAAACTGTGTTCTTGCATGTGGAGGGAGGAACTGATGACTGCTCTGCTCAATTCCCTATAGCAAAGGTCAAGAATAGAAAGGCAAAAATTAAAATCTCAGCTCACAAGTATGTCTCCCTGTGTGAATATTTCACCACCAGTTAACACTTACTGCTGCCTGTCCCCAAATCCTTCCTGTCCCTCCCTTCATCTGCCTTTTCTGAGAACACAAACATCCTCTCCACCACACAAGGTCATCTCCATCCTCCAAGCAAGGCCCCGTTCTGCTCACCCTCCCCCAGGCCCACACTGGCACCAGGCAGCATCCTTTGCCTACAACACTTCCACTGCAGTGGGAACCAGACAGAGACAAGCACAGACAAGGTGAGGCGACCCTCCAAGGCGAAGGGCATGGAGTCAACAGCACACAGCTGCTGGGAGAGCTGAGAGCAGTGGGGGATGCGGAGCTGCACTCCCTGCATTTTAACACAGGCCCTAATTGAATTCATTATGAGAACCACATCCCCACATCATCAACACCATACGGTATTTTGCAGCTGTGGTCGTAACTCAGCTTCATCAAAACCCTGCAGTGGCGAGGAAGGAGCAATAGCAACAGTGTGTCCCTTTCTCAAAGACTCTTGTACAGACTATGGATAGCAGGCAAGTGCATGCAAAGTCAAGAGGAAAGTTGGGGGCTTCAATTTTCTTGATTTTAATGGCAGTTTTGACATATCGGAAGCAGAGACTCTTTTGAATATGGACACATTTAAAAAACCAAAATTAGCAAATATCACTGCAAGTGCAAGGTCAGTGCTATGGATGTACCTATGGGCTGTGTGACACCAGTGACAGCTCCCAGACTGAGCACTTCCAGGATTTGGTGTTGCCACAGGGCCATGCCACATTCAGCCCCACTTGTCTTCTCTCTTCTCCATCCTTTCCTCTGCTCTCAGGAAACAACAATATGCAGCATGAGAGATGTTGGAAACCAGGAGTGAGTCCTGACAGTCCATGTGCTTTAGCAGCTGTTTCCTTGGGATAATGAGGTCAATCCCTTACAAAGTGAACTTCATGAAATCACCGTTCTGTCTGCAGTGACACGTAAGGACGTCACAGCAGACCTCCTACAGACTTGGCACAACCTGGGACACATTTCCATAGATTTCAGTTAACTAAGGCCTCACTGAGTTCTCCTGCATCCATGTGCCCAGGCAAGGACATTCCAGGGGATTTGGGGGGCTGTTCCCCCACTCACAGGGGTAAGCACATGAGGGGCAGGCAGGGTACAGGACCCTTTAGAGGGCAATGACAACACTTTCTCTTTTCCTTCATACAACAGCTAAAGGTTGGTATTAACCTGGCAATAAATATCTGGTATTTCCCCTTTTTTCTAGGGTACCAGTCTCTAGAGACCTCCCCTGCACTGTGCACATGGGCACACTTGCACACACTCATCTCCCTAAAATAACTCCTGATTGATCCACACCATTTAAAAAGCCTCACAGGCAGCAGCCAGGAGTCCTTTCTCTCTTTGCCCTACAATAAAACTTTGTTCAGCAAGCCAAAGGACAAAACCCCTGGAATTTCAGCTTGGCTGATCATCCCTCTTTCTTCTCCCTGTCTCAGAAGTGCAGTTGCTTCCAGCAGCTCTGCTCTCTTGCCTTAGGCGAGGGTCTCTTTAGGAGGAAACCACAGTTCCCTTAAATTGAGAGGGGGCAGAACTGAGAAAAAATTAGAGGTTTGGCAGGGCTTAGATCTGAAGCTTTAGTATGAGTCTCTCGAAAGACTGAGAAAAGGAAATTTCACAGAATGGGTGTTAAAAAAAGAAAAAATCTGTAATCAGTCTAATTTGATAACCAATTTGTCACAGCCATGCTCTCACCCTTGCTTTTGAAATGAATGTTGTTCAGAGACAAATGTCAGCAAGCCAGGCTGGCGTGTGAAATCCATCACAAGCACAGCCACCAGATGTGTTGGCTTTATGAACTTCGGATTTCCTGAACCTCTTGGTTGAAAAGCATCTGTCTCTATTCCTTGAGATCAGGAGTGGTGAATTCAGCAGCTAACAGTCAAGGCGAAGATGTTTATTGAGAAGTTTCTTATTTCTTGAGAAGTTTCATCAGATGAATTCATGCTCCATTCATCATGGAATTCATGCTCCATTCAAGCAGTTTGAAACTTTCCAACAATTATTTAGTTCTCAGACTCACTACCTGGATGCAAAATACTCTAATATGGTTATCATTTCCAGGTGTGAATGTTCAGTAATGAACCCAAACTTGTCCTTTTTTAAAGTCTCACACCTGATCTCATGAGACTTAATCTCTAGAAGAACACACTTCTTATGCAAACTATAAAATTATCCATTTGAGGCAAATCCTAGATCCCTAAGCTACACGTGCATTGGAAAAGGCTTGATTTACATGGTTGTAAAACTCTTGCAGGAAGCACACAGTCTCTGACTTACAAAGAAAGCTGGAAAGAGGAAGCTGCTTCATTTGCAAATTCAGTGTTCAAGATCAAGGACAACGTTCTTGCCTTCTGACTTCCCTGCAAAGCCGTTTTAACATCATCATGCCAAGCTACACTGAGTATGTACCATATTTATATAGAACTTGCTGGTGTTTCTATTGTACCAAGGTTTAAATTCAGCATTTTGGCTCATGCCACCTCTCACTCGCGCAGCACACGTGGGAGATTCCCTTTCCTGGGGGCTCACAGCCCCAGATGAAAAACCCTGGGATGAGCAGCTCCCACAAAGAAACACTGGCAAAGCTGCCCCAAATCCACATTCAGTACCAGGGTTGCAAACTTCTCTCCAGCAATATTTGTTACAAGCACACACGTTGACACAGGGCTGGCTGGATCCATGTAGGACAGGAATTGTAATTTTTACACACTTTGCTCTCAAATTTCTCTGCTGGGTCAAGGCAAAACAGATGAACTGCTCATTTGTCCTCCCTACTTCAGTTCCTTGTGTCTGGGACTGAGGGGCACACGAGGCATTCCCTTCCCATCCCCACATTTCGGGGCTGGATGCACTTCTCCCCATGGAGGACGTGCTCAGGGAGGAACTTGCTCAGCAGCACAAACATCACTGAATGAGCCACAGGCTGGGCACTGCCACAGGTCCCAATGCCCTAGCACAACCCTGGCCTTCCCATTTTTCCTCTTACCTCCTTTCCGCTCTTGGTGACCATTCCTGCTCCAAAAGGCAAGAAAAGCACGGGGGATGCTGCTCCTTTTCCTGGTTATCTGAGAGCCCAGCACCGAGGCAGTTCCGAAGCAACCTGGGTGTAAATTGATGATCGGGCAATAAAACTGTCTTTAGATAAGTAGAACAGTTTGCATACGCCTTTGTGCGTGCACCTGCCTGTTCAGCGAGTCATCACTCATTTCACAGCTCATTTCGCTGACTGTGGTCTACAGGTTTTATCTCTTTAATTGGGCAAACAATACACACCTTGTCTCTGCACATAAAGTCCGGTGCTAACGTGCATGTCTCCTACAACTTGGTGGTTTGGCTTTTTTTTCAGCAGCCCTAAGTAATGCTGAGCATTTAAGGTGGAGTGTTATTTTAGTGGTGGCTCAGTCTTCGACGCAAATCCTCAGATTTCTGCAAGGATTTCGATTCTGGCTCAGGCCAGTCTTCGAGAGCCCACATCAGTGTCTGTTGAAGCTTGGGGAGGGAGTCGCTTTGATGTCAAATGGCTTTGGGATGGACCCAACAGGGCTAAAAAGAAAAGACAAGAAATGAGAGTGCCCTCCCTCCCAAGAAATGAGAGTCCCCTCCCTCCAAAAGGAGTCTAAAGCAGAATAGTGTAATAGCTGGAATTTATCAGTTACCCTGCTTCAGGGGGTTTCTCTGGGAAAAAACTGGGCTTTTTTTAAAAACACACAAGCAGTGCATTATCCAGAGACTGGCTTTAGCTTCTCCATTGAGGCCAGCAGAGTTAATGCAGTTACAGCTTTGGCCTGAGGAGAAGTTAATGCAAAGAGCAGGTGAAAGTGCCCGAGCAGAGCACGGTCCTCCAGTAGTGTGTTCCCCCTCCTTTTTCCACACCTCTCACTGCTCCCTGCTCCCAGTGTTTCCAGTCCCATCCTGCAGGCTGAGGCTGCAGGGCGCTGGCACAGTCCCTGTGCATCCCACAGGGGGATGCAGGGGGATGCACCAGCACCTGCCAAGGGCTCTGCACAACCCAGCTCTGACCCGGGCTCCTGCCTGAGCTACCAAGAAGCAGGACAAACACGACAGACCCGGACAAGGCTCTCCGGGAGGGGATGAGCTCCCATCCCTGCGGCAGTTTGAGCAGCGAGGCCGGAGAGAACCACTCAAAAAAACACACACCCACACACGCTTTGCAGCATGATTAGTTTTTGGCGAAGACACACTGAATGTAGGGGGGGAAAGTGCTGTCTTTGTTCGAGGATGCAAATGAGCATCTTTTTTAGAAGCTGAGAAAGAGCCCCGACTAACCAAAATTGCGCATTGACTGAAATAAGCCAGGCTGCCTTTCAGATGTAGACTTCAGACAGAAAATGAAACATATCAAAGTGTCTGATTTGACGTGGCTTGCAGCTGCAAGGCAAAGCGACTGTCCCATTTTTTTCCCCTGAGGCAAACACTCAAGATTTTCTTGATCTTATCTTTGTCTTTCTATAAGTCTTTGAAAACCATCTGTAGAGATTCATAAAGGGTATTTGTGTTTTAAGTAAACTGCAGAAGTGATCTATACTGAACAGATGGAAACAAATCAAAAATCTTAACGGGATGCAGAAAAACAGCAACACTTAGAAAAATACTAGATATGAATGAGTAGGCAGGTTGTCTCCCATTTGTATTACATTTGGTGTGGCATCTCTTTCCCGGAGCTCTCTCTGCAGCCCGCACAGTGAGCTCTCCTCACTCCTCTCCTGTCCTTGTTCACAGGCTGCAAAACACTTCCCCGGCTGCCTTTGCTCTTCTGGACAAGCATCCCTTCGACGGGAATTGTTCAGCTCCTTGGCAGAGCCCTCGCATCCACCGGAGCCCTTAGTGCAGCTCCCTCACAAATAGATTGCATTTGACAGCAAAGGGTTCTGATTTTTCACGGCTTGGCAAAACATTTCTGCACAGGGAAGGTGGGGGAGAAAAGTGCTACAAATCAATCTCGGCGTGCTCGGGGATCGTGCGGTTGTTTGTTTGTTCCGGGTGATGTTTTTTTCTGACAGACGATTTCAAAGAAGCACAAGGCTGCTTCCTCAGTACCAGCTTTTCATAGAAGACACAATAAGGTGCAAAATGATGTGTCTTACTGGAGTGAGTGGGCGTTAATGGGACTTCCTGAGAGTGCTAACAAAACCCACAGAGAAAAAGAGAAAAAAAAACACTTTAAGAAAATTTTCCCTGGTGTTTCAGCTGGGGCCTTTCGTGTTGTCTCCTGTCCCCATCAGTCAGAGCCCTGTGTGTCCTGTTTGGGGATGCTGTGACACTGCTGGAGTCAGATCAGTCATTGCAATGAAGCTGTGGCCAAGGATGGGTTTTGCTTAGGGTTACAAAGACAGTTTTTATATCAGCATAGCTCTGACTTCACAAAATTCAAGTTCGTTTGGAGAGTCTGGTCCCTGCTAACACCAAGTCTGGACTGTATAATCCCCTCCATAAATTTATCACCTTTCGTCATAAAACCACTTGGACACAGTGTTGCTGCACAGCTTTTTCATAACCTCAACCCTGTGGTGGCACCAATGCCTGTTTTCTTTCCAGTTTACATGTATTAGTGGCCAGTTTGTACCTTTATTTCTCCTCCTCCTTTTCCTTTCCTTTCCTTTCTTTATTCACCAGTCCCTAACAGTTCCAAGGCAAAGGTTAAGGTAAATTCCAGACGGGAGACCCGGGAATGGAGAAGGCTGTTGGAGTGACATCAAAGCACTCCTCCACTTTGTTTCTGTAGGATGTTACATGATAGAAGTTCAAGATAAATGTGTGTTTCTGTTGAGCTACTTAATTTATTACGAAGCCAAGACACAGGTTCTGCCTTAAGCATCTCAGGAGGTGAGTGTTTGTATCCTGCAGTCCCACCTGGTCCCCAGGAAGGACATTAGGGACAGTCCTGTCCCTTTAGGCTCTGGGACTCTTTGGTTGGGGTGCCCAGGGACACAGGAAAGGACCACTTCAAGGAAGAAATGGCAGAGTGTGCTTTGGCCCCATGTCAACCTTCCCCCACCAAGATGAAAGTCCAGCAGGTCTAAACTATGGGCTGAGCTCAGTGCAGACCCAGATGTGTTCCCACAGCTGTCAGAGGGAATTCATCTTTGAATGAAGCTGTCAGAAATTCATCTTTGACCCTGCTAGAGCTGAGCAATGGACAAATTTGGACAATGCCAAAAGTATCTGAAAACTCAGTTCTCTCTATGCCAGGAGGCAGGGCCAGAGCAGAACCTTGACATCCTTCCTGTCCCTCAGCACAGGGCTCCAGCCCCAGGGCTCCAGCATGAGCAGCTGTGGTGGGAAAGGCCCTTCCATGCCTGCCCACCAGCCTCCAGGACAACTGCTGTGGTGTGCTACACACTTTTACCACCATCTCTCCTAGCCACTGATCAAGGAAATGAAGCATTCCTACATTTCTCTCTGCCCCTTCCAAAGGGGTCATTGCCTTCTGCTCGGTCATGCCAGCTTCCTTCTCCTGAAGGGAACGGGCCAATACTGACTTCCACCCCTGTCCATCAGGCCACACCCATGAGACCATGCATGGGTGACACCTGGGGCATTGTCACCCTGAACATGGCCATTTTCACCCCCGTCTGGAGCTTAGCCAGCTCCAGGCTCTGCCTCCCGAGCCAAGCACAAGGCATCCCATGCTGCCATCCCAATGGCCCTTTGGTATTTGGATCCGTGTAAGTGCAGATTCCCAGTTCTATCCATCTACCAGCCTGGAGAGCCTCGCATGCAAAAATAGAGGCAATACTGTGACTGATATTTTTAGAAAGGGAATGCATATGTAAATTATTCCCCTGAAAATGTCTCTGTGCGTCAGCCTCTCCCCTGATTCAGAGAACATCCCTTCTATCTTTTCCTCAAGTACACGCTGCGCACAGAGCAGCTTAACGTCTGAGGCAGAGAAGGTTGCTGCAAAAGTGATTCATCTATCACATCCTTCACAGCTTCGGTAAACTGGAACGGTGCGAATCTCTCTGCCCCCAGCCTTGGCTGCTCCGGAGCTCCCGACTTGCCTCCCATTCACAGCTTGGTGCGCACAGCGGAAGGCGAGGAGCGCGGCTGGCTGCCTCCCCTCGCTGTCCCCAGCCTCCCACCGCCCGCTGCCTGCCGAGGATGCGCTCCGGAGCCCTCGCTGCTCCCTGCACGCACCCGCCGAGCATCCCAGCCCTGATTCCTGCATCCAAACCATCGCCATCCCCATCCCACCGGCCAGAGCTCAGCCTGCTCCAGGGCTGCCCGGCCCCAGGCGTGATTCCTGCATCCAAACCATCCCCATCCCACCGGCCGGAGCTCAGCCTGCTCCAGGGCTGCCCGGCCCCAGGCAGGCGAGGCATCCCAGCCGTGATTCCTGCATCCAAACCATCTCCATCCCCATCCCACCGGCCGGACCTCAGCCCGCTCCAGGGCTGCCCGGCCCCAGGCAGGAGAGACATCCCACCCGTGATTCCTGCATCCAGATCATCCCCATCCCACCGGCCGGAGCTCAGCCTGCTCCAGGGCTGCCCGGCCCTAGCCGTGATTCCTGCATCCAAACCATCCCCATCCCACCGGCCAGAGCTCCGCCTGCCCCAGGGCTGCCCGGCCCCAGGCAGGCGAGGCATCCCAGCCGTGCTCGGCGCTGGCAATAGGGAGACTCCCAAGAGGAGGCGGCACTCCCAGCCACCAGCACACGCAGCTGTGTTTCTCCACCCCCTCGCATTCACACCCTCCATCCGTGCAACCTGTCCAAAACTCCTCAGGCCCCAGAGGCTGCTCGGCAGCTCAGGCAGGGCAGGAACTGTGCCCAGGCAACTCGCAGTGCCCTGAGCTTTGGGAGGTAAACAGCCCAGTCCTCGACGTTATGTTCCATCACTGTCCAGAAGCTATTAGGAAGCTAATTAAAATGAATAGATCACTTAAGTATTCAGAGTTCATATCCCATTAATTCAACAGCGCAAGATACAGAGGAAAAGACAAAGGCTGAAGAAAAGGCCAAGGACGCTACAGCAACGTTCCTCAGTGTGGATTTTTTTACCCTCCATTCTTGTAATACAAAAGATAAGTCTGTCTCCTGGCTTATCTAGATACATTTGTAAAGATTAAAAACACACTTCTTTGCCTTTGCATTCTGCTGTAAATGATTAGCCCATGGTATCGTTTAGCAGGCGCTCTGCCAGCCCCAAGGTTCTGATTTAAGCCAAAAAGACAGGGAAATTCAGAGGGAAACCTGCTGCTGCCTGTGTGGAGCAGCCAGGCAGGCAGGATGCTGCCATTTCCTCGCCCTTGCAGGCAGATGGGGAGATGGGGCTGCACACGCAGCCTCAGCCCTACAGGAGAGGCTGGCCCCAATTCCTGCACCAGGAGAAAAGAGCATTTTCCTGCTTCCTGGTGCTGTTTGGGAACATGGACACTGATACCCAGGCAAGGGCATATCTCCCACCTGGAGCAGCCCAGTGACCTCACCTCCAAGATTCCACTCTGGCTTTGAGGCTGGCTATGAGATGGGAGTAGCAGTTTCCAAAGCCTTGGGCACTATCCAAGGAGGTGTCCCTGCAGAGAAACCACTGTCCCCACGCACATCCTGAAAACCCAGCTCAGCAGGGATGAGCAGGCTGCAGAAGAGGAGTCAGGTAGCTCAGAGTGTGAGAAATGGGATCACACCTTAAAAAAGCCACTGAAAAATAGCACAGCCCTGCAGCCTGTAAGACCTGGATGTTGCTCTGCTGCAAAGATCTGTTTGCAGTGGTTCATGTGAGGAATTGGAGAAATTCAAGAGTGGCTCTGGTCCCAATCCCACCTCACACTGCCAGGTTTATGCTGTTCTATCACCCTGCTTCATATCTCTTTTTAAAACTGGCAATGCAAGCACCTAAGTCCTCTCTGTGTCCCTGAAAAAGTTGCTGGGCCAGAGAAATTCAGCTACAGGCAACCTGCTGAAGAAGGGGCGTGCTCGTTCCCCAGAAGACTCTACTCATAGTCCTATGGTTTGGAGCTCTCCAGCTGAAGAAAATCTAACTCAAGGAATAGCATTTCTTTGTCACATTCCAGACCAGCACAAATTAATGTATCGGCATTAAAAGTCCATGAAAAATGGGGTTAATTACAGAAACTGTGACCTTTATATACAGCGGCTCAGGCATGGGCTGCTCTCATACATCATCACGTTAGGAAGAGCCACTTACTGACACACAACAGCAAATAATAAATAATAAATAATTAATCCATCAAACTAAATTGAACTTTGTGTAATGTAGTCCTGACAAACCATAGATTAATTTGCCTAATCCATCATCTGTTAATCCTTCATCCCCAAGAAATGCACATAAGTGCTACAACTGTGTCATTCAAGTCTATTCCTACAGGCAGAGTGACTCAGGTACAGTCTTCCTGAAATCCATCAACTGAGTTTCCCACCTTTGGCAAATACTGCCAGAGCATTGCAGATTCCATGTGTCAGAGGTGGATAACTGGAGCATCAGAAGTTCTGTATTTATGAAGCCACAAAAATAACAATCAGGGGTTTATATCATCTGGAACTAAGACAGTTACACTGAGCTTAGTGCATTGTTTGCACTATATAAATAATAAATGCTAATATTCAATGTTAAAGGAAACTGGAGCTGTAACCCATACTGGTAGATCTACACAAGAAAAGCTTGCACATTAGAATAAGGCTCTTGGTGAAAGGAGGAAATGAAGAGAATTTTTAGGTTTCAAATGTATTTTATTCTGCATCTGTTTAGGATGTTCCAGCTGTAGGAGAGGTAACAGCAGAGCTCGGGAGCTGTACCTGGAGGAGACACAGAAGTGGTGGGTGTGCCCACCTTACTGCAAATACTGGAAATTGGCAATGTATTTCTGTAGCCACCAAGTGCAAAATGGTCCCAGGAAAGAACAGCCACTGGATTTAAGAGCAGTAAAATCTCCCAGACTTTCTGTGGTAAGCAGAAGCTTCTGTGTCTAACTCAGTTGAAGTCAAAGGTGCAAACCAGCAAGTGGTACCCGGCCCTGCAGCAGGAGACAGGCAGGAAGGCAGGCACCCAGGCATGGGTAAATACCCACATCCACCCAGCTTCCCAGGTTAGTGGGGAAATTTGGTACAGGATTCTTAAAAAAACACAGGAACCCAGTAACTGTTTTCCAGTTCATGCTGAGTAACAAGTTCCACAGCAGTGGAAATACACACTTACCCAAACCATGATTGGACACCAGAAAGGTGCCTACTCCCACACAAGAGCTGGAAACCTGTGTCTGGTTTTAAACAGAAAGCCAAGAAGCCAGCAATTAAATACTTTCCCTTCCTGTAACAGATTACTCCAAAGTCGTTTCCCAGTCTTATTGTCAAATCTAATTAATTTAGATCATTGCTTGCATTTGCTTTAACTGTCAAGTGACACCACCAAGTGACAGTGCCAAAGCTGCCCCAGAGCTGCAGAGGAATCCTGCAGCCCTTTTGCATTCAGCATTAACCCCTCGTGTTCACACTCAGCTTATGCACTGTGGCTACTGGATCCTCAGTGAGCAGCTGTGAGTGTGCAGGCCTGCAGGGTCCTTCCCTGCCAGAGGGACCAGCACCATGCCTCTTGTGGCATCAGCACAATAAAAATCTTGAAAAAACGTTCCAGAGATGGCAGGAACAGCGAGGACAGCAGCAGGGTCATGTTTTGCTGCCTTACTTGGCAGCAAAGAACAGCAGCTTGCATTGGCCCTGCCCCACTGCAGAAGTCTCCATCCCCGAGCAGTAAATATAGTTTGAGGGAAAAGGCCTTCAGATAAGAAAGGCAGGACTGCTGAGTGTGAAACACAACACAAACAACCTTTGCTACACCTCAGGGAGAGGGCACTGCACTCCTGATGAAGTCTCTAGGGTAGAATTACAAAGTATTAACGTGCTTGTGTGTAAGAAGTGCAGTAATGGCTGAAAGCTGGAAACCAAGGGTTAATGGAAGAAGCCACAGTCACCTGTGCAAATGCATATTTAATGTTCTCAGAGGACAACTATGCCAACTGCTCGGCAGCCAGGAACTCTTTCTTAAGAGCTACTGTCACAAGCTTCTGATCTAGTTCATAAATAATCATCAAATGAAATGATTTATGGATTTGCTGAACTAAAACTTTCTCTGTTCTTCCTCAGCTCCTCTTCAGTATCTGGGAGAGGAGGGGAAGGCAGCAGAGTAGCAGGAGCTGGGGCTGATGTCACTGTGCACAGGTTAAGGTTGTCCCTTGCTTTGCCAGGGGCAGTGTAGGCAGCTAAACCTGGCACAGGGATGCCCACAGGATGGGCTTGGGGCCAATCTCAGGACCCTCCTTGGGTCCCAGTGGCCATGTCCATATCTGGGACCTGCCCCAGGCTCCTGCCCTGCACAGCATCCTTCAGGCCCTGGCTTGTGCCAGACTGGGAAAAACGTATCCCCAGGCAGTGATGGTTAGATTATTACCCAGAAATCCATCTCAAAAATCCCAGTCCATTTTCTCCAGTTATCCCTTTACTCAGAAGAGCCAGACTGAACATAAACTGACACACTCCAGTGTTATACGATTATCACTATATAAATAAATGTCATCACATTTAAATCACAACCCAATCTAACTTTGAGGTCAGCCCTGCTTTCAGCAGAAGGTTGGACTTGGTGACCTCCCGAGGGCTCTTGCAACCTAAATTATTCTTTGATCTGGGGGGTTTTCCCTAACAGAAATTTCAATCTCTTTTAACTTACTGCAAGCCATGGGAAAAAGAAAGTTTAATGACAGGTACCTCCCATTTTGCAGCTGTTTTGGATTCAAAGCTTTAGGAGAAGTAAATACATTTAAAAGACATGGCAGCCTTTAAAAGAGGGTGCAGGTTGCAATCCTGCAGCACTCTGCACAAGGCAGGCACCCAGTTCCAGTGCTGGCATGACTGCTTTCATATCCACTGCTATTCCATTTTCTAATGGTATCCAATTACCTTTCATAGCATAGAAGACAGACTTAAAATACGTCCTATATTTATTTTGTTGTTGTTGCTATTGCTAAAGCCTGAACTTGCTTGTAGCAATCTGCAGGCTGCCCTCCTCTCCCTGGGAGCACCGGCCAGCTCCCAGCAGCCTGGTTTTGGTGTATTTATAAAAACTGGGGGTCAGATGGTTATTGAGGTGCAGAGAGCCCCTTGCTAAGAGACCCCAGGGACTGCATCCCTCTCTCGCCGGAGCCAGGGGTGTCCCCGCCGCCGCCTCTGCTGCTGCTGCCAGGATCCAGCCGCGCTTGTGTAGGGCTTTGATGTTCCCAGGTGGAAGGAGCTCTAACGCGCGGCGGAGTGTTGTTTTTACACAAGATTTATCAGCACAGTTAACACTCCGCCACAGAGCTGCTCTCTGAGCATGCCCTGCATGGCAATGAGCGCTCGCAAGCCCGGCTGCTGCTGCAGGTACGCGCTGACACTCACCTTCAAAGGGCTTTACAAACATGAGCCCGGCCAGCCTCAGCCCGGCTCCCCAAGGAGAGCTCAGCTCCGCTTCCCAGGGAAGGCAGGGAGGCGCAGAGGTCGTGGACTGGCTTTGTGATGGGCTTGGGAGAGCCAGGATTCAAAAGAGATTTAAGTGTCTTATTTTCACACAGACATTTATATAGGGCTTACACATTGTACTGCCTGGAGGAACCTCGCACTTCGGCGTACGAGACTTTTGGTGGGTTAGGATATATTTTATCCTGGGCTGTGTAATTTTTCAATATCCAACAGGATGAGCTGCTCTGTAAAATAGAGTTCTCAAGCAGAAGCTTTGTTGAATTTTAACAGAGGCACATCAAGGAATCCACACTGATATCCCAGGGAGATCAAACAGGAGGCAAGAAAAATTACAGGAGGAAGCATCTGGGATCCTTTGGGGGAAAACTGTCAAAGTATCGCAGGAAAACATAAAGCTTGATGGGATATCAAGAGGTCATCCAGTCCAGTGTTTATAAACCTTTAAAAATCACCTAACTCCTTAATCTAGAAGTCACAGACTACTTTGTGCCCTGCTGGCACTGCTGCCTTACTTGCAAACCTAACCAGGATTTGGACCAATGCTGAAACATATTTTTTCTTCTCCCATTTTCTTTTTTATTTTCCTGCATGATTTATTCCTTTCTGGTTGTCTTCTGAGCTACCATGGGTTGTTCTGTGAACACCTGGCCTCACCTTCCAGAGTCACAGGTGCCATCAGAACCATCCACACCAGCCCAGGACAAAATGCCATTCCCTTCAGCGACCTCCAGGCTCCATCCCACACCTCACCCCATCACCTGAGATCAGGGCTCCTGTGGCTTCCCTGCCTCACCTCTGTGGGCACTGCACAGGGACATACTCTATTATGTGCTTTTAAAAACAGAGCACCTCTTCATATACCTCTTGTCAAGACATTCCCAGTTTCTTCCAATCAAAGCTGGGATGAATAAATCTAAAAACAGCAAATGGGTCTTACTGGATTTGCAAAGGAAGATTGCTTTGAGCTATCAGAGTCATCCTTGGACCTCTGTGGACATCCCATTTTACAGATCCAGCTGTGCTGCCAAAGAGAAAAGCCCAGCAATTTAAATAAATACTATGCCTCTAATCCTTGTAGCTCACTGTCCTGCCCAAATTTTACTGTCTCCTGAGCTACCCTTTGCTGTAGGAAAGGCTTATCAATACCAGGCACTGTGACCAGCTAATTTGTGCAGCCTCTGTACAAGATACAGAGGCTGTACAAGCCACTCAGACCTCTCCTAGTGCTTGGTGCAGGACCCTGGGCCCATAACCACCCACCCATCGGGATACACAACCTTTGGGATGACACCAAGCAGCTCTTTTCCATATTCAGACACAAAACCATCCCCACATCAGGATTCAAAGCCTTTGATACGACACCAAGTGGGGTTTGGTTTTGTTTTGTTTTTTTTTTTTTACATATTTGGGCAGATGGAAGCAAGCATTTCCCACACCTTTCCCACACCTCCTCCCCGGAACAAGCCCAGCCCATCCAACTCCTTTCCCAACCACAGGAACCGCAACCCTCTGTGGTTTGTGTACGTAACTAATGCGCCGAGGACTGCTTTTTGTTTAAATAGCTGTGAAAAGCAGAGAGTGTGTTTTACCCAGAGATATATTACACTTGATTAGCCGGGGCGCTGGAGCGCGAATGCTACAACAGGAGACGGACGTGCTTAACCAGCGGTTTGAGCCCGCGCTCCTGGACCGGGAGGTCAGGGGAAAGATTAACTATATCTGACTGCCGTGTCAAAACACTCAATTGCAGCATTTATAAACCCACAGAACTAGTTGCCTCGCTCGGCAGAGCAGATTTATTTCCCTCCGTGTAGCTCCCGCAAAACAAACCGGGGCACTTGGCGGGGCCAAGTTTGCTTTCGGCTCCTGCCAAAGGGCAGGGAGAGCTGAAAAGTTCAGGTGGAGATGGGAAGCTTTCAATGTCCTCAGACAAAAAAAGTAAATCTAGGGGAAAAGAAGGTGATTTTTCAGTTGCCTCTGCTTATGGCTGACCCATGGCCAGGTGTACAGTTCAGCCTGTCTAAACATTATTTTAATAAGAGAAAAAAATTACATTTCCTTGCTCTTCAGCAGGTGTAACACACACATAATAACTTCTGGTTTACACTCAAAAACCTTGTGAAAAAAAAAGAAGTCCTACTTTTCACGCCAGGGATGTTTGGGTTTGATTGCCTTGTAGAATCCTAGAAATGTGTTTCTGTGCAAAACAAGTTGAAGGTGACCCCTGAAGAGAGATTCCCAAAGGAAGCCTCTCACTTCAAAATCAGCATCTTTTCAGGATACTGTGTTTTAAACTCATGGTTAGATTTGGAACTGCACATACAGCTCTTGAAGTGCCAGTCTAGTCCTTTTTATCTCAAGATACATCTCCACTGGAAAAGACTGAGTGATGCCCAGTGTGAGCACATGACTGCAGCATGTGGCTACCGAGAATCAGAATTTGGACAACTAGGACCACCACTTAAAAAAACCAGACCAAACCAAAAAAACCCCAAAACCCACCATTTTTTCAGATTTATGAGATATGTATGAGTAAGGAAAAAGGCTTTGCTTCCCTTCAGCTCCCAAATTCAAGAATTTTTTCTCAGCATCCAGACTCAATTCTATCCAACTTATCGCCACTTTAAATTGCCCTCCTTTTCCAGATCAAACTCAGTGGTCACCGTGTGATGTTACTGACAGCTTATTCCTCCCTATTGCATCTGTGGTTTCAGCATCAAGGGCAGGACTGGAGATGTCACCAACATTTGAAGAAAAAGGTGCCAGACACTCAGGGTCAGTGTCCCAAGAGTACATCTCCTCTTCACCACACACATTGCAGGAACTTTAAGGAGCTATTGCTCCTCATGCTCTGCAAAAGCAGCAAACTCTCTTTATTTTGAGCCTGTCAGACCACTTTTGTTTCCAGGGGCAGGACCAGAGCATCCAAGAGATACCAAAACTAGAAATGCTCATCCTTCAAAGCCTCCTAGGTGTTTCTTAGCCCACTCCAGGCACTGTGGACTCAAACCAGCCATTGTTCAAGGGTTCCTGCTCTACACCCTGCTGCACGACACAGCTGTGCCCATGTTAGCCTGGCAGAAGATGCAGACAGGACTTCTCCACTCAAGTCACAGGAATGTTTCTGGGTAGAGACTGTCTGGATAAACCAGATGCTTCAGCACCCTCTGAGCTATGCTGCAGGGGTGCAATTTTGTTTTTAAACTGCACTTAGTAGCGTTCTGACTTGCAGGTTTCACTTTTTAATGGTAAACACATTCTGTAGGTGCCAGAGAACATTTCAAAGCATTTCAGTGGAGTCCTTTTACCTCCACAGCCTGGGGGCACATACACTGAAACAACAGCTGAAATCCAATTACTGAGGAATATTCCCAAGTGCATTTCCATAGGTAATTTGTTAGTCTGTTGGAACATGCAAAGTGATTTTCCTCCACTTCTTGATGCTGTACCATAGGCTCCCAGGTTGAAGATTTCTATCCAAATTGCACAGTAACTACCACTGGAAAGGAATCCACATGACCAGGGCAACAACCTGCCAGCACTTTCCAGGACCCAGCCCTCACCTTTGATTTGACAAGAAGTTATCAGCCCAGCCACACCACAATCCCTGCTACCACCCGAGCTTCTCATTGCCCAATAGGTTTGATGCATAAATACATGAGAAGCCTGAAAGTATTTTTCCTTCAGCATCCTGTTTATTGATTTAGCAAGGAGCTGACACAGTTGTGCAGTTCTAGAGACAAGCCGTAATGCAATCCCTTCATCTGCTGTCACTCAAAGTCACACAAGCTGGCTGCTGCCATAAGGGGAGGAGTGGCCACCCTGCTCATTTTGGGACTGCCAAACAACCCAGCCAGGAGCTTTGTCCTCATTAGGGAGGGACCCCCAGATTGCCACCACATCTGTGCTGTGTGTGCCATTGCAGCACACCAAATGCTGTGCCCAGGAAAGCTCCACGTGCTGGGTGCACACAGAGACAGCCACAATGCCCTTCCCTTCTCCTCACAGCCAAAGAAAGGGAACCATGGCATTGCATTTATCTGCAACATGGACCTACCCAGAAGCCACCACTGTGGTGGCCCTGCTTGGGGTGCTCTCCCACCCTACTGGGGGGTACCCACACCTTCAGCCCAGGGGGAGAACCCCAGCTGGGTCCCTCACAACCACATCAAGACAGGTTCTCAGCATGGGCTGGCTTCTAGGTGGGAGCACCTCATGCATTCCTCTCCCCAGTCAGTACTATCCCCACTGGTGAAATATCACTGGAAATTGGTCTAATTTCAGAAAGAGGAAGCAAAAATTAAATAGACAAAGTTTGGGTCAGAGTGACAAGGAACATAATCAGAAAAGAGCATAGATGAACTGCCTGTGAGTTAAAGCTAATTCAGGGCAAATTAAAGCATCTGAACTCCTACTGAGAGCCACTGATTTAGAATTATGAAGTTAACTTACAGCAATCATTTTCTATATGAAAGCAATTACGGATGGGTTAAAAGCTTCTGTTATTATGGATTGTGTATGGCTGCCACAGAGGGTTCAGTCTCCCAGGATGAAATTTTAGCCTTCATGAAAAACTACTGCATCCTGTATGCCAAATCTTGTTCACCCATCAGAAAGTCATTGAACATCAGACGTTTTATTAACCAATGCAAATGCAGACAGCCAGGGAGAGGTAGATAGGGAACATCCTGCTCGCCAATAAAGCACATGCACACAAATCACCATGGTTCACTTCCCAAAATAATCACACAGGCTCAAACACACAGCTGTGATGGATGGCAAATTTCCAAGTCTTAATGCATCAGAAAGCAGAACCGTTGTTTGAAGTGGTCATCTCTTAAGGGGAAGAGAAAAGTCAGGGGAAAGCTTGTGAGAAACCTGCAAGCACGGGGCCATCCCCAGGAAGAGCCTGGTGGTGTCTGCAGGAAGGTCACCAACCACTGGCATTCTCCTTCTGCTGCTACCTGGGCAGAGCCTCCAAAGCAGCTCAGCAGCAGCTCCCACAGGGCTGCCTCTGAGAGACAAGGTGATGTCAGAGAGCAACACCACAGCTGCTGCTCTCACCCCTTGGCAGGAGAAATGGGGCACTTGGGGACTGGGGGCACAGCCTCTGGTGGGACAGACCATCCAAATGCCCCCAGGACAGCTGCCTGCCCTGCCTGCCCTAAACCAGCCCCGGCCCAAGCACAGGCAGCACAGAGCAGCAGCTCACAAATGGAGCTGACGAAACCACTTACCAAAACAATCTATTATACTGAGCCTCTTCCTTCTCTTCATTCTTAATTGGGCTTTATTTCTTGTTTGGTGTTTTCTGAGCAGTTAAACGAGTTGAC
Organism: Monarcha castaneiventris obscurior; assembly: GCA_026261815.1. NCBI lineage: Eukaryota > Metazoa > Chordata > Aves > Passeriformes > Monarchidae > Monarcha > Monarcha castaneiventris. The sequence goes on from JAMPIT010000485.1 coordinate 6,421,333, forward strand.
AGACCTTTTGTTTCTGGAATGAAAATGAGATTTTGACTGCAATGTGCATGGCAATGAGCCGAGTGTGTGAGGGCATCTCCATCATGTGTCTTTCAGGGATGAGATTTGGAAGCGGGGGGAGGCGGGGGGAAGGGAAACCTGTCCAAGACCTAGTGGAAACCAAAGGTTCAGAGGTATTTTATAATGTAGATATTTGGATTTCTCCTTCTGCAGAGGCTGTGAGAGCAGGAGGGGTGTGAAGTGACAGCCAGCCTGGCCCCTGTGTCCAAGGAGCAGCCTTGGGGCACTGCAGGCAGCATTCAGCTACCAGGGCAGGGAGGCACTTGCTCCTCAGGAGCCAGCAGGGACCCAGCACAAGGCCCCGATGGCCAGCATGGATCCATAACTGACAGTTACAACAAATGAAATTTAGCAGCTAAACTCGGAGGGTTATGATAACCCAGCAGTGCTGCAAAGGCAGGGAGGAAGGAAGGCTCATGCCTAATGCATGAGGGGGAAACCCACGGCACTGACAGCAAGGGCTAAATGCTGCTTACAGAGAGGTTGAAGGCAAAGATCTCATTGGATTCGATAAAATCCGTGTCCTAATGAGGAGACAGGGCAGCTCACTCCTACACCATCCTCCACTCCATCTTTCCTGGGAACACCTGGATCCTGCTCCTCTGGCTCACCTGAGGGCAGGTGCAGAGATCTTCAGGCAGCAGGGCTGTAAGCCTGAACACAAATCCTCACAGGTGCTTCTGTGCTCTCCTGCTAACTTCATCAGCCCAAGAAAATCTCTGTATTTGCTACACACAGCCATCAGCACCTGTGGGTGATGGAGGCAGAGGCTCCTCATGGTTTTCCCAGGGCCATGCAGAAAGTCTATGGCAAAGCACAGCTCCAGGCACTAAATGAACAATGGAGCATCCTCCCTGCAGCTTTTGGGAAACTTCAGATGCTGCTTCCCTGCATGGGTTCCTGGCTCAAAGGTAAACGTGATAAATAAGTGAAACAAAGCTTTGCATTCCCAGAAATCCCCTGCTAAGGCAGATTTGGAATCTTTATTACCTCCTCAAAAGTGCTGTTTAAAGTGGTATCTTTTGGGGGAAAATCCACAAACTGGCCATAAAAACTGATGAATGATCACTGGGAAGCAACAAAAGAAGAAACTCAATCTTTTTCCCTTTCTACTCATCTTTTCTATGCATGTTTTCCATCTCAAAGTCAACACAAGAAATGGCACCTATTTAGCACTATTGATCCAGCTTACTTCAGTAACAAACCACATTAAGTTAAAATCAATACCAGCCACTCTTAAACTGATTTAGGAGTGTCCACACAAAGGGGCTCACACCAGTTTAGACAGATTTGCTTTGTAACCAATTTAGTTAAAACATGCAATCTAGGGACCGATCTGTGCTGTGAACAGCTGGGAGGCATTAATTCCTGGGGTTCAAAGGCATCAATTCCCAAGTGCCATCAATGGCTCTCAAGGGACAGGATAGGGGAAGTGTCACTGACAAACATCCATCTTTCTTGGCAAAACATACAGGTCTCCCTCACTCCAAAAGCCAAAGAGATGGGAGAAATCCAGAGAAACCCAAATCAACCTCAGAGTTAATTTTATTTCTACAGCTTGCATAAAAAAAAAAAAAAAAAGGCAAACTGAAGCTGCTGGAGACAAACCGCTCAGAAAGCTACTTTTTATTTCTCCCCCTGGAATATTTACTCCATGAGACACGTGCATTGCAGATCACTGTGCCCACTGTAAATCCAGCAGCACTGGGCTTTGCACTTCAGGTTGCAGCAGCAGCCAAGTGACCGAGGTTGGGGAATGCAGCATGAGGAAGAGTTTGACAGTGCTGTTAATCACAGCAACCTTCTCCTGGTTGAAAAGCCCCGGGTCTGTATGTGTGCAGGACAGGCTGGGGGAAGCCCTGGGGAGCTCAGCACAGATTCCATCACACACCAGGACAGCACAGCATCACAGGCAGCACTGAGCCAGGCTGGAAACCTCCAACAGCAGAGGGAAGAAGGAATCTTACTTCAAAGGAGATGAGGCTTTAGCGTTTAGTCAAGTGCAAGCTCAAGAGTCTCCACCAGATGCGATGCCAGGGAAAGACCCCAAGAAAATATGTGGTGTTACCTGCCCTGGCCAAGGGGAGGGAGCCCGGGCCCTGTGCCTCAGCACCCAAAAAGTTGACACATCCTAGAGAAATCAGTAAAGGCTATCTTACACTTGAGCTTCAGTGGGAAACTATCAAAAGTTTGCTCAGGACCTGGGGATTCTTGGAGCAAACAGCATTGGGCTGGAACAGTTCTGGTTCATCTACAGCAAAGGAGAGAAGAGGAAAGCAGGCTCCTCAACCCATGCTTTTTGCCCACAGTATCATAAAAATATCACCTTCAGGGCTGTTTTACACCTTGGAGGAAAACGTGGAAAAGTATCAGGCCAATGTTGGTTGTTTGGTTTAAAACCAGACCTTTAGGCTTCAGTTGTCCCCGGGTTTATGGTGGTTACAGCCCCACACAGCACTGTCAGATCAGCAGAGGTAACCTCCTACCAAGCACTTCAGGAGCTACACCCCTCCATTCTCTAAACCCTGTTCATTTATTTCTCCTCCTGCCTCCTTCCCTGCAGCTGCAGGCACCATTTCCCATCCCTGTTCATTACCTCGGGAGATCAGGATCAGCCAACCCACTAAAACCCTTCCAAAAGGCAGGAAACGCCACACTTCATTGCTGCTTATCCACCTACAAAATATGCATGTTCAGGCATCTTCTCACCTCAGCTGCATTTAAACCTGCCACTCAGAAGTGGTTTGGGGCTTCACTTTCAGGCTGTAACTCTGCTTTGTGATTTTCTGGATACCTGGAAGAGATTTTGAAATGGTTTTCCCTGTTACCAGGTAATAATTTGTTTCACAGAAAGAGTCAAGAGTTATACTTATGTTGCTGAATTAAACACAGGAATGTTTTGGAAATAGAAATAAACCTTTTTGGGTTTTATTATTTATTTTGCTTTAAAGCCTCAGGTGCTAAAAATTAGCCTCCGCTGTTCCATAAAAATACAAGGAATGGGTCTTTCCCAGAGTAAATAAATAAGGCGAAGGGGAAAAAAAAAATCACTTTCTACATACTGCTGCTGGGTGTAGAGCATTCCCAAAGAAGGACAAATCCTGCTGAGGTATCCTGCCTGGGGTCTCCAAGGGCAACAGGCACTCGGATCCCAGAGCCAAGCAGGGTTTGGTGCTTGCATCCCAAGCTCCAGGGCAAGGGATCATATCTGTGATGTGATGATATCTCCACATTAACTGCTCCAACCACACTGAGTACCAAATCCCATCCTCACACTGGAATCAAACACACCCAGGAGTAGCCAGTGCCTTTCCCCAGCACTGCACTGAAATCCTTATTTAGCCGACAGAACACAATCCCACTGACTCCAGAGCCCACAGCTGGAGCTGGGAGGGCTGGGGTCTGTCATCAGGCTTAATGCTCCAGCTGAGAGGCAGAGCCAAGGCTTTGTGAGCCGTGATGACAAAGGCACCATCAAGGACACCGACCACGTGGCTGTGATTGCTATCAGGGGTTATTGGCAGGGAAACACAGCATGCAGCTCACATGGCCATTTAAGGCCTTCTGTGATGCAGAGAAGGAGAGAAAATCCCTTTTGGAGGTGCTTCATTGCAGGGAAACATGAATTAAGATGCTTCCTCTGGTGAGCAAGTACTTTCCAAACCACCAGATCCAAAGAGAAAACCGAGACCCTTACGGGCACAAAGCCCACGTTTGTAGAAGCTTCTGCTGAGGATGCTGAAGAGGATCCTCACTGCCAAATGCTAATGCCAACGGCATTGGTAGTGGTGAGAGGGTGACATTTGGTCTGGTCTCTTCCTTTTGGGCATGTACACACATTTTTGCAGTGCCAAGAACACTTTGCAACAGGAGGACTTAAAACCCAGTTGCAAAATACGCTGCAAGCAGTGATAAGAAATTAATCTATTTTCACTGTCTAATCTGATGTGCGTGGCAAGGCTCCCGCCACTCTGAGCTCATCTGAGAGAGCCCAATAAGCTCTGCCCAGGTCACTCTGTTTCTGCTTTCCTCAGAGACACAAGAGCAGCTGGAATGGGAAAAATCTGGAAAAAAACACCTCCAAGCCCAGCATCTGAACCCCTCACCAGAATTTTTGGTATATACAGCTACTCCTTAATTCAGTTTGATTCACAGAAAATGCCACAAGCCAAGTTGGTTTTGCATTATTCCAGAGGAAAATAAAAGTCTATTGGTGTTTGTGGTTTCAAAGGAAGTGTTAAGTGCCTATTGACCACATCCTCCCAGCCATTCCTGCTCTCCTCTGGTAGGAGTTAAACACATGTAACCCTCCCTGTGAGACAGCAAGGTCTTGCCCAAGGCTCAGGATGCTCTGGGGGCCTGGTGTTCCCATCACTTTCTTGTCCTCCCCCACCACCAAGGTCCAATATTACCAATGTTCCCTGAGGCATCCCTTAGGCACAGCCCATGGAACTGCACTCTCCCCTGGCCAGCCAGCCAGGAAGAATCTGGAGTCAAAGACTGAGAAGAAAGGTGGTCAGGTTGAGGCAGACAGAAGGACTTTCTGTCCTGATTTTTGTGTGATTCAGGCTGATGGTGCAGGAGAGGCCACAGGACAGGCAAAGGTTGTGTTTGTGGTCACAAATCCCCCTTCCTGCCCTCCTGTCCTGTGTCACCCTGCACTTACTCCCTCAACCTGCTGAGCATTGTCAGAGCCATGAAAGCTCACATCTGACTCTAAATTCATGCTGCACAGGGGGCCAGCAGCCTTGCTCCTCTCCCCACATGTGCGTGCCATGCAGGGACACCAAGTGTGCAACACACCTTAGTGTGAGCTGCCACACTCACAGATCTGACCCCAGGAGGGCTGCAGGGATGTCTCCCACCTCTCCTCTGCACTGGGGGCGTTCCCAGCCCAGGGAGCAGGGACAAACCCAGGTCACTGCACATCCACATCAGTCCCTGTGCCCAGGCAGCTCAGGCCAAGCCCTGGGAGGAAGGGACAGGAGCCACCCAGCCCTCATGCTGAGGCCATGAGCAGTGATCAGCTCAAGGGCACCTGGCTCTGTTTGCAGCACTGCCATTGATTCAACAGGTTCAGAAATTAAGAAAGTGGCTTTACCACATCCTGGCAATGTAAGGATTAAAAAAAATAATTTAAAAAAATCAAAAAGCCATTAACTATGGTTTGTTTAATCAGGATTTGCAAAGAGCTGAGAGATACTCAGGCACTGTTAAGTGCAGCCTAACATCTCTAATCACCAAGTGTCAAGATGCACGGAGCTGCCTATAGACATGAAGAGGCACTTAGCCCACCACAGCCCCCCTGTTCCATTACTTCTGGAGTATCTCTGTGAGCCTGGGGCTGGGTTTACCAGGAGATGTGATGCCTCCAGATGAATGCATGGGATTTGAACGCACCTGGGATGGGGCTTCAGCTGGGTGACAGCCAGCAGGATCAGGTCTCCATGGTCCAGGGGCATGTCTGGGTTCCCAAGCTGCTTTGGCTACTGAAACAAAGCACTCTGCCTTTGAGACAGAGCACCAGGGGAACCAGAATGTCTCCAGCCACCCTACCTCAAGACTAAATCATGTCTTCTTTTCCCTACCTTCAAAGCAATAAATGCAAGAGAGGATTTATTGCTTTTTAACAAGTGCCACAGAACATGCATTTCATTAATTTACACGGGAGGTGGGGGGGAGGAGATGCTAGCTCAATAAATTCTCCCAGGGTATTGCTTTGAAACAAACAACTCTGGGGTTCCAGGCTGTGGATGTCACAGCAGAGGCTTTTATCCAGATGAGCTATGTGTTCAACAGGGTGACTAAAATGCTTCAAGAAAATTAAAAAAAAAAAAAGAAGAAACCCAGGGAGGGTGGAGACAACAGAGCCACTCTCTACAAAAGGCAACGTATCACTGACACGCTGTTTGAACTCTCAGTGGTGCATTAAAAAAATAAAAATAAACCCCCTCTGAACCATAGCTGCATCCTTAGCTCTCACTGCTGTGTTATCTTAGCTCGGAGGGAAAAACGACATTGCTAATGCCTTTTTCTTCTCTCTTCCCCCCACCCAGAGAGGAAGAAGCGTTTGTTTTTCTTACAGTGTTTACCATGTGGATGGCTCAGCTCCCCTCAGACTGGGGAGAAAGGGAAGAGTGTTTGGAGAGGGGTGGCTTCAGGGTGGGATCCTTCCCATCTGATTTACTGGCGAGGCCAGAGCAAATAAAAGGGATAGTCTTTCCCCCACCCCGAGCACAGCAGGGCTGCAGATGTGAGCAGTGAATACAAAATCCCGCCTGAGCCCACAGCATTTCTTTGACAATAGAAAATAAATAGCTCCATATTTGTTTATTTAGTTAACTTCACTTCTGAGGGATTCATTTTGTGCTACTGCAGAGGAGGAAATGGGGATGAGCTGAGGCTGGCTGGGCGGCCCTGCAGACCCTGCTGCTGCTGACACCAGTCCTTGCCACAAAGCCTGATGCTCTCCTGACAGGGAAATCCACAGGAATGTGGTGCCAGCTCTTTGCTGAGCTGCCTCAAGGTCACCAAACACAACCCAGGAGTGATGTCCCAGAGTGAAGTGCCCCAAGCCCGGGGGCAGGTGGTGCTGCTTGGGCAGCCAGGCACTCACAGCAGAGCCAATCTCCAGGGCTCACCCCAGTTTTGCCCCGTTGGTGACCAAGGACAGCCACACCAGCTGGCACCCCCTGCACAGCTGTACAGGGTCAGCAGTACAGAACCAAACTCTCAGTGCAAGGGTGGCTAGGGAGAGCCTTCCAGCAGTGACCTGGTGCCCAGGGGCACCCCAGCACTCATGCTGTTCCCTGCCCATCACCACTGTAGTGAGGGTACAGGAGCACCTTTGCCCCTGGGAAGGGTGGACTGGGCTGGGATGAAGCTGGGATGGGGATGCAGGGTGGGACAGGGAGTGTGATGGCAATCTCCACACATCGTGAGGGGATTTGCCTTTCCCCACATGAACAGCTGCACAAAGTCACAAACTGGCACAAAAGGAGCAGAGGTAGAAGGAAGGAGCAGTGAAACATCAATCAAAGTTACCCAGTCATTCTGCAACAGGGCCAGGACAAGAAGTATTTTCTGCTGGCACCTCCCACACTGCTGGTTTCCATTAGATTACAGCAAAAGGATCGGCACTTGAATGACACAAGCTTCAAGATCCCAGTTTCCATGTTACCTTTCCATCTCCTATCACTTGTCTCTCACATAAAGCAAACCAGCGGCAGACAAATACCAGTGTGTGCAAACACATCCTTACCCTCACCACCCTGAAGAACACATCAAACAGATCTGACATCAGCAGCTCAGGCACACACTGTTCTCTCCCCATGCTGCTCTCAGTGCGATTTATCAGGAGCAAACCTTTCACTTGCACACCTGTTTCTGAGTTCCAAACCAAAGGCATCATCTTCCCTTAAAAAAAAATCCCAAACAAACCAAGTAAACAAACCACAAAGTCACAGTGAAGGCCCTGCTCCCTCAGAGATGGGGAAGAACAGACAGATCCAGCAGTGCTCCAGGCCCACCTCAGGCTTCTTTCAGGATTTGGGCTCAAGCAGCAGAAATTCACCATCAGGTTCATCAGGTACCTGAGGGTCAGGAGGAGCAGCAGGGCAGCACTGGGGGACCATCCCAAACAACCCCTGTCAGGGAGACACTGACCTGCTGGAGAGGAGGCTTCCTCCAAAGTCATGGAACACTCAGCAGCATTTGGAATGTGTCCTGTGTTCCTCTGGCCCCTTGGGAGCTGGCTGTGTGTTCTCCAACTCAACACGCCCCATTTTGTGGGTTTTTAACATCACTGCCACAAAGCCAGCTCAGTGTAGACACACACACTCATGGGATTTCTCTTTTCCATTCAGGCTCTGTGCCTCTTCCCCAAGGTCTGCAGAGTTCCTGGGCACTGTTCCCTGCCACCTCTAAAGGCAAATATTGAAGGTAAGGCTTGCAGGTGTTCGTTTAAACAACTGGCAAATACACGACCCTTATCAGAAAGTGTTCTGTTTGATCTGCTTTGCCATCAGATAAGAGTAAGAGCAGAGGGTTTTGTTTAAAATTGCACAAAATTTTTTTCCCCAATAATAACTGTTAAAACTTACTAGTTACAAAAAGAGGGGAATTATTCTTTTTATTTTCTGATGGTTTCCAGACTCGTTTTTAAAAATCTTCCCTCAAATACCAACATTTCTGCCGTCTCCACTTTCTGCCATGCTCATTGCTGCACCTTCTCAGCACCTCACAAATCTCAATTAACCTCAGTCATCCTGGGAGGTAAAGGCATATTAATAATCCTGTCTCAGATATGGAGAAACCAAAGCTATTAGCAAATGAGGCCAACACTTCACACCGAGTGCCAAGGACTGACACTGCTTGATTTGGGGAGCAGGGAGGTAGAGTAGGGCCTTCAGGGCTCTGCACCTTCCCAGCAGCATGTCCGGAGCACACAACACAGGGAAGTGGCTCTGGGAGCTGGTGGCAGAGCCAGTTCAACTGGAATTATTCTGCTAATTACATTTTAGCACCCTCACTGAAACAATTCTGCTTGACGAGATGCAGCACCGAAACCACTGTATCAGTTTTTCCCAAAGGATTACCAATTTTGAAACCCAGACTGCTGCATTCCAACCCAAAATCCAGTCCTACTGATTTCTTTTCCCCTCTTCTTTCCCCATGCTCTGGTACAGATCCCTCATAACTTTTACTGGGCTGATCTACACAGAATCTACAAGATAACAAACTGCTGCTATCCCAGTTTCACAAGCCAGGAGGGGAGCACAGACAAATTAATTTGACAAGTATCTATGGCCCAGCCAGGGGAGGGACACCCCAAGTCAGAAGCTCAACTTAACATCTGTTCTACAATTCCTCTGAGATATCAGCTGGGATTTGACCTTGTAGCTACGTGAGCAGAGACAGTAAGCTCTAACACAACCTTCAAAGAGACAATATTACATGGCTGCTTCCTATATCACACAAAGATAACACTAACATGTTTTTAAATCATGCCTTATAAAAGAAGGCAATGAGAGATTAAGGCTTCTGATATTTTCCTGACAAAAATTTTCAGTCTCTCCACAGCAGCTTTGTCAGAGTTTAGGGCTCTGAGAATTACAGTGGCTCTGCTTTATTCCCCCCTGACCCTCTTGAAAGGCAATTTCCCAGGTTTTAAAGCTACTAAAATGTAACACACGTTACCTGACTCCTGTCTTCCTGAGGGCATCAGCCCATGAAGCACAAGGGCAGGCAGTCTCCAAAGCCTTGTCCATGAGCACGAAGGGCTGGTGGGTGACAGCCTGCAAGTGACATCCTGCAATTCTTGTGGACACACACCTGAATAAAGCATCACCACACCACAGAGCCCCCTCCTTTGCCTCCTTCAGACCAGGATAACAGCTTCTTATGCCAGCTCAACCAGGAGTTAACCAGCTCCACTTCCATCAACCACAGCCTCCCAACCTTCCTCTCTTCCTTTGTTACAAATGAGATACATCCCAGCCAATTAGCTAATAATTAATCCTAACTTCCAGGGCCCAGAAGCTTTTAGGGCACCAGTTGCCAAGCCTAAGCCTCCTCCCAGCCAGTTTTGCATAGGTTTGAGCTCAGGATACATTTCTGTGTCTCAGGGCTCTGGGGTGATTCCTGGCACAGGGGCTGCGATGTGCCCAGCCCAGCCTTGGTCACTGCTCTCCCTTTATTTCTCCTTGCTGCAATAAACACCAGTGCAAGGACCCAGAGTTCTTGGTCCCCTGCCAAAGTCCCTTCCTCTCTGCAAATAGCCCGGAAGAGGGCTTGTGACACCAGCCTTGGCTCTGCCTTTTTTTCCTTTCCTTTGCAGGCACTCCCCTCTCGCAGGGT